>OX388022.1:44528189-46928189 GCA_947578705.1 Lacanobia wlatinum
ATATTAGTAAGGATTTGTTAGAGTAGAGGATTATTCCTAAATGTTTTCATTTTATTTTTGCTACCGGCCTAATTCGAAGTAAATGTCAGATATACAACCTGTAACAGAATAAACGCAATACCTCTTAAGGGGTCATTGAACTCGTCATTATGAACAACTTTCTTGGGACCAACACAGAAATCGCAAAAAAATAATCGACTCCCCCATACGTACGTCGCATGACTCGACAAAATGTACAGAACAGCTGATTTTTTATAGTAAAAGTTGATCATAATGATGAGTACAATGACCTCTTAAGAGGTATTGCGTTTATTCTGTTACACGTTGTATATTTTCCAGTTACCGATCTTTGACAGTCATCGTCAAAATATGATGATGAGTTGGTCTTTTATATTAAATCTTTTTTTTTATTTTGCTGTTTATTAGGTACGTTTATTCATTTTATCCGACGCGCTCTTGTCGCCGTCGGCGTTCCAACCATACTAGAACCCATTGGCCTGGCACGCGACGATGGCAAGCGACCCGACGGCTTGTCTTTATTTCCTTGGAAGATGGGTAGGCCTTTAGTGTGGGACGCTACTTGTGTCGATACTCTTGCGCCATCCTATCTTCCTAGTTCGTCGTGCTGTGCTGGTTCTGCCGCTGCGGCTGCTGAGAACCTCAAACGGCGGAAATATAGTAGCCTTGTTGGCAATTATATTTTTGAGCCGTTTGGGGTTGAAACTCTTGGAACGTGGGGTCCGAGTGCTCACGTTTTATTTAAAGAACTAGCTAAACGTTTAGTTGACACTTCGCGTGACCCAAGGGCTGGCTTTTACCTCGGACTGAGGATAAGCATTGCCATACAACGTGGCAATGCCGCCAGTCTTTTGGGCTCACTTCCAGTCGACAGCGATGCGGACGAATTTTTTGCCGCCATATAGTTTTATTTTGTATTATAAGTGTAAATAGTTTGTTATTTAAATAGATTGTCTGTTGTCCCTTTTATGACACTTATAAATTATTTCTTAATAAAATATTAAAAAAAAACATCACTACATAGTATATAACAAAGTCGCTTCCCCGCTATCTGTCCCTATGTATGTATCTTTTAAACTACGAAACGGATTTTGATGCGGGTTGACGATTCAAGAGAAAGGTTTATATGTATATAACATGCATAATATAGTAGAGAAACAGTGATAATTTTAGAGGTTTCTAATGTGATGTCGTAAATAAACACATTTTTTGCGCTTACATCGCAAACGCTAGCTGAACCCTGCGAGATACATAAAAATAATGTACTACAGTATTGTACACCTAAAAAGTTCTACATAAAAATCCGTGATGGTATATGTCTATCTCTTAGGGATAAATCACAATAACCATTTTTAATCCTTTACTTTTTACGAGAAATAATGGCTTATTTACGAAGCGATTTTAAGCAATACAACATTAATCCTTATCTAAATAAGTGTATTTATTCATAATTCATATTAAACTGTCATCTTGACAATTTAATATAGATTAAAAATATCTTTTACCATTTAAATGAATAATTTAGAACATATCACAGAACTAATGTTACTCGTGGCTGAAAATATCATTCCCAGCGAAACACAAATGGCGCCGCGGTGTAACAATTGGTCACTTTAACTATTTTCATTTAAAAGTAATGCATTGTTTTAGAACCTTATATAAGACTAGCTGTGCCCGCGACTTCGTTCGCGTGGATGTCGAAAAATATCTGTTGCGTAGATAAAATTTACTTTAAGTTAATACCTTGCGTATCCTGATCTGTCTCAAAATTAAGAAAATAGGAAGAGGGTACCTAATGCAGGGCACTCTATCATCTCTTCCGTTTGAAATGCCGATTAGCCCAGGTAATCTCCTGATACATACCTACCTCGAGGTAGGTATTAAAATCAACAAAACCGACTATCGAACGAACGGTGGTAGGTAGTCTTCAAACTACGAAACAAAGAAACTGATGAATAAAGTTCATTCTTAATTTTGTCCAGCCAGCAAAAAGAAACAGTTTCTTTGATTTTCCCTGACAATTGCAGATTACAGAACACCGATTAATTTTTACATTTTATGTTAAACAGTTCTACCGGGTTTATAGAATCGATTTACTGTGTAAGAATAATCGAATTTTTTAAATCGATATTTAGTAGGTACTGAAAGAGGAGACTTATTAAATGAGGAGCTTGTAGCTAAATAATAACAGTCGCTTCATGGTTTACCAACTCTTGCCTAGGTGGCTCTGTGAATAGTAGGCCATATTATTTAACATACCGCGACTTCGCCGTGTTGATCGAAGCTGATCCGAATATAGTTGGGAAAAGGATAAGCATATATTAAAAAAGACATACAATACCATTTGGCCCCAATTGGGGCTGACGGTCTTTGAGAGAGTAACTCTGCCGTTTTATTGTCCTTTTCATTGAATGGCGGTTAATCAGCGACCTAAATGATCCCCAATGCGCAAATGTGTCAAAGTGGCGAATAGGTCTGTCATGTGACAATATTTAATGAACAGGCTGGCAGATGCTTAGGCCGTCTATGAATAGGGTCGGTAAATGTGTGACGAAAATGTAATTATGGATTTATTTATTTTTTGGGAATCCTAAATTCTATTAAATGCCGGGATGTCACTTAGACCGTCTCCCTAGTGGATAAAGGAAATTGAAACAAAATTACGTTTGTAATCTGTGCCCAGTTTTGCCAACTGTAGATTAAGTGTTTTTCGCAAATCATTTCAGTTTTTTACCATGAAGCATCATCTGCCTAGCCTTTTCCCAGCTATATTGGAGTCAGCTTCCAATCAAAGGGGATTGGAGCGGCTGCCTACCAGACCTCTACAACCCTACAATACTGGGTAACACGATACTTCTTGGCAAGACTGTAGGTGTCAGATTTGTCGGCTTCTGACAATCCGTAAAGACTGCCTGAGATCTCTTCTCGGTAGGTATGTTAAAATGGTCACCCATCCACCGACTGACCTTGGCAAGTCTTGCTTAGCCTTGAAGATCGGCCCGGGCGGCTATTATATTCTGTGGAAAGTAGGAATCTCGGTATGTTACATTGGTCACCCATCCACAGACTGACCTTGGCAAGCGTTGCTTAGCCTTGAAGATCGACCCGGGCGGCTATTATATGCCGAGGTACGTAGTCTCGGTATGTTAAAATGGTCACCCATCCACAGACTGATCTCGGAAAGCGTAGCTTAATCTTGAAAACTCGTGCAACTCATCATCTGCCTAACCTTTTCCCAACTATATTGGGGTCGGCTTCCAGTCAAACCGGATTTAGCTGAATACCAGTATTTTACGTGAAGCGGCTGCCTACCAGACCTCCACAACCCATTATTTGGGCAACACGGTAGTTCTTGGCAAGACTGGAGCCAGATTTACTGGCTTCTGACAATTCGTAACGACTGCCAAAGATCTTCAAATGACAGCCGGGACCAACGGCTTAACGTGCTTTCCGAGGCACGGAGGAAACTCGGTATGTTATGATGGTCTCCCATCTACATACCAACCTTGGCAAGCGTTGCTTAACCCTGAAGATCGACCCGTACGGGTGATATAGATTAATTATGTCGATTCGAATCACAATAAAATTCATGAATTTCACTCTTCTCTTTTTTCTTTTTCGGTCAAACATATCGTTATCACCTTCTAATTAGCTACATAGCATAGGTATCCAAACTTTATTTGTCAGACATGGACCAATCTGCTGATAACACCGCAATTCAGAAAAACGTGTCATCAGTACATCGCCATCAATCGACAATGTAGTTGAACTGTCAAAATATAAGTTCAAACTTAGAAGCTCACATGTTACGATAAATGAAACGATATGACTAAATGTTATTTTTTTTTCCTTTGGTATTAAGAGTTTCACAAAATAATGATACACGCATTCATTCATGAAACAGTTCTAAACTATTTAATCTCAATAGATGGCGGTGCATGTACGTGCTTCACGTAATGAAACTTTAAACGAAACCTTTAAATACAAATATCTTTTGATAGACTGAACCGATTGCGATGAAACAAAAACTAAGTTATATCTCCAGTTACGTACAATTTAATGCGTGAAAGTTATCTTCGTTATCTCTGTGTTTTTGACGTGATGCCTGCACATCCAAACAGATAAGCAGACAAACAGACAAAAATTCCAAAAATGATGGAAATGGGTTCTGTAAGTTACCCTTTATCTCCCTAGCTATTTTTTTTTATTATTTTGAATGTACAAAAACGACTCTTCAACAGATTTATTATATATATATATAGATGTATGGTGTTAATCTATATAGATTATCTTCAATATCTATTTTAGAACGTATTTATCCTAATCTCTATTCAATTTAAGAATGTCTTAGGAGTTATCGCAACTGCCGGGGTCGCGGGACTGTCTAAACAGGGTACCGGGGCCCTGGAACGCAAAGGGCAACTGAAAGAACGGAATGGTTTTTAGTCAGTAAGTCTGACGTCACTTCCGCTCCATCCAGGGCGGGAGGACTCATTAAATGATTTTACCACCCCAAAAAACTGGACTTATCGGAAAGTAAAGGCACCTGTGTTACAAAATATTTTTACAGGAAGAACACTTCTTTTTTTTTCTAAATTGGACCCGAGCGAAGCCGGGGCGGGTCGCTAGTTACCTATAAAAAAGTCCGCGAGGGTATATATCTAACTGTTGAAATAGTGCCCAAACGAAACATTAAGTTAGTTAAATTTTTGTACCTATGGTGCTAGTGTATTTTAACATCATATTTCTGTATTGTCATTGCAGTAAACAATAAACATTGTTAAATTTTTCAATCGCGAGTTATTAATTTCTACACTATTATCATATATGAATGACTATTATGGTTGATTTTTTATTAAATTATTTGAAGAAAAAGCGGTCGCGATGAACGCATTTTGTTCAAATAATTTAATTAAAACTCAGGCGGAATGGAATAGTGATGATTTTGGTATCTGCTATCATGATATTAATCCTAATCCAATTAAATGGTTTGATAATTAAAGTTAAATATTGTGATAATTCCTCCTTGGATGCATCAACTTATTTATAAAAGCTTCTGAAGAATTAACTGAAAAAGTATGATTATTTGGAATAGGTTCGAATAATGGCGTATATTTATTAATTTGTCTTTTTTATCTGAACTGTTTAAGCTTTATTTGGAGCATGAGCTCAATATAATCCTTTAAATCTCAATCAGTATTTTCTTTATTCACGATCCCTGATGCTGCAGAGGTTCTAGCCTGCAGCATCACAAATTGTTGGAGGCGCCGGGTATTGTAAGAAATTTCCGTGTGTGCAGGATGATACACTGCACAAAGATAATTTCCGTATGTGCAAGACGATACACTGCACAAAGATAATTTCCTGTGTGGAGGACCATACACTGCACGAAGATAATTTTCGCGTATACAGGGCGAGTACACTGTATGAAGATAATTTCGCGTATGCAATGCGTAAAAAAAAGGTATATGAAGACCCCTCATTTTATTTTAATGGCATCACGAAAGGATTGCGAAACTTTGATGGTAAGGCGATATTTCAACGGCTAGAGAATTATAAGGATAAGTGGTTTTTATTAAATACAAATTAGCAAGATGGCGGAAGTAGTATCCTTCACGGGTATGGTTTCACTTGCTTATTCGACGATTTCCTTACTCAGTTTCGACAAATCGCCGCCATAAATAGATGGCCGGAGAGTGATTTAGCCCTCATTATGGGTGCATATTTGGACGGGCCAGCCTTAGCATATTTCAAATTTATATATTAAAAAGGGGTGTCATTTAAGGTGATATGCGACAGCTAAAGTCTGAATTCCCATCAGGAATAGATTTTATTGAGAAATTCTACAATGCGCGTCAAGACAACAAAGAAGACATAGTCGCATTTTTCTATAGATTGGCTGATTATCAAAAATCTGTAATTCCAATATCTGAATATTCATTAAATTTTTCTTAAAGGCAATATAAATTAAAGTTGGGGACCCGATTAAACAATTCAAAACCTGAGTTGCGTGCCATCATTGACCAAATAAAAGAAATATTTGAGGAGACACGACCCAAGGCCCGACCGGGCAAATTTTTCTTTGTACCCTCCGCGGGTCAGTTTTGATCGATTTCCAGCCAGAAGTCAGATAAACCCAACTTCACCGAGACCAACGAGCTCAGGGTAGACGGCTTCAAGATCGATGCCACACCTAGCCGGTGCTGTGGATACGTATCACACTCTGAGGTATAATTTGCAGCCGAGACACCGGTTTGATAATAGGAATAACCATTTTCCAACTACCCCCAGCTCAAGAAGCCCACGTTCTGATGGCCACCCATACGCGGAAGGGCACAATCAATAGATTATGAAGTGGAGTTGCAGGCTGTGTCCGGGAGAGATCAACTCCTAAGGAAAACTAGCAAATGCGGTGACCTCAGTCCTCTTATTAATATTACAATAGCTAATCAGGCCTATTCTGCTCTAATAGACACCGGAGCATCAATTTCGTGTATATCGGATCAATATGCGTTGAATCTGATTATTTTTGAATAGATTATGATTACTGGAGTAAGTTCAAAGTTAGGATTTAATTATTTGACAGAATAGACCTTCGCTTCTTAACCGACTAGCTGCCGCATAGACTAGTTATCTAGCTTTCATGAAGTTAATCGCTTCTGGATGGATGTGAATTATCACATCATTTTGTTTACGTCCAGCGATGTGTTGCGGCTTTTAGGAAGGTTTTGCTGCAGCAGGGCTTCAGCATGACTGCAATATTGCCCAGCGCAAATGGCGCATAAGAATTTTAAAGAATAATGCTTATCGCAGGACATGACTGAAGCTGCTTCTACAGAAGCATACGCCGTGTCAGCAAAGATTCCTTCTAGAGGTAGGGACTCCTGGTTAGGAATAGGTAGGTGCTTAAATCTCCCAAAGCTTTGAATAGACGACTACAAGAAAACTTTCTTAGTATCCTCTATTCGTAGGGGCGTAGCTCATGTGATACTTCCTCCTTGGATGCATCAACTTATTTATAAAAGCTTTAGAAGAATTAACTGAAAAGTAATATGAATTAGAATAGGTTCGAATAATGACGTATATTTATTAATTTGTCTTTTTTATCAAAACTGTAAAAGCTTTCTTTGGAGCATGAGCTCAATATAATTAAATCCTTTAATCCTTTAAATCTGAATCAGTATTTTCTTTATTCACGATCCCTAAAGCTGCGGAGGTTCTAACTTGCAGCATCAAAATATGTACATGTAAATTACACTTTCAATTATTCAAATCTGACCTTTCGTTTAAAGTTATGACGGGTGTAAAATGCTCTAAGTAAGAAAAATGTTGCGGTTAGAGTGAACTGCCCTACGTTGAGTATATTAATAAGTAATTTACATATTAACCTATTGCCCTTCTTCCCTATAAAGAGGGAGGTATAGGAGATGAAGTTCGTGGAGTACCTACTAAACTCGCACGAACGAAGTCGCGGGCGAAGTGCTAGTAATATATAAATATAAAAAAATAATAAACCCATCCAGAGATAGGAATCACTCCTCACAATGCGTGCCGTTATTGTTTATTTATTATTATCAAGTTTGATCACAACCTCACCTGATGGAAAGCGATAATGTGTTCGAAGACGGAGCACGTTTGCCTACCTAGATGTAACCTATTCACTCACATTCAAACTTCGGCCGGAAAACCCATTCCTTAGCTATGCGCACAAAATATTCTCAAAACGTTTTTGCGTATAGCTCAACATTTTCCTAAGACGCCCATTAAGCGCACAATAAGTTTTGCTGTCAGTTTAACCACAGTCAATGCTGTGACTGACGGATAACCTATCGTATAATGCAGTGACTGATGATTACATGAAATTGAGATTGACTAATATCTTCAATTAGTCACGACTTCTAAGTGAATGGGTCTGTTTTTATAATGTTTACTAGCTTCTGCCAAGGGCTTCACCCGCGTGGTCCCTAGGGAACATACTCCCGGGATAAAAAGCCTATGTCCTTTCTCAAGCTCTAGACTACCTGTGTATCAAATTTCGTTTAAATCGGTTCAGTAGTTTTGGCGTGAAAGCGCGACAGATAGACAGAATTATTTTCGTACAATATAATGTTTAAATATTTATAATAATATAATATACAACATAAGTTAAGGATGGAATGGATAATACTTAGTCCTTTTCTTTTGTCAAATTCCGTATACCTGCCAATAATGTATCGTGACGTATTTGCGGAGAATGAGCGTCTACTATCGATTGAATTGAGAGACGTTTGCGTGTTTTTGCGGTTCATCGTTATTCTTGTGCCTGGCATACCTACACATTTGCGTAAACGCACATGAAGTCGTGACTTTATACAAACTAGGATAGGTAGATAGGTATCATTTCGATATGAGACAGCGAAATGCATCAAGATTATTATCTCAAGTTGCACAACAACTTCAAGATGGCGTCCTTTTGTGTTCAGTGTGACAACGGTTTTTAAATATACTTGATTCTGACAGATCTTAGGGAAGACTTAAAATGGGTGGATTGCAGAAAAAGACTTATTGCGCCGGCAAGTTAATAGCGCAAGTAAATTGACGTAAGAAAATAAGGTAATTATGATGATAGTCAGCCGACCAAATCATCAGCATCATTAATCATATCAGCCGAAAGACGTCCCCTGTTAGACATATGCCTCCCCCAAGTGTCGCTACAACAACCGGTCCTGTGCGCCTCGCATCCACTAGCTACCCGCGACCTTCACCGATCAAATCATTTCTGTCATATTAAGACTGAAAACTAAAGGGTGTAGAGTGAGTAGACAATCTATGCAAACAAGGTGCAATAACAAGTTCACTTCAAGCTCGTTTTCATGGAAAGATGGTTATTGAATGTGTGTTATTTTAAAGCAACTGAAAAAGTTGTGCCTGACATGACAAAGCTCTAAATCTAACAATAATAGCAACATGGGCGTTTACAAAGGGTGTCTATGGTCCGGAACCCACATGCACAGCACGTGACGGAAACAAAAATTGCTTATGATATGTAATTGCTAAAACTTCGATTGAGATTGGCGTTCAGAATTCTGCCTTTTCTGCGTGACGCCCGGGCAAAAACTAATAATCTTTGTACATTTTTGAACTACCTACCACCCCCGCCCCCCATGTCAAAGCTGTAACTACGCTTGTTATTAGCAATAACATTTTTCCCTTTGATGATCGCGTCGTGGTCATTGGAAAGTTAATACGCTGCTACGGACATTTAGGGGAGGTTATAATGAAGGGCTAGTGAAAGGGAACGTTCCCCAGTCCCCTAGAGGTAGGCCGACGGGTCTCACTCTATTCAATTAAAAAACATGATGCAATGTTTTTGCATCGTACTAATTGCTATCATCTTTCTGACAGGCGTTGTGTTTGTTTTGAAATCTGTGTTTATACTTGGGTCTTGCTCGGATCTTGGCAGGTTAAAACGAATTAGCAAAGTAACCTGCTGTTTTATATGTAATTTGCTTTCAATATTGACAAAAACAGTTTAACATGGTGAGTTTAGGATATTTCCAAGAAAAATAAGTACCTACTTACCTATTTTATAAATTTTCACCATTATTATAAAACACTAAACAATCTTATAAATTGCAAATAAATGAAACCTTGTCGAAAAGGGTGTTTGGGCAAAGTCATGTAAGTAAAATGTAAATAAATAAACGATAGTCGAACTTATCGTTTGCCACGGTAGGTGCATAGATACTTTTTAATTAAAAAACTGTAAACGACCAATATTTACGGATCCATGCGCGTTTATTTGTTTTGGCTATGGGGAAGCGGAAAATCTGTAAATAAGCTACCGTTTGACTGAAACGGTATTTGACGAGGTGCCCGTGGGGTGTTTACATTTTGTCTTCCCTTTTCAGAGCCAACTTTAGGTTGGCTAGTAAAAAGTTCGTTGTGTCAATAAGTCCGCTTATGTACCCATTATGTACGTGATTGTGAGGGGGGGGGGGAAGGGGAGTATGGTTAGGGTTTGCAGATACTTTCATTTTATAACCCGTGTCTATTTTATTGAGGCACTAAAATTATGGTTTAAGAATATTCTCCGCGGGGATCAACCGACGAAAGTACTTGTGGGGTTAATCAAAACAAGATTTAACAAGCTTTTATTTAAAACTTGCCTTGTTGGTAAGTAAGAGTCAATTGTTTCAACTGAATTTAAAAACAGTTATCGCAAACCGATTGAGCTGAAATTTTGCACACACGTTTGGTTTGGAAGACGATACCTAGTCTGCAAAGTGCCATCATGCATCATCCGAATTCCAGTTTGGCAAACTCCCAATGATGGCGAGCCAATTATTTTGAAACACCCCTTAATGTATCAAATGAAAGGGTTTGCATGCATATCAAACGCAGGGGTCTGATGTGAGCTTTTTTATAAAAAGTTTTTTATTCAAGTACGCGTTCAACAAACTTGATTGTAGGGTTCCAAATGCCCATCGATTATCGTCTGAGATTTACAAATATATATATTTTAATAATTTTAAATAGTTTTGAAATTTTTAAAGAAATTAGATGAGAAATTACCACTTTTCAAATTTTTCGAGATATAAGACTTGAATTTATTTCTACCAAAATGAGTTCAAGCCTTATATTTTGAAAAATTTACAGATTCTTAGAAAAATCTATAGATTATAGGAAAGTCTATAAGAAGGCTATGGTTTTAAAGTACCATAATCTGCCTAGTCTTTTCCTAACTATGTTGGGGTTGGCTCCCAGTCAAATTAGATTCAGCTGAATAACCATTAACTGGGTAGCCCGAAGGATCGCCAAACTAAAGTGGCAGTGGGCAGGGCACATTGCTCGCAGAACATTATGGTCGATGGGACGAAAAGTTCTAAAGTGGCGACCGCGTACCGGAAGACGCAACGTTGGAAGGCCTCCCACAAGGTGGACCGATGACCCGGTGAAGGTCGCGGGTACCCGATGGATGCGAGACGCGCAGGACCGGTCGTTGTAGCGACGCCTGGGAGAGGCCTATGTCCAGCAGTGGACGTCTTTCGGATGATATGATGATGATGGGTACCAAGTTGTTCCTTGGCTAGACTGGTGTCAGATTTTCTGGCTTTCTGACTGGCCATGCCAGCCAGGACAAACGGCTTAACATTAATGACGTTAATTTACATGTTAAGTTTCCATCCACCCATCCAGAGACCAACCTCGACAAGTGGAGCTTAATCTTGAAAATCAACCCGTGCGGCTATTTCTATCTAGTAACGAGGTCGTCATGGTTTTAAAGTAATATGTTACAAAAATAAGATTCGTTCGCAACTCTTAACACGCGATTCCGACTCGCACTTGGCCGGATTTTTAAAGAGTACGACAAATTTTATTTAACTTGTGTTTTAAGCCGGCTGCCGACTTAAACACACACAATTAGATACGAGAAACAGACAGATGTCCACACTTAGATAAAATCATTAATTTAACGCGAGAACAATGGACAATGTTCACCGTTTTTAATTACTTAAGACTAAGATGATTTGTGTTTGTTGTTAGGAAATATATGAAGACAGTTAGTTTAGTCTTCCTATTGTATTTTTATGTTTATTTGTTTTGTTCTTTTTTTAGGGTTCCGAACAAAAAACGGAACCCTTATAGGATCACTCGGGTGTCTGTCTGTCTGTCCGTCTGCCACAGCCAGTTTTCTCCGGATCCACAAGATCCATTCTGTTGAAATTTGGTACACATATGGACGTCTGTGACCCAAACACGGACGTTATACGTAAATTATTAAATTTTTAGAATGGGGGTCACTTTTGGGGGCCAAACTAGAAAATTTCAAAAAAAAGTTTTTTGATCAATATCGTGTGACATATCAAATAAAAGGGGCTTACTGTGAGGGTTTTAATTATATTTTTTTTTCATAATATTGTAGTAAATGGTTTTGAAGTGATTCAAGATATAAGACGAAAAATGACCATTCCCCCCTCTTATCTCCGAAACTACTGAGCCTAAAATTTTGAAAAAAAATGGAAATAATAGATCTGTACCTATAGATTACAGGAAAACCTATAAGAAGTCTACAATGTTAAAAACACATGTTTAAAAAATTAAATTCGTTCGGAACCCTTTGCACGCGAGTCCGACTCGCACTTGGCCATTTTTTTTGACAGGATTTTGTGATGTTTTTTTATAAGGATGGGAAATTATCAAACGACTCCTTCTGCTCTGTGTGGAGCGGCAGGGAGTGTCAGACTCTTACTGACTAAAACCCATCCGTGTTCCTCCAACTGTCCTTTGCGTTCCCGAGCCGCGGTGACTCTTTCGAACAAATTCCGTAGCCCTGGCAGATGATGTTAGTATAATGTTTTTGACTATTTACACAATTTAATGATTTGTGATTTCAAGTCGGCGTTGCTACAAATTAATTCAAAAGAATTAGTTAGTAGTAGGAACATAATCATTTTACTTGCTGATTGAACTAAGTTTTTAATAGGCAGTCAAGAGAAGGCCAATTCACGTATCTACTTAAAAAGCGTTCAAATTCAATGCGCAATTTTTTCTCAGCGAGAATTAATGTAGAAAACTTGTTAAAATGTTGGGAAATTAATAGTTATTTTTTATGATAGGCTGGATAGTTGTTTTTGGCGGGTATACCTACTCGTATAGAATCCTGAGCCTAGCGAGGTTTTCAAAGGTACGAAAAGCAGAATATCTTTGCTGCCGATCACAGCACACAACTTACCAAAATACAAAAAAAAGCATACAAATTGTAAGTAAAATTATTTTAATTTTTATTATTATTTCTTTATTTATTTCACATTCTTATTATTTACATTTTTAAATATTTAAAAAAAATTAAAAAACATTTAAAAATATAAAAAAATAGTAGCCCACCGGTATCGGGAACAGGGTCCAAGCTACCGGCGGTCAGGGCTCCAGAGAAAGGAACCTCCTGACAATGCGAGCCGTGTCCAGAAGTACATCTTTCTGATCAAGCCCTTGATCCAGCTGCCCAACGAGAGCCTCCTGAGGTGTTGGTCGAGGCTCGTGGCTATTAAGCCATTATTATTATTATTATTTTTTTAAGTTAATGGTGAAATTGGTAATATTGTTTAACTTTAATGCTTATGTATATCACTTATCTACTACTAGCAACCCGCCCCGGCTTCACACGGGTGCAAATGTTAATTTAGCCCAAACTAACAAAGTGAACATCTATTTACCAGAATCAATGATATTGTGGTTCAGGCTGAAATAAAAAGTGAAATAGACAACCGTCAACGACGTCTGCTCTCAGGTGTCTACCAGTTCGGGACATCTCTACCTCCGTTATAATTATTTGGTTGCGCGATTTCTTTAATTTTGAGATATCTCCTAAGATATTCATCCAAATTTAATGGTGTGAACGGCAGTTTTGCTCTAAATTAAATACTTGAGATGACTAACATATTTATTAAGAAAAGTATTTGTACTATATTGGTGCAAATGAAGCAGTATTTTAGTCAACCATAAAAGATAGACATATGCTATCGCAGACTTTTACGTAGATTTTGATATGTTATCTAAAACTGTAGTACATCGCTTTGTTCTATCATCAATAGTTTTCGCAACACACGCAATGTTAAGAATTTTTCATTTTTTTTTTTCCGACCTCTTCAGTAATAATCTTCATATATCAGCCAATTTACACAAAACCTTGACAAATTATATACGAAAACCATTGATAGGTATATAAAAAACCCAAGATGCACAGTCTCGAACAAATGCAACACTCGAAACTGTCGTCAAAAACCGACATGTATCAAGTGTCATGTGTGAGTTGTGTGTAGTTATACTATAAACATTTTTTTTTTGCCAATTCAACCTTACACGGATCGCTTAAAGTTGTTTTTACAAAGCAGTGCAGTATGGCGAGTGATGCGAGACTGTTTGAAACTAGAGCATAATTTTAAATTGTATGCTTGTTTTATGCTGAGTGTGTATCTTGGGTTTTTATTTATCAATGACTAAAACCTTCCTCGAGAACCATTCTATCTATTAAAGAATTCGTTGCGTAGTTTTTAAGATCTAAGTATACATATGGACAGACAGATAGCGGGAAGCAACTTTGTTTTAAATATACTAGTGATTATTAGGTGAATTATTTGGAAAATTTTATTGGATTATATTGGGAATTTTGGAGACGCAGACGGATTAGCAGACTGTTGAAAACGGTTTTCTATCGTGCCGTCTTTGGAAGTTGCAGGACGAGTCTAATACCCTTGCATATTTTTGAATTGTTTTCTATATAGTCCGCATGGCAAACTTAAGGAAAGACCTAATTTTTTTTAGCAAAATTCTTTTTATTTCAAAAAAAAAACATCACAACAAAATTATGCTGCAGTCTTAGTTTTAATCAACATCGGGCCCGAGAATCTGCAACTGAATCATTGGATTTTTCAAATAATTTCAATTAAAGTAGGTTTTTTTGGTTTTCTCTGATATTTAAAAAGTATTTCTTTTAATGAGTAATTACTTTCTTCTAGTTTACCATGTGTTAAATACCGAACTAGCAAAACAGTCTCAGAACCCGCACTTTATAAGAGTGGTAAGCTTAAAGCGCTCTTATAATTGTTTTGAAACATGCCATCGACCCTATATTACTTTTAGACAAGCTGGTATGGCCTCTAGTTCGTGCAGTCTCATAACCAAGTCTATGTATTTAAGAGTATATTGCTATGCTATTGTAAGCCACTTACTCCTACAAAAGCATTTACTAAGACTAAACGCACTTGAGTAAACTTGATCTTATAAGCATATTTTCTAAGTTCCTTTGATTTGATAATAGACTTGGTAAATGCTGTTGTAAGAATGTTAAGTGTTCAGGTTAAGTTATTTCTTTTCTCCGTGTCGATTTAAGGTTTTCTGTAAAATTGCGAGGAACCCTAATTTTTTTCAATATGGAGTTATCTTTTGTATTCTGAATGAACAGTCTTACAATAGCCTAATAGTGCGCTTGTAAAATGAAGCTATAATGGCGACACTATCAACACAAATGAAGAAATAAAATAATTAAACGGGAACAGGAAATGTCATATTTATTATGGCGCATGAAATGTGTGGCGTAAAACGGGGTCTACTTTACAGTAAATAATAAATTGCAATACGAATTCTTACCGTAAAACCTAAATACACGCACTTGTTACGGCACTATTTAGTATAAACAATTAATTTCACAGCAACTTTAATTATGTTCATTTATTGTATTTTCTTCCTTTGAAACAATCAGAACTCACACGAAATTTATAAGTAAGCTTGATCTGACGTAAAATCAAAATGAGCTTGCTTTGGCTCAAAAGATTCTAACGTTAGTCCAATATAAGCCCATGTAGGCTCACAAGATACTTACGCAAAACCAATACTAGCCTAAGTCGGCTTAAATTAATTTTGGCTAGATTACTGTAAGTGCAAACAGCATGCAATTAGACTAATATTAGAACGATATTAAACTAAATATGCTTAAAAATGGTGCCCAAATCCAAGCTTATACGATCATATAGGAGTGATGTAAGAGCGAGAACATAGTAGTCTCGAGATTGTTGTTAGCCTAGTTTTTGCTAGTTGGGGAAGTGTCACTAATAAGGATCGAATTTTGGGAATTAATTCCCAAAATTCGATCCTTATTAGTGACACTTTTGAATATTGTAATAATACAATTGTCTTTTTCTATTCCTGCTAGGAATACCGATATTTCAAAAATCGAATGGTGCAGTTTTAGTTTCATCAGAATCGGTCACGAGACTCCGAGTGTCTTTTGCTATTTCTCATAGTTTCAGATTTGCCCATCCACGAACACTTTAGAAATTCACAGTAAATTATCATCACAATCACAGAAATAAATTAATTCATACACTGAAAGGATTGGAATTGAGCAAATAGGGTACAGAGTTCCTTTTATAAAAAATAGTTTTCATTTTAAATGGGACGGTATTGCAATAAAGATATCAATCGCATACGAATTTTATTTCATTCCGCAAAATTGTGTGCTATTTTATTTATAGGCTCCTTTCGTTCGTAAGCCGCTTGCCCTGAATGGGGGTAGAAACACACGTGTCGCTATATATATACGTATTTATGTTTCTGTTAAACCCCTAACAAAGGCAGGTTTACAAACCGTTTACACCAGTAGAGTATTAAGTGGGTGGGTAGACGAAACTCGGAGTATTGAAAGCCAGCAGTGAAACTAGGGACTCCATCAAAAAAGAATAAAATACATATTATCCTTTAACATTTTCACTGCACCTCTCCATCTTTTCACACAGAGTCTAGTAGCTGGCACCAGTCGTGAGCACAGATGAATGCAGCAGGCCGATCTCGCCAATGTACGGTGAGCGAAACTTGCTAGCGCAATAGTCAATGAGCATTGACTGACGAACCAATAACGTGAAACGTCAGAGCTGTCGTCGTCAAACTGACCAAAGGCGAGTGTGCTCACGACTCGTCCCGCTTATTATAACTACACTGGTCATCAAAAAAATCGGCCCACCTGCGTTTTTACCGTAAATCACGTTTTTCTTAGGCAAAACCCAACAATTACCACAAAACCACCAATTTAATCACAATTTAAACTTCACAATGTTGAATTTTGATTTAAAAATCAAAATCCTTAATTTTACATCATTTTTTGATTAATTTTAAAAAAAGCTCTATTTTTTTTGTCCTAAGTGCACAATTGTTTGAAATTAATATTGCGAATTCCCTCCTCTTGCTTGAATGACGGCCTGCATTCGCCGTTTTAACGACCTTATCAAGATTTTGATAGTCTCTTGAAGGATTTGGGCCCATTCTTCCGCAATGGCGGTTTCCAGGTCTCCTAATGTTGTAGGGGCTGGATTACGGGCTCTAACCTTTTGTTTTAGGGTGTCCCACATATGCTCTATAGGGTTGAGATCAGGGCTTCTTGCTGGCCACGACATAACCCGAATGCCGACCTTTTCAAGTTAATCTGTGGTGATGCGCATTATCATGCATTAATTCAAAGTTCTCACCAATATAGCCGGCATATGGCACCACATGGTCTTCTAAGATCTCTATGATGTAGCGTGCTGCAGTTAAAGCACCTCTTCGTATGAAAACCAGCTCCGTGCGTCCAGACAAAGATATCCCAGCCCAAAACATTACAGAGCCCCGCCATAACTGACAGTTTCTCTTATGCAACAGTGAGTATAACGTTCACCTGGCCGTTGCATCACATTAAGGCGTCCATCAGAACCGTGTAAAGTCATTCGACTCTCACCACTCAAAAGAACTAACTCCCATTGACCTATAGTCCAGTTGAGATGATAACGGGCAAATTGAAGTCTGGCTTGTCGATGAGCTGTGGTCAATTGTGGTCCTGTTGCAGGCTTGTGTAGTCTTAAATTTTGCTCACGAAGTCTTCTTCTTACAGTACTATCAGTTATAGCTACACCCCGAACTTCACGTAAGCGTCGCTGGAGATCAACACCCGACTGATTTCGATTTCGTAGAGCTGATACAACTATAAAGCGATCATCCCTTTGAGATGTCACCCTATGTCTTCCAGAACCAGATCTTCTTCGATACTGCCCAGTTTCCAGGAACCTTTGTTAAACTCGCCGCACTGCAGAACGGCTCAATTGTAACCTCCTAGCCACGACGCGTTGACTTAAGCCTTGCTGGAGCAAAGCCACCACTTGGGCCGCTTCAGCTTCAGTAGTGTCCATTATTTTTAGACAAAGTAGTCAAAACTACAGGCCCGGTAAATAAATCGGAATTTCTGTCTTGTATATACGGCCATAGCGGTATTTTGTGAAGCTTAAATTGGAGCATTTAGTTTTTGTGGTGGTGGTTTTATTATTTTGGGGGATAACAGCTGACTGTTAAAGGTTCCGTTACTGAAAAACCGCTCGAAATAAAAAAATCCGGATTTTTATTAGGTGAATATTTCCTAAAAATCTTTTGGTATTTGTAACACAGCTAGAGTAAAATCAAAAAAGCTATTTGGTACACAGGCAAAAATATTAAGTTTTCCTCTGCACGGCCAATATTTATTTGTAATGTGTGCATTATAAGTTTTTAGAGTTCCAAACATCTGTAAAAAACGGAACCCTTATAGGATCACTCGGGTGTCTGTCGGTATCTGCCTGTCCATCTGTCAAAGTCAGTTTTCTCCGGATCTAATTGACCGATTCTGTTGAAATTTGGTACACATATGGACTTCTGTGACCCGAACATGGACGCGTTTCGTTAATAAATACATTTTTAGTATAGGCGTCACTTTTGGGAGTCAAACAAGAAAATCAAAAAAGGTTTTTAAACTGTATTGTGTGACATATCAAATGAAAGCGCTTACTGTCAGTGTCTTAATTATATTTTTTTCATAATTCTAAAATAAATAGTTTTGAAGTTATATAAGAAGTTACACCAAAAATGACCAGTCCCCCCTTATCTCCGAAACTACTGAGCCTAAAATTAAAAAAAATGCATATAATAGTTAAAAACCAAAAACCTAAAAATAAAAGGAAAACCAGAAATAGTGTTAAAGTAATATGTTAAGAAAATGAAATTGGTTCGGAACTCTTTGCACGTGAGTCCGACTCGCATTTGGCCAGTTTTTAAGCTGGCATATTTGGCATACTTACGAGTGTGGTGTACAATAATTGTCTACTCAGCACACTCACAACATTGTTTAAAAGTAGTTGCAAATTAGTTGCAGCAAGCTTAGCTTAGCTTTTTAGCTTCGTTGACTGTACATAGTTGTATTATATACTACTGTTACTGGCCTAAACAAGAGCATGTGGTTGTATTTATCCTAATTTGTATGCATGACAATAAAAACATACATTTTGATTCTTTATTATTTATGTTTTTTCAAGTTTTGTATCGAAAACCCGAAAGAAACTATCCACCAAATTAAATTTTAGTTGCTAATAAAATTCGCGTACGCAGACACATTAAAATATAAAATATCGAAATCCTTTCCAACTGACATAAACACTGCATTATAATAAACAATCATGTCAATTCACATAATAGTCGGAATCTAGAAAACTGCTTCACCAATTCCGATGGAACTTTCACTTGAAGACTACGGCTTCCTGGTTGAACATCACGCTCGCATATAAGGGGGTCAGCTGTTGTGTAAAAACAGGATTTCCTGTGAAAACCAGTCAGCAACACGTCTAAGCTGGCCTATGACCCTAAGGTTTATGCGATAGGTGATTATTTAATAGAGAAGGCAATTGTTCATCCCGTGAGATAAGAGGTTTGTACTCGTGACGTAATTTCCGTCACGGGTACCTTCGTTATAATACACAGGATACAGACTTCTATCTACACAAACTTTGAACCCTGAATAAAAATAAAATGGCCAAGTGCAAGTCGGACTTACACATGCGGAGTTCTGTACTATAAATGTTTCGTTTTATTACTATACTAGCACTTCGCCCGCGACTTCGTCTGCGCTTCAATTTTCCTAAGGATGCCAATTTTTTTTCTAGAGATATTTTACACTAAAACCTTCCTCGAAAACCTCTCTATCCATTGGTGAACACAACAGCATGGAAATCGGTGCAGTAGTTTTTGAGTTAATCGCGAACAGACAGACAATTAGACGCGGCGGAGGACTTTGTTTTATAATATGTAGTGATGTAGTGACTATCTTATGAGCCTGAAGAGTCCCACTACAGGAAAAAGGCTTACCTTCCTTCCTTTCACTTCTCCCTGTCCTTTGCCACACTCGGCCAATCTTTTAGGTAGGAGTCTAACTCATCCCGCCATCTTCTCCTGGGCTACCGCGTCGCCAGTTCCTGTTGCTCGGAATCCAATCGGTAGTTACTTTTGCCCAGTTCTGTTGCGACATGCAGCAGATGTGGCCAGCCCAGTTCCAATTTAGATTGGCGGCTGTGTTGCCTACGTCTGCGATTTGTGTTTTGGAACGAAGCATACTGTAGTCTTTGTGTTTGACTCCAAGAATACTTCGTTCCATTGCTCGCTGACAGACCTACTTGTTGTTATAGTGACAACAGAAATATATACTCCGCGAAAATTTCAACTGTCTACCTGTAAAAGTTCACGAGATACAGCTCGCTGACAGACAGATGGATGGCCGGACCCCTGAGGCCCTATTCCTAACCCTAAAAAATCTTACATCTTTGCTGCACAAACAAAATTCGATAGAAGTTGATGGAATGTCTCTATCATGTGGACGGTCCAGTAGATTTTATTTATCCAGAGTTGAGGTTGAGGTTTAAAACTGTGCTTACTAAATCTGTATTGTGTGGAACTCGCACTCGTATCACACCCGCGCAACCCAAAATTCAGTTGTTTTTTGTACTTTCCTTATTATTCTATGACTTTAAAAATATCGCCGTATATCAAAATGTCATCATCATCATATCAGCCGAAAGACGTCCGCTGCTGGACATAGGCCTCCCCCAAGCGTCGCCACAACGACCGGTCCTGTGCGTCTCGCATCCATCGGCTACCCGCGACCTTCACCAGATCATCGGTCCACCTTGTGGGAGGCCTTCTAACGCTGCGTCTTCCGGTACGCGGTCGCCACTCCAGAACTTTTCGGCCTCATCGACCATCTGTTCTGCGAGCAATGTGCCCTGCCCACTGCCACTTTAGTTTGGCGATCCTTCGGGCTATGTCGGTATCAAAATGTAAATAGTTAAATTTGTGTTTGGGATAGTGGAAATTTCATTAAAAAAATACGCCCGGCGGCGGTTTTGTCTCGATTTTCGTTTATATATCCGTGTTAGAAATATTTTTACAAAAATAATTACTATATGTTTAACGAATAATACACAAAAAAAATCATATAACAAACTATTAAGAAATTAGTCTAATGTAGTGTATTAGTGTGTAATATGACAAGCTGTTTAGACGTGATTCTCATTTTAAAATCAGCTACTGAGAGGTTTGCGCGCCTTAAGGATGGGAAATCATCAAATGACTCCTTCGTCCTTCCATTTTGGGTGGAGAGAAAGGGAGTGTCAGGCTCTTACTGACTAAAATCATCCGTGTTCCTCCTAATGCCCTTTGCGTTCCAGGGCCGCGGTGACTCTTTCGAACAAATTCCCCAACCTTAGCTGATTCCGCACCACTGACAGATTCTAAAACCCTGACATATTAAATGATAATAAATAATTTTATTTCGGACACCTAAGAGATCTACAAATTGTTAGTAACAGGTTTGCACTAAAATACTTTAAGATATAAAGACGAATTAATGAGAGGTCCACCCATCTACTAGAACACTGAACTATTCGGGTATAAGTCTTCTCACAAATTGCCTTACTATGGTGGAGGAATTAACGGCCGCCACAGCCTTCAGGATCCTATTATGACTGCCTCTTATTTTGCTCAGGAGCAAAGCCTTTTTCTGGCAGATGATGGCATGAAACCCATCGGTATGGGTTACCGTGAACATTTCAGAGGCACTGTAAAAACGAGGCAATCGCAACAGCATCTTAAAAACATTATTTATATTGGACGCGTAGAACATCCAGCGATCTTTTTGAGTAGTTGACCCAAAGATTACCTGTGAAAAACCTGGCCGATAAGCTTTAAAAAACCGGCCAAGTGCGAGTCAGATACGCACACGAAGGGTTCCGTACCATAAACCTTAACTTTTATTATTTTTTTATTATAGCAGCAATATAAATACACAATCTGTGAAATTTCTATTTCGGTTATTGAGATACAGCCCGCTGACAGACAGACAGACGGACGGATGGCGGAGGTTTACTAATAGGGTTCCGTTAGTTACCTTTTGGGTACGGAACCCTAAAAGCGTTATCTTTACTTGGTCAGTACACCGAGCAAATCTTTTAAAGACTTAACAAAGTCTGTGTAAAGGATTTGGTCGTCGGTGTTTGAATGGATCGGTCGTTCGGATGCCCCAACTAAACTCTTTATACAATCTGTAGGAGCAGTGGTGAAGTTTGTGAAAACTTAGGTTTAATATTTGCGGATAACATAGAAATAAAAAAAAAACGATGCGTTAGGTTAACGAGCTAATTCTGTATTCGCCATCATTTTTGCAAGATCCAAGGAGAGTGGTGAGGGAACAATAGATAATTTTGATACAGAGCGTCTTATTTGCGGCACTTTGCGACAAATTTGAAGGCGCAAACCAATCACAACCGAAAGCTTACGATGACGTAGCGTATAGTGTCGTTCTTCGCCTCGAGATGTCGCCTATCAGTCGCCTCGTGAATTCATGGAGTACGAATTCTCGACACATTCTATAGATACAGTCGTGTCTACCCCCTGTCTGAGTTTACTTAAAGGGCAGATGGGTTGATCCGTTAAATGGCGAGGCCAGATTTAAGCGAGAGACACACAAGTCCTACGTACGCAACGTATGCAACGTTTTTGTATCGTATCGTATGTTACGTTGCATACGATAAGTGTGTCTCTATTGCATAGTTTTTCATACAAAATCAATAGCCCAGATATCATAATGCGTTGCATACGTTGCGTACGTGGGACTAGTTTGTCTCTAGCTTTACTTATGAATAGTGAATAAGGCAACAGATAAAGTTTAGAAAGAAGAAACCTTTAACTTTGCGTCCTTACTTGTAATATTTATTTTCTAGTATTCTTAACGTTGTCTAAGATTTACAAAAATCTTGTAGGTTTTTGTGTGTATTTATATGGCAAAACAACATTTGCCGGGTCAGCTAGATTTTATTATAAAAAAATAAAAAATCGGGTACCGGAGTGGCGCGTAGAAGAGTAGTTAGCTCCGTTTATATGGACAAGGTCATTGTCATCCGGCCTTAAGACATATACTAAGTAGGGTCATCATCTCAAATATAGTTATATTTTTTTAATAAATTATAAGACATTTTCGTTTTAAAGCTTCTACCTATAGTGCATTGCACGTAGGAATTTGCGTTGGACCAATTCAATAATATCAATATAATTTTTATAGTAAGGCGTCCAAATAGGTACAGCGTATTTTAAGTAGGTCTCGGGGCGGTGGAATTCTCTTGAAATTTTGGGTTTTGCTCTCATTGCAAAACCCAACATTAGGTATGTATTACTAGTGGACGTCACGCGGTTTCACCCGCGTAGTTCCCATTCCCGTGGTAGTACGGGGATAATATATAACCTTTGTTACTTCTTGATAATGTAGCTATCCAATGCTAAAAGAATTTTTCAAATCGGTCCAGTAGTTTCGGAGCCTATCCAATTCAAACAAACAAAACTTTCTTCTTTATAATATTAGTATAGAAGAGCCCTTTTTCAAACCTTTTTATATTTTTCATAGGAATCTCATTACTAACTTCTTGAACTGTTAATTTAAGTAGGACTGCACCACCCCACTCAACACTACCCGCTCATACATAGCGCAGTTCACATCTACGCTTTTATGAAGTGCTCATGGATCTCTGAAACAACTTAATAAATGAGAAAATAATGGTGTCCTAGTAAAATCTTCTAGAAAATAATATCGTAAAAGGGTGCTTCTGTCAACAAGAAGCTTACTGAGAAATTGGCTACGTTTGCACTCCACCAATGCTTTTGAGAATTGATGAGGTTCTCTGAAACAACGTAAGAATTGAGAAAATACTAGTTTCCTTGAAAATTCTCGTACAAAAGAATATTGTTGAAGAGTTTATTTCAATAACAAGCTTACAAAGAAAAAATAAGCAGCAGGTAGTTGGTAATAATATTGTTACTATGTACTCTTTATGATTGTGGATAACTTTCATCTTAAGTAGGTAAATATTAATACGTCATTATTTATATGTTGTCTACTATCTATTTCATATTATTTATATACTAGCTGTCTCCCGCGACTTCGCTCCCGTCAACTGGCAACTTTCTTAATTTTTTCTTTCATAATAACCTTCTCCTGACAATAACAAACACAACAAAAAAAGAATTAGCGAAATCGGCCCAGCCTTTCACGCGTGATTAGTAGTAAGAAATAGGGATTCATTTTTATATATAAAGATTATATGTGAAAGCTTGTATTTGGCCTTAATTTGTTTAAATGTTTATTAGTGTTATGTTTAGCTGTAAGTTTTCCAAAAAATAATGAAAAAAAAAATTACAAGTTAAATATCTTAACTTGTCTCGGTAGATTGTCGATATGTGGGATGTGAACTCAGCAATCATTGCACCGATAGTCGTGTCAGCCAATGACTTTTAATAGCTAGAAGCCTCGAACAACACCTCAGGAGTCTCATAGGCAGCTGGATCAAGGGCTTGACTCAGACAGTAGTTCTGGACACAGCTCGCATTGTTAGGAGGTTCCTTTCTCTGGAGCCCTCACCAGTAACTTGGAATCTGTTCCCGATACCGGTGGGCTACATTTTTTTATATTTTTAAAAGTTTTATATTTTTAACCGACTTCAAAAAAAGGAGGAGGTTCTCAATTCGACCGCGTGTATATAATGTATTTTTTTATGTGTGTTCGCGGATAACTTGTCGTTTATGAACCGATTTCGATGAATCTTTTTTTATATGAAAGTGTATGCTGCCGAGGTGGTCCCGTAGCCACCACGTCAGGATTTGATGATGGAAACCCTGAGAAACCGAGGCCAACTCTCGGAAATTGTAGGCACGCATCAGTACGTCTATCATGAGTTTTATCAATCTATGCTCGATAGCGACTGTAGTTAAAAAAATGTCTGAAAACTTAAAAAAAAAACAAGTATCAAATTTGTTTTTTAGTTGTTAACTAAAGTTTTACTTGCAACTTGCTTGCTTGTTAATTAACAACTTAAAAAAAAAACAATTTAGAAACTTGTGTTTTAAAAGTTTTCATACAATTTTTTAACTACAGTCGCTAGCGAGCATAGATTAATAAAACTCATGGTAGACGTACTGGTAAAAACTTGATATTCGTGTGTACATCGTGTGATACTACCAAACAATGAAGGTTTGGATCAGACCTAATAATGGAGACGACAGAGAGTCAGGGGAACTCCACATCGGTATGTAGGAACTATCAAGTGTTTGGGTTTATTTCATTCGTATTGACGAGACCTTTACACCGAAAGCACTAAGTAAGTTTTATTAAATAGGCCCCAGTTCATAACATAACATCACGCCGGTACGCTGTGAATGGGTGGGTACACAGGTACCACTATAAATTGAAAAATAAAAACTTTCTACAAAAAATATAACCGACTTCCAAAAACACAACACTACGAAGTATAAAATGCGTATAAATTTCGGAAGTCGGTGTCAAAAAACGAAATAATAAAAAACACCGGCTTCCGAAATTAGTTGTTTTATACTTTGTAGTGTTTTGTTTTTGGAAGTTGGTTATATTTTTTGTAAAAAAGATATTTATTTAAAAATTTAATTTACAACTAAAGATGTGTTTTTTTCGTGTTACCCAGTTAATGGGTCGTAGAGGTGTGGTAGGCAGCCGCTTCACGTAAAATACTGGTATTCAGCTGAATTCGGTTTGAAGGGAAGCCGAAGCCGATATAGTAGAGAAAAGCCTAGGCAGTTAATTGATTGATTGTAATTTACAAAAATATAGTTAATTGAATATAGGAAATCAAATCTGTAATCAAATCTCTAACCGGGTGCAGTTGAATACCAGTTTTTTAAATGGTGCGTCTGCTTATTTGACTTCCATAATCCAGTAACGGGGTAATACGGCACCCCTTGGCAAAACTGGTGATAGATTTCGCGAAGATTTATTTATTTAATACTTTACGCACATAGATGTATTTAATAATAATATCCGAAATATTTCGGAACTTTTTAATAAATACTACTCCGACCATAGCAGCTGCTATTCTGATTTCCAAGCAGCGTTGCAGTGTTCCGGTTTTTTCTGAGATTATGATCGAATGATCTGTATTTGGAGAAGCACCGACTGAAAAATAATTTTAATTAAAATTAAAACCCAACCAAGTGCTAGTACGATTCGCATACAAACGTTTCCGTACTATAAATCGAAAAATAATATGTTTCTTTTATGGGGTAAAATGAAAAAGGTTCCCCTTTTTATTAATTTTCAAACTATTCCAATCCAAGCTTAACAAATAATTTTTCCTCCTAACTACTTATTATTGCTCTAATTCTAATATTAGAAAAAAATCTAAAAATAAAATTCTCTGAAGTGAGAAATCAACAGATACGCACACACTACTTGCAATAAGTTAATCCGATATAAAGGTATCCAAGCGTAAAGCAGTTGCACTAATTAGACAGCAAAATCATAGAGCGAGCCACCCCTTTGCACTCCTCAACTTGAGAGCGTGAGGGGCGAAATGGGATGTTCAAGTACGGATTTCAGGTGCTTTGAAAGATTATAGTAAAGGTGGCTTCACATGTCAATAAATCTGAACTGAGGGTCTGGTACGAATGTTTTGGACGTATGGTAACTCGTTTCGCACATAATATTTATTTGAATTGGTGACTATTATGATAAAAATTGTGTATCTCGCATAAAATTTCACCAAAATACTTCTTTTTTAGATTAAAAATTCACTTAAATTAACGATACACAATAAACAATATTTATTTGTTCAAGACATAAACCTAATTACAGTTATTGTACCTTAAATAGGACTTTATCAGTTAGTGGCAAGATACAAAACATGTGCAACTGGGCTTAAACTAGGAGGACTCCTGTGCTATTAGCACCAGTTACTTCCGTCACCACCGTAGTTGAGCTGTCTTTACAAGTGTGATGCGGTGCAAATTAAGTATAACAAACCTTACTATACGTTAAAACATTCGCCCCTGATGCATTTGATTCGGAGGGTCAGATTTTGGTTTTGATTCCGATCGTAAGCCGTCGTAGGCGGTCAATGAAAAATCTATCAGAGGCGACAACTGTATTAAATTCCAAAATTTAGTATTCACTTGTACTATCGTTGAGATCATATAATACAGATCACTGATTTTAATAAATGAGATATCATTTGATTCATCTTAAGGCTGCTCTCTCGAGAAATGCTTAAAAACAGCGTGCAGATGGAGCAACATTTCGTCGGCATTTACTGAGAAATTACATCTGAAAAAATAGGTAGTAATTTACATGATATGATACGTAATTTGGTTTAGCCAGAATGTACGTATCGGTATAACATAATAAGAAAAAAATCACCAAGTCACCTCCAAATCGTTGAGATAAAACCATTTTACTCCTTCATTTTTAACAAAAGTCTAAGAAACCTATTTATTCTTTGCAATACCAACGAAAATAATTTGGTTATGTTACTTTTTTAAAATATGTGTTATTTTTTTATAATAAAATAAAAATGCGGGTAGCGGAGTGGCGCGTAGAGGAGTAGTTAGCTCCGTTTATATATACAAGGTCATTGGCATGTATAAAAGCCTTAAATGCTTAAGTAACGACCATTGCTAGGTGGGAAGGGAAGTTGTAGTAGGTACATTTTCGTTAAAAAGAGGATTTTTAGGGTTCCGAAAAAAAGGAACCCTTATAGGATCACTCAGGTGTCTATTTGTCTGTCCGTCTGTCACAGCCAGTTTTCTCCGGATCAACTGGACCGATTCTGTTGAAATTTGGTACACATATGGACTTCTGTGACCCAAACACGGACGCGTTACGTAACTCATTATTTTTTTAATATGGGGGTAACTTTAGAAGGTCACACTAGAAAATTAAAAAAAAGTTTTTTGAACAATATCGTGTGACATATCAAATGAAAGGGCTTACTGTGAGGGTTTTAATTATATTTTTTCATTATTTTAAAATAAATGGTTTTGAAGTGATTCAAGAAATTAGACAAAAAATGACCATTCCCCCTCCCTTATCTCCGAAACTACAGAGCCTAAAATTTAAAAAAAAAATGGAGATAATAGATCTTTACCTAAAGATTACAGGAAAATCTATTAGAAGTCTGTAGTGTTAAAATAGTATGTTAAACCAGTTAAATTCGTTCGGGTGCAGCATCAAAATAAAGCAAACTCGAGGAGACGATTCTAGAAACGTAACTCACTAAAATGTAGATAAAATTAAAATACTTGTATCAAATACGCGACCGCAAAAAACACTCTCCATCTGGGGCATTCAGGTAGCAAAGACTTCATGTTCCAAATAAGGTACTTTTCAAGCAGTCTGTTACAGTAAGTAGCAAAAAATCTGTGATTGAATAAAAATTAATGTCACCTACTGCATCAGACTGCTTGAAAAGAGACGTTTTCAGACTGATCTGACAATAAAACTGACCGTGTATACACTCTTAATAAAAATATCTATCATGACTTAGGCGTTGCCATAACTGGCTAACGATCGTACGAGTCAGTGATGCGATTTCGTCGCATGACGAGACGAAAAAAGCCGACCAAGTTCGAGTCGGACGCTCACATGAAGAGTTCCGTACCATAAACCTCATTCTAATACCTTTAAACGAGCAATTCTTGTACATATATATATACCAGCTGACTTGGCAAACGTTGCTTTGCCATACAAAAAAATACCTTACAAACTATTCTCATACCTACCGAATACATACACAAAATTTCATGAAAATCGGTCGAGCCGTTTCGGAGGAGTTCGGTAACAAACACTGTGACACGAGATTTTTATATATTAGATAATCTGAATTTCGGAAACGGCTTCAACGATTTTCATGATAAGTATGCAGGGTTTCATATTTAGAAAACGTCGTAAAAAAAACCTCGGTCATATTCTGTGAAAATTTCAACTGTCTACCTATTACGGTTCTTGAGAGACCTATAGCCCGCTGACAGACAGACGGACGGACGGACAGCCGGACGAACGGACAGTGGAGGCTTAGTAATAGGGTTCTTTTGGTTATCATTTGGGTATGGAACGCTTGAAAGACACAACTTTCTTTAGAGTGTCCTAATGCGAGCACAGGAATAATTTTCATCGCGCGACGAAGTCGGATTGTTAACTCGTCCGATCGTTAGTCTATAAGGACGACGCCTTAAGCTCCTCGCTCCGTCGAGAGTGAAGACGCGGCTTTTAATGTTTGGGTTTACAACAGCGGCAATATGGACGTGGAATCCCTCTATAAGGAGCTTAAATACCCCTCGAAAGTTATAAGTTTTAGAACTATGGTCTAGAATAATTAATCCGCTTTTAACAATATGGGAATAACTAGCAGAATGGAATAGTATACAGTTCAGTTGAGAGATGGAGAGGGTGCTTGAAAACAGTGAGGGCATTATGATGGCGGGGCAAATATTTGTTCATATTCTATGATTCTATTGCATTGTTTTCGTGTTTAGTGCTTGTGGACGTAGACAATACTTTTTGACTTTTTGTTGAACTCCGAGATTTTTGACTAATGACTAGTATCTATGGTAGGCGCCAGTGCAATGACGGTCACAACCCACATACATTTATGGACGTTCTTAATGGCAAAACAGAAATAAAGACATAAAGCTGTCCTGAAATGACTTCTATCGTTCTCTAGTAATGATAGGCAGTTCATAATTTATTGTTCGGGTATCTATGAAGAGATATTAAGAAAAGGTCAATGTACTTTATTGCAAGTTAATCAGGCGCCTTGACTTACTTGACTTAAGGTCCTATGACCCCTAGCTGGGGCAGAGGGCGTCCACAGTAGTTCTCTATCGCTAGCGGTCTTGAGCTTCACGCTTCACTTCACTCCACGTCAGTCCGATGCTCGTCGCTTGTGCCAACACGGTGAGTCGCCAGGTTTGTCGGGGACGGCCACGCTTCCTTTTCCTTTGAGGATTACAATCCATAGCCTGTTTAGGAATATGATCGAGATCCCTCCGGAGCGTGTGACCAATCCACCTACACTTACGACGCTTGATCTGGCGGTCGATCGGGTTCTCATGGCATTTCTCCAATAGCTCTACGTTAGAGAAGGTCTCGGGCCAGTAAATCCCGAGGATACGGCGAAGGCATCGGTTGACGAAGACTTGATTTGGTGTGAGATGTCCTTGGTTACCTTCCACGTTTCGCACCCGTAGAGCAGCACGGATTTGACATTGGATCCGAAGATTTTGAGTTTGACTCTTCGAGTCAGTTTCCGTGATTGCCAGATAAGCCTCAACTGCGCGAAGGTAGTTCGGGCTTTTTCAATCAGGCGCCTACCTTAGTCGAAAATGATGTTTCGGTTTTTAGTCAGTATAGTTTGAAGATTTGTCCATAGTTATCGTTACTAAAACGTCAGTAACTCTAGGCTCGGTGTTCCATGATAAGGTGTGATTGGTTCAATCACTGTTTTCACTTTCAAAGTGACTCATCAAATAATAGACCTAAGTAAATGCAAACGAAGACGGGTCTAAAAGCTAGTTAATCATATAATTGTGAAAGCCTGTTTGTCATTAGTTGCTCAATCGCTGAGCAATGATTTGCGAAGTATTACGTGCTTGCAAGGACGTTTAATATCCTTACGATAACTAGGTAATAATGTATGCAGAAGTGTTAGAACCCTAATGTTTACCTAGTCAACTCAATTTGTCAACGTTTTATGCAGATATTTAAAAAGCGTCATTGTTCCGCACTATGAATTTCTTCTCCAAAGTCAAACTCAACGCATAAATAGTCGTTGAACCGGCTCAAAACGCAGTAGGAAGGTGTAATACCAACCGCTCAAAGTGACGGATCAAGTGCAGTGTATGGATGTGAAGTCGAGTTACAAACCATGCTTCACCTCGCACCTCGCCCTCTGTGCCCCAAAACATGCAGCCGAAGTGAACTATGTGCTACCACCAACGATGCCGTAGAAGTAGCAATGTTTTGGACCACGTATATCTAAAAAGAAATCGTGCTAGCGATACGAAGAAGAAGAAGATCGCATTACACGACTCTTCATGTAACGAGAGAGCCAGCCTTATCTTCGGTCAAAAAATTGCCATTCAATCATTCATATATAAAAATACCCAAGATGCACAGTCTCCAACAAATGCAACACTCGAAACTGTCGTCAAAAACTGACATGTATCAAGTGTCATGTGTGAGTTGTGTGTAGTTATACTATAAACAATTTTTTTTTGCTAATTCAACCATACACGGATCGCTTAAAGTTGTTTTTACAAAGCAGTGCAGTATGGCGAGTGATGCGCAATTTTGTTTTGCTAATTCAACCTTACACGGATCGCTTAAAATTGTTTTTACAAAGCAGTGTACTATGGCGAGCGATGCGAGATTGTTTGAAACATGCGCATAATTATACATATTGCGCTTCTTTTATGCGGACGTTTTTGAGATGCTGAGTGTGTATCTTGGGTTTTTTATATATCAATGCATTCAATGTGACAATAATAAAACTATTCTGAGGCTCTAGACGAAGTTCCAGTCTATTCGCAAATGCCATTCTCGAAATGCCAAAATATAAGGGACTAGCTTTTACCCGCGACTTCGTTCGCGCATTTGCCGTATTTTTTTCCGTTCCCATCGGAATTTGGTGAAATAGTCTCTTAGTGCTCTCATACATTCCCCTAGGAACCTATTTTTTTTGGATGGATTGGATATCATCAAATGACTCCTCCCGCTCTGGGCGGAGCAGAAGGGAGTATCAGACTCTTACCGACTAAAACCCATCTGTGTTCCTCCTAGAGCCCTTTGCGTTCCAGGGACGCGGGAAGCTACATGCCAAATTTCAGGTCTCTACGACCAGTTCGGCTGTTCGTTGTCTGTCAGTCACTCACTCACTCTTTCCCTCAATCTGTAAGTAACGGTAGAATTTTATATATTAGGATTGTTCACGTGACATTTCGATTCATCGAAGTATTGATCGCCTTCGCCACGCTACCGCCGCTCTGCCAACAGAATGACACTTGTTTAGCTCCACTGGCCAATTTTCCCAATTGACAATTTTTTGTATGGCCAATTAATTCTTTCCCTGTCCCCTTTTTATGCGTTTGTTGTTACTGTTACATAGGTATGTTTATCATTTAAAAAGTATTATGTTTGTTGTGTATAAATATAGTCGAAGCATTTAGTTCGTTGAAGCATTTAGTTTAATTAAATCGTTTTCAGGCACCGTTAAATAGTCAAGGACTCAGACAGTCAAATAGATGAAGCTTCTTACAACATCCAAAGTGTACAATATTTTGTATAGAGAAGAACGTGTAAAAAATTCCATGGAAAAAAAGCATTTTTTTAAATAAATTTTGTACCTACATAATAAAATTCATGTTATTGCTCGCGTATCGTCAGCTATAATCTGCTCTCGAGACAGACGATGTAGCTTATTGATGGAAAATACTTAATTGGGGCTTAAGGGTGCCTGTACATTGCAAGCGGAGCGGAGAAACAGAGAAATATTTACCAATCATGTCAGTCAAGATGTCAGTGACTCACGTGGTACGGAGATTTTATTCAATTCCATTGGTTAAAATTTCTCCGTTTCTCTGATCCGCTGCCTCACTCCGCTGTGACATGCATGAACATTAAAAAAATAACAAAATAAGAAGGCTTAGTTTCCACCTCCCAGCTTTAGGGTGCTTGTTGGGTGTATTGGGGAGTACTGAGAGAAGATTTCCTGAAATACGTACGAGAACGAGAAAAACGGGATATGCGCGTGCTACGTCGCGAGTAAAAGCCTGTTTTTTCTACTTTTAATTATTTTTATCTATACTAATATTATAAAGAAGAAAGATTTGTTTGTTTGAATTGAATAGGCTCCGAAACGGCTGGACCGATTTGAAAAATTCTTTTAGCATTAGATAGCTACATTATCAGGTAGTAACATAGGCTATATATTATCCCCGTTCTCCCACGGGAACGGGAACTACGCGGGTGAAACCGTGTGACGTCTACTAGTTATTTATATAGACGAAGTTCTTTGAAACCTCTCCATTATCAGAATAAAATTTTCCCGTGAAATATTGTTGAAAATAACAAATTCCAATTATGCTCGTTTCCATAAGGAGCTTAGTGAGAAGAATAAGCTACATAATTGGTCTGTAATAGCCTTGTTATTTTGTAGAAATAAATGATAAATATATTTCATCTCAAGTGGATAAGAATAAGTAGGTACTGATTAATTATCCGGCTCAAAACAAGAAAGAAAAAAGTTCCCCCAATTTTGATTCCTGTCGCTAAGCATCGTTAAAAGATGCATGAAATATTTAAACTAAGAATAACAGCGCTGATATGTTCATTGAATAAAAGTCCCTGAAACAAAAGATAAAAAAAAATAAAGAATTTTACCTCTCACAAACAAATTAAAATGTATGAAGTATTTGTTGATGCGAGACGCACAGGACAGGTCGTTGTGGCGACGCTTGAGGGAGGCCTATGTCCAGCAGTGGACGTCTTTCGGCATATATCATGACGATGAAGTATTTCTTGAGACAAGACAGAAATGCTTTACATTAGGTACCATCGCGGATATTTGCGGTGAACCACTTTTCGACCTCTCTCTCTCTCTCTTATCGTGTGGGCAGTGAGGTCTAAACGACCCCACACACCCTAGAGTCAGAGTTTCTACACTGCCTCAAGGGCCTCTGACATGGTTTATTTGACGACCGCCATTTGGCGGCCGAGACCACCGGCTTATACGTGCCTTCCAAAGCATGGAATCATCTTTTTATCAGACAATCAAGTGATTCAAGCCTGCAATGTCCTAGCCAAACTGGAAACAACTTTACAAAGTATGCTTCTCGTGGGACTCGAACCCACGACCACCGGGTCACAAGGCAAACGCCTAAACCACTTGACCACGGAGGCGGTTTTCGACCTTATTACTATGGTAATGGCAAATGTCCGCGATGACACATACCTCATTATCATCTGTCTGGCCTTTATCCCATATATTGGGGTCGGCTTCCAGTCAAACCTGCTGAATACCAGTATTTGACGTGATGGGACATACCTAATTTAAAATATTTGTATGACGATCATAACAGTCTAACTGTAGATTGAAGACATGCAAGGTACGTATTTTTGCTTAAACCTACATGACGAAACAAACTAGCTGGCTGACCATCTATTAAAATACCAAGACTCTTCCGTCTCGGACTTGCACATCTTCAGCAGTAGTTACGGACTTTCAGGAGTCACAAATCTGAAAAACAGAAAGAAAAGGCTAAGCTGATCATGGTGATGTTTAGCAGTAGGTACAAACTGTCTTTTTCGAGTATAACTTTATGTTTAATACGGTTTTTATGCAGTTACTGGTGAGTAACTCCATAAAAACCGAGTTTACCAGTTTTAATCCAGCTACATTCTCTCCACAATTAAAAAACCGGACAAGTGTGAGTTGCACTCTCACACAAAGGGTTCCGTAGCATAAACGAAAAAAAAACACAATTTTCTAATGACAGCCCCCTTTATTTTTTTATTATAGCGACAATAGTAATACTCTGTGAAAATTTCCACGGTGTATTTATTAAGGTTCTTGAGATACGGCCCACTGACAGGCAATTGCGCGGACGGAAAGCAGAGGCTTAGTGAAAAGGATTCCGTTGGGGACCCTTCTGGAACGGAACCCTAAAAATTAAATTATGAGGCTCTAAAACGTTTAAAAAAGTCCAGTTTCATAACAATTTTATTACACGAACACATAACAGTTTTATTCAATAACTTTCAAAGTTTATGAGACGGCAATGATATTAAATTATATCACCCTTAAACCGTTCATTAATTTGTGAAGTTTTGGCCAATTTATGATCTCTGGAACCTTGGAAGCTGTTAAGTAACTTTTTAGGGTTCCGAACCTCCGTAAAAAACGGAACCCTTATAGGATCACTCGGGTGTCTGTCTGTCCGTCTGTCACAGCCAGTTTTCTCCGGATCTACTCGACCGATTCTGATTAAATTTAGTATGCATATGGATTTTTGTGACCCAAACACGAACGCGTTACGTAAATATAATTATATTTTTTTTATTATGGGGGTCACTTTTGGCGGCCAAACTAAATAATTAAAAAAAATGATTGCAAACTATATCGTGTGACATATCAAATAAAAGGGCTTACTGTGAGGGCTTTAGTCATATTTTAAAATAAAACGTTTTGAAGTTATTCAAGAAATTAGATCAAAAATGACCATTCCCCCCCCCCCTTATCTCCGAAACTACTGAGCCTAAAATTTGAAAAAAAAAAAATACAGATGACAGTTCTATACCTAAAAATTACAGGAAACCTATAAGAAGTCTGTAGTGTTAAAATAATGAAATTGGTTCGGAACCCTTTGCACGCGAGTCCAACTCGCACTTGGCCAGTTTTTGATTATCTTATTGACTGGAACTTTAGCATGTCGCACTTATTAAAGATAAGATTCTTAACTTCCAGTTATGGAGCTTTTATGTCAAATTTTAACGATTTGCTGACATATGCATAACCAAGTTACATATTGTTAAATCAGCTGTTGCCCGCGACTTCGTTCGCGTGTACATCGGAAAATAAAAAGATGTTCTTGAAAAACATCACTGGGACATACTTGTGACGTTTCTCTTGACACGATGTTGGCGGCGGCATAGCATAAGCAAATATTTTGTGTATGTCCAGGTGGGACAAAATATTTGCTTTTTGTAAATAAATGCGAGTTAATAATTAAGTCATAATTGAATTTTGTTTGTAGTCTCAAATCTCAAATCGTTTATTGCAATCCATAATGTACACATAATAATAATAATAATAATAGCCTTTTATTCCTAAACATAGGGTTACAAGAGGTCCCTAAATTCGGTGTGCCTTTTCGGTGGTCCTGTCCCTTGCCACTCTCAACCAGAATGGTCCCGCTGTCTGTTTCAAGTCATCTTCCCATCTCCTTACTTGACGACCTCTACCTTTTTTGCCGTCTCTTGGTTGCCAGATGTGACTTGCTTACTCCATTTGTTAATGGGGTAGTGTAGCATATGTCCAGCCCATCTCCATTTTTGTTGTACACATACAGGTGGTAAAATGAATAAATAGAAACAATTATGGACAGCAAAACTTTAAATAATTAGGAGAGAGGAAGATCGCTTTAGATCTTAGGTCTTTTCGTAGTTTGCGCACTCAAACGTGTAGTTGCACTTTGGGGGACTTAATAAATAATAATGCTGCAATTAACGCAGTCATCCACTGCTCTCAAACAATCTAAATAGTTGACTATCATTTTTTTTTACTGTCGATAGGCACGCGTTTGACCACTATCTCACCTGATGGTAAGCGATGGTGTGGTCGAAGATGGAGCACGCTTGCCTAGAAGTAACCTATTCACTCTTGACTTAAAGACTCCCAGGTTGTAGCTATCAGGAAACACAGACTCTGGCAGGGAATTCCACTCCTTTCCACTCTCTTCCTTCTTCCTTGAAGAGAAGAAGAAGCATTTCTTATCTCTCATTGGAAGTGCCTTTTTATAACAATAGACACAAACATCTGTGAAGCTCTGGTGGTCGTATTTAGTCACTAAGAGGTTCTGCATCACTAGCACCTATCAAAATGCAAAAAGTTTGAATATCCATACAACGTGGAAATACCTCGTGACAGCCGAGAAAGATATGCAAATCAAATACATATCTTGAATTGGTTCGGTTACTTTCCATCTAATTTCTTGAACATATTAAAAAAAAAATGAAAACAATGTATTCGAAACCTTCACAATACGCCCTTTCATTTGATACGTCACACGGTACAATTTGAAAATCTTTTTTTTTTAAGTTTTCAAGTTTTGTTTAATAAAAAAAAATAAGGTATTCCAAAAATTAGATGAAAATTTACCATTTCCTCCCTTATCTCCGAAACTATATAAGTGCATGAGTTTATATCATCTTGATCACCAAGTGAAGTGCAATAGCTCGTGTGAGCACCAGAAAACAGTAACATTCAGTAAAAAAAAATACTAAGTGTTTTCTCTCATTCAAAAAGTAACAAAACTTTTTTTATTTTCGCATAACCTTCATAACTTAAGTGACAGTGGGCAGGGCACATTACTCGCACAACAAACGGTCGATGGGGTCGAAAATTTCTTGAGTGGCGACCGCGTACCGGAAGACGCCGAGTTGGTAGGCCTCCCACAAGGTGGACCGATGACCTGGTGAAGGTCGCGGGTAGCCGATGAATGCGAAACGCGCAGGACCGGTCGTTGTGGCGACGCTTGGGGGAGGCCTATGTCCAGCAGTGGACGTCTTTCGGCTGATATGATGATGATGAACCTTCATACTTACTATTATAATAAATAAAGGGAGGTATACCAGAGACATTCCATTTTTTTTTTAAATGCCTGTCATTAAGTTTCTATGAGTACCTATGGAACTCGATTTTCAGACCACGGTGCTACGGTGCGATTGTGAGCCCTAAATATAATTAAACTCTGCTGCAATCTAACAATGCCAGTGGCACTTTTTGTTTTAAGGCTCCCTCCCACAGGCAGGCGCGACTCGACCAAAGCAACAACGGTTCGAATGCTTTTTTCATTAAAAATTGTTCTGACGAATGTACGAATTATGTGCACGATATAAAGTCTGCGGCAGCCATAAAACTAGTGTTATAAAAATATTTAGAAGTATAGATTTCGTTTTTAGGGTTCCGTACCCAAATTAACCAACGGAACCCTATTACTAAGCCTCCGCTGTCCGTCCATCCGTCCGTCCATCCATCCGTCCGTCCGTCTGTCTGTCAGCAGGCTGTATATCAAGAAAAGTAATAGGTAGACAGTTCAAATTTTCACAGATTGTATATTTCTATTGCCGCTATAACAACAAATAATTAAAATTAAGCTTAATGGTACGGAACCCTTCGTGTGCGAGTCCGACTCGCACTTGGCCGGTTTATACTCCAAGTTATTATTTTTCGGAATGTTATTACCAAAATCAGAATTTACATTGGCATCAGTAAATCATAGCAAGTATCAAAACTATCATGTAGAAAGTTCGAGAAATAGTTGGTGTACAACGTATAACAGAATAAACGCAATACCTTTTAAGGGGTCATTGTACTTATCATTATGAACAAATTTTACTATAGGACCAATCCCGAAATCGCGAAAAAAAAATCAGCTGTTCAGTACATTTTGTCGAGTTATCCACACAGAAATGTATGGGACAGTTGATTTTTTTTTCGTAAATTCAGTGTTGGTCCCATAGTGAACGTTGTTCATAATGATGAGTTCAATGACCCCTTAAGAGGTATTGCGTTTATTCTGTAACAGGTTGTATAGTATATACTAACTACTCAACTAAACTACCTATTTTGGTTAATCAACTTTTCATGTTGATCTTTATGCTCACCGAAAGATGGCAAACAATTTTTTTTTTATTGAAACTGTATTTACAATTGTGATATATGGGCTATTTTACAAGGCATTCTCTACCAGTCAACCTTTGGGTTAAAAAGACTTCACTGTGGTAGGTGTACAAAAATAAATAAAATTTTAAGGTGAATTTTGTAATAATATGTATATGATAAAATAATAAACTAATAATCACCTTAAACTTAGTACCTTTACACGATTAACTACGACACTTTTTCGCTAAAACGAGTTTTATTCTAAAAACAACCCACCTGCAACAATAATTAACTTTCAACAGCCACCCACACTCAACGCTTTTAACGAATCCGTCGCTTACAAATTGCAAACAAACAAATGTACCTCTTAATTCATCCGATTCACAAATAGCAACGACTCGATTCAATTTAGATAAAGCTAACTCTAATAATAACAAATTAAAAGGATTCTAACGAGATTTATTCTAAAAACAGCCCACCTGCAACAATAATTAACATACAAAGCTGTAAGAGCAAGTTTGTTGAGAGCTCAGTACACCCACAATCAACGCTTTTAACGAATCCGTCGCTTACAAATTGCAAACAAACAAATGTACCTCCTAATTCATCCGATTCACAAATAGCAACGACTCGATTCAATTTAGACAAAGCAAACTCGAATAATAACAACTTAAAAGGATTCAAACGAGATTTATTCTAAAAACAGCCCACCTGCAACAATAATTAACATACAAAAGCTGTAAGAGCAAGTTTGTTGAGAGCTCAGTACACCCACAATCAACGCTTTTAACGAATCCGTCGCTTACAAATTGCAAACAAACAAATGTACCTCGTAATTCATCCGATTCATAAACAGCAACAACTCGATTCAATTTAGACAAAGCTAACTCTAATAATAACAACTTAAAAGGATTCAAACGAGATTTATTCTAAAAACAGCCCACCTGCAACAATAATTAACATACAAAAGCTGTAAGAGCAAGTTTGTTGAGAGCTCAGTACAACCACAATTAACGCTTTTAACGAATCCGTCGCTTACAAATTGCAAACAAACAAATGTACCTCCATTAATCTCCTAATTAATTCGATCCACAAATAGCAACGAATCGATTCAATTTTGACAAAGCTAACTCTAATAATAATAAATTAAAAGGATTCAAAGTGCAGTTTCATGTAAGTGATTAGTCGCCTCCACACGTGAATCGACGAGAATAATCGTGGCGGAAAACGAGTTGCAACTAAGTGCACTTTGGAACATCTGTCCGATTCGGTGTCAATTAAGTGTGAGTCTGGATTGCGGGTATGACTGAAATAAACGGACATTTTTGCATTTTTATGGTAAGTCTTTATTCTGGTTACACGATATAGACACATATTCTAAAATATAGCTGATAAAAACTTTTTACAAAAAAAATAACTGTATACAAAGTATAAAATAACCTTAATTTCGGAAGTCGGTGTTTTTGGTTTTGTTTCTTTGTTTTTAAACACCGACTTCCGAAATTAAGGTTATTTTATACTTTGTAGTGTTTTGTTTGGAAGTCAGTTATATTTTTTTGTAAAAAGTTTTTTATTTTTCAGTTTTAAGAGGTGATACTTGGACGACGTCTTCGTCTACGCAGAAATTGAAATAAGCAAATATGGTTATAAAATAAAAACTACTAAACCAAACTGAATCAAATTTTTACGGGACCAAATGGCAAGTATACCGCATCGAACTAAAAAGAATCACAGAAATCGGATTAGAAACCTCAGAGAAATCGGTGTACATACATAAAATAAAATACTATTACACTATTAATATAAGCACCATCTTCCTGCCCTTATCCCATGTTACTTGGGGTCAGCGCAACACGTTTTTAGGGTGCCGAATATCCGTAAGATACGGAACTTTTATAGGATCACTCGGGTGTCTTGTCTGTCTGCCTGTGTGTCTAACCATCTGTCTGTCTGTCTGGCCGTCTATCAAAACCAATTTTCTCCAGATCTCAATTTTCTCTACACATATGGAGTTCTGTGACTCAAACATGGACGCGTTACGTTAATTAATAAATTTTGAGTATGGGATCACTTTTGGGACAAAAACTAGAATATTAAAATAAAAAGTTTTTCAAACTGTACCTTAAAGCATATCAAATAAAAGGGCCTATTGTGAGGGTTTTTATTGTATATTTTTCATAATTTTAGACTGAATAGGTTTGAAGTTATTTAAGCAATTAGACGAAAAATGACCAGTCCCCCCATCTCCGAAAGTAATGAGCTTAAAATTATGAAAAAAAAAATAGAAATAATAGATCTTTACTAATTGATTACAGGAAAATCTATAAGAAGTCTATAGTGTTAAAATAATATGTTACAATAATGAAATTCGACCGTAACCCTTTACACGCAAGTCCGACTCGTACCCGAGCTGACAAGAGAGAATGGATAAAAAAGACTGGCTGACCAGTCTTTTTTATCCATTTTCTCTTGTCAGCTGTCACACTATTATATAACTTACTCCCGTTTCTTACATACTAACTATTACTATACAACGGGTTACAGAATAAACGCTTCCTAAAGATTTTGTAAGGAAAATACAAACATGTTTACTGGTATTTATTTTGATGCTTACACATCAGCTTATTGTCAGCATCACTTTGTTTAGGTAGACGAACAAAAGCTTACTTAGTTTACGTAACCCTCTGTCCGACTCTCAAGTAGTAAATAATAATTATGTTGTTTGTACTTACCTACCAGATATTATTATAGGCACCCATTACACGGTAGGTTTTGCTGTCAGTTTAACCACAGTCAACGCTGTGACTGACGGATAACCTATCGTGTAAAGCAGTGACTGACGGTTGCATGAAATTGATTAACGAAAATCTGGATTTTTCATTAGTCACGGATTTTTAAGTGAATGGGTCTGTTTTTATATGTTTATGGAATGAGTAATTATTAAGTCCTTGTCCTTTTTCGAATCCCGTATCAATCAATAATATTATCGTCGCTTATTTAAGATCTTAAATACGCGACGATATATTATTGACTGAGATACGATGTATACGAGTGATGAAATCCAATTGACATTAGACGCATGAGCGTCTAATGTCAATTCACCACACCATCAGTCACCACCACTCACTCAGTCATTCGTCATTCATGAATTTAGGAATTGAGTGACGCTTGCATGAGCGTGTAATGGACGCCTAACAGTACCTCTACCTACTGTAGAGATTCTACTTGTGGTTGCCTGCTAATCATGATGTTGATTTCAAGTAAATAGAACATTATGAGCGCTATTCCTTTTGAGTAGCTGACCAAACAGTGTAAAATAATTAGAGTTCTCTTAAAAAATTCAATAGAATAAAACAGTTTTTCAAGATTTTTTTATTATTTCCTGAGATTTTATCTCAGTTCCCCGGTACCTCAGTTTCACGATACCTCTTGCTCGTCAAGAGCCAGAGTTTATGGTTCCTTTCCTATAGGATTGAATCTTTTTTTTTCTTTTTTTTAAGGCTGGGATGTCATCAAAAATGTCTTCTCCCGCTGGAGACGGAGCATAAGGAACTTCCTCTTCTTTTCTTACTGACTGAAAACCCATCCGTATTCCTCCTAATGCCCGTTGCGTTCCAAGGCCGCGGTGACTCCTTCGAACGAATTGCGCAATCCTGGCTAAAATTGTCACTACTACATAACATTGTGAGGATGACTGAATTTATGTTTGTAACTCTAATGAACGGATATTGATGAAACTTGATAATAATATCTTTTAACTAGCAGTCCCCGCCGCTTTGCTCCCGTTAACTAGGTATTAGTTTTTTCTTTCATAAGAACCTTCTCCTGACAATAACAAACACAACAAACAAATAATTAGCGAAATCGGCCCAGCCGTTCACGCGTGATGCCGTGATCAAGGTAAATAGGTATTCATTTTTAGGGTTCCGTACCAAAATGGTAAAAATGAACCCTTATGTTGTGACTAAGTCTGTCTCTCTCTCACTGCTGGATATCTCAAGAACTTTTAAGATGACGTTTTTCAACTATTTTGCAAATAAGAAAGAAATAAAAATGTTTATATTTTTTGGAACAGCGACTGAAAGGGGTTCTTAAAAATTCAAAGTGGGGCATCATATGAAAGAGCGATATTTGCACATTCTCAAACATTCTTTTAGGCCGGTTTTCTACTTTTGACGAAAAATTTAAAAAAATTAACCATTCCCTTGTCTCCGAAGATTGCATAGAGAAAAATCTGAAATTATTCTATTTATTTTTAATTCATATAATTGCCGTTGAAAATTTAAAAACATTTCACGTTTTATATGATGGTACGGTGCCCTCGGTGTGCGAGTCCGACTCGCTCAAGTCTTGACCGGTTTTTATATATAAAAAGAAATAACATATTGCTTTAATATTTCTAATGGGGGAAGTATTATTTACACTCGGGTGGAGCCGTAGATGGCAGCTCGTTAATATCGAATTATTATTGTTTGCCATTAACATCCGGTACACCAGTAGCTGGAGGGTAAAATCATGAGCAGGTAAATTCTGTTTGACTGCTCTCATGATTTCGACAATATTAGATTATCAGTTAGCGGTCTCGTTGTTCAGGCTCTTGTTGTCCTTTACCCGACAGCCCCAGAAGGAGGTTATTATGTTTTCAACACATTTGCTCAAGAAATGCATTAATGAAGCCTTAATTTCGTACCGTACAATAGAACGTGCGGTAAAATAGATACTTAGGTTAGAAGGCACGCTCAGTTCCTTTGTTTTTAATTTTCATAAAAATATGTATTTTAGAATTCCACCAAGGAGTTTCACATTACGAGAATAAATAAGCTTAATGATCGAACCTCCTTGGAAACATTTTGCTCAATATGTTTGTCTTACTTTAATACTAAAGAGAAAATGAGACGATAGAGAGTTCCATGTAATTCTGGCCACGCGCACGTGGCACCATTTGGAAATCCGCGCCAATTTCAATTTAGGAACGTCAAAAATTGTTGCGACTTTCCGACTGATATCTAAAACAAAAAGTGTGTTTCATTACCTATAACTATACCTACTGTTTTCTCGCAAGCGTGTTTTAAAACGTTGTATGACACACGTACGGAATTTTACAAACTCGTGACTATGGTAAGCTCTCGACTTGTCTACTCTTTTGTAAAAACCAACAAACCGCACTAGTATCATAAATAACTATTTTTGAGAGTATGTGTATGTAAATACCTAATTTTGTATTTCTATTTCTTTGGCACGTACTGTAGCCTAATCGGCTGGATAGATTTTAACACTGAGTAGGTAAGTGCAGAATTAACTTAGCATAATATACATATAATTAATTTTGAATTTTTCCAATTTTCTAACGTGTAGGTGGTAAATATATATCAATGCGGGATAGCAGGTTTTACGTATATGTAATGATGTGAGGAATTCTTGAGAGTCGACCTCTTTGGTCGACTCTTTGTAGAGAGAGAACCACAAAAGCTTAATATTCCGTTGGCTACCCATCGGGTATGAAACCCCTAAAAATGTGATGATTAAAAATTTAACAAAAAATACTTACTAATATATAAAGCTGAAGAGTTTGTTTGCTGGAACGCCCTAATCTCAGGAACTACTGGTCCGATTTGAAAAATTCTTGCACTGTTAGATAGCCCATTTATCGAGGAAGGCTATAGGCTATATCACCGCGAAGTTGCGCAATGCGCGGGTCAGCTAATTAATAATACATTGCAGTAGTTTCACCCGTTGTAAACACTTCATTTTATCTAACTAGATTTTAGTAGAACTACATAATTTAGCATTCCTAGTATTTCCTAGTCTTAAACATACTATTCTACATAATCACGTAAGAGTCTGTTCTAACAGTCCATTCACGTCGGCGGTGCAATGGTGGGGTTCGAACCCACGACCTCTCGACCGCCGGCGTAACATTGCTGCCAATGGGCTATAAATAGCCGTATAGCATAGACATGTATGGTGTATGTATGTATGTGCGGTTGTTTTCACTTTCTGAACGGTAAACAACCGTTGGATGTTGAAGTTGATGGGGATTCAATGGACTTAGAAGATTGCTAGTTCGCATAAAACTGGTGTTATTATTTTTTATGAAACTGAGATTTCATCAAATAGATTTGGTATTGGGCTACTAATGTTTCTATACACCTTGATTTAAACATTCACTCTACGTTTTTAGTAAATGAATAAAACTGGTGTTTCTTTAAGTGTAAAATTGACATAATAATCATTATGATACCAATTTTAATGTAAATTTAAATGTTTTATAGATCTCCAAATAATAAGGAAAGTAAAATGAAACTAAAACTTCATTATTCGTAACTCGTGTATTACTTAAACTTAAAACAAAACAAACTTGTACTTTCCATCGGCCGGGACACGAACTTGTGTCGCGGTCATACTCTTTAGCTTATTGAACTAACATTACTATGTCCACAAAACTATGTCAATTTCGATTTATTTTTCACTTCAGAAAAACTTTTTGATTATATTTTTTGTTCGAAAAGACATCTAATGTTAGTTCAATTTTTACTTCACTGCTGATAAAAATTGCATAATTGGTTCATAATGTTTGACATTTCAATTACTCAATCGGTTTTATTTCAGAGCAAAAATTATAAACAATTTAAATCAGCGGAAAAGTCAGTCGAATAAAAAACATGTCTTTGAACAGACATAACATAACAATTAACATATAAGCCTCTTTTACCACACTTGAAAGAATATAAACGGACAAACAAAAAGTTTTATGTGAAGTGTGCGTTAAGACTTAACGCAGTTTATATTGTTTCGAGAGTGCAGAACTTAGATGTATCCACGAATGAATCGGCCATGGGATCTAGCCCATTGTCGGCCCACAAACAATAGACTCCGAGAAGGAAGTGAACTGCGTTCAAATGTATGAAACTATTACGTAAAAATCACTTCCGAAGGCGCACGCAAAGCTAAATACATTTCGCATCGCAATTTTGGAAAAGAAAACATTTTTGGACACTCGCTTGAGGAAAGATTTACCTTCGCGTACGCCTCGCACTTATCGACATAAAAATATTTACAAAAAATTGGTATATGACGGTAACAAATAGTTAACAAATGACTAAAAAATATGTACAAGGAAGGTTTTTTTACCTAAGCTTAGTCCCATCCGTGGTGCTCTTCGTGATGTTCGTGGTGGATCGGTACCCAGACCTTCTGCCAGACTGGTTTCCATACCTTCTTCCATGCTGGCACTTCGATAGTCTTCCAGTCGGGTACCTGAATCTGCTTCCACTTCTCTACCCAAATCTTCTTCTGGACGGGTACCCAGACTTCTTTCTTAACGGTCTTCCAGATTTGCACTTTCTCCTCTACCCACTCTTGCTTCTTCTCGGTGACCCACGCTTGTTTCTTCTCAGTCCTCCAGATCTGCTTCCACTCTTCTTTCCATTCCAGCTTCTTCTCGGTCACCCACACTTGTTTGTGCTCGGTCTTCCAGATCTTCTTCCACACTGGCTTCCAGATCATCTTCTTCCTCCACAGGTCGTGGCTGGTGTACTCCCAACCGTGGTCATCCTTGCCAAGGTATTTTTCTCCGGGTACGCCTTCCTTCACCCACTCTGGGACGTGGATTTGCTTCCAAGCTGGTACTTGTACTTCCTTGGTATGCGGGACTTGGATTTCTTTCCAAACTGGTTTCCATACTTTTTTCCAGTCCGGAACCTGAACTTCCTTCCAGATGGGCACCTGCACTTCTTTCCAGATTGGCTTCTGAACTACTTTCCATGCAGGCACTTGTTCTTCTTTCCACTGTTGTATTTTCTCAGTTTTCCATTCTGGTACTTTTTCTTTTTTCCATTCAGTTTTCCAGACCAGTTTCTTTTCTGTTTTCCAGATTTGTTTCCACTCCTCTTTCCATACGAGTTTCTTCTTCCACACTCCCTCAGGCGGCGGAGAGTGCCAGCCTCCAGGGGAGCGTTTATCCCGAGACAACTCAGTGTCCTTGGCCGTCTCCTGTATCGGCACGGCTAGCGATGCGGCGCATGCCAGCACCACCCATATCTGCAACAAAACAAACTAGTTTTAATATCCACAATGAACTTTTACTTTCCAACAATTAAGAGTTAAACCTCGTATTAAACGGTTAATGTATTTTTACTAGTTTCACTTTTACGGAATTAATTTGAAGTCTTTATTGTGTTGCACTTCTTATGTAAGGTATCTAAATTTGGAGGCTTATTATGCATTCATTAGTTATAATTTACGTCAGGCACTAGAATACAATATTTGATGCAAATCTTCATTTGAAAAAATGTTGTGCACACAAAGAATATTATTTTAATAAATTATGATAGAGTTTTTATGTTAATGTTGTTTTCATGCATGTTATTGGTAACTTTAGAAATCGGTATTGAGCTTTCATAAGTAGGAGTTGCGCCCGCGCGTCGAACATGAATGATAGGCTGTTACGTACGAACGTAAATGTTATTTAACGAGGCTCGGGTCAATTATTCGGATTATTATAATTATTATCAGATCACATAACGTTTAAGAAAATATTTATTTACGAACTTGCAGTCCGATATTTAAGCCGAAATAATTTTTGTTTTGATTTATTTTCATGATCGATACATTTAATTGGGTTGCAAAAAAAAACAATTAGAAAACGATTTTAAATCAGATTTTTAAAACACCATACGTGTAAAAATAAATTCGCGAATTTAATCAAGTTTATCTGAATTAACCGAGCACTTTTATTCATAGAAAAATCGAGAGAACACTTTGTATATTTTGTGAAAAGATCACGATAAAAAGCACTGTCACACACTGCACCCACCGTGATAGTCAGCGTCCTCATTTTGGTATGATGTCCGCCGCGACTGACGATGCTGCGTGTGCGCAGGTTTTTATCAAGGGGCCCCTCTCCTGCTCCTGCGGCCGTGATGCGCGGCTAAGTGTCGCAGGCGCAGGGTAGGGTTCGGTTTCTAACGCGGGTCGCGGCGTGCGCCAATTATTATTGTTTTGGTTTTCTTATCATGCGAATAACTGCTCTTGCGAATCTCTTTGCGAAGTTTATTTTGTTGTTGTTTTTTTTAAGACAGAAATAAAATGCTTAAAATAACATACAAGTTTTACAGTAGTGGAGTTTAGAGGTCTTATTAATGTGTTATTTTTTTTCTATAACAGTGTTTCAAGAAACAAATTAGCCGTTATTTTAACTGGAAACAAAACGGAGTAATGTGTTATTTTTAAGTGTCTTTATATGAACGTAAAAAAACTACCTCTTAGCGACAGGAAATGGTGCAACATTTTTGATATTGATCGATTCTTGATTCATGAAAAAGTAGACCTTAGAACTTGTGTTATGGTCAAGTCAAGGGCGGGTATTAATGGTAATAATAACAGTTCGTATTTCACCGTGGATTTTTGTATTCGCGACCTAGTGAGGGTCGCGGATAGGCGAGACACACAGGACCGGTTTTTGTGGCGACACATGGGGTAGGCCTATATCCAGCAGACGTCTTTCGGCTGATATGATGATGATGATTCGTATTTCAGTTTACTTGGCCAAGGGTAATCAAATGAAATAAACTAGGTGTGTTTTACAATTCTCGCTTTCTGATACTAAATATCGTCAATGAGCTTCTCTGTACATCAATCTACACTCGACAATCAACTATTTTTTTAGTTGTTAACTAAAGTTTTACTTGCAACTTGCTTGCTTTTTAGTTAACCAGTTAAACAAATAAATTAGAAACTTGTGATAAAACTCATGGTAGACGTACTGATTTATCATGTTTCTCAGAAATCTACCGAGCTTTTAGCAAAGCCGTAATGTTCATGAATAAGGAGTAATATAGACATAACTATACTAATACTATAAAGTTTGTTTGGTTGAACGCGCTAATCTCAAGAACTACTGGTCCGAATTGGAAAATTATTTTAGTGTTAAATAGCCCATTTATCGAGGAAGGTTATAAGCGTACTGTGTTACATCAGGCTACAACTAACAGAAGCGGATCATAAATGAAAAATGTGCTGTAGACGAAGTTGCCCGGCGCAGCCAGTCTTAGATGTTTCGATTTTATGAAGTGGTTCTAATGTTTGTATGACAATCATCATCATTCTAGTTTATTTATGAAACAACATAACATTTGTACTTTTTCTTTATTTTGTGTTCATGTTAATTTGTTTTAAAACACTGTTAATACTAATTTACACAGTTTCAAAGGCTACCAACGGTGTTACGGTTAACGAATTAACCGATTTTGAATCATGAATACGCGTGTGCTTAGATATCTAGCTCTAAAAGTTAGTTTAGAACTTTTTCGAAAATGAGTCTTTCAATTAATTTTCGAAAAAGTTACTAATTCAATATCTGAGAGCAATTTAAAATATTTCTGCAGAAATTTAAACTTTCTCTTTCTCACTAAACTCTTTTTGTATTTATAATAGTTTTATTTGAATCGGTTAATTAGTTTCCAAGAAAAAGTAATCATATTCACTTATTATTGTTTATTTGGGTTTTGGGGAACATCTATATGTAGAACTTAGACGTTCAAAAAGTGCTAGCACTCAGCTTAATTATAATAAACTAGCTTTCGCCCGCGACTTTGTACGCGCATATACCGTTTTTTCCTGTTTCCGTATGAATTTCGGGAAATCCTCTCTTAGTGCACCAAATTTCAGCATTCTACGTCCAGCATTTTCGGCTGTGCGTTGTCTGTCAGTCACACAATCAGTCAGTAACGGAAGCATTTTATATAATACTAGCTTCTGCCAGCGGCTTCGCCCGCGTGGTCCCTAGGGAACATATTCCCGGGATAAAAAGTAGTCTATGTCCTTTCTAAGGCTCTAGACTATTTGTGTACCAAATGTTATTTAAACCGGTTCAGTAGTTTTTGCGTGAAAGCGCGACAGACAGACAGACAGAGTTACTTTCGCATTTATAATATTAGTAAGGATTGATGTCTTTTGACTTTGACTTTGCGTTCCACAAGAACAAGATGTTAACAACTAATGCTAATCTCAGGAACAGTTGGTTCGAATTGAATTATTTTTTATTGTTGTATAGCCCATATATCGAGGAAGGCTTTATAACATCACGTCACATTCCACAACCACTAGTAGCGGAGCATTAATGAATAATGTAACGCAGACAAAGCTGCGCGGGTCAGCTAGTATTCATAAACTGATTAATTCAATTCGGAAGTTAAGAGGAAATGCTGGCGGCGAGACTTTGTATGTAACAAGCCATAATTCGAGGTTTGGCTCTCGACAGTTTTCTCCTCCAATATTAGACCGATGTATACTGTGTCTCTATGTTTTCTTTTTTTGATTAAAAGTTGCCAAATTTTTACACTAGGGCTCTGTTGACAATGATTTATCGGACAATTTTGATCATTTTGTGAGAGTTCTAGTGCTGATACGGTTAATAAATCATCAAAAAGAAAAACATGGGGACACAGTATATATCCCTCTTATTCAGTTTGAGAAATATTTTTTAAACCGGTCTAATATTGGAGGAGAAAACTGTCTAGAGCCAAACCTCGAATTATGACTTTTTACATACGAAGTCTCGCCCCCAGCTTGAATGTGCAAATCAACCCCTGCCTTTTTAAATCCGTGAATATTGTCAGTGGTCAGGCAGGAGCCAATAGTTCTTTCAAAGCATACGATTATCAGTCCACTAAATCACACAAACAAAATCACAGACGGACCTTACCTGTGTGAACTTATCACCCGACTTTTTCTTTCTTTTTCTCTTTTAGGTTTTTTTGATAGATTTCGATAAGTAGTGGATAGTAGTGAACTAACTTCGTTAGTAGTTGAGCCTTTTGTTTCCATATTCTGCAATAGTTCTGCACCGACTGGGGATTGTCCTTGGGTATGTTTTCGCCAACCCGCCTACCAAGCGTGGCATTATTTCAAATACCCCCTTTTGGGAGAGGCCTATGTCCAGCAGTGGACGTCTTTCAGCTGTTATGATGATGATGATGATATTTTCATAGTGCATACAGGGATAATCAGAATCAGATACTGAATCAGAATCAGAAATCAATTATTTGCACAGAATGTAGGTAACAAAACATAGTTTTGATGGAAAAATAAAACATGTGGATCCAGTCATTCTACCGTATGGCATGCAACATTAAGCACTATTATAATAATTATAAGTATTGGAAATCTATTTTAATAATTGTCAGGTAATCAGTTTTTAATGTCATTATCTTAAAAGTCAAATTTACTGGACAAACAATAGTCAGGTAAACAATTATTAATGTCACAATTCTTAATCTTCGGTTGTTGCCCACTCTATTTGGAGTGTCTAACGGGCCCTCTGCTCTCGGCCCCTCGTACGCTAAACAAAATATCCCGGGACACCAGGGTTCCACGATTGTCAAAGACATAATTGTAATTTGTAAGTAGGCTGCTATTTTCTTGAAATACTTACTATCTTTACATTTAGAAAAGCTTATATTCCGGTAATTATTAAAAACACTTATGTATTTGATAAGTGATCATTATTTGTAAAAGATTACAAATCATTACTTGCGAGTTCGTATGAAATTCGCTTTTAACAATCAACTTACTTAAGTGAACTTAAGTTAAACTCAAGTGCAGAAACAACAAAGTTATCTAGAATGGATAATAACTTAAAGAGTTTATCTTCCAGGTATAAGTATTATGTAGAAAGTCTGACATTAAATAATTTTGTATCTTAATTAATATTTCACCTAGTATCCAGCCGGTCGATTCAGTAAACATGTAGAAGTGAAGACATGGGTGAAATGATCACGCATTGAGCTGTCATTCCATCTTGATTACATGGAATGCAGCTCACTTCATAATCACTTCACCCAAGTATTCACTTCGACATTTTTAAAGAATCGACCGGCAGGGTTGCGGAATTTGTTCGAAAGAGTCACCGCGGCCCTAGCTGGAACGCGGCAAGCATTAGGAGGAACACAGATGGGTCAGTAAGAGTCTGACACTCCCTTTAGCTCCACCCAGAGCGGGAGAAAACATTTGAGGATTTGGAAGTGCTTGCAAATGGATGGCTGATGTAACCAGATACATGAACAAAGTATTTTATTAAAAGCTATCGATACTCAGAAATAACATTGTTTTGTGTCGAAAAACATATATCTGTTACCGGAAAATGTAACAGGAAATATGTATACGAGATACTAAACCTTCTTTCTAATAAATATGGGAGGAAATATGGAGGAACGATGAAATATGCACCTGAAAATAGGTTTACTATCAATATTTTCTCCAAATTAATCAACGATTTGGCCTCCCAACAATAAAAAGTTTAGATATACTAGCTATTGCACGCAACTTAATTCGCACATATCCCGTGTTTTCCCGTTCTAATAGGATTTTTGGGAAATCCTATTTTAGTGCTCCGCTTCACTCTCCAACGAAGCTACATGCCAAAATTCAGTTTTCTATGACCAGTATTTTCGGCTGTGCGCTGTCTGTCAGTTACTCAGTCACCAGTAACGGAAGAGTTTTATATAATTACTAGCTAACTCAGCATGTTGCTTTGCCATTAAAAAAAATTGCCTACGACCTATTTTTAGACCTACCAAAAATATACAAAAAAAAATCATAAAAAACGGTCAAGCCGTTTCGGAGGAGTTCGATAACAAACACCGTGACATGAGATTTTTTTAAATTGTATATTTACTTCCAGAGTAATATTTCATTCCTTTATTACAGTAATTAAGATTTCTACCTGAATTCTCACGTCTCAAACAGAATATTGCCATAACAACATTCCAATACCAAGTCCTAGCTCGCAATAATATTACTAATTAATATTGCTTAATCAAGTGTATTTCAGATATTCGACGGGAGATACCAATTTAATGGAACTGTGTGGATACCTGTACATGAAGCCCTGATTCGTGAATTATTAGCAGTATTGTGGTTTATAGGGCAGTGGTGGCCGAGTGGTAATGGCTTCGACTTACGAGTTGTAGGTCGCGGGTTCAAACCCAGCCTGGCACATTACTTTGTGTAATTTATTTCATCACCACTGCTCTCAAAACGGTGAAGGAAAACATCGAGAGGAAACCGGCATTTCCTAGAACCAAAAATTCGAAGACATGTGACATTCACCAATCCGCATTGGGCCCGCGTGGTGGATTACGGCCCATTCCCTCTCCTAGAGAGGAGGCCTGAGTCCCAACAGTGGGAACATTATAAGGCCGACTATGCTATGCTATTGTGGTTTAGGCATCTTACGCCCGTATTCTAAATTATCGAATATGTTCACTTAACTCAGCCGCCATGACCATAGGAAATCACCGGCCAAGTGCGATAAACCAAAATAAACCCTTTTACTGTATGGAAGCCCCTTTAATTTAAAATAAAGTAACTAAAGTAATAATTATTAATTTACCCACCTATTACGATTCATGAGCTATAGCTGACAGACGGACGGACGGACGGACAGCGGAGGCTTAGTAATAGTGTTCCGTTGCCCTTTGGGTACTACAAATGAACAAGAACTAGGAACTCTCAAAACCTGTTTTTTTTTTTCTGGGTAATTTGAGAAGAAATGAAAACTAAGTAACAAGTAATATTTAACAAATAACAAATGCGAGTCAGACTCGTCCACCGAGGGTTCTGCACAAAGGAGATTGCTCTGCGCCCATACATTGTTCGCCCTGGAGCCAGGAGCATCGGAAAATTATGTGTTGTATTGTTGATCATTAGTAAACTCCTATAAGATCTTATTTTCATAGCGGACTAGCTGCAGAAAAGACATATGTCCAAAAAAGTATCAGATTTTGAGGTTATAATCTAACCATAACATAGAATATTAGATATAGTTTTTCATAGCTCCGAGTGATCTTTAAGAAACTGATTAACAAAATCATAATACATTTAGCTATTTTCAGTACCTACCTATATAATTAGGTACCTTTGCAGTTTTTTTTTAAAGCCTAAGTGTAAGTAAATAGGTAAGTGCAACGTTTAAATGCATAGAATCTAATTAACATAGGTAGATAGTGGATACCTATATTCTTAGCATTGGTTTTGGAGTGAGATTAAATGTTTGTGTATATTAATGTATATATAAAACATTGCGCGCTGTTTAAACGCGTGACTATGAAACCAGCCTTACCAATTAGGTAGCCGGTAAGTTGTGTTAAAACCTACAGTCCTACTTTACTGACTGATTATGTTTGAATAAGAAATAAAACACAGATTTTAATTTCATGTTTATTGGTCATCTAAATTGGCAATTAAAATATAGTCTAAAAACTGTGCAGAGGTCGATATTATTTTGATGTCTTGCATAGCTTTAATACCAAATAATGGTCACAACATGGGCGCAGCACCATGCGCAGCAATATTGTCGCTTGTATTACAGCTTGTCGACCAATTTGAGCTGAATCAATTACTATGTAAACAAAATATGTTTTATTGCTGATATGGCGGCTGTGAATTTTGCCTCGTAATTTCCATATGGTTTCGGAATTATTTAATTGTAGTTCATTCAAATCCGATGGCTGAATCTACAACAAAAAAAAAATGTTGGTTACACATTGCATTTATAGTACAATAAATAAAACAATTTACACTACAAATGTTGCATGACTATAACTGACCAGAAAAGATCTATTAGCTAAACAAAATAGCACTTCAGGCAAGTTTAAGCATACTATGGTCGGCACCAGATAAACATGCAATAAAGTACACAGACTTTTCCATAATATCGTGGATACTCAAAGAATAAATTATGAACCGTTTTTCATTACTAGAAAACCTAAAGGATCACGATAGAAGTTGATTCAGGACAGCTTTATGTCATTATTTCTGTTTTTGTTATTTGGAAAGTCAATAAATGTATGAGGGTCAATGACCGTTATTGCATGGGAATTTGATGTTTACCATAGCCTAATTTCTTGCAAGAGTTAACCAATCAAAAACGTCTCTCACCTCTCAGGGTTGAACTCAATTTCGCACAATATCTAAAATGTGGCTGATACTTTCTGCTTATACGGAGTAACATTGGATTCATGCCAGTGAACAACCACATACCACACGTTGATCATGTTGATGACCAACCATTGATACTTCTTGCAAATCTTGTGATGTTGTGGTCTCTATTAACAAATAATGTATGACAAGCATCACATATGTAATCATTTGCACCTGCACCTGTAATATAAAAACATGTTAGTTAGTAATAAAATAAACATTTTTATTTTATATTTTCTCTTCTATACAGAGCCATTATAAATATAAATAGTTACAAATGGAAGTTAAAGCTTACTATTTGTGGTGCAACTCATTGCTGTGTTTGCACAAGAATGGCATAATTATGGAGAATATGCCTATTATATATATGTCTTTGTCTATTGAAATGAATACCACAATTGGCACAACCCGGATGATTGCTTGTTGTAGGAGTATCCCTTGATGAAGATGGTGCTGAATAATGCCTGGCAGCACGATCACATATTTGCCAAAAAGGATGGCAAATATAATGTGATGCACATATCTTAAACAAAAAAAATAGCAAGTCAGATCAATAATAATATATATAATAGTACCTCTAATGGCATAAGTCTTTCTATGGTGATATTTCTGATATTCACATTATATTGAGCGTCAGTTCTCAGAGCAATCAGATGATGTGAGCGTGCCCGAGGTGCCAACGTGCTATTGCAGAGTGCACAAATTCTACCAACATTACTTGTTACTGAAGTGTTAGTCATCTCTTGAGCTCTTGTCCAAAAAGTGGTGCATATGAGATCATGAGCTTGAACCTAAAAAAAAAACATACTTAGTTCAATTGTATTTTTACAGAGTATTTACCTATCAGATTGTTTCTATTATAATGAATATACCAAAATACTTTATAAATTGTTTCTTTTTGTTTTTTGTGAAAACGATAATTGCAAACATAATGTGTAAGGTCAAGTATAGAAACTTATTAGTAAAAAAAGTCTGAGAGATCGCAAACAGAATAATATAGGTACAATAAAAAATAATATAATTACCAAAAGAGGTGCAGTCCATTGTTGTACTCAATGACGAATCTGTTCATCTTCCAACAACATGGAACCACCAGCAGAGCCGCAATTTACACAAAATACACTTTCCATAGCGTATGCGTTAGTCCATTTATGACTGCCAAGTTTTCGTTTGATCGGTACTCCGAAAATCACAGCCAGGTAAGTCGTTTTTGAAAGCAATCCATTATAATAGCCAAGTCGGAATGTTAGTAGTCCCGAAAGTCACCAAAACACACAGACACAATTACAAAGAGCAAGCGACGTTAATGTAAACAGTGAAAGCACAGATGGGTGACAGACAGTCAGTCAAGTGACAATTTAGTGACGTCAAAAATTGGAGTGTGTGTAAAAATACGATACAACTTATCGATATTCCCTAAGATTTTGTTACAAGGATGACAATGTCCGACTTTACTTATAAAAACACTCTTCGATACTTTTTATAATATTAATACTTAATAACATTTGTATAACATAACAAAAACATTTATAGCACCTACCTACTTAATGTATTCAGTAACGATAAGTATTTTTATTCGATTGCGGCGAAGCCCAAAAGGAAAGTTATTTTTATATTAATTGTCGTAAATACCTAATCGTTTAGTTAGAAGTAAACCACACACTTTCTTAAACGATCATAAGAAAACCCTGAATAATGATCATGGTGAAATACGAAGGTTTTGATCACTTCAGCATTATTCTTACTATCTATTTAAAATCGAGGATGACCTCATGCACAAAGTACCTATACTCAGTAGGATTTTTTGAATTAAGTATACATTTAGGGAATAATATATGGAATGGTAATTGAATGCTTTTATTGTATCTTCTGTTTGCTCTTTATTCGAAATTAATTCAGAATATGATTCATATTAAAAATAATTAAACTACAGTTCTTTAAAAATTAAATCGATTGATTACAATCGATTGGACATCCCTAATCTTTTTTGACATGCATGACGTTTGGTGAAGATGGCGGCGATTCATGTTATTATTCGCGAAAATACTTTTTTTGTTCGTTTTGGCTTGCAGCTAGTCCGTGATACAAAAGTATTTGCAACTGATATAATAAAATAGAACATGAATTATCGTGTATGTCCGATACTTTTGTTGCACAGGGCGAATTTGGACATTGTCTTTTGTAGGTACATAAGTATTACCTACTTTAAATATAGACTATATTTTGATGATTTAATTACAAATATATAGTTTTCAAATTGCATGCAATAACACTGCGGGGCAACATCGAGCGCTTGATCATATTGCACATGGACAGCCTGCAATTTAATTAAACTTGCAAGTAAGTAAGCTAGTGGAAACACGGCCTTACACGCCCGGTCTTAAATAGATGAAGTATCATGCAATATGTGAATTATAATTGTTTCTATCAATCTTAACTTATAAAATTCTTCCGTTAATGAGTGACTAACAGACAACGTAAAGCCGAAACTGCCCGTCGTAGAAAGCTGAAGTTTGGTATGTTGCTTCCCTATACTCCGCAGTCCGAACAGTAAGAGAGGATTTCTCGGAATTCCTACGGGAACGGGAAAAAACGGAATATGCGCGCTCGATGTCGCGGGTAAAAGCTAGATGAAAGATAATTATGTTCGGTGTCAGCATACCGGATCAAATTCGTCACAAAAAAGTGAGGCGTCCGTAGTAAAAGCTGTTAATATTCATGAGTACACTTTCACCCTCTGGACGACTGCCAATAATTTTAGCTTCAACCTGTAGAGTTAGTTAGGGATGTTAAGTGCCTGTGCCATCGTGTCCACCTCCGCTAAGACCCCATTTGGAGGAGGAGGATAAAAAGGCGAAGGCAACAAAAAAAAACAAAAGATTAACTAACGTATATTCCAAGACTAATCGACCAATTGGTTATTAAGTGGCAAAATATCTATTTTGCCTCATAAGCTGCTTCAAAGGTGGGTAAAAAAATGGCTCCATATCTACTTACGGACATGTCGGCAGCAGACGCAACAAACACATGGCATTCCGACTCAAATCTCCAAATACAACTCGATTCCAAGTTTTATGTACATATAGTAACAGTAATAATAATAATAAAATTCCGCAATCATTGTACCGATAGTCGTGTCGGCCAGTGGCTTAATAGCCACGAGCCTCGACCAACACCTCAGGAGGCTCTCGTTGGGCAGCTGGATTAAGGGCTTAATTCAGAAAGCGGTACTTCTGGACACGGCTCGCATTGTCAGGAGGTTCCTCTCTCTGGAGCCCTGACCGCCGGTAGCTTGGACCCTGTTCCCGATACCGGTGGGTTATTTTTTACATTATATGTAAAAAAGTAAATAAACGAGATAATAAATTTATTGGCATACACGAGAACACATATTACATTGGTCGTGAAACACTGGTGCCTGTGGTAGGTAATTAAAACCTGTATTACAGGTCACCAGCATCTCACCTCTCAGAAATTGTTTCCCAAAAAATTGTATGTTACCACTAATAAAGAACAGGGTAGACAAGCAAAATAATAAAAAATAAACTAGCCAAGTGTGAGTCGGACTCGCGTACAAAGGGTTCCGAAAGAATTTAATTTTTTTTACCATTTTATTTTAACACTACAGACTTCTAATAGGGTTTCCTGTAATCTTTAGGTAAAGATCTATTATCTCCATTTTTTTTTAATTATAGGCTCAGTACTTTCGGAGATAAGGGGGGGAATGGTCATTTTTCGTCTAATTTCTTGAATAACTTCAAAACCATTCATTTTAAATTTATGAAAAATAATAATTAAAACCCCCACAGTAAGCCCTTTCATTTGATATATCATACGATATTGTTCAAAAAACTTTTCTTTTAATTTTCTAGTTTGACCTCCAAAAGTGACCCTAAACTAAAAATTTAATGATTAACGTAATGCGTCCGTGTTTAGTCACAGAAGTCCATATGTGTACCAAATTTCAACAGAATCGGTGCAGTGGATCCAGAGAAAACTGGCTGTGACAGACGGACAGACAGACAGACACACGAGTGATCCTATAAGGGTTCCGTTTTTTTTTCGGAACCTTAATATGGTGTGGGTTTTGTTGTGTGACTGTGTGTGTTGTGTGTGTGTAAAATGTGTGACTGTAGGATTAACTTAACTAAGTCTGTACCTGCAGCAGACCCTCTGTTGCAGTATAAGACTGCTTAAGAAGCCAATCCCGAGCAACAATCTTGACATTGTGTTAGTTTAGTTGGTGTACAGCTAATATATATAATGGTATGGTGTAAGTTTGCACGAGAATAAACAGGAAACTAATTTCGCAATAGGGTAGATAACTATACAAATGTAATTAGTCCGTCAGATAGAATACAAAAACAATTGAACACGTATTTTTTAAAGACGTCTTCAAAAAGGAGGAGGTTCTATGCTCGGCTGGATGTATGTTTTTGTTCGGAAGTCGGCGTCAAAAAACGAAAAAATAACCAAAACCACCGACTTCTGAAATTAAAGTTATTTTATACTTTGTAGTCATTGATATATAAAAAAACCAAGATGCACAGTCTCGAGCAAATGCAACACTCGAAACTGTCGTCAGAAACTGACATGTATCAAGTGTCATGTGTGAGTTGTGTGTAGTTATACTATAAACAATTTTTTTGCAAATTCAACCTTACACGGATCGCTTAAAGTTGTTTTTACAAAGCAGTTCAGTATGGCGAGCGATGCGGGACTGTTTGAAACTCGCGCACAATTATACATGTTGCGCTTGTTTTTTGCGGACGTTTTTGAGATGCTGAGTGTGTATCTTGGGTTTTTTATATATCAATGTTTGTAGTCATTTGTTTTTGGAAATCAGTTGTATTTTTTTTTTGCTTTATCATATCAATAAAAATGACTAAGCTATAACTCATCAAAGATTAGGAGTGGGGCCTTATGAGTTGTGACGCCATTATTCGGTAAAAAGTCTACCGAAATAATATGACGCCACACGAGTTTTGTTTCGTCTCAATTGTTTGTTTACGTTAAAGAGGAAAATATTTGTCTAATATTTTTTGGAAATCTATCTGACGGAATAACTATATTTTTTAATCATCTACCCTAATCCAGGTTAATATTTCAACAAAATCAGAAAAATTCGCAATAAGCGAACCATAAGCAGACCTCCGTTACAGCATCCACTTTCCTGTGAACGCTTCGCTCTTGCGGATACTCAGGCAAAGCTCTAGTACATCCCTAATATGTACTTATAGGTAAGTAAGTATATGTGTACCCACATACACAAGGGGTCAGTTGCGAGTTAGCTAATCTAACCGCATTGTGTTGTGATCAAGGTTCATTGTTGTAATGTGGTACTGTGATACCACCACATACTTGCATTGTGTAAGAGAATGCAGTTACAGATTTAAGTTGGTCCTTCGTGACTACATTTATATTGTTTTACAACGATTGCCTGAGTACTAGCCTTTTTCCAGCTATATTGGGGTTGGCTTTCAGTCAAGCCTGGGGGCTACTCTCTAAGCCCGAAGTCCGTAGTTTCGGGCTTAGTCGCGGGCGTATTCTACTCCGTATCACCTACGTTCTTGAGATTAGTCCCAATCCCGAACTAAGATTGGATGACAACACGATTTTACAGTATCTATTTATTTATTTATTTGCTCAGAATGTAGGTATTTAAAATAAGATGGTGCCAATAATATTAAAGGGTCCTTGTACATTCTACCATTTTGGCATGCAAACATTGATGGAATTCATCATCAAACATAGAAATACACAACTAAAATTTATCAGCTAGAAAATCCGATACAGAGTAATAACATTTATTTAATAGTAATTCTGTTAATTTCTTTTTGAAAGTTGACACCGGTTCCACTTTTATGGAGTTAGGAATGTGGTGTGGAACTATTAAATCGTGTTGTTATTAATTCTTTGTGGTTAGGTGACACGGAGTAGAAAACGCCCGCATCTAAGCCCGAAAACACGGACTTCGGGCTTAGAAAGTAGCCCCCTGATTCAATCAGTATCTTACGTGGATCGGCTAGCTACCAGACCTCCACAACCCATGCGGGCGGATAGAGTCGTAATTCGAGGTTTGGCTTTCGCCTGTTTACTCCTCCAATATTGGACCGATTAAAAAGATATTTCACAAACTGAATAAGAAGGATGTATACTGTGCCCCTATGTTTATAGTTTTTCATTAATAGTTGCCAATCTGTAAACTAGGGCTCTGTTGACGGTTGCGGAATCTGTTTGAAAGAGTCACCGAGGCTCTGGAACGCAAAGGGCATTAGGAGGAACATGGATGGGTTTTAGTCAGTAAGAGTCTGACACTCCCTTCTGCTTCACCCAGAACGGGAGGAGTAATTTGATGATATCTCATCCTTAAAAAAAAAAAGCGCTCGGTTGACAACGGTTTATCGGACAATTTTGAGATTTTTTGAGGGTTCTAGTGCTTACAAGGTTTATATATCACCATAAAAGAAAACATAGGGACACAGGATATATCTTTCTTTTTTGGGTTATGAAATATCTTTTAAATCGGACCAATATTGGAGGAGGAAACAGTCGAGGGCCAAACCTCGAATTATGACTTTTTACATACAAAGTCTCTCCGCCAGCATTTCCTCTTAACTGTGATACTAGCAAAAAGTACAGTTTTATTCACACGGTATTTTTGGCAAGACATGTGTCAGATTTTCTGGCTTCAGACAATCAGTAACAACTGCTAAAGATCTCCAAATGGTAGCGAGGACCACCGGCTTAACGCGTGGCTCCGCGAGCCACGGAGAAAATCTTGGTATGTTTTAATAGTCACCTATCCACAGAGCGACCTCGGTTGGCGTTGCTTAACCTTTAAGATCGACCCTATGGTTGTTATTATTTAGCCACAATGATTTTATAACAAACCCAAGGACGACAGATCTCAGTTTGATAAGGAAACTTTCAAACTGCCTATTTTTTTCTGGATTGCCATATTACTTTTGGCGTAGTCCACTGCAGTCACACCTATGTTGGTAAAGAAGTGTTCTGTATCTATTTATTTAAAGGCCTAAGATTTCATAGCTTTAGTCCACTGACGACTAAAATCTCATCTACCTTGTCAAAAGAAATACTAGGCTAACTAATATAAATCTAGTAGTTGGAATTTCTTCGAAAGATTCACCGCGGCCCTGAAGAGGAACACGAATGGGTATTTGTCAGTAATACGGGAGTATCAGTTGATATTCCGCTCCGCCCAGAGTGGAAGGAGTCATTTGATAACTCCCATCTTTAAAAAAAAGGCTAACTTAATATTAACACGCGTAAAACAAAGTCATAGTCAAAGACGTCACGTCGTGTAGAATATAGCAAAGTCCTTTTTATCATCATACAATTCAATTGCCGTCCACTGCTGAACGTAAGCCCCAAAGAGCGCCAACCATCCCGGTCTTGAGCAGTCCGCATCCATCCGCTGCCAACCACCTTCTTTAGATCATCGATCCATCGTGCCGCAGGGCGTCCCACACTACGTTTGCACATACGCGGTCTCCACTCTAACACATGTCTGCTCCATCCACCTAATAGTGTCCTGAAAAGCTAATGCGGCCAATACATCCAAGTTAATTTGAAAGCACCAATGCCTTCAAATTCTCTTCAAGCAAACCGCATGCTTAGAAATCGTGTTCTTAATCTTTAAATTAATTAGTAAATGAAGGTAGTTTTGATAGTAACTTTAGTAAAATAACATTAACTAAAGTCACCTGTCCGTGGAGCCAAGATTTGGAAGGGGATTTATAATTCAGTTTTATATGTATGTTTCAAAACTTCGTCTACTTGAAATTGTAAGTAAAGCTTTGAAACTAGTTGAATAGGGAAAGGTAGAAGGGGAGGGGGAGGGAGGAGTGGAATGGGAGTTCTCTCTATTGAATAGATTCAAAGCAACATCTGTCAAATAGACTGGATTTTTATTACATCTTCAAAACGTAAAGTATACAAAGGCTGGTTGCAAGTGCGCAATGTGATTGGCTGGGGCCCCCGTCTGCTGATACCACACAATTCTCCGCAACTATGTGTTCCTGATTCGTCAAAAGGATGAAATTAATTTCCGTAGAAGTTAGAGGACTGCAAAGGTTATTAGTTAGAATCCTATCAGAATTTAATTTGTCAAAGTCTGCATTCACGTTGTCAAAGTGAATACTCCTAGAAGTATTCACTTTGACAACGTGAATGCAGAGAGACCGTACGTGAACGTGAGAGCATACTAGTAACTTGATGAGAAATAATGTATGCTATTTATATAGTAGGTATACTAATATAATGAAGATGAAGAGTTTGTTTGTTTGTTTATTTGTTTGGTGGGACGCGCTAATCTCAGGAACTAATGGTTCGAATTGAAAAAATGTTTTAGTATTGGATAGCCCATTTATCGAGGAATGTTATAAGCTATATGGCTGGCTGTAGCAAGATGATATATAGCGTATATCTAAAAGCGAAGTATTCATGAAAAAACTGGCTATTTGCGAGTTAGATTCGCGTGCAAAGAGTGAGTTCCGAACCCTACAGACTTCTTATAGGTTTTCCTATAATCTTTAGGTATAGAACTATTATCTGCATTGTTGACGTGATAACGTCTTATAAATCGATGAACACCGGCTGCGCACACGAAAAAGTGTCATGTTAGCGATAGAGAAGCGTTCGGCTTGTTTGTTAAGAATTCAATAGTTTTCTTATGACGCTATCACGTAAAATTATCTTCCGACTTTACGGAAAAGCATTTTTTTTTCAAAATTTTAGGCGCAGTAGTTTTGGAGATAATATATGGGGGGGACTGGTAATTTTTGGTCTAATTTCTTGAATAACTTTAAAATTATTTATTTTAAAATGATGAAAAAAGTATAATTAAAACCCTTACAGTCAGCCCTTTTTTATATTTCTAATTTGACCTAGAGAAAAAAGTATGTATTTACGTAACGCATCCGTATTTGGGTTCCAGAAGTCCATATGTACACCAAATATTAACAGATTCGGTCCTGCAGATCCGGAGAAAAGTGCTGTGACAGATGGACAGACAGACACCCGAGTGATTCTATAAGGGTTCCGTTTTTTACGGATGTTCGGAACCCTAAAAATGTGATGCAGACGAAGCAGTGCGGGACAGCTAGTGTTCAATATTAATCTGGTAACATGATTTACGTAGAAAACGACGAGTTGGAGGGTGCATTTCAAAGAGACAGTAATTGCTTCGTTGGTTTGAGCATTTCAACGAATCTGTCGATTTGAACCTCGCTCGCTACTGAGAATCATAATAACTCACTCTTTATACATTTAGGGGTGAATTCACATCTATTTGCTTTGAAGAGTCTTATTTGAGTCGTAGTGAATGATAAATGTGCAATAACGGTTATTGACCCAAATTACTTTCTTTATATCAAAATGAGAAACAAAGACATAAAGCTGTCCTGAATTGACTTCTATCGTGATTTTTTTTTTACTATTTATAGGCATACGTTTGACCACAATCTCACCTGATGGCAAGCGATGATGTGGTCGAAGATGGAGCACGCCTGCCTAGAAGCAACCTATTCACTCCTGTCTTAAAGACTCCCAGGTTGTAGCTATCTGGAAACACAGACTCTGGCAGGGAATTCCACTCCTTAGCTGTACGCACTATGAATGTGTTCCCAAAACGTTTTGTGCGTGTGGGTGGGATGTCCACCATGTACCGGTGGCGCATCGCCGTTCGTCTTGTGGTCCGATGATGGAACGGTGATCCTTTACGTACTCTTGTAATGAAAAACGGTTCATAATTTATTGTTCGGGTATCTACGAAGGGATATTAGGGATAGGTCAATGAACTTTATCGCAAGTTGATCTACGACTATAAGGGCGAGTTTTTTGATCCGTAGTTAACTCAATAATTGGTTAAAATTGGGATAAATATTTCGATAAAATGCATTTTTCGACCATTTTGATATTTAATAAGTAATACATATTTTTATTAATTTTACCATTGGTCAAACTAACTATTTTTATATAGACGAAATTTAGGTGGCTATAAATTTAAGTAAAAAAACTAGCTCTATTAACAAGCACGTGACTAACGGTGCCTGTCCATTTGCGCGGAGCGAGGCAGCAGAGCGGAGAAACGGAGAAATATTAACCAATCATGTCAGTGACTCACGTGGTGCGGAGATTTTATGCAATTCCATTGGTTAAAATTTCTCCGCTCCGCTGCCTCGCTCCGCTATAATACGACGACGACATTTCAACGTCAATAATGTTACGTCTTATCACTGATTTTATTTTTATTTTTCCGACTTCGAAAAAGGAGGCTTTTTTATTTATGATCCCCGATTACTCGAAGACGCCTGGACCGATTTGGAAAATCCTTTTTTATTTGAAGGGTAGACTTTCCTGGTGGTCCCATGGTCATCAGGTCAGGATCTAATGATAGGATCCTGGAGAATTAGATGGAACTTTTCAAATTATAGGCACTTGAAGCGGCTATTTTCGGAAGGGTATTTTCTTGGAGTAGTCCCATTTCAATTCCACACGCACTAAACGTTTTGGGAACACATTCATAGTGCGTACAGCTAAGGAGTGGAATTCCCTGCCAGAGTCTGTGTTTCCAGATAGCTACAACCTGGGAGTCTTTAAGACAAGAGTGAATAGGTTGCTTCTAGGCAAACGTGCTCCATCTTCGACCACATCATCACTTACCATCAGGTGATATTGTGGTCAAACGTATGCCTATATAGTAAAAAAAAAAAAAAAAATATTTGGTCAAGATCAGAAGAAGAAATTCGGAGATTGGCAACGGAAATCCTCAAATAAATGATATCAAATGGACCGAGATTGCTGAAATCGTATGTCTGTTTATTGTTTACACCAGTTCATAACATAACATCACGCCGGTACGCTGTGAAGGGGTACGCAGATGTGAATGTTAATTTAGCTGCGGAGAGTTACCACAAAAATTTGAAAAATAGAAAAGTATTTATGTATTGCGTCATGATTGGCGCAAATTAGTGCTATTCTTTCTTCAAGCGGATAAAATCTCCTATAGTTAAGGCGCTACCCCGACCAAAACCTTGCGGCAGTCCGTTTTTCTTCTTTATTCAGAGAGTAAGAGAAATAAACTACATCTGAAAGCACATTATTAATGTTCGATATGTTATCATTACATTCCACGTTCTAATTTTTTTTAAGTGTTATTTTTTTTTTAGGATTAAAATTATTGATTGTATGCATCTGTTGCTAAAGGCGACGCTCTAATCATTTGAGGATTACACTAATGGATAGATTATTAGGAAATCTAAATTATACACGTTTTATTTAATTTCTTAAAGAAAGAAAAAGAAAGAAAGAAAGAAATATGTTTATTTGGGACTCGCACAAGACATATAAAAGTAAAATAAGTAAAACTAACAGTTATAAAAATATGTTTGTTTTGGTTTTTCTAAAGAAAGAAACAAAGAAAGAAAACTAGTTTATTTGGCACACACAAACACAAACAATGTAAAAAGACAAAGGAACACAAATAAAAAGGAACTTAATTCTAAAGCAACAAACATTGTGTGCCCGCGGCTGCGCCAAATAGGCAATATTGTGTGAATTCTATGATAAACGGTGGGGTGCGGCAAAGAGGGAACAAATGCTCAAGGTTAATTGGTCAGGGAAACGCCTTAATCCTTATGTTGATCGTATGCTTGTGTACCAAATAGCATCAAAACGTCTTTTATAATGCGCTCAGCAAAGGAGTGGAACTCTCTGCCTGCGTCTGTGTTTCCAAACGCTTACAACCCTAATCTCTTCAAAGTTAGAGTGCACCTAGACTAGAGTCAAGAGCAAACCCATCACAAATAAAAAAATAAAAAAAAAACTATTCAACCGGTATATATAGACCGCAAATACTTTAGTCATCTTTATTCATAACATAGTCACATTACACCAGTTACATCTTTTAATAGTATTTTTTGTTAAACACAAAAAAATCTCAATTAAGAATTCGCATCTCATTTACAAATTACCACAGAACTGTTAAATTGAACTGCATACATAAATTGTATAATCACATAAACTAGCGAGTAAGATAACAAGTCAACGAAAGTATCGCGGCACGGCTTATAAATCTCATGAATTTATTAATTAAATGTACTTCGCGTAATTAAAGCTTATGTTGGCTGTTTTTTTATGGATTGTCATGAAGTCATCAAATGACTCCTCCCGCTCTGCGGGGAGCGGAAGGGAGTGTCTCTCTTACTGACTAAAACCCATCCGTGTTCCTCCTAGTGCCTTTTGCGTTCCAGTGCCGCGGTGACTCTTTCGTACAATTCTAGAACTCTGACAGGCCGGATTTAAGTGATAGTGACAGTCCAAATATTAGTTTTAACAGCAGATTAATACTCGAAACCATCATCTGTCTAGCCTTTTCCTAACTATATTGGGGTCGGCTTCCAGTCAAACCGGATTTAGCTGAATACCGGTATTTTTTACGTGGAGCGGCTGCCTACCAGACCTCCACAACCCATTAACACGGTACTTCATGGCAAGACTGGAGTCAGATTTATTGGCTTCTGACTATACGTAACGACTGCCAAAGATCTACAAGTGGCAGCCGGGACCAACGGCTTAACGTGCTTTCCGAGGCAAGGAGAAAACTCGTTATGTTAAAATGGTCACCCATCCACAGACCAACCTTGGCAAGCGTTGCTTAACCTTGAAGATCGACCCAAGCGGCTTTTATTATCTAGCCACGAGCTCCACTGGCTCTCCGCTGAATATTCGAAACCACAGTTCAATAAATCACTTCACTCTAATAAATTAAATTATAGCTAATGTATGTACGATAATAATACGGCTTTTAGCAAGAGCAATCATTATGAAACCGCGAGGACTTATGCATGATTGTATTTGATTTGTTTGACAAATAGATTGGTACTGCAATATTCTATTAAAAGCCAATTAATTTGATCCATTATATTGTGTTAATGTGCTCGGTATTGGGTGACAAACCCGCTCTGTAGTACATTTGACTTGGACATGATTGATGTGGACAAACAATTTCAGGTATAATTAGGGTATCATTTTTTGGCTTCAATATTTTTTGTCTTCTGTCTATTTTTTGTCTCTTTATATCTATTTTTAGGGTTCCGAACCTCAAAAAGAAATAACGGTACCCTTATGGGATCACTTTGTTGTCCATCCGTCTGTCCGTCAAGACCTTTTATTTCGGGAACGCGTAGCGAGTTGAAATTAAAACCAAATACTCAGATCTATGACCTCTTGCAGCTATGAAAAAATCGAGCTTCTAATTTAACGTAAAAAAAAGATACGGTTATGCCGCAAAAAAACGTATATTTCGACACTCTCAAGGGAATCAAAATGTATAGGATATCTTATACTACAAGTATAGGAAAAAGTCTGAAAACTATACATTCGTAATTAAATCATAAAGAAAATATAGTCTTTATTTAAAGTAATTTGTAGCTACGTACGGCACCCTCAGTGGGCGAGTACGACTCGCACTTGGCCGGTTTATATAGGAAGAACCGTTGGAAGGAACGAAGGGAGGCTTTTGCCAAGCAGATTGGAAGTAATAACTTGTAAAAAGTATTTTAATATTTTAGACAATTATCATATTCCTGTATGTCGACAGTTCTCACACGTTATTGTCTGACACCTTTGTACATTCGAGACATGTCGTTTTTCAATGTATTTTAGTGAGAAACATACGCAGCAATTACACAATAAAATAAATAAATAGTGAAGTAGTCGAATAAATCATTGGCAAAGATTTGGTTTCTTAAGGCTACTCTCTCGAGAAATGTTTAAAAACAGCGTGCAGATGAAGCAATTTTTCGTAGGCATTTAATAAGAAATTACATCTGAAAAAAATAGGTAGTAATCTAACATCTAACATGATACGATACGTAATTTGATTTAGTCAGAATTTGTGTATCGGTATCACATAATAAGAAAAAAAATCACCAAATCACCTCCAAATCGTTGAGATGAAACCATTTTACTCCTTCATTTTTTAACAAAAGTTAAAAAAAAAATATCTACTGCTTTGCAATACAAACGAAAATAATTTGGTTTTGTTACTTTTTTTTAAATATGTCTTATTTTTTATAATAAATTAAAAATGCGGGTAGGGGAGTGGCGCGTAGAGGAGTAGTTAGCTCCGTGTATATGTACAAGGTCATTGGCATGTATACAAGCCTTAATGATAATGTCGCTAAAAATCAAATAACAAGAAACCATCCAATCTTACTAAACTTTTCTAATAACAACTCAATTTACCCATTGAATAACATCATACAACAATTAAATTATTCCAAACGTTACACCATTCACACACCATTGTCCAAGGTAACTGTTACCCAAAAATGAATAATTCAAGCCCAGTGTGCGGCTTCTCTTAAGTTCTAAATAGGCGTATTACAAAACGATATAGTTTGATTGGAATGCTCGACAATTCGTCCGTGTGAACTTGGCCCACATTTTGCACGTGGTCAAAAGTGGTGTTCAGAATTTGGAATAAGGTTGCAACTTTTCCGGTGTGGTCTAAGCTTACAACAGGATAATCTGTGAGGATTTAGAAACATTTTTATCGCCATCAGTGTAGTAACATAGCGAGGATTGAAGTTCTTTTGGCGTAAGGCTGCTCTCTAGAGAAATGCTTAAAATCAGCGTGCAGATGAAGCAACTTTTCGTCGGCATTTACTGCGAAGTTACATCAAAAAATAGGTATCTGCATGATATGATACGTAATTTGGTTTAGCCAGAATTTATGTATCGGAATCACATAATAAGAAAAAAAAATCACCAAATCTCCTCCAAATCGTTGAGATGAAACCATTTTACTCCTTCATTTTTTAACAAAAGTCTAAAAAATTATAATTACTGTTTGCAATACAAATGAAAATAATTTGGTTTTGTTCCTTTTTTAAATTATTTTTTATGATATATTAAAAATGCGAGTAGCGGAGTGGCGCGTAGAGGAGTAGTTAGCTCCGTTTATATGTACAAGGTTATTGGCATGTATACAAGCCTTAAATGAGGGTGAAGTGAATATTAAGACGATTAGTTATACTGTTGCATATAAGAACAAACCGGCTATGTGCGAGACACTCGCTCGAGAAATGTTCCGTATCATAAAAAAAATCACGGTAGTTGTATGGGTTGGGAAACCGTATTCAATTTCGATTATTTTTTGCCGTGACAGTTGGAATAGATAACATCGTCCATTTTGTTTACTTATTACGGCTCATGATAGCCCGCTGACAGACAGACAGATGGAAGACAGCGGAGGCTTGGCTATAAGTTTTTGTTGGTCAAAAGTCTCACTGCTTTGGCTGCCAGAATGAAATTTGACAAATTGTTGCGTGATTTATATTATGATTCTTTTTTTTATTTCCACCATACAATTATTTTTACAGGTTTATATAAAGTAGTCAAACTCTTATTATTAAAGCTAAACAATTAAAAACTAGCAGGTTTCGATCTTAGTACTCATTGCTAATACAGTCACTCTGAGAAAGAGCACAGATACAGTCACTCAGAGCTCTCACTATGAACCCACCCAGAGTACAACAAAATAGGTCTACGTCTTCTGCTATACTGTTGAGGATACGGAGTGCGCGCGTAAACGGCGCCTCATTTACCAGCTTAGTGCGGCCGCGCGGCACCGCGAGCAGCTGCGGCCGCCGCCGCCACCACACGTATCTGTCTAGAACACAAATGTACACTTGTTGCAATGCGTCTGGATTGTGTATCTTTCCCCTCATCACCTTAAACATATATGAGACTAGCGCTAAACTCCTAACTTTTAACTCATTGTATCCTACCATACCTAAGATGAATAAGGTAGTTCTAATATGATTCTCCTAAACTGGCCTTTCTAGCCCCCCAGACATTGATAAAAAAACCCAAGGTGCACAGACTCGAACAAATGCAACACTCGAAACTGTCGTCAAAAACTGATATGTATCAAGTGTCATTTGTAAGTTGTGTGTAGTTAGTTATACTATAAACATTTTTTTTTTGCAAATTCAACCTTACACGGATCGCTTAAAGTTGTTTTTACATAGCAGTGTAGTATGGCGAGTGATACGCAATTTTTTTTGCAAATTCAACCTTACACGGATCGCATAAAGTTGTTTTTACAAAGCAGTGCAGTATGGTGAGCGATGCGAGACTGTTTGAAACTAGCGCAATATTATACATTGTGCGCTTGTTTTTTGTGGACGTTTTTGAGATGCTGAGTGTGTATCTTGGTTTTATATATATCAATGCCCCCAGAAGGCAGATCAAAATGTTACTAAATCCGAAATCAAGAATATCTCAAGCCGTTTACAGTAGCCAGTGAAAAATGTTATAGCAACATAGATTTTGTAGTAAGGATATTTATAGCCGGACGTTGATAGGTACGAAGTTCTTAAGTGTCGTCACTCCTAGAGGTGTTTAATTTATTCTGCTAGCGTCCTCTCATTCATGAATGTAGCTGTTCGTCATGTTAATGGTGATGTAATTGAACCTTTAGTGACAGTGCTGTTGATACATTTGAGTTCATATTAATCATGAATTAGGTAGGTGGCACGATTTTGTAAATACCGATTTTATCTTACTTGAATGTAGTGTCTTTTCTCGATGCATTCTATACAGTCACATATTTATTTATTTTTTATAACTGCGTGCAACTTTGTGTTGTGGTACATATTTAAGGCTTGTATACATGCCAATGACCTTGTGCATTTAAACTGAGCTAACTACTCCTCTACGCACCACTTCGCTACCCGCATTTTAAATTTATTATAACAAATAACACATATTTAAAAAAATAACAAAACCAAATTATTTTCGTTTGTATTGCAAACAGTACATTAATTCTGGCTAAACCAAATTACTTATCATATTATGTAGATCACTACCTATTCTTTTCAGATGTAATTTCTTAGTAAACGCCGACGAAAAGTTGCTTCATCTGCACGCTGTTTTTAAGCATTTCTCGAGAGAGCAGCCTTAAAGTACTCAAAAGATGTATTGTAACGTCTGCATCAAACTGTGATAACGCCACTTAATTTCCACACACACGCTGTCTGAAATGGCGCATCGAGGGATGAAATCTGCTACACAAATATAGATATTATAGTCGCGTTGCACCCTCAATTACAACGTCTGCCTCCCCGGGGGCCAGGGGGGCCCTGTCGCCATAGCAACACCCAGACGCACCTGTGTGGTACAAACCCTACCTGCAAAATTAATTTATTGATTCTCAGTACTCCGAGCGTACAGAGTAATTGAGGAATTCGATGCGTTGTGTCACTGTTCATTAATAAGGTATGGAATTTTGATATTGGAGTTTGAATGCATGTGAATGAAGTATTGTGAGTCCTTTGATGCCGACCATGCAGACACTGGACATCGCCTATACGAAACTCTTTTGTTTTTTTTTTATTTAAAACTGGTTTTGATTTCGATAATTTTATTATTTTGATGTGGGCGTTATGGAACTGATATGGAGCTGAGGCGGACACCTGGCAAGGGGCCCGAGTGGCGTCCGCGGACTGGAAGAAGAAGTGTGGGTCGTTCGGCAGCGAGATGGGCAGACGAAATTGTTGCCATTACGGGTGGAACCTGAATGAGGCTGGCGCAAGAACGTGGGGATTATCTTAAGGAAAGAAAGGCCTATGCTCAACTGTGGGTGAGATCGGGCTGTGGATGATAATGATGATGGGCACGTACTTATGTTGAGCGATAATTTGAAGAGTTGGGCCTTCTAGGGCTGCTCGACACGAGATTTGATAACTTTTGCGTAGTCTTGGCAACCAATTTATATGAAATGAGTTTAGAGGGATTCCTTTCATCAATTCAACTTTTGAGTTTCATCATTTAATAGTGGTCACGGCAAACTTCGTGCCGCTTCAGAATAAATTTTTGTCGTGTTTTGTTTTTGTCGTGGGTTGTATTGGAAAATGAAATTATTCATTTTTTTTTTCTTTAATTGTTTCAAAGTTTCTGCTATTTGGAGCAAAGACAAATCCAACAGACCTAAGATCTTGAAAATCAGTCCAGCCGTACTTGAGTTATAAATGGTGTAACTAACACGACTTTGTGTTATACATAATTCATCATTTCTATTTGTAACCTATGGTTGTAATTCAGTAACGTTAATAAACGAGTATCTAGCTTTAGTTAATTTGAGTACATAGCAAAAAAAATTAGCTCCATTTGAATTATTGACATACAGCGATATCACAAACTATTCTACCATTTGATTGCAACGGAGGGTGTTCAATGATCTCCGACTGTCACAAAGGGGTCTGCACGAGACGGACTAGTATCTGCGTCGCTCGACCAAGCAAAGGCTTAGCGCGGGAGCATCGATGCATTAAGTACAGCAGGGGGGCTCAATCACGCGCAATCACGAGGGAAGGTGTCAAAGAGTTTACACATAAAGAGAACGTTGGCTATTCGACGAACACGTGTACCTACTGCCTTTTATCTGAAGTCTTTTTACTACAAAAAAAACCCTATTTTACTTCACACAGTATCTGAGATTTTGAGTTTCATGTTTTTCTATCGTAGTAGTCTGGCAAGCGGTGGGTGCCTGAAGACGGACGTTGCAAGCGAGGCAGGCTAAAAAACGCTGGCGTGATGATTTGAAATCATTTCTGACGGATTGACTGGAGAAGGCAATAGATAAAGTTGGCTGGAAAGATATGGTTCGAGGCCTGTGCTCAGCCGTGGCTCAAATAAAATGTAGTTTGGTAGTCGATCGTTTGCCGTATGGTGTCGGCCGGTACCGTAGGGTGCCGTAAAAGAATAATACCATCCCATCACTTCCCGTGGGTGTCGTAAGAGGTGACGAAGGGACTCGCTAGAGAATGGGCAGCAGCGTTCTCTGCAAAACTCAACACCATACACTGCGATCGCCAACCCGCCTGCCAAACGTGGCGATTATGGCAAAACCCTCATCTTGGAGGAGGCCTATGTCCAGTAGTGGACGTCTTTCGGCTGAAATGATGATGATGTTAAGTCGATCATTTGATGGCCAAAAGGAGCAAATCATTGATACTACAAGCCTAAGCACCCCTGCAATATTGGTTATACACCAATGCAAACACGTACATTCAGCTCAAACATCAGAGGTACGTCACAGCGCATACAGTGGCAATTCGATTTAGAAATCCGGTTCGGATATTACGTCCTTTGGCAGGTGGAACTACGACTGTCCCTATATTGATTCTAGTTGGGATTGGGACGCAGCGGCTCTAAACTAACTGACAAACAATGTGTGAAGGCGAGTTGGCAAATTGTGTTTGTATTTGTGCTGTTGTGAAAATAGATGCAGATGCAGTTTATTGGCATAGCTTGTCAAGCAAAAGACAGAACATACTGTCTTTTGTTTGACAAGGAGGAAATTGGAAATTATATGTATTCCCTACTCCTCTGCTGTACTTTTCTGATTAATTTCGTTACGGGATCCAAGACAGTTGTATTGTTTCACCGGGACTCGTCCAGCTTCACTGACTCGGCGTTTTTCTAGTGGTTGCCATTTTTGATTCTGGCTTTCAGGAGTTGCATTGGCTCGGAATGTGTGACGGGCTGTGCTGATTGAATAAAAGCAAAGTCTACACGAAGAACGCTACTGTCAGTTAATCATCTCAAGTTAACAATATACTCGGAAGTTCTAAAATATTGTAACACAGTAAAGTGTCGATTATCCGAACTAATTGGGGGACATGGGTTTTCGGATAACGAATTTTTTGGGATAATCGAACTGTATTGATTCAGCCATGCATTTTTATCCACAGGTGAATGAAAAAATGATATTTACAAAACGACAGTATCTAATAAAGTAAACGCCTTAGATGCACCAATTACGTTTTCGTCTTCTTTAACCGAACTTGCAGTTGATGAGGTGCTAGGGGTAGTGCAGGAGGAATACGGATGTGGTTCTAAACGTCAGTTCTATTAGTCATGAGGTCAAATTTTAGACCCCCTGACTAATCAAAATTTGACGGCCCTCCGAGTTTTTCTTTGAATTGAGCTGCTTTTTCACACGGAACCGACCCAGAAATAGGTTTTCCCTGGAATCTTTTATGAGTAAACCACAGTCCAGACAAGTACGTGGGAGGAGGTACATACATAGGTACGTTCCGATAAGCGGTCGTTCGGCTGAACGACGCTCCGCTGCATCTAAGAAATTATCAGCTAGACAAGTTATCTGAAACCTTAATAGAGGCAAACCTATACAATGTTGTACCTATATAATGTAAAGGTAGTAGATATTATGTAAAATTGACCATATTCTAGATGGTGTATATTATAAGAGCGTTAATCTTGTAAGAGCTTACACACGCGTTTTTCACGCGCTGGCGACGTGCAAATAACTCGCCCTAACTCACTTTAAACGAAATTCAGACACAGACAGCTACTGCTTTCTGGTCATCTACAGCACCGTGAGCGCGCGTTCGTAAAACGTGCGTGGCGCGTCGTCTGTGTGGGCGTCTGTGGGGGGATAGTAGACTTTTTATGGAAAAAGTCATAATTCGAAGTTTGGCTCTCGCCTGTTTCCTTCTCCAATATTGGAAGAATTAAAAGATATTTCACAAACTGAATAAGAAGGATATATACTGTGGACGTTCAGGTTAGGGCTTCTGCAACGTCTGGGGATCGTGATGAATCTAATGCTTTTGGTGATTTAAAAGATTATTATTTTGAGCGGGTGCTCCCAAGAAAACTTTTATAGTTCCATCAGAAAAACAAATCAATCATCGTATGTCAATATTTGAACCTATTCTAAATTTCTAATTCTTCTAAAGCTTCTTTTTATGATTAAGTTGACGGAGGTCCCCGGAGGGTGAGCCAACCAAGGAGGTTGTGCTACAATACTGTGTTGCTTTTGTTTTTCTTGCCCAAGTGACTTGACCGAGTTTCCTATAAGGGTTCCGTTTCTTACGGATCGGAACCCTAAAAAATAAGTGGTAACATTGACATCTATCCATATTTATAATCCAACGCATTTTTCACATGTTACAACACTAAGCTCAACTTGCCACAGCGTAACTCATCAGTAATATCCATTCAAAACAAACATGAATCAAAACAAGTTCACGATATCAAGTCATCATCTGCCTATCTTTTTCCCAACTATATTGGGGTCGGCTTCCAGTCAAACCGGATTCAGCTGAATACCAGTGTTTTACGTGGAGCGGCTGCATAACAGACCTCCACAACACATTAACTGGTTAAGACAGTACTTCTTGGCAAAACGAGTCAGATTTACTGGCTTCTGACTATCCGTAACGACTACCAAAGATCTACAAATGACAGCCGGGACCAACGGCTTAAGGTGCTTTCCGAGGCATGGAGGAAACTCGGTATGTTAAGATGGACACCCATCCAAAGACCAACGTTGGCAAGTGGCAGTTCTTGGCAAGACTGGTGTTAGATTTACTAGCTTCTGACTATCCTTAACGACTACCAAAGATCTACCAGACGTCTCCAAGTGCACGCCAATTGGCACGATCTCCGTCAACTCTCATCCAGCTGCTACCAGCCACCCTGCGAAGATCGTCGCTCTACCTTACATTTTCCGATTCGCGGTTTCAAGAATAAGAATAAGAATATTTTATTTGTATAGAAACATGGTACATTTAAGGTCTTATTAAATAGAGAACTGGGATCTGACATGTTTCGCCATTCATTGGCATACAAATATTCGAATAATAGACATAATTCTTTTTAACAAATGTTAAAAAGAAAAAATAAGTCCTAACTAACATAACTTAAATTATTAGAAACATTTGAATTCTTATAAGTTTACATTATATTAAAATAAAATTAGCTCTATCATATATTTGTTAAGTAACTCTTTTAGGTTCATATTATTATGCTTTATAACATTACTTAGAAAATAATACCTTCTAATTTTAACAATATATATAATTCCACTCAAAAACTCGTCTACCCTAACGTTCATCGGTTCTACGGCTAATATGGCCGGCCCATTGCTACTTCATCTTGCTTATTCTGTGAGTTATGTCCACAACTTCTTTGTCGGATCACTTCTTAATGACTGCCAAATATTCACGTAATCAAGTAATGCATGCAAAACAATGGGATGCTCAACTATATAAGAGAAAGTCAGTAATTACGTCAATTTTGATGAGAGGTCGAGAACGCTGGTGCGGCCGGTTCTTATTTAAGAAAACGAATCGTTTTGCTAACGCGTGAATGTGCGATTATAGTTTGAATGTAAACTAGTCAAATTGCCAACATTATTCGGCAAAGGAGTACCAACTCGTATGTTATGTTGTTACGTGAGTCTATGATTTAACAAATATTAATAGTTTAATGACAAAACCGAGTTAGAATGTTGAAACTTTAAAATACTGTTTACCTACTGTAAAGTCACGCTTTTTGGAGTTCCGGTGCCCGTAGGGCGCAATCACACTTGGTCGTTAGCCCGTATGGCGCACGAAAGACGTAACTCGAATTCCATTAATTACAATTATTTTTTTTCTTATTTGTGATGGTTTTGCTCTTAACAGAGACAAAGTCTACGATAGAGCGAGCTTACCCAGAAGGAGCCTGTTGACTCTAACTTTGAAGATATTAGGGTTGTAAGCGTTCGGAAACACAGAGTCAGGCAGAGAGTTCAACTCTTTTGCTGTGCGCATTATAAAAGACGTTTGGAAACACTTAGTGCAAAAAGATTCATAAGATCCTTTCGGGCCAAAATCGCCCCACCCGTCATAAGTTCCTTTCTGGACAAGTCGACGCTTGCGCGATTGTTGCTTGTAGGCGACTTGCGTTTATTTTCACTTGGCCCTAACCTAACGGCTTAAAACGATTTTGCCCCCTCGGGGGCTGACGAATGCCGAGTTATTTTTGTATAAAGTAATATTATAAAGAAGAAAGGTTTGTTTGTTTGTTTGAATTGAATATGCTCCGAAACTTCTGGACCGATTTGAAAAATTATTTGCATCCCGCCATGACTGTCCCATACAGGCACACTGGGTGGGAATAGTGACGGAAATATTGTAGCTTTTAAAGAATGTATATCTACACTAATATTATAAAGAGGAAAGATTTGTTTGTTTGAATTGAATAGGCTCCAAAACTACTGGACCGATTTGAGCATTGGATAGCTACATTATCAGGGAGTAACATAGGCTATATATTATCCTCGTACTCCCACGGGAACGGGGATTACGCGGGTGAAACCGCGTGTCGTCCACTAGTAGCTTATAAACCGGAATCGAAGTCGTCACGACACCGTTTCGTAGGCCTAGAATCTTAAAGACCGTACGTATGTAACGTAAATAGATAGTTTTTCAAACTTAATAAAGATTGATGTTTCAAATAATTACAATGTACCACAAAAGTTTTTGGTCACATTTTTATTCGAACAACACGAGTATTGCATTTAGTAAACTACTTAAATTTTAGTGACAAAACGGATATCATACAGCTCTTTCACACTGATTGATCACACCATTCAGTGGTGGAGACCATTGAGTGAAGAGATCAATCATAGGTAGCGCTGATAGATAAGACACAGAGCAGAAATAAAAATGGAGTTCTAAGTAGGTAGTTATGCACATCATCATTTTCCTCGCCCCCAATAATGTGAACAAGTTTGCTTTCATTGTAACTTTGACCCACTTTACTGTTTTTTCTGATTACTAGCCCTGAGGGGTTCACATTCCCCAGCACATTCACGTATTTTACACAAATACACTTATTTATGTATTTCTGTTTCTGTAACTAAAAACTGGCCAAGTGCGAGTCGGATTCGCACACGAAGGGTTCCGTACCATAAACCGAAAAAAGAACCCGTTTCTTGTATGGGATTCCACTTTAATTTTTAATTTAATTTAATTTTTATTATTTGTTGTTATAGCGGTAATAGCAGTACACAATCTGTGAAAATTTCAACTGTCTAGCTATTACGGTTCTTGAGATAGAGACCGCTGACAGACAGACGGACGGACGTATGGACAGACTCTATAATATATAAAAAGAATTCCTTTAGTTTAAATCTAAATTATGTAATTGTAACTATATCAAAAATTTGCATGTCATTTTGTTAATATGTTTAGCTACTATACTACCATTGTAAGAACTTTTGTAACCATATTTATCTGCAAATAAATCTTTGACTTTGAATTGACTTTGACTTTGGACGGACGGACGGACTCTTAGTAATAGAGTCCTGTTGACCCTACCCAAAGGGTAACCCCTTTGGGTAGGGTCCCTAAAAAGCAGCAAGAGTGGAAATGTGCAGCGGCAAAAATCAGTATCAGAAGCTTGATATCCCTCACTAGCTCTCCATTTGAACTTACTCACTGAAAAATCGTCTAGCCAAGGTGACATCCTGAAATAATAGCTATCACTCACTTAGGGTGCTTTACCACCAGAGATGTGCTATGCAGCTATGCTGCGAGAATGTAAAAGCTAAGCTACGAAACTATGTGACCGTTTCCACTGATGCTAAGCTATGTAGCTGTGCGAGGAAGATGCGCAGCTCGAGGTATGCGATGTATCGACAGTAGGAAAGTCACGCACTGCTCTGCACATAGCTACACACCTCGCCACCATCCATAACACACATCCATAGCTTGCATTCATAGCATGCAACCATAGCAGGCATCCTACCATATAAAAAAACGTAGCTTAGTTGAATCAGTTTCCACCAGTTTTATAATGCGCACAGCAAAGGAGTGGAACTCTCTGCCTGCGTCTGTGTTTCCAAACGCTTACTACCCTAATCTCTTCAAAGTTAGAGTACACAGGCTCCTTCTGGGTAAGCTCGCTCCACCGTAGACTTTATCTCTGTCATCTCTGACCTAGACTAGAGTCAAGAGCAAACCCATCACAAATAAAAAAAAAACCAGTGCTACGCTATGTGGACCGATGAATACCATTAGTGGATATCAAACGCATCCATAGCAACGTAGCATAGCACATCTCGGGTGGAAAAGCTTATACTGGTGCGTTGAGTGCTTCGTCGATACGTCAACGTCAAACTCTAAATTGAAATTGAAATATTGAAAATGCACTTGCACAAAAAAAGCATAAGTTGCCACAAAAAATATGGTTAAAAAAGCGCAAGTAAAGGAAATATAAATTACATTTGTCGAAACCAGTGCCATATTTAAAAAACAATATTCATGCAAGCAAACATCGTCATTGTCATTACCACAATGCGTCTTTATTTTTCCTTCACTTTTCTCCCTTAGTCGAGAAATCTCATTATTCTTTAAAGGTCACATTGCTACTCAGTAGTCGATTTCCTGGAGCATCAGCTGCACCTAGATGATATTAATTTTCTCCCGACTCATTTCCTACATCAAGGTTGATATTCAAAGAATAAAGATGCACTTTGAAACCTGGAGGAGACAAGCGGGAAATTACATTTTTTACTATCGGTTGCCCGCGACTTCGTTTGCGTCAAACTTATAAAACAGGGAGAAATGTCAATTTCAGTTTTTAGCGCGGCAATTCTTTTTCTAAAAGTAAAGTACTTTGTAAAAATGAATATCAAATTTAAAAAAACTGGTCAAGTGCGAGTCGGACTCGCGTGCAAAGGGTTCCAGCCAATTTATTTTTTTTAACATGTTATTTTAACACTACAGACTTCTTATAGATTTTCCTGTAATCTTTAGGTATAGAACTATTATCTGCATTTTACAGACAGACGGACAGACAGACAGACACCCGAGTGATCCTATAAGGGTTCCGTTTTTATGGATGTTCGGAAGCCTAAGAAAGAACAAAGCTTAAAACTTCAGCTATCTGCCAATGAAAGTCCCGTCAAAATCGGTCCAGGTTTTTTGGAGCGGGACTTACAGACGGACACAAAACATTTTTTTTTTTGTTACAAGTGTCGTATGTTACTTTTATAGAAATAAAAATATTTGATTCCTCCCAAACAGATGCAAACATTATAATAAAAATATACAAATAAAGAACAAAATGAAAAAAAAAATCATTATGCATTAAGTAAACAGATGTTAATTGATATTACAAACACACTTTTATTTATATTAATTTTATTTAAAAGACAGCAGAATAAAAATCTGATTAAGTTCACAAAGCCCCTAAAATTTTTGTTAGAGAGCTCCCAAGAACCCAGACCTGGAGCTCTTTGATGAAAATTAATTACGTCAAAAAGCTTTAGACATGCTAAAAGACGTTACTGTATGAAAGGCTTTGAGCTGTTCCTTATCAGAATATTAAATTTTCAGAGAGTTTGTGATGCAGCGTTACTTAGTAGTAAAAGTTTCTCTAGAAATATGGTCGGTTCGCGTCGTTTTCATTTTTAGGGTTCCGTACCAAAATGGTAAAAAAACCCTTATGTTGTGACTAAGTCTGTCCATCTGTCAGATGGATATCTCAAGAAATACTAATATTATCAACTTGAAATTTGAAATAGTTTTAGATGACGTTTGTTCAACTATTTTGTAAATATGAAAGAAATAAAAATGCATATTTATATTTTTTGCAACAGCGACTGAAACGGGTTCTTAAAAATTCAAAGTGGTGCTACTAGGGCATGTGGGGTATCATATGAAAGAGCGCTATTTGTACATTCTCAGATATTTTTTAGGCCCCATGGTTTTCGACTTTTGACGAAAAATGTAGAGATATTTACTTCTCCCCCATTATCTCCGTAGTTTGCATAAAGAAACATAAAATGATATCTCTAAAAAGCGCACTTTTTTAGAAATCATCAACAAACATTACATTAGCTCCACTAGCGGGCAATAGATGTCGCTGATCTAAAACTGGAAAATACACCGCAATGTAAACATAAAGAATAAAGGCCTCGGCGATGAAAATTTAAAAACGTTTCACGTTATAAATGATGAAACGGAACCCTCGGTGCGCGAGTCAGAATCGCTCTTGACCGGTTTTTCATAAAAATAATCGCTGACAAAGTCGACGATGTAGCGAGCTTACCCCTTTTCACTCTAACTTTGAAGAGATTAACGTCTATTGCGTTCGGAAACACAGACGCAGGCAGAGAGTTCCGTTACTTTGCTGTGCACATATAAAAGACACTTGGAAACGCTTAGTACGAATCGATGGAATAGCAACAAGGTAGGGATGGTAACTTGCAGTGCGTCTAGAGGTCCGATTGTTGAAGGGGGCCGGTGGGATGAGGTAGTGCCGTCGTGTAGTTCTTGGGCACACTCACCGAAGTACAATCTATAGAAGGCCGACAAACAAGCAATCTTGCGGCGTTGAGCCAAGCTGTGCCAGCTTAGCATACACCAGTTTTACGTCATCAATGAGCCTCTCAGCTCTGCGTTCCACCGAGTCAAGCGCGGCAAGTGATCCATCCCAAAGTTGGCTGCAATACTGCATGCAGGATCGGATTTGTGCTGAATTCGGGTGGTCAGATCGGCAGTCATCATCATAAAATCAGCCGAAAGACGTTCACTGCTGGCCATAGCCATAGCGAGTGTCGCCACAGCAACCGGTCCTGTGTGTCTTGCATCCATCGGCTACCCGCGACCTTCACCAGGTCATCGGTCTACCTTGTGGGACGCCTTCCAACGTAGCGTATTCAGGCAGTCGCTGCGATTAAAATACTAGTATTCAGCCGAGTCCAGTTAAGATGGAAACAGGGGGGCTACTCTCTAACGAAATCCGTAGTTTCGGGCTTAGTTACGGGCGGGCATTTTCTACTCCGTATCACCTAACCACTGAGAACTAATGATAACACGATTTGACAGTTACTGTGAAATCGTGTTGTCATTCATTCTCAGTTCGGGTTCGGGACTAATCATAAGTCTGTAGGTGATACGGAGTAGAATACGCCCGCCCGCAACTAAGCCCTTCACTAAGACTTCAACATACTTTAGAATAAGGCAAGGCAGATGACAAAATAAAATTGTAGATATCTATTAAAAAAATAACATGTCCAATTGTCCACCGTTAGTGGTAGGAATTCATTCGCCAGAATCAATGAAAGTGCGGATATATGTGGATGACATAATCCACGCAGTACCTACGCATACATTAAAGAAGAGTGCCGGCAGCCTGGGTGAAAGTTCACTTCAGAGTAATAGTAAAACTCCTTCCCGCTAGTAAGTTATCTATTACGCAGCCGTTCCGCCAACTACGCCTAAATTTAAATGTTTTATGCCAACAAATGGCCGTGTAAGGAAACAAAACATAAGTGCCAGGTGTATCGTAAATTTATGTAGTACTAGTGGACGTCACGCGGTATCACCCGCGTAGTTCCCGTTCCCGCGGGAGTACGGGAAAAAAATATAGCCTATGTTACTCCCTGATAATGTAGCTATCAATTGCTGAAAGAATTTTTCAAATCGGTCCAGCGGTTTCGGAGCCTATTCATTTCAAACAAACAAATCTTTCCTCTTTATAATATTATTATTATATTTATGTAGTATGTTCATTCATGGACACCACATTTTGGTTGGTACTAGTTTCTGCCCCCCCTACGCATGCGTAGTAAGTATTTAATACTTTTACCGCGTTTGAATTGGCCGCTAGGGGCGGTAGTATAGCGTGAGTTCTTCGAATTGTCAAATTTCACTGTTGATTGGCTTTTGACGCGAGTTTATTTGCTTATTTGTTTTGATTTTTAACTGACATCGAAAAAGGAGGAGGTTCTCAATTCAATTGTATTTTTTTATGTTTGTTACCTCATAACTCCGTCATTTATGAAACGATTTAAAAAAATATTATTTTATATGAAAGGATATACTTACCAACCGATGAAAAAACCGATTTTGATGAAATTTAAACGGGACTACCGTTGAAAATTCATCAAAATCGGTTTAGTAGTTTGACTTTTAAATCAAAATAGCTGGAATTCATTTACTTAGACGACGTATTTGGTTTGTTATCCAAATAAACGAAATTGCGTATTTTTCTTTCCTGCAGCTTTCCAGTGGTGTTGTTAGGTGTGTGGTAACCCTAAAAAGTGAAAAATATATACTTTGTGCTGTTTTTTTTTTTTTGTTAAGTGGAAATTGGTTTAATTTTTGGAAAAAATTTGTGAATATTTTACTACAACGGCCTAACTATGGCAGATAAGTTATTGTTCTGTTGACCTCTGCTTTGAGTCTATCGGAAATATGTGCATTTTATTTATTTATTTAATTATAAGAGAACCAACAACTGTTACAGGTAAATAACAATTGTATATGAGACAGACCCAATTACAGGTTCTCACGGGTAAAAAAATCAGGAAAAGTAGTTGGAAACTTAGGATCATTAACAAACTAGATAGAAAAGAATATATACACAACGTGTAACAGAATAAACACAATATCTCTTAAGGGGTCAGTGTACTCATCATTATGAACAACTTTTACTATGGGACCAATCCAGCAATAGCGAAAAAAAAATCAGCTGTTCAGTACATTTTGACGAGTTATGCACACATAAATGTATGGGGGAGTCGATATTTTTTTCGCGATTTTAGTGTTGGTCCCATAGTGAAAGTTGTTCATAATGATGAGTTATATGACCCTTTAAGAGGTATTGCGTTTGTTCTGTTACAGGTTGTGTATTACTTAGGTACAATAAGCACGAAGCACTTTTAAAAATGTCAGTGTTCAGCCGAGTGACAAATGGGCCTAATGAGTACCTCTTTACAAAGAATATTAAAGTCCTTACTCACTCCTATGTCCTTCTTTTAGGGTTCCGAAAAAAAAAAACGGATCACTCGGGTGTCTGTCAGTCTGTCTGTTCGTCTGTCACAGCCAGTTTTCTCCGGATCCACATGACCGATTCTGTTGAAATTTGGTACACATATGAAATTCTATGACCCAAACATGGACGCGTTACGTAAATCATTAAATTTTTAGTATGGGGTTCACATTTGGGGGTCAAACTACAAAATAAAAAAAAAAGTTTTTTGAACAATATCGTGTGACATATCAAATGAAAGGGCTTACTGTGAGGGTTATAATTATATTTTTTTCATAATTTTAAAATAAATGGTTTCGAAGTTATTGAAGAAATTAGATGAAAAATGACCATTCCCACCTTGAAAAAAAAACACGCCTAAAATTTTGAAAAAAAAAATGGAAATAATAGATCTTTACCTAAAGATTACAAGAAAACCTATTAGAAGTCTGTAGTGTTAAAATGACATGTTAAAAAAAATCGTTCGGAACCCTTTGCACGCGAGTCCGACTCGAACTTGGCCAGTTTTTTTTAATAATTCAAACCAGTTCCTGATATTAGCGCGTTCAACCAAACAAACAAACTCTTAAGCTTCATAATATTAGTTTAGATTCTTACTTGTTTAGGAACCCACCATCCTGTGGGTAAAAGCAAGTTACAAAACAAGCTGCATCAAATTCTGTGTAACACAAAGCACTTTTGTTTTCCCTTGTGTAACCCACAAATACTTCGTGCTAATTGAAACAGCATTTAGTTCCTTATACGAATAATATTGACACTAGTATTCACTGCGTCGGTAGGTCATTGTCTTTATTCCCGCCAGTCTTGTATCTTTTAAAAGCCTTTGCATCACTAGCGTGATTCACACTGCTGAGTACGAAGGCGGCCACTACTAGAAAGTTTATTCGTTCTCTTGGCCAACACTGCAACTCCTGAGAACCAGAATTAGCGACCACCAGAAAAGTGCTAAGTATGAAGCTCGACGTGTCCCGGAAAAACGATTCAACTGTCTTGGATCCCGGAACGAAATTACTCAGAAAATGACAGCGGAGGAGTTAGTTACTTTTAGGCAAGCGTGCATCTTCGACCATATCCTCTCTCCATCAAGTGAGATAGTAGTCAAACGCGTGCTTATCAATAGTAAAAAACTGGCCAAGTGCGAGTTGGACTCGCCCACCGAGGGTTTCGTACAAATTACTTTGAATATATATGTATTTCTTTTATGATTTAATTATAAGTGTATAGTTTTCAGACTTTTCCCTTAACAAGTAGTATTAGACGGTATTATTTGGAAAAGGCAGGCTAGGCAGATGATGATTTGTCAAATTTCATAGTTCTAGGTCAACGGGAAATACCCTATACATTTTGATTCGCTTGAGAGTGTCGAAATATACGTTTATTGCGGCATAATCAACCATTTCTTTTTTTCACGTTAACTTAGAAGTCTGATTTTTTTGACAGCTTCAAGGGGCTGTAAACTTGAGTATATGGTTTTAATTTCAACTCAATACCTTCACGCATTTCCGAGATAAAGGGTCTTGACAGACAGACGGAAGGACAACAAAATGGTCCTATAAGAGTTCCGTTTTTTCCTTTTGATTTACGGAACCCTAAAAAAATTAATGAATTTGCAGTACTGTTCAAATTCGTCTTTTTTGTACACTCCATGCGTAATAAAAATCAATGCCACTTTTCGCTGTAATTTTATAACTCAAGAACGGGCTCACCTATCCAAATCAAATATTTAGGCTTTGTTCGGACTATTTAGTAGATGGTTTATGTTAAGTTTGTGGTAGGGTAGGGTAGGTGGGGTAGGTAGGGTAGGTGGGGTAGGTACGGTAGGTGGGGTAGGTAGGGTAGGTGGGGTAGGTAGGGTAGGTAGGGTAGACAGGGTAGGTAGGGTAGGTGGGGTATGTAAGGTAGGTGGGGTAAGTAGGGTAGGTGGTGTAGGTGGGGAAGGTAGGGTAGGTGGGGTATGGAGGGTAGGTGGGGTAGGTAGGGTAGGTGGGGTAGGTAGTGTAGGTGGGTTAGGTAGGGTAGGTGGGGTAGGTAGGGTAGCCAATTGACGGGAGCGAAGCCGCGCAGGTCAGCCAGTTAATACAATAAAATTTAAAGTAAATTCCACAAATATAAAAACGTTCGTATTCGCCTGTCAGTCGCAACCTGTCAAAAATATATGAAAATTCTGGCTTTTTTGACTTAATTCAACTGAGATGCGAATGCGAAAGTTGATTTAATATAAGTAGAATTGGCATTTTGATTAATGGTATTGGGTTATGGTCGTGGGTTCGATTCCTACGGGAAGAGCATACTTTGGAAAATGTTTTCCAGTTTGGCTAGGACATTGTAGGCTTGAATCACCTGATTATCTGAAAAGATGATTCCGTGCTTCGGTAAGCACCTATATGCCGGTGGTCTGGGGCGCCAAATGGTGGTCGTCAAATAAACCGTGTCAGAGGCCCTTGATGTGGTTTAGAAACTCCGACACCAGGGTGTGTGGGGTCGTTAGACCTTACTGCCTACACGATAAGAAGAAAAAGAAGAAGTAATGCTATATCATATTCATATTTTTATTTTCATTCCATATCTTTCACAACCGACTAGTTATTATTTACTAGTGAATTTAGGGGGGGTATTTAACTAAATACTCCCCCTAAATTCTGTTATATTTCTTAATTAATCTGGAACATTCCAACTCGGTTTTTGTGCAAATTCGACCATTTGCGAACCAATTGCAGCTTGAATTTTACCGAAGCGAAACAAGGATTGCCACAACTCACATTTGAATTAGCAACTGACAGGTACAGAACTTGAAAATGAGTAATAGTAGTTGGTAGTCAAACCAAGTACAACGTCAGCTGAGTATGAGTAGTCCTGTGCGAAATTGCGAATTACAATTAGTTGTTCTTTCGTAATGAGTAAAGAGGTGGAAAGGGCTTTTGTGAATCAGTATCTTGTAAAGAAAGGCGGATGTATGCATGACTCTATGCGATTGATAGTCCACTAGTGTAAGGTCATCTTTAACAGTGTGATGCAATAGGGGAATGTGTATGCAATTTTTTTTTATTTGCAATATTAAATACTTATTAGCTCTAGTGTCAACTGCCTCCGTGGTCGAGTGGTTTAGGCGTCTGCTTTGTGACCCGATGGTCGTGGGTTCGATTTCCACGGGAAGCATACTTTGTAAAGTTATTTCCAGTTTGGCTAGGAAATTGCAGGCTTAAATCACCTGGTGGTCTGATAAAAAGATGATTTCGTGCTTCGGAAGGCACGTATAAGCCAGTGGTCGTCGAATACACCATGTCAGAGGCCCTTGAGGCGGTTTAGAAACTCCGACACCAGGATGTCTAGGGTCGTTAAGCCTTACTGCCCGAACGACAAGAAGAAGAAGAAGTAAGACTATATCATATTTATATTCATATCTCAATACTCAATACTCAATACTTTATTGCGTTCCATATGTATAACATAGATGGTATAACAAGGTTAGAGATCAATATGGACCCTGTCGGGCACAGCAAACATTAGGAGAGAGGAAGACGGCATTCAATATTTCTCACAACCAGTTAAATTAGTGTCGAGTTGTGAGTTGTATAGACCCTAGTTGGACCCTAGGGTCTAACCTTACTGCCCGCACGATAAGTAGAAGAAGCTCCAGTAAACAATCCTGCATATTTTTTTTAATCTTTATCAGCGATTAAGCTATATAGCTTCAAAGATTACAATTAGAAAGAGAAGTCCGATAAGAATTTTGACGTCAAAGTCCATGATGCCTAGACACATATATTTGTTTGGACAGATATATTTGTTTAAAATAATTATGTCTTGTTTGTTTTTCTAGCAATTTTTATACTATTTTCACTGTTAGTATTATAATTTTGTATATTTTTAAATAAACTGTATAGATAGCAAATATTTTTTTCATGCATATTCCCTTAAGCTCAGTAACGCTAGACAAGTGACATTTCGTCAGCTGTAGCGTGTCGAAGGCGATTATCAAAACGTCATAAATGTATAGGAAACGCTGTCGATACTCTATACTCTATACTCTATACTCTATACTCTATACTCTATACTCTATACTCTATACTCTATACTCTATACTCTATACTCTATACTCTATCTATATCTATTTTATTTTTTTTTTATTTTGCAAAACAAAGTTCGCCGAGTCAGCTAGTAATATTATAAAGAGGAAAGATTTGGATTTTTGTATATAACGAATAAACTTAAAAACTACTGGACCCATTTGAACATATTTTTCAGCAATGGATAGCTACATTATCAGCGATGCGTGTCGTCCGCTAGTCCTTTATATTTAGTAATTTCGACACTCGTATTCGCTGATATTTTGCCACTTTGTTTTGAGTCTGAATCATCTTGTAGACGTCTTCCGACTTAATAAGAGTGTAATGCCTCTTTAGTCTACTGCTGAATATGTGGTCCTGGGTTTGATTCCTACCTGAGGAAAAGTGTTATTGAGTTTTTCAATCTGAATCTTCTCAGTAGCAACGTGGAGTCTCAACTTATGCCTAGCCGGTAGAAATTGACTCGCCCAAAATTAACCGAACTAAAATATAACTGGCGACATTTCGCTAGTACACCCACATTTCGGTTCTGTGAACGTGTTTGGGAACACCAACATGATGTTATGACTAGCTTTTATCCGCGAAATCGAACGCGCATATCCCTTTTTACCCGTTCCCGTAGAAATTTCAGGAAATCTAGTCTTAGTGCTCCCAAGGAACCTGCAAGGAAAAATTCAGTTTTCTACAACCAGTAGTTTCGGTTGTGCGTTTTCTGTGAGTCACTCAGTCAGACACTGGTACTGAGCACTGATAAACAATATTGCTAATAAAAGAATTTTGTATACTGCTGATATTAAAAGGTATATCTTTGTGAGGAGGGATATTGCTTACTTTCACTTCAATATAGCTAATATATCAGAATAACACAATACATAAGCTATACAACCTGTAACAAAATAATACCTTTTAACGGGTCCTTGAACTCATCATTATGTACAACTTTTACTATAGGACCAACACTGAAATCGCGACAAAAAAACGACTCCCCCATACATTTCTGTGCGCATAACTTGGCAAAATGTACTGAACAGCAGATTTTTTTTTCGCGATTTTGGGGTTGGTCTCACAGTAAAAGTTGTTCATAATGATGAGTACAATGATGGGGTCATTGTACTCATCATTATGAATGCAATAGCGTTTATTCTTTTACACGTTGTATTTAAAGAGGCTATACAAAAAGGGACATATTTTATTTTTAAAATATGTCTTATATTTTTCTTTTCAACCTGTGAGCACCCGGTCGCAATAGCCGTTGCGACGCAATAACAATTGAATAATTTATTGTAAAAAATCGGCGGCCGCTATGTTCTTTGGTCGATCGGATATTAAACACAGCGTTTTTTTTAAAAAAAGAAGTTTAAACCGCGTGATTTGGTATGTGGGATGTCATTATACGTCAATTTCAGTTGACGCCTAATGGCACACACGTGTCATCATATCAGCCGAAAGACGTCCACTGCTGGACATACGCCTCCCCCAAGCGTCGCCACAACGACCGGTCCTGTGCGTCTCGCATCCATCGGCTACCCGGTCACTCACCAGGTCATCGGTCCACCTTGTGGGAGGCCTTCCAACGTTACGTCTTCCGGTACGCGGTTGCCACTCCAGAACTTTTAGGCCCCATCGACCATCTGTTCTGCGAGCAATGTGCCCTGCCCACTGCCAATGGCACACACGTGTGCCAATGAAAAATCACCGATTGGATGGGTAATCATCAAATTACCCCTTCCGCTCAGGGTGGAGCGGAACGGGGATGTCAGACTCTTTCTGACCAAATTCTATCCGTGTTCCTCCTAATGTCTTTTGCGTTCCAGGGCCGCGGTGACTCTTTAGAAAAAAAATCCTCAACCCTGGCAGACAGATTGTACTCCTGTCATTATATTCATTAAGTTGCTGTCATCTGACCCGTAGACACATTATTTTAATTACCATGAGCCAACACAACGCAGTCATAGTACGTGGTACTGATTCATATCAGCGGCAAGTTGTCACGCAGCCCTGTTGACGTGACACGCATCACATGTGGGTTGCTTCAGATGCTACCGTCATTTTATATGACACTTGCTATGCAGTGGTTTTGCCCTGGAATAAGTTGACGAGGAGGAAAAAATTTCATTCTACTGCCGTGGTATATCTAAAATGCCGTTATCCGACATCTGGTCGATTCTTAACTTTTGATGCTATAATAATGAGCAAAAATGTCTATCGATTAGTGTTTGCAAATTTCCAAAGCTTCAAGGAATTGAAAATTCGCAAAGACTGATCGATAAATATTTTTCTCATTAATATACTCATGAGCCCTTACGTACCCTTATCAACATGAGGTTAGGAGGAACATGACAAATGTAATATTTTGAAGTAGCTTGTAGCACGCATCGATATTCGCAGTGGAAGCCACAAATAATACTTTTTTTTATACTACTGTTTGCTGTGCCCTCACATATTTTACTGAGCTGTATGTAAGCATTAATATAGCTGGCTATAATTCTTTTCGATGAAGATGTTACCGGAAAATTGCAGACTCCGTAAGATTGTACAAAATAAATCTTACTAGCTAACTTGGCAAACCTTGTTTTGCCATAAACGAAATATATAAAAAAATCGTCCGAAAAAATAGTCTATGACCTATTCTCAGACCTACCAAATACAATGCCTACACAAAAAAAAACTTAAAATTCGGTCAAGCCGTTTCGGAGGAGTTCGATAACGAACACTTGTGATACGAGATTTTTATATACTAGGTAGATACTTCCTATGAAAAATCTTTTAAATAGTATACAATCAAACCCATCCAAATTCAATAGTTTCCAATATTTCACTCGATATTTTACAATCTTGCGGCGTTTGCCATTTTTCGGGGACAAGGATAAGCCTAATGTTACTTCTCAAATAACACTATGATATGCAATACAAAGATATGAACACTTAATACTGAACAATTTAGGAACAGCCATAATGTTTCTTTCCGATACTTGAATTGCAATTTGATGAGAAATGAATTTATTGACGAACAAAATTATTTGCTTTCTCTTGTCCTAATTCATTTGCAATTCGCATTAACAAAATGTTTGTCATAACTACTCTTCTTTCTACCGTTAGCCTCTCTCACTCCTTCACAAAGTAAAGCACAAACTGCTCCCACGTACGCAACGTATGCAACGCATTGTGATATCTGGATTCTTGATTGCTATTTTTTATGCAACGCTACATACGATAAGTGTGTTTATATTGCATAGTTTTTCATATAAAATCATGAGTCCAGATATCATAATGCGTTGCATACGTAGGACCAGTGTGTCTCTTGCTTTATGTCACGAATATTTCCGATTCATAAGCGACAATCCGCGACTCTTGTTACGGCGGTGTTTCGCATGCTAACCCTCTGATACATCTACGTATACTCTCCAGGAAAACACTTAAACAGGTGCCGCCTATCTTCACACCTCGCTCTCACGTCATCAGCAGTAACTAAAGTACTATTACACAATTGCATTATGCACTTGTCAGTTTCCATTATATGCGATTTGCTAACATATTACCTGGTAGTGGTCAGTTGTTATGGAGTAAAAGACACGATCGTGGATCTCATTTGAATTGTTTTAGTGCCTATAAAGTTCGGAATCTAGGTGTGGGGGAAAGTTAATGGAGTGTTTCATGCGGCTTTATCCTTGCTAGTTTGTATTCTCTTTGCAAACTCATTCACATCAGAGGGCCTAATGCGATTGTTTCGAAGTGTAGTAACGTAGGTATAGTAAAATCTACAACCTCATAGTATTTTGGTTTGATTACACAGTTTGCGCAAAATCATATAAAAATATGCGAAACGAGTATTATAGTTAAATTAAAATATTACGTTATAATACGTCAAAAAACAACCTGCTAAGCTCTCTGTAACGTAATTATTTTCACAGTTTTTTGCGCACAATGTGTGCACGATAATTTAGGGCGAATAACAGCGCCGTAGAATGGCATAGATTTTTAAGAACATATTTTTTCTGCTTTTGTGACAATTATCTCGTTGAATTTTGCCGATTATATTCTGCAAATCTCATTTGCTTCTTTTTTTTTGTATGGGTATATAATCAGTCTATTGCCGTGATTTATTCTCGCAGATATTCGAAAATGGCTGGGCTGCTATTTTTTTTTAGTTCGCGTCAATACTGATACCTTAGATTAGCAGTAAAAATACCGGCCAAGTGTGAGTCGGGCTCTCATACGTAGGGTTACCGTACCTAAATCGAAAAAACGTGTTTCTTGTATGGGAGTCCCTTTTAATTTTTAAGTTAGTTTAAATTTTCGTTGTAATAGCGGCAAAAAAATTCAACAGTCTACCTATTACGGTTCATAAGATGCAGTCCGCTGACAAACGGACGGACGGATGGACACCAGAGGCTTAGTAATAGGGTTACGTTGGTTACCTTTCACGTACGGAAACTTACAAAAGATTGCAAACAAATCAATTTTAAGTGGCACGAAGTCCACTTGGTCATCTGGTCTTCAAATACAAAAAAAGTTTCACAACTAAAATCAGTGACAAACTCCGTAAGACCTTGACTGACAAAGTCAAGACCCGTAGATAATCTGTCACTGCACGCCAACCCAAAATGATAAATATAACCATCAATAGAAATGTATTTTTCATTTAGAATTATGTAAACTGTCACTAAATAGCAACATCAATTTGTCCTAAACACCATAACGGCTTAATATCACTAAGCGAAGGTTAGGAGTTCAACGCCCACAATATTTATGGTGACATGGTGGTACCACATTTGAATAAAGTACCTCTCGTTGTGGGCGACTGTGGGCTTCTCATCGCGACGGCTACCGTTCTGATCGATATTTCGAAATGTTCGATGACAATGATTTTGGATTGAAGTTCTGACCATCATTTTCCTTGGGAATAGTACTAGGATTACACAAAAAATGACAGTGTCACTACTGTTGGTGACATTTTGCACTGAAATAGTTATTTATAATCAGAGTATTTTTTTTATTCTTTTCACGGTTCCGTAACCAAAGGGTGAACAACGGACTCCTGGCCTCCGCTGTCCACCCGTCCGTCAACAGGCTGTATCTCAAGAATAGTAATAGTTTAAATTTTCACAGAGTGTGTATTTCTATTGCCGCCATAACAACAAATAATAACAATAAAATAAAATTTAAATAAAAGGGGGCGAGTATTTTTTTCGGTTTATAGTACCTACGGACCCCTTCGTTTAAGAGTCTGACTCGCACTTGGCCGGTTTTTTTACTTATGATGCGTTTGCTCCTGACTCTAGTCTGGGTCAGAGGTGACAGAGGCAGAGTTGACTTTGGAGTGAGCATACACAGAAGATGCTCACTCTAACTATGAAGAGATTATGGTAGAAAGTGTTCGGAAACACAGACGCAGGCAGAGAGTTCCACTCCTTTACTGTGCGCATTATAAAAGATGTTTGGAAACGCTTAGTGCGAATTGGTGGAACAGCAACGAGGTAGGGATGGTAACTTGTAGTGCGTCTAGATGTCCAATAGTAGAAAGACGAAAGACGTCCACTGCTGAACATAGGCCTCCCCCAAGCGTCGCCACAACGACCGGTCCTGCGCGTCTCGCATCCATCGGCTACCCGCGACCTCCACCAGGTCATCGGTCCACCTTGTGGGAGGCCTTCCAACGTTGCGTCTTCCGGTATGCGGTCGCCACTCCAGAACTTTTCGGCCCCATCGAACATCTGTTCTGCGAGCAATGTGCCCGCTGCCCATTGCCACTTTAGTCTGGCGATCCTTCGGGCTATGTCGGTAACCTTGTGCCAATGTCATAAAATCATCTCAAAAATAAAGCTAATTTCATGCATATTATAAGAAAACATTTTTCTGTTCCTTATTTCAATTTAAAGTTCACGACCCATTACCATTGTCTCGTTGAAGGAATTTTAGATAAAAAGTGTATATTAACCAATAAATTAAAGAGGTCACATAATTATGCCTCCCACTGTAACAGAACACAGTTGCATCGCTCACGCTTTCGCCTTAAATGGGTAGGCAGATGTCCAACTTCGTTATTAGGGGACATAAAATGAGAGAGATAAAGTCATATTTTATATATCGAAATAATGGGTTTTTGTTGTAGTTCACGACGACCCTGGGTGAGGTCGTCGACAGTGGGTGTTAGAAGATACGGATAAAATAGACTGACGACAATGATTTGACATGTTAATGTTTTTAGGGTTCCGAACAAAAAACGGAACCCTTATAGGATCACTCGGGTGTCTGTCTGTCCGTCTGTCTGTCTGTCTGACCGATTCTGTTTCGTGTAAAATAAATGGTTTTGAAGTTATTTAAGAAATTAGACGAAAAATTACCATTCCCCCCCCTTATCTCCGAAACTACTGAGCCTAAAATTAAAAAAAAAATGACGGTAATAGATCTTTACCTATACATTACAGGAAAACCTATAAGAAGTCTATAGTGTTAAAATAACAAGTTTAAAAAATGAAATTCGTTCGGAACCCTTTGCACGCGAGTCTGACTCGCACTTGGCCAGTTTTTTTTTTCAATTACATATTGGTTGCGTTAAATAGGAGTCAAACTGCCAGCGCTGCGGAATTTGTTTGAAAGAATTACCGCAGCTCTAAAACGCAAAAATCATTTTGAACACGGGTGGGTTTTAGCCAGTAAGAATCATTTGACGATATCTCATCCAAAGAAAACATCGCTACGTATATTTTCACGACTTTTGAATTCTCGTCAAAATGCGTATTATTCACGAAGATGTCAATCAACAATGACTAAATCGCTCGGCTCGGCAAAAAGCTCGAAGCAAATTGACTGAATGCTCATCTTCTTCTCGTGTGGGCAGTAAAGTCCGACCCCACACACACTAGTTTCAGAATTTATAAACCGCCTCAAGGGCCTCTGACATGGTTTATTTGACGACCGCCATTCGGCGGCCGGGACCACCGGCTTATATGTGCCTTCCGAAGCATGGAATCACCTTTTTATCCGTCAATCAGGTGATTCAAACCTGCAATGTCCTAGCCAAACTGGAAACAACTTTATAAAGTATGCGTCCCGTGGGAATCGAACCCACGACCACTGGGTCGCAAGGCAAACGTCTAAACCATTCGACCACGGAGGCACTTGAACGCTCATTACTAGTCAAGTCTATTAGCGGTAATACAAGTTATACTGTCATTTTGAATATGACAGCTCACTCTGGATACGACATCAACTAGCTCAATAAAACCAATTAAAATTTGAGGTGGCGAGCTGGTACAGTAAATAAACTACCAGGAAATGATTTTCCCTAAGAGACTGTTAATGGCGTTACCGTGGCTGAATACTGACCCAAAAGTCACCTTCAAATGCCTTACCTGAAGTCGAATAGTCCTTGTGTAGATTTCCAACCTCACCACTTGCGTAATCATTCTGTAATGTCAATAAAAAAATCCATTTTGGGCGTTCCCAAGCTCCTGCACCAGGGGTGGGACTTGCAGATCATTCGACGAGAGCTGACCTATTTTGCGGTAGGAGGATTTAATGGCATCGCAGGGGAGGGGAATCTACCTCACTCATCCAATACATACGCCCATTTCTACGTAACAACCCCCCCACTCCTCCCCCATTCAGAGTCTACTACCTCCCCCGGTTTCAGGAATATATGAAGCCTTTGATAAACTATTTGCAATGGAACTCGCGTAATGCGCTATATGCAGCTACGATCGATATAGGTAGGGACTGTGAACCTCGCCCGAAAACGAAAACTGCGAGTCCATTGTTAATTGTGCGTTGTTCGGTTTTTGTCTGTGATCCTGGCGTTGCTTGATTAACTGCGCTTCAAAAAAATGTCACCGAATTGCTGAGCCGCGTTGCGTTTCTGACGTCGTAAATCATGTGTGTGCGTTTACACGGAACGATCTTGTAAACTTTACAAAAACGCCTGATCGTTTGCTAATGACCTAAAATCTCAAAATGCTAAACAATCAATTAAATCAAAGAGAAAATGCGGATTTATGTCGAAAGCAAGTACCTACCAATTAAAATTTATTTAAAATTTTAAGCTTCGAGTCTTCAAGACCGTGCCTTAAATTAGGTATCACATTTTCTATGCTTGAATGAAACATACCTTAACTAAAACACAATAAAAATAAGACATTTGATTCCAACTTTTTGTATGTACCAAAAGCAACACTTAAAAAAACAAACTAACTTACAAGCAAACGAATAGGTACTAAAAGTAAAATCGGCATGTGACCGGATTCTGTCAGAACAAAGGCGAGGCGGAAAATGAACAAAGTAACGTACTATTGCCCTATGGACATGAAAGAGAGTATTTTTTTTTCCACCGAATTCAATTTGATTTCGAATACTCTTTGATAGATTAATAAAACGTACAGTTCGACAACATTTAGAAGTTTCATCGATGACCTGATGTGATCGAAACCTATAATTAGCAATTGCAATTCTTTATATGCATCGTTTGTCAGCCTTTCTCCAAATTTTATATCTGAATCGGCATATATATTTTTTTACTATTGACAGGCACATGACTACTATCTCACCTGATAGTAAGCGATGATGCGGTCGAAGATGAAGTACGCTTGTCTTAAATTAACCTATTCGCTTCGACTTAAAGACTCCCAGGTTGTAGCTATCAGGAAACATAGACTCAGGGAACTACACTTCGAAGCTGTACGCACAATGAATGTGTTTCCAAAACGTTGGTGGCATTCTCTCCATGTACCGATGGCGCAACGCCGTACGTGTTGTAGTCTAATAATGGAACGGGCTTGACGAAATTAAATTTTACAATTCTGTCACACACTCCCCAAAATGCAAGAGAAATATAGATTGAACGCAGCTGAGAACCAAAATCTGACAGAGCGTAATTCATTTAAAGTTCTTTGATGTATCAATCCCCGCCTAGGTTAATTTAATCGCGCAAATGATCATGTCGTGTTTGACGATGTGACTTCTAAGTTGTGTCGTGCTGCACATATACAGACTAATTGAATGGAAGGTGGACAAAGGAGCGTTTAAGTATATTGAATTTTTATTCTCTTTATTATTTTAGAGCTTAGCCGCTCTTTCTGCTAGTTGCAATTTAGAACTGATTGGTTTTGGGTAGCTAATTAATTAGCTGACAAGCTTCTGTGGGATAAAATATTAAAAACCTGCCATATTCGAGCCAAACAAGCACTTAAGTTCTGTATCACGAAAAATGTTCCTTTTACGTTTTTATTATTTGGACAATATAAGCAAACTGGCTACCGATACCAATATTTTCTCACTTAGAAAATAACTTAAGGTCGGAAATCGATTACTTCATTTTATGTCGATACGTCCTTTTTTTTCTTTCTTTATTAATAAGAACAAAATTCTTCAGTAATACATTATACGATCTAGCCTAAAAGACTAATTTCCCTATAATTTAATTTTTTATGTTATAGATTATGTTAAAACTGAGAATAGTGTCCATTTGCAATAGATACTTTCGTAGAGTCTGATATAATTTATAAAAACATTATGTCCATGTGTAATATGTATGGCACAACATTGTTACTATTATTCATTCACTTCAAACACTAAAAAAAAAAATTATTTCAATTACATAAAGCACACACACACTAATCAAACACACACGGACACTACACTAATTCAAAAGGTTTATTTTTTTTAGCCTACGCACTGAGTCTGTGTTGTCTAGCAACAGAGTTGCCTCAAAGTATATCCATCCTATTCAGTTTATGAAATATCTCAAATCAAAAGTCGTTTATTCAAATTAGGCTGAGAGCCAGCACTTTTTGAACAAAAGACAGTCCCCCAAAACGCCCGCCCGTCACCACTTCCTAGTGTTTTAGCTGTGGATAAGAAGTGGCCAACAAACTCCCCAGCAACACATCTGTCTGTTACGTTTTAAGAACTTGAATCTATATAAAAGTATGCTAAGTAATCTTTTAAATAGGTTTAATAATGGAGGAGGAAACAGCCGGTGGCCAAACCTCGAATTATGACTTTTTACTCAACTCGAATTATGACTTTTTACAGTCTCTCCGTCCGCATTTCCCCTTAACATGCTTTTTGAATCAGTGAGGTATTTCGATCGATCCGTGTCGCGGAACCGTCCATTGTCTCGTTTTCACTTTTTGTATAGACCTGTAAAAAGTTTTATACGTGTAAAAAGAGGTTTTCGACGAATTGAAATCAAAGCTAGCTCAATTATCTGCCTTTCATTGAAATTGGACACTCTTTATTATCAAAGCTTTGTGTTTTATTCCGTGGGAAATTGGATACAAACAAAATGAAAATTGTTGTTTTAAAAATCATAGTTTGATGTTTTCAATTCATTTTCACGGATATGGATTTATTAGTTTTGAATATAGGTACTTTTATAGTTAACAATTTTGACAGAAAAATAAATAGTTATTGTTATATCCCGTGTGTGAAATGTGTCTATTTCTATCATCGAAAGCTTAAGGCTTGTATACATGCCAATGACCTTGTGCATATAAACGGAGCTAACTACTCCTTACGCGCCACTCCGCTACCTGCATTTTTAATTTATATAAAAAATAACACATGTTTTAAAAAAGTAACAAAACCAAATTATTTTCGTTTGTATTGCAAAGCAGTAGATAATTATTTAATAATTTAATTAATGATAAAATGAAGCACTAAAACGGTTTCATCTCAACGATTTGGAGGTGATTTGGTGACTTTTTTTTCTTATTGTGTGATACCGATACATAAATTCTGGCTAAATCAAATTACGTATCATATCATGTAGATTAACTATATTTTTCTGACGTAATTTCTCAGTAAAGTCGACGAAAAGTTGCTTCATCTGCACCCTGTTTTTAAGCATTTCTCGAGAGAGGAGCCGTAAAAAGGTCTAATGTGTAAAAGCCGACCAGCTTTATAAAATGTCATTGCGGGACACTCTTGTGGATAAGGGTACGTAGGCGACCACACCATTCATTAGAAGACTGTGGCTGTGTCGGAGGTGCACTTAAATTAGAAACCAACAACATAGCTGCTGAATCAACATTATTTTTCAAATGGTATTTTTTGCATGTTTGGCATTTTTTTTTACTATTTCTGGGTTTTGATTAAGAATTTCATATAAGGTTTTACAAGTGGGCAGTTGATAAACCTTATAATAATATGAAATGCATTGATATATAAAAAACTCAAGATGCACAGTCTCGAATAAATGCAACACTCGAAACTGTCGTCAAAAACTGACATGTATCAAGTGTCATGTGTGAGTTGTGTGTGGTTATACTATAAACAATTTTTTTTTGCAAATTCAACCTTACACGGATCGCTTAAAGTTGTTTTTACAAAGCAGTGCAGTATGGCGAGTGATGCGCAATTTTTTTTGCTAATTCAACCTTACACGGATTGCTTAGTTGTTTTTATAAAGTAGTGCAATAGGGCGAGCGATGCGAGACTGTTTGAAACTAGCGCACAATTATACATCGTGCGCTTGTTTTTTGCGGACGTTTTTGAGATACTGAGTGTGTATCTTAGGTTTTTATAAATCAATGATAACATGTTAAATTTTAGTTTTTTTATCTTTTACCTTTTCTATGACTGTCTCTCTTGCACTTGTCGCGTGAAACAAAACAAAGCGATTCGCAGTATTTTTCTATACGAGGCGATGGGGAATGAATCTACTTCAACAAATTTAAAAAAATATGGGAATGCGGGACGTGCGGGACGCTTTAGACGATTTGCGAGACTATTTTATGTTGCAATGAGGGATTACAATCTCACTACGGGAGATATTTTGCAGAATGCGCGACGATTGGCCGGCTTAAATATGCATCAAATAATTAATTGGGCATTGTCATTTAGGACTTTTTGACTTATAGTCCGTCAGTTTATCTAGAGCCCAAAGTTGGTGATAAATGAATAACTTAGTAAAATTCATTTCGTTAAATTTTATTTACTCGAAAATGCAGTCTTACCGGAAAAATGATTTTGAAAAAGTAATTGGCTGTTTCAGATATTGTTAGACTAGGTAGAACTAATAATTAGAATATTACTTCAAACAATTGACATAATATCCCCAAATCTGCAACCTTTTTTAAATCAATATAACACGGAAAATTATCAAAATATATTTAATTCAAAGTCTAATAATTACAATTAAAAAAAACTATATGTTAAATTAAATTCGACCAGTGAAACTGTCAAATTTTCCCAGTCAACCTTGAACCCAATGTTATAGTGATAAAGATGAAAATGAAATACCCGCTGATCCAACCTCAAACATCCACAATATTCCATCTTCTAAGAGTCGATTTTCTTCTCACAAACGAAAACAAAAGTGAAACGATGAATGCGAGTGTTACGTCCCACATATCTATGAACTACACTGTAATTACTGCTGACCTTACTTGCAACGAGTCGTAATCGGTAGGTTATTCCAATCGTTGGGTGCTTTTGATTTAGTACCGACCACGTCACTTTCTCTGGTGTAAACCGTTTTAAAAGTGCGTGTGGATTGAATTAAAGATACGAGGTGGGTGGTTCTAGTACGTCCATAGTTTTGTTTTAATTATAAGCTATAATGAACAAACTTAGTGTGCTGTAATTAAAAAATAAGCGTATTTAAATCGAAATGACCTCGTTTCTCCATAAAGGTAGGTACATGAGTGTAAGTAGGTATAACCCTTAGGTAGGTCACATAAATAATTTTGAGAATGGATCACCCACATTAGTATTTTCACACATACATCATCATTAAACCATCAAAAAGTAATTATTGACAGTTATTACTTCTTATAACAATATTCTAGAGTTTACTCGTATTGGTTTGGTATCTTTCAACAAATCATCGGTATTGAACATCAGTAAAAACATTTGAAAAAAAAAACAAAGACCGCGTGTATACGTCTGCATGACGGGATGACGTCATTGCCAAACAAACCCTGTCACAAAATTGGTAGAAGCATGACTTAACCTAACTTTTGTATGCTTAAGAGGAAAAATGGGCGGCGACGGCAAGACATTGTATGTAAAAAGTCATAATTCGAGGTTTGGCTCTCGACTGTTTTCTCCTCACATATTAGACCGATTTAAGAGATATTTCACACAACACAACTGAATAAGAAGGATGTATACTGTGTTCCTATGTTTTCCTTTTTAAGATTCCGAACAAAACACGGAACCCTTATAGGATCATTTGGGTGTTTGTCTGTCTGTCCGTCTGTCTGACTGTCTGTCTGTTTATCTGTCTCTCTGTCCATCTGTCACAGCCAGTTTTTTCTGGATCCACTGGACCGATTCTGTTGAAATTTGGTACACATATGGACTTCTGTGACCCAAACACGAAAGCGTTACGTAAATTATTAAATTTTGAGTATGGGGGTCACTGTCAAACTAGAAAATTAAAAAAAAAAGTTTTTTTAAAAATATTGTGTGACATATCAAATGAAAGGGATTACTGTAAGGGTTTTAATTATATTTTTTTCATAATTTTAAAATAAATGGTTTTGAAGTAATTTAAGAAATTAGGCGAAAAATTACCTTTCCCCACCTTATCTCCGAAACTACTGAGCTTAAAATTTTGAAAAAAATGGAGATAATAGATCTTTACCTACAGATTACAGAAAAATAAGAAGTCTATAGGGTTGAAAAACATGTTGAAAAAAATATTAAATTAGTTCGGAACCCTTTGCTCGCGAGTCTGACTTGCACTTGGCCAGTATTTTTGTTAATAGTTCACAAGGGCTCTGTTGACAGCGATTTATCGGATAATTTTGAGCATTTTGTGAGGATTCTAGTGCTTATACGGCATTGATATATAAACCCAAGATGCACAGTCTCGAACAAATGCAACACTTGAAACTGTCGTCAAAAACTGACATGTATCAAGTGTCATGTGTGTGTTGTGTGTAGTTATAGGTACTATAAACAATTTTTTTTTTCAAATTCAACCTTACACGGATCGCTTAAAGTTGTTTTTACAAAGCAGTGCAGTATGGCGAGTGATGCGCAATTTTTTTTGCAAATTCAACCTTACACGGATCGCTTAAAGTTGTTTTTTTACAAAGCAGTGCAGTATGTAAAAAATACCATATTATTTTTAATTGAGAGCCTCCTCTTTTTTTGGAAGTCGGTTTATAATAAAAACACAAGATTTACCATCTAAACATTTTGGCATTTCAACAATCTTAATAATGCGCACAGCAAAGGAGTGGAACATTACACCTCCGTCTGTGTTTCCGAACACATACAACCCTAATCTCTTCAAAGTTAGACTGAACAGACTCCTTCTGGGTAAGCTCGCTCCATCGTAGACTTTGTCTCTGTCATCTCTGACCTAGACTAGAGTCAAGAGCAAACCAATGCCAAATTAAATAAATAAAACTCTATTAGGTTACTTACCATATTTTTATCATGGTTAAATTGCTCATATCATGTGTATAGCTCAAGAATGGAATTACCTGACGGAGAGCTGCATCATCGCTTTTCATGAGGCCAAGAAAAAAAACGGTATATATTTTTCTGCACGCTTTTCCTTCTTATCGTGTGGGCAGTAAGGTCTAACGACTCCACACACTCTAGTGTCAGAGTTTCTAAACCGCCTCAAGGGCCTCTGACATGATTTGTTTGACGACGGCCATTTGGCAGCCGGAACCACCGGTGCCTTCTTTTTATCAGACAACTAGTGGACGTCACGCGGTTTCACCCGCGTAGTTCCCGTTCCCGTGGGAGTACGGGGATAAAATGTAGCCTATGTTACTCCCTGATAATGTAGCTATCCATAGCTGAAAGAATTTTTCAAATCGGTCCAGTAGTTTCGGAGCCTATTCATTTCAAACAAACAAACAAACAAATCTTTCCTCTTTATAATATTAGTATAGATATAGAAGTATAGATTAGGTGATTCAAGCCTGTAATGTCCTAGCCAAACTGGAAACAACTTTACAAAGTATGCTTCCCGTGAGAATCGAACCGACGACCACCGGGTCACAAGGCAAACGCCTAAACCACTCGACCATGGAGGCAGCCGATTTTTCTGATTTTTCTGCACTGAGCACAGTACATACTCAAGTGCCTACGTTTTGTCGCCTAGTGCCGTTGTGCAATCTCTCCATAATAAAAATACAGCCTTGAATATTACGTTTATTTTCTACATAATATTTATTCAGACTAAAAACTAGGTAATGATGACATTAGAAATTGTTCCCCAGTGATTAATGTCGGTACTTATATTACGTTAGTCTTTTTATGAAAGCAAAAGTGGTTGTAAACTAGTTTCTGTCAGTTTCGGGTTGAAGATTTTAGTACCCAGTTTACGTTGATCTCTCATGGCAACCATTTTGTAACAGGTTTGGTTGAGGTTCGTGAGTCAGTGTGTACTAGTCATTTTGTGTGCATAGCTTGAATTGTAAGCATATCGAAAACTGGTTTAATTGTCTGATGCAGTGAAGATATGTCTTTGATATATTGCCTGTGTTTTTGACCTAGATTTTCGTCTTGATATGACATTTTTTAGAACGGAGTTCCTTATCGTACGTTATCGTTCTCATTTTGTTTGCGGGCTGAAGGGCTATAAGCGAAACGTGAGTAACAATGAAAAACCGGGCAAGTGCGAGTCGCACTTACGCATGAAGCGTTCCGTACCATCATATTTTTATTTATTGTTGTTATAGAGGCAACAGAAATTAACACTGTGAAAATTTCAACTGTCTACCTGTTACGGTTCATGAGATATAGCCCGCTGACAGACAGACTTAGTAACAGGGTTCCGCTGGTTAACCTTTGGGTACGGAACCCTTTAAACGACACGAAACACCGATATCTTTTTGCAGTGACTTTAGGATACTTCCTGTACGTCTACCATGAGTTTTATCATTCTATACTCGCTAGCGACTGTAGCTAAAAAAATGTATGAAAACTTAGAAAAAAACAAGATTCTAACTGATTTTTTTAATTGTTTACTAAAAAACAAGCAAGTTGCAAGTAAAACTTTAGTTAACAACTAAACAAATAAGTTAGAAACTTGTTTTTTTTTTAGTTTTCATACATGTTTTTAACTACAGTCGCTAGCGAGTCTAGATTGTTAAAACTCATGGTAGACGTACTGATCACTTAGGAAACTAAAACTATTTGAATCGATTCCGCTTGCCGTCAAGAATATACAAAAATGTTTCATAATTTTAATGTTTAACCATACTTAATATTATAAAGAAGAAAGATTTGTTTTGTTTGTTTGAATTGAATAGGCTCCGAAGCTTCTGGACCGATTTGAAAAATTCTTTTAGCATTGGATAGCTACATTATCAGGGAGTAACTTAGGCTATATATTATCCCCCTACTCCTACGGGAACGGGAACTACGCGAGTGAAACCGCGTGACGCCCACTAGTTTTATATATAATCGTTACTTAATACAAACACAACAAAGGAACTCTATTCGAACCGGAGGTCCATAAGACACTTCTCTATTTTTTTTTTGTATTGTTGAGAAGCTAAGTTGACTGTAGGATGCCCACGTCATTGGCGGTGATAGACTTACTGGTTCTGATGTTGGTCTTTTAAGAGACACGTCTAGAGCTTAAGGCTGCTCTCTCGAGAAATGCTTAAAAACAGCGTGCAGATGAAGCAACTTTTCGTCGGCATTTACTGAGAAATTACATCTGAAAAAAATAGGTAGTAATCTACATAATTACATCATACGTAATTTGGTTTAGCCAGAATTTATGTATCTGTATCACATACAAATCACCAAATCACCTCCAAATCGTTAAGATGAAACCATTTTAGTCCTTCATAATTTTTTAAGAAGTCTAAAAGAAAAATATCTACTGCTTTGCAATACAAACGAAAATTATTTGGCATTGTTTCTTTTTTTGAAATATTTGTTATTTTTTTATAATAAATTGAAAATGCGGGTAGCGGAGTGGCGCGTAGAGAAGTAGTTAGCTCCATTTATATGTCATTGGCATGTATACAAGCCTTAATGCGAGTACTTAAGATTAGTTGGGGAAGTTAATACCAATGATCAGCGGGTTTAAAAATGCCACTTTAGCAGAATCAGAAAGCACATCACGCTACCCGTCACTGTCATATGCCAATCAACCTTGAACCTAATGCGTTTGCGATAACGATGAAAATGAAATTTGACAGATTGTTGTGTGGTAAATATTATGATTGTAAAATGGCCTTTTAAACCTGCAGGAGATCAAGACCTTTAGACCAGAGATTTAGACCCGTAAGACATGCGCACGCATTTTGACGTAACTTGGCACACGAGCGGATTGAGTCCTGAAATAAAACATAGGTTATCTTGTTATCCGGTAATTATGTTCCCCTGAGGTAATTTTGGACTTCCAAATAAATACTACTACAAATTACAAAATAACTAGCTAACCCGCGCAACGTCTGCGTTACAATTTTCATTACTGCCTATAGCCTTCCACGATAACTGGGCTATCTAACACTGAAATATTTTTTCAAATCGGACCAGTAGTTCCTGAGATTAGCGCGTTCAAACAAACAAACAAACAAACTCTTCAACTTTATATACAGCTTTATATATAGATTTTAATTTTGGAAGTCGGTGTTTTAAAACGAAGAAACCACAACAGAAACACCGACGAAAAAGTTTTTGATTTTTCCACAGTTGTTTCCTCGTATGGCAGACAAATTCCCAAGAAATAGACGCGATGATAGTAAACTATGTGGACATACATCGAAAACTGCACTTATGCGCAAGAGTGTTTTTTGCATGGCACCATTTGTCTACAACAAATTGCCCAAAAGTTGGAGAGAGCTAACAATACTTAAACAAACAATGAAATTATTTTTGGCACAATAAGCATATTATAGTATTGCAGAATTTTTAAATGACTCGTGGTAGTTATTATAAATAAATAATATAGTAATTATGGTCATCTAGTAGTGGAGACCTTAAATGTTATTTAATTGAATACCTTTTAAAGTGATGTAAATCTTCATAGTATAATTTTATTGTAATCTGTAATATTGGACTAGGAAAAAATACAATTAATAATTGGATAATTTAAATGATTGAATATAAATTTGTTTAAGGGCTGATTTTTCAATAGTCTGATAACTTTTAATTGAAGAATAAATATGGCTGTTTGACAAATTTTCAATGCAAAAGCTGTCAAACCGCCATTTTTATTCCTCTGATATCATTTATCTGACTATTGAAAAATCGGCCCTTAGTGTTTAATGTATAAGCGTAATATTTAAAAATCAATAAATTAATACTATTTTTTTTCCTCAGATATTTGCACGCCATGAGAAATGGCAAACATGTCATAAGCCACTCTTATTTAAGATCTTGCATGCATGTATTATTTTAATTTTGTATGTATACACAAATGTTTAAGCAAATAAAATTTATTATTTATATTCACTTTGTAGTGCTTTTACCAACATTTCAACCGGTCCCTATCAATTTGAGGCGAAGATATCTAAGAGTAGCTGATTTTATTAAATTAGAATCACGTCTAAACGGCTAGTCGTATTTTTTTTGGAAAAAATATATGTTACATAAGACTATTTTCTTAATAATTTGATATATGAACATTTTGAGTTTTATTCGTTTAACATAGTGTAATTGATTTGTAAAGCTTTTTTTTAACGTTGCCCCGCACTAGGAATTTCTTCTGTATCGTGGGTGCGTTCACAAACATACAAACTCACATACACAAACCCGGAAAAACCTATCTGTAGGCCATACAAATATTTGTTCCGAGCGGGAATCGAACCCCCAACACCCAGCGTAGCAATCAATCACTCAACCACTGCGTCAACCGTGTCGTCAAAAGTTGTGTATAACACGGACATTAAAATGACAATCGGACCCGCCGGGCGTATTTTAATGGAATTTACACTATCTCAAAGATAATTTAATCATCTAAATTTTGATATACAGTTTTTTTTAAAGCCTTAGAATAATAAGGTAAGTACAAAAAACTACTGAATTTTGGATCGCGCGGGTGTTAAACGAGCGCCTGTTTTATTCCGTCAAGATCGCTGGCGTATGTCGTCGCCTAAATTATCTCTCTCCGAAGTTCTTCATCGGATCTGTACGAAATTTAAATGGGACCATTTTGGAATAAACCTCCTTCGAACCAAAAAATAATTTTGAAAATTCTTTTATATAGGTACTAGTGGACGTCACGCGGTTTCACCCGCGTAGTTCCCGTTCCCGTGGGAGTACGGGGATAATATATAGCCTATGTTACTCCCTGATAATGAAGCTATCCAATGCTAAAAGAATTTTTCAAATCGGTCCAGTAGTTTCGGAGCCTATTCAATTCAAACAAACAAACAAATCTTTCCTCTTTATAATATTAGCGTAGATGTATATGACGGATATGCCCGAACATACATAACATATCTAAACATCCGAATTGATAACCTCCTCTTATTTGAAGCCGGCTAAAAGGCATTAAACACGTAAACATGCAAAATCGGTAACCAACAGCACGACTTACATTCGCGTAAATATTCCAAAGTGTTGGTTGCGTAAAACTCACTTTCAGATTGCGTCAATTTCACTCACAAATTATAATTATCGTTATATTATAAACATATATATATTTATAGTATATCTATTAGCTAGATAATTTGGCCAAATTGTCGGCCGTTTCAACCGGTAGAGTTTAGCGGGTCAAAGATAATTATAGAATAGGTAACTAGTTGGATCTCGTCACGATACGATGGAGAGATTCTACTTTCATTTATCTAACCATGGCACAAGTCAATTCTTATTTTGATAAATATACTTTGAATATAATTGTTCATCTAGACTGAATTCCGCTTATGTCTTTTGTCTAGCTAAAGGATCCCGATAGATTCGTAGTCCGGTAACCTTGTCACCTGAAAGTACGGGGTAGTTTACGTCAAATCCGCTAGCTCTGATTATTGCAGACTTGTTTGTGATGTTGGCCCAAAGAATAATCCAAGTTTGTGACCTCCGAGTCCGAGTTTTGAGTTTTGCCGTATGGTGTCGGCCGGTGCCGTATGGTGCCGTAAAAGAATAATACCATCCCATCACTTCCCGTGGGTGTCGTAAGAGGCGACTAAGGGATTGCCAGAGAAGGGGCAGCAACATTCTCTGTAAAACTCGACACCATACACTGCAAGGGGGTGTTTGCCATAATCGCCAACCCGCCTGCCAAGCGTGGCGATTATGGGAGATTGGGGAGGCCTATGTCGAGCAGTGGACGTCTTTCGGCTGATATGATGAGTCCGAGTTTATAATTTTATCAATTTTCGCAATATTAGCTTCTATTTGAAACGCTTTACTTCAAAAACTGTTGAGTTTACAGAGACAATTCTAGTCTCATATTATAGCAAATTTAGTCTTTTTTAAAAACGTCTTGTGAAGGTACTATCAAGTACTAATCCTTTAGGGTTATAATCGCCAAAATCTAAAAAGGTCCGAAATTTTTGACAAAGTTGCGTTCGGTGCTCACAAATTTGGGTTATTCATTGGGCCGACATCATAAACAAGTCTGCAAAAAATAAAGTTACTAGTGATGCGACCACGGAACAGAAAAAAAAACAGAATACGACAATCAGTATTACCATAAATAACTCTTCCGTTACTAACTGATTGACAGACGACGCACAGCTGAAACAATTGGTCGCAGAAATTTCCATGGGGAGTGTAGGGGAGCACTAAGAGAGGATTTCTCGAATTTCCTACGGGATCATGAAAAAACAGCCAATTGCACGTACAAAGTCGCCGGCAAAAGCTGAAACAACAATAGGAAATGCTGAAAAAATCTTTGAATCATAGTTTTCCCTAGTGTAACAATACAATGCTTGAAATATAAGTAATGATAGTTATGCAAACATTACCAATGACGTAGGTATATTGCTTATAGTGTATTTGTCTCTGTCATCTCTGACCTAGACTAAAATCAAACACGTCACATACAAAAAAAAATCTATACTAATATATAAAGCTAAAGGGTTTGCTTGTATGTTTGTTTGCTTGAACGCGCTAATCTCAGGAACTACCGGTCCGATTTGAAAAATTATTTCAGTGTTAGATAGCCCATTTATCGAGGAAGGCTATGTTATCACGCTAAGACCGATAGGAGCGGAGCAGTAATGAAAATCGTGACGCAGACGAAATTGCGCGGGTCAGCTAGTTTATATATAAAAAAATATATCCTTTTTTAATTATTCTTTAGTTCAGGAAATTAAGGCTCATATATCACAATACATATTGTATAAAAACAGTAACTGTAAGCTAATACATATTTTACACAACGTATTTAAAAACTACTGCACATGAAGTAACGACGCGGCGTTGTGATATGCTGATCATCGTTCCAAAAAGTGGCTTCTTTAGTTATCTATTGTAAAAAACGATTTTTACAATAAATATAACCGACTTCCATAAAAAACCCTACAAAGTACAAAATAACTTTAATTTTGGAAGTCGGTGTCAAAAAACGAAGAAACTACACTAGAAAACCCTTGTAAAAAGTAATTGTAATTTTCACTTTTTAGTATTGATATCCCCCAAAAACTTTACCCTAACTTTAGAAAGCAAATACTGTATTGAACGGCATTAGGAGGAACACGGATGGGTTTTAGTCGGTGATATCAGACGGTCCACTCGACTGAACATTCATACGAATGAATGCTTCATTTTTCTTTCATTCCATGTTCACATGACTTACTGCGAATGACAAAGAAAAGAAAGTTCATCTTTATTTACTTTAAATATGTCATCGCGTGAAGTCGTGCGTCTCGGAATCCGTTTAATTTGTGATCATTTAATCCAAAAGTTAGAAAAAAAGAAGCATAGAAAACGTCGACGTTGGTGGGTGCGGCCATGGATTGAAAGAAGAAATATGTTTGGAGCTTCGAATACACTGTTGAGAGAACTAGCTGATGAAGATCCTGAATCGTGTCGCAATCATTTGCGAATGGACGAATTTAAATTTGAAGAACTTTTACTGCTTATTGCTCCAACAATAACGAAACAAAACACTTTAATGAGAGATAGTATACCCAACCGAACAAAACTTCAAATTGTACTGAGATATCTTGCTACTGGAGATTCTTTTGGAACCTTAAAAGCTCTATACAGAGTACCACGAAATTCAATATCCTACTTTTTCAAAGAAGTATGTGAAGCTATTTGGACGGCACTTGGAAACTTTATAAAGGTCAGTAACATTTTAAATTGATTAAAAAACAAGTAGGTTTTTTGAAACTTTATAATTAAATACACATGTCCGACAATTATTCATATTCACACGATTTCTTTAAGAGCTTGTATGAGTATGTTTTCTTGAGTGGATGGTGGAAGAACAATTTGTGAATGTACTTCTTGTTGGATTCCTGAGAGATAGTACTGATCATTTTGTGGAGAGGATATAGATACAGAGACCGTTGGCGAGTATACTTCTTGTTGGGTTGTGGAGGGATAGTACAAATCATTTTATGGAGAAGACTTAGTTACGGAGTCCGATGGTGAGTGTACTTGCTGGGTGGGCGAGTGATAGATATCATATTGATGCGACCGGCTGATATTTAATGAGGATCGTGTACTTGAGCTCGAGTAAATCGATTCAGATAAAGACGACATTTGTGAAAGACGTTCCTGGGTCATCACCGATTGAAGCCTTTCCTGACATATTAAAACCCTGTTTAGGGGAATTTTCTTTAGCTGTATTGCCAAATTTTTACAAAACAAATCAAACTCATCTTCAACTTGCTCTTTGTTTTCCCTGCTTATAGCTTTTAATTCTTTAATTGCCATATCAATTGGAATGTCTGTCTTTCGTTTGCGGTTTACTGGTTTTCGAGAATGCGATGATGTAAATGATATTGTACCACCATTTCTATTATTCTCAGTACTATATGTCGACTGCTTCTCACTGCCAGCATGATCAGTCATATTTAGATTCAGTGGTGTCTTCATCTTGAGTCTGCGTGTTTACTGACGTATTCTGCCAATTAAAATATATTTATTGTTACAGGTTCCTAATGTCCAAGATGAATGGATTAAAATAATGGAAGACTTTACCAAGCTGTTGCGGTGCCATGGATGGAAAATTAGTCAATATAAGATGCTCAGGAAACTCCGGCTCAGACTATTTCGACTACAAAAAGAACTTCAGTATTCATCTATTTGCACTTGTGGATGCGAATTACAATTTCATCTTTATAGATGTTGGAACAAACGATGCATCAGTCTTTCAAAAATCAACATTAAATGAAGCATTGATGTCAAACCTTCTGGATTTTCTTTACGAACAGATATTTTGAAACCATTTAACACTAGAGGAGAATTAGGCGTCAAATAAAAAATATTCAACTATCGGCTGTCCAGAGCTCGACGTGTGGCAGAAAATACTTATGGAATTTTGGTGTCCAAATTCAGGATCTTTGAAAAACCGATTCCACTATCGGTGGAAAAAGCTGAACAACTTGTTAAAACCACATGTGCACTACATAATTGGCTGAGAAAAACGATAAAGCATTCTGTTACACAACAGTCACTGGAAACTGAAGACTGGAACACAGGTAGCACCATACCAGGGGAATGGCGACAAGTATCATCTTTAGCAATAAGTGATTCTCCACCAACCACTACGAGGCATCATAGTGAAAATGCCCGTCGCGTGCGTGATGCATATGCAGAAAAGTTTGTCACTACATGCACTGTGCCATGGCAATGGAACATGAAATGATGAATATTTAAATGTAAATACCTAACATAAATATTTTATCTAGTCATAATGTTGCTTTTATTGAATACCTAATATTTATCGTCCCGTGCGACAGCACCTGTCGGGTGTCGGGGACACCCGCCAGGTGCATCTAAATAAAAGCGAGTAATAAACAATAGCTAAATTAGTATACTTACGAGATTTTATGTACTCTGCCGTGGGATACAAACACTGCTTAAAAATTCTGCATGTTTAAACCAGTACAGTGTAGGCATATATATATCTTCAGAAGAGCAACCACTTTTAGTAGACTGCTTTATTTTTGTTAATTCAGTTGTAAAGCGGGTCCGTATAGTTTTTATTTTATGTTTGATGTCTTCTTTAGTAACCTCGAGGTTTAAATCACTAATTAGGGATTTTATAGCGTTTGTACGTAATGTTCTATCCTTCTTTCTATTCGTCAAGTTTGTGGTTCCATAAACATTGATCATTCTTAAAATGTTCCAAAAATAGCAGCGTGCTTTGCTCATTCCACTTGAACACCATTTTGCCGCCAATTTTCAGTGACGCCACGGGACGTGCGTCTGCTCTGAGCTCGAAACAAAATGGCCGAATCTGAGTGAACGTTCTCTTTATGTGCAGACCGTTCATTTTTCGTTCATTCGCAGTTGGAGTGAAAGATGCCGAATGAAAAAATCTAACATCGTCGGATCGGTTCATTAATTAATTCATTCGGCACTCATGTTTCATTTGGGGTTCAGACGAATCATTTCGAATGAAAGATGCCGAATGAAACACAAAAATGAAAGAAAAGTGAACCGTCTGATACCACCTTAAGAGTCTGACACTCCCTCCTGCTTCGCCCAGAGCGGGAGGAGTCATTTGATAATTTCCCATCATTAAAAAAAAAGTACCTTAAATTAAATTATTCAAATAAACATAAATGCTCATGAAATAAAAACTACTGAACCAAACTAAATTATTGTTTAACGGGACCAAATGGCAAGTATACTGCATTGAACTAAAAAAAAATCACAGAAATCGGGTCAGAAAACTCGAAGTTATCGGTATAGATACAAAAAAAAACAGAATTGAGAACCTCCTCCTTTTTGGAAGTCGTTTAATTATTTGACAGATAAGTAACCTCCGGTTTACTTACACAAGAAAGACACATTTAGATATATTTTTCTGAGTGTGAAAATCGTTTAAACAATTGACAAAATTATGTATAGAATGCGTCATCAGTTTTTAGGCGTGAATCGTGAATCAACTTTTTTTCTGTCCATCTTCGTGTATTTGCCGTTCCATTAGTTGGCCATTTCGACAGCGCGTTCAAATCGCACTTGATCCTGCATTTTAATGACCAAAGGCGTGCATACGTGATTCGATAAGAGTTTGTCGGACCACACGCATGCGTTTTTGGGTTTAAAGGTGCAAACCCACCGCGGTGCACGCTGTGCACGGGCACGCGGCGCATTTAATTGCGTGGATTCATTTGTTTGACAACGTGGGTCTACGTTTCCACTGCAGTACACACTAAACACGGCTCCGTTCCGCAAGGCGTATTTCAAAACTGTGCTCCTATATAATGTGTACCGCATGTACAGCGTGCATGCGGCTCAGCGCTGTTGACAGCGTTGAGCTACGTTAGCGGCTTATTCGAGCAAGCAACGCATGTACCAATGACTTCAATTGATGCGTAGCGTGTCCGTGGGTTGCAGTGGACACAATCATATACATTTTCTTGAAAAGCGAAGCTTAACACACGTGTGTAGCCTCTCCGTGCGCCGCGGTGAGTCTGCGCCTTTATAGACAATGCGAATATGCACGTACCAGGCTCTACTATGCATTTGAAATACTCGAACGTGATAGACGCAGTATTGAAGAGATCACACCACTGCACCCCATGTTTGCCTAACTAATTGTAAGCTATTTAGATTATGAAGTTTGTTAGGACAGTTGGAAAATTCTGAATTCAGACTCGCGTGCAAAGGGTTCCGAACGAATTTCTTTTTTTAACATGTTATTTTGACTAGAATTCTTATAGATTTTCCTATAATCTATAGCTAAAGATCTATTATCTCCGTTTTTTCAAAATTTTAGGCTCAGTACTTTCGGAGATGAGGGGGGGGGGGGAATAGTCATTTAATTCCTGTTATTTCTGTAATAACTTCAAAACCATTTATTTTAAAATTAAGATAATTAAAACCCTCACAGTAAGCCCTTCCATTTGAAATATCACCCGATGTTGTTCAAAAAAATTTTTATTGATATTTTCTAGTTTGGCCCCCAAAAGTGATACTTATAGTAAAAATATCCCATACTAAAAATTCCACGCTTCAGTGTTTGGGTCCATATGTGTACCAAATTTCAACAGAATCGGTCCAGTGGATCTGGAGAAAACTGGCTGCGACAAACGGACAGACAGACACCCGAGTGATCCTATAAGGAATCCTTTTTTTGTTCGGAACCCTAAAAACAAAAATTAAGACAAAGAAGCCGCTTTTCAATCAGTCTGATGCAGTTCAATCACAGATCTGATGCCACCAACTGCATCAGACTGCATGAAGAGCGACTTGTTTGGAACATTTTTAGCTGTCGGGTTTTTTGACAAAGTATTTTTTTGTTTATTTACTACGTTTTTCCTCAAGCCATTTATATTGATACCCCTTTAGATAGACCCTAAAGAAAAAAAAAAAAATTGCTGACCTAATATGGCGCCAAAAATCTAACATTATAATTTTTATATACCCTATAGACGAATTCTCAAGCTAAAATCCATCAAGTCGTTTAAGCTACAGAGCCTGCCAATGAAATATACATACATACACTAGAAAAACACAACCCTCCTCCTGATCTTATACTTTCTTTACTAAAGAAAAACGTTTAACACTGCTTTCTCAAGAAATGTTAAGCATTTCTCGAGATAGCAGCCTTGAACGTTTAAACGTAACCAGCGTGCAGATGAAGCCACGACGTTTCGTCGGCATTTACTGAGAAATTACATCTGAAAAAATATGTAGTAATCTACATAATATGATACGTAATTTGGTTTAGCCAGAATTTATGTATCGGTATCACATAATAAGAAAAAAAATCACCTCCAAACCGTTGGGATGAAACCATTTTAATTAGTTAGCTCCGCTTATAATTATGCACAATGTCATTGGCATGTATACAAGCCTTAATAATACTTATTGTTCGGCTATCTACAATACGGGATGTTAGGGAAAGGCCAATGTACTTAAATTGCTTATATTGCAAGTTTATCTGTAGCCTACTCACAGAACTCTTGTACGCAAGTTATCCTCAAAAGGCAAGCCAAGACGCTTCTAAACACAAATTGTAAGCATCTTGCAACTATAGCCTGCGGAAGAGACTTCAACACACCGACAAACCTGCACGTTGCGCTTACGTAACCTGTAACCACCTCTTCTCAAGTGAACTCTGTACCGGCCGTAGTTTAATTACATGGTAAACCTTACATAACAGTATCAAATTTTACGACATGTTTCCCCATGGTTGGGATCACGCGTTCGTCTATTATGGTGCGGTTTCTTCGTGGCTCTTATTTTGTTATTGTATGGCGGTTATTATGAAAATTGTGATGGTACGTGGTTGCGTCAGCGTTTGATTCGGAGAGTTTTGTTTGATGGAGTGTTTGGTCTCACAGGTTTATGTTTGTGAGATAGTTGGTGGTTAAATTGTAAGTTACTCCGTGGATGGGTCATCATCATCATCATATCAGCCGAGAGACTTCCACTGCTGGACATAAGCTTAGAGGAAGCAAGGGGCGGTTTACCATAATCGCCACGCTTGGCAGGCGGGTTGGCGATCGCAGTGTATGGTGTTGAGTATCTGTATTTACCTACTACCTACCTATGTTACACAAATAAAAATGATTATTGATTATTAAGTTTTACAGAGAACGCTACTGCCCATTCTCTGGCGAGTCCCTTAGTCGCCTCTCACGACACCCACGGGAAGTGATGGGATGGTATTATTCTTTTACGGCACCGGCCGACACCATGCGGCGGGTACGGGTGACCGTCCTTTATTATCGGTACTATAGTTAATACACGTTTTTCGATCGATTTTAGCATGCCCAATGGTTAAATTAATAAAAATTTGTTAGTAACTAGCAATTGAGAACTTAACTGCATCCGTGGTCGAGTGGTTTGGGCGTTTGCTTTGTGACCCGGTGGTCGTGGGTTCGATTCCTACGGGAAGCATACTTTGTAAAGTTGTTTCCAGTTTGGCTAGGACATTGCAGGCTTGAATCACCTGATTGGTTGATAAAAAGATGATTCCGTGCTTCGGAAGGCACGTATAAGCCGGTGGTCCCGGCCGCCAAACGGCGGTCGTCAAATAAACCATGTCAGAGGCCCTTGAGGCGGTTTAGAAACTCTGAAATTAGGGTCTGTGGGGTCGTTTGACCTTACTGCCCACACGATAAGAAGAAGAAGAATTGAGAACACGTTTAAACTAAATTTTTATCACAATTTTTACCATCGTTTGAGTTATTACTGGTCAAAAAACTCGCCCTTATGGTGATAGGGACGTACAATTACCATGAACCGGAAACCAATATAGACGCTCCGGACATCATCAGCCTACCCTTTTCTTAACTATATTGGGGTCAGCTTCCAGTCAAACCGGATTCAGCTAAATACCAGTATTTTACGTGGAGCGGCTGCCTACCAGACCCCCACAACCCATGAACTGGGTAACATGGTACTCCTTGGCAAGACGGGTGTCAGATTTTCTGGCTTCCGACGGTCCGTAACAACTGCTAAAGATCTGCAAATGACAGCCGGGACCGACGGCTTAACGTGCTTTCCGAGCTACAGAGTAGTATTTGTATGTTAAGATGGTCACCTATCCACAGACCAACCTCGGCAGCCGTTGCTTAACCTTGAAGAGCGACCCGTGCGGCTTTTGTTATTTAGCCACGAGCTCCTTCCGATCTAGACGCCTTCGACAGTACTAAAAAATTAGTTGTCTGTAAAGTCAGTTTATGAACTTTAATTTTAGGTGATAAAGTTATAAGAAAACAATTGAATTCTTAAGAAGAAACATGGGCAGCGAGACTTTGTATGTAAAAAGTCATAGAATAGAATAGAATAGCATTCATTTGCAAATATGGGTAATACATAAGTAGGTAGTAGTACACATCAGAGTTTTGCCATATTTCACCATTCGGCATGCAAACATTTTCATTATATAAAATTTAAAAAAATTAAATTGTCACTAAAACATTAAATTAATTATTACATTCAATAAATAAGATGATTAAAATTCTAATTGTCACTAATACATTAACTTAATTATCATATTCAATAACTAAAATTATTGAAATTCAAATTGTCATTAAAAAATATAATGATAATTATAACAATATACGTACATTAAATAAAATTGTAAAAAATTTAAATTGTCAATAACAGTAATCCTATAAGTCGTACTCGTACATAAATGAACAAACAAACATTAAAATTCCAGGTCATAGATAACATGTAAAATTCCCTACGCAAATCCATAATTAGTTAAAAAATTTCAGGTATTCAGAAAATGGTTTTGTCCGTTAAAAACTCTGTTACACTGTAGTACGTTTTATCTATTGCGCAATACTTTTGCGCACCATCGTTGTTTGACACGATACCTGATTTAATTTAGTATTGTCTCGCCTATTTCTTGGAAATACATTGGCCAAACGTTCAAAACGACTTGGAATGTTCTTTACAAACAGGGCTACTTCGAGAATGTAAATACAGGGAAGTGTCAGAATATTTCTAAAATCGGTCCAGTATTGGAGGAGAAATCAGTCGAGAGCCAAAGCTCGAATTATGACTTTTTACATACAAAGTCTCGCCGCCCATGTTTCGTCTTAACAAATAAGCCGAACGCTTAGATCGATCGTGCCTCTCTATCGCTTGTTCACACTTTTTCGTCGATGCAGCCGGCGTTCATCGATTTATAAGACGTTATCACGTCAAAAAATCTTCATCACCATCATCATATCAGCCGAAAGACGTCCACTGTCACTGTGTCTATGTCCAGCAGTGAAAAAAATCTTGCTTCAATACTATTGGACCAAAGATGGCGTGACAGATGTCATGTGCTAATCAACAGCTAAGAACCTTGTAGGTCATGTACACGATACCTATTCTAGAAAGGTAGTCAAAAAAAGGTTAACAACCTTGATGTGACTTGGTACACAAAAACATATTAAACAAATAAAGTACTATTTAAAAAAGTAGTTCAATTGATTTAGTAATCGTTATTGTTGTAGTTACATTGGTTTTCAGTTGCATTTTTAACCGACTTCAAAAACAAGGAGGAGGTTCTTTCGGTTTTTCCTATCTAAAAGGTTTAATTTATCTAAAAAAAATTATCAAAATCGGTTAGGAAGTTTGGCTTTTAAATCAAAATAGCTGGAATTCGCGGATGACCGTTTTTGTCATCCAAGTAAAAAAAATGCGTATTTATCTTTCCTGTATTTTCAGTGGTGTTGTAAAAACAAAAAACTTTTGCTAATTTCTGAAGTCGGTGTTTTTGGTATTTTTTCGTATTTTGACACCGACTTCCGAAATTAGTTATTTTTTTTTAAAGTAGTTTGTATTTTTTTGAAAAAAAAAATATTTTTAGTCTTTTTTATTTAATATTTCTTTATAATCTTTTACAAAGGTAATTTAACTAATTACCTTACTTTTTGGTATAGATACCCCCGACTACGAAACAAAAACTTACTTCAAAACTGTTGGACCAAAGATGGTGACACATGTAATGTGCTAATCACCAGCTAACGACCTCGTAGGTCATGTATACGACACCTAGGTCGTGTTGAATGCCAGTGTCGTCAATGTATGACTACCGTCACCAACAAAACAACAGTTTTATTAGAAATCTCTCAATGTTTAATTTATAAATTAGCCGTCTATTAACGCTTCATGGACTTTGACGCAGCCTGCGTGTGTTGAACTTGGTAGCAAATGGAGTATCAAATATTTATTAATATTTTCTTTTATTTCACAGTGCAATTTAAAAACTAAAAGTATATGTCAAGCCGAAAAAATAAATGAAAATAACATTAAAATAACAAGCGAATAGTGACGAGTAAATAGGTTACTTATATATTTATTGAACAATTTATGTACACACATTGCATACAAAGATAAATAAAGGAAACAGAAAAATAGGTACAAAGGTAATGCTTAAGAAATCTCTTCCAGCATTCCTGCGAAAGGAGAGTTGTCTAAAAGATATGTAGACACCGTGTGTAAAAGGAACTTACTAGTCCCTTGTTTCTTCTAAGCAAGCGTGCTCCATCTTCGACCATGTCACCGCTTACCATCAGTAGTCATCTCGACCGCGAAATCCATGGTGAGGTATCAAATTCGTATTAATATGACTTATATTGTTTGTAAGAAAGCTCACTTAGTGAGCTTTGTCACTCAGGTGAAGCTCGATATCGAAATAATTATTTACAGAATAGTACCGCAGGTGAAATAGCTGTCAAACGCGTGCTTATTTATCTATTGTAAAAAAATAAATAAAGAAATATTAGATTAATACTAAAAATTATACAAATATTTCAACGAAGTTACAAAAACGAACTACAATAGTTTACTTCTCCCATCCATCTTCTCACAAAATAGTACACATTCACGACACACAACTATCCATCTCCCAGTAGACGAGTCTCATAGATGTCTTGTTTCTTGAGGTAGATCATCATCATCATCATATCAGCCGAAAGACGTCCACTGCTGGACATAGGCCTCCCCCAAGCGTCGCCACAACGACTGGTCCTGTGCGTCGCGCATCCATCGGCTACCCGCGACACTCACCAAGTCTTCGGTCCACCTTCTGGGAGGCTTTCCATCGTTGAGGTAGATGCTGCATTATTATTTTTGTTTCAATTTTATTCTATTATTGTTTTTTTTTACTGCGGGGCTAAGACCTCCCTTCCTTCCTTCCACTTTTCTCTGTTTTATATAACTACATTATCCACCATCATGCATATCGTCTCTTTCTAGATCTTCCTCAACCGGTGGTCCCTGGTTCCACCAAAAGTGGTCCTTGAAGCTATCCTAAAATCCCATCTTTTCGCACAAATGAATGAATTAAACCTTCAACCGCAAGTTCCGTCAGAAAAGACGATACTTTTGAGAGAAGATATCTTGAAGATTTTTGGAGCCAAAAAACAATATTTTTCCTAAAGAATCCGAGTTTGTTACACATCTATTTTTATCATAGACATATTTATACGAGCAGGGTGTATCACTTCTGAAAATTTAAAAAACAAGCACCTAAATCCCTTGAATCGTTTGGCTTTGCGTAGTGCTGAACTGGATTCGAAAGTTAGTAAAGAGTCGCTATGCAGTTACTGAAAAAAATTGTATCCTATAAGGTACTTAAAGGTGTGGTTCTATTAGGCACCTCCAAAAACTTATGTTGGTCTATGGCAAGACAGAAATTTTGCCAAACGGTCTCTTATGAGTTACAGGTTAAGAACCAATGTTCAAGACCATCAACATTCACAATTTATTTGAGATTGGCTACGCCACCGATGCTGCAATTAATGTTGCCACCTACTGGGTCCAAACGATCTAGGGAGTGGTCCAATGATTCGAAAAGAAAAAGAAGGCGTCGTTTCGTATCTTTTTCATCCTTACTTCGCAATTAAAGGAAAGAAAGAAAAATTTTATTTGAGACTCGCACAAAACAGACAGATGTAAAATTAATTAAAAACTAAAAGTAGTGTATAACTTAATCAATGATAAATTAGCCTGTGCGAGGCCAAAAAGGTCCCTATCTCAGCATAGGCTGCGAAATTTAAAAATAAATAACACAGCGCTGGTTTTATGATAGGGCCTGTGATGCCACGGACGCAATTAGTCCTCAGTTGTCGCCCCCTCTCTAGCCGTATCATCCTTCACACGTTCGCTTTTATTTTATTTATTACGGTCTACGTAATAACTAAAATAATTAAGTCCAGCCAGGTGCACATCACTGGTAATCTGGCATTGACAGCGAAAGAAAGAAAACCTTCATTTGACAACAGTTCATCATAAATAAAATAAAAAGGGGCAATAACTAAAACATATTCCACCGCTACGCCATAAAGGCCTTTATGTCGTTGGGTTAATAAAATTCCTCTCGCAGTAACATCAATCAGTGACATATTTGTTTACTTTGACAACATTATCAATATTGCCCACGCACACTCTCAGCACAAAGTTGATGCAGTTTCCATTGAAATTTAGTATGTCCAGTAAATTATGATATTCACTGGACATGCTTGATGTCTATTGAAAGTTCTATTCCGGTACTCCATGTATGTAGTCGGCCAAATTAATTTACACCGGGGTCTGATGCTACCTTATTCATAGTCAGAAACGTGACAGTCATATGCCCGGTTTGTTAGTGTGTATTGTCTGGGCAGTGATGTCGCCATATTGTGTCAGATGCGATGTGACTGGTGGATTTATTATTCAATAGGCTTGTCCACTGAAACAATATGATTAGTCCGTCAGTTGGATTATCAAAAAAATATTTGAACCGTTTTTTTTTTTCTTTTCTTATGTAAAATGTCAAAATTGACAAAGATGCGACGCTTTTATAATTCTTAATACGTCACGCCGTGGTATAATTTTTACTGTGTACTGATGTTACGAGCCCGCACTCCCGAGTTTTGATGTGTTTTATCTTTGTCAATATTCGTTGATTTACAAAAACAAAAAATACGTTTTTAGTTCACGGAGAAAATTGTAAAATATGTCTTTTTTTTTGAGCTCTTGAAGTATTGTGTAAACCAAAAACATTGGTTTAAAAAGTTTTGCAATTTAATAGATGCTCCCAAACATGGCCCACATACTGGAAAGCCCCACGGTACCCCACTGTTCTTTTGATGATCCAACGAAGCTACAAACAACGTGGCTACTGGGCCCAAAACATCCAAAAAGTAATCCACCTATTAGACAAGAAGAAGACGAAAAATATTCCTCCAACCATCAACTCACGCACTTACCTGAATTTAACTACTTCTAATATAGTGTCACACCTCCGTAGTGTATTCTCCTTTTCAACACGGATGGACGGTAAAATACAATAATAAATAACATAGGAGATAGTTATCACGTTGAGCGTCGCACGCGTAAGTCGATGATGTCACCCCAAGACACGATAACTTGCCTGGTAACAAGTGGACGATTTTTTTCTGATTAAAAAGTTGTTTTTGAAAGGAAATCGGATGCGCTTGTGAAACGAATGGTAAAGTTTTATGCATAATTTTTAGCTAAACGTTTTAAAGAGAAAATTTAAAAAAATCTCTATAAATATACTTGCATCATCGAATCGGAAATGTTGATATCTGTAAGAGAACCTAGGTTATAGACATAGCCCGAAGGATCGCCAAACTAAACAGTGGCAGTGGCAGTGGGCAGGGCACATTGCTCGCAGAACAGATAGTCGATGGTACCGAAAAGTTCTGGAGTGACCAGAAGACGCAGCGTTGGAAGGCCTCCCACAAGGTGGACCGATGACTTGGTGAGGATCGCGGTACGCCGATGGATGCGCCACGTACAGGATTGGTTATTGTGGCGACACTTGGGGAGGCCTGTGACCAGCAGCCCTTCGTGTCCAGTATAACAACGCGTTCAGGGCAGTGTTGAGGCTACCCCGCTTCTGCAGCGCCTCGGGCATGTTTGCGGATGCGCGCAGCGACTGTTTCCACGCCACCATGCGCAAGCGGTGCGCGTCCTTGGTGCGCAGGGTGCGGACTAGCTCCAACACTGTCCTGGCAATGATTGCCAAGCGTTTTGATTGTCCCTACATTGGGCACTGTTGTGGCAGGCATGTTTGGGAGTGTAATTTGTCATGTTTGCATTTCTGTTCCATGTAATGTATTTTTATCAATTCTGCATTTTGGTGTAATTATTATTAATTTATTTCATTACCTAATTTATTGTACCTGGTTGACATTTTAAAGTTCTTTCTGACATGTAGTGTTGAAATTGAATAGTTTTTCTTTATTTTAATTTGACATTTACTTTTGACTTTGAAAATTAACTAAAAAATAAACTTTGATCGTGATAATTGACAATTTGATAATTTTATGTCATCTTTCGGCTGATATTTTGATGATGATGATCTTTGTGGATTTGGGGCCGACGCAACATGTTTTCCTCTTCAACATATCCGTATCGTCGTCTCAAAGGTCAGCAAAAAGGTTACTTCTAGGCCATCAGAGGGGCAATAAATTTTTTAAATAACGTTCGCATTCGTGTCTCGGTCGCAATCTGTACACATTTTTAGGGTAACCAACGGAACCCTATTACTAAGCGTCCGCTGTCCATCCGTCTGGCCGTTTGTCCATCTGTCTGTCAGCTGGCTGTATCTCAAGAACCGTAATAGGTAGACTGTTGAAATTTTCACAGATTGTGTATAAATTGATTGCCGCCATATAACATCAAATAATAAAAATTGAGGTTTATGGTACGGAATATGCCGTGACGTGTGCGAGTCCGGCTCTTAGCCGGTTCTTTGACAGATTGCGACTCATATGCGAATGCGAACGTCGTTGCTTGAAAATTAGTTGATTTACTAGTAAATCGCATAAACGAAAATTTAATAGATCAGTGTATTGTTGGCTGTTCGCACACTAATAAGTTGTATTGCTGGTGTTGCATATTTTTTTCGAATGAAGATTCCGTTTGGAATACATCTGGTTATAATGATTTAAATAACATATCTGGCGCCATTAAAAGGCACGCAAATTCCCATAAACACCTGTGTGCAATGGTTCCTTTCGGTAATTTTGGTAAACAACGAATTGAGACATCTATATCAGTTTATGAGATAATTGCGATGATACATACGAAGGTACCTACATACTCAGTCGAAAACTGAAATTTCTTTTTTTGAAATCGGTTACAATTTTATTGGGCTTGCCTTATTTTGAAACCCTAGGCACGCCACTGCCGGTAATCTATAGGTAAAAATCTATTATCTCCATTTTTCAGTCCAAAATTTTAGGCTCTGTAGTTTCGGAGATAAGGGGGGAATGGTCATTTTCGTCTAAAATCTTGAAAAACTTCAAAACTGATTATTTTAAAATTATGGAAAAAATATATTTAAAACTTTTACAGTAAGCCCGTTCATTTGATATGTCACACAATATTGGTCAAAAATTGTTTAGTTTTTTTAATTTTCTATAACTCCCAAAAGTGATCCCATACTAAAAATTTAATAATTTACGTGACACGTCCGTGTTTGGGTCACAGACGTCCATATGTGTACCAAATTTCAACAGAATTGGTCCAGTGGATCCGTTTTTTGTTCGGAACCCTAAAAAGAACATAAAACACAGTGATTTGACAGTTATGACAACCAAATATCACTATCAAATTTTACAAGGCCAGAAACTCTGTTTTTTATTTTGTAATTCTGCATAAGCCTACCACAATATGCAACTGATAATTGATTTCTGATAATTCACTGGACTAGGTACAATTTTTTTTAAAGTGCAAAAGCCTGTCACAGTATGCAACTTAAATTTCTGATAAATGACTATAAACGAGACTAATGGAATCCTTTTACTGCGCGCAACGTGTTAATCCGAAATATCGAACGGGGACCCGGGGAAGCCAATCCTAGCAATTAGCACGTAGGGGATTCGATTCGTTGGATCAGCGTCAAAACACGGGCCTCCAATTGAAGCCAACGGCTGGCTTACACTGGACGATTTTATCGACCATATTATAATGCACCTTTTTGGTTGCATTGACCAGTCGATAAAGCCTTGGGGGATTTAATAAAAAAAGATATTAGAGATTAGAATAGTTTCAAACGACGTAAATATATAATTTGTTTTAGAATGATAGAACTGTAAATCTTTCATCTGGGCAAGTCTCATTTGTACATAGTTTCCATTGGTGCTGCAGCAGCTGGTGACCTGCAGCATCACAATATCTTTTTTTTTTCAGATTTTGTGACACATGGATTGCCATGGGGAACTGAGAAATAATGTGCACCCATAGGAGAAAGTCCTAGTGTGGCAACGTATTAAAAAAATTGTTTTTTTTTTGGCACAAGAAGACTTGCTGACACACTGATCCTAAGTCTTAGGATCAGCGTGTCTATCCGTCTATCCTCTTAGGACCTATAAGCCTAGATATTGCTAATTCTATGATCATAATGATTTTCTTTTCTTCCAAACAACATACTATGTTGGTAGCGATGATGGTCCCAAAGCTCATACCTTTTTTGTTGACCGTGTCTAAAGATGCAACGAAAAGTGTAAATTGTGCCGATCTATTGGTGCCGCAAAAATCACGCCGCGTGTAACAACATACAGATTCGAAGACTAACGTTATTATCATCTTGCTTTTAGTGATGCATCTGGCTAACAGAGATTAAGGATTAAGGATAACGGGTTTAGTCTGAGTGCTGGTGTTTGGGATTATAGACTGCAGTGTTCTTAAACTGATTTATTAGCTTCCAATTTTAAATGCTGTTTGTTAATAAATTCAATAGCTATGAATGGGGAGGCAAGAAAGTCTGTACCTTTAATATTTATATACTCATAGGTACTGTCTACTCCTTGGCTACAAGTCACTGGCAAACAAGTTCGTCTTTGGAAGTTTGGAAGCGTCAGGCAGAAAACCTCCAACCAAGATATGTGGGAACGCTGCGGTGAGACTCCTATCGACTAGCAGATCTAACGCCGCAAGTGGAACTGGATCGGCCACACGCTCCGAAGGGATCCTGAACACATGCCGAGGCAAGCACTAGATTGGAATCCCCAAATAAAGCGTAAACGTGGTCGCCCCAAGCAGACCTGGCGCCGGACGATCATTGCAGAAGCGAAGCAATTAGGAAAGACTTGGAGCGAAATGAAGCGCGAAGCTCAAGACCGTTCAGGATGGCGGAACTTAACTCAAGTAAGTCAGGCAGAAATATAAGAAGTTTTTGAATTATGAATGAAAAAGAAAAGTATGCTTTGTTTTTATAAGTGAGTCATGTATTAGCTCTCATATAAGGCAGATGCTGTAAGTAAGTAATCTTCATGATCATAATTTGTCTTTTATTTACTACAATCATTGATTAAGTAAATAGGTAGTACCACGGGCGAGATCCCCTGGTGCTACAGTACTATTCATACTTTGTTTAGCTATTCCTGATTTATTTTTTTATTACTCATATCTTGTCAATGTTGTTATGAAGAAGATTTTTCGGGAAAGTGATGATAATTTCTAAGACTGCTTTTTGATATATTGTTTCCGTTATTTTGGATGGAGATATAATGACGATACTAAAAATGTAATTTTTGTAAATTGAACTGAACTGAACAGGCCAGTTCACCGAAGTTGCGAAATAAAGGCAGTTTCCTGATATTGTAATTTATTTTAATGTAACTGTTGGTAATATGCCCAAGAGACTGGTGGCATTGCCACGTTGTATGACAATGCTTAGCCTCTGGCCAAAGTAAAAGCCAGCTCTTGGGTCACGAAAAATGTCAAACAGCAGTTTCGAAAATTATTGAATTTGTTTTCTAATTGAAACGGAGGACCATTGAACTAACTTGAAGCCAAATAGTTACCTCATAGTAAAACTGTTTGATGCTACACTTATTCAATCACTTGAGTGTTAGTTTCTCCTCGCGAGAGTCCCATTCATATCTGTCTGGACACACCGCTGCGGCATACAAAGTGACCAAATTATTTTAGGCTACCGTTTCACTTTTTCTATTACTTTTTGTACTTGTTTTTTGGAGTTTACTATCACGTTTTTAACATTAACGCGTGTTTTGCGGTGAACGAGTTCTTGATATAGAATTTATCAGCTAGGTTAATCTGTCTGGGTCATGAAAGTAATGACTTAAACAATACAGTTATTGCAAATACAATTTGGAGAGTAACCATAGCAAATTCAAATGACTAAGATACAATTTGACAAATTAAAGTCAGTAGTGCTGTTCTGTTAAAATCTCACGATGATGACTTCGGTGAAGTGAATATGAAGTGAGTGTTCTAGAAACAGTGGAATAACAGTTGAATTTCATTTCGGTGAGATATTTACAAACACTGGCCAAGTGCAAGTCAGCGGACTTGCGCACGAAGAGATTCTTACCATAAGCCGAAAAAAAAAAAACTATTATGATTTATTTATTTCTAAGTTCATTTTTTTATATTTATTTGTTGTTATAGCGGCAACAGAAATAAACACTGAAAATTTCAACTGTCTGCCTTCAGTAGAGTAGGGACTCCATTTTCCACACTTACTACTCATTCGGTCCGTTGTGCGAAGGAACTGTCTGCCTATAACGATTCATAAGATAACCCGCTGCCAGACAGACGAATGGACGGACGGAGCGACGGACGGACGGACGGACAGCAGAGGCTTAGTAATAAGGTTCCATTGTTTGCCGTATGGTGCCGTAAAAGAATAATACCATCCCATCACTACCCGTGGGTGTCGTAAGAGGCGACTAAGGGACTCACCAGAGAATGGGGAGCAGCGTTTTCTGTAAAACGCAACACCATTCACTGCGATCGCTAACACGCCTGCCAAGCGTGGCGATTATGGCAAACTCCCCCCTTCGGGGAAGGCCTATGTCCAGCAGTGGACGTCTTTGGCTATTATGACTGTTTAACTTTTAGGTACGAAACCCTAAAAAGAGTGATATGTTAAAGAATAATAGTTTACTTTAGTTCCAACGGTGATATGGTTACAGAATTGGTCGGCAGGATTATCATTCATTTATCATTATCTCAACTCACAACACTTTCATTGCGCGTACAGCTAAGAAGTGGAATTCCCTGCCAGAGTCTGTGTTTCCTGATAGCTACAACCTGGGAGTCTTTAAGTCAAGAGTGAATAGGTTACTTTTAGGCAAGCGCGCTCCATTTTCGACCACATCATCGCTTACCATCAGGTGAGATAGTGGTCAAACGCGTGCCTAGCAATAGTAAAATAATAGTATCTATATAACATGTTTTCTTCTTCATTACATCTTCAACAGACACTTCTTTTCTAGCTAAATCATCTTTCTCACAATCATCCAATTTCTTCGTTCTTCAAGTTCATTATCATCATATCAGACGAAAGACGTCCACTGCTGGATGTAGGCCTTCCCCAAGATGGGGGTTTGCCATAATCGCCACGCTTGGCAGACGGGTTGGCGATCGCAGTGTATGGTGCTGAGTTTTACAGAGAACGCTGCTACCCATTCTCTGGCGAGTCCCTTAGTCGCCTCTTAAGAAACACGCGGGAAGTGATGGGATTGTATTATTCTTTTACGGCACCATATGGCACCGGCCGACACCATACGGCATCAAGTTGCAAAATAAAAATACGAGCCGTAAAGACGTGGCAAAACCTATTTGGTTTGAATAATTGGCATGTTCGAGTGTTACTTGGGATTTTCCGTCGATAGAAAGGTTTTAAAGACCTTGTGAGTAGGTACCTACACCTTTAGAGATTCGCCTCGTACACTTGCATACATCTTAACCTTGCCAAATGATTTATCTTCACATTATGGTAAGTTCTATTCAGATACTCGTGTTAAAGTCTCCAAAATGAAGTCCGATTTGATAGCTGAGTAGAGAGGGATAGAAGATTTCTTTACCACTAAGTGCTAAAGAGATTTATTTCTCTTTCATACTTACTAGTAAAGCAATGTTGTATCTTGCTGTCAAAACGGGCTTTTTATTTTTGACTAGTGGACGTCACGCGGTTTCACCCGCGTAGTTCCCGTTCCCGTAGGAATACGGGGATAATATATAGCCTATATTACTCCCTGATAATGTAGCTATCCAATGCTAAAAGAATTTTTCAAATCGGTCCAGTAGTTTCGGAGCCTATTCAATTCAAACAAACAAACAAATCTTTCCTCTTTATAATATTAGTGTAGACAAATATAATTCGATAGAAGGATATCCCTGTATTTAATCGTTTATTTTAACAAATTTTATATCACGTTTTCGCTTCCGTGACGTATACTACAGGATATTTTTTAGGATTCCGTACCCAAAAGGTAACCAATGGAACCCTATTACTAAGCTTCCGCTGTCCGTCCGTCCGTTCTTCCATCCGTACATCCGTCCGTCCGTCTGTCTGTTAGCGAGCTGTATCTCAAAAACCGTAATAGGTAGACATTTAAAATTTTCACAGTGTGTATTTCTATTGCCGCTATAACAAATATGAAATAAATAAATTAAATATCAAAGGGGGCTCTCATACAAGAAACGTGATTTTTTAGGTTTATGGTACAGAACCCTTTGTGTCAGAGTCCGACTCGCACAGTGAATATCAATCAAATAACAAAATAGATACAAATTTAAATTTTCAAAAGTTAGGTGCATGAGCACTTCACTTGGTTTTACCAAATGAAGGATGTGAAATTGTAAAATGCTAAAAATTAAAATTAACACACGTTCAAAATATAAGTTATGTCATAGGTAGGAAACAATAACAATTTTTTAACCAAAAAACCGACTCGAAAGTATTTACGACATTTTTTAGTAGTATGAAATCCTCTCGTAATGCTCCTTTTCGCTCCCCAAGGAGTTTAAATGCCAAATTTCAGCTTTCTACTACCAATAGTTCAGCTGTGCGTTGTCCGTCATTCGCTCAGTCACTCAGTAGTAACGGAAGAGTTTTATTTACGAGTATATTGATGATTACAAACAATAGTTTTATTACCAGCACCCACCTTCTTCCATTCAAAAGTAAATATTACGTATCGTGTCCATTTTGTGCGCAGTTAACAAAACCATTTTGTAAGGAATTCTAAACATTGCTGTTTTGCTGGGCGTCGACGTGAGTAATATAATGTATGCGAACTGAGAGAAAGGGCCGCAGTCATTTGATTATTTTGTGTCAATTTATAGTTTGTAGGTGCTTCAACAGTCAATCTTTGTAAGCACGTGTAAGGCATCGTTGGCGCTGTTCATTTTCGTAAATAAATCATTCAAAAGTGGCAGTGGGCACATTGCTCGTAGAACAGATGGTCGATGGGGCCAAAAAGTTCTGGAGTGGCGACCGCGTACCGGAAGACGTAACGTTGGAAGGCCTCCCACAAGGTGGATAGATGACCTGGTGAAAGTCGCGGGTAGCCGATGGATGCGAGATGCACAGGACCGGTCGTTGTAGCGACGCTTGGGGGAGGCCTATGTCCAGCAGTGGCGCCTTTCGGCTGATATGACGATGATGATGATGAATCAATCAATCCTAATATATAAAATTCTTCTGTTACTGAGTGAGTGACTCACAGACAACGCACAGCTGATTTTTCATTGTTGACAGATGTCATTTCATTTGACGTTAGGGATGTTCGATATGAATCGATACTCAAGGGGGTCAGGACAACGGGATTTGATTGATTTTCAATACGATTAAAATTATAAGATTCACTACTGTAAATTGATAAAGGTAGTGAGGATCGGATCAAAAAATCGTATTGCTATACAATCGTACATGTGTTTAGTTAAAAGAGAAAAAATTCAAATCGCAGGAGAAATACCATTAAGGCGGGCCTTTGGTTTCCATATACAGGCTTCTCAATCACTACTGACCAATGTCAGAGTCCCGGTTTTGCCAATGCAAAACCGGGACTCTGTTTGTCATAGTAAGAATCTGAAAAGAATAAAAGGCAAACATATTAAAAATAGAAATAAAATCGCTTTTAATGAATCAAAAGCGATTGTATATCTATACTCGAATCGAAGAAGCAACTGGATCGATCATTTCTATGAGCGATACAGTAGGAATTGCCAGAAAAAAAATCATCTGAAAATAATCGTATATGGAACCGTTATTCTAATCTAAAAAAAAGGTTGTAAAATACTAACTCGATTGCTTTATTAAAAAAAAATGTAAATGAGCTTCTCATGCAGAGATCGGAACTCGTTTTGCAGACAAACCCTTATTTTTAACCGACTTCCAAAGAAGGAGGAGGTTCTCAATTCGGCGGGTATTTTCTTTTTAATGTATGTACACCGATTACTCCGAGGTTTCTGATCCGATTTCTGTGATTGTTTGATTCGGTTTGGTTCTGTAGTTTTTATTTTATGAGTATTTTTGCTTATTTAAATTTTTGGCTACCATAATTGATTACCTAATCGATTTTATAGACTGAAATTAACGTTTTGTTTCCGTTCTTAGTCAAATAAAAAATCTTATTTTGCACAGAACTGCGGGTCTAAAAAAGCCACTTTAGCAAAATCAGAAAGCACATCACGCTACCCGTCACTGTCAAATTTACCCAATCAACCTTGAACCTAATGCGTAAGCGATAGAGATGAAAATGAAATTTGACAGATTGTTGTGTGATTAATATTACGATTCTCCTAAAGTGGCCTTTTTAGCCTGCCTGAAATAATACGTGTACTCGAAATTATAAAAAAATAAACGACAAGTAGGTGGCTCAGTACTTGTGAAAATAACGTGCCATTGACCTTCGCTGATTTGAACATCTTTCACGCAATGTTCCTAATAGCGCTAAATAGTCATAATCATTACAAAATATATGTACTGTGTTCACAATTTTTATTTTAGAATAAACAAATAAAGTGCATTCTGTTCGCGCTGTATGTTTATTTAGAAATAAATTACTGCTGCATGTGATTTCGTTCACATTGAAGGTATAATAATAAAAAATATTTACAGGTTAGACTCGTTATGCATTTAAAATTAATCTACACTAATATTATAAAGAGGAAAGATTTGTTTGTTTGTTTGAAATGAATAGGCTCCGAAACTACTGGACCGATTTGAAAAATTCTTTCAGCAATGGATAGCTACATTATCAGGGAGTAGCATAGGCTATATTTTATCCCCGTACTCTCGCGGGAACGGGAACTACGCGGGTGAAACCGCGTGACGTCCACTAGTGATAATACTTTTAGTAAGGAATAAATGTTTTTTTATGATTTATTTTTACTGACACACTGAGCAAACGACTTCTCGTAAATAGTAAAACACATCACCACCACCATATCAGCCAATTTTTGTTCACTGCTCAACGTAAGCCCCAAAGAGCGCCAACCATCCGGCCTTGAGCAGTCCGTATCCATCCCCTGCCAGTCAACTTCAAATCATCGGTCCATCGTGCCGCAAGGTGTACCACACTACGTTTGCTAAAACGCGGGAATAATTTATTTATTTTATTTTTGACAGTTTTTGATCCCCACTGTTTCTGAAATCAGAAAAAGAAATAAAAATACCATCCGAAATTCATGCCTATTTAAAATTTTGTTATATAAAAAGTTATGAAAACAAAAATAATCAAGCGCATTAAGTACACACCTTTACCATGACTTGCACTTACGCGTGCTAACACAAGTGTCGCAAGCGCCATTGCTGACACCTCCTACGAATCAAGTACAGCCTTACTTAATTGCTGGAAACATTCCGGTCAATACTGCTCAGGTGGTTTTAGAATGTTATGTTGTTCATCTTTATGTTTATTACTTCATTCATAGTATTGGGTTCAATTGCATCATGGTCTTGTGAATATATAATGAAACGCACACATACACTTATACGCCTTTTTCTCACCTGAAACTACCTGACATAGACCACACACAGACCTGCAACTATCCTTACGCAGACTCCTTTTGCTACTTTTTTTCTAAGCATGGGATATCATCAAATGACTCCTCCCGCTCCGGGCGGAGCGGCAGGGAGTGTCAGACTCTTACTGACTAAAACCCATCCGTGTTCCTCCTAATGCCCTTTGCGTTCCAGGGCCGCGGTGACTCTTTCGAATAAATTCCGCAAACCTGGCAGGCACTGGCACTAGATTCCCGTCTACTATGCTGATATCTCTTTCAGGCGCGCGTGGTATACAAATGTACATCAGAATTGCAGGTGTACTTTTCAGGTTTGCCTTTTATTGCAGTTATTTGTACTTTTACGTACCTCTCCTGAAAATCTGAGTACCTGCACCCGTACAATGATATTTTAAAAATTAGGTACTCCTGCCATCCTGATGTCAAAACCGCGGTTGTACTGCTAACCAATATATGTGGCTAAGTGCACTGTATAAGTAGTTTTGGTACCACTTATGTACCTGCAGAAACAAGTATTAAATTAACAAAATACTGTGTTAGGTTAGTTTTAGAAAATAGTGAAAATCTTCTCGTTTCTCACTATTTAGTAATGCAGGTAGACGTAAACATTAATATATTACACCTACTCTCTAACGACGTCAAGGAAAGAAAAATCGTTTTTACAATATTTTCTTTAGGGATTCAGCTCAGCTTTCTATCACACTTCCGGAAATTAACTTTTAAATACATCATCATCGCATGATTTCTTCAGACGTAAGACGTCCTGCGTCCTTGGCCAAACTCCGTTGTCATTAAACACGAATTTTTTGGAAAGCTTTTTTTAACAGTATAATATAACGTCTCTTATATTTTACAGTTTCCAAGTAGCCTGACTGTTTAGATTGCAGACGGTTGAACATTGGAGTTTTGACTAGACCAGAATTTTAGACTGAAAAGAGGTTTTTTCTGAGTACTGCAGCACGTGCCCACTGTGCTACTGTCTTCCCTCAGGTCACTCGATGGACGGACAGTTTCCATTTTTATCTAAAACTTCAACCAATGTATTCAAAACAAGACACAGGAGAAATCCAAGAGAACCAAGGTTACCGACATAGCCCGTGGGATTGTAAACTGAAGTGGCAGTGAGTAGGGCATATTGCTGACAGAACAGATGGTCGATGGGGCTACAAAGTTTTAGAGTGGCGACCGCGTACCGGAAGACGCAGCGTTGAAAGTTGTACCGATGACCTGGTGAGGGTTGCAGGTGGCCAATTGATGCGAGACGCCTAGGACCGGTTGTTGTGCTGACACTTGCGGGAGACCTATGTCCAGCAGTGGACGTCTTTCGGCTGATATGTTGATGATGACAAGAGAAATCGATAAACTGTTATATGTCAAGTAGAAAGAGTTAGAAATACATAAAAAAGATACCGAACTCCTAAGTATAATTTACGCAATACTTAAAAATGTTCTAAGCATTATTGGTAAAGATCACGATGAATCAGCCAACCATAATGTCGTCATTCACCGCGCTATCTGCGGTGAAATGTGCTGACTCATTGCTCGGTAGTAACATTTCATCATTATAATGATCATCAATATAAGCACTTTTTTTAAAAAGAATTATCAATTTTGATTGCCGATTTGATTACGAGATTACTAATAGTTTAATTCAAGATAGCTTGGTATGTGTGACTAGCTACTTAAAACTCATTTCAACGGGTGCATAATAAATCTTGATTGTATTAAAATTTATCAAACATAGTACAGGGTATAATGAATACAACTGCATTGGCACAAGGTGGACCAATGATCTGGTGAGGGCCGCAGGTAGCCGATGGATGTGAGGCGCACAGGACCAGTTATTGGAATTTTTCGTTTCAATTTAGTATCTTTTAATTGTATTTACGTATTTATTTATATTTTTAAACTATTACATACACTTGGGCACCTGTATATTTATATTTTATTCTTTATGATATTTTATTCAAATATGTATACTGTACAGCAGTTTTGTGTCTGTATTGAGTACTTACATGCATAAAAATCTCACGGGGGTACGTCATTGCATCACTCGACAATGGTGGTTTCTGAAAACCGGCCCCGATGAGTTTGGTTCGTCTAAAATCACGGCATTATGGCCGAGTAACCACCTATTCCTGCTCAGATGCGACGCACAGCTTAACTTATTATATGTAACTTTGTAGTTTTAGGTTTAATTAAATTAAGTTTTTATTTGTTTATTGTTTTGTTTTTATGGTTTGTTTTGCTAGTGTCAGGAACTGTATCAGTATTCAGTATTGACATCCATCACTGACAGTCACTGTCGCGGCCACACATGTCAGTATCTTTTTTATTTTTTTGTTATCCATGGTTGGTCTATGACATGACCACGACAGTAATGACTTTTTTATAATGCCCGTCCCTGATACAGGCTGGCAGTGGTTTTACGGATGAATGTTTATTTGTGAATTTGTGTATTTTAAAAATAAAGTCATATAGGCCTCCCCCAAGTGTCGCCACAACAACTGGTCCTGTGCGAGAGGATTCTAGATTAAAAAGTAAAAATGGAGAATCTTTATCTTGACATTTAATTCAGTTTTGCTCAAGGGCCGACACTTCTAAGCGAACAACGATCTTAATTAAATTGGTAAAAGGAAAAATACATGATTATATTGGGTACATTGTCATATAATTACAGGAGTATCTGATGATGCAGCTTGGCTCATCGCTGCAAGGTTGCCTGCTTGTCGGTATTCTACAGATTGTACTTCGGTGAGTGTGCCTAAGAACTCCACGACCTCATTCTACCGGTCCCCTTTTATCATCGGACATCCAGACGTACTGCACGTGCGTTTGTGTTTCCGAACGCATACAACCCTAATCTCTTCAAAGTTAGAGTGAACAGGCGGGATCTGGGCAAGCTCACTCCATCGTAGACTTTGTCTCTGTCTAGACTAGAGTTAAAAGCAAATACATCACAAAAAACATGCAGCTTAGGTAAGAGCTAAAACATAGGCAGGTCCAAAGTTCGCACTTGAGAATTACAGCGAATGAGAAAGTTACGCCATTTATGCCTTTCATTACACTGCCTGATGACGCGAGATCCAAAGTCCAGTATCCATGAACTTTGTACCAAGATCACGAAGTTATGTAAAGTTATTAGAATTTGTCGGTAATTTCTGTAGTATTTAGGCAAATATGAGAGTTCAGAGAAGAGTGTGTGTTTTTGGAGTTACAAGATGAAATCATGATGGGTTAATTTCTGCAGTTTGAGACATATTTTGTGAAGGGCTCTTGTTTTTTATTAAAACTTCACTTCTTTATTTGATATCTGATTTTCCTATAAAGTAGTTGATAGATTTAACGATTCTGATGAATTCACCAACATATCATCATGACTGTGACTTGCTATATATTTTGTGTCATGATATTATAAGTAGGTATATATGATAATTATAATGTCACAAGAAACTAAAAAAAAATTAAAAAATCAACAGACTTCCAAATAAAAACCACTACAAATTACAAAATAACTTTAATATAGAAAGTCGGTGTTTCGTGTGGGGATTCTTCGTTTTTGACTCCGACTTCCAAAATTAAAATTATTTTGTAATTTGTAGTGGTTTTTTTATTTAGAAGTCGGTCTTAGTTTTTTGGTGTTTTTTTTTATTTTTCACTTTTTATTCCAAACAGTCCAAATCTGTTTAAGTGTCTAGCACCAAAGTTCTGAAAGAAAAATTTTGCAAATATATGACGGAGTTATAGTTATAATATACACATAAACATCCGAATATAATTCTGTGAAACCATTTATTCTCAGACAGACAACACTCCTACGGATCTGAGCACAAGAATTCCTCATGCACTTCAGTGCATGAGGAATCCTTAGGGGCTGACTGATAATCTTCTTAAACTTCAGTTTAAGAAGATTATCAGTCAGCCCCTAAGGAGTCAAGTTGTTAATAAGACAAAAGTTTGTATTTTGACTAATGATAAATGCCATTGAACACCCGACTTGTAAGACCAAAATTAATCATTGGGCATCAAAAAAATAATTCACATCGCTGTCAATGGCAAAAGTGCCCAGAACACTGGCAGCATTGCCGCGTTGAATGGCAATGTTGATTCTTTGGCCGAAGAATAGTCCAGCCCTCTGGTCACGTGAACAGTCAACAAGTTGTTTACTGATGTCCCGAAAGACTCGATGCGCACTCGGACCCCATGGACCTAATGTTTCAACGCCAAACGGCTCAAATATGTAACTCCCAATTAATTTGTTATATTTGCGCCGTTTGAGGTTTTCTGCACCTGCAGCAGCCGCCCCAGCACAGCCCGCCGTGCTAAAAAGATGGGATGGCGCAAGGGTGTCGACACATGTTGCATCCCACACCAAAGGCCTACCCACCTTCCAAGGCATTATGGTCATCCCATCTGGCCTCTTCCCATCGTCGCGTGCCAAGCCGTTAGGTTTTAAAACAGCTGGTACCCCGGCGGTGACAAGAGCCCGACGGATGATGTCATTAATGCTGGCGTACTTGTAAGTAATTATAACTTATGTAGGTTCGTTTAAGCCAGCTTACTACAAAGGTCAGGCCAAACAACAAGTCTTTGTTACAAACACACGAACAACATTCCTCGACCAATGACTATTTGTAAATCACACTGTTGTCGACCTTCGCAATCCTTAGAGAAAACACATTTTCTCAGAATCTCTAAGGCAGTAGATAGTGACCAATAGCTGCGAGGTTAAACGTACCTTGTTGTGGTTTTGTGATGATAATTATGATGATGTCACAATCATCAAGCATGTCAGAGTCTGTGTTTCCAGATAGCTACAACCTGGGAGTCTTTAAGACAAGAGTGAATAGGTTGCTTCTAGGCAAACGCGCTCCATCTTCGACCGCATCATCGATTACTATTAGGTGAGATAGTCGTCAAACGAATGCCTATCTATAGTAAAAAGAAAAAGTCATCGTTTTAGGGTTCTGTACCTCAGTCGGCAGAAACGGATCCTCTATGGGATCACTTTGTTGTCCGTCTTAATCTCAGAAACGCGTGGAGGAATAAAGCTTATATTTGCAGTTGATGAAGAAATTATCGTGACGTAAATGCATGGGAAAAAATGGCAAAACAATTTTGTCATTTTCTATAGTTTTTGTACTCGAAAAAAAAAAACGATGACCTTATTTGATGAACTGTCTATACGTACGAATTTGAACGGAGTCCCCCATTCCAAATGTCGGTGACTATCTGGTTCGTTTCCTGATTCATTTCGTATCTTATTTTTAAAAAAAAGTCCTGATCATAGTTCGATCTATAAGCACGCTATGCCACCTTCAATTTGCTTACAAAATAATAACTGTAGTGACCGAGGCCTTGTTTAATATAACTGACAATGCGAGTTTCACAAAAACTGACTTAATTATAACAATTTCGTGACAGCTGTTGTTTAAAAAGCAAAGAATGAATAAAATAAACTTACAAAATTGTCGAATTGTCAGACTGTCACTTGTCACCTGTCGCCTGTCGGTTTTATTAAATAGGCCTCTAGTGTCATTTTCAAAGTCAAAACGTTTATGGCGAACCAAGTGTAGAATGTTGGTGTTATATTGATATAATCAAAAGGGTGCTTTACCACCTTCATGATATATTTATGAAATGATGGCGATTTTTTGAAAACGGACAATGCTTCTACACATAATGCACTTGTCTCACCGCTGGCGAGGAAGCGATAAGCTATCGACTATTTGCTCGCTGAGGAAAGGGACAAAAGTTACAGAACTCATGTGAGTAAAAGAGACACACATTCTTAGTCGATAGCTGGCTGTTCACACTGCCGCGAGCGGCTCTTACCACTAGTTGATGTCAGCGACAAGAGCTATCAAAGATTGTACTCGCTCAGCTACACTCGCTCGGCGATCTCGCTTGGCGGTCAAAGCTCACCAACCAGCTGTAATTTTTACCTACAGTACAATCCGGAGCGAGTAAGTAATCGCCCGCCGCACAAAAGCACTCGCTTAAAGCCAAGCGTCAAAACTATCGAAACTTTTCACTAGCTACTCGCTGCTCGCTAACTCGTTTCGAGTTTCAAGCTATACTCGCAACTTGCTGATCGCTGGCATTTAGACAAGTCTTGTTTAATCTCATTATCTTCTTCAACCATTTCAACATCATCAGACTCGCTTCAAGATGGTGTACACATAACACAAAGTATTAGGAGTTCATAACGTCAAAGGTACTTCAACATTTTGCAATGAAAGCATCTTTAAGTAACACTTCTGCGTAGAAAACTGTGGTGTAATTGTGCTGTAGCTTATATTTGATATATTTGATAACTCTTGTCTCTTCAAAGTACTCGACGTTAAGTTACTTCATATGAAGCAAGAGCTTATTGGTCAAATATTCTATGAATTATGTTGTTTGCATAACATGGGTATTTTTAGGCCTGTTCTGTTAGTTGGAATGGTTATCCCTTTAAATAATTAAGGGTTCTGTAGGTGTAAGCGTTTCAACTGGTATGGACTTTTGCGGGTTTTATGGAATTATTCTAACACTTTTCTATTGACTTAATAGGCTGGCAAAATCTGATGTAAGTGTTACCTAAATATTGTCTTATAATAAATAGTAGGTCTTTTAATCACCTTTAATTTTTTCCTGGCATTAGGTACCTTCTAATACATAACACACACGACACGAATTAGACTAGAGGTTTAGGTACAATTAAATCACATTAAAAAAAAATCACACAATTATGCATTTTTCATTAGATGCAAGTTTTACGTAAAACATAATTAAGTACCCATTTTCATTAGCACTTGAAAATATGTACCTGAGAGTTGCTATTCATCAGTGAAATAATATGTATGCGAATCTCGATAAACAATGACGAAATAATGCAAGTGTCGAAAATCAAATAATGCGCTTTGCATAAACTGTGGTTTTACCTAATATTAGTGAAAGTGGGCACAAAATACACTAAAAGCAGGGATGATTAGAATCAACCACAATGGATTGCAATTGAATTGCAACAAAATAATTATCTGCGAGCCAGTGACTCGACTAATTGCGGCGAACACTAATTTGATTAGGTTACATTAATTTATTTGAATGTATGTTATACTTGTTTGTCAAACATGGCGACGCACCGTGTTGGAAGAAGCGACGAGCATCGGAATGACGTGGAGCGAGGTGAAGCGTAAAGGTCAAGACCGTTCGCGATGGAAGTCTACTGTGGACGCCCTCTGCCCCAGCTAGGGGACATGGGATCTTAAGTCAAGTAAGTCAATACATGTTTGAACTGATGATTTATAATAATTATCCTTTAAATCTGTAATGAATTATTTAAATTCTTTTACAATCTCGGGTCTCTGCGGAGTCCCTGTCCTTTGGAAGGAATACAAGGGGACGAAGCCAACTTTTAGAGGTCCCGTTAGACATTTCAAATGGCATGAGACCCCAACCGACGATCATCCCTGTATTGACTATGAAAGCATACCCAAAGATCCGGATCCCAATCTCTGGATGGTGCAGAACTATTGCGTGGAAGACCAGCCTCCACTTTGACTGACGACGGTCCAAAGAGACCTTAAAGAAGCTCATCTAGACACCGACATGACACAAAGCCATACACAATAGAAAACGAAGACAAAGAGGGCCGACCCCAAATAAATGGGATAAGGTCTAGCCAGAAGAAGAAGAAGGTGCAGAACTATTGCAGACTATGGAAACAAAAGATGAGATGATTCAGGTCTGGATGGTTTAGTAGACTGATTACCGTATACAATGGCAGAACTATCGGATGGACGTTCAAAGTCGTTTGGAGATGCTATAAGCATCTCCAAACGACTTTTATAATGCGCACAGCAAAGTAGTGGAACTGTCTACCTGAGTCTGTGTTTCCGAACACAACTCAACTCTAATCTCTTCAAAATTAGAGAGAACAGGCTTCTTCTGGGTAAGCTCACTTCATCTTCGCCCTTGTCTCTGTCACCTCTGACCTAGACTAGAGACAAGAGAAACCCCATCTCAAATAAAAAACCTATTGGCCCCTGCCTGACCATTGACAATATACATTTAGGCTTTGAATCCCTATTATTATAAAATCTGCGTCCGACGTTCCTCTACAAACCTTCTGCGTTTATAGTTCCATCTATTAGTGAAAACCGTATCAAATTTGTGGTAGAAAAACACACACAGATGCGTTTCCAAACACATTCAACCCTAATCTCTTCAAAGTTAGAGTGAACAGGCATCTTCTGGGTAAGCTCACTCCAACGTTGACTTTGTCTCTGTCACCGGTGACCTAGACTATCAAGTCAAGAGCAAACACATCTAAAGTAAACAAAAATGCAGTCAGCGATTTTTGTGGTTAGTTTTGCATTGAGCAAGAAAATTGGCTTTAAGTTGATTAAATGATAGAAAATCAGGATGTAGTTTATTTAATTACGCATCAAAAAGTTTAATGAAATAAGCTGTTTTAGAGCAAAGGAGTGTATTTGATTAGAGTTTAAATGATGCAAATATTAAAAAAGAAACAAAATTATTGACATAAACAGGTTGGAAAGACATGCGACACTTCCGCGCGAAACGGTAATCACTCAACATATTATTCTAGGACTCGTGTGCGCGACGAAGCCACAGCGATGATTTCAGCGACAGCCGTTAACATCATCATGGTTTTTAAAAAAAAAAAACATTGTCCCACACTAGGAATTTCTCCTGTATCGTGGGTGCGTTAACAAACATGCAAATTCACATACACAAACATTTGTTCCGTGCAGGAATCGACCCGCGACACGCAGCGCAGCAGCCAACCGTTCACCACTGCACCAACTGTGTCGTAATTTGCAACAGGTAACTGTATCAGATGCCATAATAATGTCTCCGAGAACCACACAATGAAAATCATTCACATCATTTCCCCACGTAACCCTAAACCTGATAAAATCTACTCGTCATTATGTCATGTTAAATTAAAAATCCTTCATTTAATTGCGTGTACGCACAGGCTGACGTAACTTAAAAATTATCGCCAAGTCAAAAGTATTCCCAAACCGGCCGGTAAGGTTAAAAATTGTAACAAGTACTCTTGATCTGTTTTCTGCATGGCACTTTCTCTGTACAAGTGATATAATACAGTAACTTGTCTGTATGTTACAAAACTTTAGTGGGTGTGTCGTGATGTATATCTTTTATGGTTCAGTGTTGAGTATGAGATTATCGAGCATGTTATATGAGCTTAGAGGCGTTCTTGGTTGATAAAGATATTTATGAGAGTCAACAATGTCGAATTGACAAAAGTGTCTTTAAAGATGTTTTCTAATAATGATAAATAAGTGGTGACTGGCGTCATCTTATCTTTGTCTATCTTTTCTTGTCTATTCTCAATTTATTTGTTGTTATTGCAGCATGTCTTCTTCTCCAATACTTCTTTATTTGCCGTCATCATAATGGTCATCTACTTACTCGCTATATCATCACCATGATTGTCTACTACTCTGTCGGCTGTCATTTGTAAATCTTTAGCAGTCGTTACGGATAGTTAGAAGTCAGAAAATCTGACTTCAGTCTTGCCAAGAAGTACCGTGTTACCCAGTTAATGGGTTGTGGAGGTCTGGTAGACAGCCACTTCATGTAAAATACTGGTATTCAACTGAATCCGGTTTGTTCACTACTCTAAAAATCTTAGCCAAATCTGCTTATACATAGTATTTTCTAATAATGCTGTTAATATTTTCATGAAGGCATGTAAACATTAATTCCGTGTTAATCATTCATCTTTTACTTTTCACTTAATATAACTTAGTTCACTTCATCGTTTTTTTTTTCATACATTCTTAACTCTCATTATCATCTCCTTGCGTTTATCCCATGTTACTTGAAACCGATGCAACTCTTTTATGTCCTCCATTCTGTTCTGTCGTTACGCTCTGACTGACTGACTCTTTTCTCTTTCATGTCACCAAACTTCTAAAACAATTCATTCATCTAACCGTCTAACAGTGAGTACAAAAAATACACAAGCATCTACATGACAATATTTGAGCTAAAAGTAACACCCGGGCGCTAAACGCTTGTCGATAAACACCTATAACTGGTAATCTTTGAATTGTAAAGAAATGTACATCAAATAGACGTGACATATTGTGCTAATGAGGGACATAAAATTTATGTACCGCAATATTTCCATTCATCTAAAGCTTTGCATCGCCGGCTATGAGATTTAAATCGTAATTGGCAATACGTGGGAGTAAGTTCAGCAAAGTGTAGGAACAATCCTTTGTCATTAAACATGTGAGACGTTATATTATTTCATATGTTTTCTTTTCTAGAGATTTTCTTATCTATGGTTTCGCTATGGTTTCTTAAGAGGGTGGGTTTTCTTAAGATTGAGGTGCCGGTCAGCATCTTCTACAAATGGACCACGTTCCTTCATGTCCTTTTGGATTATGTCATCCATGTCGTCTGCGGTTTCTTCCTTCCTTTCTCGTTTGTCTATAGAATCTCAAAACTGTCAACATTATCATTATTATATCAGCCGAAAGACGTTCACTGCTGAACATAGGCCTCCCCCAAGTGTCGCCACAACAACCAGTCCTGTTCGTCTCGCATCAATCGGCTACCCACGACCCTCACCAGGTCATCGGTCTACCTTATGGGTGGCCTTTCGTTGCAGTCTTCCGGGACGCGGTCCACTCCAGAACCGTTCGGCCTCATTGACCATGTGCTCTGCGAGCAATGTGTCCTGCCACTTTAGTTTACTACTACCACTGCGTACTGTCATCAGATCCTTACAAAATAGTTACTAACTACTAACTACTAATGACTATGAATGTACTGATAACTACTACTGTTAATAACTACTAATTAAAAACCACACACGAATATTCATTATACTTTCAACATGATCAAATTCAAGTCGTGATTTAGTATCAGAAACTAATAATGTAAAAATCTAGGGAAAGAAGAGGTTTTTGGATTTATTAAGAACCCCCCCCCAGAACCCAGGGGGTTTAGAACAGAACCTACAGAATGAATGCCTAAGCTTGACAGATGATCAGGCTTTTTTTTACTATTGATAGGCACACGCTTGCCTAGAAGTAACCTATTCACTCTTGACTTGAAGACGAAAAATAATATTTTGGTATTATTTTTATTCGGGTATTCAAATTGTATTTAGGCTAATTATCGTATAGACTCTTACTTAAAAGCGTTTAAATTTAAGTCAGAAATGTAGAAAAATTAAAAGGGTTTTTGACTGCGTTTAAAAATACGAAAATTGCTCCTTAAGCATGGACTATTGCACAATGCAAGTTTGAATAATATTAAACATTTTAATTTAATTTAAGAAAATAAATCTATAAAAGCAGCCTTTCAGTTTCTCAGGTACCTATCAGAGACAGATTTTAACACTTACAAAGCGGTTTTTGGCTTAATACTGTAAATGTATCTATAGAAGGCCAAAGGCTGGATTTTCCCTGCAAAATGGTGGCTCATGGGCCGCCAGCTTTGTCAAACCTTATACTGGAAGCTTGGTTATGACGCGCTTATTTTTTGCAGAGTAAATACAATATTTTACGTATATTCTCATTTACTCTCATAAACTGAAACAAGTCTGAAAAACCAGATATAATATATAAAAACTGAGGATCAATTCAACTATTTTTAAGCAACTTTCGCATTCGCATCTTAGTCGCAGTCCGTCATATATTATATATAATAATAATAATAATGTCCTGATAGCCGTGGTATACCTCTCCACTCCTCTAGTCTCCTCAGGATATGTTGCCGTGCAGGTATGTGCGCCTTGGCGCTACGTCACTGTGCTAGCGACCGTTTTCTGGGGCCCATTTATTGAGAGTGCAAGTCACCCCCTGCCATTTAAAAGCCGTGTATATTTTCAGTGGTCAGGCAGGGGCCAATAGTTCTTTCATAGTATACGGTCATGAATCCATTAAACCACCCAAACCCATAGCCTGTGACCTTTTGTTTCCATATTATGCAATAGTTCTGCACCTACCGGGGATTTTCCTTGGGTATACTTTGTTTGTGCATACAGGGATAATCGCCGGTTGGTACCCCATTCCATTAGAAAGTCTAACGGGGCCTCTGCGAGTTGGCTTCGACCCCTCGTATGCCTACCAAAGGACCGGGACCTCTGGGTCCCGAGACTGTTCAAGATAATAATAATAATAAACCATTTATTTTCAGGTAACAAAGACCCATATAAATACCTTAACCTAAGTATAAATATAATTACAATTGTGTTAGTAAAACAAACTTATAATATAAATAGTATTACATACATATAAATAAGAAGAATTTGGCCCTCAGATTTGTAGAGACTGTACGCGCCGTTTTTAATACAGCTACCACGTTCAAAAGAGGTGTGAAAGTATCTCTGCTCAGCATATTTACTTGGCACTATACGCATAGCCGTAAACACTATTAACATGCTGAGCCCATAATGTACTACAACTAACAGCATTATTGACTCAACTAGTTGAGTCGTGAATGCGGGCCCTTGCCACGGAGTAGATAATGAAACAGAGAAAAACCTTGTAGTAAGTAATTCGCGGTTTATTTCTCTAGCGATGCTTCTCGCGTAAATTGTGGTTGTGGTAACCCACAAAGTTGTGATTTAGTGTGTATCTGTCTATCACTTTAATGTGTCTAATTTAAAGAATATTATCCTGTACCGCAATTTTGTGGGTAGCAATAACTTACTTGAGGCGTGAGAGCCATCGAATTATATGACCCACTATACTATCCTTAAGCTCATCACCGATGAATATCCTGTGAAATTGTTTTCACAGAATATGTATCGGAGATGATTTCAAGGATAGGATAGTGTTTTCAGAACACACACTATTCAACACACTAACACTTTGACCTTGAGTTGGTCTTGAGCAGTACGAAGTGTCAAAAGAAACTGAGGCCAGCTTGTATTCGTTTTGTTTCTGCTGACGTAGGTGTATCTTATATTATGCATAATTCATGCGTCATTTCTAGAGTCATATGCTATAGTATATTGACTTCAATGTGTATTTTACAATAATATTGTAGACTAGCTGTGCCCACGACTTCGTTCGCGTGGATGTCGAAAAATATCTGTTGCATAGATAAAATCTACTTTAAGTTAATACCTTGCGTATCCTGATCTCAAAATTAAGAAAATAGGAAGAGGGTAATGCAGGGCACTCTACCATCTCTTCCGGTTGAAATGCCGATTAGCCCGGGTAATCTCCTGGTACCTCGAGCTAGGTATCAAAATCAACAAAATCGACTATCGAATGAACGGTGGTAGGTAGTCTTCAAACTACGAAACAAAGAAACTGATGAATATGGTTGATTCTTAATTTTGTCGAGCCTTAATTTTGTCTCTGGCGAGGCGGCGAGCCTCCTTGCCGGACTGCCGCCATGGGATCTAGAGGCGAGAGCCCTCGCGCTCATTTACGAATGGCGCGTGGAGGCGCTACGCCGGGGCGAGACTCCTCTGTCGCGGCAAATTGCAGCACGGCGGACGGAGCTCCGGCGGGATCTCATGGCAGTATGGAGACAACGACTGTCGCAACCCAGCGCTGGGCACGCCACAATTGCGGCGATAAGTCCCCTCTTTGAGGAGTGGCTAGAGCGGCGCCACGGCGTCCTTACCTTCCGTTAGACGCAGGTACTCACCAGACACGGTTGTTTCGGGAGGTACCTGTTTCGAATACGGCGGGAGGATACGACCAGATGTCAACACTGCGAGGATCGCCCGGAGGACACGGTGGAGCATACGGTGGAGGTCTCCCCTGCTTGGGCGGAGCACCGCCGTGTCCTCATCGAGGCGATCGGCGACGGCGACCTGTCGTGGTCGGCCCTGTTTCAAGCCATGGTCCGGAGCGAGGAGACTTGGGAAGCGGTCACCTCCTTCTGCGAAGCAGTAATGCTAGCGAAGGAGGAAGCCGAACGCGTGAGAGAGAGGGAAACCTCACGCCCCAGCCGCCGCAACAGAAGGAGACGCCCCGGGCGTCGGGAGTCGCAGGGCGATTCTCGGCCACCGTAGGCGGGGGCCTGCGGACGGCGAGCATTGGGTGGCTCGCCGTCTGATCAGAACCAGGCCCAGGTCAACGGCGCGCTGTGTTCCACGCGCGCCTCAAAGAGCTGTCAGCATTAAAGACGGGGCCCGCTAGGGCCAATTCCTGCCGGGGTTGCGGGATTTATTCGAAAGAGTCACCGCGGCCCTGGAACGCAAAGGGCATTAGGAGGAACACGGATGGGTTTTAGTCAGTAAGAGTCTGACACTCCCTTCTGCTTCACCCAGAGCGGGAGGAGTCATTTGATGATTTCCCATCCTTAAAAAAAAGGAAAAAGAAACAGTTTCTTTGATTTTCCCTGACAATTGCAGATTACAGAACACCGATAATTTTTTTACATTTTATGTTAATTAGTTCTACCGGGTTTATAGAATCGATTTACTGTGTAAGAATAATCGAATTTTTTAAATCGATATTTAGTAGGTACTGAAAGAGGAGACTTATTAAATGAGGAGCTCGTAGCTAAATAATAACAGTCGCACGGGTCGATCATGATCGATTCATGGTTTACCAACTCTTGCCTAGAACTGAGAGTGAATGACAACACGATTTCACAGTAACTGTCAAATCGTGTTATCATTAGTTCTCAGTGGTTAGGTGATACGAAGTAGAAAATGCCCGCCCGAAACTAAGCCCGAAACCGGATTTCGTTAGAGAGTAGCCCCCCAGCTTCCAGTCAAACGGGATTGGAGCGGCTGCCTACCAGTCCTGTACAACCCTACAATACTGGGTAACACGATACTTCTTGGCAAGACTGTAGGTGTCAGATTTGTCGGCTTCTGACAATCCGTAAAGACTGCCTGAGATCTCTTCTCGGTAGGTATGTTAAACTGGTCACCCATCCACAGACTGACCTTGGCAAGCGTTGCTTAACCTTGAAGATCGACCCGGGCGTCTATTATATTCCGTGGTACATAGGAATCTCGGTATGTTAAAATGGTCACCCATCCACAGACTGACCTTGGCAAGCGTTGCTTAACCTTGAAGATCGACCCGGGCGGCTATTATATTCCGAGGTACGTAGGAATCTCGGTATGTTAAAATGGCCACCCATCCACAGACTGACGTTTTTACGTGATGCGGCTGCCTACCAGACTTCCACAACCCATTAATTGGGTAACACGGTAGTTCTTGGCAAGACTGGAGCCAGATTTACTGGCTTCTGACAATCCGTAACGACTGCCAAAGATCTTCAAATGACTAAATGTTATTTTTTTTTTCCTTCGGTATTAAGAGTTTCACAAATAATATACGCATTCATTCATGAAACAGTTCTAAACTGTTACTATTTCATTATCTCAATAGATGGCGGTGCGTGTATGAGCTTCACGTAGTGAAACTTTAAACGATACCTTTAAATACAAATATCTTTTGATAGAGTGAAGCGATTGCGATGAAACAAAAACTAAGTTATACCTCCAGTCACCTACAATTTTAATGCGTGAAATTTATCTACGTTATTTCTGTACTTTTTACGTGATGCCTGCACATCCAAACAGATAAACAGACAAACAGACAAAAATTCCAAAAATGATGGAAATGGGTTCTGTTAGTTACCCTTTATCTCCCTAGCTATTTTTTAATTTTTTATTTTGAATGTACAAAAACGACTCTTCAACAGATTTATTATATGTATAGATATAGATTAATTATTTACGTCAATTTATACGTATATTAAAATACACTTTGTAAACAAGCTTATTACAAATTAGAAGATTATATTCAGGATAAGATGCTTGGAAGCACGCTGGTCCTGCTCCATAGGACAATCAATGTTGTGGACAAAATCAAAATGGTTGCTTTATGTTTTAACTTTATAGATGTTCTGTTTCTTTTTGTGTTTGTATTTTTCTGCTAACTCACACATTGTTAATTAATGATTCCAATATTTGTAAAAGTGTGAATGTCATGTACTTATTTAGAAAATTAATACGTCTACCTCTGCATACCCTAGGTGCATGGTCCTCACATATAACTATATTTTTGTATACCAAATATTGTAAAAGTTTATTTGAAAAGAGTGAACTATGGAGTTTCGTTCTTCTCCATAAGAATCTACCTTTCCGAATGGACAGTAGAGTCACTTTAGTATTTTATATTACTTGAAATGTAAATGACGTTCAAAAGTGCCGTTTAATGGCCTAATTGGAATAAACGTTTTGGCTTTGACTTTGAATGCCAGTGGGTGTCTCATTGTCGACTAGCACCACTCACGATACACAGCTATTCGGTCTCTGGCTAATTCATCTTCTTGTACCTATACGCATCATCAGTTCATCACTATGCGTATTTTTCTTATATTTGTCTTCGCTTGGTCTCGACGGGCGGTCACTTGGATTGTACCAGTTAATAGTGTCAAGGTGACAGTATATTTTTCACTGGTTTTACGTATACGATGAATGTTTGAATAGTCATGTGTGTGTTTGTTTGTTTGCTTGCTCGTGGTTTATAATTTGCTTTTCTATATGAATTGGTAGATTTATTAACATGTTGGTTTAGTAATTTTGCAATAATTGTTTTACATTTTACTTCTGCAGTTATAGAAAACTGTTCGTTCATTTACATTTTGCTTTTACGATATTGCGATTTAGTAACTACACTATCGGTAGGATGAATGCAAATGGCATTCATCCTGCTGATAGTGCCGTCATTATTATTTGTATTTTTTTCCATACTGAGTACCGATCTTTGCTCAAATTTCTCACTCCCATAACCTTGCACATGTCAATCTTAGCACTACAGCAGTTGAAAACACGTATCTGCACGATGATGACAAAAGACTGACTTTTATAACACCGTGAGATGAAGATCGCCCCAAGAAAGAAAGTAAAGAAATTGTACTTGAAGATGAAAAAAAAGCAAGCATAGTCGCGTCCAAAACCGGTATCCCACAAAAGGGTCATAATGCAAGTTCAATATTGAACCGACAAACATTTTCGACGCTGCCGTGAGTAAACTTTGCCGTGGTTTCATTTCACACGACTCAGAAGGTCGTAATAACCAAATATGACGCTTGTTTTTTGCGCTTTACATTTAACACCTAAACTAGTGTAAATAAAAAAAAAATTGCATTTTGATAAAAGCATCAAAAGATGGAACGAAGACAATTAAGAAAACGGAAGGGTTGAAATGCTGGCTGAAGGACTGCAATTGAGGCTATTTCGAAAATGATTCAGAATGCAAGAGGAAATATATTTCTACGTCTTTATAGATACTCGTGTTCATGACTCGAATACGATTTTATAATATCACTGTTTTGCAACGAGCAATCCTAATACTATACTAATATTATAAATGCGAAAGTAATTCTGTCTGTATTTCTTTTTGTTCCCTTTCCAATTTTTAACGAAGTTGGATGAAACTTAAAAAGACCTGAATAATTTACAAAAGGCAGTGTGGGTGTAATTTAGGCATACGGAATCTGTCAATCAAAGCCATTGCAACGTCTGTGTGGTAGGTGAAGTGGAGAGAGGCTCCTAAGAAGTGAGTTCTTGCCTGATTAATGTTAGGACAAAAGATAGTTTTTATTCTGAGAATATGTTCCCTTGCGATAATTTTATGCGAAGCTAGTCTGTATTACCTAGATACAGTCGAACAGGTTTTTTATTATTCTACGCAGCTATCTCGTCCTTGATAAGGAGGTAGTGAAAATAATTGTTTTTCCTACTCCTCCGCTTACTTACTTGTCGGATTAATTTCGTTGCGGGATCCAAGACAGTTATCGTTTCTGTGGGACTTGTCGAGCATTGACTCGGCGTAATTGAAGCGTCAATTTGTGGTGGTCGCCACTGTTGTTTCTGGCTTTCAAGAGTTGCAATGGTCGAAAATATGTGTGGCAGGCAAGTCCCTAAAAAAGAACACGAGCAGCTTGCATCTATGTGTTTGAATGAGTGTGCTGATTATCTAACTAATAATTTCTTATCCAATTATATTATAAGCAAAACTTATGATGTTCACGAAGACGATACCTGAGTACTAGATAGCTTGTTTTATTGTGCAAAGGTATCCAATTGTATTGTCAATTTGAACAGATGCGCTACCCATTTGTGACCTACCTGGTCTGTATTATAACACCGAACCACCTAACACTAGAAACTAGGCATAACATGGACAGATGTCGTTACCTAACTAAGTAGAGTTACGTCGCATTGAGCAATGCCACTAAACGTCATTATGTGGTATGCGACCACTTGGTTTATATTATGATCACGTTATGAAGTGCTTTCTCTCATATTTGATGGCATTTATTCGTTGGTATTGTATTGTTCGGTAGCTTCTTCAAAGCCTTAGCCCTCATTATTTTCTTAGCCTTGGGCTATAGACAAATTTCTGACATACGTAATGAATGTAGCCTGCCGGCCAATGCTAGCCTGTCGGTTTTGTATCGGTTGCATTTTGGGGAATGTGCGACGGAATTGCATAATTTAATTCCGCCAAGCCGGTTCCATCATCGGCCCACGAGATGAACGGCGATGCGCCAGCGGTACATGGTGAACATCCCACCCAAACGCACAAAACGTTTTGGGAACACATTCATAGTGCGTACAGCTAAGGGGTGGAATTCCCTGCCGGAGTCTTGTGTTTCCTGATAGCTACAACCTGGGAGTCTTTAAGTCAAGAGTGAATAGGTTACTTTTAGGCAAGCGTGCATCTTCGACCACATCATCGCTTACCATCAGGTGAGATAGTGGTCAAACGCGTGCCTATCAATAGTAAAAAAATTGTGAAAGATTTATTAAAAGTCATGTTTGTTGACCACATGACATTGTGGTACTTAGTAAATGTCAATCTTATACGTCTACGTCAACGTGATGACATGAGATGAGAGGACAATATTGCTGCCTTGACTGAACATGACTGGGACTGATACAGGAACGTGGGAATTCGTACAAGGAACGAAAGATCTATGTTCAGCGGTGGGCGAACGACTGTGGATGATACTAATGATTGCACACAGAATATCATATTGTCTTTATATTTGTTCTTCTACTTTCAAGCTTCTCTCTATTACTCATCATCTTGATAGTCTCTCAATTGTCAAACAGTCCATCCATTGATACATTGGTCCAGTTTTCAATTTAATATATACTTTGGCTTAAAAAATTTCAATTGAGAATATCTAGCTTTGTATAAAGTTATTATTTTCAAAAATGTGATGCCTGCTCAGAATACGTTGGACCTTTACTGTATGCACTTTCAAGAATTAAAAATAGATACTCCACTTCAAGTTACAAAAAGATTATGGTAAACCCAAGTTTGTTTCTAGATTATAATTTCAAGCCTTAGTTGGGTTACCTACTAAGGTCGTGTTAGAGCTTGAATTGTTTAAGCACCCTATAGAACATCCAGTCTCCAGACCCGTATCAGATGCTAACCAAAATCAAAACAGCACATTAACTTCGCATAAACAACACTTTGTATGCTTAACATATATTTCCACACCACACAAAGCTTTTATAATCTAATTTACGTATAATATATTAACAATAAACACGGTCATCTTTAGCATAATCTGCTGTTGGAGTTGATATACTAATCTGCATAAGTATCGGCTCTCCGTTATTAAGAAATACATTTCCCTTAAGTGGTAAGTGTAGGAGGATAATTACTGTCTAAACAACGAACAGTTATTTCATCAGATTAGTGCAAATATTTTGATTTCAAAACTTCATTTTTGAACGTTGTTTTTGGATTCCAGCTTTGAAATAAGCCTTTAGAAGAAAATATGAGTTTTGTTTCCACTTTATTGTATCCTTCCACAAAAGTGGCAGTGGCCAGAACAGATGGTTGTTGGGGTTAAAAAGTTCTGGAGTGGCGATCGCGTACCGGAAGACGCAACGTTGGATAGCCTCCAACAAGTTGGACCGTTAACCTGGTGAGGGTCGCGGGTAGCCGATGTATGCGAAACGCACAGGACCGGTTGTTGTTGCGACACTTGGGCGAGGCCTATGTCCAGCAGTGGACGTCTACGAGTGAAGAAGCATCCTCTGAGTCAGCTCTTTCTATTTTTGATATTATCCATCTCTTTCCTTAAGGTCTTAGCTGCCTTATTAATTCAACAGCGTCCTTTTACAATGATGAATATTTACTATCTAACAACATCCCTCTCAATGTTTCGTAGATCAAGCCCACAACAAGGCTTGCTGTTGCATTCGATTTCCTTTTAACCATCGTTATCGTTGTTAAAATAACAAACTTGCAACTATTTTATTAATAGTTGCAAATTTTTACACTAAGACTCTGTTGACACCGATTTTTACGCTTATACGGTTAATAAATCATAAAAAAAGAAAACATAGGGACACAATTTATATCCTTCTTATTTAGTTTGCCAAAATATCTCTTAAATCGGTCCAATATTGGAGGAGGAAACAGTCGAGAGCCAAACCGCGAATTATGACTTTTTACATACAAAGTCTCGCCGCCGATATTTCCTCATAAGTAGTCCACGACCTCCTAATCCTCCTATTGTTGCGTCTAAACCCGAGCTAAACAATTAACTTAGCATAACGCTCACTAAAACTACTTTCACGTGATCGCAAGAATTCGACACACCCAAACAACAACAGTTTTGTAAGATAAAGATTATACTACAAGCGAGAATATTCATTTAATTTGAATATAAAATTCTATACATGTAATATGCATATTAATGTGGCGCCAACTTCTAATGTTATGTGTGAGGGATAACCCGTGAACTTTGATGATATATATTTGGTTTTAAATAATTTTGATGGTTTGTTTTTTGAAGGTTATTGATGCAATCAATCACCATGTCTAGACGGATGACGATACTTCGTTATATTTTGCACTACTTGGAGCACTAGCAGTACCACCAAATTTTAATGCTTGTTGGGTTTTATCATTACTTCATCCTTACGTATTGCTGATTAGTTCTAGCCGATAGAACGAGTCTATGGTTCGCCATTTTAGTCTCTTCCAATTTTCTCATGCCTAACAATAAAGGCTAGAATTCAATGTAGTCTTAGGATAAAAAGAAAATATGAAAGCCTAGTAAAATTAAGATGCATCTTACTGGACATATGGAGAAGGAGAGGGAGAATGTTAAAGAAAATGGAGTGAATGTTAGTGTAACGGTAGAGAAGGTAGAATGCAAAAAAAAACATGTTTTGCATCAATCACATTGGCAAAAATGTGATGATGACGATGATATGTTGAGTGTTTTAAAACGTTACTGCAAACTTACCCATGACCCGTTCCACAGTCTTAACTTAAAGAATCAGATCTTTGCAACTCCGTCAGATGTGTCAACCAGTTAATAAAAAGGCAGTTACAAAATTTAATCTTCTACCTTAATAGCGGAAGCTAGTAAAGGAACCATGGAAGGATCGCTTACTTGCGCTCGCGCAGTCTGTGACGACCCCAAAAGCTATGTGGCGTGAAGAAAATCATTTACACGCTGGAGAAACATTTGTAAATATGACAGGTGTCAATATAAAATAACTTTACTGTTTTTGTTTTCGTACTTTACTGAGCGTGTCAACAAAAGTGTCCCCTTTTTTATGCTTGTCAGATCTAAGCTTCGTCCATCGCGGGTGGCACCTGGATGAGGCTGGCTCTGTAACATGGGGATTGGCACAGGAAAAAAGAGCCGTACGTTCAGCAATGGGAGAAGTCGGACTGTGGATGATGATAATGATGAAGATAGTAAGGAAATACTTTGTGAATCAACATCATAATCTTCTCCGTATCCCACTTTGTCTTCGGTGCTTATATCTTTTTCTCCCATAGTTTTCTTTAAGTCGTCGACTCATTAGTAGTAGTTGCCAACCCCGTTAGTCTTGTTTTTCAATAAGGAATTTTTTTGTAGTAGCCTGAAGCGAGGAAGCCGACGTGGAAGATATTAGTGACGGATAATCGAAAGGCTAGTGCAGCATGTTGCCTACCGATTTCTCGTTGCCTTTTGTCATACTTTCGTCGTCCTAATTCGCATCGCATTTCCAAGGTCACGTAGAAAAATCATACCTACATACTTTTTCAAATACCGCATCCCCATACAGTCCACTATTTTAATCCAGCACCCTTTGTCTAGGGATACCTGCTGTCAATTTTTAAATTTCCGCCCAACTGGTGGTGTTTTGGCGCAACCATTATTTTTTGGACTTCCCCTTGCTTCGGAAAATCATTGGTCTTGCGACTGATCTCTCACCGGTAATGGCTTTTCTATTGGACAATGAGAACAAATGAACAGAGAATTCACCTGTAAAAGCAAGTCAAACGACTTAATAAAAGTTATTTATTTTACCGTCACTATGGAAATATTGTCTTAATTTTGGAATCACCAATAATAAATTAGCAGTGATGTAATAATTTAGTATTAATTAAACACCGATAAAAGGATGAGCAGGCATGTAAGATGTCGACACTTCGTAATATGATACGTACGGCGCTAAATTCCACTGGCAACACCGAGGTAGGCTGAGATAGTGTAATTAATATGCTAATTAAATTCTTAGCTAACTAAGGAAAGATTTTACGAGACTTCACGCAGTTATCTTGTTCTTAATTTATTTTTAAAGATGGAACAGCCTGTTTCACTCGTTGCTTGCATAATTTTTGCTCGGTAGGTTAGTAAACCTATCAGACCATAGATAATAACTATATTATAAAAAAAAGGAATAATCGATATGTGTACTAACACATATCGATTATTCCTTTTTTTAGGGTTACTACGTGGTCGAGTGGTTTAGGCGTTTGCCTTGTGACCGGTGGTCGTGGGTTCGATTTGCACGGGAAGCATACTTTGTAAAGTTGTTTCATTGTAGGCTTGAATCACCTGATTGTCTGATAAAAAGATGATTCTATGCTTCGGAAGGCACGTATAAACCGGTGGTCCCGGCCGCCACATGGCGGTCGTCAAATAAACCATGTCAGAGGCCCTTGAGGCGGTTTACAAACTCTGACACCGGGGTGTGTGGGGTCGTTAGACCTTACTGCCCACACGGTAAGAAGAAGAAGGGTATCCGTATACACAGGGTAACCAACGGAACCCTATTTTTAAGCCTCCGCTGTCCGTCCGTTCGTCCGTCCGTCTGTCCGTCCGTCTTTCTGTCTGACAGCGCGCTGTATCTCAGGAACCGTAATAGGTAGACAGTTGAAATTTTCACAGGGTATGCCGTTTCTATTGTCGCGTAGTATTTAGAAACTCTTCAGCATTATTATATATTAGTATAAATAATACAAGTTATAAACTATGTGTGTTCTAATTACATTTAAACGCGTTCAGTAGTTCTTGGGTGAAAGTAACTCTTTCAACCAAACCTTCTTTGTCGTATGTTGTCGGCCGGTGCCGTATGGTGCCGTTAACGAATAATGCCATGCCATCACTTCCCGTGGGTGTCGTAAGAGGCCACTAAGGGACACACCAGAGAATGGGCAGCAGCGTTATATGTAAAAAACGCAACACCATACACTGCGATCGCCAACCCGCCTGCCAAGCGTGGCGATTATGGCAAACCCCCCTCTTTGGGGGAGGCCTATATCCAGCAGTGGACGTCTTTCGGCTGATATGATGATGATGATGAACTCTTTCAAACTGATTATTTCTCTGACTTAACCTTTTTATCCGACTGCCAAGGAAGGGTTATGTTTTTCTCGCGTATCTTGTATGTTTGTTTGTGACTATTAAGATATCGTTAGACTCATTTCATAAACAAAAGTGTCCTTAGATAGGTTGACGTTATAAATACGGTACACGTGGTTGATCAGATTGGCCTACCTACACATGTTTGTCATCAAAGTTGCTCATACTTAGCTTCTAATTTTAATACGTCCTCGAGACCATTGAATAGAAACCTGTTATAACCGACTTGGGTGGAATTGACAAAGCCCAAATAGCGTTGAGTAGGGAAGTCTATACACGTGTCCCAAAAGAAAGACACGGAAAATCCTTGGAAGATTTGCCCACGGCTGAAAAAAGCTGCCTACACAGAAATCGCACGTTTCCAATGGATTATTTTGCCACTAGCTGGCCCACGTAACTTCGTTTGCGTCACATTTTTCATGAATGCTTCGCTCCTATTGGTCGCAGCGTGATGTTGCACAGTCTTTGTGCTTTCCTTGATAAATGGGCTATCCGATACTATAAGAAGTTTTCTCGAATCGGCAGTTCCTGAGATAAGCGCGTTGAAAAAAAGTTGAACAGTTTGTTTGTTTGGTGGTTGCACCAAATTTCAACACACAAGTCATGTTTTGTATAGAATTCTCGTATCCACACCTACGAACTGTATTTTTGTCACAATATATTAGGTATTTTTAAAAAGATAACTAATTCTTTGTGATTTCTACATTAGGTTATACATTCACGAGATTCAGAATCTAGTTCTGGGTGGTGGTGGTGGGTGGTCAATGAGCAATAATACCCTTTTTGATAAGTCAACTAAAATGTAGGGACTGTTGATACCATTTGACGTAACGATACTCGCACTGACTGCTAGCACTGTACCCGTAATTTTATATTGATTGTATGATAATTTGACCAAATTCGAATTCCGCGTGGCTTTATTCCCTTTCACTAAATTGTAAACTTTTTTTTTGTCTACACTAATATTATAAAGAGGAAAGATTTGTTTGTTTGAATTGAATAGGCTCCGAAAGTACTGGACCGATTTGAAAAATTATTTTAGCATTGGATAGCTACATTATCAGGGAGTAACATAGGCTATATATTATCCCCGTACTCCCACGGGAACGGGAACTACGCGGGTGAAACCGCGTGACGTCCACTAGTAATAAATAAAATGCTAAAGTTATTCGTTAACTTGCACTGGCAACTTTCTCTGCGCAGATAGTACAAACAATGTCCACCCCCAACTCCCCCTGTAAAGGGGTGAACCCTCTACGGGGAGAGTTTCCAAAAATCCTTTCTTAGCTAACGTTTATCAGTCATAATCTTTCTACATGCCAAATTTCGCATCCATAGGTCTAGGAAATTTTGAGATTTTGTGATCCATCTGTGAGTGAATGAATGAATGAATGAATGACCTTTCGTTTTTATACGCGTAGATAAATATTTTTGTTATTTTCATTACGAAAGTGTAGCATCGCGTATTGTGTACCGTAGTGTCTCAGTGTGGGCTTACCCTTACAAATCAGGAGTCGCTAAGAATGATAAAATGTACATTAATTTATATTTATCATACGTAACATTAACTTTTGCACATCCCACGTATACATACAATGAGGAATACAATAAAAATTAATACAACATAATAAATATTCCGATTGGATTCTAAGTTTTACGAAATAACTGTATTTGTTTGGAAGTTTTTAACTGATTTTCAAATCGCTTTAGATCTTAACTTTAGAATAATAAAGCTCACTTTATCTTGATCAACAAACTCTAAAGCTTCATCCACAACTTTAAGTAATTTTGAAGCTTTTGTCTTACAAAATAAAGCTGATTTTGGTTTATTATTTATAATACCTAAGCAAAGAATTCCGTAAATTAATAAAATCACTAAAATACATTCTTTAATTTTATGACACTATAAAATTAATCTACAATACTGATACGCGGATAGAAAATAAAGTTTTAATTCGAAGTATCTGGGTTAGTATTGTTCCTGTTTATTTTAAGAATTGGCCACGCCTCTCTACGAAGGACGTGATTTTCAATCACAAGAATGAGGGTGCTTGTTCATTACAGCGAAGCGAGGTACCAACCCGCATTGGGCCCGCGTGGTGGATTAGGGCCCATTCCCTCTCCTAGAGAAGAGGCCTGAGTCCCAACAGTGGGAACATTATAAGGCCGACTATGCTATATGCTATGAGGTAGTGGAGCGGAGAAACGGAGAAATATTAACCAATCATATCAGTCAATATGTCAGTGACTCACGTGGTGCTGAGATTTTATTCAATTCCATTGCAATAACCAACAACCGGACCGGTTGTTGTGGCGACGCTTGGGGGAGGCCTATGTCCAGCAGCGGACGTCTCTCGGCTGATATGATGATGATGAACCAATAATCAATGGAATTGCACATAATCTCCGCACCACGTGAGTTACTGACATTTGGACTGACATGTTTGGTTAAAATTTCTCCGTTGCACGCATTGATATATAAAAAACCCAAGATGCACACTCACCATCTCAAAAACGTCCGCAAAAAATAAGTGCAATTGGTATAATTATGCGCAAGTTCGAAACAGTCTCTCATCGCTCGCCATATTGCACTGCTTTGTAAAAACAACTTTACGCGATCCGTGTAAGGTTGAATTTGCAAAAAAAAAATGTTTATAGTATAACTACACACAACTCACACATGACACTTGATACATGTCAGTTTTTGACGACAGTTTCGAGTGTTGCATTTGTTCGAGACTGTGCATCTTGGGTTTTTTATATATCAATAGTTGCACGTCATGTTATCACGTCAAACAACAAGTGCGAGTCGGACTATCACACGAAGGGTTTCGTACGTTACCTAAATAAAAAAAAAAACACGTTTCTTGTATGGACTACTACTTAAATTTTAATTTTAATATTTTTTTATTACTTTTTTGTTACAGTGGCAATAGGAATAAACACTATGTGATAATTTCAACTGTCTACCTATTGCGGTTTTTGAGAAACAGCCCACTGACAGACAGATGGACGGACAGACGTACAGCGGAGGCTTTTTTTTAAGGATGGGAAGTCATCAAATGACTCCTCCCGCTCTGGGTGAAGCAGAAGAGAATGTCAAACTCTTACTGACTAAAACCCATCCGTGTTTCTCCTAATGTCCTTTATGTTCATCAGGTGAGATAGTGGTCAAACGCGAGCCTATAAATAGTAAAAAAAAGTCCTTCATGTTATTAGTAATGTTGGTTCCGCTTTGGGTACGGAAACCTCTAAAAAGTAATAAGTCAAGTCATGTATTCCAATTAGGCTGACTGGCTGAGAGCCAGCACTTCTGAAAAATCAAAGTTCTACATAAAAACAATACCCTAGACGCCCGTCACCACTTCTACCTGGGAAAAAAAGAAGTGGCGCAACAAACTCCAGCGGATATCTCGTTTATTAAAACTTGCCCCTTGTTAAAACTTGGTATCGTCAACTTTCCGAAGTGCGGAGAAGTCTCGGCATATTATAAACGTTCGGATATACGTTTATAATATGCCGAGACTTCTCTCAGCTATCTGAGCAACAAAATTATAAAACCATATTCTTTTGTATGGAGATGGTCTGCTTAAACTACAATGTGTAACAGAATAAATACCTAAAAACCGGTCAAGAGCGAGTCGGACTCGCGCACTGAGGGTTCCGTACCACCATATAAGTCCCTATTAGGTTTAAAACCTTGCTTTTTGCCAAATTTCGTGATTCTAGGTCAACGGGAACTACTATTTAGGTTTTCGACCAAAAACTTATAGGGTACTTCCTGTGACCCTAGAATGGTCAATTTTGGTTAAAAGCAAGGTCTTACAGCATAAGTAAGGGGAAAATTCCGAAAAATAAAAAAAATAAAGTTAATGTAAATTTTGGTACTTAAAAGTTTTCGCGAAAATCTAAATTTGCCCATATCTTTTTATCGTGTTGACTCAGGAACTTGATTTTTATACACCTAATAGGGAGACTATAGACCTCAGTATCTGGTATAAATTTCCAAATTCCAAAAAATCTGGTGACTTTTCATTGGCACACGTGTATGCCATTGGGCGTCAACTGAAATTGACGCATAATGGCATCCCACATGCCATACCAAATGACGCGGTTTAAACTTCTTTTTTTTTAAGATACAGTGTTTAATATCCTATGGCCCCCCATCAACCAAAAAAAAACATGGCGGCCACCGATTTTTTTACAGTAAATTATTCAATTGTTGCTGCGTCGCGACGGCTATGGCGGCCGGGTGCTCACAGGTTAATATATTTATAACATTGGAGTTTGAATCAGTCTCAAAAGATAAATATTGGTAAATAAAAAAAAAATTAATAGGTTAGTCTTAATATCGTTTTTAGTTTCATTAATTTGTACATGATGGACTCCCACCCACGCGCACAAAACATTTTGGGAACACATTCATAGTGCGTACAGCTAAGGAGTGGAATTCCCTGCCGGAGTCTGTGTTTCCTAATAGCTACAACCTGGGAGTCTTTAAATCAAGAGTGAATAGGTTACTTCTAGGCAAGCGTGCTGCACTCTCGACCACAGCATCGCTTACCATCAGGTGAGATAGTGGTCAAACGCGTGCCTATAAATAGAAAAAAAATACGTTTAATTATCTTATTACATTTACATTATTTACACACTCCTTATTACTGTACCTAAATTAAACTCAAAACTCAAGTAGTCAGCTACAAAGCCCGGAACACGCCTGCGTACGGAGCGGAACACGTAAATAAAAACTGGGGAACATGAGAACAATGCACGGCCTTGTCTGCCTGACTCAATAAAGATCGGGTTTGATCTACGCGATTTGAGCAGCCAACGGTTATTTTTTTATCGCGACGTTTCGGAGTTAGTAAAAAAATCTAACTTTATTAGGATCATCAAACTAAATAAATCTTCGTTGATACATTTAATTCTCATTTTGGCAAAAGCTCTGTAGTCAGTTGAGTTTCAATGTATATTTTTTTTATTATTATTATTTTAATTCTACAGATACCTGAATACGCGGTTTAAAATGAGGTGTAGATATCCAAAGTTACCAACTAATTAAACCTAACTGTAGTCTAACTTTTTTTCGACTCCATCATTATTTCAACATATAACACAAAATATTAAAAAACAATTTCAAACGAAATAAATCATAAAATATGACGACATATTTACAGACAGTCGACAGAAACATAAACGTTGACTTAAATTCCAATCCGTCATCTATAATTAATTTAAACTTTACAAGTTAATCGTTTACAAGATAAATCTCTGAGAGTAAAGGTTGAATAACTAATCGTAACTAATTTATTTTAATCTGCGGTGGCCCTGTATATATTTAATTAAAAATGTGTAAAATCTTTATTAATATAAAAATTGCGTTAGCATTTTGAGGTGCAGTTGTCTGCAAAAAACAAACCACGCCTCAAAACATAAATTAAAATGAATGCTACTGAAAAAGAAATAATATCAATGTTGTTCGGCTATAAATTTATTTATAGCCTGTATTTTGATTATGATAAAAGGATATTTACTTTATAATAATTCGTATTTCTCTGTCAGTAGTAGTGTGTTCAGGGCCAGAATATTTGGCTAAACCATAATTCAAACCATTATTTTTAAGGAAAATTGGCGCCTTAGGTAAGTCGCCGTTAGCCCACTCGCTCTGTCCACAAGTCTTGAATTAATTTATAAATCATATCCATATTCAGATTTCCCAATCATGTGTGTCTTATTTTTATCAAAATCATTTTTTGTATTTCTAAATACTAACTGGGAGAAAATGCGCTTCCAAAATCGCAAAATATTGGGTTATAGCAAGCGGGTACAAAATAAGTAGTACCCAGACGTAACAAATTAAGCAACCCTCGATAAGGAGGGAAGTGGAAATTATATTTTTTTTTCCTACTCCTCCGCTATACTTTTCTGAATAATTTCGTTGCAGGATCCAAGACAGTTGAATCGTTCCTCCGGGACTCGTCGGGCTTCATTGGCTCGGCGTTTTTCTGGTGGTCGCCACTGTTGATTCTGGATTTCAGGAGTTGCAGTGGTTGGGAAAGTGTAGCGGGCTTGTCCCAAAAAAACCCTGGATTTTACAATGCTGTATAAATGTCCATACCTTTATTGAATCACGCCATTTTCCTGTAAAAACAAAAATAAACTATTTCGGTAGTTTATTTTTGTTTACAGAACCAGCAAAATTTTTATTTTCGCGTAAGTCACACCATGCCTTTTAAGCGAACAGTTAGCGTGTCGATGGTACGATACATCTGATTCTGTCAGATTAGCGGAAACTATAGAGAATGAAGACGTGTAACGGTTTGTGTAGGGAGCCTTCATTAGTATGTTCATTAGTATGCATGTTGTGTATGTTATGTTCAGACATCATTATGAGAAGGTGTGCTTTTGGAACCTTCTAATCCGGCCGCTTTAAGGCTGCTCTCGAGAAATGCATAAAAACAGCGTGCAGATAAAGCAACTTTTCGTCGGCATTTACTGAGAAATTACATCTGAAAAAAATTGGTAGTAATTTGCATGATATGATACGTAATTTGTTTTAGCCAGAATTTATGTATCGGAATCACATAATAAGAAAAAAAAAACACCAAATCACCTCCAAATCATTGAGATGAAACCATTTTAAGCCTTTATTTTTTAACAAAAATCTGAAAAAAAAATATTTACTGCTTTGCAATACAAACAAAAATAATTTGGATTTGTTTCTTTTTTAAATGCGTTATTTCTTTATAATAAATTTAAAAAAATGTGGGTAGCGGAGTGGCGCGTACAGGATAGAACGATACAATCTCGAGCAGGAAATGGGTGAAAGACTGCAAAGAGAAATGGTAAGGGAAGTAATGTTAGGTAAAAATAGAAATAAATTCCTCAATATGGGTGTGACCGATCAAATTGAAAGAATCCACTGAAGTGAAAACACCCCGTCTATTTTTCCATGATAGATATAGGACCTTCCAATTTTTATTCCCATCCAATTTGCAAAAACTGAATGGCGTAATCGACAAATCATTTTAAAAAAATCGGACCGTATATTTTTAATTGACAGTTTCAAAGTGTTGTATAATGTTACATTTGCGAAATATTAACAATCTTATTCTTGTTAAATGCTGAGGACGTTAGAAATTAGTCTGTTATGTAGTCACGATCATAAATATTTCCTAATTACCGATGACAGAAGTTTAGATATGAAGAACTTTAGATAGGTATGTTTTTGCTAAAATTTTTGCGTAAACAGTCTCCCTCCCACGTTTTATGCATAACTAATGTTATACTGATACGTTCGTCTTCTTTAGGGTTCCGAACAAAAAACGGAACCCTTATAGGATGACCCGGGTGTCTGTCTGTCTGTCTATCCGTCTGTCACAGCCAGTTATCTCCGGATCCACTGCACCGATTCTGCTGAATTTTGGTACACATATGGACTTCTATGACCCAAACACGAACGCGTTACGTATATTATTAAATTTTTAGTGTGTGGTTCACTTTTGGGAGTCAAACAAGACAATTAAAAAAGGTTTTTGAACAATATCGTGTGACATATCAAATGAAAGAGCTTCCTGTGAGGGTTTTTTTTTTTCATAATTTTAAAATAAATGGTTTAGAAGTTATACCAGAAATTAGACGAAAAATTACCATTACCCCCCCCCCCCCTATCTCGGAAACTACTGAGCCTAAAACTCTGAAAACAATGGAGATAATAGAATAGAATAGAGTAGAGTAGAGTAGAGTAGAATAGAGTAGAGTAGAATAGAATATAATAATAAATACCATATAAGTTACATAAAAAATAGATGAAGAAAACATTACATAGGATGACACAATGGGCGGCCTTCGAAAAAATCGATCTTTACCTATAGATTACAGGAAAACCTATAAGAAGTCTATAGTGTTAAAATAGCGTGATAAAACAATATTCATTCGGAACCCTTCGCACGCGAGTCCGACTCGCACTTGGCCAGTTTTTTCTTTTGCTATTATAGGCACACGTTTGACCACTATCTCAACTGATGGTAAGCGATGATGCGCTCGAAGATGGAGCATGCTTGCCTAGAAGAAACCTATTCAATCTTGACTATCAATGCCTCGCCAGAACTAGTACCTAGGCTTTTATTAGTACTAGTCTAGGTAAGTCTATACAGGGTGCTCGAGGTCCGTGGTTATATTAAGGATGATGTTGAGTAGCTGGAGAAGTTCGTGGCTAAAATAATAACAGCCGCACGGGTCGATCGTTAAGGTTAAGCAACGCTTACCAAGGTTGGTCTGTGGATGGGTGACCATATTAACATCCTGAGTTTCGTCCGTGCCTCAAAAAGCACATTAAGTCCGACTTAAGACCCGGCTATTTTTTCCGCTCCGCTGCCTCGCTCCGCGTCATTGGACAGGCAGGATAAAGCTGACATTTGGAATATACGTTTATTTTATTACGTAAGCATCAGCTAAAAAGGGGTTTAGTAAATTTTTTAAGATATGGAAATGGGAGAAGGAATTTCGTATGAAATTTATTCTTCCTTGAAGCCGACATCTACGCAGACGAAGTCACTGGCATAAACTAGTCTACACTAATATTACAAAGAGGAAATATTTGTATGTTTGTAGCGAATAAACTCAAAAATTACTAGACCGATTTATAAAATTCTTTTACCATTAAAATGCTACGTTATCCCTGAGTAACATAGGCTATAAAATATTTTCGAAAAAAGTAGAAATCCCTACGAAAATTGCAATTCTAAAACCGCGCGAACGAAGTCGCGGGCGAAGTGCCAGTCAAAAATATTACAAATTGTTTTTTTTTGCGGCTAAGTCATCCTTTCAAAGAATTTTAGATAGTAAGGTCAAAAGAATTTGATGAAATAGCGCTGCTTTCAAAAATTAAAGGATTTTTGAACTCTGCAGGTCAATGCCTGCAGAGTTCCCACCTACATAAATGCCAGCAATGTGGCAATACATTGCTGGCATTTATGTTATCCTCATATTAATCCTGCATTTGATATGCAAGATAAGAAACGCTCATGACAAACGTGTAAAGAGCTATTAGAACTTACGACGCTCAGGTTTCCAACGATTAAACTAAAAGTTTTTCAAAATCAAAATGAAAATCAAAAGGCATTTACTCAAACTAGGTTGAAATACAGCACTTTTTGAACGTCAAAATTTACATGAAGACAGTCCCCCAAATCGCCCAGCCCGTCACCACTTCCTAGTGTTTTAGCTGGGAAGAAGAAGTAGCCAACAAACTCCCCAGCAACACAACTGTCTGTTAAGTTTAAAGAACTTGAATTTATATAACATTATTATTCAACATTTTATGATAGATATCGATCATTAAATTAAATAAATGGATGGCACATGTCAGCTACACACTATATTATCCCAACAATTAAATATGAAACAATGATAAAACTAATTACATATATAGGTAATTAAATAACTAAACTCTAGCATACAATACTAATCAAAATGAGCCTCCAGGGATAAATGGCGTGCCCACTTACATGTGCAACAATGCAATTTAACCATAATCTGTGACCCAAAGTCACAAGTGATAAACTAGGACCATCGCAGTTAAATTATAACACTTAAAATATTAACAACTAGTGGACGTCACGCGGTTTCACCTGCGTAGTTCCCGTTCCCGTGGGAGTACGGGGATAAAATATAGCCTATGTTACTCCCTGATAATGTAGCTATCCATTGCTGAAAGAATTTTTCAAATCGGTCCAGTAGTTTCGGAGCCTATTCATTTCAAACAAACAAATCTTTCCTCTTTATAATATTAGTATAGATAATAAACCACGGTCAGCAAGACGGCCAGTCACCACAAGCAGCACCCGCTAACGAGCCTAACGCAAAGATCAGCCATTACCTCGCCATATTAGAGAGGAGGAGGTAACCCGATCCCCGACGCTACCGCAAGCAGCGATGTCAGGGAGCATGACGAACCTGCTGCCGGTTTCTCAGACAAAATCATACTTATCAATTTGTCGAGGTCGCTAGTTAACCACATACTGCAATACAACTCATAAAAAAAAAACAAGAGAAGATTATGTCAATAAATAAAATAACAAAAAAATTTGGCCAAGTGCGATGGAAAGATTACAGGAAAACCTATTAGAAGTCTGTAGAGACTTCTAATAGGTTTTCCTGTAATCTTTAGGTAAAGATTTATTATCTCCATTTTTTCCAGACAAACAGACAGACAGACCGACAGACAGACAGACAGACACCCGAGTGATCCTATAAGGGTTCCGTCTTTTTTTCGGAATCCTAGAAAGAACATTTAGCATTGTCTCGTGTTCAACACAGCGACGAACTATTTATTATTTTAGATTACATTTAAATCTTGGGAATAGAAAAGTCCTATCGTACCCTGCAAATACATAGGTACCACACGCCAAAACCTGGTTACCTAGCATGTAGCGGAGTTAGTTCGAAAGTATCATCGCGGCCCTGTAGTACTATTCTGTAACATTTTCGTGTCTCGATAGCGGAATTCGAGGTGAGTATCAAATTCGTATAAATAAGACCTTAATGTGAAGCTCGATAACGAAATAGTTATTTACAGAATAGACTACCAGCTAGTCTGACCAGAACGTAACGCAAAGGGAATTGGGAGGCGCACGGATGAATTTTAGTCAGTAAGAGTCTGACCAGAACGGAAGGAGCCGCTTGATGATTTACCATCATTAAATAAAACTGGCAATAAAATAAATAAATATATTTAAACCCTTGCAGTAAGCCCTTTCATTTGATGATACACAATATTGTTCAAAATACTTTTCTTTTTTAATTACTAATTTGAACCCCAAAAGTGACAACCATTCTAAAAATTTAATGATTTACGTAACGCATCCGTGTTTGGGTTACAGAAGTCCATATGTGTACCAAATTTCAACAGAATCGGTCCAGTGGATGCGGAGAAAACTGGCTGTGACAGACGGACAGACAGGCAGACAGACACTTTAGTGATCCTATAAGGGTTTCTTTTTTTGTTCTGAACCCTAAAAATTAGAAAAAATAAAGGTAAACACTGATTAGACACACATGGGTAGGTGCTGAAATCATACTTATTTTCTTTTAAATTTCTTCCAATAAAATCAATGCACCTCCTTAGTTTAGTCCTGATTTCATGAATGTGGAAACTTATATAGTAGTACTACGTACGTTCTAATTTTATTCAGGACTAGCTGACCCGCGCAATCTCGATTGCGTCACAATTTTAATTTCTGCTCCGCTTCTTTTGGTCTTAGCGTGATATATAGCATATAGCCTTCCTCGATAAATGGGTTATCTAACACTGAAAGAATTTTTCAAATCGGACCAGTAGTTCCTGAGATTAGCGCGTTCAAGCAAGCAAGCAAACAAATTCTTCAGCTTTATATTTAATAAAGTATTAGTATAGATTAAATAAATAGGCCCACGTAAATAAATATATCTATTTATTTATCTATCTATCTATCACGTAGTAAACCACTGACGGTAATAGGATCAGGATAAAGAAAATACCAAGAAATTAATATGCCTATTATTTTGACTTAAATCCATTAGTGCATCCCATTTTTGTCTGGCCTGGACATAGATATAATACTGGATTAGTAAAATTAATGTAAGCTTTCATCTCTCTCCTTAAAAAATTAACGACATCTATAAATGGTTTAAAAAACATTAACATTAAGTAGCCCTATAAAGTCTTCATGTCTACTAAACTGACAAAACAACTTGCTACGTGACTAAATAACTAAATACGGCTTTGGTATTTCAATGGCGAAATATTGGGGAATCCCTCTACACTGTGACCGCGGTGGTCTTCAATAACATTCACGCCAAGGACCTATTGTGATAGCTCAATAATGAGGTATGGCACGCCGCAAGAATTGTGTTGTTCAACCAACACATGCTGAGGCTGTGTCGCAGTCAATATTGTTCAATGTTGTTGTCGCGTTCCCAAATTGTACTGCCACTGGCATATCCGTCTCTTTTGACGGACCGGGAAAGCAGGCGGTCCGTCACAGTGGGAACGGCTTTTTCCTCGTAACGAAATCCCGAAATCGTGATGCGTACGTGTTAATTTCTTGCAGAATTTATGAATTTATTTTGGGAAGTGTTCGTGGTTAATTTAAAATGGAATTTAAGATTTTAGTGAAGATTTCTTAAAAATCGATTTTGGTTCTTAAGTTCTTTTTCCGTTGTATCATTTATTTTGACACGGGAGTGGAACTCAACCTGCGTCTGTATTTCCGAACAAATTCAACCCTAATATCTTGAAAATTTGAGTGAACAGGCTTCTTCTGGATAAGCTCACTCCATCGTCGACTTTGTCTCTGTCATCTCTGACTTAGACTAGAGTCAAGAGCATACCCACAACAAAGATAAAAAAGTGCACAACTTTTCTTTTAAATTAAAAAAATAATGATTGGAAAATAGCTATAACTACTTTATTTTAATGATAAGTGGTTGATGATAAATTGCAACAAAATATCAAAAAGCAGTAGTTAATTAAACTTTAAATTTTGATATTTGTAAAAAGTAAACTAGCGTTTCGTGTGGCGTCGCTTTCTTGACAGTCAAAAATTACCTGAGGTCATACTATCGCGATTAAAAAAATGTCCTAGGTACACAATCTGCAACAATCTGCCTATGTTCTATACCTGTTCAGCTATATAAGCATGATTGATGAACAAACACCCAAACATCTCTTAGATTTCTCCAGTCGCTGACTCATTACTGAGGGTCATGGTCTCTGGACCCCTTTAAGCGAACACATTCATAGTGCGTACAGCTAAGGAGTGGAATTCCCTGCCAGAGTCTGTGTTTCCAGATAGCTACAACCTGGGAGTCTTTAAGACAAGAGTGAATAGGTTGCTTCTAGGCAAACGTGATCCATCTTCGACCGTATCATCGGTTATCATCAGGTGAGATAGTGGTCAAACGTATGCCTATCTATAGTAAAAAAACTGGCCAAGTGCGAGTCGGGCTCGCGTGTAAAAGGTTCCGAATGAATTTGCTTTTTTAACGTGTTATTTTAACATGATAGACTTCTTATAGGTTTTCCTGTAATCTATAGGTAAAGATCTATTATCTCCTTTTTTTTTAATTTTAGGCTCAGTAGTTTCGGAGATAAAGAGGGGTGGGGGAATGGTCACTTTTCGTCTAATTTGTTGATTTTTTTTTTTGAAAGTTTCTAGTTTTACCCCCAAAAGTGACCCACATATTAAAAAAAATATAATTTGCGTAACGCGTCCATGTTTGGGTCACAAAAGTTCATATGTGTATCAAATTTTAACAGAATCGGTCTTGTGGATCCGGAGAAAACTGGCTGTGACAGACAGACAGACAGACTGACAGACACCCGAGTGATCCTATAAGGGTTCCATTTTTTGTTCAGAAACCTAAAAAAAAACTGTCTTCATCGATTCTGGTCCAAAGCTGCCATCACAGCCTGCTGGAGGACGTAGCTTCTTTCACTTGGTCAGACCATCGTGTTGCCGATCGGCCTCGTGCTTTTTTCCTTCGGTATTGCCAACAATTACCACCTTTTCAAGGCTCTTATCTCCCCTTTGCATGCAAACATACAAAACTTATACGACGTCCTTTGTACTCGTATGTACACTACGCATTTCAATAATTTTTCAATGAGCTCATATTTCAATAACAAATTTCATTATTTTGAATCTTAAAACTATGTAGATTTTCAAATTAATATTTCGAAAATTAAATTGCTTTTACAAACCGACCAATTAATTTTATGGGATTTCATTTATTAAAATCTTGTCTGTAATTTAGCAGGTACAGACAGTTTGTCCTTCGTTTTGATAGAGCTCTCTTGATCAAATCCTCTATAGAAAATAAATTGCTTTTTATTTCCCTTTGAAATTAAAAGTACTTAAGGTAGCAGACGAGTCGTGTATGGGTATTTAATTTTGTTTTCTGTGGCGACTTAAATATGGGGTGTCTCCGTAGTTAAAGAAATATGAGGAAATTGGGGGATGTTTTTATATAAATATGAACGGTGATTGATTTATTATTTCTATCTGTTTGAAGAGTAAATAAAATTACTCAAATTATTCAGGTAATTTGAGTAAAATAAATCAGAAAAATATTTTTGTTTGATATTTTGTAATGTTATTTAGTAGAAATAACTGAAGTACGAATAAACATAGACTCAGGTAGAATTTGTGTACATATACCGCACAGTTTTGTTTTTGGACCTAGAAGATACTGGGAGAACACGACCCTAAAATTTATTTTAATAATAATAATATGTAAATAAATTATTATCAGCCCAGGTTGGTATTGGAACAATAACTTGTGGTGCCGTATAATTATTGCATTACTAGCAACTTTTTTAAACATCTATATCAATGTCCATACTTAATATATAAAGCTGAATAGTTTGTTTGTTTGCATGAACGCGCTAATCTCAGAAACTACTGGTCCGATTTGAACAAATATTTCAGTGTTAGATAGCCCATTTATCGAGGAAGGCTATAGGCTATATATTATCACGCTAAGACCAATAGGAGCGGAGCAGACGAAGTTGTGCGGGTCAACTAGTCATGTTTAGAGAAGTGTTATCATTAAAACGTTCTTCATAACGAAAAATTACTAGGCCTGGTCGGCATTTGGAACAGAAGAGGTGAAACAGCAAGTACCACCTACCTTGCATAATACTCTTCCAAATTCCTAAATCTAAGAGGAATCAAGCAATGCTAACATTTTACTTTCCGACTTACTCGCGAACGAAATCGCGGACAACGGCTAGTTGCATTATTAAACTGAGTTCCGTTATTTAAAAATAGGTAATTATCCGCCGGGGAAGACCTAAGAATTGCTGACGTGACGACGGGTTGGTCAGAGAAGGCAACACGCCGAGAAGAGCGGAATGCTGTTGGGGAGATCTTTAGCCAGCCGTGGGAAAATGAAGTTATTGAATACTAGCACTTCGCCCGCGACTTCGTCCGCGTTACTAGTAATAAATATAGCCTATGTTGATCAAGGGTAATATAGTATACTAATGGTGACCGAATTTTTGAAATCAGTCCAGTAGTTTTTGAATTTATTCGTTACAAACATACAAATCGTTCCTCTTTATATAATACTAGTTGACCCGCACAACTTCGTCTGCTCCGCTCCTATTGGTCTTAGCGTAATGATATATAAGCCAATAGCCTTCCTTGATAAATGGGCTATATAACACTGAAAGAATTTTTCAAATCGGACCATTAGTTCCTGAGATTAGCGCGTACAAACAAACTCTTCAGCTTTATATATTAGTATAGATTATATTATATAGTACAGATAGTATAGATTAGAGTAATTTTTATAAAATAAGTACTCCGTGTCATAGTAGGCGGTCAGCTCCTCTATTTTCTTTCCATCTACTCTGCCAAGACAGGAAAAAATCTTCATACAGTCCGTGCCGACAAAGGAAAAGTGGCATCCCATAGCAATAACATGATCATTTCTAAATAACACCAAGCTATTTCGTAACAACGCGTGGGCTTATCGCCAACGACCTAAGGAGAGCCTACGAAACCTATATGGCTATTAACTCTAAGGCCAATTGCAGTGATGTCCCCATTGCGTACGCTTGGGCAGTTGGACCCATGAAATGCCCATAAAATAAACGATATAGCACTAAGCTATGTTGCAAGGCATGTATTTGTGTTTCAATAGACTTCACTCGTTTGTTGCATTGCAAAATGTCACTGATATTTTTCCTGAGAGTTCGTGGTAGATTTATTTTTTCCATTAATAGGCATTTTTGACCAGTATCTCACGAGATGGTAAGCGATGATGTGGTCGATGATGGAGCACAGCATATTGTAGACTCTGATTAATGAATTTATATATTTATTCAGTCAGGCACGCCAACGATATATTTACTATTAGCTTATGCTAGCGGCTTCGCCCGCGTGGTCCCTAGGGAACATACTCCCGGGATAAAAAGTCGGTCCAGTAGTTTTGGCGTGAAAGCGCGGCAGACAGACAGAGTTACTTTCACATTTAAAATATTAGTAAGGAATAAGTAATAGTAAGGATTACAACAAAAGCAGGCAATCTGCGATCATCAATTCTGTGTAAACACCTTCATCATTTTAGGATTCTGTACCTGAAGGGTAACCAACGGAACCCTATCACTAAGTCTACATTGTTCTTTCGTCCGTCCATCCGTCTGTCTGTCAGCGGGCTGTGTCTCAAGAACCGTACTAGGTGGACACTAGACAGTTGACATTTTCACAGAGTGTGTATTTAATGTATATAATAACTAGCTTCTGCCAGCGGCTCCGCCCGCGTGGTCCCTAGGGAATATACTCTCGGGATAAAAAGTAGTCTATGCCCTTTTTCAGGCTCTAGACTATCTGTGTACCAAATTTCATTTAAATCGGTTCAGTAGTTTTGGCGTGAAAGCGAGACAGACAGACAGACAGACAGACAGACAGAGTTACTTTCGCATTTATAATATTAGTAAGGAAGTAAGGATATTGTTATTTCTATTGCCGCTATGACCAAAACTATTTAATAAAATTTATAATTAGTGGGGGCTCCCATACAAGTAACGTATTTTATTTTCGATTTAGGATACGGAACCTATCGTGTGAGAGTTTCTCGCACTTGGCTGTTGCTTAGGTTTGTACAACTTTTTTCGCCGCATTCGGTGACCAACTTAATGTAAACGCAATAAGGCAGTTCATACAACTACGCATCTATACAATATGCGACGGCTAGGCTTGTATACATGCCAATGACCTTGTGCATACAAACGGAGCTAACTACTCCTCTACGCGCCACTCTGTTACCCGCATTTTAAATTTATTATAAAAAAATAACACATATTTTAAAAAAGTTACAAAACCAAATTATTTTCGTTTGTATTGCAAAGCAGTAGATTTTTTTAGACTTTTGTAAAAAAATGAAGGAGTAAAATGGTTTCATCTCAACGATATGGAGGTGATTTGGTGATTTTTTTTCTTATTATGTGATACCGATACATAAATTCTGGCTAAACTAAATTACGTATCATATAAAAATAAATAATAATATTTTATTTGCACCTTCAGGTAAAATACATAATTGCATGATTATACAATAAAAATTGGCCTTCAGGTAAGTGAAGTTGTATGTTTGAGTTGCAACCAATACCTAAGCTAAGATAACTTAATATCTTGTATATATAGGTATCAATATCATGTAGATCACTATCATATCATGTAGATAACTACCTATTTTTCAGATGTAATTTCTCAGTAAATGCCGACGAAAAGTTGCTTCATCTGCGCGCTGTTTTTAAGAGGAAATGCTGGCGGCGAGACTTTGCATGTAAAAAGTCATAATTCGAGGTTTGGCCCTCGACTGTTTTCTCCTCCAATATTGGACCGATTTAAGAGATATTTCACAAACTGAATAATAAAAATATATACTGTGTCTCTATGTTTTCCTTTTTTGATTAATAGTTGACAAATTTGTACACTACGACTCTGTTGACAGCGAATTATCGGACAATTTTGAGCATTTTATGAGAGTTTCAGTGCTTATACAGTTAATAAATCATCAAAAAGGAAAACATGCGGACACAGTATATATCCTTCTTATTCAGTTTGTGAAATATTTCTTATATCGGTCCAATATTGGAGGAGAAAACAGTCGAGAGCCAAACCTCGAATTATGACTTTTTACATACAAAGTCTCGCCGCCAGCATTTCCTCTTAAGCATTTCTCGCGAGAGCAGCCTTAATGTAAACGTGCAATTAGGCAGTTCACACAACTTCGCATCGACGGCTTAACCTCAATATCAAATAGAAAATACGTTGCGAATATGACAGGCCAATTAGAATGCTCTTACCAAATTACTATAATATAAACATTATATAACAGTATGCTAGTTCATAATTTAGATGTTGTATCTTATTAATATTTTTATACCCAGTTAACCGAATAACGGATTGTTCAATGGTTTAGAATTGGCAATGTTTGTTGAACTTACTAAATGCTTATTTTATTTGAAAGTGGCAATGCCGCCAGTCTTTTGGGCTCACTTCCAGAGGACAGCAATGCGGACGAATTTTTTGACGCCTTGTTTTAGTTAGGATTTTTTATTTTAAGTGTATATATTTAGTACAGTTTAATGGAATAAAATAAATAATTATTCATTAAAGCTGCATGTCAGTCATGGGACTTTATAAATCTTCCTCTATGTAATTGGATGCTATGTTTTTTTTTGTTTGTTTTTGTGCATGTGTGCGTTACTACTTACATAGTTTTTATGATTTTTTTTTTGGTAATACTAACACGCTACGGGCCTTCGACGCCTGAAAATAAATGATTTTATTTTTATTTTTTATTATTTTTTTACTTATCAGGAGAACGGTGGGATAAAAATATAAGATTTGTGATTTAAAATGATTAAATACCAACACTTTGGCCACGACTTGGCCCGCGAGGTTTGCAATGTCCTAAAATCCTTTCTTAGCAGACGTCTCCCATTTATTATCTACCTCCGTGACAAATTTCATGTTCATAGGTCCAGTAGTTTTGAGATTTCGAGGTTAATCATAGAGTGAATGATCTGTCACTTTTATATTTAATAAATAGATTTTGTTGCTAAATTCACAACTTTCATTGGTTACATTCTCGCAATTTTAAAGAGCCTTCACATTCGCTGCGCAGTTGGGAACTGTAAAATAAACTCTATATTCCCAACATTTTTGTAAGGTTTTGATGTTGATTTCCATTTAGACAATATTACGACTTGAGTTTAATCGCTTTATTTTAAGAATTAGCTGACCACTTTGTCCACTTCTTTGGGCGATATTTTCGGGTTAATATATATCAATACTCAATACTCAATATCTTTATTGCATTCCACATATATTCTTAGGTGGTAAAAACAGGTTAATTTCATGTGGACCCTGTCGGGCACAGCAAGATAATTAGGAGAGAGGAAGCATTTTTTTAACTATGTAAAATTATTAGCAAACTTAATTATATTATGTATTGAAAGATGTAATGACAATCAACAGAATGAGATTTTAAGACTTGGGCAGGTATGTACTCAAGTTATGATTTTATAAGTCTATCACTTAGGTATTCGTTTACCGAGTAGTAGCATTTATTTAGCAAAAATTGTCTTAGTCTTCTTAAAAATATGTGTATTTTCTCTTCTTTTTTTATTGATGCGGGTAGCTTATTATATATTTTAATGGACATTACATAGGGACTTTTAGAGTGCATTTTTAATAGAGAACTTGGTAAGTTTAGCCTAGATTGGTGTCTGAGAAGATATCGTGACTGAATGTATCCACGTTTTGGATAAAATTCATGGTGTTTCCGTACAAATTTGCATGTCTCTAAAATATATATACAGAGAAGGTTTAAAATGTAATATTCTATGACACTCACAAATAACGAAGCTTTCTATTGGTAAAACATTTTCAAAATCGGTTCTGTAGATCCAGAGATTACCCTACAACCTCACAAACTATTATATTAAAGTACTAGACCCGCGCAACTTCGTCTGCTCTGTTCCTATTGGTCTTAGCATGATGATATATAGCTATCTAACACTGAAAGAATTTTTCAAATCGGACCAGCAGTTCCTGAGATTAGCGCGTTCAAGCAAACAAACAATGCTCAAATGCTCCGTGTCATAGAAGGCGGTCAGCTCCTCTATTTTCTTTGCATCTACTCTGCCAAAACATAATTTGTTCTTAAGATAATTGATTTAGTGCTGAATTTTGTTTAGTGATGTACGAAGCTACAATTTATGTATAGATATTTGCATGTTGTCATAGTATGGCGGGACGTGTCTTGGACCAAAAAATTATGTAACATCTTTATACCACATTTTTTGCAAACTCACAAATTTTACCTCTTTATAATATTACTAGTGGACGTCACGCGGTTTCACGCGCGTAGTTCCCGTTCCCGTGGGAGTACAGGGATAATATATAGCCTATGTTTCTCCCTGATAATGTAGCTATCCAATGCTAAAAGAATTTTTCAAATCGGTCCAGTAGTTTCGGAGCCTATTCAATTCAAACAAACAAACAAATCTTTCTTCTTTATAATATTAGTGTAGAAGTATAGTATATAGATTAGTCTTCTGATTGTTAATGACCTTACTGATATGTTTTAGAGCGTACTCAAAGATTGAAATTGAAGACATTATTGAATATTTATTATTTATTTAATGCCATCTTTCGATTCTTCAAGGTGAGCCAATATTAAATTTATTTCGTTTCAAGTAACTATTGAAGTAGGCTTCTAAGTACTATTGACAGTTATTTTCAGTCGAAAAAAACCCGGCCAAGTGCAAGTCGGACTCGTACACGAAGGGTTCTGTACCATAAACCATTGTTTGTATTTGTTGTTACAGCGGCAAAAGAAATACACAATCTGTGAAAAATTTCAATTGTCTACCTATTACGGTTCTTGAGATACAGTCCGCTGACAGACAGACAGACGGACGGACGGACAGACGGACGGAGACCGGAGGCTTAGTAATTTTGGATACGGAACCCTAAAAATGAAATTCTTTCACAAGTGCAGCTTGATGAGAATCCTTATATCAACATTTTTTTGGTAAATAAACAACTAATAATGCAAAAAAAAATAATGTACAGTGTTCTTAGTTAAGTACAATACCACGGATATTAGGGTTCCGTACCAAAACGGTAAAAAGGAACCCTTATGGTGTGACTAAGTCTGTCCGTCTGTCACAGCTGGATATCTCAAGAACTACTAAAGCTATTAACTTGAAATTTGAAATAGTTTTAGATGACGTTTGATGAACAGTTTTGCAAATAAGATAGAAATAAAAATGTACCATTTTTTTGCAACAACAACTGAAAGGGATTCTTAAAAAATCGAATTGGGGCTACTAGGGCAAATGGTGGGTACCATATGAAATTACGATATTTGCACATTCTCAAACAGTTTTCAAAAATGTTAAAATGACTTTTGATAAGAAATGTAAAATTTTTGACCATTCCCCCCATTTCCGAAGTTTGCATAGAGAAATGTCTGAAATAATTCTATGTCATAGAAGTGAACATAAAGATTAGATAATAAAACGATGTCTCTAAACTGCACCCTTTTTTGGAAATCATCAACAAATTTAAATTAGTTCCATTATCGGTTAAGATATGGTTCTGATCTAAAACTGCAGTGTACACCGCAGTGTTAAAATTCTCTAACGAATATAGGCCTCGCCGATGAAGTTTAAGAACATTTAACGTTTTATGTGATGGTACGGAACCGTCGGTGCGCGAGTTCGACTGGCTCTTGGCCGGTTTTTTATGCTATGAATGGTAACTTCTATTTCTTCTGATTTTAAATCAAAGATTTATTTTTATTGTCCGACTGCCCCAAACAAAAAAGGTGCTCATGTATGTCTTTTTCATTTTCCCGCCCATTAGTCTAATTGGCTAGATTTTGCCCAAAAGGTCTCATTAGATTCGTTCTTGTAAAGTAATATAAACTATGTATTTTGAAAAAACCAAAAAAATACGATTTTTTGATTTTGAAAACAAGAAGTTTCGATTTTTGTAGAACAGTCATGTGTGGTATCAAAAAAAAAGGGCTTGAGGAGACGATTCTGAGAATTTAAGTAGATAACTTACTAAAATGTAGAACACAAAAAATACTTGCATCAAAAGCAGACCTCGAGATTTTCACTATTTAATAATCTGAGGGCCTAGCACATTGATATATAAAAAACCCAAAGATCACGGATTGCACGGTCTCGAACAAATGCAACACACGAAACTGTCGTCAAAAACTGAGATGTATCAAATGTTATGTGTGAGTTGTGTGTAGTTATACTATAAATATTTTTTTTTGCAAATTCAACCTTACACGGATCGCTTAAAGTTGTTTTTACAAAGCAGTGCAGTATGGCGAGTGATGCGCAATTAATTGCAAATTCAACCTTACACGGATCGCTTAAAGTTGTTTTTACAAAGCAGTGCAGTATGGTGAGCGATGCGAGAGTGTTTGAAATTAGCGCATAATTATACATATTGCGCTTGTTTTTTGCGGACGTTTTTGAGATGCTGAGTGTGTATCTTGGGTTTTTTATATATCAATGGCCTAGCATGAATACTTTGACGTATAGTAACATTAACGTAAGTGAATTTTGAGAATAAAAAAGCTGCAACCCCATAGTATTTTGGTTGAATTTTATGGGACATCCACAATTTGTATCATTCAAAAAAATGAAAATTGCATCCAATTCAAATAAATATTATGTGCGAAACGCGTATTTAAGTTGTGGTAAAATTTTAAGTTACGTTACCAGACGTCAAAAATTTTCGTGTTAAGTATCTGTACTGACAATTTGCTCCTTTAATCTCACGTACTAAATAAATAAAGATAATAAAGATTCTCTATTGCATGATGTGGTCTCCTATAATTAAGGAAGTACATAGATTTTTGTTCTTGTCCTTTATAAGGTGTGTTCTTTGTTGGATATCCTAACAAAATAAAATAAAAAATAAACATTTAATCAGGTACAAAACCTCGAATTACATAACTACACGCACTGACTTTATAATCCTACCTAATAATACTACTTATTAGCCAATGGAATGTTGACTCCTAAATCACATTATGGCAATTATATAAACCCCGTGAGCAAGTTGATTGAAACTCAATCAAAAACATGTTCGTTAGGAGACGGCAAACACTTTTACCAAATATTTAATTGGGCTTACTCAATAATTATTATGTTTTACGGAGACCTTGCTTGTCCGCGTTCCTTCACGCAATAGCCGAAGTACGGAGAGGTGCAAAACGTTTTGCAGTTGAACAAAAATACTTTTACAAAAAATTAAAACCGATTTCCAAACAAAACACTACAAAGAATAAAATAACCTTAATTTCGGAAGTCAGTGTTTTTGGTTTTGTTTCTTTGTTTTTTAACACCGACTTCCGAAATTAAGATTTTTTTTTTTTTGTAGTGTTATGTTTTTATTTTTCACTTTTAAGTGGTGATACTTGGACGACGTCTTCGTCAACGCAGAAATTGAAATAAGCAAAAATGCTCATAAAATAAAAACTACTGAACCAATCTAAATCAGATGTTTACAGGATCAAATGGCAAGTATACTGCATCGCACTAAAAAAGAATCATAGAAATCGGATCAGAAACCTCGGAGTAATCGGTGTACAAACATAAAAAAAACACTGAATTGAGAACCTCCTCCTTTTTTGGAAGTCGGTTAAAAATAACTTTTAATTTCGGAAGTCGGTGTTTTTGGTGAGATATATATTTTTTTCATTTTACTCTTTTTAACACTACCATTTTTGGTAATTCGTAACCACCACTGGAAAGTCACATGAAAGTTACGAAACCTACGCAATTTCGTTTACTTGGATGACATATTTTTTGCAGTTATTTTGATTTAAAAACCAAACTACTGAACCGATTTTGATCTGATCGATTTTGGCGGTGTGTGGGATCAATCGGAAAGTATAGCCTTTCATATCAAAGAAGAACTTTTCAAATCAGTTGATCAACTCCGTCATTAGTTATGAGGTAACTAACACAAAAAATACTACCGAATTGAGAACCTCCTCCTTTTTTGAAGTTGGTAAAAAATATACAAAGTGAGATAAATCATTTTAAGACTTACTTACTTTTTTTTTAGTATGTAAAATCATCAAATTTCTTCTTCCGCTATGGGAAGGGAGTGTAAGACTCTTACTGACTAACCTTTGCGTTCCAGGGTTGCAAATTCCGCAACGCTGAAAGACTTACTTATTTTTAGCAATTGTTAAAAAGGGTTCAACTCCGAAAAATACATTCTTATGGCTAGAAAAGTGTACGGAACGACTTCTTTTTTTCGTGATTTCAAGTACCATGGTAAAATTTGTTGACGTTCCAGGATGTTTTGCCTCTAGAAAAATTTACCCTTTGTACCTTACATCATGATGGAAAAGTTCGTTTGGAGAATTTTATTTCATTCAAGTAAAACAAGGCAAAATGGCAAAGTTAATTTACTTTCTTTGACATTTAAAAATGAGACCACGTCAAAAAGTAGTGCACGCTTGATGACCTTATCGCTCCGTGTTTGATTTGCGACGGCAATCTTTAAATAAATCATTTTATTTCGGACAGTTAAAAGATCCTTAAACTGTTACTAAAAGATTTGCATAGTAACTTAACTAAAGACGCATTAACGATAGGACCACCCATCAACTAGAACACTGAAAACCTAGGGTATAAGTTTTTTAACAAATTGACTTACTATGGTGGAGGAAGTATTGGCTGCCGCAGCCTTCAGAATGCTATTGTGACTGCATCTTGTCTGCTTTAAGCCATGGATTAATACACTTTCGACGATGTATACTTACGACCTAAATATTGGTAACTATCATATGTTATGTCAGTGCAAATGCCAATACTATACATCAAGTCAACACGTATTAGGAAGCCATCTTTGTCACAGTCAACGTGGACTCCAATGCAATAAATCAACACGAACGCACACTACTGGTTCGGCTGTGGACTGCGCTCGCCGGACAACACCATTGGCTAAACCGACACCCCTCGGCTTTCCTAAGTAACCTGTCCACCAATCACAGTAATGCATGCCTGGCCACGGGTGCTTAATTTGTGTTAGTGATCGTTGGACATAGGACACCGGTAATGACGATGTTAGGGGAGCAGTCAGTTCCAGGAGATTGTTATAATAATTACATGGCGGGAACGTAATCATTAAGCAACGGCTCGGTATTAATGTCTGATGCGTCATGTGTGCACAAAGGATTGCAGGTATGTCAAAGATTACGAAGAGGTGGATACGATGGCTTTTGGGCCCTTTGGTTAGTAAAGAGGCTTGTCATTACATTTTAGAAGCGCATGCCAATTGCTTTGTATTTTTGGACTCTATGATCATCGTAACAGGAAAATATGTAAAAAAATAAAAATTCCCTATCTATATAACTTGGGAAAATAAACACAACATCCGCGCAAAACAGCCATCGCTCCGCGTGATCATTTGATTCTGTACACATCTCAGCATGGAAACTCGGATGTAGTCAACTCGAAGTGAACTGTCATTTCATCTTGATTACATGGATTGACAGCTCACTTCACCGAAACCTTCACTTTGACATGTGTGGAAACATTTGATGATTCCTCGCACACACTCAACCGCTGTTGACTGCGTCTATGTTCATTTCGAGCATTTTTGGGGGGTTCTAGTGCTTATGCGGATAATATATCATCAAACAGGAAAACATAGGAGCTTGTTCAGTTGAAATATTTTTTAAACCGAGGCGAGAGCCAAACCTCGAATTATGACATTTTGCTCATTAAGTCTCTCCGCCCGCATTGCCTCTTAAGCAGATACCATATCGCCTACTGTTTCTAAGTTTTTAACATCTGATATTTGCCACTGTGTAATTATTTAGTGTATACAACGTAACGTAGGCATTACGGCCTTTTTGGCTTCTGACTGTCCGTAACGACTGTCAAAAATCTTCAAATCATAGCCGAGATCAACGGCTTAACGTACTTTCCAAGGGATTTCGGCAGTTAAGATGGTGACCCATCTACGGACCGATCTTGGCAGGCGTTGCTTAACTTTGAAGAGCGACCTGTGCGGCTGTTATTGTTTTGCCACGAGGTATATGCAATACATGGGAATTAATAAAACTAGAAAGATGTGAGTGTTTCCACCAATTAGACAATAACGATATCTGATTACATCTGCGGACACACCGAATCTTGGAGCGGACAACTAGACTAAATCTGCCTAGAATTTTCCCAACTAAATCTGCACACGTTTAGACTGATCACTCTAAACGTGTGCAGATTTGCTTCCAGTCAAAACAAGATGCAGCTCATCATCTGCCTAGCCGTTTCCCAATTATATTGGGGTCGGCTTCCAGTCAAACCGGATTCAGCTGAATATCAATGTTTTACGTGGAGCGGCTGCCCACCAGACCTCCACAACCCATAAACTCATTGGCAAGACTAGTGTCAGATTTTCTGGCTTCTGACTATACGTAATTACTGCCAAAGATCTACAAATGACAGCCAGGACCAACATCTTAACGTGCTTTCCGAGGCACGGAGGAGTCTTGATATGTTAAGATGGTCACCCATCCACAGACCAACGTATGCAAGCGTTGCTTAAACTTGCTATTGACCCGTGCGGCTGTTATTTTTTAGCCACGAGTTCCTCTCAAAACTAGATGCAGATGATTACCAGTCTTTCACATGGAGCAATGTGCACTGACCTGCACAATCCAGAAACTGGGTAACACGGTATCGCTTAGCAAGACTGATGTCAGATTTCCTGGCTCCTGACAACTCGTGACAACTCGGTGAGTGTGCCCAAGAACTCTTCGACCTGATCCCACCGGCCCTCTTCTACCATCGGGCATCTAGACGCACTGCAAGTTACCATCCCTACCTTGTTGCCTTGTTATACCTGGCAGGGTCGCCATGTAGCGAACTATTCGATATATAGACTTAGGCTACTTACACAAATACCAACATAGACATAGTTCTAAGACACCCACACTACAATTCCACCAATCGCAATAAGCGTTTCCAAACGTCTTTTATAATGCGCACAGCAAAGGAGTGGAACTCTTACTTACTAAAACCCATCCATGTTTCTCCTAGAGCCCTTTGCGTTCCAGGGCCACGGTGACTCTTTCGAACAAAGCCAGCCCCAGCAGAAGTCCGCAGCCCCAGCAGGGGAACTCTCTACCTGCGTCTGTGTTTCCGAACTCATTCAGCCGTAATCTCATCAAAGTTACAGTGAACAGACGTAAACTTACTCCATCATCAACTTAATCTCTGTCGCCTCAAATCCATAAACCTGTCACGTCATGTCAGACCCATCTCCAAAAAAATACTCTTAACTACTGTCCAAGATCTAAAGTGACAATTGGGATTCAATGCTTAGTGAGTTTTCGGAGGCAAGGAGGAATCTAAGTTAGTTAAGATAGTCACTGGTCGATCATCAATCCACGAACTGACTTCAGCAAGCGGTGCTTGACCCTGAAGATCGAACCTTATGGCTGTCATTAGCGGAAAACTCAATTTTGGGATGAAAAACATATCATATTTTAAAATCAGCGTTTTGTTTTAGTTTGCCAAATGTAATGGCTTCCCAGAATTTGATCCTTAAACCAATCAACGGGTACGATTCCGGGCAAGGAATACCGAGTTTTCAATAATCTAATAATGCAGCTAGTCTATTCTGTAAATAACTATTTCGATATCGAGCTTCACATGAGTGACAAAACTCACAAAGTGAGCTTTATTGCTCACAACATAAAGGTCTTAATTTAAAACTCACCTCGGATTTCGCTGTCGAGATACGAAAATGTTGTTACAGAATAGCACTACTGTTCTGGATTTCATCAAAATCGGGCTCGAGCCTACTTTCAGTGTTTTTCGCTAATCCTCATAGTTTCGGATTTGGCATCCACGCACACTTTAAATATCACCCCGTATACACTTCAATAAAAAAACTCTTAAATTACTGGAAATAACCACTAAACATACCTCTAGGTCTTCTCCAAACTGACCCAAACCACTACATCATATAACCCTGTTTTTTATGGATGGGAAATCATCAAATTACTCCTTCTGCTCTGGTCAGAGCGGAAGGGAGTATCAGTCTCTTACTAACTAAAACCCATCCGTGTTCCTTCTACCATTCTTTGCGTTCCAGGGCTATGGTGACTCTTTCTAAAAAATTCCGCAACATTTTATTACCCTTCCTTTGATAGGTATGTCGATACTGACAAATACAGTAATACTTACATTACGTAAGAAGACACCCATTGCTATTGTAAGTAATTTGTCATTGTCCGACATCGCAGTCCTCAATCGACTGCTAAAGATAATATAATGACTCTCTTTACGTACAGGCTTTTGTCATACTTTCGCTACAATAATACTTCGGACGATTGTTTGCGTTTAATGATAATTTGATAAGTGTTGGAATTTGGAACACAATAACAAATGTTTCTGGGCAATTTGTTGCGTGGCTTCGTAATTTTCTGTGAAATAGTCCAAACGTTACATTTTTTGTACTGGGTTGCCTGGTATACCTGATGTTCTAAAATCCAAACTATCAAAGACCTCTGTTTTATTTATTTTGAAATATAACTGTAGTTGGTCTAGGATATAACGAAACAACAATTCAATTTTGAAATGAAGACCGTGTTCTGTGCTGTCTCTTGCAAAATTTAAAAATTCGTTTCTAAAAATCGTTAATCTAGGTAGAAGTCCGAATGCAATAAACCTACACAAAAGTTGATTAGCCAAACAAAAAAACAACAAGTTTTTCCTCAAAATCCAGCCCACCACTTCTCAAAATAAACTGTTTGTAAAAAGGGGTGAACAGAAAATTAACCTATGGTTTTGACATGCATGTGAGCCTCCATAGGTGAAGGGCAATTTAAAGTTAGACGTTATTCTAGCTGCGGGGAGTTGCGAAATAATCAGTGCACATGACGTTGACGTCAGGGAAAATTAACTGTTCAGTGCATATGACGCTGGCGTCTAGAAAAACTAAATTGTTCAGTGCATGTGCTTTGTGTTTACCCCCAAGGGCCTTTTTAATTAAGAACATCATACGGCAATTTTAATAAGTATGTTGTTTTTTTGGTATTTATGATAATCGTGAGTGACAGACACTGTTCTTGTTGTGTTTAAAGTTCCGCTTCGGGTTTAATTATTAAAGAAAAGGTTCTTTGCACACGGCGTTTTTTAAGCGCCCTGACGCGCTTCAGACACAGACAGTACTGCTTTCTGTTGGTCATCTATAGCGCCGTAAGCGCGCGTTCGTAAAACGTGCGTCGTCGGCGCGTTAATATACGCCGTGTGTATAGGCTCTAAGTAGGTATTGTTTTAGGGCAGGTAAGCCTGTGTGTCCCCGATAGGTATGTGTGGCGACGACGGCGTCCGCGCCTGCTGGTGGAGCCGCGCTGTCGGACCAACCTTCTAAGGGAGGCGCCGCTGACGCGTGCACTTCGCACGCTCAACCTTGTTGCTAATGAGATGGACCTATTTTGTTGTACTCTGGGTGAATTCACAAGGAATGCATTATTTATAAGTAGTTATAGATGTTAGCATAAGTTAGGATTAGCGCATTTATCGCATTGGGTTAAACCTGTCATGATAGATGTAAGGGGCAAATAAATAAATAATAAAATAAATTTTATTTTTTGACTCGCTCCCTACGCCATTGGACGTAAATATAACAGGCTATAGGTGGGCGTAGGTACTATAGGAACTTCTCTGATACCTCCATGTGGCACTTGGACTAACTCTCAGGACTGCAGATGAGATGTTATTTGTTTTAGCTGAACTTTATTTACAGGGTAATTTTTTCAAGTGTGCGTACCTAAATGGCCTAATTCGAAGTAGTAAAGAGTAGCGATAAACACAGAAAGTAGTCTCGAGCCCGAATTTGATGAAAAGTAAAACTGTAACTATCATTGTTTTTTAGGATTCCGTACCCAGTGGATTATTTATTTTATTATTGGGGACACATTCACCAAACCGTGAATGTGTCCCCAAAAGTTTTGCCAAACTGTATTCCAAATAAAGTGCGCACTTTGATCTGTAACTCGTTAGTAAAAACGCATCTAGAATATCTAATATCGCATCTATTGGTAAAAGAATTTTCAAAATCGTTTCAGTAGATCCCAAGATTATCCCTACAACCTCGCAAACTTTACCTCTTTACAGTCATTTTCGATTTTTTGTTGAACCTCAAATGTTTTGAGAAAATAGGTGATACAATGAAATTAATTTGAGGTGGTTTGAAATTCACTGGGTCATCTAATACGAAATAAATAATGTTCTACATAGCTTGACCAATGACCACAAAATAATGATGTATGTACGTTCTATTTATGCATAATTGCATAAGTTACTAGGTGAATAGGTGTGTGAATTGGTTCTTCTAGGCAAGCGTGCTCCATCTTCGATCACATCATCGCTTACCACCAGGTGAGCAAGTGGTCAAACGCGTGCCTATTAATAGTAAAAAAATGCATGCTATTTACACTTTATTGTATTTTTATCATTATGTTTTTGACTTTCTCGGGTCCCTGGAGACCCGATACTTTGATAGGCATACGAGGAGCCAAAGCCAACTCGCAGAGGCCCCGTTAGACATTTCAACTGGAATGGGGCACCACCCGACAATTATCCCTGTATGATGCATGATTGGGTATACTTTCACAGTGCATCCATGTATGCACTGTGAACGTATACCCAAGGACAATCCCCAGTTGGAGCAGGACTACTGTAGAGTATGGAAACAAAAGATGAAACGCTATGGGTTTGGGTAGTTAAATGGACTGATAATCGTTTACTATGGAAGAAATATTGGCCCCTGACTACTGACAATTTAAATGGCTTTAAAATGGCAAAGGTGACTTGCACACTCAATAAATGCCCCCCCCCACCCCCGCCCGAAATGTAAGAATCTGTATTACACTTTTTTTAATGTAAATGAGAAAATGAACCATGCGTCGTCTGAAATAAAGATTAATAAATAAATAACCCAAACATAGAGAAGCTTTGTAAATGAAGTTATTTAAGAGCTAGTATGGAACGCAATAACTCGTCTTTTAATGTTCCTTAGTAATAATGGCCACTTAAAACATAAAAGCTGTAGTTATTCTGCCTAATGATTGTAGTATACTCATAGTCGACATTGAAATATCAAGTTTAAGATCAGCTTCACTTCAAGCTACGCTAAAGATATTGTAATGACATATTAGAGCTGAAAAAATAACATATACAATCTGTGACAGAATAAACGCAATACCTCTTAAGGGGTCATTGAACTCATCATTATGAAAAACTTTCATTATGAGACCAACACTGAAATCGCGAAACCTATATTGCTTTATCGCTAAACCTTGAACCTTGAAAATGAAATTTGACAGATTATTGTAAAATTAATATCTATTATGAGCCTTTTGTGAATTTGATTTTTAGACCCAATGAAGGCCAATTACTCATTAACGTGTCATGCGAAAATGACACCGGAATGCGATGAGATTTTTAATACACTGGAAAATGGTATTCTGCTAACATTCAAATTCGATCTATTCACATTTGCATCGCTATATCATCACATTCTAGTCTAGTAAAATAGCGCCCATTTAGCTTGCTTCTTGGGTAATCTGGACATACGTAGTTTGTCACTGACAGTTTTGCTAGCATAACAAATCTTCACCATCGCCTATCTTACAGTACACCATATACTTGGTATTTTAAACAGTTACGTGATCTGACCGCAGGAATTCGGTGGTTGACCGCAAAACTAATTATTCTAGTTTTAAGCACTTTTTTGTTTACTATTGATCGGCACTTGTTTGACCATTATCTCACCTGATGGTAAGTGATGATGCGGTCGAAGATGGAGCACGCTTGCTAAGAAATAACCTATTGACTCTTGATTTAATACTCCCAGGTTGTAGCTATCAAGAAAAACAGACTCTGGCAGGGAATTCCACTCCTTAGCTGTACGCACAATGAATGTGTTCCTAAAACGTTTTGTGCGTGTGGGTGGGATGTCCACCATGTACCGGTGGCGCATCGCCGTACGTCTTGTGGTCCGAGCATGGAACGGGCTTAGCGGAAATAAACTATGCATTTCTGTCGCACATTCCCAAAAATGCAGCCGGTAGAAAACCGTCAAGCTAGCAACACGGAGTCGATGCTCAAAACTTTGGAGACTTCGACTCGATGATTAACTTGGCTCGTTTCTCGGTACTATTTCGATTCCTGGTTCGGTTTACACGAAAATTACAGAAAGAAAAAAGTTACAGAAACCGATTTTTTTTAAATAAGTATGGTATTTTATGGACTTTGGTACCTACAAGCGGGCCTTAGTCGCTTTTTGTAACTGATGATACATATTATTTTGTGTTTAAGTGCAAATGCTGAACAAAAACGTGCAATATCGCGAAGCTGCACAGAAGGGTAGTGCGAATGGTTTAGAATCTGAAATAATAATTATTATTTAATATTATTATTAGCCCGTGGTGTCCCACTGCTGGGTAAAGGCCTCCCTCCCTTCTTTCCACTCCAGTCTCTCTTAAGCAATCCGAGTCCAATCCCCCAGGTAGCAGTCCAGCTCGTTCCGCCATCTCCGTTCGGGTCTACCGCGTCGCCGGTTCCTGATGTTCGGGACCCAATCCGTGGTTTTTAGGGTTCCGAAAACAAAAGGAACCCTTAGAGGATCACTCGGGTGTCTGTCTGTCCGTCTGTCACAGCCAGTTTTCTCCGGATCCACTGGACTGATTCTGTTGAAATTTGGTACACATAAAAAATTTACAAATTCTTAGTATGGAGGTCACTTTTGGGGGTCAAACTAGAAAATTAAAAAAAGAAGTTTTTTTTAACAATATCGTGTGACATATGAAATCAAAGGGCTTACTGTAAGGGTTTTAATTATATTTATTTCATAATTTTAAAATAAATGGTTTTGAAGTTATTCAAGAAATTAGACGAAAAATGACCATTCCCCCCCCTTATCTCCGAAACAACTGAGCCAAAATTTTTGAAAAAAATGGAGATAATAGATCTTTACCTAAAGATTACAGATCAAGATTACAAGAAAACCTATTAGAAGTCTGTAGTGTTAAAATAACATGTTAAAAAAATTAAATTCGTTCGGAACCCTTTGCACGCGAGTCCGACTCGCACTTGGCCAATTTTTTTTCGCCCAGTTCTCCTGTGGCATGCGGCAGACATGGCCTGCTTAGTTCCACTTCGATTGAAATAACAATGTCGATAATAGTAAAACTTGCGCTAGCAACTACAGACTGATTGATCAGCCTTCTACTAAAAGCACTCTCGATTTTGGTATCGACATGCCGTTCAAACCGCAAAATCTCGCGGTTAACCGCAAAGCGTTTGTGACGCTAGTGATCTTTGTAGAGTGTAGTGGAACATTAGATTACACTAATTGAGTCATCACGGTTTTTTGTAACGAGTGTTTTTATTGCAGCTGAACCGGTTTCAAATTCAAGTTCATTCAACTGCTTTTTGTTCGTTTTGGTATGTATGACGTACATTATGTGTGTCATTTTTTGTGTTTTCTACAGCTTTTTTGTATGTAAACTTAATAATTAGTTAGATCTCATATTGATTTAAGAACCTACATAATATTTTTTTTTAATTCATCAAAGTTTTTATAAGACGAAGGTTTTAAGAGGGAACTCTAGTCCCGAGGAATTTGAAAAATAGGTATTTGAAGAAACTATTGCCGATGCCGTCGCGCTGCGCTATCAAGTAAAGTACGAAAGCGACAACTGCAGCAGAGGCTGATTTTACCTATAAAAACCTTGACCTAAAGTCGTTTTGTATTCCGTTGTTTTGTTCTTCAAAACTGGACTGATCTATAAAAAATTTACATCAATATTTAGAAGAAGACTATATCTATGCTTCTGTTATTTTCTATTTTGTTAAAAACTTATCAAAATAGTCCTTATCAAAATATACTTATCAAGATAAAAACTTATCAAAATATACTTATCAAGATAGTCGTCTGAACATGGCGGTAAAAACGGGTTGTTTTTTTGGGTTTTTGGTTGTATAATTCTTTAAGTAATTATGTTTTGAAAAAAAAAAAGAAAACGATACAGGCACGTACTAATTTGATCTAGAGTTTTTGAAAAAAAAAACATTGCTCTAGCAGCATAATCCACGAAGAAAACAGCGAAATGCGTTTGTATGGAGGAAGACCCAAGAGTTACCGACTAGCTCGCGACAAGAAGTAGCGTTGGAAGGCCTATCACATTGAGGACAAGGGTCGGGCACTAGAGGCAATATCTGTTGTGCTCAACATGTGATGCGGTTTGCCATAATCGCCACGCTTGGCAGTCACGTTAGCGATCGCAGTGTAGCTGTTGGAATGTACAGAGAATGTGGCCATTCTGCGTAGAGAATAGGCAACAGCATTTTCTGTTAAGTCCCTTAGTACGTGTACATGTACTCACAAGTAACGACTGGTGAGTATCGGAAGATGGATGGATGCGAGACGCACAGGACCGGTTGTTGTGGCAACACTTGGGGGAGGCCTATGTCCAGCAGTGGATGTCTTTCCGCTGAAATGATGACGAAAGGCTTATTCCAAAGCTTGAATCCAAAAACGACCTTGAAGTTGAAGTTTTGAAATCACAATATTCGCACTAATCTGATGAAACAACCGTTCGTTGTTTAGAAAGTAATTGTCCTCCTATACTTACCACTTAAGGGAATTGTATTTTTTTATACATTAGACTCGCAGGGCTTGTTATTGTGGGGCACAGTCGAAGCCTTCCTATGTTCAGCAGTGCGCGTCTTTCGGCTGATATGATGACGATGATGATTTTTTTTTAAGATCAAAAGCTATGTACTGACCGAAAGAGGATCACAAATTGTGTCAGTCTTCGTCGTTATGCATGTTGTTTGTTGTGGTAGACTACCGTAACTACTATCCGCTACGACTGACTAAAGTTGACGACACGGTTGGCGCAGTGGTTGAGCAATTGACTGCTGCGGTGCATGTCGTGGGTTCGATTCCCGCACGGAACAAATATTTGTATGGCCTACGAATAGTTGTTCCGGGTCTGGCTGTTTGTGTATGTGTATTTATATGTTTGAAAACGCACACACGATACAGGAGAAATTCCTAGTGTGGGGCAACGTTTTTTTTTTAGTAGTAAGTATGAAAGAGACAAAAATAAATCTCTTTCGCACTTAGTTGTAAAGTAATCTTCTATTCCTCTTAACTCAGCTGTCAAATCGGGCTTCTTAGATTTTGGTGACTTTAATGGCATTAAATCAAAAACAAAAGTAATCACAAATGAAGCTGAGCGTCGACACATATTGAACGTCAACGTTTACAAAAAGACAGTCCCTGGCCTGATAGACCTATGACATCTTCTTCTTATCGTGTGAGTAGTAAGGTCTAAACGACCACACACCCTAGTGTCAGAGTCAGTTCAGACCTATGGCATAATTATGGTTATAATTATGTCATAGGTAAAACCGTCACGATCAACTGCTTAACGTACTTTCCAAAGCACAAAGAGGTCTCAGTATAAAATAAACACGCAACATGAATTAGCTACACAAACATGTTTAAGATGGAGCTTGATTTGGTTCAAATCCTTATCTTGGACCAGTTATTAATGAGTAAAGAAAACTTTGCGATGTTCTTATGGCGACTGATATGAGATTTACTTCCTTGTTACAGCTTTGTCTCGTGTCTTTAAGTAGTGTTTAAGATAACCCTCAAGTAACTCATGCACGAAGCCTTCCGTCTTCGAATTCCTGTCGGAGAAAACTGAAATTTGGAAGGGTCATAGGTTCCATGGGAAGTCTAGGGGAACAATTAGAGGATTTCCAGAAATTCCTAGGGGTACGGCAAAAATTAATTAGCAAGGCAGAGAGGAAGATGAAAAGAGACAGAAGAAAAGGTTAAAAAATGCACAGTTCGCCATGGAAGCGGTGACGCGTGAAAAACTAATGACTATGATCGTACTGAAGTTACAACATGGCGGCGCCTAAGGGTACCTTTCATTGACGTGGAGCGAATTGCTTGAAATCTCCGCACCGCGTGAGTCACTGAGATTTTATAAAATCCCATTGGCTAAAATTTCTCCGTTTCTCCGCGCTCCGCGACAATGGACAGGCAGCCTAAAAGGTATTTAAGAGGAACTACAAGCTGATAGTGAAAATATTAGCACTACAAATATTAGAAGCAGGTGTATTGCTTGTTTTTGACAGTTTGTGGTTACAAACAGCAAGTATGCTAGTATTTACTTACCTTTCCTAGTTGACTTTTGTAACAATTCTTAAATTAGCTTGAAATGAGACAGCTTCCTACCAATAAAGACTAGCCAAAGGGCCAATCTACTAATTTTTAAACAACATTCACATCTCAGTCGTAATCAGTCAAAAAAACTTCATTTTTAATAGAATAGAACTAACGACCCTACACACCCTAGTGTCAGAGTTTCTAAACCGCCTCAAGGGCCTGTGATATGGTTTATTTGACGACCGCCATTTGACGGCCGGGACCACCGGCTTATACGTGCCTTCCGAAGCATGACATATTGGGACTGAGATGCAAGTGTGAACAACTGACATTAAACACCCAGTGTTATTACATCCAACTTCTACTTGAACTATGCTGTGCCTGACAGAGTCCACAATTGTTCCTAAAATAACAAAACCAACTATATTATGTATACATAAATTATGGTATGCAATAAAGAATTGAGTATTGAGATACGAATGCGAACGTTGCCAAAAATAGTAGAACTGGCACCCAAGTGTCCGAATTAAGTACAGGAACAGTTTGACTGGACTGTTTCTAAACTGTATATCGGGACTTAAAAACCTTTTAAGTCAGTTTGATGGCAAGATATGACAGGTTTACAGTAGAGTTTGAAAATTAGGTGACATCAAATTATTGTTTCAGAAATCGAGGAACAGAATACGGACACAATCACAGTCTGTGATGTTGAATCTATAGCTATTTAAGGAACTTTAAAAGGAACAGGGCAGAAGATTCTAGAGAAGAATGGTAAGTTGGTGCAATTATGAGCGGAGATGAATTGTGCTGACCAGCCTCTGCCAAATGCCAAACCAACAGTCGATGAAAACGTGGCCTCTGACCCCGTTAAACACAAGATTAGATTCAAACTGTTTATTTTAAATAAACCATTTACAGGCACTTTTGAATTGTCAAGGTCGGTCAGTCAAAAATATGAACTACACTAACAAAAATGACTATTTGCACGTTCGGAAGCTTAGATCTTTATAGAGAAGAACATGCAAGAAACTCCACGGACACCTTTTTAAATCATGTTATATGTAGTGCAAAATTCTTGGTTATGTTATTAAATATGGTTACATTAACCTTGTTGCTTCTGTATGAGAGGACAATGCAAAGAAAAATAAGAAACATAAAAAGAAACAAAATATAAAGATTAAAATAAGCCAGTGGCAGTTAAGAGATGGGAAGTCTCAACTGACGGCGCCCGTTCACGAACATGACGTGTAAATCGGCAAAATTCAACTCAACCATTTTGAAGGGAACAAGCTCTTCAAATCCAGATCCTAATGGTAATCAAAGGTCCAGCAACGTGTGCGACGGAATTGCATGATTTAATTCCGCCAAGCCCGTTCTATCATCGGGCCACAAGACGAACGGCGATGCGCCACCGGTACATGGTGGACATCCCACCCACACGCAATAATCGTTTTGGGAACACATTCATAGTGCGTACAGCTAAGGAGTGGAATTCCCTGCCAGAGTCTGTGTTTCCAGATAGCTACAACCTGGGAGACTTTAAGACAAGAGTGAATAGGTTGCTTCTAGGCAAACGTGCTCCATCTTCGACCGCATCATCGCTTACCATCAGGTGAGATAGCGGCCAAACCTATGCCTATCTATAGTAAAAAAAAATTGAATATAAAATAGGCCTATTTGTTTCAAAAACCAAACAAACCACATAACATCCTCACTTTATCCTCCAAAGGTAAACAACAGTAATTTAAAGACAGAAAGTCGTATTTACCATGCGACTTGCGTGCGTTACATAAGCGTACGTGAAGACACTTAAGCTGTTCTTCAACGCACGACCACTGTCATCCATCTCATACTAATGAGCATGTTATGCGTAAATGTTCGTTTGTCTGTGAATACGCGTGTTATGATGTGGTCCAGTAAGGAAGGGAAATTTGGAGCATTCTAAATAAAGTATACACCTACGATATTGGTTTTATGGAGTTATTATTCATATAAATATGTAACGATATTTAATGATAAAACACCATTTTTGTGGCTTAGGGTTTCAGATTTCTTTTAGGAACTTTTTTAACGTTCCGTCTCTTCGGGCATATTGTTCGCAGAACAGGGGGTCGCATATGTTCAGCAGTGGACGTCTTTTGGCTGATATTATGATGATCCGTCTCATTCGGGTTATAGACTTTCCAAGTTTTATTAGTTGGTGTTTCAGGTCACCCCAAACCAGCCCTTGTTGATATTATGCTTCCAGTTCGTCGCTCTTCATCCCAAAAGTATTTACAAGCCATCAAGTAACTACTGGATAAAAAATGTTTTGCCGATTACAAATAAATGGAGATGAGGGCAAGGCTTTATTTTATTTTTATTTTATTAATTTTAGGAAAACTTACAGCTAATACAAAACAATATAAAGTAACAATATGTAAAAAATGGCCATTTACAAGTTTTCACATATATGAACTCTAAGTATAACTTCAAGGAACTCCCAAGATATTTCGACTTTTTTTTTAGGGATGATAAATCATCAAATGACCCTCTCGCTCTGGACAGAGCAGAAGGGAGTGTCAGACTTTTACTGACTAAAACCCATACATGTTCCTTCTAATGTCATTTGCGTCCCAGGGCCGCGGTGACTCTTTCGAACAAATTCCGTAACCCTGGCAGGCACTGGCCCTCGCGGGCTCTGCCTTCTATGGTGACATCTTATCAATGCGCGCGTGGAACACAACGCGCCGTCGACCTGGGCCTGGGGGGGTAGCTCTCTAAGCCCGAAATCCGTAGTTGCAGGCGTTTTCTACTCCGATTTGCCTATGAAATCGTGTTGTCATTCATTCTTAGTTCGTATTCGGAACTAATCGTGAGTCCGTAGGTGATACGGAGTAGAAAACGACCGTAACTAAGGCCGAAACTACGGATCTCGGGCTTAGGGACCCCCAGATCCTGATCGGACGGCAAGCCACCCAGGCCCGCGCAAGGTATTTTCAGTTATGAAGACTTTTTAACGCGAGCCATGAATGTTATGGATGCCGGTAAAAGTAAAGGCACGATGGCACTTACTCGGAGGTCATAACGCTAGACGTGACCGACGCAGGCGCAGCTATGTCGTAATAGCCAGGGGTTATCGCTAGCATCAGTTAGCCGCAGTTCCGTTACTCATGTAAACTACATTGTAATTAAACTTTTTAGTCTTTTGGAACCCCATTATTAAGCCTCCGCAGTCCGTCCATCCGTCCGTCCGTCCGTCTGTCTGTCAGCGGGCTGTATATCAAGAACTGTAATTGGTAGAAATTTTCACAGTATTAGTTACAACTATCGCTAAATAGTAAAAATAAAATTTAATTAAAAATTACATTATATTAAATACGTGTTTTTTTCAGTTTATTTTTATGTTACGTGTTGTACAGAAGGATTCCAAAACTTATCAGATTAAGGAAATAGTTTATTGCTGCTACAAGCAAAATTATAAACAGACTTGATTATTACGTTCGTCACAAACTGGTGTTATGTCAATCCAGTAACCATCTTAAATACTTGGCTGGTCTTGTCATCATGAAGTCGGCTTAAACCCATGCAGATCAAAAGGAAAGAAATAAGGAAGCAAAACGATACCGGAAACTCATTGAATATACCTAATCGTTAAAGAAATGATATTTACAGATCACGACGCGACCGCTTGATATTCTTCACATAATTTGTAAATGTCATCTGTCGTTGAACGTAACACCTATTACTTTCACGATGATGACTCATTCAACCACACAACCATAGACATTTCAATTAGGTTATGGGTCCAAAAACCCGAAACATTCAGGTTAAGAAAATTGCGACAAAAAAAAATGCGACAAAAAAGTAGAAAAACAAAGTTAATTTGGCTCAAAACAAACTCGGGTTCTCATTGTCAGTGCGATCTATTGCGTTGCGCAAGAGTGCGTGGAGGAACTCATCTGTGGTGAAACTCTAGCCACTCTGTATACCAGTCGGCTAATTGAGATCGAAACGAGTACTTGTACTGCCAAGTGGTGCTATTGACACAATTCTTCTGCTTAGGATTCTGTAAGAATTTACGTACTTAGTTAAAATCACGAGACATCGCGAGAGCGGTAATTATTTTTAAACAGCAATCGAATATTTTAACAGAGGTATTTTTTTAATAATTTTAACTTGATTGAAAAAGAAAAACAAAGTTCTTGCGTCATTTTTATCACGTTGACTACTGCAAACTGTATTCGGATATGTGATATGGATCTCCATTCCACTTTAATTCTCTCTAAATAAACTCCTACAATTCTGTTCACTCCATATATTCAGCTAGCATTAAATACGTAATGTAAATAGGGCCGACGACTGGCGCCCTCGTTAACCCGAGAGATCACCTCAATGCACGACCCGGCCATCGAACCCGCGACCTTTGCAAAGAAAGTCTCTTTATGTAACCAGTGCGAAGCGCAGGCGCAAATCTTGCTACAACCATTATTCGGCTGTTATTTATGCGCTATAACTCGTAAAATACTGGACAGATTTGAATGCGATTTTTTAGAAAAAAATGCTTGTTTTTCTAGCTATAAGATGGTGTAAGTGCCATTGATATGGGTGCAGCCGTTCAAGAGATGTGGGTGTATTTTTGAAAGTACGAATTTTAATTTATGTATTGCACCGAACGAGGTTGTGTCCGTGGCATTAAGTTTTCTCATTATAATTTATTTGTCTGATTGTCTGTCTATTGATGACATAACAGTGTCCGAGTTTGACAACAAAGATTTCATATCTTTTAGAATTCCGCAACTGATGATTACCATGATTTTTCTAGTTACTTTAAAAGTTAAAGACTAACATTGTCTTTCGCTCTAATTTTTTTGTGTTTTTTTTTTCATTTCTTCCATCACTATCCCATCTTTTTTAGGGTTCCGAAAAAAAAAAGGAACCCTTATAGGATCACTCGGGTGTCTGCCTGTCTGTCTGTCCGTCTGTCACAGCCAGTTTTCTCCGTATCCACTAAACCGATTCTGTTGAAATTTGGTACACATATGGACATCTGTGACCCGAACATGGACGCGTTACGTAAATCATGAAACTTTTAGTATGGTGGTCAGTTTTAGGGGTCAAACTAGAAAATTAAAAAAAAAGTTTTTTAAACAATATCGTGTGACATATCAAATGAAAGGGCTTACTGTGAGAGTTTTAATCATATTTTTTTCATAATTTTAAAATAAATGGTTTTGAAGTTATTCACGAAATTAGACGAAAAATGACCATTCCCCCCCCTTATCTCCGAAACTACTGAGCCTAAAATTTTGAAAAAAATGGAGATAATAGATCTTTACCTAAAGATTACAGGAAAATATTAGAAGCCTGTAGTGTTAAAATAACATGTTAAAAAAAAATTCGTTCGGAACCCTTTGCACGCGAGTCCGACTCGCACTTGGTCAGTTTTTACCTCCCTTTATGTATTGTATTTTATTATAATTTCTTTCATTTTAAATTCTTTTGATGCATCTACGTATAGTATGCAGATATCAAGACGGGGCCCACTAGGGCCAGTGCCTGCTGGGACTGCGGACTTAATTCGAAAGAGTCACCGTGGCCCTGGAACGCAAAGGGCATTAGGAGGAACACGGATGGGTTTTAGTCAGTAAGAGTCTGACACTCTCTTCTGCTGCACCCAGAGCGGTTGGAGTCATTTGATGATTTCCCATCCTTAAAAAAAAAGTATGCAGATATCGCGGTCAGCGATAAGCTCGCCACTGTACCGTTTATTGTAAATCAATATTGTAACTATTTCCTCCAGGGTTACGGAATCGTTCGAAAGAGTCACCGCGGCCCTGGAACGCATAGGGCATTTGAAGGAACACGGGTAAGGTTTAGTCAGTAAGAGTCTGTCAATCCCTCCAGCTCCGCCCAGAGAGTTATTTGAAGATTTCCCAAAAAAAGTAGTGGGACTGTAATATGACTGTAACCGCGTTTTGTTTTACAATAAGAAATTCTCTACTTTTCTCTATTTACAAATGTTTTAGTTTTGTTTGCCCGAAAATGGGTGGAATTCTCTGCCAGAGTCTGTGTTTCCAAATAGCTACAACCTGAGAGGCTTTAAGACAAGAGTGTATAGGTTGCTTTTAGGCAAGCGTGCTCCATCTTCGACCGCATCATCGCTTACCATCCGGTAAAATATTGGTCAAACGTATGCCTATCTATAGTAAAAGAAAAAAATTAAACGTTTCTGTGGCTGTTTAAGCTTTGGGATCTCTGTAGGGGTGGTTCTTGCAACCATATAAGAGTGAGAACCAATTCCTTATTCTACGCATAAGTGATGTAGTTTTGTACAAAACCAAGTTATTTTAGATCCAAATAAATCTGTACTTCAACAGAGTCATAATTGATATGTTGAAAGAACAATGGCATTTTCTTAACAAACATATTTTTTTACTCACTTGCAACCAACAAAAAACTCCACGGTAATCAGTCAAGCAGTTTTCGAGTTACGCCGCATTACACATGCAAACATACGTCGAAAAAAACAGTACGGAACATTAATCACGCAAGGTCGACGGGACTTGACCGGCTTTAATAACTTCTTATGCTAAACAGTTTCAAGTTATTAAAATCGGAGAGAGGTGCATCTGCAATTTTCGAACTTGTTTTGCAACATCGAATTTGATTTATAGTACCTACAACTACTTTTTCGTGTCTTCGTTTGCATCACTACCTGACGAGGAAGAGCTTTGAATTAGCTTCGCTATTACAAAAGAACAGTCCTAGAAACATTGTGAAATTTATATCTATCAAGTATTTTGCTTCAGAATGCAATGGAGAGAGCATTGCTCGGGGTTTCTTTGCTGGATAGAATTCGCAACGAAGCCATTCGCTCGAGAACTAAAGTCACCAACATTGCGCGTAGAATCAGCATGCTAAAGTGGAAGTGGGCCGACTATGTCTATAGACGAACAGACGGTCGATGGAGCAGACATGTGTTAGAGTGGAGACGCGTATGGCCAAACGTAGTGTGGGACGCGCTGCGGCACGATGGATCGATGATTTGAAGAAAGTGGCTGGCAGCGGATGCATGCGGACTGCTCAAGACCAGGATGGTTGGCGCTCTTTGCGGGAGGCTTACATTCATCAGTGGACGGCAATTGGCTAATATGAAGTATCTTGACTTCTAGGTATCCAGGATTGCGGAATTATTTGAGATAGTTACCGCAGCTCTTGAATGCTCAGGAACACGGTGTGTTTTAGTCAGTCAGAGACTAACGCTTTCTCCCACTCTGTCCGGAACGGGAGTAGTCATTCGATGATTTCACATCAAAATAAAAAAGAAAGGCGGTCGGTATAATGTTGGATGTACAATCAGCGATTCAAACCCGATAGCTGCATCTGCCTAGCCTTTTCCCAACTGTATTGGGTTTGGCTTCCAGTTAAACCGGATTCAGCTGAATACCAGTGTTTTACGTGGAGCGGCTGCCTACCAGACCTCCACAACCCATTAACAGGGTAACACAGTACTTCTTAGCAAGACTGGAGTCAGGTTTTCTGGCTTCTGACAATCCGTAACGACTGCTAAAGATCTACAAATGGCAGACGGGACCAACGGCTTAACGTGCTTTCCGAGGTACGGAGGAAACTCGGTATATTAATGGTCACCCGTCCACAGACCAACCTTGGCAAGAGTTGCTTAACCTTGAATATCAATCTGTGCTGTTGCTGCTATTGCTGTTGCTGCCGGCTGTTATTCGTGTAGCCACGAGCTCCTCCTTAAAAATCATTCATCATATCAGCCGAAAGACGTCCACTGCTGGACATAGGCCTCCCCCAAGCGTCGCCACAACGACCGGTCCTGCGCGTCTCGCATCCTTCGAGTACCCGCAAAAAAATCATTCAATCCATCAAAATTAGAACAATGGTACTTGTAAAATAAAAATAAGAAAAACACGAGTGCAAGTACATACCCGTAATGGATGTGTTTATTCTAGAGTGTGCAATTTAATATTTAGGGTTAAATTATAATTACCCTTTTATTTTTTTTTTATTTGCTTGACTAATGTTATGTTGTTAACTCTCGGAGTCTCGGTCACCCATCCACAGACCAACCTTGAAGATCGACCCGTTATTATTTCGCCACGCGTTCCTCGCGACTGTACCCGTTTTGTATCGATAGATACTAAAAATATATCTACCTATATGAAATCGGGATAACAGCAGCGCGGCAGCAGCGCTGTCAAATTACTTACGGTTCTTGAGACATATTCTTACAGCCCGCTGACAGACAAACGGACGGACGGACGGATAGTGGAGGCTTAGTACTATTACTAAGCCTCCTCTATCCATCTGTCCGTCCGTTCCTGGAAACCTATGGTTCTGTTGGTTATCCTTTAGGTGCGGAATCCTAATCTATACTAATTAATATATAAAGCTGAAGAGTTTGTTTGTTTGTTTGCTTGAACGCGCTAATCTCAGGAACTACTGGTTCGATTTGAAAAATTATATCAGTGTTGGATAGCCCATTTATCGAGGAAGGCTATAGGCTATATATCATCACGCTAAGACCAATAGGAGCAGTAATCTAAATTGTGACGCAGACGAAGTTGCGCGAGTCAGCTAGTAAAAAAATATACATTGAAAAAATAATAATTTCAACATCTTGATACAAGATATCCACAACAAAGTAAACTCTCTCACATGTCGCTCTCAGTCTCTGCTTGTATAAATCATGTTTTGTAACCAGACAGGAAATCTTCAATTTTAAACAAAACACAATCAATCTGAATTGAGGACAATTTTTCATTATGACATCTCAATATAATTCCTTAACAACTGACCCACAAAAGAAATGCGCGATAAAAATCTGCCAAAATCATACGTAATTATTTGTTGTGTATTTTGCAAATAAATCGATTACATATCACGGTTTAATCTCGATTTTTAATCGATTAGAAATCTTCGCTCGGTCACTCGTCATTCACTTCCTATATCGTTGTGTTCCCACATTTATCTAGAAGACATAGAGTAATAGGTAATTAAAACAGACATGACAGTTATGTCTAGGAATTTGTGCTTATATTTATTTTCTTTCTTTGAAATTATTACTTCTGATGCAGTAGGCAGTGATCGATGAAAAATTGATTTGATTATTTTAATAAATTATGGCTACATTAAAATGGGGTTATAAAAGCTTACGCGAAGCGAGCCGTGCGCTCACGTCGACGGCTTGAAGCCGCTGTATTATAATTATAATATTTTATAATTAAAAGAATTAAACTATTACGCAAAATGTCATCAGAAATTATTCTTCTATATGTTACTAACCATTCTTAGATATAGAAGTATAACTTTCATAAGCTTCAAGAACAATAAGAAAAACTTAAAAAAATAGTCGATTTTAACCTGCTCTTCGGATTTTTCTTCATCGAGTGAAGTTTTCGATATTATGTTTCGAATCAGAAATTGTCAAAGTTACTAAAATCATCATCATCTTAGCCTAGCCTTTTCCTAACAAAGTTAATAAAATAAATGTCAATATGTATTTTTTTGGGCTTTAAACAATCACTATTTATTTATTATTGATTCAAAGTGATGGAGCATTGGGAAAATTGGGACTACGTGGCCTTAGGATTTTAAACATCGGAGGCGAGTTTGCCAACACAAATTGAAATTTTATCGGCCAAAAATTTCGGTTGTCAAATTTTGACTGATCTATGTATGCTACCGAAATGTTACGTGACCAATCATTTATGTTGATGGAATCATTAATCTTTCTCAAATGTAATTAATTAAACAAATACGATCTTTGAAGACCATTAACTCTAAACATTACCATATGTAGGAACCTCCGTTTTTTAATGATAGGAAATCATCAAATGACTGAACAACTGACTAAAACCCATCCGTGTTCCTCCTGAAGCCCTTTGTGTTCAAGGCAGCGGTGACTCTTTCAAACTAATTCCGCAACCCTGGATATGTAGGTACCTACGCGAACACATTATTCACGAAACGCAACAACATTCAACATACACGTTGTTAAAAAAGTGTAATTTTCTCAAATCACATCTCGACCGGAAATCACTAATGATATCACTTCTGCTCAATGTCCTAATCTGTGTACCACGCGTGGGAACCCGACGTACTTGAACTTACTTTCGATTGTCAATCTCCCGACAATGATGGGAAACTGTAACTGCCATCCTCAAAGCATTGTCGGCTAAGTACAGTGATTTGTTGAGAGACTTGTGTGAAAATTGTACTGGTACACAAGTTTTGGAGTAGGGTTATGAATGAGATTGGCTAGTTAGTCAAATAGTAGGAATGTAAGTCTTGCCAGGGTTGCGGAATTTTGCCAGGGTTGCGGAATTATGCCAGGGTTGCAGAGTCCTGCCAGGGTTGCGGAATTTTGCCAGGGTTGCAGAATTATGCCAGGGTTGCAGAGTCCTGCCAGGGTTGCGGAATTTTGCCAGGGTTGCAGAATTATGTCAGGGTTGCAGTCCTGCCAGGGTTGCGGAATTTTGCCAGGTTTGTGAAATTCTGCCAGGGCTTGTGGAATTTGTTCGAAAGAGTCACTGCAGCCCTGGAACGCAAAGGGCAACTCTACGTTCAAGCGTGTATTATGCGTGCGGGTGGGACCAATGTGTCATTGGATCTAGCCCAGCTTCCTAAGCAAGGCCAGCAACGCCCTAGTGTTACTACATGTGTGTGTGTGTGTACTTGATGTGCTGGCGTCTGTACCTGGGTTTCCCAAGTATTTTGCCTGTACCAATGAGGACTGGGTAGCTTAATTGCAGAATGATGAGCTGCTGTCTCGTCCTCCTGTAACCTCTATGATATAGAGGAGTTTGAAGAACCCGTGGGAACTGGCCACGGGTAACAACTGTGACTGTACGTAACCTCAGTTTATTCAGCCGCAGTGCTTATTTCTTAAAGCGATGGCCGCGAAGAGTAGTGCCTTTGAGGATGTAAGCAAGTGATACTGCTAAGCATGAGCATAATGATTTTGAGAAGTTCAATGATTTAGGGAAAATTCAAGTCAATTTATCTAATGTCAGCAAACGTAAGCGTTTCGACAGGTGATTGTACCTGACGCCTCAGTGCTGTCATCTGGTACACATAATTTCAGAACACCCTCGTCCCATGGCTGAGCAGATTTATTGAGTTTTTCTGTCTGGTAGTACTTGGTGTCAGCCTGGATCGTGTTGATGATATAGGAGGCGCCAGATGAACTTGCAATAAAGTACATTGCCCTTTATCTGACATCACTTCGTCCGAAAAAAAATATGAATCGTTTTTCATTCCTACAGAACGTAAAGGATCACAATAGAAGACCGATCCGATTACGATTCAGGATAGCGTTATGTGTATTAGTATTCAGTTTTTGATATTAAAAAAGTCAATAAATATATGTGGGTCAATGGCCGTTTATGCACCCCCACCCTCACTTCGCCCCTTATTACATTTCTCTTCTATACCATCTTGACCAAGCCTAGGCAATTGTCGATCGTGAATTTATTCTATTCAGGTGTAATAAATATAAAAAGATAAATTTAATTTAAATTCAAGATTTTTTTTTTTATTATTTTCACGCTTTACTTTGGTAAGAATAGCTTGTATTTAACCGCACGCTCAAAATCATAATGGTCGCTTTATATTGCGAGCAGTATAAGTTGAAGATTTGAAGAAAAATGACTAGTGACGGCTTTCTAAAATAGATTTGGTAAAACGGATGTTACAAACTCAATATCATAAGTTACTGCTACGGATTTTAAGTGGTACAGTAGCACCCAACTGATTTGGCTTACCCATGTACCTGCGCAGAAGATGAATTTTCAAAGCGCGGGATTTGCTATTGACCAATCAGCACGCTCCACGCAACGCGCTTCTTTTTCCTGTACCGCTATTGGTAGGCAGCTGCCGCCATGTTAGCGCGCGCCGCGTGGCCTGCACGTGACTTGCGAGTGAGACGGAACTAACAGCTGCAGTGTATTATGAACCTTATTGTAGTGATATGAGGTTGATTAAAAGTTTGCTTTCTTTCGTTAATCTTCGGGGCCATACTTTCTTTTCTGCGCGAACGAAGATTCACGACGCGCCTTATCAGTTGGGTGCCACTGTACTAGTCAAGGTTTGAAACTTATATTAAATTTATAAACATAAGTTTCCACTTGCAACGCTTAGAAAACACAGTCAAACAAACACTTACAAACTAAGCCAAGCTATGCTTTGCTTTTTAGGTTTCCGTATCCAAAGGGTAACCAACAGAACCATATTACTAAGCTTCCACTGTCCATTCGTCCGTCTGTCCGTTGAAAGTTTCACAGATTGTGTATTTCTATTGCCGCTATAACAACAAATAATAAAAATTAAGGTTTATGGTACGGAACCCTTCGTGTGCGAGTCCGACTCGCACTTGGCCGGTTTTGTAACTATGTAAGCCTTGTGTGATAAGACCGCCCATTGTTTTCTTGTTAGGGTTCCGAACAAATAACGGAACCCTTATAGGATCACTCGGGTGTCTGTCTGTCTGCCCATCTGTCACAGCCAGTTTTCTCCGGATTCACTACACCGATTCTGTTGAAATTTGGTACACATATGGACTAATGTGACACAAACACGGTCGCGTTACGTAAATTATTATTTTCATAGTATGGGGGTAACTTTTGGGGGTCAAACTAGAAAATTGCAAAAAAAAGTTTTTTGAACAATATCGTGTGACATATCAAATAAAAGGGCTTACTATAAGAGTTTTAATTAATTTTTTTTCATATTTTTAAAAGTAATGGTTTTGGAGTTATTAAAGAAATTATTCTAAAAATTACCATTCCACCCTTTATCTCCGAAACTACTGAGCATAAAATTAAAAAAACGGGAGTGCCGGAAGAAGTGAAAACTTTAGTATTAACGTTGTGTTTAATTATAAGTACAAAAATACTATCATTTATGAGGTAGAATACAATGTTTATTTATTGCGCTATCGTACACAAATATGACAATTTATATGTTATTATTCATAATATTATATAGTTATTTATTTATATATTACATTAATTTTTATCTCTTAGAAAAATCAACTTTCATCCATAATTTCGTAATTCCGTAATTTCGTATCCTTGGATACGCGTGGCACGCTGTACATAAACACAGACGGACATTCGCGCAAGCGCCCTGTGCCGCCTAAGCGGAGCAGCACACTCAGGCACGGTAGAAAGAGTGGGAGATACTAGTTCCTCTCCCTTCCCCTCGATCTTACGCTTTTTCGATCAGCATCACGTGACCCTGACGCGAGTCCGTCTTACGCTTTTTCGATCAGCATCACGTGACCCTGACGCGAGTCCGTCTTACGCTTTTTCGATCAGGTCACGTGTCCTGACGCGAGTTTAAGATTTTATACCCATTACAGAAAAAGTGCTCAACGCCGCTAAAGAAGTTTTCACTTCAAAAATGGAGATAATAGATATTTACCTATAGATTACAAGAAGTCTGTAGGTAGTGTTAAAATACATGCTATAAAAATAAAATTCGTTCGGAACCCTTTGCACGCGAATCCGACTCGCACTTGGCCAGTTTTTATGTTTTTTTATAAATGTATGTCCTGATCTTATTATGAGGTGTACCATCGCTTACCATCAGGTAAGATTGTGGTCAAACTTATGCCTATATATAGTAAAAAAAATCAGAAGCCAGAAAATCGGACATCAGTCTTACCAAGATGTTGGTACCTGTAACCCATTTAATTGTTTGTGGAGGTCTGGTAGACAACCGGTCTACGTAAATTACTAGTATTCAGCTGAATATGGTTTGAGTGGGATCTGATCCCAATATAGTCGGGAATAGGAGAAAGTGAGAGAAAGAAGATAAGACGATTTGGAAATGTGGTGCTGGAGACGAATACTTCGCATAGCTTGGACACAGTTCTGAACCAACGTCTCAATCCTCGAAGAGCTGGATATAAAACAACGTCTTTCTTCCATCGTTCAAGGTAGTATTCTCACTTTCTTTGGACATATCACACGTCGAGAGGACACGTCTGTGGAGCGAATCGTGGTTCTAAGCAAATTGAGGGCACGAGGGCGCCCGGTAGATCACCAATGCGCTGGACCGACTAAATCAAAACTGCTCTAAATGGTACACTCCACGAATGCACGAGGCAAGCAACAGTACGAGAGGAATGGCTACGAATTGTGAAGCTCGCCACCACCCCTGTCATGACGACCACGACCACTCTGCCAAGAGTGTGACGACAGAGAAGAAGAGGCTAAGCTAACTTGCTTCGATCGTATGTGTGTGCAGTTATAAATTTACCAATTTTATAAGTACTTGCTCTCAATTAAGCTTGCCATTGCGTTACTTATAAAACTTTGGAGACAAAGCGTTAATACAGTTTTATGGAGCTGATTTAATGATGCTGCGGAATAAGCCATGAGAACTCTTCAACCAAACAAAATACACCCACGTTTTTGAAGTCATGGGTCATGGTGGGATGGTGGTGAAGTGGTGAATCCCATGAGCGATAAAATAACTTGCACATAACAACATATACTGGCAAGTTATTCTGCATTTTGCATTTTTTGAAAGCTTGCTTTAAAAAAACATTTCATATAGGTATAATTATTTATAAATATGTAGTAACATACAAAAGGTATTACCGTACCGCGGAAATTGTTGATATGCAGAATGCGTTTTAATTACAAATTACAAACAATAAGAGGAAACATGTAATGACAATATTTAAAATGTTAATTTTCAAAAACCCGTGGGATAATATTGTTGTTTTAGTAACTTTATTAATCATTATAATTATTATTATAATACCTGTCTTCCTGAATGCAATTTCGAGACATTTCTAAGATTTATTCGTAAACTAGCTTCTGATATAGGTTCCGCCCACGTGAATGTCGAAAATTTTCCTATATTTATCCTTTATCTATCTCTGTGCCCATGAAATATATATTTAAATCTGTCTTCTAAACCTGAAAGTATGACAACCAGACTTTTTTAACGATGGGAAATCATCAAATGACTCCTCTTGCTCTGGGTGGAGCAGATGAGAGTGTCAGACTCTAACTGACTAACCCATCCGTGTTCCTCCTAATGTCCTTTAATTTCCAGAACCGCGGTGACCCTTTCGATCAAACTCCGCAGCACTCGAATCAGTCTTGCCGATGGATGTCGTTTTATCCAGTGACAACATGGAGGTCGTTTTTAGGATTCCGTATACAAAGGGTAACCAACGGCACCCTATTACTAAGGCTCCGCTGTCCGTCCGTCCGTCTGTCTGTCAGCGGGCTATATCTCAAGAACCGTAATAGATACACAGCTGAAATTTTGACTGATTGTGTATTTCTATTGCCCCTATTACAACAAGTAATAATAAAACTGGCCCAGTGCGAGTCGGACTCGTGCGCTAAGCGTTCCGAACGAATTTTATTTTTTAAAAATGTTTTTTAACACTATAGACTTCTTATAGGTTTTCCTGTAATCTATAGGTAAAGATCTATTATCTCAATTTTTCAAAAAATTTTAGGCTCAGTTTCGGAGAGAAGGTTGGGAATGGTCATTTTTCGTCTAATTTCTTAAATAACCTCAAAACCATTTATTTTAAAATTATGACAAAAATATAATTAAAACCCTCACAGTAAGCCCGTTCTTTTGATATATCATACAATATTGTTCAAAAAACTTTTTTTTGAAATTTTTTAGTTGTACCCCAAAAGTGACACCCAAACTAAAAAAATTATAATTTACGCAACGCGTCCGTGTTTGGGTCACAGAGATCCATATGTGTATCAAATTTCAACAGAATCGGTCTAGTGGATCCGGAGAAAACTGGCTGTGACAGACGGACTGACAGACACCCGAGTGATCCTATAAGGGTTCCGTTTTAGTTCGGAACCCTAAAAATTAAGGTTTATGGTACGGAACCTTTCGTGTGCGAGTCCGGCTCGCATTTTGTATAATACTGGTAAACGGTTGCATTTGGCTAGTCTTGAAGCCGACCGCGGATCACGCGGTCCGCGCGGATTTATTATTGCAATTTTTGTAGAGATCTCTAATGTTTTCTAAGAATAAATATAACTCATGTTGCTTAGGGATAATGTAGCATTCTAATGGTGAAAGAGTTATTTTTTAAATTGGTCCAGTAGTTTTTGAGTTCATTCGTTGCAAACATACAAAATATAAATCATTCCTCTTTATGATATAAGTGTAGATATATGCCCGACGAGATTGATTATACAGGAAGGTAAGTAAGTGATTCTTCCTAAGCAGAAGAATTTCTGTGACACGGTAATTACTCATCACTACACTTCAAACAATGCCCCATCACAGTTGGCCTTAAAAACAAAACACAACCGTCACGGTAATGTAAAATTATAAGCGCAGAAGGTAAATCCAACGGAGAAAACAAACAATTGAAAATTCAAAGATGAGATCCTCATCATTATCATCAGCCTGTAGCAGGTCCACTGGGCTTAGGCGTAGGCGATTCGGCCGCTGAGTTTCGTCCGATCCGGTCGAAAAAGGAAATTTATTTTTATTTATTTTTAAGTGGTGTTTCGGATGATACTTTTTTTAGGCAATTTTGTACAGTCAAAATGGAAAACCTAAAGTAGGTTTTTATTTTATTTAAGTAAAAGCCAGGGAATTATTGGAAAAAGATAAAGTTTACAGTTCTTTACCGTTTTTATCAATCACGTGTAAAAAAGAGAGTAAAACTTTGTAATGATAGTTTTGGTTTTGTTGTGTTTGTGTGCTAATGTGCGTGCAACATGCTTAAAGTCGAAAACAAACCGAACCGTGAGAGGTCACTCATAAATGTTTATTTTTATTTTATTTTTTCGTGGCCTCAAAGTAAAATAGGTATAATTCAATTATGTTTCTGACATCATTTTGCCTCTAAAAAAAGATTCGGCCGAAACATCACTCATAAATATTATTAATAATTCCTGTTTCGACCGGATCGGACAAAATTCAGCGGCCGAATCGCCTACTAAGCCGTCCACTGCTGGACGTAGGCGTCTCCTAGTGCACGCCATTCAACTCGATATCCGGTAACTCTCATCCAGCTGCTAACAGTCACCCTACGAAGATAGGCGCTCCACCTAGCGACAATCCCATTCAAAATCTATGGGATTGACCAGGCATACTGATGTGTCACGTGATTTATTTATTTGTTAGACTCACCAACAATTGTTAGCACCAAAAATATTACAATAATTCTTAACTTAAAAAAGGTGTAGTGCCACAATTTCTTACAGGTAAGCCCCACATGTGCTTAACTTAATAGAGGATCTAAAAATATTCTTAGTAATACAATAAATACATAAAAAATCAAAACAAAACACAACAAGCCAGTCACATCACATTGTGCGTCAATTTGCGGAACTTGGTAAGTGAGTCTCCATGCACGTCCACAAGATCGCTGCAACTATTGACTAGTTTACATAGCCGAGGAATAGCCGAATTAGCACCGAGAACAGTTCTACGTGGTGGAGGGTAGAAAAGAGTTATAGGAGCACGGGGATATCTAGCTGGGGCTCGGAATCTGATTTTACCTAATAAGTGAGGGCAGTCTACTTTGTTTCTCAAGATTTTCATTAAGAAACTGGAATCAATTATATTTCTACGTTTCTCTAGAGAGTATAACCCAAAATTTATACTCTCTAAAGTTAGCCTAACTGAATGTGATCAAGTTAAACTTAAACATTTGGATTTTGCTAACAGAATATCACTCTTACTTTGTGTATCGTTACTTGAGAAAAACCTTTAAAAGTTATTCCCAGTAGTATCTTCGCATGCTTTAATATTAAACTAGCTTTTACCCGTGACTTCGCTCGCGCATATCCCGTTTTTTTTCGTTCCCGTAGGAATTTCAAGAAATCCTCTCTTAGCACTCCCTCACACTCTCCAAGGAACCTACAGGCCAAATTTCAGCTTTCTACGACCAGTAGTTTCGGCTGTGCGTTGTCTGTCAGTCACTCAATCAGTCAGTAATGGATAAATCCTTACTAATATTATAAATGCGAAAGTAACTCTATCTATCCGTCTGTCTGTCACGCTTTCACGCCAAAATTACTGAACCGATTTAAATGAATTTTGGTACAGAGATAGTCTAGAGCCTGAGAAAGGACATAGGCTACTTTTTATCCCCGGAGTGTGTTCCCTTGAGACCACGCGGGCGAAGCCGCTGGCAGAAGCTAGTGTTATATATATTGATGACCAGCTTTTTCCCGCGACTTCGTACGCGCATATCCCATTTTTTCATGTTCCAGTTAGAATTTCGGGAAATCCTCTCTTAGTGCTCCCCCACACTCTCCAAGGAACCTACACGCCAAATTTCAGCTTTCTACAACGTGTAGTTTCGGCTGTGCGTTTTCTGTCAGTCACTCAGTCATTTAGTAACGGTAGAATTTTATACAAGGATAATATTGATTTAAAGTCTGTTTATTTATTAGCCAATCTCGTTTCAACTGCTGAAACGATCTTGATGAAAACTAGCAAACCAAGGCCTTTATTTGAACAATATTTATTTTACTGGTACTACGTTCCCTTGGGAAAAAAATCTATTTGTTTGTAGGGGAACCCTCTGTCAAAAGCTAGTGGTACAAAAATTAAGTTCGAAGAGTAAGTACAGGGGCAAAAAAGGTATATCCCTTGTTTTTCCCTTGTACCCTTCATATGGATAATAGGTCTTTACTAACAGTACCAGTACGGCAGATGTATTTATTATAAGGGTGGGGTGTTATTATTGTATCCGAGGGTGCAGCCCTTATGTTTGCGATAATATTTTAGCTCTTTTTAATAGTCACGGTAGGCGGGGTTTGCTTTGACGAAAAACAACATGGCCGCCTATGCATTTTTTTTATCCCACTGCATTCGTATCACATTGTTTATAATTAAGTTTACCTAACTATATTATTACTAAAAGCCCCGTGCTGCTCCGCTGCATTGTGTAGTTAAAATAAATGGAACGCATATTGAAAATAAGTCACTCGTAGCTTCCCTCAAAGTCAACCAATTTGAGTGGACAAAAATTCAAAAGAATGAGTTCGCTCAATTCATCGTTTAGAATAATATAAAATATTTAAATTCAATTTAATTTAAGAAGGGAATAAAATAATTGTAACCTCTGAACTTTACCTGTTAGCAGATTTTTAACTCAAATACTCCATAGAGTTGCTTTTTGTAATCAATCCTAATATATTAAATTCTTCCGTTACTGACTGATTGTCTAACAGACAACGCACAGCCGAAACTACTGGTCGTAGAAAGCTGAAATTTGGCATGAAGGTTCCTTGATGAGTGTAGGGGAGCACTAAGGATTTCCCGAAACTCTTACGGGAAAAAATGGGTATGCGCGCACGAAGTTACAGACGCAAGTCAGATTTGACAATTAAAAAAAAAAATCCAAAATTTTTATGAATAAAACTGGTAAGTTACTTCTCCGACCTAAACTTCGTTATCTTTTTACCATGTGGTAGTAATCCATTGATTTAAAAAAGCGTTATTAATTGTTTTGTTTTGTAAGAACATCGTATAAACCGTTTTATTGTGTTTGACTTATACGTTAAGCTGTTTCCAGGTTGGATTAGTTATAATTAGAGTGAATGAAAGCGAGCAACTTATGTAACATTGCTACTTTTTGAGATACTTTATCATGTGTCGACATTAGTTTCCCGTCTATTGAAATGGAAATAGAAAACGACAGTGTACATTATCATTTTATATTCTAAATACTAATCTAACTACATTACACTGAAAATAAAAACTCTTAGCTAAAATAATGCATCAAAATATTCGTCCGAATTCGTCAAAAACAATGTACATAATTGTTTTTTCACGTAACTACGGAACCTTTATATAAAAGCCTGGAAGAAACACCTTAAAAGGCTAAGTTCATGCACCTTATTGGTAACTTTCTTCAGAAAGGACAGGACATTTATACAGTTATTTTTTGAGTCTTGATGTAAATAAAAATGTCATCATTATCATCGCCGAAAGACGTCCACTGCTGGACATAGGCCTCCCCCAACACAACATATCTACCAGTCTTGTGCAGCTCACATACAATGGATTCCAGCAGACTTCAACAGGTTATGTTTACGCGGTCACCGCTCAAGAACCTTCCAGAAAAACAGAATGCAGGGGTGAATCGAAACAAAACTTTAAGGATATTTTTTACGTTATTTAAATCTTGTTTGCAGCACTTAAGGTCTCCAATTTTATTGAATTTATTAATTTAAAAAGTTGCTGTCTTAGAAAACCAATTCAATAGTAATATTAAAGCGAAAAACCTTATTAAAGTTTTATTTCGATTAAATTTTAAAGGACTTTAAAATGAATGTTCATTTACGAGTTTTAAGTACTTTTCCTGAAAGCGTTTGAGTCTTTGACTGCAAAGGACCCTCTGTCTCTTTGACTGCGAAAGATTTAAATGACATTCGAGAAATAAGCATTTCAATTTCAAACATCTGTCTGGACAGAGTCAAAGCGAGAAATCCTCATCAAACACAATTTCAATAACAGAAATTCGGTCCGGAAATTGCAGGTTTCACTTAATGTACAGTCAACAAAGCTATTGGGTATGCAGGCAGCTAACTTGCAACTACTTTTAAACAATTTTGTGAGTGTGCTGAGTAGACAATTATTGTACAACACACTCGTAAGTATGTTAAAAACTTAAAAAAATATAATGCAAACATTAGAAATAGACATAGAAAAATTAATATTTTTGCCTGAATACTGAATCGCTTTGTTGACTGTACATATTTTTCTGCAGATCCCTTTTGTCACGCAATAAGGATCTCTTCGAGCTCTGTACACGCCAAAAAACAGCGACCAAAAAGCAGTACTGTCAGCATCTGAATTTCATTTATAGCGCACAAGCGCGCGTCATCTGCTCGTCGTCGGCGCGTTAAACAACGCTGTGTGCAAAGGTTTAAAGAAAAATATGGTATCCGGACTGTATCGGAAATGAACCAGACAACAGTTTATTCAAGTTTATGATGAATCAAAAGCAAAAGACTCGAATCTCACAGTGACTGTGATGTACTCAAAGTTTCTTCTCATAAATTTCGTCCCAAATAAACATTTTTCATTCTTTCTTTTCTTTATATAATACTCTGCCGTTACTGAGTGACTGACAAACAACGGACAGCCGAACCTACTTGTCGTAGAAAACTGAAAGTTGGCATGAAGGTTCCTTGGGGAGCGTAGGGGAGAACTAAGAGGATCTCCTGAAATCTCTACGGGAACGGGATAAACGGGGTATGCGCGTACGAGGTCGCGGGCAAAAGCTAGTTCACTATAAGAGCTGAAATCAAAAGTGGGCACAAAGTATGCTCGATCAATTTATGTAGCCAAACCATTCTTGAAGAGGCATTGACCCTGGAACGCAAAGGGCATTTGGGGAAACACGGATGGATTATTATTTATGGGAAAACTATTACTGTCCAACCAAGGCCCGTGTTATTTATGAAACTTTAAACACGTTATATCAACTGAAACAGACTTAAAAGTCGAGGTCTCTTTAAAGTCGAGACATTTCGTGATGAAATGACCTTTTGAAATAAAATTTATTATTTCTGTATTCACGGGGTTTTCGTGAGGTGCAATCAACCACTCACATTACTTATGTAAAAGGAACTGCAGCGTTAAACGGGAACCCTTCGACTTCCCTTAAAGGTTAGTGCAAAGGGCCTACCGCGACAAGTCCTGTAAATAAATAAGTTGAGTTTCTAGAAGCAATTTTGTTGGTCACGGCAGCTTTTAACACCAATGTTTGTTTGTCGGACAGACTAAATTGAGTCGGTAGTGAAATCCAGGAAAAAGTGTCTGCTACCTCATTAAACTTATTTAGAATAGAATCTCTTTATTTGGGAGTCCAAGACTGCAAAATTGTAAGTAATCGCTAGTTTACACAGTGCAAGCTAGCGTGCGAGTCAACCTACTGAGTAGCTACCGTGCAGTAACTCGCATATTATGGACGTATCTTACGAGTTACTGCCAGGTTCGAATTAGATAGTAGCTCGCATCCGAGTTACTGCAACATTTTTGGTTTTACGACAGTAATTCGCATAGCAGCAGCTCGGACATCACTTACATCGTTCAGACGCTCCTTCTTTCTTTTTATGATCGTGAAGACAGCTAAGGCGAGCCGAGCCTACAAGAATACGAGTCGGCAATCCAAGTAGTTATTTACTGTCTAGTCAGCAGCAACTGGGCTTAACCCAGTTGTATATGTCCATTGGTGCCTATTGGCCTAGCTCTATTCTGTCTCCTGCTTGAAGGAGGTTAGTGAAAATTTTATATATATTTTTTTCCTACTCCTCCGCTGTACTTTTCTGATTAATTTCGTTGCAAGATCCAAGACAGTTGAATCATTTCTCCGGGACTCGTCAGGCTTCATTGCCTCGGCGTTTTTCTGGTGGTCGTGGCATTCAGGAGTTGCAGTGGTAGGGAATGTGTGGTGGGCTTGTCCCAAAAAGAAAATAGTCAGCAGCTAGCACTGTGTAAACTAGCTATTAGACTTACGACTATATTGAGTTAGCACTGACACTAGACAAAATAAACCACTGGATCACTGCTGCGAACAGCCGGAAATTGCACAACAGTGTTCCACATAAACATAGTCCAGGCGGCACGGAATCATGGTTAGGAGACTGTTTTTATTTAGACAATGTATATACGGATATTAGGTGAGGGTAGTAAATAAGTCGTTTTGCCCAATTCGGCCATGGCGGTCTCAACGGAGACTAATCTGCATGATAGACCTGGCAGGACCAACGGATTAGTCCGGTTTCTGCCAGGGGGTCTCAAAAAGCCCACTTTACCAGAATCAGAAAGCACATATATCACGCTACCCGTCACTGTCTCCCAATCAACCCTGAACCGAATGCGTAAGCGATAAAGATGAAAATGAAATTCGACAGTTTGTTGTGTGATTAATATTGTGATTCTAATATGAATCTGCTAAAGTGGCCTTTTTAAACGCATAGAGCGGGAGAAGTTATTTGATGATTTCATATCCAATAAAAACAAAAGACAAACGAATTAACGTGCTTTCCGATCTGCGAAGGAATCACACCGCTTACCTCCAAAGTGTGGACTGTTACAGAGTAATTCATAACTGAAAACCCCATAAAACTTTTTGCTTGAACTTTTTTTTATTTAAAAAAAAAAATGGGAATCAAACCTCACGACCAACGGCCCAAGCGGACTAATGGGGAGATTACGAGTACATTAGTCCGCTTGGGCCGCTTGGGGATTTGGATATTTTTTTTGTATCCAAATCCCTACTGCGATTGACGTGTATTTATAAAACAATGTTAAACAATGATAAGTCTATACAATAATAAAATTACACCACCAGTAGGTAGTAAAACACCGTTAACTCTTCTGTGGCCATCCAACTTACCCAACCACAAATTGGCCAAGCTCAACAGAGCCAACCTCGTAAATTAATTCATCGGCGCTACAACCCCAAACCCGTGCAATAAAATTATTTATTAATTTACTACTTATAATTTAAAATTAACACTCCATCATTAAATATTTCCTGGCGGGTAAAAGCAACCGGTAATTAGTGATAAAATAATATTGTTCACTTCATCAATCATCTCATAATGCATCAGCGGCAAAATATGCCGTTAAGTTCATAATTCAATTAATAAAGTTAATAACCCCAAACATGAACGCTGAGGCTTGTTCAGAAATGAGTTTCATCGTTTAATAAAATTGCTGTGGGCAATTAAGGTAATCATAATTATTAATTATGATACCAAGAGATAATGATGGAGTAATATATACGGAGTAGTGAGTGAGAGTCAGGCGGTACGACCAGATTCATTTGACAGAGGAAATTATAGGTACTGTGGAAAACTGTTTCTTCCGAGATATGGGTGTAGTATAGAAGTATTAGGGGGTCTGTCCATTTGCGCGGAAGCGCGGAGAAACCGAGAAATATTAACCAATCATGTCAGTCGGAATGTGTGTAACTCACGTGATACGGAGATCTTATGCAATCCCATTGGTTAAAATTTCTCCGTTTTTCCGCTTTGCTGTAGTGGACAGGTATACTTAGGTATCCATTACACGCTCATGCAAGCGTCACTCAATTCCAAAAGTCATGAATAACGAATGACTGATGGTGAATGATGGAATTCAATCGACATTAGACGCTCTTTCTTAAATACGCGACGATATATTATTGTCGTATATGGGATTTGAAAAAGGACAACGACCGAACTCATTCCATAAACATTTAAAAACAGACCCATTCACATAAAGTCGTGACTAATGAAATATCCAGATTTACATCAATCAATTTCAAGCTGCCATCGATCACTGCTTTACACGATTGGTTATCCGTCAGTCACAGTGTTGACTGAGGTTAAACTAACAGCAAAACCTATCGTGTACTGAACACCTTAGTCCTGTCAGCTGAAAGACTCTCTAAACTTCTTTTCTTCTCAATAATAGTTATTGTTTTTAGAGTTCCGAACCTCCGTGATAAACGGAACCTCTCTAGGATCACTAGTGTGTCTGCCTGTCTATCCGTCTGTCACAGCCAGTTTTCTCTGGATCTACTGGACCGATTCTGTTGAAATTTTGTATATATATGAACTTCTATGACCCGAATACGACGGGGTCACTTTTGGGGGTCAAACTAGAAAATAAAAAAATAAAGTTTTACAAACAATATCGTGTAACATATCAAATGAAAAGACTTATTGTGAGGGTTTTACTTATTATTTTATTTATATTAAAGAGCATTATCTGTCTACTTTATAGATAGATAATGCTCTTTTACTTCTTTTTTGAAGAGAGAAATGTTTTTACACTCACGAATGTTAGGCGGGAGTGAGTTCCACAGTCGTACTGCATGAAATGAGAAGGAGTGGGAATGTGAAGGAGATTTATGAGATGGGAACATTGATATATAAAAACCCAAGATACACACTCAGCATCTCAAAAACGTCGACAAAAAACAAGCGCAATATGTATAATATTGTGCGCTAGTTTCAAACAGTCTCGCATCGCTCGCCATACTGCACTGCTTTGTAAAAACAACTTTAAGCGATCCGTGTAAGGTTGAATAAGCAAAAAAAAATGTTTATAGTATAACTACACACAACTCAGACATGACACTTGATACAGGTCAGTTTTTGACGACAGTTTCGAGTGTTGCATTTGTTCGAGACTGTGTGAATCTTGGGTTTTTTATAAATCAATAGATGGGAAGTTTAGGCGAAGTGTGAGGTGGGACCTACACAGCGCATCGGCAGATCGTGTAAACGAAAAACGATCTACATCTTCTGCCTAGCCTTTTTCCCGACTATATTATAAATATACCATATACCAGATTTTTTTACGTGGCGTGAGTACCTGACGACCTACATACGACGGCTATATACGATGGCTACATAGCTTGGCTCATCGCCGTAAGGTTGCCTGCTTGTCGGTCTTCTACAGATTGTACTTCGGTGAGTGTGCCCAAGAACTCCACGACCTCATGCCACCGACCCCCTTCCACCATCGGACATCCAGACGCACTGCATCTTACCATCCCTACCTTGTTGCTATTCCATCAATTCGCACTAAGCTTTTCCATACGTCTTTTATAAGGCGCACAGCAAAGGAGTGGAACTCTCTGCCTACGTCTGTGTTTCCAAACGCTTACAACCCTAATCTCTTTAAAGTTAGAGTGCACAGGCTCCTTCTGGGTAAGCTCGCTCCGTCGTAGACTTTCTCTCTGTCATCTCTGACCTGAACTGAAAAAAAAACGACCACAACCCAGTAACTGAGTAAGACGGTAGAATAGAGTAGAATACTCTGAAGACTGGAGTTAGGTTTTTTGGCGTCTTATAACCAGTAACGACCGCCAAACTTCTGAAAACGGCTTAACATTCTTTCTGAGGCACGGAGGAGTCCTGATTTTTTAACATTCTCTATATTAGTAACTAGTGGACGTCACGCGGTTTCACCCTCGTATTTCCCGTTCCCGTGGGAGTACGGGGATAAAATATAGCCTATGTTACTCCCTGATAATGTAGCTATCCATTGCTGAAAGAATTTTTCAAATCGGTCCAGTAGTTTCGGAGCCTATTCATTTCAAACAAACAAACAAACAAACAAATCTTTCCTCTTTATAATATTAGTGTAGATAATATATCATTTAATTCTGGTAACAAAGACCCATAACCCTATGGTCACCCATCCAAAGACCGAACTCGGCAAGCGTTGCTTAACCTTGAAAATCAACCCGTGCTGCCTTCAAATTTGTCGCCAAGTGCCGCGTGGCAGCAGCGTAGCTGCAGCGCATATTATTTAGCCACAGATTCCTTACTAAAGTTCACTACACGTACAGTTTTTTTTTACTGCAATTAATAATCTTACTTTGTTTTCTAATGTGTATTCTCTAGTTGAAGCTAATCTGGTTTATATATCAATTATCTTTTTCCAAGAACACATACATCTTCCCACCGTTCGCAAACGGAGAGAGTTCTTTAAAGGAAACAAGTTATTAAGATAACATCGAAGCTAATTAGACACCCTGCTATGGTAGGTGCCAGTTTAAGGTGCAGTTACAGTCATTGACTCCGATACATTAAGGCGCTAAGACGTAAGGCCGTTTTGAGAATTGTTTTTTCTCGTAAACTACCTGTAATATGATTAGCGATCGATGTAGTAGCCGATGGATGCGAGATGCACAGGACCGGTCGTTGTGGCGATGCTTGGGGAGGCCTATGTCCAGCAGTGGACGTCTTTCGGCTGATATGATAACGATGATGATGAAGGCTAGGCAGATGATGATATAACACGAATAACTTTACTATTTGTCTACTTTGAATATTTATTTTATTCTATCTTTAAAAAGGTTGTTAATAAGAGTATCGATATATGTTAATATAATTTGCTTGCGAGTAACCCTGAATCATTTGGCGGTTTGAATTAGTTGACGGAGTGTCGATATATTCGATTTTTTTGAACTTTTGATGCGGGAGTACGAGGAGAGTGTGCGGTGCGCTCGGGGAGAGGGATGCTAAATCACGCCACGAAATTATTTACTTAGGCTCTTAATTGACTTTCTTAATATCATAAACAGAAACAAAGACATAAAGTTTTCCTGAATCGACTTCTATCGTGATTCCTTACGTTCTCTAGTAATGAAAAACGGTTCATAATTAATTGTTCGAGTATCTACGAAGGGATATTAGGGAAAGTTTAATGTACTTTACTGCAAGTTTATCAGGCGCCTTCATTGATATATAAAACACCCAAGATACACACTCAGCATCTCAAAAATGTCCGCAAAAAACAAGCGCATAATGTATAATTGTGCGCAAGTTTCAAACAGTCTCGCATCGCTCGCCATACTGCACTGCTTTGTAAAAACAACTTTAAGCGATCCGTGTAAGGTTGAATTTGCAAAAAAACTGCGCATCACTCGCCACATTGCACTGCTTTGTAAAAACAACTTTAAGCGATCCGTGTAAGGTTGAATTTGCAAAAAAAGTTGTTTATGGTATAACTACACACAACTCACACATGACACTTGATACATGTCAGTTTTTGACGACAGTTTCGAGTGTTTCATTTGTTCGAGACTGTGCATCTTGGGTTTTTTATATACCAATGGGCGCCTTCCATAAACAAATCACGTTGCTTCTCCCCCTCAGGTAGATTGAGCAAGGCAGCTGAAAATACTACAACAATGGGTGCCACGCAAAAAGGAAACCTACAAAATTTAGTTTCAGAACTCCTTTGTAAAATGTTTCGAAATTTTTCATTTGTTTATGAACGTTTAAAATAAAAAAGAAACTGTTTTGTTTAACTTAAACGTTACAAGTTGCGACACTGAGGGTGCCGATGTTTCAAGAAGAAGGGTGTAATCGTCAGTACGAAATACTTTTCTTAAAATAATTATGTAACCGACAGACCCAAAACCGCCCTGAAAGCGTTATTAAACTGGCCACAAAGGGTGCTGTAGCTTTTCTACGTGTAAGTAGCTCACAGGATGCAGGAGTCTTTAAGTCAAGAGTGAATGGGTTACTTCTAGGCAAGCGTGCTCCATCTTCGACCACATCATCGCTTACCATCAGGTGGTACAGCGGTCAAACGCGTGCTTATCAACAGTAAAAAAAAGTACATAGAGTTGCAATATGCCCAAAAACGAGTTATTTACACCTCATCTAAAAACCGAGCGAATCTGCGGTCTAGCATATTAGCCCTAAAAAAACCGACCAAGTGCGAGTCACACTCGCACACGAAGGGTTCCGTACGTAATTTTTATTATTTGTTGTTATAGCGGCAATAGGAATACACACTGTGAAAATTTTCAACTGTCTGCAAAAAACAAGCGCATGACTAACTGACCCTATTGCGATTTTTGAGATACAGCCGGCTGATAGACAGACGGACAACGGAGGCTTAGTAATAGGGTTCCGTTGGTTACCCATCGGGCACGGAACCCTAATAAGCTGGACTCTGAACTCTCTGCCTGCGTCTTTGTTTCCGAATACATACAACCCTAATAATGAAAAAGCATCCCTTACTATTTATTTATTAAAGGACAACCAAAAACCTTACTATGGTAGGCACCAGATAAATTTGCAATAAAGAACATTGACCTTTCCTTAATTTCTGGAGTTTAGAATTGGTTAGCTATACGAGTAATTTTACGCCTATCAAATAGTGTAGTCTGAAATCGATAGTTATGATACTGAATCACAGCCTAAACTAATATGAAATACGTATTTAATATAGCTTCTCATATTATGACTAGTATCTGGATGACAGAGCTCGGTTGCTCGGTTTTCTACGACGTTTTCTAAAAATTAAACCGAGTTTAGCTCGGTTTAATTTTTACACACACACAAAATTTCATGAAATTCGGTCGAGCTGTTTCGGAGGAGTTCGGTGACAAACACCGTGACACGAGAGTTTTATATATTAGATGTATATACAAATATACAATAATTACTCCGTTAATGGTTTTAAATAAAATCAATTCAGCTGGGTCAGGTAGAAGGCAAGAGCACGCGATCGATCGCCACCTCGTTGGACTGACCTGATAGGTACAGAAAACTGTCGAGTCCTCTATGGTCCAGTTTACACGTAACGTCACCAACTGGCAGAAATGGAAGCGCATCGCTGAGAGAGCAGTCCACGGGAAGGTCGACGACTCACCGAACATCTCTCCAAGTACCTCATCTGCGCAACCACGACAACTCTATCAAGAGTGTCCGACTAAGAAGAAGAAGCAGCTGCGCTCCAGTATTTCATGAACGACTGCTTAGTTCACCTCCAGAAGAGTGGAGAGAGAGAATAGAGTTTTGGCAAGACTGGTGTTAACACCAGTCCATAAATACTGACAAAGATCTTAAAATAACAATCGAGACCAATGGCTTACGGAAGAACCTCTCCTAGTCGACCCCATCAGTCACGTCACTACGTCGCACAGCACCGCTCCGACTCACTGGAGCCAGCAGCAGCACCACTCCTACTCACTGGAGCCTGCATCATCACGACGCGCTGGGCCCTCATCACCCCGACTCACTGGGGCACCACAAACAGTTGCGACTCACCGTGAACTCTGCGACTTCCGACTCACTGGAACCAACCTTGCACTGGCCTGGCAAGCATCTCAAGATGCATGGACGACTCATCCACTATCGACCTCCGGTCTTCGGAGGGGAGTGATGTAGCGGCATCAATGCCGCCACAAGAAAAACCAACGGAGCAAATCTACATCGCAACACCGCGACGCCATCTATCCAACTAGCAGCGAACTACTACATTGAAATCCTGTATCGCGCAAGCAGAGTTTACTGTAGACGTTCAGATTAGGGCTTCTGAAACGTCTGGGGATCGATATCAATAAAAATGTTTTTGGCGATTTAATAGATCATTATATTGAGCGGGTGCTCTCAAGAAAAACTTTTACAGATCTTTTAGAAAAACAAATCAATCATCGTATGTCTATATTTGAACCTATTCTAAATTCCTAATTGTTCTAAAGCTTTTTTTATGATTAAATTGACTGAGGTCCCCGGAGGGTGAGCTAACAAAGGAAGTTGTGCCACATTACCGTGCGATTTGAACATATACATCAGCCCGAAGATTAACTATCGGGCAGTTGCCCGCCAGACGCAACAACTGTCTGGTAGGAGGATCCTCCCTTTTCAATTGAGGTGTGAGGGACTTTACTCTCTGTTTCGCATAACTCTAAATACTTTGCGAGGTACGGAGGAATCTCGTTACGTAATGCGTGATCACGTATTTACGGACCAACTACGGCAATCGTAGCTTAACCTCAAATCATCATCATCTGCCTAGCATTTTCCCAACTATATTGGGGTCGGCTTCCAGTCAAACCGGAATTAGCTAAATACCAGTTTTTTTACGTGAAGCGGCTGCCTACCAAACCTCCAAAACCCATTAACTGGGTAACATGGTACTTCTTGGCAAGACTGGAGTCAGATTTACTGGTTTCTGACAATCCGTAACGACTACCAATGATCTACAAATGACAGCCGGGACCAACGGTTTTACGTGTTTTCCGAGGCACCGAGGAAACTCGGTATGTTAAGATGGTCACCAGCAAGCAACGCTTGCTAAGGTTGGTCTGTGGATGACAGACCAACCTTGGCAGCGTTGCTTACCCTTGAAGATCAACCCGTGCGGCTGTTATTAATTAGCCACGAGCTCCTCAAATATGGACCAATTTTTTTGGTAACCACTTCCTTCAATAATTCCTATAGTGTTGTTACTCAAAGTAAATACCTATGACTCATGCAGCGTATTCCAAACAAATACTTACATAAATATGTCGTAACTATTTTGTAAATGATAACTAAGAAATCAATCACGAATATTTCCATCGTTTCTAATTGATGTGATAAAAATATCTTGGCATACAAGTTGAGAGCCACGGTTTCACGCCACATTAGATTCATAGATTTTATTTATAGAAACGTGATAATTCGTTTGCAATATGTTGAGACACTGTTGGAAAAAAAATATAACCAGCACTAATGAGATGAAATACCTGTTATGTTCTTTGTTTGCGTGGAGATAATAAAATATTATTGTTAAGATAATGATATGTAAATTAAGACATAGTTTTTAAAATGATCGTCTTTATCTATAAAAAAATAATTTATAATTCTCTATCGATTTGAATTAAATGCACAAGCAGACGTATCCTTAAACTTACCGACACGCCAATATTGTACTCGATATGACGTAACTTTGGAATGTAATCAACAAACAAAAATATCTAACGCTTCTCTATTGGCAAACATTGGTGAAGCGTGACCATCGCTGCATTGATTCAGACAACACTTGAAGAAGTGGTCAGTAAGCCAGCAATGTATATTATTCACAGGCCAAGATTGGCCTGAGGTGTCCGCATATTTGTGGATTGTCGGAATAATACCAGCAGTGAAAGTTATGCCTTTAATCGATTTGAATTATTTTATTGTACATGTAATGTTCGGTATTGATAGATTGTGGGAACTTTATCGAAGTATATACTAGCGTAAAGATGTTTCGATAAATCTTTATGATTTGACGTATTTGGGTTTCTAGGTCCATGCTTAGACGATTATTGTAATAACAACGATACGTAATATTATTATGTAAAGCAGACGTGCCATTCCTAAGCTTTTTAACCCGCTTTTCGGTATTGATAATTTCATCAAATAAAACTGTTTTGTTATTCATGTAGATGTCAGTAAAAAGACATTTCAATAGAAAGGTTATAATAAAGGTAAGCAATCTTGATGTCTTTTTAATCTTTTTTTTTATTTTAAACTCAGTTTAAAAATAAAAAGCTACTAAAAACCAATGTAAATTCAACAATAACGATTACTAAATCAATTGAACCGTTACTTTAAGTAGTGGTTTATTTGTTTTATATGTGTATGTGTAAAAAGTCACATCAAGATTGTTTACCTTAAACCTTTCTATTTAGTATAAACGAAATCAAAGTCGAAAGTCAATATATTATTGCAATTATTATTCTTATTCCCACACGCACAAAACATTTTGGGAACACATTCATAGTGCGTACAGCTAAGGAGTGGTCCCTGCCGGAGTCTGTGTTTCCTGATAGCTACAACCTGGAAGTCTTTAAGTCAAGAGTGAATAGGTTACTTCTAGACAAGCGTGCTCCATCTTCGACCACATCTTCTCTTACTATCAAGTGAGATAGTGGTCAAACGCGTGCCTATCAATAGTAAAAAAAAATTAGACCATTAAAGGTACTTCTGAACGTCACCACTTGCAACTAAAAATAATAATTAAAGTGACAAGCTATTTTCCAAATTGTAGATTCTTATGGGGAAGAACGAAGAAATTCTTCAAAATACGAAGAGAAATGTACAGCAGCCATGTATCATTCAAATAAAGAAATAATAAAATAATAATAAATTTGGGGAGTGTGCGACGGAATTACATGATTTATTCCGCCAAGCCCGTTCCATCATCGGACCACAAGACGAACGGCGATGCGACACCGGTAAATGGTGGACATCCCACCCACACGCACAAATCGATTTAGGAACACATTCGTAGTGCGTACAGCTAAGGAGTGGAATTCCCTGCCAGAGTCTGTGTTTCCAGATAGCTACAACCCGGGAGTCCTTAAGACAAGAGTGAATAGGTTGCTTCCATCTTCGACCGCATCATCGCTTACCATCAGGTGAGATTGTGGTCAAACGTATGCCAATATACAGTAAAACAAAAAAAAAAAAACAGAAAATATAAATCTTTTATTTCAATGAAACCATGAAATAGACCAATTCAATCTTTGGAAAGCCTTGCACAAGCTGGACTTAGGGCCTGGTGAAGACAAGATGCACAGGAACGGCTGTTTTGGCGACACGTGGGGATTTAAAATTTTTGGTTTTTCCTTTTCTTCATAATTATTAACCTGTCTATTTAATTGCAGTGGACAAACAAAAATCAAAATCAAAAGTCGTTTATTCAAATTAGACTGAGAGCCAGCACTTTTTGAACATCAAGTTTTACAAAAGACAATCCCCCTAAACGCCCGCCCGTCACCACTTCCTAGTGTTTTAGCTGTGGAGAAGAAGTGGCCAATAAACTCCCCAGCAACACATCTGTCTGTTACGTTTTAAGAACTTGAATCTATATAATAGTATGCAAAGTAAATAATAAATGATACGAAAAAATAAAAAGCTATATTAATAAATAAAGCTGAAGAGTTTGTTTGTTTGCTTGAACGCGCTAATCTCAGGAACTACTGGTCCGATTTGAAAAATTCTTTCAGTGTTAGATAGCCCATTTATCGAGGAAGGCTATATACGCTAAGACTAATAGGAGCGGAGCAGTAATGAAAATTGTGACGCAGACGAAGTTGCGCGGGTCAGCTAGTAATTAAATATTATTTATTACTTGTCAGCTAATTAAAGGTTAGGTGTATAGTATAAACCAGAAACCAATATTACTGTGTTTATAGGTAATAGTTCTAATTTAAAAAAAGAACAAATAACTGACTTTGTAACTGAAATACTAAAGATAAGTTGCAATAAAATAATACTGTGTGCTTTCCCATATTTTGAAAAATTGTCAAATAGACAAAATAATTATATTCACATGCTTAATAAGCATATACATTTCTTAGTTAGTCATCACAGTGACAAACTTGTTTTTCTAGACATCAACTTATACGTTGATAAATTAAAGTCGACTAGGGATACAGTGTATCTGCCTATTAGATTTAGACATCAAATAGCTAGGCTATTAGCATATTATATAAACTCAGACATAAGTAGTATGTCGACGTCTTGTACTATAATTAGCACTGCAATTATTAGTAATAATACTAATGAACAGGTGGATACCTTAATAAACTGTAGCATTAATGCTATAAATATTTACAATAACTGTACGAAGGAGAATCCATGTGTCACTTTGGACAATTCTTTTAATTTGGGGTCCACAAGTAGCAGGATCTTGGTGCCTAGTGATGGCATGGGAGTCGTGGGGCTCGCTCCGGATGTTACTTTAAACTAATTTGTACGACAACAGAGGATACCAATAACAGTATAGTTACATCTACCAATTCTACCATGAACCAGGTATCTTCTTGCTCTCGCATAGCTAATTTTAATAAAGGGGCTAAGCAGAAATCCTTTAAATTATTCTATCAGAATATTCAAGGCTTTTCTTCAAAACAGCTGGAAATAGAGTTATTTTTAGAAAAAACAATGTTTGACATTATTTGTTTCACTGAGCATTGGTTAAAGGATTTTGAAATGTTGATTAATTACGAGAATTATAGTGTGGGAAGTTCTTTTAACCGAAAGACAATGCTACGTGGGGGTTCACTAATATTAGTAAAAAAATGTATTAAATTTAAAACCCGTAAAGACATAGTTAACTTGTCTGTTGAACATAGCATTGAGCTGTCCTGTGTTGAGCTAGATAAGCATGTCATAGTGTGCGTTTACAGACCCCCTAATTATCTGAACTACGCTATATTTGAGTCAGTGATGGAAGATGTATTGGCAAAACTTGCAACTGGTAATAAACTAGTAATCATCCGTGGAGATTTTAATATTAATATCTTAGAAAACAATTCAGATAGCTGTAGATTATTAAATCTCTTTAAATCATTCAATTTGTCTAATGTGTTCATAGAACCAACCCGTACAACTACAACTACTGCTACATGTATTGATAATGTTTTTTGTTGTGGCAACTACTTAGAGAAAGCCATTGTAAATTACCTTCCTTCTGATCACAGTGGGCTACTGGTATCTTTTGAGTCCAACATTCCAATTCAACAAGTGCAAATACAAACTAGACCAATAACATCCGGTAATTTAAATAAATTTAACCGCACTTTAATCGGGAAGTTAAGTGATTGGAACCTTACAATGAATAATGCTAATATTTTGTATACAGATTTTTTTTCTTTAGTCCAAACCGAATTCAATAATACTTTTAAAAAGAAAACTAAAACTATCTGCCCTAAGTTTTTATTTAGTGACTGGGCAACTAAAGGACTCCGAAAAAGTAGGGAAAGACTTTATGAGTTGTATGGCCTTAAGCCTTTTATTAACACTGAGACTTTTAATAAGTATGTAGCTACCTACTCAAAGATTTATAAAAACACTTGTAAGGTAGCTAAGGCTTTATATATAAGTAATAAGGTAAAAACAGCAGACAATAAAATAAAGACGGTTTGGAAAATTATAAACAATGAAACAAATAGGAACAAAAGACATAACACTGATTACGGATTGGATACTTCTCATGGACTTATTAGCGATAGCAAACAAGTTGCTCAAGAATTTGTAAATTTCTTTACGAGTATCCCTATTAAAACTACTGAAGCCTTAAACTCCTCGCCTTCACTTGCTTTTGATTTATTACAGGCGAACGTTTCAGCCAGCCCGACTGAATTTAATTTTAAACATATAAACCCCATAGTAGTAATAAAAGCTTTTAAACAAATCAAAATTAAATTGACCGAAGATCTATGGGGATTGTCTATCAAAGTTTGTACCTCAATCATCGAGACTGTAGCGCCGTACTTAGCTATAATATTTAATTTGTGTGTGGATCAAGGAGTTTTTCCGGACCTAATGAAATTCAGTAAGGTGATACCACTTTTTAAATCTGGGGATAGTAAAGACACAAATAATTATAGACCAGTATCTGTGTTGCCAGTGTTTAGTAAGGTATTTGAAAAAGTGATGCTAAATCAGATGCTTAATCATTTTAACACGAATAACATCTTTCATGATCGACAGTATGGTTTCACCAAGGGACGTTGTACAACTGACGCTGGTGTTACCTTACTAAAGCACATCTTTAATGCGTGGGAGGACGCACAGGATGCCATAGGTGTCTTTTGTGATCTCTCGAAGGCGTTTGATTGCGTTGATCACGATACATTACTCCTGAAGCTCGGGCATTACGGACTGGTCAAAACAGCGTTAAACTTGGTCAAATCTTATTTGAATGATAGACGGCAATTGGTTCAAATAAACGGTGTCAATTCGTCGGGATTAAACGTGATAATGGGCGTTCCCCAGGGCTCGATTTTGGGTCCTTTCTTGTTTTTGGTATATATCAATGATTTACCCTATTTATTGCAACAAAAACTTGATATGGTGCTGTTTGCCGACGATACCTCCTTAATTTTTAAGATAAATAGACAGACAGACAATGTTGATATCATAAATAATGCCCTAATGCAAGTCCAAAATTGGTTCACGGCGAATAATTTGGTTTTGAATGAAAAGAAAACGAAATGTATAAGATTTTCTTTACCCAATGTCAAAAGCAGTGATTGTGACATAGTATTGAACAGGGAAAAACTAGAATTTGTCGATAAAACGGTTTTCCTGGGAATTACGCTTGACCCAAGGCTACAATGGGGCCCTCATATAACATCTCTTTCTGGACGGCTAAGTTCAGCAGCTTATGCTGTTAGGAAAATCCGCCAATTAACGGATGTTGATACCGCGAGACTGGTCTATTTTAGTTACTTTCACAGTATCATGTCTTACGGTATTTTACTATGGGGACGGGCTGCAGACATTGAGTCTATTTTTATTCTGCAGAAAAGAGCCATCAAAGCGATATACAATCTCCGCCGGCGCGATTCTCTAAGGGAACTGTTTAAGAATATTAACATCATGACGGTACCTTGTCAATATATTTACGAAAACATCATGTATGTCAGAAAGAATTTACATCTTTTTAGTAAAAGAGGCGACAGACATAATTATGGTACTAGAAATAGGGATCAATTAGTTCAACCAGGTTTCAGACTGGCTAAAGTTGCCTCATCTTTTATGGGGTACTGTTTAAAATGTTATAATAAGATACCTCCCCATATATTAGAACTTAATGAGACAAAATTTAAATCTTGTATTAAACGCACACTATGCAGGCAAGCATATTATAAGTTGGGGGATTATATTGAAGATAAAAATGCTTGGCTGAATGCTGGTCCGGCTCCACAGCCACTAGGGCGCACAAAATAATCTGTTAGCATTTGGAAACATTGTTGGACCGGCTGAAGATTGTAAAAAAAAAAAAACAATATTTGCATTGTATAGACTCAATTTTATTTAGCAATGTATAATTTCATACATTTTAACGGCACATGTGTGAGTACTGTGTACCTTAAACTTAAGCTATAGCTATCAGTTTTAGGTTTGTTTTTGACTTGAATGTACCCTGGCGGTTGGGAGTGTCATGCTCACACAAAAGTCTGGCTGATGGTGGCGTATGCGTTGGATCATTTGGCTCCCTTCAAAATGGTTGAGCCGAATGGTGCTAGCGCATGCGTCATGTTCGTGAACGGGCGCTGTCAGTTGGGATTGGTCATTTCTCAGTTGCCATGGTTTATTTTAAATATTTCTTTGAATTGTTCCTTTTTTTCCCGGACGCTTTTATCCTGCTCGTCTTTTACATCGTTCTCACATGTTTGTATAATTTCAACTTGATGTAAACAAAAACTTGTAACAATTTATTATTTTTTAAAAGAGTGTCCGTGGAGTTTCTTGCACGTTCTTCTCCATAGAGATCTACGCTTTGGAACGTGCAAATAGCTTCATCTTGTTGGACTGACCGACCTTGACAATTCAAAAGTGCCTGTAAATGGTTTATTTGAAATATACGATTTGATTTGATTTGATTTGATTTGATTTGAAGTAGGGTGGGTCACTGTAGTATGGAAAAAAAGAAAAGTTGATGAATCAAATTCTAAAAGTAATATTATGTTGTAGTGTACTATAAAAAGTAGTTTTAGCTAAAAAACGGTTAATTAAACAAACACCTTCAGCACGCACATGCGCTTCAAAATTATAAGTTTTTGAAAAAAAACAGGTTTTACTAAATGGCATCGTTTTTTATTAGAAATTACTTCAAATACTACTAAAATACAACAAATATTTAGTACAAGACATATATTAACGTTTAAAACAAAAAACTTAAACAAATACATATAAAGGTTTTCAAAAACAAAAAATATACATACAAAAAATCCCGCCTACTATCGAATTTTGGCATGTTTCCTTGAAGCGAGTTTTACATGAATCATGCCGTCTCTTGTTTTTTATCACAATGCAGCTTCTGTCACTATCTTTACACTTCGTTCAACCGCTTGTGTATGGCAAGGAAGCCTAATAAACAACAACCTTTGTCACCTTTTTTCTCTATTATCTCAATAAGTTCGTCATTCGTTGGATTTCTTAGAATAGGCAGATCAAAGTTGGTTTCTTGCCAGTTTATTAGATCAATGTAACATTTAGCATTAAAAGTAAGTTTAGGCACTGCTACACAGTTACTGCACTACAGTGCGAGGTAGTTTTCCCTTTGTAGTTGAACTGCCCGCTTTTAGAATTCTTCTAGCTGCAAGTTCTCTTATATGCTTTTCTTCATCTGTTAACATCGCCAATAGTAAATTTTTAGAGTAAAATATGCGTTTCGTAGAATAACAGGATCTATTACTGCTTTTAATGCACTTGATAAAAATCGCGAACTTTCAATCAATTTCCAAAGGTGCCGTGTTCCGTCTTTGCATGATGAATGTGTCTTTATTTGGAACCACACGGGGGCATATACTTTTACAATGTATTGAGCCAAAATGATTAAATTAGTTGATAGTGTTGGCGTAGAAAAGTAAAGACGCAAGATTCGGTTAGCCTTAGTCAACCAACGGGCATGTGACATTTTCCCAGGTGATTTATTTGCTAAGTCATCTGAACAACTTCCAGTAATCACTGCTAAGGTAATTTCATACAAATATTTTTGGTCTGTGCATAAGTCATCAGGTTTTAGCGTTGGTGATTGAGCTGGTATTGGCTCAAATTCAACTACAGTTTACGTTTCACCCTTATCCAGCAACTTACCAATAAGACCATTGTACGTAGATGGACCAGAAGTAGTCTATTGCACTCGTAACATTTCATGACATCCTGGTATGTTGGTTACACGTTTTCTTTTATATCCTCTATATTTCCAAACTAGCTGACCCGCGCAACTTCGTCTTCGTCACAATTTTACTTACCGCTCCGCTCCTATTGGTTTTAGAGTGATGATATATAGCCTATAGCCTTCCTCGATAAATGGGCTATCTAACACTGAAAGAATTTTTCAAATCGGACCAGTAGTTCCTGAGATTAGCGCGTTCAAGCAAACAAACAAACAAACAAACTCTTCAGCTTTATATATTAGTATAGATATAGGGCACGTGTATGACTGTCTATTATTTGACATGATAGAAAAATTTAAAGTTGTAAAACAAAAATTACACAATTTCACAAGAAACTAGCCACATTGATACATGAATTCTCTGAATATACTTACCTCAAAAAATCCTCTTTTAATAAACAACACAGTTTATATAACAAAAGTAACGTGTATTTCAATGGATACTAAGTAAAACATTAAACTATACCCAACGTCAAACGTGTAACTTAAGGCGTAAAAGTGGGTACTTAAACTTATTTTTTTTTTCAAAACTTCAATGGCGTTGCGCGTGCTGTTCCACTTAAAATAATTCAATAATATTTTAAAGGGTTTATAACGATATCTAACTTCAGCATATTTTCGCTATTAGAAATCGAACACTTAAAAAAAAATTGATCCGCCCTAGTGTATAGTGAAGCTTGGTTAGCGGTTTGATCTTTAATTCTATTAAACAGTCGATCACTAGCTTGACGTAACCTGACCCAGGTTCAAATGGCGGTAATATCAGACGCATAAATTGGCAAGTATCTGTGGCCTCTCGTGAAAGCGAAACCACCATTGTTGGGAGTCAAGCCGCCGCGCTAGTAAAGAATCTAGGAAATTCTGTAATAACATAACTTCCAACGCTACTTTTGTAACAGAAAAAAATGTGGTTAAGGTTATCATCATTTTGCGTAAGTTTCGCTGTACAATCTCAAAGTGACTCGATTACTTACATTAGCTTTATTTTTATTACTGAAAGGCTTGCGTTTAACCACAATGTCACTTGGATGGCGAAGATGTGGTCAACGATGGAACACGCTTGCCAGAAATAACCTATTCACTCTTGACTTAAAGACTGCCAGGTTGTAGGTGGCAGTCCGGAACTTATCCAGCTAGGGTTGTTTCCCTTGCAGAAACGACCCTGGCTGGATGTAGTTACTGACCTATGTATTCATTTGGGCAAGACAAAAGGTGTGCAGACTCCCCGGATGAGATACAGCTACTTTAATAAAAATCGGTGACTGGACCTGACAACATGTAACACGCACAAACACTCGGGTGTTCGCGCATTACATGCTGACAGGTCCACAGACGAGAAGATCATTGAACTCGATGAATAACTGTAAATGTTACGATTGAGCATCTGATGAGTAGCTGACATCTTGTAAGTAATTTTTTTCTTGGTTTTTAAAATAGATGAGGCCGGTGTTTCCCAGCGTACTGCCCACAGAAGAAACACCGAAATAAATTCAGGGGTCAAAGTCTCTTATACTCTATGAAATGGTAAACACGTCTTGGTCAAATCATATGAGAATCATGTAAGTTGTCAAACGTGATTTTTCGACGAAAGTACCACACAGATTTGAGTGGACTTGTCCAGACAGTGCAAGCATTTGTCAGCTAGACTTAAAACTTTAAGGAGCTCAGCAATTTGACGAACTTTACCGAAGTAAATAAGTCTATTAAAAGAAAAAAAGTCAAGTAGAAAATAAAATGGTGTAATATTATTAATATGATTTTTATATTGCCACTGACGTATTAAATAAACAACTAGTTCGTTGCTAAGGATATAATAATGAAGCAAGATTAGACTTAATAATATGAGAGTATCTGTAGTAAAATATATATACCTACGCTTAAGATGGAACAGGAATCAAATTACTTAGCTTAGTACGTCTTTCTTTTCTTTCATCTTACACAGCCGTCATTACGTATTTTCTAACTTCTGGCAACTTTTCCGCCGAAAGGCGTCCACAGATGGACGTAGGCTTCGCGATGGATTAATTCTGTGCCAATAGCTTCATCTCTTTGACTATCCGACCTTGATAATTCAAAGGTGCCTGTTAATGGTTTAATTGAAATAAATGCTTTGAGTTTTTTGTCCTGTACTATTCACTTCGTAAGTCCATTCCTACTAAAAAGGTGTCAAAACAAAGTTCAAATACGTGTAAACAACATCTGTGAGATATATTGTTCTGTACGTTTTATGTGTGGTTTGCGGTTGTGATACACGTTGTGAGATACCGACGTTCATTTCCTGACAAACTAAATAATCCTCATGTTCTATCATCCATTGCTTGACCGACTTACCCTTTTCCAATTCATTTGTTTCAGATAAATTACAATTACATAAGTTACAATTACAATCATCCATACATTCAATTTAAATAAAATAATGAGAGTACAAACACACAACAATGAAACATTGGATCAGGTCCGCACTACCCGTACATGTAACTTTGTCCAATGCTCCATGAAGGAGCAATCCACATTCATTCTCCCTACAATGAGTTTCAGGAAGCAGTTGGGGCTGCCCGTATGCGGCGCATTAGAGAGGCTATTCTTTTGCGATGTATCGACTGAGAGCCATCTACTTGAGCATCTGTAAACATACCTGATGCGCTACAAAAGCGTGGCAACCCCATCAACATCCTGAATGCGTTATTGTATTGGACAGGGCACTGTAAGTTCTCTTCGTATACCTCACCCTTTGGCTGCATGTATAAAAACACTGACAGTACGCCTTGAATTAAATCATTTTTACCTATGTAGTACAGTATGTAAACCTACGGGCCAGCATATTAGCTCTGACTGACAATGCCCTGCGTTTCCTTTCAATATCCACATCGTCTGTGAGGGCGTCGGTGACCCAGTGGCCCAGGTACTTAAACTGCGCCAATCTTTTGAGAGCTTGCTGCCGTTCAATGTGACCTGAGGTACGGTGTCATAAGTTTTATATATTTTTATAGCAGTCTCTCTAATGCTCAAACGCTTGCATTGTTATAAGTTGTATTTTTCACGTTGTTTTCATATTCATAATGATCATTATGAATAAGTTTCACTATATGACCAACACGGAAATCGCGAAAAAAACACATTTATGTGAGCATATCTCGGCAAAATCTACTGAACAGTTGAGGATACCTATGGGATTAATCATGTGATATTTCGACAGTGTCTGTCACTTCAATACAGTTTTGACATATTAACGATCGCCTTCGTCGTGCTACCGCTGAAAGACTATCCATCGTTTAGAGCCACAGCTTCTTTTTTAATCTTATTTATCTACTATCTGCGGGTCTAAAACGGCCACTTTAGCAGAATCATAATGTTCACCACACAACAATCTGTCAAATTTCATTTTCAACTTTATCGCTAACGCATTAGGTTCAAGGTTGATTGGGAAAATTTGAAAGCGACGGGTAGCGTGTTGTGCTTTCTGATTCTGCTAAGGTGGCCTTTTTAGCCCCCCTGATCCAGCAAACGTTGTTTTGCCATATAAATAGAAAATAGCAATATATACATAAAAAATCATATAAACCGTTGCGGAAGAGTTCGATAACAAGCACCGTGACACGAGTTTTTTTATATTTAATACTCTCGGCCAACAATGTAGGTAGTCTATTGTGTTAGTAAATATATTTTTTTCTCTTTATTTTTAGTTAGGGACTTTTACACATCTGTGTATGCCAGTCCCATCGGACCTTATACAATAGCTTTACCAATACCTTATAATATAGTCTTTATTCAGATCTAACTACTACATAAATATTACATTTAAAAATTAATACTTGAAATCTTAAAACTAAGTCTAGTACTTATTCTAGAATTTGCTTCTTAGATACTATCTGCAGATCTGTGTGCCAATCGGCAAGGGTTCCTCCAACCTTTTCCATTCGTGTCTTTCTTGAGCCACTCTGTTCATCACTCCGATCGAGTGAGTGATTGTGTTAGTAAAATACCTTTAATACAAATAGTTCAAATATTATGTGTGGCCGATTCAAACAATAACAAATTGAAGGATCCACGTTCTGAAAATATTCCATTACAATTTCTAGTTAGTTCAAATAAACAAACCTCTCTGCAGGATTATTTTTGTTTACTAACTAGAAGTTTCCAAGAAAACCTTATTTATAAATAAACGATAAGACGAAAACAATGGAAAATTCTATAGGAGAAAAACATTTTCTTCTTTCTCGCTAATACTGTTAATACCTATATTTTTCCTTAAATTTATTACTTGAGTTGCCCGCGCAACTTCGTCTGTTCCGCTCCTATTGGTCTTAGCGTGATTTTATTTTATTGTTTCTTTTATTTTATTTTGGCATCAAACAGTCATATACAAACAATATGATTCTTCAGACAATTGGTTCCTTACAAAAGACTTATAGTACCGAAAATGTAATATAATGGTCAAAACAAGTACAATAAAGTTTTAACAAGGAAAGCCGCGCAAGAAATACGTACTTATTTTTGCATCAGAAGTTCAGAACCTAAGTTCAATTAAACATACATATATCATCAGTTTACAAAGTAAAGTGAAGGTAGACAAAGTAAAAAAAGTAAGTTTTAATTAGGTGATATATCTACTTTTAAGTTTTAGTTTAAGGCTATTAAGATAAATATAGCCTATAACCTTCCTCGATAAATTGGCTATCTAACACTGAAAGAATTTTTCAAATCGGACCAGTAGTTCCTGAGATTAGCGCGTTCAAGCAAACAAACAAACTCTTCAGCTTTATATATTAGTACTAGCTGACCCGCGCAACGTCGTCTGCGTAAGAAATTTCATTACTGCTCCGCTCCTATTGGTACAAGCGTGATGATATATAGCCTATAGCCTTCCTCGATAAATGGGCTATCTAACACTGAAATAATTTTTCAAATCGGACCAGTAGTTCCCGAGATTAGTGCGTTCAAGCTAACAAACAAACTTTTCAGCTTTATACATTAGTATAGATGAGAAATCATATATACAGTTCAAATCCACACATAATATATATTCTGATACATTGTTCTGATAGAAATCCGAAATAGAATTTATTGGCTTGTAAATCCGATGTCACCCACTGTTGTTATTACAGCGGATGTTCCGCCCATACGCGGGGAACGTTTCGGGAATACGTTTGTTGTGCGTCTGTGATTCCTGTGAGCAAATATCCTGGGTTGAGTCAGGAGAGAATAAGCTACTTCTAGGTAAACGTGTTTTCCACATCATTGCTTACCATACTGGTTAAATGCAAATCTGTCAATTATTTTAACACATTCATAGTGCGTACAGCTAAGGAGTGGAATTCCCTGCCAGAGTCTGTGTTTCCAGATAGCTACAACCTGGGAGTCTTTAAGACAAGTGTGAATAGGTTGCTTCTAGGAAAACGTGCTCCATCTTCGACCACATCATCGCTTACCATCAGGTGAGATAGTGGTCAAACGTACGCATATCTATAGTAAAAAAATAAAAACTGGCTAAATGCTAGTTGGACTAGCTCACCGAGGGTTGTAGGCACATTTTACTTCAAATTAAGATCCTGTATTTTCTATGATTTAATTTAAAATGTTTAGTTTTCAGACTTTTTCTAAACTTGTAGTATAAGACGGTATTAATTACCAAATTTCATAGTTCTAAGTCAACGGGAAATACCCTATACATGTTGATTCCCTTGAGAGTGTCGAAATATAGGTTTTTTGCGGCATAAACGGCCGTATCTATTTTTACGTTAACTTAGAGGTTTGATTTTTTCACAGCTTCAAGGGACCGTAGACTAGAGTATATGGTTTTAATTTCAACTCAATACCTCCACGTGTTCCCGAGATAAAGGGTCTTGACAGACAGATGGACGGACAACAAAGTGATCTTATAAGGGTTTCGTTTTTTCCTTTTCAGGTACGGAGTCAGACTCGCACTTATCCGTTTTTCTAAAACGGATAAGTGCGAGTCTGACTCGCACACCGAAGATTCCTAATGTGTTAATACTAGATAGTTCGCATATCATGGGAATCGAGTTTCGACTTTTTCCAAGTAGCCATTGCCTACTGAAGTTCATAAATTATGAAACAAAACGAACATTATATTCTTACGAAAATTATGAAAAACTTAATTTTGCAGTTGAAAAAATGTCGTACCATATACATCACGGTCTATTATTCTTGGTAAGTTTGTAATCGCGCAATATAATGATGAGATATAAATACAATATTATCAGAAAATTAATCGTTGATGTCAATTAAATTATTACCAACACGCATAAAAACGAAAATCATTAATGTAGTTACAATTTGGAGACGTAGGTACTCAACGTATGTAGGCGTGAAATGGTTGTAAAATTCATATAAAAAATATGTGTCGCATCAGGAATAATAATTCTATAATTTTGTACATCGGGATATTTTTTTCGCCATGAAACTCACCACAAAAATGTTGAAACCTGGCTCGATAGATGGCGTTGGGATCGAATTGAATCGCGCTATGGTTTCGTTACAAGCCCGAGTATAAGTCCTACGACACGAAATATTGGCGTTACACATTAAAACCTATGAAGGAATCGATCGATCACTCGCATTCTATTTTTGGATAAAGTCGAGCGTGATTTTTGATCGCTCGGCTTTTAGAATTCTAAAAATGAAAATAAGTTCTGAGTTTATAATTTGGAGTTTACTTTACTCGTAGCTTACTTTACCGCGTAGACATTAATCATTGTTTAATGTACTTTTGGATTTTCATTTAGTTGATAATTTTTATTTTCCAGCTGTTTTACTCTGGTCGGGTGTAAATGACTCTATCGAAAAAAAGTGCAATCAACTTGTCATAATTATCTATCTATACACCAATATAAAAGCTGAAGAGTTTGTTTGTTTGTTTGCTTGAACGCGCTAATCTCAGGAACTACTGGTCCGATTTGAAAAATTATTTCAGTGTTGGATAGCAGTTTTCTTTCTTTCTTTCTTTCTATGTATGTCATCACGCTAAGACCAATAGGAGCGGAGCAGTAATGAAAATTGTGACGCAGACGAAGTTGCGCGGGTCAGCTAGTTATATGATACTAGTTGACCCGCGCAACTTCGTCTGCTCCACTCCTGTTGTTGTGCAGCGTGATGATATAGAGTTTACAGCCTTCCTCGATAAATGGGCTATCTAACACTGAAATATTTTTTTAAATCGGACTAACAGTTCCTGAGATTAGCTCGTTCAAGCAAACAAACAAACTCTTCAGCTTTATATATTACTAGTTGACCCGCGCAACTTCGTCTGCGTCACAATTTTCATTACTGCTCCGCTCCTATTGGTCTTAGCGTGATGATATATAGCCTATAGCCTTCCTCAATAAATGGGCTATCTAACACTGAAAGATTTTTTTAAATCGGACTAACAGTTCCTGAGATTAGCGCGTTCAAGCAAACAAACAAACTCTTCAGCTTTATATATTACTAGTTGACCCGCGCAACTTCATCTGCGTCACAATTTTCATTACTGCTCCGCTCCTATTGGTCTTAGCGTGATGATATATAGCCTATAGCCTTCCTCGATAAATGGGCTATCTAACACTGAAAGAATTGTTCAAATCGGACCAGCAGTTCCTGAGATTAGCGCGTTCAAGCAAACAAACACAAACTCTTCAGCTTTATATATTACTTTATATATTAGTATAGATGATAACAAGTACTAGTAAAATAATAACCACTATGACAGAGTGAAAAAATTGTGCCATTTCAGAAAACGTAGAATAAAATAATACAGGTCTAATATTAGATATTAGTAATTATATTAGTAATATTAGTTATTATTAAATGGCAATAGTGATATAAGATCTAATCTTAAATTTCTCTAGTATTATACTTTAAAAGAATAGTTATTGCCATAAGCAACCAATTAATTCTAGTTGCTAATGGCAAAATGCGGTTACTTTTCAAGAACTTGTAGTGGTGTCCATGATACAGACTTTTGACTGCACAGACGTCGACTCTGAAAAAAAAAAATATCACACCGACATTTTTCTGTATTGGTTTGTTCATCATCATCATATCAGCCGAAAGACGTCCACTGCCGGACATAGGTCTCCTCCAAGCGTCACCACAATGACCGATCCTGCGCGTTTCGCATGCGTTGACTACCTGCGACCTTTACCAGGTCATCGGTCCACCTTGTGGGAGGTCTTCCAACGTTGCGTCTTCCGGTACGCGGTCGCCACTCCACAAAATTTTCGGCCCCATCGGCCATCTGTTCTGCGAGCAATGTGCCCTGCCCACTGCCACTTTAGTTTGGCGATCCTTCGGGCTATGTCGGTAACTTTGGTCTCTTGCGGATATCATCATTCCTGATTTGATCACGCAAGGAAACTCCAAGCATTACCCTCTCCATAACCCTTTGAGTGACTTTGAGCCTTCTGATGAGGCCATTGCTTTGTTGCACAAACAAAATTCTATGGAAGTCTGTATCCTGTGAATCCACTGTTAAAGACGTTTTTACGTCAATATAATCTATACTATACAGGGTTAATTTTAAAGTGTGCCTTGGTGGCCAAATCCGAAACTATGAGGAATACCGAAAATTAAAACTGCATCATTGGATTTTTGAAAGATTCTTGTTGCTATCCAGCAATTGAACACGTTGATTTTGAAAAAAAAAACAAATCCTGTATTATCACACTATCCAAAATTGTAGCTAATAAGGATCAAATTCTGGGAAGTAATAACATATGGTAAACTAAAGAAAAGCTGTCATTTTTAGCAAATTAGTTTTAAATCTACGTACCTAAACCTTAACTGATAGTTTTTTTTTAAATCCAATGATGCAGTTATAGATTCTTGAGCCCGATGTTGATGAAAACTATAACTGCACTATTGATATTTGAAAAAAAAATCGGATTATAAACATATATATTTTTTTTTGCAAATTAAAAAAGTATTTTGTTAAGTACAACTCTATCAGCCAAGCAAGCCACATTATTATTTTGTGAGTGTCACAGGCTATACCACCTGTAACAGAATAAACGCAATACCTCTTAAGGGGTCATTGAACTCATCATTATGAACAACTTTCACGATGGGACCAACACTGAAATCGCGAAAAAAAAATCGACTCCCCCATACATTTATGTGCGCATAACTCGACAAAATGTACTGAACAGCTGATATTTTTTTCGAGATTTCGGGATTGGTCCCATAGTAAAAGTTGTTCATAATGATGAGTACAATGACCCCTTAAGAGGTAGTACGTTTATTCTGTTACACGTTGTATATTAACCCGAAAAATATCGCCCAACGAAGTATCACGGGGCAACTAGTCTACACTAATATTATAAAGAGGAAAGATTTGTTTGTTTGTTTGAAATGAATAGGCTCCGAATCTACTGGACCGATTTTAAAAATTCTTTCAGCAATGGATAGCTGCATTATCAGGGAGTAACATGGGCTATATTTTATCCCCGTACTCCCACGGGAACGGGAACTACGCGGGTGAAACCTCTTTATTATATTAGTGTAGATGTGATCAAGCGAGTTTTAGAAAAGCATTACTACTGTTACTCCTACCTTGTTACTATTCCACCAATTCGCACTAAGCGTTTCCAAACGTCTTTTATAATGCGCACAGCGAAGGAGTGGAACTCTCTGCCTGGGTCTGTGTTTCCAAACGCTTACAACCCTAATATCTTCAAAGTTAGAGTGAACAGGCTCCTTCTGGGTAAACTCACTCTCGGTCATCTCTGACCTAGACTACAGTCAAGAGCAAACCCATCACAAATAAAAAAAAGGATACTCAAGTATCCTTTTCGAAATCTCGCTTGTTCAGTCAAGGAAGGTAAGAGTTGTTGAACAAGTTTTTAGTATTTTATTTGTGATGTCGTCTGTCCTGAGCTTTTCGCAGACTTTAGAGCTTTTAATTATCTTCTTACTTTGCTTATCCGGCTCGAAGGACTATCGGTTTGCACTCAACGCAAACAGACGTGCTGAGGTTCAGGTGGATAGCTGCTGTGGTAACTTGGGTATTGATCTCTATTATCTGTATTCTTTTCTCTAGTGCTAAAAAGATTTTTATAAAAGTATGTTGCTACGGTACCTGTTTCAATCATTCGATCCGTTTTAATCGTTCTCAGTTCTTTGTAATCTTTCCTTTTATAAGGTTCCGAACAAAAAACGGAACCCTTATAGGATCACTCGGGTGTCTGTCTGTCTGTCACAGCTAGTTTTCTCCGGATCCACTGTATCGATTCTGTTGAAATTTGGTACACATATTATGGACTTCTGTGACCCAAACACGGACGCGTTACGTTAATTATTCAATTTTTAATATGGTATAGTACAGTTTTGGGTGTCAAACTAGAAAATTTAAAAAAAGTTTTAATTAAGAACAATATCGTTTGACATATCAAATGAGAGAGCTTACTGTGAGGTTATAATTATACATTTTTTCATAATTTTAAAATAAATGGTTTAGAAGTTAATCAAGAAATCAGACAAAAAAATCCATTCCCCCTCTCAAACTACTGAGCTTAAAATATTGAAAAAAAAAAATAGAGATAATAGATCTTTACCTATAGATTCTGGAAATCCTATAAGAAGTCTATATTGTTAAAATAACATGTTAAAAAAATGAAATTCGTTCGTTTTGATAGATCTCTTAGAGAATGGTGGTCGTAATCTTCCTCGGTGAGCATGGTGAGCATGGTGAGCTTAGAAGAATTGTTTTTTTTTCCCGCCGATTTTTTTATCCATGTGAGAGGGTTAAATCTAGTAGTTGCTAAATCTTCTCTCTGTTATTGTCCTCTTTTCCTGGTGCGTTATGTGCAAATTTGGTAGTCAAGAAGTTCAGGATCCCTGGTTTAAAGATCTCTTCTGACAACTTATTTACGTGTCATCCGGTTATCCGTATTTTATTTTTCTTGCTACCTCATCCTCAGCCGGACGCGCCACCGGACGTGATGAAAATAGAACGCAGGCTAGCATTCTATTTTATCGTCGCGTCCGGCGAGGTTGGTATCAGGAGATATTTTATTCTTAGCTGTTGTGTTACTTTTGTCTCGTTTTATTTGTTTATAGTCATTGATTTATAAAAAATCCAAGATGCACAGTCGCGAACAAATGCAACACTCGAAACTGTCGTCAAAAACTGACATGTATCTAGTAGTGTCATGTGGGAGTTGTGTGTAGTTATACTATAAACATTTTTTTTGTAAGTTCAACCTTACACGGATCGCTTAAAGTTGTTTTTACAAAGGTGTGCAGAATGGCGAGCGATGCGAGACTGTTTGATACTAGCGCACAATTACACATTGTGCGCTTGTTTTTTGCTCACGTTTTTGAGATGCTGAGTGTGTATCTCGGGTTTTTTATATATGTTTATAGTATTTTATTTTTGCTCCGGCAGTAATTGTCCGGCACAAAGAAGCGCGCCAGCACAGCAGGCAGATTAGGCGCGTCAATAGTACCACGGAGCATCTTACCGACGTCTAGCGTGATGGATGATGGTGGCAGTTTCACAGATTCTTGAAACCTTTCGTCTCAGGTCAGTGTTACATCTAAGGGAAGCCTCACACTTGTCGGAAGCAAGAGGTCGCGTGACGCAACGTCATGATCGTATCGCCAGTACAGGTGATCACAAAAGTTATTAGAACTTTTAGAAGGTAGATTTCGTTGTGAGGTTTTATTTTGTACTGTCTTTTTTACGATGGGCGTTGGATATTGGTGCAAAAAAATAATTATCGAATTGAAGGATGAATGATATGAAAGAGGTTCTGTGTTTATTTACTTCTGTTTTTATCATTTTGGTGATGGTTTACTTTTGTTCTTTTGTAAATGGTTGGAGTGGGATATGGGGCCCAAAATACTGATGGATATTTCGAGAGATTTTCGAAAAACGGATGTGAATGATAGTGTGACCGTCTTCAAAGGATAATAGAAAATGAAAACGTGTTGTCTTACTATTTTAAGAAAACAAACTTGTTGTTTTAATTATTTTAGCAGCCTCTTGAAACGCTTTGAATTACTATCACATTAACAGTTTTTTACTTAAACTATTCCTATCACAAAATAACATTAGTCTTAGATATAATTATTATCATCGAACGTTGATTTCCAATCAAGCGCGTACCAGAGCCTCTCAGATACAGGCGCCATCATTTTAACGTCACGTGATCAATTTAAGCTTACTGAGCGATTAATACATGTCAGATTTTTGTATTCAATTTTGGTGGAGCAAAATTATGGCCAAAAACAGGAAAATGGGGCTGTGGGAAACCAAGGTGTAGATTGGATGGATTAGGCCACAATAGCAAATAGTCACGAGAAGTGGAAAGAAAAGTGGGGAGGCATCTATATATAGCAGCTGAAGGTATAATGCTGGTATAAAACCAAGTAATTTGGTGAACTTGGTTTTGCACCAGCATTATTGAGCAGGGTTAAGGTTTGGGCTGGGGTGGGTTACTGTATATTTCTGTGTTATTTATCTCTTTTATGATGTGATTGTGGTGTTGTGTCTGTGTAGAATATGTTTTCCTATCCTACTTCAAAATTTATTTCCAACAGGGCACTGTGATAGGCTTAGTTGACTAATAAATTTAAACTAATGTAGACAGAAGATAATAGTATATAGTTTTAAAATCTTTATATTTCTGACTAGCTTTTGCTCGCGACTTCGTAGGCGCATATTCCGTTTTTTTCTGTTCCCGTTAAAATTTCAGGAAATCCTCTTAGTGCTCCCCTACACTCTCTAAGAAACCTACATGCAAATTTTCAGCTTTCTACGACCGGTAGTTTTGGCTGTGCGTTGTCTGTCAGTCACCAGTAACGGGAGAAGAATTTTACATATTAGGATTGATTGATTACTGCCGCGAGACTTTTAGCTTTTATATTGTACTTTTTTGAGCATTTAGTTTGCTCTATGAACAGTTTTATATTAAAACGGAATTAAAAATATTCCTCTCTGACTTGTGAGCCATTTTGAGCTTCGTCCCTTCTCCAAATGGCCTAGATTATATAAATAACTTAACTCAATAAGTTACCACCACAGTCTAGACAAACTCCCGATTAGTCGTCCCCAATAGAGTATATTTTTGGACATATATCGGATTGACCAGTTTCGCTAAACCCATTTCTATTCTGTTTGTAGGCTACAGTTACTATTTCTTCCGTTATTTAGTCCGTTTATCATAACTTAATATTCGTGTTATTATTACAGAGGTAGAATTTAGCATTTCAAGTTTGGTGTCTATAAATTAGTACGTCGTATATTGAAATAAACTATAAAAAAATATGAGTAACACATTTATTAATATCTGTAAGATACATCATTACAGATATAAATAAATATGTTACTTATATTTTTGCCTGCTATGGAGATCACAGCACTTTGTGACGAAAGTTTGAAAGAAAAAGAGGTGGCGCGCTGATCCCAAATAAATATTTAAGGAAGAGACAGGAGATGATAAATGTAGAAAATAAAAATAACTAAGTACTAGGCTGTAACACTTGTGTTAACGACTGTACATTGTAATCCCAACACCGTCGATGAGGAGAAATTGTGCGAATGTCGTGAATGGAATCAACATTACATGCAATTGAAGACGAGTGGAGCGAGCGGTGAGAGCGAGCGGAGCGGAGTGAGCAGTGAGCGAAGTTAGCCAAGCGATAAGTAACTTTTCGAAAAATAATAATACATAAAATGAAAGTTTTAGTACAGCAGAAGTGATGAATGAAACACATTCATAGTGCGTACAATTTTCCAAAGCACGGGGGAAACTCAGTATGGTAAGTTGGTCACCCATCCACATACCTAGACTTAGGCAAGCGTTTCTTAACCTTTAAGATAAAGAAAGAAAGACGCGGCGCGGCTGTTAATATTTAGCCACGAGCTCCTCTCCGAAACTCCGCAGACGATAAAACTCACAAATGTAGTTACCTACTACATTTTATGAGCCACCGTTTCTCCCGTAACCTACCGACGTGATGAACATATTTTAATTTCAAATAATTACTTGACAGTGGGCAGGGTACATTGCTCGCAGAACAGATGGTCGATGGAGCCGATAACTTCTAGAGTGACGGCCGCGTACCGGGAGACTTCACACAAGGTGGACCGTGATGACTTGAACCGATGATGATGATGACTTGAAATTAAAATTATTTTTAACTAGCTTCTGCCAGCGGCTTCGCCCGCGTAATCCCTAGGGAACGTACTCCCGGGATAAAAAGTAACCTATATCCTTTCTCAGGGTCTAGACTATATCTGTACCAAATTTCATTTAAATCGGTTAAGTAGTTTTGACGTGAAAGCGAAACAGATAGATAGACAGACAGAGTTACTTTCGCATTTATAATATTAGTAAGGATCAAGTTCGAGGAGTTTTTACAATTTTTTTTTTGTCTGTAGCAGGAACCACTTTACCACCTTTACAGAATTGTCCGCTACATCTAAGAACTTGTACAGAAAACCGTATTCCTTGATGCGTACTTACGCAATGCATTCAAGATTCTAAGCCGACTTTACGCAACGCCGCCCGGGCGGCTCTTGTCATAAGTACATGATGTCGTACGGTCTGGCATTCACCAGTAGATCAGCATATGCTAGGCGCCAGATGCCGATGGATGCGAGACGCACAGGACCGGTCGTTGTGGTGACGCTTGGGGGAGGCCTATATCCAACAGTGGACGTCTTTCGGCTGATATGATGAGGCGCCAGATAAACTAGCAGTAAAATACATTGACCTTTTCCTAATATTCTTTCGTGGATACCCGAGCTATAAATTATGAACCGCTTTTCATTATTAGAGAAAGTAGAGAATCACGATAATCGATTCAGAATAGCTTCATTTCTTTATTTCTGTTTTTGATATTTAAGAAAGTCAATAAATGTATGTAAGTCAATGACCGTTACTGCACATTTATCTGGCGCCTACTCTACTTGATCAACAGAGACTGGTACTAGTGTGACGTAATCGCGAGCCAGCTCTTTTTTAGGGTTCCGAACAAAAAACGGGACCCTTATATGATCACTCGGGTGTCTGTCTGTCTGTCACAGCCAGTTTTCTCCGGATCCACTTTTTTTTATAAAAAAAAAACGTTGCCCCACACTAAGAATTTCTCCTGTATCGTGGGTGCGTTTACAAACATACAATTTCACATACACAAACAGCCAGACCCGGAACAACTATCTGTACGCCATACAAATATTTGTTCCGTGCGGGAATCGAACACGCGACACGCCGCGCAGCAGTCGATCGCTCCACCACTTCGCCAACCGTTTCGTCTCACTGGACCGATTCTGTTGAAATTTGGTACACATATGGACTTTTGTAACCCAAACACGGTCGCGTTACGTAAATTATTAAATTTTTAGTATGGGTGTCACTTTTGGGGGTGAAATTAGAAAATTTAAAAAAAAAGTTTTTTGAACAATATCGTGTGACATATCAAATGAAAGGAATTGCTGTGAGGGTTCTAACTATATTTTTTTCGTAATTTTAAAATAACAGGTTTTGAAGTTATTCAAGAAATTAGACGAAAAATGACCATTACCCCCCTTATCTCCGAAACTACTGAGCCTAAAATTTTGAAAAAAATGGAGATTATAGATCTTTACCTAAAGATTACAGAAAAACCTATAAAAACTCTGTAGCGTTAAAATAACATGTCAAAAGAAATGAAATTCGTTCGGAACCCTTTGCACGCGAGTCCGACTCGCGCTTGGCCAGTTGTTTTTTTAGGATGGGAAATCATCAAATGACTCTTTCCACTGTGAATGGAACGGAAAGGAGTGTCAGAACCTTACTGACTAAAACCCATCCTTGTTCCTCCTTATGCCCTTTGCAGGGCCGCGGTGACTCTTTTGAACAAATACCGCAAACCTGGCAGGCAGTGGCGGACTATACCATCTGAGGCCCGTGGCAAATTCATTGGATGAAGCCCCAGTAAAAATCATTACATTGCAATTTAATTTTAATAAATCACTGAAGTAGAAACCCAACACTACTTATTACTAATATTGTGTCCATTTTACTTAAATATACAACAGGTCGGACCAAGCACGAAATCGCAAAAAAAATTAAGCTGTTCAGTACGTTTTGTCGAGTTATTTCAGTGTTTGTCCTATAATAAAAGCTGTTCATAATGATGAATATAATAATCCCTTTTCAGGTATTGCGTTTACTCTATTACACATTATATAATAAACATAATTCTCAAAAGCATAGGTATTACATATTTATATGATTTTAAGCACTTAGAGGTATACACAACTTATAATTGTTACTAAATTATGTTGTAAATGTTAGGTTACTATGAGATTGCGGCCCCTCGGTCCAGGGCCCGTGGCATTTTGCCAGCCCTGCCACCCTATAGTTACGCCACTGCTGGCAGGCACTGGCACTAGCGAGCCCCGTCTTCTATGCTGACATCCCTCTCTCTGAATGGTGTGATTTAGCTGCGGGTGTTCCTCAAGGTGGCGTCCTTTCCCCTCTTCTCTTCTCAGTTTTCATAAAAGCTATCACAAAGGTCCTTACTTCTAACTATCACCTCTACGCAGACGATTTGCTGTTTTATCGACATTTTAAAGTGGGCGAACTGGCTGGCGCTGTTCTGCCATCAATGATGACCTTGAAAATATCAAGAGATGGGCTAAATCTTTTGGACTTTTGCTGAACCCGACTAAATCTCAAGCGCTCATTATTGGTGGCAGATACATGCTCAGCCAATTGGATAGCCAGTCTCTGCCGCCAGTAGTATATAACTCAGTGCCCATTTTATTCCCAAAAAGCGCTAAAAACCTGGTCGTCCACATGGATAGCCACCTTTCTTGGGAGGTGCATATCGCTGATATTAGTAAGAGGGTATTCTACTCTTTTCAGTCTCTTAAACGTCTCCAAAAATTCTTACTATTTCACATTAAGGTCAGTCTGACTCAATCTCTTCTTCTACCACTTATAGACTATGCAACAGAGGTACTCCTAAATAAACTCGAGCGATTGCAGAACTTGTGCATCCGCTTTATTTTTGGCCTCCGGAAATACGACCACGTGTCGGGTTTTCGGGCCAAATTGAAGTGGCTGCCGATTCGACTTCACCAAGATACCCATATCCTATCCCTACTCTATACTATCCTTCACAATCCTAATTCTCCTCAATACCTTCGTGAACGCTTTGAGTACCTCATCCCGAGGGGTAAACCATGTCGCACTTCTCTTCTCCTTCGTACTCCACGTCACACTGCCAGCCGCTATGACGACTCCTTCTCTGTTACTGCTGTGCGTCTCTAGAACTCACTCCCACACACCATACGCGACAGCCCTTCTCTTGACGTATTCAAGAGGAAAGTTAAAGAGCATTTTCTTTCGATTTTTACATAATATTCATGTGAATTGTTATATATTTATATATATAGGTACATTTATGTATTTAAATGTGCACTGGATCCTACCCTCTATTGTGATCTCTCTCTATCACTCAAAGGTTTGCTGGAAGAAAACTCAACTTTGAGTTAAGCTCGCCTTTGTACATGAACTTTTCTTCACTGTAAAATATATGTTGCTATGGTGTACAATAAAGAATTAAGAACATCTCTTTGAGGCAAACGTGGAACACAACTCGCCCTCGCGTCAATCCGGACGGTGAGCCACACAGCCCTCGCCGTATCAAAAGTATCCTGTGTTCCTGTGTAACTTTGGTAGGGATTTTCACTGCAATATAATATTATTGGTTTTCTAACAAAGCAGTGTTTTTAAAATATTTAAATAACGAGAGAATCTCCTTCAAAGTTTTGTTTCGTTTCACCCCTGCATTTCTATTCACCCCATTTGTAGGTAGTGACTATTATAACTGTATGAAGAGAAAGAAAGACCACAGAAAATATGCATGAATTGAGTTTGAATGGAAAATAAAAGCAGCTTTTACAAATGTTACAACGTCTATTGTTTGTCTTCAGTAAAAACTGAAAATGAAAAATATATTTCTATATATTTTTCATTTTCAGTTTTTACTGAAGACAAACAATAGACGTTGTGACAATTGTTAAGTACTTAGCATTTAGTTGGTAAGCTGTAGACGATAAAATATTTTAACACCCTGTTTTCAAAGCGTTCAAGTCCTGTCTAGAAAAAGTATTTTGCAAGGTATTTTGTTTCCCTCGGGAATTATAGAGTACTAGCAAGACGCCCGGTACTGTTTGACTTAATGTTTTATTATAAACGGGTAATAAAATATCCTCGTAAAATATGAATTTAAAATCATTTTCAATATTTAAATATTTTATGCAAAGACGATTTTCTAAATCGAACTTTGTTTTAAAAACAAATGAAAGTGCCAATTTCATCGAAATGCATGTCATCGTAATCTGTGAAAAAAACCTCAATTTCCATGCATTTTTGACTGATAATAGAATTGATACTGCGGTCTCATTTATTTGCGACGATATTTTTATGTGAATTGCCTCCGTGGTCGAGTGGTTTAGGCGTTTGCCTTGTGACCCGGTGGTCGCGGGTTCGATTCCCACGGGTAGAGCATACTTTGTAAAGTTGTTTTCCAGTTTGGCTAGGACATTGCAGGCTTGAATCACCTGATTGTCTGATAAAAAGATGATTCCGTGCTTCGGAAGGCACGTATAAGCCGGTGGTCCCGGCTGCCAAATGGCGATCGTCAAATAAACCATGTCAGAGGCCCTTGAGGCGGTTTAGAAACTCTGACTAGGGTGTGGGGTCGTTAGACCTTACTGCCCACACGATAAGAAGAAGAAGAAGATGATATGAAAACATCATCTTAAGTTTGAGAAAGTCCGCCTCGAGAATATTAAAATTTAGAAAAGATATGGATAAGTATTTTCAAAACACGGACTGACAAAAAGACGCAGCATTAATAAACACTAGATATTGTGATATATTTTTCTTAAGAGAAAAAAATCTTTATGCTTTTATTGTTTGTTGGCGAAGAAAAATAAACCTATTAACCCTTCTTCAGACTTGAACGAGAGTTCAATCCAATTAGTATTAAAACCTTTGGAGTGTTATGACTGAAAATGAAAAACAAGGGTACAAAAATACGACAAAACGCTTCGAGAAAAGGTAGGTAGTGCCCTGCGCTTCCATTGTTTGATCTTGCCAGGGACAATACCATGCCCCCAGATTATAACCTTAATTTAAACTAACTGCTCTGATATGGTTTATTTGATGCGGTTGGCTTGAGGCGGTTTAGAAACTCTGACACTAGGGTGTGTGGGGTCGTTAGACCTTACTGTCCACTCGATAAGAAGAAGAAGAACTAATTGCTGTATTTTGATTTGACTAAGAAATAATTAAGTTTATTGTTTATTTTAGAAATTCACTAGGTACAGCATTAAAGTACTAAATATATACACTTAAAATAAAATATCCTAACTAAGATAAGGCGTCAAAAAATTCGTCCGCATCGCTGTCCACCGGAAGTGAGCCCAAAAGACTGGCGGCATTGCCACGTTGTACGGCAATGCTTATCCTCTGTCCGAGGTAAAAGCCAGCCCTTGGGTCACGCGAAGTGTCAACTAAGCGTTTAAAACTTACTGCTGTCTTTTTATTTTAGTTCAATCAAAGATTACATATTTAATAATATGCACATTTTACAAACAAATTAACAATTATAATTAAAGTTATCAAATAAACTAAACAGTTTAAAATTATCTTAAATATAGCGATGATTCCTGAGTAAAAAAGTATTATGATTTTATTTAGTCCGCCACTTAGATTATCGAAAAATATTGGACACGTATTTTTTATTATTTATTTATTTATTCACATAAGTCAATTATCATCATCATATCAGCCGAAAGAAGTCCACTGCTGGACATAGGCCTCCCCAAAAGGGGCGGTTTGCCATAATCACTACGCTTGGCAGGCGGGTTGGCGATCGCAGTGTATGGGTTGTTTTTTTTTTGTTATCAAATGAATAAAAAATGACGAAGATAAAACGGTGCTTGTGACGAAAGTGTACTAAAATTTGACGTCACACGAATTTTCAACGCACTGTTTCGTGTAATTTTTTTGATTACGTGAAAAATAAAAAAAGTGTTCAATATTTTTTGGAAATCTGTCTGATGGATCAATTAGATTTTTTTAGACGTCTAAGTACCCTATTTGTTCTCAACGCTGGCAGCTGTTAATGCTGACGGAAAACTGTCTAGCCTAGTTGCTGATGTTTTTGCCACGGCATGTGGCGTGATCGGGCTATTCAATCTTTGGCCATTTAAATCCTAGGACTCGTATTCTTTTTCTTTCTTTTCTTTTTATAAAAAGAAAACATTGCCCTACACCAGGAATTTTTCCTGTATCGTGGGTGCGTTCACAAACATACAAACTCACATACACAAACAGTGAGACCCGGAACTATCTGTAGGCCATACAAATATTTGTACCGTGCGGGAATCGAACCCGCGACACGCAGAGCAGCAGTCAATCGCTTAACCACTGCGCCAACCGCCAACCGTGGTACCATACCAACAATTATCATTGTTGGTATGGTACAACGGGAGCTAAGTACGCTCGCTTCGCTCGCTCAGTCTAGCTCCCGGCATCCCATTCGAACCTAACCTATCAATGTCGGGGTGCAACAAGGTCCTTGTATCCTAAGTTCCTAAATGACTTGGCTGGGCAAGTCATTAAACGATATCGAATCAATTCATTTGCATAGCCGTTCAATTAAAATTCAGACACTTGGCCGTTGATTAAACGGCACCATTCTATAAAAAGGCTAGGCCACTAATAAAAGGGCTGATTAAGCTAGTTGGCTACAACATGTACATATCGAGCCACCTTATCTAACCTATTTGATTCTTTTTCCTATGTATATATATCATGTAATATCTCCTATGACAAGTCAAATCAATTTCCAATATTATAAAATAGTCATACACTTGATAAAACCAGACAGGAACCTAACTAATAGTGCAGTTGGTATGATAACATGACAACTAGGAATGTCTTATCGAGGCACTTACGTGGCCGATTCCTCAATTCCAGCTAACTGGCATAAATTGTTGCAGTGCTGCAGCAGCTGCATTTTGTTTCAAATATGGTAAGTGGCATCCAGCGGCATTGCGATTGCAGTCACTTACAAACATCTCACCATTGAATAGTAAGAGTTACTTAAACCGATAAAAAAACATTTCCTTATTATCAAGTTTCTTTTTGTTATGTTGGTGTGACTAAAGATATTTGTAGGAAGAATAGAATCGGTAGCATGATAGCAAAATAGAGTCGTAGTAGTCCCTTGTTTTTTATGTCACCAATTACAGTGCGGACCACGCAGTTTATATATCACTAGCTTATGCCCGTGATCGCGCATATCAGGTTTTTTCCCGTTCCCGTAGGAATTTCGGGAAATCCTCTCCTAGTGCACCCCTACACTCCTTAAGGCTCCTCTCTCGAGAAATGCTTGAAAACAGCGTGGAGATGAAGCAACTTTTCGTCGGCATTTACTGAGAAATTACATCTAATAAAAATAGATAGTAATCTAAATGATATGGTACGTAATTTGGTTTAGCCAAAATTTATGTATCAGTATCACATAATAAGAAAAAAAAACACCAAATCACCTCCAAATCATTGAGATGAAACCATTTTACTCCTGCATAATAAGAAAATCTACTGCTTTACAAAACAAAAGAAAATAATTTGTTTTTGTTACTTTTTAAAATATGTGTTATTTATTATAATAAATTAAAAATGCGGGTAGCGGTGTGACGCGTAGAGGAGTAGTTAGCTCCATTTATATGCACAAGGTCATTGGTATGTACACAAGCCTTAAGGATCCTAAATGCCAAATTTCAGCTTTCTACGATCAGTAGTTTCGGCTGTTCGTTGTCTGTCAGTCACTCACTCAGTAACAGAAGAATTTTGTATATATATGATTGATTTGGTAACTATTCGTTGCCGGAACTGCGATTCCTGTTCCATGGAAGCAACTAAGTCAATAATTACATTAATGTAGCAAATAAAACGCATATAATTGTAATATTACTTTCACGAATGCTTGTTTAGGCCATCTGGCTTAGAAGGACGCTAAAACATAATTAAAAAAATACAATCCATATTTTTTCATTCTTAATTCTAAACTATTTATTTTTCTGCCAGACTGTTCCAAAGTGCCAGTGACTTGCAGACAAGGAGTTCACAATATACAACGTACAACCTCCGTGCGTGTAACGGAATAATCGCGATACTTCTTAGGGAGTCATTGTACTCATCGTTATTGGCAGCAAGCCCGAAATCACGAAAAAAAAAACAACTGTTCAGTACATTTTGTCGAGTTATGCGCACATAAATGTATGGGGCAGTCTATTTTTTTTTGCAATATCCTCGTCGGTCCAGTTATTTAAAATGATGAGTACAATGAACCCTTACGAGGGAAATATTGCGTTTATTTAGTTGCACATTGAATAGGTAGTAAATCAAAGGAGAGAGAGGAGCTTCGGACCTCAAAGCAAAATGTTGTGTCCATATTTGCGTGATGACAACATTACGTATTTACATTTCTTTTAGTTCGAAAGCCCGCAATGTATTCGTAACTAATTGGAGCAAACAGTTTGTTTTAATGGCAATATTTGCTTTGATATTCACAATTTTGGATTCAGAATACATTTATAATTTAACATCCGTCTGCATTTTTCCAATTATGTCATGTTATCTTTCAGAATGGGTGCAGCTGAATACCGGTAAAAAACAATTTAGATAAGACAGTCAGATTTTGGAGTTTCTTAAACCCGTGACGACTGTTATGAATCAACGACTGCCCTAAATCCACGGACCGACCACGTCCAGTTGCTTAACCTTGATGATCGACTCTGCTATTAATCGGTTTTGCGTCACCAAGATGAAAATATAATCTTATTTGATAAACAAGATTCCAAATCTCAAAAAAATAAATCCAAATAAAAAAGAAATGGATAGAGGAAAAAAAAATGAAAAAATATATTATGGATAGAGGATCTAGTTGTTGTACAAGTGAAGATACTGAAGTGAATTCAATAAGAAGAGCTAGATTTGAATTAAAAAATAATAATGAACTCTAGTTTTAATATATATATTTGAATGCCCCCAGCTACTGAGATAGGACACAGATACCTGTAATAATTATTGTTCCGCCATTTTTTACCTGTGTACACAAACAAACGTAAGTATATGATTTGATTTGAATTTTTTACGCTATACTAACACCCTCACTTTGAAAAAGCTTTCCCTCTCCGTTCAGATCGAAGAATGCTCGAGACGAGTCAAGAGGCTCTAGCTACACCAAGTGCCATTCTATTAGAGAATACTTCGCTAATAGACTACTATGAAAAATCTACGTGAATAAATTGAAAGATGTTATTAAAACAGTACGATTAGTGACAACATAAGTGTAATTGATGTAAAAACAGAGAAATTATACGCTTTTGAAGTTATTCTTGTCACAGAGAATGTCGTTTGCTTCAACTGGATACTACGTCACACGCAATTAGTGTTTTCTCTGTTTATCAAAAATTTTAAAACGCTGACAACCGCCATTTTTGTATATTTGTAAATTTTAAGCAATATTTTTAACCGACTTCAAAAAAAGGAGGCGGTTATTCGACTGTATTTTTTTTATTTTGTATGTTTGTTACCTCATAATTAACCGACTGGGTGAACTGATTATCATGATTCTTTTTTTATTTGAAAGCTGGTGCTTTCCGTATGGTCCCATTGCCACCACGTCAGGATCTGATGATGGAAACCCTGAGAAATCGAGGGCAACTCTCGCAAATTGTAGGCACGCATTTGGTAAAAACTTGATATTCGTGTGTATATCGGGTGATACTACAAAAGAATGAAAGTTTAGATCAGACCTGATGATGGAGACGACAGAGAGTCAAGGGAACTCCACATTGGTATGTAAGAACTACCAAGTGTTTGGGCTTATTTCATTTGTATTGACGAGACCTTTACACCGAAAGCACTTAGTAAGATTTATTTTCATAACATAACATCACGCCGGTACGCTGTGAATGGGTACGCAGGTACCACTAAAAAGTGAAAAATAAAAATCTTTAAATAAAAACAAAAAATGTAACCGACTTCCAAAACAAAACAATACAAAGTATAAAATAACTTTAATTTCGGAAGTCGGTGTTTTTGGTTATTTCGTTTTTTGACACCGACTTCCGAAATTAAAGTTATTTTATACTTTGTAGTGTTTTGTTTTGGAAGGCGGTTACATTTTTTGTAAAATAGTTTTATTTTAACTACTTCTTATCTGCTGTCAAGGTTTTGAGATATTTAAATTAAAAGAATCCAGTCGAATACCCTATTGTCGAAATGCCAAAATACAAGGGAGTGGTCAAGTGATGTAGACAGTTTTTGTAAATCTCATACAATTTTGACGTTTTGTCACGCTTCAACCGATAGAATGATACTTGTCTAGAGTTTTAGAATGTGAATTACGGTCACGGAGGTGCTGAATCGAGTGGATAAGAGTAGTAAGTATGTAGGTACATACCTGAGCCTGTTAGGGTCAGACCCTCCAGGGTTTTGGAATTGTTCAGAAGATTTACCGCGGCCCTTACACGAGCCGATTTTAGTCAGTAAGAGTCTGATTCTCTCTTCTGGTCCGCCCAGAAGAAGGAGTGATTTGATGATACCCGTCCTACAAAAAAGCACCTACATACCTACTAAGTAAAAAATAAGTAAAGATTTTTGAAACCTTCCATTCAACTAATCTCAATCTTCTTCTTTCGATATTCTATTTTCATTCTGCTCTATTCTATTTTATTCTATTCTATTCTATTTTCATACTGCTCTATTCTATTTTATTCTATTCTATTCTATTTTCATACTGCTCTATTCTATTTTATTCTATTCTATTCTATTCTATTCTATTCTATTCTATTCTATTCTATTCTATTCTATTCTGTTCTGTTCTGTTCTGTTCTGTTCTGTTCTGTTCTGCTCTGTTCTGTTCTGTTCTGTTCTGTTCTGTTCTGTTCTGTTCTGTTCTGTTCCATTCCATTCCATCCATTCCCTTCCGTTCCGTTCCGTTCCGTTCCGTTCCGTTCCGTTCCGTTCCGTTCCGTTCCGTTCCGTTCCGTTCCGTTCCGTTCCGTTCCTTTCCGTTCCGTTCCGTTCCGTTCCGTTCCGTTCCGTTCCATTCCATTCCATTCTATTCCATTCTATTCTATTCTATTCTATTCTATTCTATTCTATTCTATTCTATTCTATTCTATTCTATTCTATTCTATTCTATTTCAATCCATTCCATTCCATTCCATTCCATTCCATTCTATTCTATTCTTCTGTAAGTTCGAAACTCCAAAAACAAAACCTAGATCAAAATTATCTAGAATCGGCAACCGGTAAACAAACGTGATACGTTCTGCGCAGTAGATAACAAATAAAAATGAAATGTTTTTTAAATTTTCCCCTAAGTAAACCGTACAAATACTCAACTAAACGGAGAAATTTAATAACTTTTGCGAGGTTTCTCAACTGGCTCGTTTTATAATTATTTATTTCTGTGACATCGCATAACGGCAGTAAATTGGAAAACCAGCTGTCTCGTGCCCACTTCGTTGGGCGGTATTTATAGCCTATTGGTAAAAAAATGTCAAAAACGGTTCAGGTGACCCAGAGACAACCCCCTACAACCTCACAAACTCACAAACTTTACCTCTTTATAATATTATAAGTATATAAGTTTAAGTATCTTAATATCGATTCAATAACTACGCAGACCTTGTAAAAATATTCCGCAGAAGAGCATATAATTGTGCATATTTCCAACGCCATCGTGAAATTCCATCTAGCTTGGTTATGATTGAAATTCTCTGTAAACTGGACGGGGATGGGGAATATTGATTTCATGATATATTGAACTAGCCGATGAATGCGAGACGCACAGGACCGGTTGTTGTGTCGACACTTGCGTACGAGACGGCCAGCAGTAAATATCTTTCGGCTGTTATGATGGTGATGATGATATTAAGAGGAAATGCTGGCGTCGAGACTTTGTATGCAAAAAGTCATAATTCGAGGTTTGGCTCTCGACTGTTTTCTCCTCCAATATTGGATCGATTTAAGTCATATTTCACAAACTGAATAAAAAGAGTATATACTGTGTCCCTATGTTTTCTTTTTTTGATAAATAGTTACCAAATTTGTACACTAGGGCTCTGTTGACTGCATTTTATCGGACAATTTTGAGCATTTTGTGAGGGTTTTAGTGCTTATACCGTTAATAAATCATCAAAAAGGAAAACATAGGGACACAGTATACATCCTTCTTATCTAGTTTGGGAAATAACTCTTAAATCGGCCCAATATTGGAGGAGAAAACAGTCGAGAGCCAAACCTCGAGTTATGACTTTTTACATACAAAGTCTTGCCGCCAGCATTTCCTCTTAAACTAAACTACCTAGAAATCATTTTTTGTAAAATATTTTTAATACGAGCAATTTTCAAACCTTCTTATACTCATCACATTATACTTTTTAATAGAAAATTACTTTGAAACGTAATCAGAATCGCGAAGAAAATTGGATTCAAACATTTAGAATTGGCACGACGCAGTAAGGATATGCCATTCAATCTCTTGCTGTTTTTTTTTTTATTTCATCGTTTCATGTTTTTCCAACATTATGACTCGGTTTAAGTATTTTTTTAATGAAGGACATCCCTGTATTTCAATTGTTAGGTACATCTCAATTATGAATCTCAAATTACAATAATTTTATTCCATCAGAGTCACCGTCAGACTTGTAACAAAAGAATCAGACGAGCCAAATTATTTTTAGATTTTTATCAATTTGATTTCCATTATCCGTGTTTCAAATAGTGGCAGGAACTATGATATTACTGGCTGATATTTTAAAAGATTACCACAAACTTCCGTCTAAGCAATTTAAGGTATTGCTCACTACTAAGATCAGATTAAATACGAACCTTGTTTGAACTTCAATCGAACCATCTTGTACGATTATTTTTATTTATATACGTCTTAGAAATATATATTGCCTGAAAGCATTTAATTTCGTAGATTGCCTCTCGAATCCTCTTATTGAAGGAGACTTTAAACAATACAAAATTCAATTTCTCTAAGACCCATCTAATGCCCTTGTTAGTTTTTATTTGATTATCGTTGTCTTGGGGGAAGAAAAAATTTAGTTCGGAAGCTTTATATAAAATTATTAGAAGGTACCTTATTATGTTGACTTTTTCACAACCTTTATTATCGTTGATACGAAGTAAGGCTAGCGCCTCTTGGATCTTTTGACTTTTGATCTATACTAATATTATAAAGAAGAAAGATTTGTTTGTTTGAATTGAATAGGCTCCGAAACTACTGGACCGATTTGAAAAACCGCGTGACGTCCACTAGTATTTAATACTCACAAAGATTCTAAACAATTTTTGTTCGTCTTTCGAATACAATCATAAAGTTGTCTCTACCTTCTAATCATCATCATTATCATCATCAATATATAAAAAAAATTCTTCCGTTACTGACTGATTGAGTGATTGTGTGACTGAGTGACTGACAGACAACGCACAGCCGAAACTACTGGTCGTAGACAGCTGAAATTTGGCATGAAGCGTCCTTACACTCCGTAGGTGAGCACTAAGACTTTCTCGAAATTCCTACGGGAACGGGAAAAAAAGGGATATGCGCGAACAAAGTCGCGGGTGGAAGCTAGTAATATATAAAATTCTTTCGTTACTGACTGAGTGACTGACAGACAACGCAAAGACGAAACTACTGGTCGTAGATAGCTGAAATTTGGCATGTTGGTTCCTTGGGGAATGTAAGGGAGCACTAAGAGAGGATATCTCGAAATTCCTACAGGAACGGGGGATAACGGAATATGCGCGTACGAAGTCACGGGCAAAAGCTAGTCTGAATATAAAACCACACTAAAGCTGCGTTTCCATTAGAGTCACGAGGTATGTGTTTTTGGGGTGCTGTACCCGATAGGTAACCAACGGAGCCCTATTACTAAGCATTCTCCGTCCGTCCGTCTGTCTGTCAGCGGGCTATATCTCATGAACCCTAATACGTAGACAGTTGAAATTTTCAGAGAGTGTGTATTTCTGTTGCCGCTATAACAACAAATAATAAAAATACGATAGTACGGAACCCTTCATGCGCTTCCGATTCGTACTTGGCCGGTTTTTTAACCAATAAAAGCGCTTGCGCTGAGCGAGGCTAGGTAAATGAAGTGACCTTCGCTACGCAACCTCGCACATCTTTGACGGAAACAGCCTAAACAGCAAACATAATACCGTAATTAAATTTTAAGTTATTGATTTGAATTTAATTTATTGGTTCTAATTATTAATTTGTGAATTTTAGTTTAATTTATTCCTGTGATTTTAACTGTCTTTAAATGGGTGTAAATTACCAGAAAAAACTTAATTAAAAAAAACATGTAAAATTGTTGGTTTTTTCGTTTTTTGAAACCGACTTCCGAAATTAAAGTTATTTTGTACTTTGTAGTGTTTTGTTTTTGGAAGTCGGTTTTTTTTTGTAAAAAGATTTTTATTTTTCACTTTTTAGTGGTACCTGCGTACCCATTCACAGCGTACCGGCGTGGTGTTATGTTATGAACTGGAGCCTATTTAATAAAACTTACTTAGTGCTTTCGGTGTAAAGATCTCGTCAATACGAATGAAATAAGCCCAAACACTTGGTAGTTCCTACATACCGATGTGGAGTTCCCTTGACTCTCTGTCGTCTCCATCATCAGGACTGATCCAAACCTTCATTGTTTTGTAGTATCACCCGATATACACACGAATATCAACCATAGTTTTTACCAGATGCGTGCCTACAATTTTCGAGAGTTGCCATCGATTTCGTAGGGTTTCTATCATCAGATCCTGACTTGGTGGCAATGGGACCACTTCGGCGGCATACCCTTTCATATAAACAAGATTCATCGAAATCGGTTCATAAACGACGAAGTTATCCGCGAACACACGTAATAAAACATATACGCGGTCGAATTGAGAACCTCCTCCTTTTTGAAGTCGATTAAAAATATAAAAAATTGTGGTCCGCCGGTGTCGGGAGCAGGCTACCGGCGGTCAGGGCTCCAGAGAGAAGAACCTCTTAAAAATGCGAGCCGTGTCAAGACGTACCACTTTCTGAGTATCTTGATCCAGCTGCCTAACGAGAGCCTTCTGAGGTGTTGGTCGAGCCTCGTGGCTTATTATTATTATTATAATTCAAACTGTCATAGCAAAATTTCCGAACATTCAGAAAATTAATGTTGATGCTATTGGGAAGCGTAGAGGAAACAATTCAATTACGCGCTGCTGTATACGTCATTATCCAACGTCCAGTCAATATCAGCGGGGTGTATTAGTTATGAACCTACGTTGCGTTCAATGTTGAAAGGGGTCGGTTTGCGGTAGTTTTGGCATAAGAGTAGTGATTGGTCAGAGACTTAGAATAGAATAGAATATTATTATGTACACAACATAAGTTACAGAAACGACACTTGAGGAAAATATAACATAGGGTGACACGAAGGGCGGAAAAATTACCTCTCTCAAAATTTACAACTTTTTTTATTATTTGGAATGTTTCCTTTATTTGTGCTGTAAGACCTTGCTTTTTGCCAAATTTGTGTCATGTGAGATGGTGCCAAAGTGAGAGGCAAGATTTGATGATCGTATTTAATAATATGAATGAGACTGGGGTATGTAACAGCATCCTTACTGCTCCTACTTCGAAAGCAGGGGTAATTAAGCATAAAGCGTAATTTATTTTAGTTATCTTTAGTTTATAAAGTTGTTTTGTAACGACGAGGGTGGCATAATCTGTTTAGATTAAACCCTCTTTAAATAAATAAAGAAAAAATATCTACCGGTTCTTAGCAATCTCATCCCTCGCTACGTATCCTCGCACATCTCTTTTGTAAACGCAGCCTTAGTCACCCAAAAAAGAATAGAAAAGACTGTGCTCGGAGTTTACTTGCTGGTTCACCGATCAATTTGTTTTCATAGTAGGTATAGACGTTTGAGGTAAGACCTAGATAAATACTAAGCTTCTACAGTTTAATCATTGATATATAAAAACCCAAGATACACTCTCAGCATCTCAAAAACGTCCGCAAAAACAAGCGCACATTGTATAATTGTGCGCTAGTTTCAAACAGTCTCGCATCGCTCGCCATACTGCACTGCTTTGTAAAAACAACTTTAAGCGATCCGTTTAAGGTTGAATTTGCAAAAAAATTGTTTATAGTATCGACAGTTTCGAGTGTTGCATTTGTTCGAGACTGTGCATCTTGAGTTTTTTATATATCAATGAGTTCGATACTTGCACCTTGCAATCTATTTTTTTCATTTCAAAATTATTTAGACTGTAAATATCCCTTTATCAGTTTTTAAATCGTTGTTAGTCAAATAATATCAGTTCGAGATAATTATTGCAATAATACTACAGATTTTAACGTCTAGATTATGTTCGTGCAAAGCCAAATATCAAATCCCAGAAATTTTGACATTATGTCGCTGAAATCAAGCCACGTTTAACAAACTTATACAAATGTAAGGTACTAATTGGGTAAAATAGAGCTGCCCCTTCACAGTGGTGAGATTAAACATTGTTTGAAGTGATGACTCTGTTACATTATCTACTCAGTTCCTCTCAGCTTGGATTACACGGATTAGTATGGTTCAATCTAATTTAACCGTTATTTCCTCGAGATAAAACTACTTTTAGCACGATGCATTGTAAAATAATTAGTGCTACTATTATTAAATTTATAAAGTCTGGGAGAGTAATATTGAAAACTATCGGCGTTCGGAAGTAACTTTAGTTAAAACGCTTTGTTACACATGGTTAATAAATGTTCTAGAAACCCGACTTTCTTTGTGAAATTTAAAGGAACGCAATCATAATATTATCTTACCTCTAAAACTTTTTTTTAGTATAGGAATTGGGAAATCATCAAATGACTCCTCCCGCTCTGGGTGAAGCAGAAGGGAGTGTCAGGCTCTTACTGACTACAACCCATCCGTGTTCCTCCTAATGATCTTTGCGTTCCAGGGCCGCGGTGACTCTTTCGAATAAATTCCGCAGTACTTACACATAGAACCTTATTTTATAAAAATACCAAGTTAATTTAAATCTTGATTAACAGTCGTTAGCTTTAGTTATATTATTTTTTATGAACGCTGGGCTCCGCGGAGGTAGAGATAGTGTCCTGAACAGAGGGCCTTGCACAAATATTTGGACGTATAGTAGTTAAAGTTAGTGAATTTTGAATGTGAAAAACTACAACCCCATAGTATTTTAGTTTAATAATATGGGACAAACACAATTTATATCATTTAAAAATATGAATAAAGTATCTAATTCAAATAAATATTACTTGCGAAACGAATATTGTAGCTATGGTAAAATTTTATGTTACGTTACTATACGTCAAAAATTTTCAAGCCTTAGTTTATGCCTCTGGTAAACACCTGAGCGCAGACGTCGTTGACGGTTGCCTATTGCATTTTTATTGCACCCGTGTAAAGCCGCTGCAAATAAAAATTGCCTGTTGGGAGGTGTGCGTTTCACGCGTGAATATAATCAAGTCCACTGTTTGACATGCGGAACCCACAGTGTGTGGTGTCACGCCACTGAATTCAAAATACAATTAAACACCCTTTACAGACAGAAAATCAAAACATTCATGTAGGGAGGGGTTTGGACGTGGTTACATCTAGGTTGGAAGGAATACAAATAATTTAACAAAAACTTAAAAAAAAATACAACCGAATTCTAAATAAAAAAATTTCAAAAAAACAAAAGTACCTTTATTTCGGAAGTCGGTGTTTTTTTGGTTGTTTCTTCGTTTTTTGACATCGACTTCCGAAACAAAAGTTTATTTTATTTTTCTTTTTTTTAGTATTGATAGCCACGCTTTTTACTTTTTAGTGTTTTTTATTTGGAAGTCGGTTGTATTTCAATTAAGATTTTTTATTTTACACTTTTTGTGGTAATACCCCGCAAGTCTCGCCACTAAATTGACATTATTCCCATAGTAAATGGTTGCGCTATTTGCCGTTAAGAAGTAACCTACCTACCGAGCTTCCTCTATTTTAATTCAATTTACCTTTTACTAACTAACTGTACCTATGCTTGATTAATACGAACAGCAAGAGAGGATGAGAGAACGGAATTATCTTCATTTCAATTAGGCAAGGGATGCTATTGTTCCCTTTCACCGCTTTCAGTGGACGGCTTCTGAAGCTTCTATGTTCAATCACGTTCGAATATGGTTCGAACAGCGCATAGAATTCTGTGTCTATGTATTTCAATGCCTTCGATTTTGCCAGTGACTATACAACGTGTAACAGACACATTTAGTGCCAAGAACTCAGCGTATGGGTCGAGCAGTGATTCGTTATCTGCCCACAACCCGTATCTGAGTCGTTGTTTTAAGAAGCTATATGTGACTTGTGTTCATGTGCGGGTTGTGGGCACACGAACGAATTATTGTTCGGCCCATGTGTTGAGTGCTTGGCTCTAAAAATGTAAAAACACTTTTGCACTTGGCACTGAAAGTGTTAAACGCAATACCTCTTAAGGAGTCATTGTACTCATCATTATGAACAACTTATTATGGGACCAATCCCGAAATACTGAAAAAAAAAATCAACTGTTCAGTATGTCTACCATGAGTTTTATCAATCTATACTCGCTAGCGACTGTAGTTAAAAAAATTTTTGAAAACACACATTTATTTTATACATTTTGTCGAGTTGTGCGTACAGAAATGTTTGGGGGAGTCTATTTTTTGCGATTTCAGTGTTGGTCCTATAGTGAAAGTTGTTCATAATGATGAGTTCAATGACCCCTTAAGAGGTATTGCGTTTATTCTGTTACAGGTTCCCTTTACCTTACCTTACCTTTCATTGGTTTACGGGAGTTATGGCAATTGGAGTTATATATAAAGAATTTGGACCTTATAAATTGGAATATCGACAGGTATCCTCTGAGTTTGTTTCAGTGTTTCGTTTCAAGATAGTCAGCTAGGAAAAACCAGCCTAATCTAGTTTAAGAATTATAAAAAAAACTTTTTTACAAAAAAATATAAGCGACTTCCACGTAAAAAAAAGACTACAAAGTATAATTCGTATTATTTTTTTTGTAAAAAAGTTTTTATTTTTTTACTTTTTAGAGGTACCCCACATCTAACAACAGCACTGGAAACTCGCAGGACAGGTAGCCTTTTAGGGCTTCAGCTTCCAGTCAAACCGGATTCAGATGAATACCAGTATTTTACACTGCAATATCATCATCTTCCTGCCCTCATCCCATGTTACTTGGGGTCGGCGCAACACGTTTTTTCTTCCATTCTGTTCTATCAGTCGTCACTCTATCACTAAGTCCCTTTTATTATATTTATTTTACACTGCAAAATAAATATAATTAATGATTTAAGCATATTATATTCCCGTTTCAGCATTTATATATCAAGCTAAGTAGGTACCGACATGACGGTACAACTGTATTATATCAGTAGTGTATTATTTATCATCGAAACAGCCGACAAAACAAATACTAACATGCAAAACACAATTATTTTTCAGAAAAACTGCCCTGCGGAAACAGACGGTGTTTCGTCCAAACAAAATCAAAAACCAATATTGGCGGTAGCGGAACTCGGATCACACACCGATACAATACCTAGATATGTAACTACAGGAGACTAGGGGTGCAAAAATCAATACGTGTATATAAAGCTCTTTCGTTCCGTTACTGGTGAATAAGTGACTGACAGACAACGCACAGACAAAACTACTGGTCGTAGAAAGCTGAAATTTGACATGTAGATTCCTTGGGGAGTATAGATATAGAGGACCATGAAGACAGCATTTCCTGAAATTCCAAGGTGAAATTCTAAGGCTTTCTGTCCATTGCAGTGGAAAGGAACGCAAGACTAAGCTGGGAAACGCCAGTAGAATTCCTCCGAATTCACGCTTCAACGGACAGGCACTAGGTACCACTTTGCTTTCCTCAATTAGTCCGCTAAAATGCACAGGCAGCCTAATTCAATTGATAAATTAATTGCACTCTACCGTCCCGTCCATCAGTCTATGCAAGCCATAAAGCTTGGTTAATATTTTGTGTGCATGCTACCCACACGCATAATTTAATAATGTCCTCGGATTTTGTTCCTCCGTGGTCCCGCGTTTTCATTGCATGCGGCTTTCACCGGGCCCCTTTGAGTGGGACATAGTGATTAATCCTCGAATCAGTTTTGATGACGTCCTTTGATGTTGCAATATTCATTACTTTGAGTTCTGTTTCATTGAGGCTTCCGACAGCCATTTATTGTACTTATGTGACTAGTTATTTTTTCATTTGGATTTGCGGCATAGCGCGTCGTTTATAAATAAATAATTATGATAGGATGAAATCTATTTTTCTATTTACATTTTATGTAAATCTTTTTCATTTTTTATTTATTTATGATGTGTTTGCTCTTGACTCTAGTCTAGGTCAGAGATGACAGAAACAAAGTCTACGATGGAGCGAGCTTACCCAGAAGGAGCCTGTGCAATCTAACTTTGAAGAGATTAGGGTTGTAAGCGTTTGGAAACACAGACGCAGGCAGAGAGTTCTACTCCTTTGCTGTGCGCATTATAAAAAACGTTTGGAAACGCTTAGTGTGAATTGGTGGAATAATAACAAGGTAGGGATGGTAAGATGCAGTGCGTCTGGATGTTCGATGGTAGAAGGGGGCCGGTGGGATGAGGTCGTGGAGTTCTTGGGCACACTCACCAAAGTACAATCTGTAGAAGACCGACAAGCAGGCAACCTTACGGCGATGAGCCAAGCTATGTAGCTTGGCATCCACCAGTTTTAAAAGCTGTCCAGGCCTGAAGTATCGCTTCACCCTGTTTAGGATGCCCAGCATTTTGACCGCGGTTTGGGCTTTGTACTCAGTGGTGGCGCCGAATCGATGAACCTACAGAAATAATGCTCTTGCAAAAGGATTAATTAGAAATAATGTAGCAGCGAGTTCTATTTGAATACCATCAGCCGTGAACATCGAAATTCACGGTTGATGGTTTTCAATACGACCTGTGTGGGTGGACATGCGATTTTATTGAAAACAGCACCCCTTTCAGTAAGCTCAATAACAGTATTGTTTTCTCCCGCGCTGTGTTATAAAAGCCCCCCAGCAAATTCTAGTAACATAATATAAGTATCATCGGGATGTAACAGACTAACTATTGTCTCCTCCCACGTAGCGTATCACTGTTCAGTAGGCCTTTGTTATCACAAAAGCCCAGCGAACAGTGGTTCTCGTGTCAATTGAATCGTCGAATGCTATTCATTGGCAAAAAATATAGGCATACATATATTAAAACAAACGCACATTAATTATTTTTAATGTCGTCATCTCTACCAGGTGACTAAAATATTGTGTTGTCTGTCTCCCTAACAGAACGAGTTTTTCAAAGATTCAAGTGTTTTTTTACTTGATATGGGTTTGTCAACGATGGCTTGAGTTTACCCAGAAGAAGCCTGTTCACTGTAACTTTAATTAAGACCAAGGAAAATAGACCTCCAAAACTTTGACTTAGATCGCAAAGAAGTGCCTTAAGACAGGGATGCAAGGTCGAGAAGAAGATGGCTGTAAAAATTGGATGGATTTCATTTAAACTGGCCAGAAGATGTGCGGGTTTGTGGTTGATGAAAGAGTAGAGGTTTTTTGTTCAGGTTTTTTCAAAGGCCTCCCGCCTTTGCGGAGTATTAAAAAAAATCTGCATAGTGCGAGTCGAAAGAATCATACTTTTACGTTACTTTGGAACCATACACCTTTTACAGGCTTTCCTGTTTTCGATAAGATAATAATTTTAGGCTCACTAGTTTTGAAGAGTATATTATAATAAAGAAGGAGGAATGGAAATTATTCATGTTTTGTTATTTTATTATTAAATTATTCATGTTTTATTATTCATGTTTTGATTTGTCGCACGGTACAGTTTCCAATATTGTTTGTTGTTGTTGTTGATGGATAGACAATAAGCCTTTTTTTCTCATTCAGACTTACGGAACGGGCGGAGCTGAAAGGAGTGTCAGACTCTTACTGACTAAAACCCATCCTTGTTACTCCTAATGCCCTTTGCGTTTCAAGGCCGCGGTGACTCTTTAGAACAAATTCCGCACAACAAGTACAATTAAATACAGTATTGTAAAGATACATTCGTCATCCAAGAACTCAATAATTAAGTCAGCTCATCTCAATTTTCTCGAACATCAATTACGGAGTTTTTTATTGTAAATAATGATCTTTTTCTTTGACAAGAGTAAATTAACACTCGCATCGTTACGTAATTGGAATTCATATTGTTTTCCATTAATATATGACCGCGGGCGGTGTCGGGTTGGATAACTAGTTTACTTTGTGTAAACTTTCGCTCTTACTTTAGCTGACCATCGTAAAATGCGACTATAATCATTTTAAATGAACTATGCTTATGAATAAGGATATTTCCTAATTTAATTAGGAAATATCCCTATTCATAAACATAGTTCATTTAAAATGATTAAAATCATATTTTTTAAATTAATTTTTTTTTTTATTAATTAATTAATTTTAAAAAATATGATTTTATTTAGTCCGTTAGTTTATCGAAAAATATTGAATAAGTAGTTCTTTTTATCAGATTAAAAAAAATTGACGCGTCAGGGCTTGTGACGTCACTTGCCGATAAAAGTGTATCGCAATATGACACGAGTTTTCAGCGCTCTGTATCCATTGATATATAAAAACCCCAAGATGCACAGTCTCGGACAAATGCAGCACTCGAAACTGTCGTCAAAAACTGACATGTATCAAGTGTCATGTGGGAGTTGTGTGTAGTTATACTATAAACATTTTTTTTGCAAATTCAACCTTACACAGATCGCTTAAAGTTGTTTTTACAAAGCAGTGCAGTATGGTGAGTGATGCGCAATTTTTTTTGCAAATTCAACCTTACACGGATTGCTTAAAGATGTTTTTACAAAGCATTGCAGTATGGCGAGTGATGCGAAACTGTTTGAAACTTGCGCACAATTATACATATTGCGCTTGTTTTTTGCGGACGTTTTTGAGATGCTGAGTGTGTATCGTGGGTTTTTTATATATCAATGTCTGTATATTGTCTTCATTTTTATTTACGTGAAAAAAAGAATTATACTTGTTCGATATTTTTTTAAGTCTACCTGATGGACTAATTAGTTCAACATCAAACAAAACACAAATATATAGGTCCTGAAAGTTTGATAGGCTCATATGAGTAGGCTGTTTCTTCATTTCATAAATTCGTTTTAGTATCAAAAGTTAGTTAATTTAGTTATTTATTAAAACTTTATTCTAGTTATGAAATAGATTTTAGATTTAAGGATTTCTTTTTTTTTTCCAAAAATATTGATTGATTGCTGTGGCAATCAGTCATAAATTATATTTTCATAAATTATAAACATGTATACAAACTGCCAGTGGGAAGTATGCAGTAGTCTATTGTATAAAACTTTGTGTTTCCTGCGAAACAGACGGAAATCGAATCTATAAGAACAATCTAGCTCAACAATAAAACAAAGGCGATAGAAAAAATACCAATAATAATTCATAATACTTCATTTTAAATTAACCAGTAACAGGCACTTTTGAATTGTCAAGATTTTTCAGTCAAATAGATAAAGCTAATTTTGCCGCACTAGATCCAAGAGCAGCAAGTTATTCTGCAGCCAAACATGTAGCGGTATCAATAAAAAATAAGAAAAAACTAACGGAGCAAAATCTACATCGCAACAAAAAGAACCGCTACGCCATCTATCCAACAAGCAGCGCACTACTATGTCGAAATCCTGCATTGAGCAAGCAGAGTTTACCGTGCGAATTGGACATATACATCAGCCCGAATAACTAACGGGCAGTCGCCCACCAGGCACAATAACTGTCTGGTCGGAGGATCCTCCCTTTTCAAAGGAGGTTTGCGGGACTTTACTCTCTGTACCGCCTACCTCCAAACTCTATCTCAACTCGTCGACTCAATCTCCAGCGTGGCAGTTGCATGTTCAAAAGATATATCCTATGGAGAAGAACGTGCAAGAAACTCCACGGACACTCTTTAAATTTTCAATGCTCCAAATAAGACAGTGAAATGATACAACTCTTCCGTTTAAGGCCGAACAAGCTTTAGAACAATGCCATTACCAATATCTTTTTAGTTCAACAGACAAACAGAAATTACAAATTCCGTGCCCATATGGTCTATGCCCATATCTGCGACAGTAAGTTGAGACCATCTTACAATGGGTTACGTAAGGCGTTGCGAAAGGGCAGTGAGATCGAATCTCGGGCGAAACAATACCTTGGATGAGCTTAATTATGGGGCTTGTGTTACGTGTGAACTTGTTATTAACTATCTTTTTAATGGGTGAAGTTATTCTCTTTATGTAATGCTTTGGCTGTTATGTTGCTATGATGGTCTTATTCATGTAAAATGCTTAATTTTAGAACTGACTAGCTGACCCACGCTACTTCGTCAGCGTCACATTTCTAGGGTTCCGTACCAAAATGGCAATAAAGGAACCCTTATGGTGTGACTAAGTCTGTCCGTTTGTCACAGCTGGATATCTGAAGAACTACTAATGCTATCAACTAGAAATTTGGAATAGTTTAAGATGACGTTTGCTCAACTATTTTGCAAATAAAAATATCATTAAAAATATGTTTATATTTTTTTGCAATAGCGACTGAACACGGTTCTTGGATATTTGAAGTGGGGCTACTAGGGCATGTGGGGTATCATATTAAAGAACGCTATTTGCACATTCTCTAACATAAGGCCGCAAAGTTTTCGATTTTTGACAAAATATGTTTAAAATTTTGACCTTATCTCCGAAGTTTACCTAGAGAAAAATCTAAAATTATTTTATTGTCTCACTTTCTCAGAAATCAACAAAAACTACATTAGTTCCTTCTCTGACGAATATAGGTTTCGCCGATGAAAATTTAAAATCATTTCACTTTTTATTTGATGGTACGGAACCCTCGGTGCGCGAGTCCGACTCGCTCTCGACCGGTTTTTCATTAACGGTCCGCTGCGTAACTTTGCTCCAACACTGAAAAAAATTTTCAATTCGAACCAGTAGTGCGTCCAACCAAACAAACTTCAGCTTTATAATATTACTAGCTGTACCGCGCGGCTTCACTCCCGTAAACTGACTACTTTCTTATTATTATTTTTTTAAGAACCTTCTCCTGACAGTAACAAAAATAACTAAAAAAGAATTAGTGGAATCGGGGAAATAGGGATTCATTTTTATATATAAGATCAGAAATCAACATCTGATATAGATTAGTAGTGCAGTGCTTATAGTACTCTAGTGCTTATACGGTTAATATTTCTTTAAAAAGGAAAACATAGTGACACGGTATATATCCTTCACTTTTATAAATTTGTCGTTCTATAATTCTACATCTATAAAAAAGAATTGTAACAATATTTTACAAGTTCTCACGAGACTTGGTTTCCATACGTTATAATTTTAGGCGACCAATGAAATGAACGCCATATACTGTGGCTCCGTCCATAGCACAACATATTGCCAAAGGCACGCCGTACATCAATAATTGATTTAGTTCCGTCACATCCTTTTTAGGTAGCAGGCAGGGGACTGAAATATAATTATGATGCAGGACACCATAACTATGCTGCTTTAATATAGGTATTGCAGTCTAAAGTAAGGGGTAATTTAATACAAAAGTGAATATGAAAATTGAGAGGAAATTATATGAAAGTTGAAAGTGAACCGCTTGTCTCGGTATGGTCATGTGGAGCGGAGTGGTGAAATGCATGTAACTAAAAGAGTTATGAATATAATTGTTGATGGATGGAGAGAGAGCCCAAAAAAAATGTGGATAGATTGTGTGAGGAGTGATATGAAAGAAAAGTTAGTTAGTGGTACCGTGACTGCGGACAGGACAGATTGGAAGAAAAAAAAACCTATGCGGTGACCCCAAGTTAGGACAGAAAGATGATGAACATGAAGCTTGAAGTAAGCATGCTCCATCATTGACCACACCATCGCTTGACATCAGGTGAGATATGGATTCTCTTGCATCGTTGAACCAAGATATGAGATGATTCACGGGATATAGGTGTGTAGGGTGTAGATATTCTGCCGGGTTTGCTGAATTTGAAGAAGGCGCCCGGGGCGTCGGGAGTCGCAGGGCGATTCTTGGCCACCGTAGGCGCGGGCCTGCGGACGGCAAGCATTGGGTGGCTCGCCGTCTGATCAGAACCGGGCCCGGGTCGACGGCACGCTGTGTTCCACGCGCGCCTCAAAGAGCTGTCAGCATAAAACATGGGGCCCGATAGGGCCAGTGCCTGCTGAGGCTGCAGAGTCTGACACTCCCTCCTGCTTCACCCAGAGCGGGAGGAGTCATTTGATGACGATACGATACGATACGATACGATACGATACGATACGATACGGTACGGTACGGTACGGTACGATACGATACGATACGATACGATACGATACGATACGATACGATACGATACGATACGATACGATACGATACGATACGATACGATACGATACGATACGATACGATACGATACGATACGATACGATACGATACGATACGATACGATACGATACGATACGATACGATACGATACGATACGATACGATACGATACGATACGATACGATACGATACGATACGATACGATACGATACGATACGATACGATACGATACGATGCGATACGATACGATACGATACGATACGATACGATACGATACGATACGATACGATACGATACGATACGATACGATACGATACGATACGACACGATACGATACGATACGATACGATACGATACGATACGATACGATACGATACGATACGATAAAACACAATACAATACAACACGTATAATATTGTACTCCACGCTTCGCAAAAGTCATGGCGGACAACGCACACATTTTAGCTTCATTAATACCCTCATTATTAAATTGATTGGTCAATTTTAAGCCATCAAAAACATAACTAGCAAAAAAAGACAAGTCTCGCAACTCAGTTCTTCTACTGTATGAAGTTGTGAGATCCAAGTAATACCAAGTCGGTTAATTTATTCAGTCCCTACTAGAGGGTCCTTCTTTCTTAAGTTATTACGTAATTAGCTAACCTAACAAAAGCTTATAGTGACCATATCAATATGAAAAATCTTGTATGTTTTAAATAAAAGGAGAACATTTATTAAGATATGAACTAGGTACAGCATTAAAGTACTAAATATATACACTTAAAATAAAATAAGATAAGGCGTAAAAAAATTCGTCCGCATCGCTGTCCACCGGAAGTGAGCCCAAAAGACTAGCGGCAATGCCACGTTGTATGGCAATGCTTATCCTCTGTCCGAGGTAAAAGCCAGCCCTTGGGTCACGCGAAGTGTCAACTAAGCGCTTAGAAAGATCTTTAAATAAGGCATGCGCACTCGGACCCCACGGTCCAAGAGTTTCAACCCCAAAAGGCTCAAAAATATAATTGCCAACAAGGTTATTATATTTCCGCCGCTTGAGGTTCTCAGCAGCCGCAGCGGCAGTACCAGCACAGCACGACGAGCTAGGAAGATGGGATGGCGCAAGAGTATCGACACAAGTAGCGTCCCACACTAAAGGCCTACCCATCTTCCATGGAAACAAAGACATACCGTCCGGTCGCTTGCCGTCGTCGCGTGCCAGGCCATTGGGTTCTAGTACGGCTGGAACGCCGACGGCGACAAGAGCGCGTCGGATAATGTCGTTGATGTTTGCGTGCCGTGCAAAGCGACCCGCACTTCGACTGCATGAGAGACCGTGGTGCCCGAGGCGGTTGACAGCTTCGCCACAGTGACAACGATGAGGAGAACAACACGATGCGCCTAAGCGAAGGGAAGCAGCGAGGTGGAAAGTTGTATCGTCGAACAAGGTGCCTAAGTTCGACGACGGTAGTGCGTGAAGCCAGAGGCCCGACTCCCACTCACCCACAGCCAGCAGGCGCGCACGCTCCGCAGTAGAAGTAGAAGTGGCTATAAGGTTCCTCTGAACTTCTCTGCAGACAGGCTCATCCCACTGTCTCTGGTATGATGGGTTGTCGGGTAGATTTACATTCGGGCAAACGAGTTTCCAGGCATTCACAGCCTCGGTGAAGCACGGCACATCAAAATCAATCAGTGTGTTAAATAAATAGATTGACTTGGCCTAAGTAAATTAAAGCTTCTAGTTTTATCCAAAACGAAGTTATAGGGGGTCGAAAATGAACTGAACTACTTCGAGAAAAGGATGGTACGGCCGTGCCGCTTTTTTGCTCGACTTGGCGGGGGCACTGCCGTGCTGCCAAATTTAATATTATCAACGGTAGGTAGTAGAACGGATTAAAAATCTATCTGTAAAGAAGATAATTCCGAATACCAAACACGTATACGCACGTTCACAGGTAGTTAATGATTCATAATTACACGCTTCATGTGATTGCACTTTAAAAGGCCGAATTTTATTATTTAACTATTCAGTCAGACATAGTCCATATTAAATTGAAATGTTATCAAAATGTTTGTATGTAATGTGACTAAGTGGAAATTATATTAATATTAAAAAGCTCTCGTTTGTTTGGTTGAACGCGCTAAACTCAAAAACTGCTGGTTCGAACTGAAAAAATCTTTTAGTGTTGGATAGCCCATTTATCGAGAAAGGCTATATAGCGTCACGCAACGACCAACAGGAGCGGGGCATTAATGAAAAATGTGACGCAGCGCAGATGAAGATGCGCGGGTCAACTTGATTTTAATCTATCCTTACTATAAATGCGAAAGTAACTCTGTCTGTCTGTCGCGCTTTCACGCCAAACCTGCTGAACCGATTTAAATGGTTAGTACACAGATAGTCTGGAGCCTGAAACAATAACAAAAAAAAAAATACTATTTCTTTTGTGTAAATCAGCTACCCAACATCAACCTGAAATATGACCATGTATTTCTGAAACAACCTGTATGTTTTAAACCACAGCTATTTTTTAAAATTTAATTCTTCAAAAGAGGTTGAGATATTACATTTATTTACCTCCAGTAGTCAGTCCACTAAAGTACGCAAAAGATTCTTTATATTTACAAAAAAAAACACGCTAAAAAACCCTCTTTGTCGGGCGTACTCACCTTCCACCTAACTACAACCTAAGTATGTATTTTTGTTAGCCTCCCTTGCGGCGTTCGCTGTTTGGATTTACATCTAGTTGTATTTATGATTAAGAGGAAATGCTGGCGGCGAGCCTTTATATGTAAAAAGTCATAATTCGAGGTTTGGCACTCGACTGTTGTCTCCTCCAATATTGGACGGACATAAAAGATATTTTAATAAACTGAATAAAAATAATGTATGCTGTGTCTCTATGTTTTCTTTTTTTGATTAATAGTTGCCAAATTTTTATTTGTATTACTGTTGACAGCAATTTATCGGACAATTTTGAGCATTTTGTGAGAGTTCTAGTGCTTATACGGTTAATAAATGATTAAATGGAAAACATAGGGACACAGTATATATCCTTCTTATTCAGTTTGTGAAATATCTAGATATGGAGAAAACCGTCGTGAGCCAATCTTGGATTTATGACTTTTAACATACTAAGTCTCACCGCCAGCATTTCCTCTTAAGTACGGCTCAGACGACGCTCCCCTCCGATCGATCGTGACTCAAATTAAGGTATGTTTGTATTGATGTTTCGATGTTTCGTGTCTGGACTGCGAGATCAGACAGATTGCATTCAATCACTCAAAATCAATTTAATTCGTTCAAAGGTATCATAGCAAATTCATTGTTTTGAAATAAGGTATTTTATTGGAAAAATCGAATTAGTTTGTTTCTCTAATGAATGAAAACTAACAATGCAAAAGTGCTTAATGGACTCTTAGGGACAGAAGTTCAACAAAATGTGATAAATAGAGGTTTGCCGAGATTTACTCCAATTGGTGTACTAGTAAGATAATTCACGTTTTAGTTGATTCCTAGTTTTAGTAACAGAAATATATTCATAAAGCCAGTCCGCTAAGCCATTATGTAGATCTACGACATCTATTTTAAAACTACTGCCGATAAAAAATGCAGCGCTAAGCACGAGTAGACAGGCTACCATTTTGAGTTGCTAAAAGCGGACGGCAGGGATCAAGTTTAGCCAATTAGTCGATTTAGACAGCAGTAATAGAAAAATGGAAAGCTTTTCCTAGTTTTCTGTTAAGAGTGGTTTTAACTATTCACACAGTATTCTCGGAGTAATTGGGGCTGATGGATTTATTTTCCAGTAAAGTTTAGTAACTTGTATGAGCTCACGGACACATACTATAAAGCCCCCCATTGCGTCACCCTATGCAATGTTTTCTTCATGTATTTTTTCTGTAACTTATATGGTGTACATTCTAAATATATTTTTTTCATGGTGGGATAAAGGGTTTAGAAGTCAGCGGGTCTAAAAAACCCACTCAGAATCAGAAAGCACATCACGCTATCCGTCACTGTCAAATTTTCCCAATCAATCTTGAACCCAATATGTTAGTGATAAAGATGAAAATGAAATTTGTCAGATTGTTGTGTGTTTAAATTATGATTCTATTAAAGTGGCCATTTTAGAACCGCAGACGGGCAGGTCTCACATTTTTGAGGAACGAGGAACGTTCGCGAAAACATCAATTTCCCAACATTTTGTCACCAATCGTCGCTGAGATGACATTGCATCTTCAATTTAAACGCTATTTAAGTACGCAAATTGGCAGCCAGATTGCAATTCCGATATTGAAGATTTTGCAGGCACTATCAGCTATGCAGCAGAGAAATTTTGCAGCGAATTTAAAAGCGTTTTCCTAAATTTTAGGGTGAAATCACATTTTTTTAGTAGAAAACATTTAACCTCATCCTTTAGCATATAACTGATTTTTCTCTAATTTATATGAAAACCAAACCACATTACTGAAGCCGAGCTATCAAACCGTACACTAATAGCGTTAAATTTCAGTCGGGGAGCGTTTAATGTTGCCGCAGATTGGGACGAACTCGTTGACTAGTTCTATGTGTTGTAACTAGTAGGAAATCAACTCATCATCATCATTAGATCAGCCGGAAAACGTCCTCTGCTGGACACAGGCGTCCCCCAAGAGTCGACCTAACAACCAGCCCTGTGCGTCTCGCATCCATCGGCTACCCGTAAACCTCATCAGGTCATCGGTCCACGTTGTGGGAGACCTTCCAACGCTGCGTCTTTCGGTACGCGGTCGCCACTCCGGAAGGTTTCGGCCCATCGACCGTCTGTTCTGCGAGCTATGTGCCCTGCCCACTGCCACTTCAGTTTGGCGATCCTTTGGCATAGGCGATCGTTTTGATTTAGTTAAGTAGGAAATAAACTAAAATACAATAAATGAATACTTTAAAATCATAGTTCTATAATCTTTTATTTAACTTGCCTGGTTAATTGGGGATTAAATCTTGCTACTGATTTATAAAATAAAACAGTTATCTCCAACTGATTGAGTTGAAACTCTGCTAAAAGTTTGGTTTCAGTTCTCGGAGTCAGCTAAAAGACATAATTTTAAATCCAATATGGCGGACACGCATAGCCAATTAATTAGTATGCAAATTATCAAACGAAAGATTTTGCTGAGAGAAATACGAAAAAAGCTTATTTTTAAGAAGTTTTCCAATATGTTGAAAGCTGTACTTGTATGTGAAATATATATCATTTTTGGTTTTTAATAATTTTTAATTAATAGAGATGTACCGAGTAGTCGGTAAAGCCTACTATCCGGGCACATTTTTACAGTTGGTATTTACCCGGCAGACTATTCGTCTCCCAAATAACCCTAGTCTGGCGGCTAAACGGCTAAGGTTTCGGTCGACCGGTCTCTATTTGCCACCCGTTTGACACGACGAGCTCAGTAATATAATAACCGGGAAAACACGCTGGGACCGACACCATGCAGTAACTAAGTTATCGGTAGATTATTTTAGCCACAGCTATTTCAAATATAGATACGTTTTAAAAGACGGATTTTTTATTAAGTTTAGTAAAAACCTAGGCAGGGTTTTGAGGGTAGGATTATAAGATAAATCAGCTGTAAAGAGTTGAGGAAGGCTTTTGCTCAGTAATTAAACGGTATGGGCTATAAATAATTTAATTTTTGTAATATTTCCAACAAAAAGAAACTACAGGTTGTTAAAGGGCTGATGATGGTGTAGATGACGTTGTTTTAATTTTTATAATAATAATAATTGAGTAGACCTAGTATCAGAATGATGTGCAATTGTACATGCCTTTAAGAGACTTGTTTACACAGGATCCTCTCGTAAATTGTCGTAATAAAATATTGTTCTGTAAATGTTAAATAAATAAATGAAAAGTTTAAAATATTCTGATACCTATATATCTATAAAGCGACATCAAATTATCGTGCCTCCACAGTTGCAAAAATGTTTACATATAACACTTACCTCAAATAAACCATTTACAGGATTTTCAATTGTCAAGGTCGGTGATTAAAAAAATGAAGCAAATTTTGCCGCGCTACTGACAGAAACACCAATTAAGTTCCAGCAAACCATATCTACCGCTCCCTACATTCAGCGTGGCATTTGCACGTTCCAAAGACTAGGTCTTATGGAAAAGAACGTGCAAGAAAATCCATGTCACTCTTTAATAAAATATTGACCTCTCGACTTAATAGACGTATCCATACGAAAACAATTAGGAAAATGAAAATTCCAATAATATCACTAGACTGCATTGAAACTTCAATACACACAGTTGAAGCAAATTATTTCGTCTCGTTCAAGCGCTCTGTAGTGTCAGACAGCAGCCAGACATAATCGGAAATGAATCAAGTGTTATATCCAACATGGAGCTAGGTAAAGTCATATCCTATACCGTGTTTTGTTTATTAAAAACGGGGTCCAGTTGAAAAGCTCCTGGCGGGGCCAGTAATTTTAATAGGTATATCAAAAGATATGGGCATACACATGGCTTTAATAGAATGTTAAAAGATTCTTTACTTTAAAATTTAGATATTATCTGCAGAAAAACCAAGGTAACCGTTACCACGAACACCTTGGTTGTTTTAATGCTAAAGGTAAACCAAGGCAACAAGACGTGTAAACACTAACACACAGTAGTAGTGGTAACATTTTACACGTTAATCTTTTAGGTAGTGGTAGTGAACCAGGGCATCATTACCATTAATATAGCAGCCGAAAGACGTCCACTGCTGAACATAGGCCTCCCCAAGTGTCGCCACAACAACCCGTCCCGTCATCGGTCCACACTGGTAGTGGTAGTGTGTGGTAGTGCTCACAGAACAAATGGCAAGATTACAAAGTTTTGGAGTAATTATCTGTTACCGAAAAACGAAGTTTTGGTAGACTAAAAAGGTTGTCTGATGATCTAGTGAGAATGGATTTGGCAAAAGTTGCACATTATATCATGCAAAGTTAAACTTTTCCCTCTCCGAACTGACTGTGAAGCGTCACCAACTGAATTGATCACCTCATCACGAACTACTTAATTACATATTGTTTTGGCGACACTTTGGGGAGGCCTATGTCCAGCAGTGGACGTCTTCCGGCTTATATGAAGATGATTACGATGATGAGGGTCATAGTAGTTTATTAAAAGCTTGCAGCGTGTTTGTTATTATAAAAATAACAAACATATTAATCCTAAAAAAGCACCTTTTACATTTTGGACAAGCAATTGCGTCAAACAAAAATGTATGTTAATTTTTACGCACGAATTGATTATCCACTATCCAGCCCATCCTCTATCACTACTCTGTTTGGATAAAATTGTTTGCTGTGCCACTAGTCCGTGTCTTGTTACTTTCCCGACAAGATCAGCACTTCGCCCTGTTGCGCATTTCGATAGACGTAAATATAACTAGAATTATCTGTTCAAAGGCTTTGCTAGGGGTTACTCACTACCTGAATGTGGGTGGGGGGAAATATCTCCTCAAACGGTAGGCTCTGCCACCCTCAGTTATATTTCTTGCACGAAAATTCAAAATGGAAACACAAAATGGTGTTCCCGTAGTCGAGTTTCTTTTTACTTATCATTGGCACGCGTTTGACCACTATCTCACCCGATGGTAAGTGATGTTGTGGTCGAAGATAGAGCACGCTTGCCTAGAGACAATTTATTTACTCTTGACTTAAAGACTCCCAGGTTGTAGCTATCAGGAAACACAGACTCCTCCAGGGAATTCCACTCAACAAAATTTTGTTCTTTTATCCATGAGCGACACTTCAATTAAAAAGCACTTTAAAAGCAGGTAGGATGGATGGAGAGGGAGAAGAAGGCCAAAGAAAAGATGGATAGATTGTGTGAGGAGCGATATGAAAGAAAAGGGAGTTCGTGATAGTTTGACAGCAGATAGGACAGAGTGGAAGAAAAATACGTGTTGCGCCGACTCCAAGTGACATGGGATAAGGGCATGAAGATGAGGTACATCATAGCTCTACATAACAATCCGCGTGGTAAATTTTTGCTGATTGACGGTTAGTTAACTTGCTGTCAGTTTACCTGCTCGCAACTCATCCACACAAAATTGTTTGCACATAAAATTATGCTATCGTGATTAATTTGTCCGTTACACGCTAACATGGTGGAAGCGGACTGCGTTGAGAGCTTCGGGGCATTGTTTGTGGGAACGATAATTATAATTTTTAGTAAGCATAATTTGAGTGCTAAGCGGGTACAAAATCGGATTTATTGAAAAGGAAAAAACCTACCAGGGGACTCTCCTAGCTAATTCATACAAAGTAGCATTTTGTCCGTCCCATCTGCTTGAAATTCGTATTTTTTTCTAAGGGTTTTTTTTTCAAAAATGATATACCTGTCTTTACTAAAACTATGTGAACTGTGATTCGGTTGTTTTTTTTTTAATTCAAAATGAATCCAAACGTTTAAGCTTGGGCTGATTGAAATCTTAAATTAGATCATTTTGCCTCTGTGAATACTATGGTGACGGGCGGGCGTTTTGGGGGACTGTCTTTTGTAAAACTTGACGTTCAAAAAGTTCTGGCTCTCAGCCTAAATTGAATAAACGACTTCTGATTTTTTTTTTGGTAGGCGCCAAATTAATGTGCAATAATGGTCAAAGACCCACATACTTTTTTAATATTAAAAACAGAAATAAAGACATAAAGCTGTCCTGCATCGACTTCTATCGTGATCCTTGACGTTCTCTAGTAATAAAAAACGGTTTTTAATTATTGTTTAGGTATGTACCGGAAGGTCGATGTACTTTATTGCATACTGCACTTGCATACTTATCTGGCGCCTACCCTAGATACTAATGATGGCCAATACCTATATTAAAAAAAAAACTTTAAAATTCAAATTATAACGTCATCTGCGACAATCATTGTCAAAATGACTGGTTTTTTTACAGTTTGTAAAAAAACCAGCGATGAGAATGCAATGCGAATACGAAAACTCTTAAAGACACGAGAATTTCCCCTCAGATAAACATTTTGCTCAGCTTCTTCGTACATTTATAAGTGCTCACCTAATGATCCCATGTCACACGGGAGGACTGTCAGTGGACAAAACAATGGTCTTTTGTAATGCATTTAAATGCAACAGTAATTTATTTCCACTCACGCCATGTCATGACAATTCTCATAGTGTTGTCAAACTTGAGTTTGAAGTGGGTTCCTAATTTTGCCCACTGTAAATTCATCATCATTGTCATCATATCTGCTGAAAAACGTCCACTGCTGGCCATAGCTCCCCCCCCCCGAGTGTCGCCACAGTAACAGGTCCTATGTGTCTTGTATCCATCGGCTACCCGCGACACTCACCAAGTCATCGGTCCACCTTGTGGGAGGCATTCCAACGTTGCGTCTTCTGGTTTGCGGTCGCCGCTCCAAAACTTTTCAGCCCCATCGACCATCTGTTTTGTGAATAATGTGCCCCGCCCACAGCCACTCCAGCTTACTTCTACTAAAATTGCACACATTTTAAGGTACTTGATGGTACATGTGCAGTGGATTAATACCGCACATTCGAACTATGAACAGGAAAGTTCTCGGCAGGATTTGAACACATAGACTACAATCATCAGGCATTTACCTGCCAAATAGAATATGCGTCTAGTTGGAGCCTCTTTACTCAATGGAGACTTTACACCCTGATCCGCATACTTCTATACATATGGAATCATGAAAATCAGGAAATTATGTCTAGGCGGAACGGAAGGGAGTGTCGTAAGTGTCAGACTCGTGTTCCTGCTATCGCCCTTTACGTTCAAGGGACGCGGTGACTCTTTCAAACAAATTCCGCAACATATTGCTGCCCTTGTCCCATATTTTTTTGAGTCGGCGCATCACGTAGGTGTTCTTCTTCAATTCTATCGTGCCAACTGCCACTTTGATGATCCCTCACAAAATCCATCCATATTTACTTTGGCCTCTCGTTCCAATTCATGTTTTTTTTCAGTCACACGCATTATCTTCAACAAAATATATCGTAACCCGTATCCTTATTCCACATCATATGCCGAATGCACATGGAAAAAGTTCAGCTTCGTAGATGTTTTTTTTTTCACATTATCAACCTCTCGATTTGCTTGTGTATCTCATTTCCTACCTAAATGATGAGAATAATCTTATCATCTCTGTAAAAACAATATTTTTTAATAAACTCAGTAATTATCAACAAAGCAAAAACAGATGCATTATACATACACCTGTACAAAGTTATAACTGTGTTGCGTCAGCCAGGTTTGCCCGGGCATTCTCGGAACCGAGCTCAAATGATTGACGCCCGCTGCACCGCTCGAGGCTGCGCCACCCACCACCCACCGCCCCTCCCAACCTCATCCCTTCGAAATCCCGGGAATCAGTAGTGATCTCTTTTCACGGTATCTCACTCAAAGGGTTGGTAAATTATAACGCTTAGTGATTGATGTATCAAATAAAAATGTAATATTGCATTCGATTTCCGGTAACATGTCTTTGAGAATTCTTCGAGGGTTGAAAGTTGAACTGAAATGTTGAAATTCAGCTGAACTTTATTGAATCTTTAGGCTTTTCGAGATTAATACTGACGACTTTATTCGAAAAGTTTAGTTTTAGCCAGTAAATAAATTCTATGATCCTTACCAACTTAATTTCCTTACCAGCATAATATCTTGTGATAGGCCCCTACTTGGCACTTTGAATAACAAACTATATAATACCCCCAACTTTGAATAATAACCCGTTGACAAATATTATTTTCAATTTTATTTTTCGGCAATGCATCAGTCAGCTTTCGAAATTGCATTCCCGTAGTAAGGTTCCCTATTCCGAGGGCATCGGTCGTGTGATACCCCGCGCTGTGTTGAAATCACCATGAAGTCACGAAGAAAGTTTTAATTATAGATACGCGCTGCTCATTTTAGTATTAATTATCGACCCTATCTTGGTGTTAGAGAAGATCCCGATCGAGAGTAACTTAGTTGTTATGCTGGAGTTCATTCCACGTTGAAAAGTTTGCAGACACCCTTATTAAACTGCTACACGAGAAAGGTAAGTATTTTTTCCTTTTTAATTGTCCCCTAGGATAAACTCTATAACTCAGAGTACACATGAATCAATCATCGATATCGACGCATGTGTTTGTTCATCGGAATCAAAAGCGCAATTAACAGGATGAGGCTTTTCGAATGTTAATCAAAATGGCTGTCGCGCATACCTTTGTAACCAAATGTTTCGTTTCAAAGGGGTTGAAATACCTATTGAATTTTGTTAATTAATACATAAATGTGATTAACATATCTAGTCTGCGTCTGAAAATCTGACATTCTATGTCGATAATGATTGTTATTAATACAGTAGTGGAGTTTTAACAACCTATGAATTGGAAAAAGCGCCTGTGAAAATAATGACGATAAACACACCAGAGCAGAAACTTTCGTATTTTTAAGGAGCGGTTTGTTACTGAAATAATGTTGCAATTTTGCAACTGGAATTTAACCGGTTTCAAATTGCGATAATTGCCTTCAGGACACAACTTGCGTCGGTAGCTTACCCAATGATCATGCTCAAGGACTAACAGTTCAAGAGTCTTAAATCTCTCCCTATCAGCAACGAACACACCGTGCGTCGGAGAATGAACGATTTCCGGACACCATAATGTGCGGCCTGCAGGCAACAGGCTAGAGAAATCTGTTGCCTAAACAGTCAAATACCCGAGAAGGCGGAACAACATGTTCCGCACGCGCCTACTAGCGGAAAAGCGGCCGTATGCGACCGCAGAGGGTGACGGGATCCGCATAAATTCATGCGGGACACACGTGGCTGGAGGAGCATGGCGAAATGCGCTATCACTCCAGCGACGTGGTCAAATGTATATCGCTGCAGAATACCGTGTATGTTTAGTTAGTACGAGTCTAACAGGCTGCCCAGGGCGTAGGATACCCATGAGGATTTCAATCCTGCCTTAGGCCAATGATTTGGTAATGAAAAGTTGAGCACACAAGTAGCAAGGAATAAACTTAAGGTAATCTGACATTTTGTAGAAAGATTATAACAACGCAGAGTCAAAAATGTGAAATAAAGTTTTCCTCTGTGTTTCAAAAGAGTAGTTCGAATAGGCCATCGCTTCGTGTAAAATACGGGTAAATATGCAGCCACATCTGGTTAGGCTAAAAGCCAACCACAGTGACGTTTTAAAAGTCTACGTAGATTGATTGATCGAAAAAAGACTGTGTGGGTATGGCACTATCTATAATGGAGTTAGAATGTCAACCTACGCGTGCAGAGGGCTTAAGGGTTAATGTAATGATGTAATTGAAATTTGATCCTATGATTCTACATAAAAGTGTTTTCGAATTTTGAAGAATAACATTCGAATAAATGTTTAAATCTTTATTCGCACTAAAATACTTCGGTATTGGTAAAATATGAACCAGTACTGTACGCCAATAATCACTACATCAAAAGGATTTTGTTCTTTTCAACCGCTTTTGGTTTTCATTTTACAGAATGTTATAATGATCCTTTTGACGCGAAAGTGCATATTAACAAGTTGCAAATTTTAAAATTGTATGAATGGTAAAATTTTGCATTATTATTTCCGGCTTAAGTTTGGCATTTTATTGATATACCCACTCTTCCCTCCAGTGAAAAGGCCACATGAATTTAATGAGGAGTATTACAGAGATTTCGGCTGATAATTGCCAATTTATCTGTGATATTCACAAAATTCGAGTGTTACTGGGAAATCTTTTGTATCTGCGTACGTTTCAACTTGCACCGTAATTGCTTTAATCTGTATACAACTCGTTGACTGCTACCAAAAATATTGTGGAGTCTCGTACTTACCGGTACATAACAGAAAACAAATTCGCGTACTCAAAAAGCGTTCAAATACAAAAAGAAATGTGTTTTTTTACAGTGTAGACTGCGATGTGAATATTTTCGCTCCTCAAAAATACGAGAATTGACACTTTGCTATTTGTTTAGTGTATACGATAGTCCCTTTTTAGAAATATTCTACGATGATGCATGCTTGCCTTACATACAGAAAACTACCGAAATTATGATAAAGAGGCACCGCTGTCCACTTCAATACTACTACGGAATAAGGTCACGATGTGTTGTCTTATCTTTTGAGTTTACTTGTATATCGAAAGTACCTAAAACACCAGGATTTTCTTCTAGAAAACTGACGAAACAATGTGTTACGAGCCAAAACTTTAGCCATCAGTTTTCTCAACAAACACTAAAAGCCAAGAAACATTACAAATGACTTCAAAACCGGTAGTAATTAGGACTACATTTCAATATAAATATTATATCCCTACATGCCTTTCATCTACACGCCACGTACTGCAACGTGTTTTAATGAGTATTGTTGCTATACGCTTTTCATTAGGCGCTCAACGGAGAATGAGTGAAACATAATAACTTACTGGAACATACACATATATTTAGTAAGTTATCTTATTTCAGGAAAGCACAAGAGTTGCTAGTGTTTACAGACAGTAATTACAACTGCGAATTGGAAAACTTTTATACACATAAAACGGTTATGTGAGTGACAGACATTCATCATTTTTATATTTCTTTCAGGGTTCGTTTTTTTTTATAACTCTTTGAAATTTTTTTAAAGACGCGATATCGATCGATTTTCTATGGCATTTTTAAACTGTGTCGTGCAGGGGACGATGGTCCCCAGTGGCGGACAACTCGTCCATGGACTCGGTTCATGGTCCCCTCCAATGATAGTTCAATTTTATTTTGAAGAAAAGTCAGCTTAGTTCTTTCTAATGTATTTAAAGTATGCGACGCAATGACACGTTTTCATAGACTTTGTTATAAAAAGCTCAACAGAAAACAATTTCTATGAAAGAGCGTCACCACGAGAGTTTTGATAGAGCGATGAAGTCAAATTGTTCTCTGTTAAACCCTGTGTGAAAAATGTTGTACATAATTATCCCAAAACTATAGAAAAACGTGTGTATCCAAGTAAGTATTATTTCTATTTACACTTGTGGTTATACAGATACGAAATATGACAATGAAATCGTAATAGAGAGATGGAAGAATGCGGTATTCAATAACTGGCACTTCGAGCCCGGCTATTGAAAATACCACGATAGCTCCAACAAAAGAATTTCTATTTTAAAATGAAGACGTATTCCTAAAGTTTCAGAGTACTAGCTGGCATTGGGCAAATTTATAAAAAAATCAAATTATTTCAATAAAAGCTTCTTGTAGTGTCTCATTATTTTGTAGACTTTTTAACACTAACTAGCTACTGTCCGCGCTTTTATTTACCTTACGCATGTAGCTGAGTACTAGTATTTTATTTGACCTCCACAACCCAGTAATAACGCTAGTGTCAGATTTCTAGACCACCAATAACGACTGTCACAGATCTAGAAATGACAGCCGTCATTAACAGTTGAACGTGCTTTCCGAGGCACGGTTATGTCAAAGTCAAAACGTTTATTCCAATTAGGCCATTAAACGGCACTTTTGAACGTCATTCACATTACAAAAAATATAAAATACTAAAGTGATTCTACTGTCCATTCGGAAAGGTAGATTCTTATGGAGAAGAACGGACAAGAAACTCCATAGTTCCTCTTTTTATGTAAGGTGGTCACCCACCCTTGGACCAACCTTAGCAGGAGTTGCTTAACCTTTTAGATTAACCCGTGCGGCTGTTACTAGCCAAAAGCTCATTCGGAAAAAAAACAACAAAAAAATGTATCCTTTGTTTTAAGATAGGATAGTTATAATCTAGAATACTCTTCGAATGTATATTTTGTCGTTATGATAATAATTACTGTTACGTGAAGATATATTTTATTAAATTTTTAATTTATTTGAGTAATAGAACGACGTGTCAAGTTTTCTCGGTAGTCGCTAACTTGGTAACTTTGTTAAAGGTACACATCATATCAATTCTGTATTCTTCGAAAAGCTGGAAATGTGGGTTCTACACATCCTCATTTTTGAAGCATTGGGCTCTTTGTGAACTGAACCTTATGCCATTTATAAAGTGTTAATGGCAAATAGGTACCAGTTTTTGTAGAAATTGTAAAAATGACATTACCAAGCGCGGCGCTTGCTGATGTCATTTTGTTTGTGCAGCAGGTTTTAAAAGGCCACTTTAGTCGAATTACCAAGCACATCAAACTAATATTATGATCCTAATATGATTCTACTAAAGTGGCCGTTTTAGACCCGCTGAATTAATTTTTCGTTCTTTTATTTCCTTTCTTTACAATATGAAACAGTTTCCATTGTTTCACTTTTAGAATCTCCGTCGTTTAACCTTTTATCTCTTTTAGAAGCAAACCGTTTTGGAGTAAAACCTGCTGAAATATTACAAAGTGCTTCAGATTGGTATGCACCCATTTGTGAATCAACGGATCAGGACCATTTCATTGTTCTTTGATCCAGCGCAAACTCACTATGCTTTGAGTTTCCAGTGCTTTATAGCAGGCTACGTTACGTTTCAATTCAACGTTGACTGAATATAATTTAGGGCACTTTTCCCTTTGACAGCGATGTAGCCGAACTCGGGATCGGAAAATCCGTGAAACCTTTTTGCTTAGTTGTTAAATCTTACTTACTTATTATCAAACTTTGCACCTTATTGGTCTTTATTGCTTTTCAAAAGCAAGTCATTCGTTAACCATAGGCGTATTAGGACATTGGCCGTCCATGTATGGCAGTTGGGCTAAGTGCTGCCCAGAATAAACAAATAGTGCATTATGTACCTTAGACTAACACTAGTCTGTAAGCGAAATCTCATCAAAATCTATCCGTGGGGTTTTAAGAAAAAATATTTATTTTGTTAAGATTTTTTATTGGTTAAGAATGACATCCGACGGCACGTTAAACTGATTAATGGTATAGTTCTTTAAAGCAATTACTGACTATATTATTACAATCGTTGATTTTATGACTTGTGACATTCAACATTGATTTACATCTAGATGTATAAAACATAGGCTTTGTTACAACACTTATAACTCGAGAACTGCTGGACCGATTTTCATGATTTTTGATTTGTTGTATTTATCTCCATTGATGAGGTATGAAAGGTAGGTAGGGCAGTAAATTGAGTAATTACAGTATTTACAAATCGGAGGGTAGGTGCTGAAAAATCAGCGCCGTTGATTGATGGATCCCGTATGATGGAATCTGATGGATGATATTATTTTTGAGCATAAATAATGTATTAAAAAAAACCCACGGACCGATTCTTATTAGATTTAAATTAATGCAAGTAACCATTTGGAAGTACCCCAATGTCTGGGTAGCATATAGCCCAGAATCGGTTAATGTCCCCTAATTTTATCGATAGCTATGAACGTAAGAAATAGTTTTAAAGTGGTTAAAAGTGGTTACAAAAGCTTTGAAAATCATTGAATGATTTCTCTATGTCAGATTCTTAGTGACTAAAACCCATCCATGTTCCTCCTAATGTCCTTTGCGTTCCAGGCTCGCGGTGACAATTTCGAACAATTCCGCGTCGGAGACGTTTTACCCTACGGTAGCAAGTTGTCACCATCATTTGCCTAGTCTTTTTCCAACTATGTTGGGGCTTCCACTCAAAGCGAATTCAGCCGAATACCAGTATTTGATGAAAATATTGCAGGCTGTTTTACTCCCCGTAAAAAGACGATCGCTCATCGAGATTAGACATGCTTCTGAATGTTTCAGGAAGATGGCGCTGTATTCAGGAAGTAGGTCAGTGGTGAAACTCAACAAGCTCAGCAACAGATTGCTATCCACTGCTTCCTATTTTGAATGTCCTTTGAGTGCCCCGTAGGCGTTGATTTTGCACTTCCATGCAAATTGTACAGTCTGTGCTCCGGAAAGGAAAAGGGATATTAAGATAAAATAAACATTTTATAAAAAAATATAAACGACTTCCAAACAAAACACTACAAAGTATAAAATACCCTTAATTTCGGAAGTCGGTGTTTTTGGTTTTGTTCCTTTGTTTTTTAACACCCACTTCCGAAATCAAGGTTATTTTATACTTTGTAGTGATTTGTTTCGAAGTCGGTTATATTTTTTTGTAAAGTTTTTTATTTTTCACTGTTAAGTGGTGATACTTGGACGTCGTCATCGTCTACGCAGAAATTGAAATGAGCAAAAATGCTCATAACTTAAAAAATAATAGTTTTTCAATACGGCATTTTCTTAGTGCTGTTCGGAGTTCGGATTAGAAAAATAGAAATGGTAAACATAATATAACCAATACTATTTTCCAGGAATTTGCAAAAAGGACGGTGTTGACCAACCATATGTGTACAATTTACACACACTCTTACCGCGACACTCACACACACACAATCAATACACAATTTCACTCAAACCAATGCCTGACGCTCGCTTAACCCGAAATACGTCTTTGTGAAATTAAATAATAACATGAGGTATGAAAAAAATCATCAACTGCTTAGCCTTTTCCTGACTTTATTGGGGTAGACTTCCAGTCATACCGGATTCAATTGAATACCAGTGTTTTACGTGGAGCGGCCCTTGGGGTGATTTAGAAACTCTGACACTAGAGTGTGTGGGGTCGTTAGACCTTACTCAAACGATAAGAAGAAGAAGACGTGGAGCTGCCTACCAGACCTCCACAACCCATTAATTGGGTAACACGGTATTTCTTGGCAAGACTGGAGTCAGAATTACTGGCTTCTGACAATCCGTAACAACTGCCAAAGATCTACAAATGACAGCCGGGCCCAGCAGCTTAACGTGCTTTTCGAGACACGGAGAAAACTCGGTATGTTAAGATGGTCACCCATCCACAGACCAACCTTGAAAATGGAGGAAATAAATAGCAGTAATATATCACAATATTTCCTCTTTACATTAAAGAAAATAAGACACTCTATCAAACTTTATGGAATTTAAAAAACAACAAACTAGAAAATGATCTCGCGAAAAGTTAATGCGAAATTGATTGATAAATCTTCAAATAACTCCTTCTAGCGAATAATGCCGTCTGACAGATAACAAGAAAAGCACATCATCGGCGGGATATATAAAACTTTTCAGACGGAATCCGTCTAGAATCACAATTAGAGGAATCAAGATGCCAATTATCGGAAAGTTGTAACTAGAGGTGGCAGCTCATCATTTAATACAGCCCAGGTGAACAAAATCGTCTGAGTGAGAAGTAGAGTGGGAAAATCCTTACAACGCAGTCATACCTTTAAAAGATAATGATGTCTTTGTTAGAGTGCATTTGATATTTATATTTTAATATCAAATTCAACTATTTATGTTTATTATAGCTGTGTTTAATGTATGTCTTATGAGTATGTGGCAAATGTATGTTCTATGGCATCGCAGGATCCTTCAGAATATTAGCGTTGCATTTTCTTTTTATTTTAAATGTCACTACATTAATTTACTAGCTGCTGCCCGCGACTTTGTTCGCGTGTATGTCGAAAAGTAAAATTATGGCGCTATGTAAGATCGCTAAGATAAGATATACAAACAAACAGTCAATATCTAGTATTAATTTCTGTTGTTATCTTTTATCACCAAGTTTTCAATGTAAGTCATTAATTATCCTACTAATAACATATAATACTAGTTGACCCACGCTACTTCGTCTGCCTCTCCTATTGGTCTTAGCGTGATGATATATAGCTTATAACCTTCCTCGATAAATGGGCTATCTAACACTGAAATAATTTTTCAAATCGGACCAGTAGTTACTGAGATGAGCGCGTTCAAGCAAACCAACAAACTCTTCAGCTTTATATATTAAGTATAATAGAAGTATAGATATTATTTAAATTGCCAGAGTTTGCGAGGATGGATGTTTGTTACTCTTTCACGTCAGAACGCCTGAAAGGAAATTCATGAAACTTGTAACAGAGGTAGATTATAGTCTGGACTAACACATAGGCTATATATATCCCGGGAGTATGTTCCCTAGGAAACAAGCGGGCGAAGCCGCTGAAAGAAGCTAGTTTATTTATAAACTTGTGCGATTCCCAAATAAACATATTTTATTTCTACCATTTTTCCTTACTGAAGCTTAGAGGTTTTATTATATTTGCTAAGGATAAGCACATGCTTAATTCAGTGTATAGGTAGGCGATGAACCGCTTCGTTAATTTGTACGGTCGTCTTGCTAACGACCGTACAAATTAACGATGCGATTTCGTCGCACGATGAAAATGATTCCTTTGCTCACGCGATGATTTGCGTGTGTGTTTAATCTCGTCGTGCGTACTTAACTCGTACGACAGTAAGCCAGAAAGGACGACGCCTCACATGCCAGCACAATGCAAAAGTTAAAAAAATGCCACGATAACAAATAAATAAACACACACATAATACGCTAGTTAAACGAAAAAAGCCTACATATTTCATGTACGCTCTTCGACAATAAAACTCATGTGTATTTATATAAGTATGGGTTTCTGTACAATCGTGCTCGATTCCAACCTGCTGTCGTCTTCACCTCATTATTTCATATTATTTCAACGGCCGGCGTAAAAAGCGGATGTGACTACAATAAATTCGTCATGACTAATTTCAGTGTTGTTGCATGCTTCCCTCGTAATTATCTGCTAATAATGAGGGGAGTTGGAACAGGTTCTATAGGGATCCCACCGCCATCTGTGCTGTACTTTCCTATACATTGTTGCATGTAATTAAGTATTGCGTAGCTCAATGAAAAAGCCTTTCATTCCCCTCCTGCGTATTTTCCCATACAAATACAAACATGAGTATCAATTATTTATCTGTTAACAAATTCGATACCTCTCCTCTACTCAATTTCACACAAAAAAAAAAAACAAACTAAAAACGTATGTGAAATTTTTGAATAAAATCTACATTTACGCGAGTGGAAAATTGAACGAAGTATGTACACGGTTGGATCTATAGTAAAACATTCGAACCCTCAACGGGGAGCCTCCCTCGTCAGATTGCACGTAGGGAGCCGAGGTTAAAAATAATAGTGAAGCCATGTATTCAATAGTGAATCGCAAAAAGTCTGTAATCAGTTGAAATGTAGACCAATGTATTGTTTAGATCTGGTTCTTTCTGCGCAGTAACTTCTGGTTTGACCACACAGCTGTGGCGTGCTGAATGATCCTGACTCAAAGTGAGTCGTTTAGGGTCGCACACAATTCAGTGTCTCTTATGTCCAGTGTTATTGAAATTCGCATCCATTCGCGTTTTCCGTGAGATAATAAGATGAAGAGGGTTAAATATCTTAACTTTATACAAAGCTACAGCGTGTCTTTTTAACTTATTTGTTCAAGTATGTGTACTACAGTTAAGAAAAGCCAGTTGACAAATCATTGAAATTCCAAGGGCAGATAGCCATTGACGATGTGCTTTTGTCCAATTTTTTGTGGTTACGTCCGGATGGGATAAAAATGGTGGTGAATAAAAATCAAGGACAGTCGTCGGCTGAAAATAGGTATCTCATCTTGCCTGATACTATTCACAAAAAAGAAAAAAACCTGACAGATATTGTAAATTCAAACTTTTAGTCTGTAAAGAGCCTTCTCTAGTCGTTCCTAGCATACGTTACGAATTCGACACTAATTGAAAGAAAAACAACCACCACCATACTCGTGAAGGCTAATTTGAGCGGCCTAACCCCCTCGCTACCGTGTTTTTAATCCGATGCGTCCATTAGTTGTCCGAACAATATGACATTATTCGCACATAATTAAAATTTGTTCCAAAATTCGCATCAATACCTTCCAAGCCAATAAGAGTGAAAAAGCTTGATAATAATTGAATGCACAACACTAGAGCCAACTGTCTGCTATCTCACTAATTTAATAGGCTTTAGCCCTTCGGGCTGGCATGGTTAATCCGTACGTCCATTACACGTGTCCGTATGAGTCCGTAAGAGCTGTCAGGTTCAATTTTGGGATTAAAACAGGGTAACATTGTCTGGTGGGCTATGAACGGAAATGCATCTGCATGCAGCGAAATGCGTCGATAGCTGAAATATTTAATTGGTCAAACAGAATATCCGTAAAGGAATGCTTTGCAAATCTCTCCGTTACACTAGGTAGAACGGGCTGACATTCCACTTGAATCTAGGGACTGATACATCCGTTGTTTGACAAATTTGATCTTTCAACTGGCTTAGAATTGCAAGCAGATTCTTCTCTGAAGCTAGGGACTGATAGATTTGCTGTTTGAAAAATAATACTTTTTAACTGGCCTGGGATTCCAGGAAAATTTCATCGCAATATTGTAGTTCTATTCACGGCTTTTCAATCTAGAATGAATGTGTTTCTACCATTCAAAGCTTTTTGAAGGCATTCTAATATATTTGTCTTAAATTCTTTTCAGCCCAGCTCTGCTTAGAAATATTTCAAAGGATTTTTTATCGCAACTACTATGGTCAAAGATTCTCGCGCAGTATGATACGATCTTAAAAGTATTATAAAACACTAGCAATCGATTTTCATCACAGAAATATCACATTTATCGGGATAAAGTTGATCGGGGTGTAGTTAAAGTGTATTCAGGGTTGTTGGTTGGATCAGCAAAGGATTGCATTCCACCGAAAAAAATATTTTTAACGAATCTCATTTTGATCCACAAAAACGGATCAAAAAGAAAAAAAAAGATTGGAAAACAATTTGCTTAGCAACTTTAATTGCAAAATTCAATAAAATTACTGAACACACAATGGTCATGGTCTTAAAACTTTCTAAATTAAAATTTATCTTTCAGAAATGTACTACAAAACATTCAAAATTTGACCATAGTGGCAAAAAAGATGGCTATATCTGATTTGGCTACCCTTTATTACTTTAGGTGAAAACATTATAACATGCAAAGAACTCGTCTTGCAAAACTTTTAAAATACACATGTAGTACTAAATGTTACACTTTAGCTTCCTTTTCAATCTCGTACTCATTGTCAGGAATTGCACCATTGCACCTGTCAGATTGACAAAAGCGTTCTTCAATACCTTCTTTGAAATGGCACTTAAAAATGTTATGTCATCAATGTGGTAGCGCTAAAGATTCACAAGTACCAGGAGACCAGTAATATGTCGAAATATTTCCGGCGCTGGAATCGTGAGCGGTTAAATTCGTTCTTTCAAAGTCATTCGCAATATTTGAGGTTGTAATTTATGATTTTGAAAAACATTGACTATGAAACCCGGAAGTCTGATGCCATTGGTGATGTCATTTAAATATCGTGTTGTATGAACATAACGACCTGGGACTCTATCTAGACCAAGGGTCATCCTTACGACGAATGCGACTGTCACAATTTCAAGATTTGAGGGATGGATCAAGCGACATTTCAGCTGCGGTTTTCAATACTGGGCTAGCGTCTCTAATCATGAGAATCTTTTCATACTTCGTGATAGTAGTTCATGTTCTTGGGATTTTGCACCCCTAGGAATGAATGACTTCCATGGTTCTGTGTGCTACCGAAATTAAAGTCACAATCTAACAATGGTTATGATCGTCAAAATGACTCTAATAAACTATCTAAAACGTACCGCCCGAAGGTATCAATGATGAAAATTCTACACCACAACGATTGCAAGCCACGCTCCTGAAAAATTTCACCGCAGCGACATCTGCCAAAAAAGTGCGTAAGTAATAATATATATCCAACGCACTTGGTATCCATAGCAACTCCAAATCTAACACTTACTTGGCAACCAACAGAGGTCACTGTTGTCTTGGCGTATTCGTTCCGGCAGTAACGCAACTTCATTGTGCGTACACAAATTGGAATGAGTTGAGTTTCTTGAAAGCAACAATCTTTAAGATTCCTAAATTCATGTGTTTTTAGGCAAGAGTAACTTTACCATCATTACCACATCTTCACTTAACTAAAATATGACATATCGTGATCGTCATCGGTTACTGCCAAGCTTTTTCTCAAATCTATAGTGGAGTCGATTTCTAGCCTTGGTGGATGCATATCTTCAGATGAACTCCAGTAATATGGTATTTTAAATGGAGTGAATGCGAATCCAACTTTGAATAGCCAGTTACTGAGTAAAACAATAACTCTTTGTAAGACTTTCAGGTTTCCCATAAAGACTGCCAAACATCTTCAAATTACTTAATGTGCTTCCCGATGCACGGAGTCTCGGTATCTGATAGCCAAACGTGAGCCTCATCATTGGGAATTAATATAGTTTAGATTTAATATAGTTGGGAAAAGGATAGCCTTTTCCCAACTATATTAAGGGTCGACTTCCAGTCAAACCAGATTCAGCTGAATACCAGTATTTTACGTGGAGCGGCTGCCTACCAGACCTCCACAACCCACTGACTGGTGGGAGACTCTGGCTTCTGACTACAAATACAAAATCCTTTATTTCAAACAGACCAGTTCCAGGCACTTTTGAATAGTCAAAGTCTATCAGTCAAATAGATGAAGCTAATTCTGCTACGCTAGCGACAAGAGCAGCAAGTTGCTCTGAAGGAAAACGCACTCACCGACTTTATCTTTAGCGCAGCAGTTGCACCTTCAAAAGAGTAGATCCTATGGAGAAGAACATGCAAAAAACTCCATGGACTCTCTTTTAAATCAGTGTTTACAAAATCATAGTTACAATCGTTATGGAATAATTAATGACTGAAATTATACAATGCAAAAGAGATTGAGTCTATACAATGCAAAGATAATCTTACAGCCTTCTGCAGGTCCAACAATGTTTTCACATCTTAATCAAAGTTTGGGCGCTTTGGTCGTTATGGCACTACTATCCGAAATTACTGTCAAACATCTACAAATGACTACCGGGACGAACGACTTAACGTACTTTCCGATGCACGGAGGGGTCTCATATGGATGGTCAATCGTGAACCTATCACACATTAAAAAGAATCGCACAAATTGAGATGCAAATACTTGCATAACCTTGATTTGGTCCCTGTTAACCAAAACCTGCTTGGATGTTTTGTTTTGAGCTGAGAAAATAGAACCCCTTTTCTTCCCATGGGATTTGTGTCTGTCCAGTTATATCCAGTTATAAAAGATGGCCTTTCAATGCAAGGTGTACTGTACCTTGAACATATGTAATGCAGTTTAAGTAACGAAAACGGATCTTGCGCATTGCAACTAAAATTCGCACAATTAAATCTAGAATGTGATTTCAGAGGGACGATTTTCGTATTTTTAAAGAGCATACGCATCTGCATGATATTCGCAAGCTTGTGTCAAAGACGCATCTAATTGTCAAACATATTGACAAATTTTTGACGTCAAATTGTCGTTGAGATGTTAATGCAACTTGAATTTGAACATGTTTTAAGCACTAAAATTGGCCTTTAAATATAAGGGTTGGTAAAAAGACTATAAGAATGAACGTCATGTAATTAGAAAGATTAGATGAACAAGGTGAAGAATTTCATTTGAAATTGTCTATGAATAGTTAACAAATTAATAGACTATACCACTCCTAGTTTGTTGCAAGTTTTTTTTCCTCATGTAGGTACGTAATTACCGCGCTCTAACAGTGCATGCAATAATAGCATAGCTGACATTGTGACGCCAATTGTCAGTTTTCAAAGACCTAACGTCGTTAAGCAACCGTAATTTTCAAGTCCTGTGAGGCTATCATGAATTGTGATTGCAGTTCATTTGTGTAATGACATAATCACACATAAACTGCAATCTGATATTACATTACACCCACGTAACAAAAAAAAATGGCTCTTGTGCTCAAAAAGCTGGGCATCCTAAATAAGGTGAAGCGATACTTCAGGCCTTGACAGCTCTTAACCCTATACAAAGCAAAAGTCCGATCCTGCATGGAGTACAGCCACTTTTGGGATGGCTCAGCTAAATGCCGATGGGATGAGGTCTGCCTATGTCTAGCAATAGACTGCTGTAGGCTGATGATGATGATAGTGAATTTGTGTAATTGGATTACTATTTCGAAACACTCGCCTTTAACCACAACCTTATCTGATGAAAAGCGATGATGTGGTTGACAAAGGAGCACACTTGCCTAGAAGTATCCTCTTCACTCTCGACTTGACTCCCAAGTTGTAGCTATCAGGAAACACAGAATCCGGCAGGGAATTCCACTCCTTAACAGTATGCACTATGAAAAAAAACAACACCTACAATCAAAAATTGCAACAATTTTAACTCTTTATAATGCTAGCTAAATAGACTAGTTTTTTTCCGCGACTTCGTACGCGCATATCCCGTTTTTTCCCATTCCCGTAGGAATTTCGGAAAATCTTCTCTTAACGCTCCCCTACGGAGTGTAAGGAAGTTACATGCCAAATTTCAGCTTGCTACAACCAGCAGCTTCGGCTGTGCGTTGTCTGTCGGAAGAATATTAAATATTAGAATTTGCGACTTTGAAAATCTTCCACGTCTGTGTACTTCGTCACTTACAGCGGCCCGTACGCCTACCAAGCGTTACAGGTCGCGTCATTTTAGTTTGCAACTCGTTTCACATTATTCCCGTGTCACTAAACGGAACAAATTATATCCTCGAACGAAGTCAGATAACTAACCTATGAACGTAATAAGAAACATTGTAAAAATAATTAGTGGTTTTCAAGTTATCGACGTTACAATGGAGAGCCTGAGAAAGATTGATTTTCAAATTTTAATGTAAGCAGCTTCTTCCTAATGATCTGTCTCTAAAGAACTGTACATATTTTGGAATAGAAATCAGGTTATGATACGAAGCGATAGTTTAGGTTTCTATAAATCTATATCTATACTAATCTATACTAATACTAATACATAAAGCTGAAGAGTTTGTTTGCTTGTTTGTTTGCTTGAACGCGCTAATCTAATCAGGTACGATTTGAAAAATTCTTTCAGTGTTGGATAGCCCATTTATCGAGGAAGGCTATAGGCTATATAACATCACGATAAGACCAACAGGACCGGAGCAGTAATGAAAATTGTGACGCAGACGACGTTGCGCGGGTCAGCTAGTACTAATATATAAAGCTGAAGAGTTTGTTTGTATGTTTATTTGCTTGAACGCGCTAATTTCATGAACTGTCGGACCGATTTCAAAAATTATTTAAGTGTTAGATAGCCCATTTATCGAGGAAGGCTATAGGCTATATATCATCATGCTATAACTAATAGGAACGGAGCAGTAATGAAAATTGTGACGCAGACGAAGTTGCGCGGGTCAGCTAGTGAAATAATATTTGTAATCGGATCAACAGCAGGCATTTTCAGAAAATACCTTTTTCAAACATAATTATATTTTACCAACACAACTTAAAGTACAGAGATAATAAAGATCATGTACAAAGTTGTGTTGTAATCCTCCTTATCCTAATATATAAAATTATTGTGTTACTGGTGACTGACTGATTGACAGACAACGCACAGCCGAAATTTGGCATGTAGTTTCCTTGGGGAGTGTAGAAGAGCACTATTTTTTTTCTTTTTACTCTTGATAGCCACGCTTTTGACCACTATCTCACCTGTTGGTAAGCGATGATGTGGTCGAAGATGGAGCACGCTTGCCGAGAAGTAACCTATTCACTCTTGACTAAAAGACTCCCAGGTTTTAGCGAACAGGAAACACAGACTCCGGCAGGGAAATCCACTCCATAGCTGTACGCACTATGAATGTGTTCCCAAAACGTTTTGTGCGTATGGGTGGGATGTCCACCATGTACCATTGACGCATCGCCGTTCGTCTTATGGTCCGATGATGGATACGAAGTCGAAAGCAAAAGCTAGTGTAACATAAGCTTAGATAAAAAATACTTATGAAGGTATCTTTTGTGACTATTTTAAGGGGCACGTCAATTATGTGTTACAGACCAAAGCACTCGTACATTTATCCCCGTTTTTTAATCACAATACATCAACAGGCTTTGTTTGCCATTGGTCACACATGATGAACTACCCTTGACATAAATTGCTGAATTAATCTCTTATTTCTATACTTATGGCGCTTTGATAAACTGTTTTCAACGAGTACATATGGCGTCCTAAATTTTATTTTATTGTGCGAACCCCTTTTGTGAAACACGTGCTGTGTGTGAGGATTTTTGTATATAGAAACATGACAATTGGTGGTAATACATAGGAACTGAAGCTACTCAATGTATACAAGATTTTCTTACTGGTGTTTTATTTATTTCTATACTAACTTTTGCCGGCAACTTCGAACGCGCATATCCCATTTTTCCCGTTACCGTGGGAATTTCTGAACGAATTATACGTATAAACCTTACTCTTGAATCGTTTTGTCTATTGTTGAAAACCGCTTTAAAATCCGTTGCGTACTTTAAAAGATATAAGCGAACAGACAAAACAAGTGTTTTATACGTGACTTACTTTTGCCCGCGACTTCATACGCACATATTTCGTTTTTTCCCGTTCCCGTGGGAATTTCGGGAAATCTTTCCTTAGTGCTTCCCTACACTCCGCAAGGAACCAACGCAACAAATTTCAGCTTTCTATGACCAGTAGTTTCGGCTGTGCGTTGTCTGTCAGTCACCCAGTCACTTAGTAACGGAAGAATTTTATATATATATTGATTGATGAGGTCGACCGCGGCGAAGGTGGTGTGACGATCTCATCATGTTTGCAGGACAAACTTGGCCAGAGATCGCTCAAGACCGAGAGATTTGGAAGGAGAAAGGGGAGGCCTTTGCCCAGCAGTGGGACACAAAAGCAGGCTAAAAAAGAAGAAGAAAGATTGATTGATTGATAACGTTTTGGTTCGGTTTTCAAAATTTCATGCAAAATTGAAGGTTAATCAGTTGGACTAACAGAATTAAAATTCATTTGCAATACTCATCCATTCTTACTCACTAATAAGACAAGTTATATAAGAACTGGTAAATCTATAATCCGGTAATGACTCGCTGCACAGATTTAATAAACGTGTAAATGTAAATTGAATTAACTTTTACTGCACCAATAATACTTGTGCTTATACCATTTGTACCGTTTGAAACTGAGGTTTGTCACATTACATTTTCAAAATAAGTTTTTAGAGTTTACCCAAAGGGTAACCAACGGAAACCTATTACTAAGCCTCCGCTGTCCATCCGTCTGTCCGTCCATATTTCCGTCCGTCCATCCGTCTGTCTGTCAGCGGGCTGTATCTCAAGAACCGTAATAGGTAGACAGTTGAATTTATAGCAGATTTTGTATTTCTATTGCCGCTATAACAACAAATAATAAAAGTTAAGATTTATGGTACGGAACCCTTTGTGTGCGAGTCCGACTCGTACTTAGCCGGATTTTTTAAATACACTAGAATATTATTTTCACTATCTTGTTTACTTTTGGTTCCACCTTTCATTTAAAATAATACATCAAAATTATATTGCTGGCCAACGTTTCGACCGGTACCTACGCAGTGGCTCGCATCCCTTGTATAATTTACTAGCTAACCCGCGCAACTTCGTCTGCGTCACAATGTTCATTACTGCTCCGCTCCTATTGGTTTTAGCGTGATGATATATAGCCTATTGCCTTTCTCGATAAATAGGCTATCTAACACTGAAAGAATTTTTCAAATCAGACCAGAAGTTCCTGAGATTAACGCGTTCAAGCAAACAAACAAACTCTTCAGCTTTATATATTAATATATAGATATATAGATTAAGAGCATTCGAGACCTTAATACATAGGTATTACATGGAATCTCTTTGTGAGATCTGATTGCAAGAATATCGGTATCATAAACGACTGGCAATGTTATCGCATTGGCTTTGACAGGTACTATCTACCTCTGTGGATAGAGACGCATTACCTATGATGTATGTTGTGTGGTACAAGTACCTATACATTATCCAGAGTCATTGTCTGCCTAGCCTTTACCCAACTCTTTTGGGGTCGGTTTCCAGTGAAACCGGATTCAGCTGAATACCAGTGTTTTACGTGATGTAACTGCCTATCAATGGAGCAATGGAGAGGACAATGCTTGGAGCTTCCTTGCGTGATTGAATCAGGAATGATGATATCAGCAAGACAACCAAGGTTATCGACATAGCCTGAAAGATCGCTAAACTAAAGTGTCAGTGGGCAGGGCACATTGCTCGCAGAACAGATGGTCGATGGGGCCGAAAAGTTCTAGAATGGCGAACGCAACGTTGGAAGGCCGATGATCTGGTGAAGGTCGCGAGTAGCCAATGTAACTCAGTAATATGGTACTCTTGCCAAGATTGCGTTTGTCGAAAGCATTATCCGTGGCCTTTGTACGCAAAGGACATTAGAAGAAACACGAGCTTAAATTAGTAAGAGTCTGACATTAGTTCCGCTCCGCCCAGAGCGGCAGGTAAAATGATGTCCTATAAAAATAATATACTTTACTTCTTGGTTCGAGGGTTCTTAAAAGATGTTAATATACACAACATACAATACAAAAGCCATCAAAATATATTTATTATTTTTAATTGTGGCTCTAGTCAACGTGCAATCCTATGAGCGAGTGAATTATCAAAACGCTAAAATATAGGTAAGGGATAGATCAAACGAAATTTTGACTGATTAGGCACTTGCCTCACCGCTGGCGATCAGCGAGTAGCGAGTGAAAAGTTTCGATAGTTTTGACGCTCGGCTTTCAGCAAGTACTTTAGTGCGACGGGCTTTTACTCGCAATACTCGCTCCAGCCCAAACTATAGGTAGAAATTACCGCAGCTTGTTTGTTCTGACCGCCAAGCGAGCAACGCCGAGCGAGTGTCGCTGAGCGAGTACAATCTTTAATAGCTCTTGTCGCTGCGATCAACTAGAGGTAAGAGCCGCTCGCCAGCAGTAGAATAGAATAGAATACTCTTTATTATGTACACCATATAAGTTACAGAAAAAAATAGATGAAGAAAACATTACATAGGGTGACACAATGGGCGGCCTTATCGCTAAAAGCGATCTTTTAAAGACAACCTTTGGATGGATTTTAAAGAGAGGAGTGACAGTACTGCAGGTAGTCTTAGGTGTACTATTTATATATACAATAATTACATAGATAAATACATATAAACAATATAGCAAAGAACCCAAGTTAAGACGGTTAAGGAGAGAGATAATGACTTTTTACCATAATTTTAAAAGTAGACAAAGATTGAGCACGCCTTATCGACACCGGCAAGGCATTCCATAACCGCACGGCCTGAATGGTAAAGGATTTGTCATAGAAGCTGGTGGAATGCATCGGCATCTCTAGTCTCAAGTTTTCCGATGACCTTAGATATCTATTATGTGTGTCATGAAGGAACTTGAAACGTTCTTTAAGATAAGAGGGGGTTGTAGGATTGAACAGAATACTGTAGAGCAGAAATAAAATATGAGAATCCCGGCGAAGTCGTATGGGAAGCCACTTGAGCTTTGTACGAAATTCAGAAATATGATCATATTTGCGCAGACCAAATATAAATCTTATGCACAGGTTTTGAAGACGCTCAAGTTTATCGAGTTGTGCCTGAGTGAGATCGAGATAACTGACATCAGCATAGTCAAGGATAGGAAGCAGAAGGGACTGTGCAAGCGCAATTTTAGTGGCAGTGGGAAGAAAGTTCCGCAATCGTCTCAGGGACCTGGCAGATGCAAACATTTTACGGCTTACGTCCTGGAGCTGCGGACCCCAAGACAGATGTTTGTCGATCCAGACCCCAAGGTTCTTAACCTTCTCACTTATAGGAATAGTAGTTCCGTTAAATTGAACCTGGGGAAGCTGAGACCAATTTACTTTTGGAATCATCTTAGTGCTGCCAACAACAATGACCTGGGTCTTTGATGGATTAACCTCAAGACCATTTGCCTCACTCCATTCACAAATTTTAGCTAAATCCTTGTTTATTGTAATAAACGCATCAGGCAAGTCTACAAGGGTAGCTTGTTTGTAGATTTGCAAATCGTCTGCATAAAGGTGGTAGGACGAGAGAAGATTTTTGGAAATAGCGTTGATAAATATTGCGAAGAGTAAAGGAGATAAAACGCCACCCTGAGGTACACCGGCAGTTGTATAACACCAGGAAGAGTTAGATTCCTCTATACATATACGTTGCCGGCGGCCATACAGGTAACTGCGAAACCAGTCAATCGCCATTGGAGATATGTTAAGCGAGCGGAGTATGCCAAGCAGGATATCGAAATCGACAGTGTTGAATGCATTACTGAAATCTAGTAAGCAGAGAACCGTCAGATTTCCTCGTTCCATGCCCAACCGTATGTCATCGGTAACGTTTACCAAGGCCGTAGCGGTGCTATGACCAGGACGAAATCCGGATTGAAAAGGATTCAGCAGACTATTCCTACAAAGGAAAGCACTAAGCTGATTGTGGACAAGGCGTTCGAGGACTTTGGAGAGGAAAGGCAAGATGGAAATAGGACGGTATTCGGAAAAGGAAGTAGGATTTGCCTTTTTGGGTAAGGGAGTGATTTTGGCCTCTTTCCAAGTTGATGGAAAGACTCCATGGGATATAGAATAATTTAGGATATAGCATAGGATAGGAAGGATTTCGTCGAGGACAGGGAGTATCATTTTCCGACTGACACAATCGCTACCAACTGCGTTAGAGGTGATTGAATCTATGCTCTTCTTAACATCACAATCAGAGAATTGACTAAAAATAAATGGGAAATGATCCGGAGTTGGAAGGTTTGAAAGATAGTTTATTGTAGTTGCTTTCAAGGTCCCATTACATGAGGACGAAGACGAGAAGTGTTGATTCAATAAATCAATATCTAGGTCTTTAGGAATCGATTCTTGGCGAGATTTTCCAACTCCTACGGATTTAAGAAATTTCCAGACTTTAGCTGGGTCTCCGTTTTCAACTGAGGTGTGGATATGGCGTCGTTGGGCATCTCTACACACCTTATTGCAGCGATTTCTAGCATCTAAAAATTTCTCCCAGTTCGACGACGAGGGACGGCATTTGAATTTTGTTTTAGTAACAGCTTTCCTATGGATTTCGGTTTTAATGTCGCCTGTTAGCCATGGAGCCGGAAGATGTTTAATTTTAATTGCACGAATGGGAGCGTGAACGTCGTACAGCTGCACAAGGTTGTCCGTCAACAGGTTAACTTTATCGTCAATGGACTCAACGCTGACCAGAGGCGCCCAGTCAATGTTGCCGGCATCTCTCCGGAGATCATCTGCATTCATTCCACTAAAATTGCGCTGCAGAAGAATTTTTGGTTTTGCCTTAGGAGGCCGAATTTTATAAGAGAGGAAAATAAGGTCATGATAGGAAAACATATCAGCTGGGCATTGTCCATGCTTGCCGACATGTTGAGAAGAGGAAACAATAACAAGATCTAAGAGAGAAGGGTTACAATTTGGGAAATGGTGTGTGGCACTTAAGGGAAGAATGGATAGATTCAAAGATTGAAGTGCTGATTGGAGGGAAGAAGAGCGGGAATCCTTCTTCAATAAGCAAGTATTGAAGTCCCCCATGATGATTGTATGACTGTAAGATGGCATCAGATTTTCTAGGATATTTTCAAACGAGGAGAAGAAATTAATGCGAGACGAAGGGCTGTAATAAACGCCTAGAAGGATTTTTGTATGGTTCAGGGTGACTTCCAAAAAGAGATGCTCGCCCGCGTTTGACGGTGGCGGCTGTGCTGACATATCAATAACTGAAAAAGGAATGTGCGGTCGCAGGTATATGGCAACACCACCCCCACCGCCATGCGCACGGTCATTTCTAATTAGCTGAAAACCTGGCAAGGAATAGGATGTTGATGGGAGGCATGGTTTTAGCCAAGACTCTGAAACAAGGATAGCATGGATGTTCTTACAGTCAAGGGACGCTAGCATGTCAGAATAGTGTGCCGGAATACTTTGAGCATTTATATGGACTACATTAAAATTCTTCGGAAAATCGGAAAATTGAGATTCAAGCGAGTCACCAAGGGAAGGAATACTAACAAAACTGTCGTCATTACTGGATGACATCAATTTTTTATAAATAAACAATGAAATATATAAACTACGAAATATAAAAAAAAAGAAAAAATATGTAATAAAAATAAAAAAGGGGTAATAATTATCCACCCGCCAGTTGTGTGTATTCTAATTAAAATCTAAAACATGCTTTACAACAACACAAATAAAAAGCACAGTAGACTAATCGTCCGGGTAAACAGTTACATACTATAAAGCAATAGAAGTAAAGCAAAACAATAAAATAATAGAAAACAATAATTATCTCAAACTACAACAACTAATAAAATATACATGTAGCATTCTGGGCGCACTGTCAACCAGTTTCTGAACGCAACCAAATGACAAAAAAAAGAGAAATGTCAAGTTGACAGCTGCCAGTGGAAAAGATAAACATTGAAAGAAAAGTGAAATTATAGACTGCAAGATACTTTTAGAAAAAGAATAAATCAAAGGGTAGAAGAAGTTAAAATACAATCATTGGAGACTAGGGTACTCACAAAAGTGGAATAAAGCTGCTACCCGGACTAAGACACACTTCTTGAAAGTTGGAGCAAGTCGCAAATTACTTCTTAGCGGCACGCCGGGCCTTCTTCGGTGCCGGCGTCGGTGACGGTGATGACAACTCCGATGGTGCAGATGCGACGGGAGTATCGGGTTTATTCCTGGCTTGCTCGATCCCATTTAAATCTTCAATGGAATTTATTCTATGCCGAGTGCCGTCCGAACCAAGAACGTAAATAAGGCCCTGCTTTGTCCAACAATTGGTCTCACCGAGCCTCTCCCTCGCTGACATGAAGAGCTGATGTCGGGATCTCGTCAAGAACTCCGACAGTGTAATACCAGTGCCCTTCAACTTTGTTTTTGCAAACCAGACAGTATCTCTGACATTGACGTCCCTTAATTTGCATAGTATGGGCCTGGGCTTGCTGGCACCTGTCGGTCTACCCATCCGATGGCAGCGCCTGACATCAGCAACAGTAAAATCTGTCAGCTTTAGGTGGCACCGCATAACTTCAGCCACAACCTGCGCAGTATCTTCTTTGGCCTGTTCCGTGACACCGTGCAACAGAACCATTTTCCGCCGACTCCGCATCTCAAGGTTGTCCAGTCCTTGCGCCAATACCTGTAACTGCCGCTGAAGACAGCCCAACGCATCCAGAATGAACTTTTTGAAAGCAGTGTAGTCCGCAACTAAACCATCTGTGCCACCCAATGTGCTTGCAGGGTTTTTCTTCAGCTCAGCCTCAAAGTTGGTCATCCGGTTTTCAAACAGTGTCATCATATCAGACAATGAGACTTTCAGTGCTTCCATGATTGTTTCCTTGTGTGTCCTTTTGTGTTTAGGAATGTAAGATTAAAGAGATAACACTATACTGGTGGGTACTCTAGGCTAGCATGTAAATGCATACATTTATGAAGCTAATTATGTTGTTATTTAATTTTAATTAAAATTTAAAAAGCGAGCGATTTTATTTTCCACCTTATGTTCAAACTACCCACAGGGGAAAAAAAGTAATTCACACTTCCAGCGAGACAGCCGCGACCAGCTATCGACTATGAATGTATGTGTCTCTTTTACTCACACGAGATCTATATCTTTTGTCCCTTTCCTCAATGAGCAAATGGTCGATAGCTACTCGCTTCCTCGCCAACACAAGACAAGTGCCATATGGAAACAGAGACTTTCTGACAGATTGCCATTGATATGCAAACGTTACCTTAAAGTAAGTAGAATTGGCATTCTTGAATTTGATTTTCACAACAAAAAACATTTTCCCATAGCAAATCAAGGTACTCAAAAAAAAAAGGTGTGTAAATGAAATTACAGTTGAATATGTGAAAGTCACGTCCGGGAAAGAATTACCGATGAATCAATTTCCTCTTGGTTCGGGTTTAAAGGACTACTGATAAAATCACTTGCTCGTACGAATAATCAAATTGGCCTCAAATATCGTCTCTTACTGTTCTGCGATGTGCTTATAAGCATCGATAATCGTTCCCATCATGTGAATGATTTTGATTTTGCTACCAGAAAAATCAGACTAGTTGCACCGAGAGTGTACTGAATTCCATAATATGAACTAAATTTGGCTTACAGATCTGGTCACAAATTCTTCTAATATGCTGAGAGCAAAACTGGTTTAAAATTACTGCTTTTTGCACCTCAAATTACATTAACACAGTCCTCTAATACGATCGTCACCATTTTCAAGTATTGTAAAACGTAATAAAAGCTGAGAAGACGATAAAGTGCAAAATAATTCCGAGCAACATATCTGTCCCTTTTATAATCTAATTAGACCCAGTCAGTATAAACATATCCCAGAATAAGAATGCCCAGTTTTGGTTTAAGACGTAAAACATAATTTTTAATACTAATAACCTCTATGGCCGGCTAATTTAGCCCACAGATATATATACCTTATAGATTAACACAATATACATTATTATAATACAGTTTTTGTTAGTATATAGAAAAGCCTATCTTAGTAAAAACTACACTTAGCACTATTTCATGGTGCGTTCCAGTGGCACTTGTTGGCGGGAGCGACGGAACACCACATCTTGCGACCAAAATGTCCTCCATTAGTCGACGATGCCACCAACTATTTAATATAGTTTTGTTTATTTCCCTCTCCGTACTACCTTCCCTATAATTTCTTCGAGTATGTCAGATGGATCCTTTCATTGATTATGAGAAGCAATAGAAGGAAGGCCCCACAACGCATTATGTCTTCATTGTGATGAAAATAGTGCTCTTAAAGAAAATTGACTAGCAATTAAGTTACGTACTCTTAGCGAGTAAAGAGTGCTTGTAGCGAGCTCACTTTGAGTATTTACTTAGAATCTGTTTAAACACAATAGGTTAAAAGCTTTTAAATTCTCATGTTGTAAAACAGGTTCTTTCAGAACCCTAAATTCGTTATTTCGAAAGTGTATAGTCTTAAAGACAGTCTCTGCTATATCATCAGACTGGTCTGCAGTTGTGACCGGGTAAAGGAAATATTATTGTGACCTTTTTCCCGTTGCTCAACCCATGAATCACTATAAATGCGTTTAATGAAAAGAAACAATAATTTCGCAACTCAGAGGGGGTGATGTCAATACAACACAGCTTTCAGACTCCGTTTGCTTTTAATTTCACAATAACTGTTGAGACTTATAAAAACCAGAAGCTCTACATGTGCTTCAAATAAACAAAGAAACATTTCAGAACTCCAAACGTAAGCAAGGAAGGGTTGATTTTCTCTTTCTTTTGTTTTCATCTATTTCGAAATCAACATGGTAACAAAAGCCGCTGAAATTGTGAAGAAATTTGCTAAGGCTTCAGTTTCTATAGACTTTGGCAGCAACAGGTAGCATACCTCTCAGAAAAGGTTCAAAAACTAATTACAAAACCTTTGTTTTAGGAGTTTTTTGGTAAAACGTGATCCTTTTCCGCCCTTTTCGCTGTTGCTAGCTCCCTGATTAGAGTGAAGCGTTTTTATTGGTGTTTTTCGTAATAGTTCGGTGGTCACGTGGAAAGTCGACGTAGGTCCTTCCTCTTTCAGCTCAAGAGCGCTACTGACGTTCCTCGCTCATTTCCGCCATTTCGCCCCACTCCCGTCGGTCGGCACAGTCACTGAAAGCAGCGTGTCTGCACACATGATATTAGTTTCCCCGGCCTGTTGATTTTAGTTCCTCGTATCACTTCCTTTCAGACGGTGCTACGAGGCCAGCGTTTGTGAGATTAACGTTCAATTATCCGAGATTATCTTCATCAGAGCTAATTTTATCTGGCTTTGCGTTGCTGTTCTATGATATTCTCCTTTCTGCGACTACATTTTGATTTTGTTTTACTAAATCAACATTTGTTTGTCTGATTTGTTGATTTTTATTCGTTTAAAAGAAGCTGTAAGAGGCCAATACAAGGTTTTTTAAATAAATAAAACTGTTAAAAGAATTACCGTCTTATAGTAACATACAAAATATAGAATTTAAAGGAAAACCAATACATTAAAGACACATCAATGATCGTTAAACTTCTCTTATCGCCCGTAGCATCTATCAGAGCTTCTGCAAACTTTTGAGTCGGTTTCCTAGTAACAAATTAGTTGCTAAGGTGTGATAGATGTTACAGAAGATCTCTAAAAGTTTCCTTCAAGGTTCGTTCATCCATTACTGTTGTTTGGGGTGCCAGTTTGTTTTGTAATGTTAATTCAAAGCCTCGTCGCCCGAATTTAGGTGGTTTCCTCACACTACTGAGCTCCTAATGCGTACCCGCCCAAAGAAAGAATGGCTCAAGGGTATCCTATGCAAAATCATTCTTGTTTTTTGATGTATGTAGTCTTCCTGACGAGATAAGACAATCTTTGTGAAGATTTTGCTTGTGGGTGTTCCTTATAAACGGCACATTGACAAGAACCAATACTATAATGGTTGAGATAGAAATAATGCAACGTGAAACCTAACTGTAGCTTGCCCTACTAGATAAATGGAAATTTTGGCTATTTTACATAGTTATATCAAGCAAAGCGTCTGTGTTGCTGTCTGAATACTTTCTAACCATGGCTAATGTGATTTCTAGAGCCTATAAATAGTGGCATTTTATCAGCAATAACGGTCAATATTTCCAAAGGTCCGAGATAAATGGGTTCCGAAGTTTCTCTGGCGCTGTCCGATCCTATATCTATATTTCAGACTTATTGTCAATAATATGTATAGATGATCGGTGCCGAAATATCATCAATATGAGACATAAGTTAGTACTGGGTAAGCTCGCTCCATCGTAGACTGTCTCTGTCACCACTGACTTAGATTTGAGTTAACAACAATCCCATCTCAAATAAAAAAAAATATGTAAGACCTGCCTTTACGGTTTTGATTTTACGGTTCCGGTGGTCTCCGGCGGATTCGCTCGCATGACCTGAACCCACTGAAATTATGACAAAATTTAGCCCTGGCACTCAGTAACTGTAAGGTTTTCTATCTCTGAAAGAATGTTCATATTCGGATCAGTAGTTCCAGAAATTACCTCCAAAAAAAACGTACCGTACCAACAATTCAACATCTATCCTATAATAATATTATTTATATGTAGAAGTTTATTGTAAACTAAGAAACTGTTAGAAAATTGAAGCAACACAACCTTTTCTAAAGGCAGACACGCATAAATTAATTAAATATCGAGAAAAAGATAGCGAGACGCATTTTTTTTTCTACTAAAATATATATTTCATCATAAAAAACAGTTGCAAATGATTCATGAAGGCATTAAATAAAAAACCTTTCTTTTTCAAGCACAGACCACGTCGCGGGTCGTATGAGGTTTTTCTGCTTCGACTAAACATACTAAAAACACAACAATTATGTTTTTATTTCGATTATTTAGTAACACAAAACAGTACATTATATTATAAATTATAATTTATACCCTTCTTATGACTAAACTTAGGTTTACTGTGTACCTAACTATTTTTTTTTTACTTTTATGTCACAAAAGATAAATCTAAAATTTATCGTAACTAGGACTGATTTTTCTTAATGTTTTGATTAAGAATATAATTATATAGAACAGCAACGTATTACGAAAACACTAGTGTAAAAACGAAACTACGAAAACGAAATAACTAAACGAAATTATTATCTATTAAAATTAACTCATTGTGAAAACTAAAGGAAAACGTACGTTGGGAAAGGTAAAATAATTACAAATGGTTTTGTTGTATTATAATGTGTATTTAACTGAAACGCACTTTCCGTCGGGAAATGAAAATACTCATGAAAAGCGTACTATCGCCGCAGTTTTGTCTAGAATTATTTTAATAATAGTTTTTGTTTAATAGAGGGTAGTTTTTAATTAAAAGGAATGTGGGTAACTTCTTAAAAGATAACCTGTGACAGATCTTAACTTTTTTCACGAAATTTCAATTGTTTTCCTTCCGTTTTTTCAGAAAACGTTGTTTTGTCATGTTTTATTAAAAAAGAACAGTATTAACAATTATTTTGTTTTTTTTTTCATGTTTCATAGTTTATCAAAATCTCTTTTAATCAAAGCAACTATATTTAAACTTCTCGATTTTATTGCTATTAGCTTTAATAAATTATTTGGAAACTACAAAACATGTTTTCAGTGGATTTAATTATCTATTTTCGCGGTAAACCGGAGTTTTAATTTAATTCGAGAGGTCGTTGCCGTTTCTTCAGTTGATTCAAAGTTTTCTTGCCTGAAAAGCACATAACTCTGTTGTTCAAATTATTTTAGACACACAAAACCATAATTTATTATATTATCTATTTCAGTTATGTTTTTACATGCATTTTTCAGTTGCCGACGGCCCGTTAAAATTTTTTAAAAGAATAAAATGAATCAGGATTTTCCACCAAAACTTCATAAAATTACAATACCATTTATTCTTAGTGGTGAAAAATCATCTAATTATGAAATTTTATAAATTGAATCATGTTCTCGAAGCGATTCATGCAATTTCTAAGTCGAAAATTTCTCAAATATCAGATAAATTGTTGTTTTCAGCTTATCTCAACCAGTAATTTAGAGATATGATGAAAATAAATTATTATAAACATTTATTACATATTTTTTTAGAACAAAGGGAAACGTATCCAAGGAAAATTTTTGATCATAAGGTTCAAATTGGCTTGCAAATGCGTTCCAGGAATCCTACCCGTGCATGGGCGGGGATAAAATTGGGAGGGGGAGTTAGAGCAGTGGGAATGGGCAGGATGGTCGTGACGGTGAAATTCAGAAATACGGAAAACTGTGAACTTACCAGGAAATAATAAAATGATTAAAAAAGGTTATCGTTATAGTGGAATATTAGCATAGTGTAGTGTATAAATAATTCATTAGACAATCTAGGGCGACTGATTAAACTTTACTCAACCAGAAATAATTTAGCAAGTTATAATTCCGTAAAAAACCATAAGGTAAAGCCAGGTAAAAGAACCGTCGAAAATCATAATTATATTATTTTTAGCTGATTTACTTATTTTACAAACCCTTTCATAATCTTCTCTTCTTCACTTTTCCTTTATAATAAAACATTTAAGGTGTATTCTTTGTTGAAGCTCCTAATAAAATAAAGTAAAATTTAGCCAATTAAAAAAATGCCGGATTTTTTACCTTGTACCGTGGCTTTGGGGTCCCGACCCCATTCCAGAGCCTCATCCCAATCTTGTGCGCATGCGTAAATTTCACCCTAACCACCCCCTGGCTATAAAAGCTGGGCTCCCGGGATTCAGGACACATTGAGCTTGAAGATCCGAACTAGTAACATCGCCACTTCGTAGTAACCACGGTCGGCAAAACAGTAATCGCCTGTTCCTCGCGGCTAGAGGCCGCGCCGCGTCGCTCCGCGCTCTAAGTGTTCATTTGCCAAAATAAAAATATTATTCTCTTTCTAAATTAAACCGTAGCTTCACTAAAAAACCCGGGTTTCTTTTCGCGTAATATACACATTCGAGACGGGCGAATCCTGATTTTGGTAAGTAAATTGACTTTTAATTTTTATTTATTTATTTTTGCTGCCTTTCCTGTTTTCGTTATCGTAATGCTTGATTTTGTTGAGGTTATTGGACTTTTTATTTTGGGATTTTCGTTTCTATTATTTTATTTCTAGCTGAAAAAATATTTTATGTCTTCTGTTAAATATTTGGGGTGGGATACTTGTTTAATTTATTGTTTTTACGTCTTTTATTATTTTTATATGTAAGCGTGTATTTTATTTCGTTTCCGAGCGTCCGGAATTTATCTTACAATTTTTTTCGCGATCTGTTACGGTTTTTCTTAAAAGCGGAATAAGTAAAATTAAATGGTTGCCTGCGTCTGTTGTATTTCGGGATTCCATTGAGAGAATATGGCCGCGCGTGTTAAAATCTCCTAAGTCGTAATTGTTTAGCTTCCGCGAAATTCACATTTTTCTATTCACATCGCGAATCCTATCGAGATAGTTTTTCAGTTTATGCCATTTAAAAAAATATTCTCTTAAGTAAAAAATATTCAGCTCCGTAATGGCGTTTAGTTTTACAGGTTCCGCATTTTTACTTAGATGAATAGAGCGTTTTACAGGTTTTACAGATGCGAAAAAATATTCCTCCAGCGATGCAGCCCTCGGCGATTTTTCTGTCTTTTATTTACAGGAACGTATTTTATAAGCGGCATTTTTTGTGTTACTAACAGATGAAACGGGAAATCTTCTAATGGATACAGTACGGACTTTATTGGAGTTTAAGGATATTTCCTTAAACGTGTTTTATAAAGAACGTAAATCTGAATTATTATCAAGGAGTCTCATGCAACGGAAAATAAATACCACTTACGGTTCGAATCCGTATAAAATAGCGTTTTAAAAGGAACTTCACAGTTTTTTTTATTAAAGATTTTAAATCATATTATTAATTGGATACGGGATTGTGGAACAGTCCCGTAGTCCGGGCGCAATTTATGCATTACAAAAAAAAATGCGCCTATTATAAAGAACTTCAAAGATGGAATAAAACTGAAAATTCAGGACTTATCTAAGACGCAATTATTTAAAATACAAAAAAATAATTGCGCTTTCCATTTAAAAAAAAATAAATCTGTATTAAATTGGGGACTTAAGGTCTATTAAATTTTCTAACGGTCAGGAGTATTTAAAGACTTTTCTTTAACCGCGTTAAATAAACTACAAAAATCTTATCATCAAGGGCTTCATAAATCGGAAAATAATATATTACTTACGGTTCGAATCCGTATAAAATAGCATTTTTCTAAAAGGAATTTCAATTTTTTCTGCAAGATTTTAAAATTAATCAAGGACTTAAAAAAAAAAACAGATTTGGTACTTTTCCCAGGACACAATATATTAAGACTAAAAAGATGCGTTTTAATTCGGGACATAAAATCGGGACTTATCAAGGACGCAATTATTAATTATAAAAAAAAACCTAGCGTCATACAAAGATTTAAGTCCGAATTATATCAAGGGCTCTATCATCAGACAAACAAGAACAATTATGAGTACAAAAAGTTGCGATACCCAAATTTATGATATAAATTCGAATTAAACGCAACGGAAATTTTATAGGACTTCTATAACTTTACCTTGTTCGCGATTTTAAACACAAATTTATCAGGTTTCTTCAGATAGCGATTTTTATTGAAGACGAAGACCTATGTCTGTTCTAAAAAAAAATTAAAAAAAACAGACAAGGTCCAAAAAGTCAGGACTATTTTTTGATCGCAAATCATTAATCTGGATAGTTTCAAGTTTCGCTAAATGATGTAAAGATAAATTAAAGCAAAAAATATGCTAGTTAAAACTCTTATAAAATGAAATTAGACTTCTACGACTTTTCCTAGATCGCGATGTACGAGTAGCATATTTTTATAAAAATTCTTTATTTGTACTCGACACAGATAAAATTGCCACATTACTTACTAAAAAGAAATGTGGACTTAACTACAAACAAGTTATAATTTTTGATACCATTTTAAAATAGTTGAATAAACAATAAAACAAAATCTTGTAGATCGCAAAATATTAAAAAAAAACTTTGAAAATGGTTTTAAAATTTTTAAAAAAGTGATGGCAAAAATTAAAAAAAATATAGTTTGGCGCTGTACTTAATACATATAATAAATATAAAAGCCTTTATTACATCAAAAGAATAAAAAAGTACATTAATTTTCTTAAAAATCTGTCAATCAATCAGTACATTCGGTAACTCCGCTGCATGACGAGACAAACTTGATGATTTTCAGGCGTCTGTTTTCTGTCAATTTTTCCCAATGTCATCAATAATTTTCACCTTGTCATGTCTGCTCCGCAATTTTTTTACTATTTCTCATGCGCTGCAGTTTTCTGCTCTTTGCACTGCAATTTTTCTGCTCAATGCGTTTGCGATATTTTCAAAAATCATTATGGCATGGTCCTGGGTTCGAATCCCTGACTTTGTGAAGAGTTAAAATATTAATTTAGTCCTGGATTAAGGTCCAGTAAATGATAAGATAATAGTAATGATGGGTTCGACTCCAAACAAATATAAGCGACGGTGTACGTGTGTTGCAACAACATATAATTAAAAGTTAAGTTAAAATTAATGGAGACTATAGTCACTGACTCATCAGCATAATGAATGTGGCCTTGGGTTCGATTCCCAGTCGGGCCAAGTTACTAATAGGTTAAATAGAGAGTTACCAGTAACTCTGAAATTAAAAGATTTTTTGGTTCGAGTACGAACCAATGCCTATTTAACAGGAAAAAAATCCGTTGGAAATATCCAACGGTCACAATTTTGCGCGTAGCTCCAATTTTTATGAAAGATGCTTCGCGGCTCCTGATAAAAATAGCTATTACTAAAATGTTACCAGAAATAAATAATTATAATATTGAATCGTAGTTACCTCATAGACTCGGGTACATTAACAGAGTCAAAGTCAATGTCAGCCACAGTCAAACCAACATCAAAGTCAAAGCAAAAGTCCAAGGCAAAGTCAAAATTAAAGCTAAAGTCAAAGGCAAAGGCAAAGCCAAAGTCAAAGTCGAAACCAAAGTCAACGCCAAAGTCAACGCCAAAGTCAAAGCCAAAGTCAAAGCCAAAGTCAAAGCCAAAGTCAAAGCCAAAGTCAAAGCCAACGTCAGAGCCAAAGTCAAATCTAAAGTCAATGTCAAAATCGATATAGTTGAAGCTAGTTCCTTTTAAACAACGGTCACAATTTTGCGCCTCTTCCAATTTTTAATAAAGATGCTTCGCGGCTCCTGATAACAATAGCTATAACCAAAATGTTATCAGAATTTAATCAATATAATATTGTATCGTATTTGACGTTAATAAGTACATTTACACTAAGTCAATGTCAATGTCAGTTATAGTCAACTTCAAAGTCAAAGCCAAAGTGAATGTCAAAGCTAAAGTCAAAGCTAAAGTCAAAATGAAAGTAAAAGTCAAAATCAAAGCCAAGGACAAAGTCAAAGCCAAAGTCAAAGTCAAAGCCAACGTCAGAGCCAAAGTCAAATCTAAAGTCAATGTCAAAATCGATATAGTTGAAGCTAGTTCCTTTTAAACAACGGTCACAATTTTGCGCCTCTTCCAATTTTTATTAAAGATGCTTCGCGGCTCCTGATAACAATAGCTATAACCAAAATGTTATCAGAATTTAATCAATATAATATTGTATCGTATTTGAGGTTAATAAGTACATTTACACTAAGTCAATGTTAGTTATAGTCAACTTCAAAGTCAAAGCCAAAGTGAATGTCAAAGCTAAAGTCAAAGCTAAAGTCAACATGAAAGTAAAAGTCAAAATCAAAGCCAAGGACAAAGTCAAAGCCAAAGTCAAAGCCAAAGTCAAAGCCAAAGTCAAAGCCAAAACCAAAGTCAAAGCCAAAATCAAAGCCAAAGTCAAATCTAAAGTCAAAGTCAAAATCGAAGACAAAGCGTTGTAAGATAGCTAGTTAAAGCTAGTTCCTTTTTGACCGTGCATGCACGCACATGTGTCAGTTTTGACTGCATCTGACAACATTTTAAAAAAATACGGGTCATGTGCTGTGTATACAAGATTTGAGATTGCCATGTCTTATTACTTCCAGAATTTGATCCTTATTAGCTACACTTTCAGTTTTTTTTTTTGTATATTTCTCATAGTTACGGATTTGGCCATGAAGGTTCACTTAAAAAATCACTCTGTGTATACAACCTGTAACAAAATAAACATACAACACAACATACCTCTTATTAGGGTCATTGAACACATCATTATGAACAACTATCACTATGGGACCAACACTGAAATCGGGAAAAAATTTCGACTCCCCCATCCATTTCTGTGCGCATAACTCGATAAAATGTACTGAATAGCTGTTTTTTTTTCACGATTTCGGGATTCAGTGTTGGTCCCATAGTAAAAGTTGTTCATAATGATGAGTACAATGACCCCTTAAGAGGTATTGCGTTTATTCTGTTACACGTTATATAAAATCCTCTGTAACTGAGTGATCGAGTGTCTGACAGACAACATCATAACAGCCGAAAGACGTCCACTGCTGGACATAGGCCTCCCCCAAGCGTCGCCACAACGACCGATCCTGTGCGTCTCGCATCCATCGGCTACCCGCGACCTTCACCAGGTCATCGGTCCACCTTGTGGGAGGCCTTCCAACGTTACGTCTTCCGGTACGCGGTCGCCACTCCAGAACTTTTCGGCCCCATCGACCATCTGTTCTGCGAGCAATGTGCCCTGCCCACTGCCACTTCAGTTTGGCGATCCTTCGGGCTATGTCGGTAACCTTGGTTCTCTTGCGGATATCATCATTCCTGATTCGGTCACGAAAGGAAACTCCAAGCATTGCCCTCTCTATTGTCCTTTGAGTGACTTTGAGCCTTCTGATGAGGCCCATTGATAGCGACCACAGTTCCGACAGACAACGCACAGCCGAAACTACTGGTGGTAGAAAACTGAAAAATGGCATGTAGGTTCCTTGGGGAGTGTAGGGAAACACAGAGAGGAGGTCCCGAAATTCCTAGTCGAACGGTGAAAAGCAGGATATGTGCGTACGAAGTCGCGTGCAAAATCTAGTAGGTACTATACTATACTGGCACAACACTATAGTGCATGCACGATTGCTCGGTTTTTGGATTACCATAATTAAGTAATTATGTTTTGAAAAAAAGAAAATGATAAGGGCACGTATTATTTCGAACTAGATTTTTTGAAAACAAAAATCATTGCTCTAGCAGCATTATCCGCGAAGAAAACAGCAGAATGCGTTTGTATGGAGAAAGGCCCAAGAGTTACCGACCATGTGTCTCACTGCTTTGATTTTCTGTGTGACCGGACGCGCAAGTGTCCAAAGATGCAGACACCGTGTTTGAAGATACTTGAATCAATTAGGTAAACACTGTCTCTGTAATTTACTCTTTAAGACTCGTCTTCAGCTCACAACGGAAACTAAACGTTGCATAACACCCCAACCGACCGTGTTTCCAATGCGATCAAATTGTGCCTTACCTGCTCTTGTTAATAAGTGGGTAGGTGTCAGATAGATAAGATAGATGAAATAATTAATTTAAACACTGAGTTGAATCCTGATTAGAGATTGTGGTATCGGTCCCTACTTAACAAAATTTGCAAGCTTAAATAACCTACAAATTCTGAATTCAAAATTGGGGGATTATTGTACAAACAATAAGCCAAAGTCAAAGCCAAAGCCAAAGTCAAAGTCAAAGTCAAAGTCAAAGTCAAAGCCAAAGCCAAAGCCAAAGCCAAAGTCAAAGTCAAATTCAAATTCAAAGTCAAAGCTAAAGTCAAAGTCAAATCCAAAGTCAAAGCCAAAGTCAAAGCCAAAGCCAAAGTCAAATCTAAAGCCAATGTCAAAATCGATATAGTTGAAGCTAGTTCCTTTTATACAACGGTCACAATTTTCTTCCAATTTTTATGAAATATGCTTCGCGGCTCCTGATAACAATTATTCAAATTATTCAGTTTGTGAAATATCTCTTAAATCGGTTCAATATTATAGGAGAAAACAGTCGAGAGCCAAACCTCGAAGTAGGACTTTTTACATACAAAGTTTCACTGCCAGCATTTCCCCTTAAGTAATTATGTTTTAGAAAAAAAGAAAATGATAGGGGCACGTATTATTTCGATATAGATTTTTTGAAAAAAATCATTGCTCTAGCAGCATTATCCGCGAAGAAAACAGCGGAATGCGTTTGTATGAAGAAAGGCCCAAGAGTTACCGACCATGTGTATCACTGTATTAATTTTCTGTGTGACCGGACGCGCAAGTGTCTAAAGATGCAGACACCGTGTTTGAAGACACTTGAATCAATTAGGTAAACACTGTCTCTGTAATTTACTCTTTAAGACTCGTCTTCAGCTCACAACGGAAACTAAACGTTGCATAACACCCCAACCGACCGTGTTTCCAATGCGATCAAATTATGCCTTACCTGCTCTTGTTAATAAGTGGGTAGGTGTCGGATAGATAAGATAGATGAAATAATTAATTTATACATTGAGTTGAATCCTGATTAGAGATTGTGGTATCGGTCCCTACTTAACAAAATTTGCAAGCTTAAATAACCTACAAATTCTGAATTCAAAATTGGGGGATTATTGTACAAACAATAAGCCAAAGTCAAAGCCAAAGCCAAAGTCAAAGTCAAAGTCAAAGTCAAAGTCAAAGCCAAAGTCAAAGCCAAAGCCAAAGCCAAAGTCAAAGTCAAATTCAAATTCAAATTCAAAGTCAAAGCTAAAGTCAAAGTCAAATCCAAAGTCAAAGCCAAAGTCAAAGCCAAAGCCAAAGTCAAATCTAAAGCCAATGTCAAAATCGATATAGTTGAAGCTAGTTCCTTTTATACAACGGTCACAATTTTCTTCCAATTTTTATGAAATATGCTTCGCGGCTCCTGATAACAATTATTCAAATTATTCAGTTTGTGAAATATCTCTTAAATCGGTTCAATATTATAGGAGAAAACAATCGAGAGCCAAACCTCGAAGTAGGACTTTTTACATACAAAGTTTCACTGCCAGCATTTCCCCTTAAGTAATTATGTTTTAGAAAAAAAGAAAATGATAGGGGCACGTATTATTTCGATCTAGATTTTTTGAAAAAAATCATTGCTCTAGCAGCATTATCCGCGAAGAAAACAGCGGAATGCGTTTGTATGAAGAAAGGCCCAAGAGTTACCGACCATGTGTATCACTGTATTAATTTTCTGTGTGACCGGACGCGCAAGTGTCTAAAGATGCAGACACCGTGTTTGAAGACACTTGAATCAATTAGGTAAACACTGTCTCTGTAATTTACTCTTTAAGACTCGTCTTCAGCTCACAACGGAAACTAAACGTTGCATAACACCCCAACCGACCGTGTTTCCAATGCGATCAAATTATGCCTTACCTGCTCTTGTTAATAAGTGGGTAGGTGTCGGATAGATAAGATAGATGAAATAATTAATTTATACATTGAGTTGAATCCTGATTAGAGATTGTGGTATCGGTCCCTACTTAACAAACTTTGCGAGGTTAAATAACCTACAAATTCTGAATTCAAAATCGGGGTATTATCGTACAAACAATAAGCCCAAGGATGCACACGCATAAAAAAAATACCACATGATTGTACCGATCCTTGCTGAAATAGTAATTCTAATTAATCTGCCAGTTTAAAACACTTGACATATGAACCAATACCGTAGAAAGGTAAAAATTAAAGTAACTCCAGTACACAGCTAAGTGGAAAACTAAAACGAAACATAAAAATCCGTAACGAATCATAAATAATACAAATTATAACCTACCCATTTACCATTACCTCATCGTTACCGGTTTGTACGTCGTCGCAACTCGCAATGAAATAAATCGATAAAAATATAGAAATTTTCAAAAGAAATTAGTTACTAGAGAACGATAATGCTGTTCGTTTTATATCTAAACTAGCTTTTGCCCGCGACTTCGTTCGCGCATATACCGTTTTTCCCGTTCCTGTAGGAATTTCGAGAAATTCTCTTAGTGCCCTGCGGCGTGTAGGGAAGCTACATGCCAAATTTCAGCTTTCTGCGACCAGTAGTTTCGGCTGTGCGTTGTCTATCAGCCACTCACTCATACAGTAACAGAAGAATTTTATATGTTGGGATAACAGTTTTCCACTAAATTAAACAATGCAAAGTATTATTTAACAAAGCAATTTGTGCTATAGAATAAGTTGCATTATATAGTGAAACCTGAATAAGTGGGAACTTAAGGGACCTGCAAATTTGTCTCACTTAAAGAGGTATTCCACTTACCCATTGTCTCAGATATCCATGTATAAATAAATATCTGTCTAATTTACAGAGGGTTCCATTAATAGAGGTTATTTCAGTTATAGAGGTGCAATCATGAAATAAAATAACGTATTTTCTAGAAAACATTTTCAAATAAACATTCGGACGATAGCAAAACCAAACTAAGACTGGAGATCACTTTTACCCAATTAGCCAAGTGCGGAATATACGGGTAAAATAAGAATTTGTAAACAAAACGGTACCCAAAATATAGCCTCAGTAAAAGAGGTAAAATACACTCGCTATCTCAATTATAAAGGTATAATCCCAAATATAGAGGTTTGTTTTGTCCCACTAACAGAGGTAATTCAGTGCTATAGTGTCAGGACCTAGGCATGAGTTCCAGCTATGGAGGTTTCTCATTTATCCAGGTCCCACTTGACCAAGTTTTACTGTATTTGCAAATTATCTGGGTAGTTTGGCTTTCGATTTCAATGTTTCTGCCCTCTCACGCATCGGCCATTATCTACTCCATAAAAAAAACTAGTATTCACACTCGAGAATCATTCAATTATCACCAAAGACTGTTCAGTATATCTTTGCATTTACACTACTCGATTTACTCGATTTGAAGAATCGCTCAGAATCACATCAAGTTAAAATATTATCGGCTAATATGCTTTGATGAATTAAACAAAGTATGGTGTCGGCCGGTGCCTTAGGGTGCCGTAAAAGAATAATACCATCCCATTACTTCCCGTGGGTGTCGTAAGAGGCGACTAAGGGACTCGCCAGAATTCTTTGGCGAGTAGTCTAGGGCAGCAGCGTTCTCTGCAAAACTCAACACCATACACTGCGATCGCCAACCCGCCTGCCAAGCGTGGCGATTATGGCAAACCCCCCCCCCCCATCTTGGGGAAGGCCTATGTCCAGTAGTGGACGTCTTTCGGCTGAAATTATGATGATGATGAATGAAGTAAACGAAGTAACATTATATATGTAACAGCCACTTATATGCCAAAGCAATATACTCGTAAGCAAATTGATGTGCGAAAATGTAAATAAAAACTAGGTATGCTTAACCTAATTAAATTCCCTCGAGAAACGATATAGAACGATGACGCAGTATAGATAAAATTATACGATTAAGCAACTAACCCCAAATATATAGCAACTAGGTTAATACTACATATCATATTAAGTTCTAAGGACATATAAATCTTGCATGTGCCATTTCAGTTAAGAAATTAGCAAGGTGTTCTGTGAATGGGCTTCCCACGAATTATCGATCGTTAGGTATTAGTGGTAATTTTAAATTAATAGTTTAGAAGAAAATGAGCATGATTGCTACTTCATATAATTGAGGGTTAAAAACCAGCCAAGTGCGTGTCGGGCCACGCGCAGTGTAGCGTAATTGCTGACTCCTCCAATTACATTTGGAGAAAAGAGAGTAAAGTCCCGCAAACCTGCGTTGAAAAGGGAGGATCCTCCGACCAGGCGGTCGTTGTGCCTGGCGGGCAACTGCCCGATAGTTGATATTCGGGCTGATGTATATATGTTTAAATCGCACGATTAACTCTTCTAGCGCGATGAAGGATTTCGACGTAGTAGTTCACTGCTAGTTGGATAGATGGCGTCGCGGTTCTTTTTTTTTGCGATGTAGATTTGCTCCGTTGGTTTTTCTTGTGGCGGCATTGATGCCGCTACATTTTATTGGTTGGTCGACTATTACTATATTTCGCTAACGGATCCTTGGATGGGTAAATGGTTATCGCACACCCTCAATAGTTTTGAACGACCTATTCAAGACATCTCACACCATGTGATAGACGATAAAAAAAAATCATCGCCGCTTTATGTGTACGGGACGTACCTAAAAAAATAGTTTTTCAAAATTTTATTAATACCCCTGTTGGCGTGATTAATATATATACCCATACCAAATTTCAACTTTCTAGTGCTAAACGTCTTTGAGCTAAACTGCAAACAGACAGCGTAACTATAAGGATTCCTTGTTGACTACGGAACCCTAAAAACGGTTCGGTAACATCGATTTTTATTTAGAAATAGTAATTGTGGAACAAAGTTGTCTAAAATTAAATTAAAGCACTAAAATGATCGTTTGCAAGAATGAATGAAACCACAGAACGACTTGACTTTTTCATTATTCCGTGAGTCATAAAAACGTTTGCAAAAAGATATTTATAATTGAAAGCTCTAGCGGTCAAGCTCGGGAAATAAAGTGGAATTCTCAGAACATTCCAATTGCTCATGACAGGAAAATTGAATACGTCAGTTATCGAACCGCGGAATTAATAAAGCGGCTCATTGAAAGACTTTGCAAAGACCAGACTAGTATTAAAAGACTTTGGACAAAGATAGGATTAAAAGTCTTTGTTTTAAAAAGAACTTTAGCTTTAAGAAAAATAAATTGAAGTCTGCAACCGAGGATTATTGAGCTAGAAATGAATTGTCAATAACATAGTAAGATTTTTTTTGTATCTTCGTCTTTGTTCGAGCCTTTTATATGGATTAAATGACAAAGCTAGAATAAAACTGGTTTCCATTGTTTTCGATTGTAACCATTCTTTACCTGCCTTTCTTTATACATAACCTACGACAAAGCGTTTTTATTTTTGTACCATCTATACATTTTATATCTTTTTATGATAATGAATAAGATTATTTCGTTAACGTTAAAAGGAGTTCGAACTTTTTTTCATAGGAGCTGGCTTAACCCCCTAGCATAAATGATTAAATCAAGCTAAAGACGTCCACTGCTGGACATAGGCCTCCCCCAAGTGTCGCCACAACGACCGGTCCTGCGCGTCTCGCATCCATCGCGACGCTCACCAGGTCATCGGTCCACCTTGTGGGAGGCCTTCCAACACTGCGCCTTCCGGCACGCATCTAATGCATATCTATACTTATACTTATAATAATATTATAAAGAAGAAAGATTTGTTTGTTTGTTTGAATTGAATAGGCTCCGAAACTTCTGGACCGATTTGAAAAATTCTTTTAGCATTGAATAGCTACATTATCAGGGAGTAAAATTGACTACATATTATCCCCGTACTCCCACGGGAACGGGAGCTACGCGGGTGAAACCTCGTGACGTCCACTAGTAAGCACATCATCATTATCATATCAGCCGAAAGACGTCCACTGCTGGACATAGGCCTCCCCCAAGCTAAGCACTAGTAAGCACATAATTAAGTAATATTTAATGAAAGTCATTGTCAGTCAAATGGTGATTTTACATCAAAATATCGCGGGTACGTGACACTTTAGGGCACCATGTCCCTATTTTTTTTTGTTTTTTGAAAGTGTCATTTACCCATATTTGCATGTTAGATTGTGCGCCGCAATTTGGAAAAAACTGGCCAAGTGCGACTCGGACCTGCAAAGGGTTCCAACCCAATTTCATTGTGTATAGAACTATTATATGCATTTCTTTTTTAATTTTAGGCTCAGTAGTTTCGCATTTAAGGGGGGGTATGGTAATTTTTGGCAAGACTGGAGTCAGATTTACTAGCTTCTGACTATCCGTAACGACTGCCAAAGATCTACAAATGACAGCCGGGACCAACGGCGTAGCATGCTTTCCGAGGCACAGAGGGGTCTCGGTATTTTAAGATGGTCACCCATCCACAGACCAACCTTGGCAAGCGTTGCTTAACCTTGAAGATCGACCTTTGCGGCTGTTATTATTTAGCCTCGAGCTCCTCACTTAAATATAACTGGTGATAAAAGGGTATATGGTAGGCGCTAGATAAACACACTCCCTCCTGCTTCACCCAGAGCGGGAGGAGTCATTTGATGATTTCCCATCCTTAAAAAAAAGGCGCTAGGTAAATGGTCATTGACCCACATATATTTATTAACTTTCTTAATATTAAGAATAGAAATAAAGACATAAAGCTGTCCTGAATCGACTTCTACCGTGATCCTTTACGTGGTCTAGCAATGTAAAACTGTTCATAATTTATTGTTCGGATATCTACGAAGGGATATGGTCAATGTATTTTATTGCAGTTTTATCTAGCGCCAACCATAGTATAACACTACAAACCCCTTCAGAAAATATATGCGTGATTGGCATGTTTGATGCCAAACAGTTATAAAAAATGCAATATTTCGTCTGTTTACTTCGTAACTTCAACGGTAAACAAATCGATAGTAAACGTTCGGTCAGCGTGAGTAGTGGGTGCGCTCTAGGATATAATTGTGTGCCGACCACAATATTAGCTTCGTAACAGGTCAGTGCTTTATTTGTAGAATATTTTCGACTTATATAATATGTCGCTCGGGTCGATCTTCAACGTTAAGCAACACTAGCCGAGGTCAGTGCGTGGATGGGTGACCATCTTGACATGCATCGTAAAAATAAAGAAAAGAACGTAGCATGTTAATCATGCCAACGACCTTGTGCATATAAACGGAGCTAACTACCCCTCTAGGCGCCACTCCGTTACCCGCTTTTTTAATTTATTATAATGAAAATAAGTACATGTTTTTAAAAAGTAACAAAAGCAAATTATTTTCGATTGTATTGCAAAGCTATAATTTATTTTTTATATACTCTTTTGATAAAAAAATAAGGAGTAAAATGGTTTCATCTCAACGATTTGGAGTTGATTTGGTGGTTTTTTTTTCTTATTATGTGTTACCGAAAGACAAATTCTGGCTAAACCAAATTACGAGTCATATTGTGTAGATTACTTACTATTTCTTTCATATGTAATTTCTCTGTTAGTGCTGACAAAAAGCTGCTTCATCTGCACGTTATTTTAAACTTTTTTCGAGAGAACAGCCTTAAGCTGTCGTTAACAGCTGTCATTTGTGGTTTATTGACAGTCGTTATGAGTGTAGTCAGGAGTCAAGAAATTGGACTTCAGTGTTGCTAAAGGGTAACTTGATACCCAGTTTCTGGGCTATGCAGGGAATCAGCTGCATCTACTGTGACCAGAAGCTGACTCCAACATAGTAGGGAAAACGCTAGACAGTGTGTCCATTATAGACTACTTACAAAAAAAATATGCAACTTATGCATACTGCTTAAATTTCCTGGTAACGTTTTAAAATAAATTATTGTCACGTATTTAAAATAAATTAAACTAAAATAAATCATTAAAATATATTTATTTAAGATAAATTATTAAAATAATTAGTTAAAATATTTTATTATAGCATTTATTTAAAATAAATAGTTAAAATAAATTATTTTTCAATATTCATCCTCATTCTCCTTTATATCAAATTTCCTTATATCAGTTTGACGTCAGCGCTAATTGTATTCTTCTTTCGTATTCCATTGAAAATAAACCTTCTCTTTTTTTTCCCACGAGTGGGGTCTCAAACTAATGTACTCTTGTTATATTAAATAACTAGAAAGATATTTTTCAAACATTATACATTGTCTATCTTAAATATAGTAACAATATCTTACATGTTGAAATAATAACGTTATTCTTTAATTGTTTCTTTGTTATTTTCACACTGTCTTCTCTACAATGGATATTCTTAGCGAAGTTGGGAAAATGCAGACTAGGTATAGGCAGGATATAAACAGGCTACAGACTTCATTCTCCCTAGCATTTTCACAACTATGTTCATGCAACCTGACCTTCCAGATAAGTGAGTATACAGTGCCGATTGGCAAGACGGGCCGCCAGAATTTTGGGGCTTCTAAATACGAGTTTTTAGAAGCTCATCATCATATCAGCCGAAAGACGTCCACTGCTGGACATAGGACTCCTCCAAATGTCGCCACAACAGCCGGTCCTGTGCGTCTCGCATCCATCGGTTACTCGTGACCCTCACCAGGTCATCAGTCCACCTTGTGGGGAGGCCTTCCAATGCTGCGTCTCCCGGAACGCGGTCGCCGCTCCAGAACTTTTCCTCGTCTGTTATACGAGCAATGTGCTTGCCCACTGCGACTTCAGTTTTGCGTTCCTTCGGGCTTTGTCGGTAACCTTAGTTCTCTGGCGGATAACTCATGATTCCTGATTCGATCACGCAAGGGAGCTCCAAGCACTGCCCTCTTCATCGCCCAGTTTTTTAGGTAGTTGCTCCTACCTACTGACCACGCTAAGGGTAGCTTGACCTTCAACATACATTTGGCTGTTACTTATTACTCCTCATCAACGCCCCTAATTCAAGTCTTAATCTACCCGTTTGCCAATGTTCATTCAAACCGTTCAGCCATTGAAGAACAAACATCCTCACATGCGCATCCTGGAGATTTATACTATAATTACCCAGTATAACCTGACCTCGCCTTGCTTACGCTTTCTTTAAGATGAGAGGCCAGCATTTACTGGAGTACAGGCCATTACCGAACCATTTGTTTTCCTCGATGAACCGCGAGGATACCGATTATGACTAATATTTACATTCAACCAATAGTTCTTTTACTCGTCACAGCTATTATGAGGCGCCATATTTGAAACAGGAAAACAAATAAAATAAGACCACGTATCTGTTGAGTGTCTCCATTGATTTCAAATAGCTCTTCGAATCAGTTTCTTTCGTATATTTATTTTTTGATAGTAATTGATTAGGTACCCACAATATGCTCATCTTTGCTATTAATAAAAATAGTGATAATAATATTAGTTACGTAAAACTTATACTTAACCGTAATTCTCTATGGCTTCAGATGAGTAGGTATATACATGAACTCGTGCCTTTTAACCGATGGGTCAGGCAAAATCTACAGACGGCAAAGTGCAATCATTGGTAAACCATTTGGCATTTGATGAAAAGCGAACAATCACAGCACTCGTACGTTCGTATTTCTAAGAAACCGTGTTCAAGGGACATTAAGACCTAATTAGTTTTTTTTATCAGCCCACTTGAGCTGGTCAAAGGCCTCACACAAATCCCTACAAGTATTCTTTTCAAGAGTTACATAATCTTGAACCAGCCTTTGCATCTTCATCTGCCTAGAGTTTTCCCAACTATATTGGGATCGGCTTCCAGTCAAACCGGATTCAGCTGAATACCAGTGTTTTACGTGGAGCGGCTGCCTCCACAGTTTATTAACTGGGTAACACGGTACTTCATGGCAAGACTTTAGTCAGTGTTACTGGCTTCTGACAATCCGTAACGACTGCCAAAGATCTGCAAATGACAGCCTCGGCAATATAAGCTAGAATATTACTGTCGTGTTACAAACTGTGGCATTAGTGACGTCACTCCATTGTTTTATAGTGCAGCGTCTAGGCATTGTTTAAATTGATCACCTGCTTAAGCTGAATGTCCACTGGAGCGGAGAGGAGAGGAGCTGTGAAAATATTAGTCAGTGGAATTGCATAAAATCAGTTGCAAAAAAGTGGATAGGGCTTTGCGAACTAGTTTAAAAATTCATACAAAACCCACGCAGCTAAAATGCACCGCGGTGGGTTCGCAGCGTTACACAAGTATTAGCAAAATCGACCCTCACAAGGTCCATCACGCGATCCTCATTGGTCCACCTTGTGAAAATCTTTACTTAGTATAAAAAAGTCGCTTCCCGCCGTCTGTCCCTCTGTACGCTCAGATCTTTTAAACTCCGCAATCTATTTAAATGCGGCTTTCACTGATGTTTAGAGAATTTCTTCCAAAAGATTTATATTCATAATCCTAATACATAAAAATCTTCCGTCACTGATGAGTGACTGACAGACAACGCACAGCCGAAAGAAACTACGGGTCGTAAAAAGCTGAAATTTGGCATGTAGGTTCCTTGGGAAGTGTAGGGGAGCACTAAGAGAGGATTTTCCGAAATTTCTACGGGTTCTAGAAAAGTGGGATAGGTGCGTACGAAGTCGCGGGCAAAAGGTATTATATTATAATTAAAATTACAAATAGTTTAGAACAGTCGATATTTTGCCAAGTGTCCAAAAAGTGATTTTTGGGTTAGGCTATAGCTCTCAAATAACGTGGCTTTATATAGGTAAAAGAATTTTCCAAAATCGGTTCAGTAGATCCAGTACCCCCTACAAACTCACAAACTTTACCTATTTATAATATTATTACATATATAGATAACCTACCAGTCCGATTCAATAGTGGGTGGCTAGTAATAAAATATAATGCACTTTTTTTAAACATTTTACGAACCAAATTCGTTTCCTAAATGAAAGTACTTTAGCAATCTCGATGAGCAAACTAAACGAAGTCTGTACCCATCCCTATTTGTAGAGAACCCTTGTCGGCAAGGGAAGTGAATTCGAGGGGTGTCCTGTGGACACAATACCTGCATACGAGAACACCAGTGACGAACTGTTTGCTCACATACGTACGAACTACACTAAAGACACAGTTATATATATGTTCAGCCTCTGACCATGACACTACCACGTGAGAATTCGGTAGCAGATATCCTAAATATATAAAATCAGCTTCTGCCAGCGGCTTCGCCCGCGTAGTTCCCAGGGAACATACTCCCGGCATAAAAAGTAGCCTATGTCCTTCAGTAGTTTTGGCGTGAAAGCGCGACAGACAGACAGAGTTACTTTCGCATTTATAATATTAGTAAGGAAGTAAGGATTCTTCCGTTACTGAGTGACTAAGTGACTGTCAGACAACGCACAGCCGAAACTACGGGTCTTAGAAAGCTGAAATTTGGTATGTAGGTTCCTTGTGGAGTGTAAGGTAGCACTGAGAGTAGTCACTAAGGTAGCACTCCAAAATTTGAACGGGAACGGGAAAAACGTGATCTGCGCGTACGAAGTCGCGGGTAAAAGCCAGTCGCTGATAAAATTATAAACAATAGGTACAATTCCAAAACGTTTGCAATTGCAACATTGGAAATGGTTAACCGATCAATAAAGTAGCTAAGAAACCGGTCCCTAGTCGATAGTTCGATAGTTTTCATCTTAGTGAAGTTTAAAATTAGGAAAGGTTGTCATAAAATAAGGCACTTTTCCTTAATTTTATTTTTTATTTTACTAAAACCTACTATAATTTTAGTATTCAGTATTTTCAAGGAGCATTCGTTTTCGTAACATAGTCCAGAAACTTACAAAGAAACATTTTAACATTGATTGATAATGTGGCTATATTTCGACCTGAATTTGAACGCTTTTTAAGAACGAGAATTGGTCTTTGGGATCTTTTTTAAACGACTGCCTAATAAAAGGAGTGTTATGTTTTCAGGGTATGTATGTTTGTGAGTTTCTTTATTCCATCGTAACTCCTAAACGCCTTAACCGATTTCGATGTATGTGGTATCGTTAAAAGCGTTGCGTTATCCCGGGTAACATAGTCTCAAAATTAAAAAAAAATATAATAGGGTAGCCATGGATCATAAAAAATAAGGAAATATTTTTTTATTTTCATGCAAGTTTGCTGACCTATACTATCATCATCTAGAGCTTGCTTAGTACATAACAAAAATATATAACAGTAGTATTCAATATGCACTAGTTCGGTAATAATTAAAATTTAAAAAATAATTTCAGGACAGCCAAGAAATTTTAGTAACAATGTGGTACCAATCAAAAATCGATTTAGCTTCGCATTACTTATTCAATCAAAATATCGTTTTATCACTAAAAGGTATGAAATAAAAAACAAATAATTAAAAAATTAAAAAACACGCCTGCCGTGTCCAAAAATGGACCATTAAAGAAATGTTACAGAGTACCTACGGTCCCCCGACTGCAATAAAAAAGTTGTTTTTTAGTTTTAAATTTTTGGGCCAATGCTTGTTTTTAATTTTTTAGTTCATTTTTGGACATGGACATTTTTTTTCAAATACAATTTAAAAACATCGTAGAAACGCAACATTCTAAATAATATTAGCCTAATGGTATAATTAAATGCCTCGATGCGTGTTAATTCCCTTAGGTAATAAGTAATAAATAACCCGCTGTATACGTTATTCACACCCGAAATAATGTAGGTATTGGTTTCGAAAATTTATGTAATATAATTATATACAATAGTAACCAAAATGAACAAATACACAAAACTTACAACTAACTAAAACATAACATCAAAAAATTCGTCCTCAACGCTGTCAGCTGGTAATGTAATGTGCCCAAGAGGCTGGTGGCATTGCCACGTTGAATGGCAATGCTTAATCTCAGCCCAAAGTAAAAGCCAGCTCTTGGGTCACGGGAAGGGTCAACCAGCCGTTTTGAAATTTCTTTGGAAAGCCTGTGAGCATAAAAGGGCCCCAAACGGCTCAAATTATATTCGTTTCAAAAATACATTTTCAAGTATTTTATTTTATCATACGATTTTCAGTCTGAAAAGATATATAATTTTAATCTCTATATATTAATATAATGTGTAATTTTAATTATTTCACTTATAAAAAAGTTTTAAAACAACTTTTTTTCCAAAACTTTCTGTTTAAAATTATTTTATGACGAATAGATTAATTCATTACTATACATACCTACTTGTTTGTCAATTCTATTAATTTTTGTTTGATATAGGAATAAAAGATATCGTATAGGATAGGTATTTGTTTTATAACAGGCATTTAAAATAATTGTCGACTAATAATTGTAAATTCTGCAGGCTAATAAAATATGCATGCACTAATAACCGCTACCAGTTAAACGTTCTCCTTCATTAATATCAAATTCTATACGATGTTCAAAAGGTAGCTTTGTCGGAACAATTTATTGAAAACGACACTATTTTACAGTCTTATAAATGAAACCGTGTAGGAAGGTTCTTGCGGGACAACACTTCAAAAATATCAGTCGACTTTTCATCAGAAATATAAATCATTGAGTGCATTGGTCTCAAACGAAAATGTCTCCTTTAGAAGAGTTTTTAGTTTTGCTTTTACTACTGCTCATCGTGCTTGGTTATGATCACACGGTGGTGATCACTATTTTAGTGCTAATTTTTATAAAATGGTTGGTTGAAGCACTATGAATTGTGCGTAATTTCAAAATAAAATCATCATTCATATATCAATTGGTGTTACTTTTGAAACAGTGATTTTTAAATTGATCCTCTGCGATGTTTAGAATATGGATCATACGTTTTAAAAATGAATGGTAAGCCGTAGTAATTTTCAAGATGTTTATGTAGCTACCAATTTTACTACAAGGTAAAAAAATGTAATTGACGTTTTGTTTTGTATATTGTACTATGATCAGATAAATAATGGCGTAGCAAACTAACTTGCTTTAAGAAATTGAATTATTTATAATGCGCACAGCAAAGGTGTGGAACTCTCTGTCTGCGTCTGTGTTTCCAAACGCTTACAACCCTAATCTCTTCAAAGTTAGAGTGAACAGGCTCCTTCTGGGTATGCTCGCTCCGTAGACTTTGTCTCTGTTATCTCTGACCTAGACTAGAGTCAAGAGCAAACCTATCACAAATAAAAAAGAAAACCAAAAAAAAACCTTTTTTTTTAATTAATTAACCCTCAAATTCGATGTTGCAAAACTCAGCTTTAACTAGCCAACCATTTTCATCTTTTATGAGCAACTGGTTTCTATTTTTAAATCCTTACATAATGGGACGAAATGAGTCTGCAATGCCCCTTGTTATCTCTTCATTCAACATTGAAGAATATTTAATTTGGTCAGTTGAATTTTAAAAGAACTTTTGAAATTCACTGATGAATAGTTTGATGGTCGTCTTGAGCTGTTTTTATTGAGTATAATTCTCGTTCATTGTATCGTTACCCTATTTATTAGGTACTGTTATTTAAGCCGTTCTTTATCTAAGATCAAAATTGAAGTCGTTTTTAGGGTGCCGTACGCAAAGGCCAACAGGACCCTACTTACTAAGCATCCGCTGTCCGTCTGTCCGTCTTTTAACGGGCTGTATCTTACGTCATCATCATGTCTCTCTACCGTAATAGGTACAATTGTTCACAGAGTGTGTATTTATGTTGCCGCTATCATAAAAATTAAAGGGGGCTCTCCTAAAGTATTAAAAAAAATATACAGTATTAAATCTTGCACGATGGCACGGAACCCTTCATGCGCGTGTCCGACTCGCACTTGGCTGGTTTTTAAGAGGCTGGTATCATGAAAACAGTCGACTTTAATAATAATATGTTTTTTTGGGTTAAATAAGTTCGTATAAAAGGAGATCAATTGATTCTCAATCTTTTGGTACATTTTGAAAAGTATCTAAGAATCGTTTTATTTTATTTGTAAAGATTTAATTTGTTGTTTTATTTTATTTCTTGTCGTTTTAAGTTACATTTTATTTTATTTGTAAATATTTAATTTGTTATTTTATGTTCATAGTGTACTAACACCTGTTTGTACAAAATAATATTTGTATCCCCAGCAAGGCAGCACATAGTGTACCTAACACTTCAATAAGTATAAATAACACCACCAATGTACAACATTTTACCACGATTTATACCCGTGTGTGAAAAATATACATATTTTGTTGTTTATATTTTTTTTTGAAGTAACATTTTTAAATTCACATTTTCGTAGTGTGTACTATGACGTATCATTGTCAACATGGTTTAATTGTGCAAAAGAGACAGTGCTTATCATTGTGTATGGCACCGCCTCTCTCGCACATCGAAATCGTGATGGCGTTGGCATCATCGACGGGAAAGGAGTTTATCTGTTTTGTTTTTTTATTTTGATATATGTTTGCTCTTGACTCTAGTCTAGGTCAGAGGTGACAGAGACAAAGTCTACGATGGAGTGAGCTTACCCAGAAGAAGCCTAATCACTCTAACTTTGAAGAAAGTCTCTTTTGTTGAACATTATTAGTTAAGCTTCTAATTTCCTTATACGTATTTTGACAAGCTTTTAATATTGATTGTCGTCAAAATGTAAAGCAACTTACATTTTAACAATAGGGTATTTGAATTTTTTATAATGTTTCTCAAAACCTAGAGAGCAGATAAGACGCCGTTAAAACATATTGCTTAAAAATCTCAAATAATGGCAGTGTTGTCAGCATTTTAAGATCTGTGATAAAGAGAGACAGCACTAATGGCGTGTGACATAGTGATGTGAGTGGACTAGGCCCATCATATTAAATTGAAGCCATCTAGTACAAACGACATTTTGTGTGACAAGGATAGAAGAATTATATCGAAAGCATATAACTTCTCTGTTTTTTTCACTATTTTTTTTACCAGTCTTACGTTTCTAATGATATATATCAAAAAAATATTCAGTCATGTACTTAGATTTTTCATAGTAGTCAAATACCATATCTAGGTAGCACAAAAATTGGAAGATTTCCATGCGTAAATGTGTTTGAGCTCTTTAAATAGATTTCTTGTTAAGAAGTATTTTGTTTCATTATTAAATACTGAAAGTGTTGACTTCCGACAGCTAAAGTTGTCAAAAAATAAAAGGCCCGTTTTGACAGCAGCATACAACATTGCTTTACTAGTAAGTATGAAAGAGACAAAAATAAATCTCTTTCGCATTTAGTGGTAAAGCAATCTTCTATCCCTCTCCACTCAGCTGTCAAATCGGACTTTCTTAGATTTAGGTGACTTTAAGAGGCCACCCACAACTTTGAATGTTGTTTCTAGTTTTAATGTTTAAAACAAGTGAGTAATTATTTTCTGGCTTTAATTTTTTTTTTGAGGTGCTTTTATTCTTGACTCTAGTCTATGTCAAGTATGACAGAGACAAAATCTACGATGGACCGAGCTTACCCAGAAGGAGTCTGTGCACTCTAAGTTTGAAGAGATTAGGGTTGAAAGAGTTCGAAAACAGACGCAGGCAGAATTCCACTTCTTTAATGTGCGCATTATAAAAGAGGTTTCTTGACATTTTAAAACTTAATTCATATTTACAACGATTTTATAAATAAATGTTTATCTACCAATTTTAATTGTTGTTTAAGCGTAATTCCTGTCGAGTGTTTTTCGATTGCTCAGCTTGCGAAATGTGTTGTACTTTTTTTTGAAGAATACAGCTAGCGTGGTATTTTTCGCATGACTAATATATTTTTTTTATTTTTTTTTCCAGTTTCAAGATGGTTCTCTCCGGTACCCTGTTGAGCCGAGTTGGCCGGTTTCTTGCCCCGAGAAAGAGGATAGCGGCTTGCCTTCTGTTCTTGCTGTTTGTGGTCTTCACCACAATCATATACACGACAGCCAATGGTAAGTTCTAAATATTAATATTCTAAATAAACGCACCCATTTTCTGACTCATTTCCTTCACTCGGCTCAAACCTCTACGATTAAGGCGACGACATACGCCTGCGACCTTGAGGGAACAAAATGGGCACTCGTTTCACACCCGCGTGACCCCAAATTCAGTAGTTTTTTGTAATTTCCGTACATAAAAATGTAGATAATCAAATTTTCTTTAAGATAGTGCAAATTCTATTAAAATACGCCCGGCGGTTTAGGTCCGATTGTTGTTTTTATGTCCGTGTTAGACTTAACCTTACAAATTAATTACACTATGCTGAACGAATCAAACTCAAAATTTTCATAAATCAAATTTATTTTAAAAAAATTGTCTAATGTAACATGTAACGAATTACGACTAGCCGTTTAGACGTGATTCTCATTTTAAAATTTCTTAAGTATTTCTTAAATCATTTTAAACTAACACGGACGTGTTACTTTTCGTGAAGTAAAAATGTTTCCACAAAAATCAACGATGTTTGATACTAATCTAATGAAGTTTTCTTAATTTTTTATAAAACTCTTGTACTTCTAGTATGGGTAGGCATTTATACTTAAAATAAAAATCATTTGTTTTTACACTGGCCTCGCTTAAGTATACCGATGTATACAGGTTTACGGGTAATTTTATATTTAGCATCACTTTTATATTTGTCACTAATATTTTTTATCAGTAATTATACTGTTTTATTTTTATATAATTATGCTAATTATTCTCCACACCTTGAGAGACTAACGGTAAGAGCTAAATAATCCAATTCTCTTTCAGAATCTATGGTTTTTAAAAATGTGTCACTTTTAAGGCTTTTCCTAAAAATACGGTGTTTTATATGTATGTATGACTATGTATATGCTTGGGTTACTAATATGATGGTGTGTGTACCTCGTAATTGCTTTACCACTTTTGATAACAATTCATTCCAAATTCAAACTTCATTAGTGTACAAACTGTCAACGTTTGAATTCAGATATTTTTTTTATTTTAGAACGACAAATTGGGCCGAATCTACAATTTTGGGGAATTGGCACTCAGTACAAAGTTCTTAATTCAAACTTTTTAAATCTTACGGTCACATAAAAGTCAGCTTTACGTATATTATATCTAAAGTCTATACCTGAAAAGGTGGCAATGAATTAAAATTATGTCAAATTTTAAATTGAAGTTTATGAACTAAATCAACTTAGCGTGATGAAGCAAATACGAAGTATTTTTTTTTTGTAGAGATTCTACAATTGTTTGAAAACTATGATGTCTAAAATGCTGTGTATGTTGTATACTGTTTTATGCCTCCACGAGTGACAATACTTAAAACACTACGACTGACGTATATGTATACTTTGGAAGGTTATCCTGGCTACCACCTTGATGAGCAGCACGAATTTTTACCACGATAATAATATGGGTTACTGGCTGCCGCTTGCGGCTCCGCCCACGTGAATGTCGAAAATTTTCCCAAGGGAGCATATTCCCAGAATAAGAAGTATCATATGTGTTATTCCAGACTATCATCTACCTCCTTGCCAAATCTCGTCAAGATTCGTTGAGCCGTTCTGACGTGATTGAGTAACAAACATACATCCAAATTTTCGCATTTATTTTAGCACAAGTTTAACAAAAAAAAGTCCTTTTTTGTGTTCCACAACTACTTTACATCGCCCTCACTAAATTTTCGGTAAATTGTAAATATACAGACACAACGGTTCCTACTGTTTTATTGTATGTATAGATATCTATACTAATATATAAAGCTGAAGAGTTTGTTTGTTTGCTTGAACGCGCTAATCTCAGGAACTACTGGTCCGATTTGAAAAATTGTTTGACTGTTAGAAAGCCCATTTATCGAGGAAGGTTATAAGCTATATATCATCACGCTAAGACCAATAGGAGCGGCGCAGTAATGAAAATTGTGACGTAGACGAAGTTGCGTGGGTCAGCTAGTAATATATAAGATTCGCAAATATTATTGCATAAGCCGATGCAAAAGAAGAAGTAGCTTTCAATAAAACATCAGGTAAACAGAATACTCGTAATAGTACACCATAATAACGTAATGGTGTTACGATCGACCCTAAAAATATTTTTGAGCTGTTTCGGTCTCAAGTTTGTTTAAAGATTTCGCACAGGAACGTTATAACGGGATAAAAGTCTTTTACGAAATCCAGTATGACACAATACTATTGAATGACAAACATACAAACTTTCTTATTAAGATAGGACGAGCTACCTTCAATAGTACACATTTAATGTGTACACACATTACAAAAATTATTATTATTCCAACATTAAAAGAAGTCTCATTTTTTATTCGCCATCCAGACAACACCTGGCCATATTTATGAAGCACCCTAAAATGGCGGAACAGCCGGTGATTTCCCCTTCCGTACGAAAAATTACACGTGTGCTTTTGTTATGCCGTACAATAATTCGTGTTGCTTACAAAGTTCAACGACAATGTACCTTAAACTGTATGTAGGTAGGTATATTTCTCATTATTATGGTAATTTTGCTATATTTGGGCCGATAGTTCTGAAAAGGAATATTAGACCACGTTTAATTCGATATCTGGGGGTGATCTCATGGAATTATCTGGACAGTAATAAAATGAAAACCAGTTTTTTGATGGTGAAGTATTCAATCATTTCAATGTGGTAAAGAAAAGAATCATCTTTTGAGACTCGAAAGGTATTATAATTATTAGATTTAAAATAATACGACCTCGGGATGTAACGGTCAAACAACAATACCAAATGTGTCTATTATAAGTTGTTAACAGCCAGTAAACTGACCCCAGTCTTGTCAAGAAGTACCGTGTCACCCAGATAATGGGTTGTGGAGGTCTGGTAGGCGGCTACCTCACGTAGAACGGGCACTTAGGCCGTCGCTCGGCGTTGAATAGTGGTATTCAGCTGCATCATTGATGGAGAACGCAACATAAATAGTTGGAAAAAGGCAGTTTAAAATGAAATAATAGCCTTGCATTTTGCAACAAAGAGTAGAAACCGCTCAAGCATTCATGCTATATGAAACAATAATATGATTGTGTTTCCAATGTCACCAATTAGGTCAACTCTGCTTTGTGACTTGACATCTGAACTCCTTAAATTTTTTGAGCCCCGTAGATGGCCATGTCATTTGCTTTTTATTGTAGAATAATGGTCAGACTGAATGGAAATTCTAAAGATGCATTTGACAAACTAGCGACCCGCCCGGCTTCGTACAGGAAAAAATATACACAAACCTTAGTTTTTTAACACTCTTTTTAGGTTCCGAACATCCGTAAGAAATAGAACCCTTATAGGATCACTCGGGAGTCTCTCTGTCTGTCTGTCTGTCACAGCCTATTTTCTCCAAATCTACTGGATCGATTCTAATGAAATTTCGTACACATTTAAAATTCTGTGACCAAAATACGGACGCGTAACGTGAATTCATACATTTTGAGTACGGGGATCATTTTTGGGGGAAAATTAGAAGTTTTCAAACTAAACCCTGTGCCGCCACAAGAAAAACCAACGAAGCAAATCTACATCGCAACAAAAAGAACCGCGACGCCATCTATCCAACTAGCAGCGAACTACTATGTCGAAATCCTACATCGCGCAAGTAGAGTTTACCGATTTGAACATATACATCAGCCCGAATATAAACTATCGGGCAGTTGCCCACACCGGACACAACAACCGTCTGGTAGGAGGATCCTCCCTTATCAATGGAGGTGGGCGAGACTTTGCTCTCTGTACCGCATACACTCCAAAACATTTCAGGTTAAGAGGCTTATTGTGAGGGTTTTAATTATGTTCCTTTTTTTTTCAAAATTTTAAAATAAATACTTTATTTTAAAACTATCAAAAACGTCAAAAACTGTTTTCATTAGCCAAACCTACCGCACTAACAATTTAACAGCCTGTTTGTACTTCACTTTCTGATAACCCAATTATTTGTATTGAACCAAACAAATAAAGGTCTTTTAAGCATATTTTTACCTCGAATAGAAAACTGTATCAACAGTTGGTTGGAGTGGAGTCCTTTCTGTGCCTACAGCTAATTTGTGGCGAGAACCAATTATTTCTGAAGCCGATTACAGTTCTTTTCAAGTCATAATTGCCGGTTTGAATGGCCATAATCTGGTATTATTACTAAAATATATTGTTCCCAATAATTTTATGTAAATATTTTCATCACTTAGGAGTTTGCTTTAGTACTATTTTTGTTTGTTAGTTTGTATCAGCATTTTATTCTAATAAAAAAAATAATTCCTTGATCAACACAGGAGAGAGATTTATTCATAATCAGATCAGACATATACACAGTTTAAAAATATTTAACTTACTGATAAATTAGTCATAAACCATTAGTTTAAGGTTATCTTTAATAGGCTTATAATTTGAAGCTACTTACAGTTACACAGAGAAAGGACAAAATAATTTCTATTGTGTTTAATATACTAATATATAAAGCTGAAGAGTTTGTTTGTTTGTTTGTTTGCTTGAACGCGCTAATCTCAGGAGCTACTGGTCCGATTTGAAAAATTCTTTCAGTGTTAGATAGCCCATTTGTCGAGGAAGGCTATAGGCTATACGGGAATGGGAAATTCCTACGGGAACGGGAAAAAACGGGATATGCGCGTACGAAGTCGCGGGCAAAAGCTAGTTTATTTATAATCTTTCCCACCTGGCCAGTTAAAAGTTCAAATCTTCCGATCAATTTCTTCCGGAAAAAATTATTTTGTTATGGATTTCTAGGCGCCCGAAATTGTTTTTCTAGTTTTTTTTTTATTATTATTGAGAGAACACACATTTTTGTGCACATCAGGCACATTCATTGCTTTTTATTTTACTCTCAACAAACAGCACTTTTTTTGGCATTTAACCCTTTACATGACTGAGTATCAAAACTTTACGTCTACTTCAAAATTATCCCACTCGTCCATGGGCTATTTCCCACGTTAACTCTCCTCGTACGTAACGTAACGTGTCATTTGCTTGGCAATAAACTACACTGATTAGAACTGTATCGGACAGCTGACCGTAATATTGCCCATTCGTCAAGGTGCAGTTATTCAAGGAAAAAGTAATTTTCCTGTCTTTATGGATAGTGTATTTAAATTTTCCTTATTTATAAATGTTAATGATTTTTTATGTTTATTTATAAATACATAAACAACACGATAGATGGTAAAATACAAATTATACAAACAAATATAAAAGATAAAAAAATGGTTGAAAATTTTGTAAAACTAATGAAATAATAAAGTAAAAAACAAATACAGTAAAGTAAAAAAAAAAAAAAACGTAAACAATAAAATTAAAAGAATATTATCAAACATTATAATTTTTTTTAAATGTAATAACGATTCAATCAGGTGAATAAAAAATAACACCACAAACATTATTTTCCTGCCCGTATCCCTTGTTACTTGGGGTCGGCGCAACACGTTTTTTTGTTCCACTTTTCCCTATTTGCCGTCAAACTATCACTAACTCCCTTTTCTTTCATATCAATCAAACTTCATTTTTTTTTTTTTTTTTGAAAATTGTATTTAGTGTGTATTAATTATAGAGACAACATGCATTAGTTAGCTATTAATATATAAATGAAGACTTAAACAACTACACTACATAAAATAATACCATATTATGGTATTATTTTATGTAGTGTTATAATGAAGTTTGTCTTTTTACGTCTTTATTTTTATATATCTTGTGGCAAGAATTTTTAAATGTATTTATCGTAATGGCAAAGAAACTCGTTTGGACCGTGATGTATGCATGTAGTTCAGTAGGTGCTGATGTCTGTTAGGAAAATCAATGATAGTAAAATACAGTAGCTCATTTCTGTTACCTGTTTCATATAAATTGAAAAGTAAGGTAATTTTCCTCTATCTCCGAGAATAAAGCTGGTTATGTTTTAAAAATATAACATTTTACGCTCTTAATGTTCGTGTATTATTATTTAGTCTTAAAGACATGCATTACTTGAACATTTCAGAATCACAAATGAGAATACTTTTCGTAATGCAATCATTTTGCACAAACATAATATGACGCCGGAAATTAGGCCAAATGGCGTGCACTGGGCCTATTATATCCAGCAGTGGACTGTTATAGGTTGATGATGATGATGATGATGACGATAATATGACAACGCTAACTGGACAGGCTCCTTCTCGGTAAGCTCGCTCCATTGTAGACTTTGTCCCTGTCATCTCTGACCTAGACTAAAGAGCAAACCCATCCCAAAAATAAATAAAAAAGAACTGACATATTTTTACGTCAAAAAACAAAAGCACCAATCACTTTTTTCTTAGTTGCACTGTATCAAATCAATCAGCCAATCACCTAAAACACCCGACCCCATGACATTGATTTGGCTCTTTATTACACACTGATTAATGACCTGAATGTAGTCCAAAATGATTGTTTTGATTGCACTTTGCCATTTTTGTCGTCTTACAAAGGTGGCCCATTTAATGTACCCGACATCAACTACCTCTAGGCGTGACTATTTTTTTTTAATAATTCATTAAGATAATAGGTATCATAGAAATAAACAGGACATTGGAATGATGAAAAACCCTGTTAAAAATATTTACGTATCGAAACAATGTCACAGGTCTATTTCACGCCCTCATTGGAATACAAGGCTCGGACTGCGCTCGCTCCTGGATGATTCAATCTACGTATTTCTTCATGATAATGAATGATATCTTAATTTTTTACCACTCGTAATTCACCTCTAGAAGGGTGGTTACTACTCAACCGGGCTAGCCTGTGGTGGCCTACAATATAATACAATGACGTTCGCTGTCACTTGGGTGAGGTTCAAGTGAACTTGTAGAATCGCAGCAAGCCAGATCTTGGGGTATAATGCAGATACTTATCTGGCATCGGGCCCACTTATTTTTGAGCACTGACCTCTGGCTAACACCACTGCAGTATCTTGAAGGGCGCGTTCACTTGAAAGTGAAAGATCTGGGAAAAGAACGTTTTATGGAATAGAATATGTATTTGAAAGACCGGAAACGCTATGAAAGCAGTAAGAAGTCATTTAATGTTTATTGATTTAATTCGACTCTACATATTTTTCCAATGAGGGCTGTAGCGTTTGAATTCACCGCTAGAGGCGCTAGTATAGCGTGAGGTCCTCGAAATACCAAATTTCATTGTTGGTTGGCTTTTGACAAGAGTTTATTTACTTCTTTATTTTGTTTGTAAATATTTTACAAAAACAGCCTGAATATGGCAGATTAAGTTGTAGTTCTCCCGACCATCGACCGATTTTGTCGAGTTTTCGCGATTTCAATGTTGGTCCTATAGTAAAAGTTGTTCATAATGATGATTGCAATGACCCCTTAAGAGGTATTGCGTTTATTCTGTTACACGTTGTATATATATATAGTTAAGTATTCATTAAAGCAGCTGTAAGTTTTTTTTTTTTTACTATTTATAGGCTCGCGTTTGACCACTATCTCACCTGATGGTAAGCGATGATGTGGTGGAGCACGCTTGCCTAGAAGTAACCTATTCACTCTTGACTTAAATACTCCCAGGTTATAGCTATCAGGAAGTAAAGTAAAATAAGTATTTAAACATAAATCTGTACTCGCAAACAGAAATGCTCTTCTCATAGAAAAACCAAAGACAACCATCATTAAGTAAATAACCAAGAAGGCAGGAACCGTCTATTATGGAACACGTAACGTTTAACGTAATTCTGTTACAGTCACCCATAATATGCAAATTAAAAAACTCGTTAAACAAACGGTAACGTACTGCGTCTGGTAGGCGTCTCACTGCTAAAGTGTGGCGTCATGGCAGTATACTGGACGGTACCTGACGCGCGACTATACATGGTTAAAAATAAACAAGCGTTAGACTGAGACATACTGAAAGCTATGATAAAGATGTACTATTCGATCTGAAAGAGCTAGAGAGATTGGTAGATTTAGAAATTTGTATCCAAGACCCTTGTTAGAGCTAAGAAATAATAATGTATAAACAAATGTTCAACAAAGCAATGATTAACGCTGATTTTTCGCTGATGTTACATTTTTTTACAAAAACGTTCTTGTCGTAATCAAATTCAACGTAGTTAAAATACGTTGGACTTTTGAAATGTACTTATATCAATGTTGGACACTTATATTTAACTTTTTTAATTGATGTATTGGTCTCTTTTACGTTTTCGTCGTTTACATTGTTTCAAGGATTTGCACCTTCAATAATTTTAGTTTTATGCTCAACTTGATTAAAAACATTACGCTGCGTTTTCTTGCCAGAATCAGTGGTATCTTCCCATATCATAGCTTTGGGTATAATAAAGCTTACTATGTTTATCCAAACGTAATAATTGATATGTGCTGCCCTGTGGGTGCTCAAAGGACACACCCGTGTAGACAGGTCGCAATTAAAAACTAAACAGTACTTTCTAAAGTAATTTTTTGATCAAAATGCTTTGTTGTTAAATAAATGATAAAAACGAATCATTTGACTATTCGATTGAGAGATTGAAAACAATATAAAACGATACAAGCACTTCAATACTGCAGATGAGATTTACTATCCAGCTCTGTATTTATAAGTGCGGAGTTTTTTGAATAGCGTCCAAGAAATGATTCCCATCCTCGTATAGAGAAAAATTGCATTGGGAATGCGTCTATTGTTTGTGAGTGTCACGGGAATGCGATGCGGCGCCAACACGTCATTGGAAATTCCCTTGAACCAAATTACGAAATGGGGTTTAAACCTTGTTGAGACTCGACGGTTTTACGGACGGTTAAATAAGGATATTTTTTGTTGTTCTAAGGGCAATCTCATCATGAATTTTAATTTAAAACAGACAAGCTGGAATCCGTTAATTTTGTCAGCATTCTTCGTACGTCTTATTTCTGCTGTACTCACAGCATCTGTCGTGAATGAACAGTCGTCAATATTTGACAAATTATGTCGCAATGCCAGGCACTTGTCTGTCAATACTCCTTTTAAAACTTTCATGAATTCACAAATTTCAAGTTTTAGTTCAATTCCCCTATTAGTTCCATGTTATTAGATTCTGTTTGAGTGTTTGATGTGCGGAATGACTTTGTGCCTATAATATTGTTGATCAAAGAGACTAACTGAATGTTTACAGTCGGCCATTTGCTATTCCGTGTGGTTTGCGTTTAAGTGACCAAACAAGCCGATGCAATGCTTAGTTAAAGTGTTTAGTTTTCATTACAATTAATTGTGCTTTTTGTATTAAATTTTTAATGGTGAAATCCATAATAATTATGTTTTACTTCAGAGTTTAGAGTGTAGGTAATTCTGCTGTGATAGGTTTTGGTAGAATTAAGAAAGTTAATAATAATAATGTATTGTGTATAATTCAAAGTTAGATTTTTTATATTTTTACTATAACAGTAGCTCAATGTCAAATATTTTGTTTGTTTATACGTATCGATATTTTTAACACATTGCCTTACTGCCTGAAATCGTTTCTTAATAGGTTATACTTTTTGAGCGTTTTTCTGATCCTTATAAATAGGTACTTTTTAGTACGAAGTCCCGTCTGTAATGCAAAGTTACATACTGTATTAAATACTGCAAATTCGCAGCTTCACAGAAGAAGTCTATTAGATAATACAAAATCTGTACTAACCAAAGCAAGTACCTACTTATGAAAATACAAATTATAAAGTGAGCAGATAAGCAATTGTTAAATAATAATGTAATCTTCAAAAAAATATTTTCTTAATTTCATGGAATAACGAAGTAAATTACCCGGCATACTATTTACCAATTGCTGTCTTCAGCATGAAATATTAACAAATTCTAGACCAAGTATTGTATAGAGCCAACATTTAACATTATGTTTATATAAAAAAATGTAGTAGGAATCTTACTAACTGACTAACCTTGTAAACAGTGCTTACTAACCCTTATTATTTCTAGCATTAGCGCAGTACCCTAACCTTAATATGACACACAAAGCCTAACTAGAACTTGGCTATTCGTGACATATTTATGTAAGGGCACTGTTGCGAACACCACTTATACACCACTCATCGCAGTATTCGCCTTTCGTATGAAACTCAGGTCTATAGGGCTTGTAGATCAAATATACTATACCCTGTAGATCCGAAGTTAATATGATCGGTGATTATCATCATCAGCGGAGCAGACGAAGATGCGAAGAAACCACACACCTTCATAATTCATCGTTGTGACAGAACCCTAAACAGCGATAACCAACATGGATCTTTCCCAAGACTACTGACCCATCCTAATATATCCAAGACTCAAGCGAAGCAAACGATAGAGCTGTCCAGGTCGTTACGTAATGGTCAGACAAAATATAATCATCGAGATAAGAAGAAGAAGCATAACCATAGCTTAGTAATACTTCAGCTGTCTATGCTAAATTAGTAAAACATAAAATCGTTGAGGTCAAAATATTTATACGTTTAAGAAAATTATTTATAAAATTAATTTTTAATTGGTAATGTGAGCACTATATGGATGGATAATTAAATTTCACTGTCTGGCAGTATGAGTATTTTATGTGGCCTACCCAAATGTCCTTTGGTATTGTTAGTCGAAACTGGACAGGTTCACTTAAACAGTGTGGTTCTTTCCTCAAAAGACCACTTCAGACACTTATCTCTATTCTAGGCCATGTGGTTCTAACATTTTACCAAGATAATGTGTTGAAAACAAAACAGAAAAAAAATACGAAAAAAAAAGAACATAAAAAACTAAAATTGAAAAAAGAATGCAGAAAAAGGAAAGAAATAAAAAAAATGCAGAAAAAAGAAAAAGAAAAAAAAAGTAGAAAAAAGAAAAGAATAAAAATATACCTAACTAAACAATAAAAAGAAAAGAATATCCGAAAAAAAGAAAAAAAAAACAGAAAAAAGTGAAAAACAAAGAAAGAAAAAAAAATAACAAAAAACGAGAAACAGAAAAAAAAGAAACAAGACATTGTTGTTGTTGTTAAATGTCAAAATGCTGTATTGTTTTTTGTAAATAAATACGAATGTTGAAATGATCCTTTGGAACCTTGTATTTGCTTTATCATCATAAGGTTGAATTTCGCTTGCAAAATATGACGGACTATTGTTACCAACGTACAGTTTTTTATCTCAAGCTCATTAAAGTTTCAATTTACTTTATCAAAAGTGGTAAAGCAAAAAACGAGGTAATTAACAGTTATACTATTATTGCTATGTTTTATGCACACACCTGCATACTGTAAAATTATTATCAAGTCCTAAGGCGTCGTCCTAATTGACTAACGATCGACGCAATTTCATCGCGCGATGAAAATGATTCCTGTGCTTGCGCAATGATTTGCAAGCTTCAATTAGGACACTCTAAAGAAATGTGTGTTTAAACACACACATTTCTTTAGAGTGTTCTAATTGTTAGGTTAATTCTCATCGTTAGGAGGACGCCTGGTAGATAACTAAAAGGGCCCTGGACATTTGTACTCAGGATAACCTAGCAAGTACAGACTCCAGTTTCCACGAGATAGTTTAAGTAATTTAATAACTGTTAGAAATGCAAAATTGTACTTTTTGACCTCTCGATTTTTCCTCGTTCCTATTTGTGTCTAACTTGCTTTTTGGTGTATTCCTTCTTTTTAAAAACAAAATTAAATGTGAGAGTTTTACTGACCTCAGATATCGTCAAAAATGTGTTTGTATAACAAATGACCATGATTAATTTTCTCATATTTTAAATGTTTTCTACTGTGTAGGATCTATTGTAATACAAATGTTGTTCTTGATATTATTGAAACGATTTCAGACCTCTCACTCAATGTTAGAAACTGTATCATTAAACGATTGAACATTTTAGGAAATAATCTTTATACGCGGCCTTGATAAAATCTTTGAAATTATGAGCACTGACTTGTTTTAAAAAGAAACTTTTGAGATATCTTCGAGATAGTGACCGTCATTATTATTATTATTAACATTCCTATCAGGAACTTTTTATGTGAGAGCATGCGGATTTTACGAGACTTGATTCTCTTTAAATTGAAATTCAACAATCGACAATGATTTCCAGAATTTCGAAATACCACGGAACCTTTCCCCAGCGCTTGTCAACTTCATTTGGACTTTTCGACTATTGTTATCATTGACGGAATTTTACTTATTTAAGACCTCTATTAAATATTTTGTATTTATAAACCCCTCAAAAGGCGACGTTATCGTTGCATTACAGGATAACGTAGGTATTCATCGAAAGACACATTAAAATTGCTGGTTTATGGTACTAGTTGGAGCTTCTAAAATGTACCATGAAGGCCTGAGGGCTAAAATTCAAACACTTCTTAGGTAAGCTTATTCACAAAATGTATGGTGTAGGCACTTTGGGCACTTACGAGCACTAATATTTACGTCTGTTTTTATTACCGCTTTACACATGGACGCAATATTAACATCGATTAATTCACGCATTCTCACAAAGCCTATTTATCGCTAGTTAACAAAGATTTATTACTTTCTGAATGGCAAGGAAACACAGCGCAGTGGTTTATTTAACCACTGGTTTGCCTTGTTTCAGGAAGGATACCGCCCACCGTACCCGGGCGTAACTAAGACACATTCAGTTTTATCACACCTGTAAGAGAGATAAAAGAGGTTTGACAAACTGAAATTCTATCAGCTAAAACAATTGGAGGGGACTCGGTTCGGTAACTCTTGGGCCTTTCTCCATACAAACGCATTCCACTGTTTTCTTCGTGGATAATGCTGCTAGAGCATAGTAAAGCAAAAAAAAATACTTAAAGAATCAGTAAATCTGACTCCAGTCTTGCCATGAAGTACCGTGTTACCCAGTTAATGGGTTGTGGAAGTCTGGTAGGCAGCCGCTCCACGTAAAATACTGGTATTCAGCTAAATCCGGTTTGACTGGAAGCCGACCCCAATATAGTTGGGAAAAGCCTAGGCAGATGATGAATTATGACGATCCAAAAACCCGAAAAAAAAACGTTTTTACCGTCATATTCAGACGACAGTCAGACAAATTTGATAAGTTTTTAAAAAAATAAAAGAAGTATAGATATAGTCGTCCTGTAAATGTTGTTATATGAGTTTAGATCAGTCCAGTTTTGAAGAAGAAAACAGTGGAATAAAAAAACGTCTTTTAGTCAAGGCTTTTATTAGTAAAAATCACCCTGAGCTGCAGTTGTCGCTTTCGCATTTTACTTGATAGGGCACAGTGCGACGCATCGGCAATAGTTTCTTCAAATACCTATTTTTCAAATTTTTTGGTACTAGAATCCCCTCTTAGGGCATTGGCTTACGACTTAAACGTCACGTAGTCAAATCCAAACTTTTTGCGTTCACGCTGATACATATTCACTTTGACTAAAGCCCATACATAGATTTAAATTGCTAAACTTCTTGACTAAAACAAGATGTGCCATGATTACGGCCGGATATGACCTACGTATCTGCTCTGTCGCTTTAAGCTCGGTCTTGCAGGCGATTGTGTCGTAGTACATACCCTGCATTTCAAGGTTTACAGTGATGGGTAGATTTGCATCATCAAGTCCTGCTGCAAATCTCTTCTAAAAAATTTATTCCTTGTTGATATGGCAGATAAATAAATTCGGTAGACCGCTCGACCGTACTAACTTTCCAGTGACTAATCTGTGTGACTAACTAAATTGGTTGTAAGCTTACCATTACCTACTTGCCGTTTCAATTAATATAGTAAATAACGCTAAAGTAACTTCGCATAAAATTTTGTTAGTCAAAAAGGTGTTTGGGTTTGTAGAGATGCCATTTTAGTCATGTTACAAAAGCAGCCCACATCATCTATCCAATGACTACTACACATTCATAAAAAATATGTATATATTTATAAACAACTGAATTATAAAAAAAAATATTATTCATTATCATGACGCATGACGTAGTTTGAAACATACAGGAGCGGGCGCAGCCCAAGCCTTGTATTCCAATGATGGCATGGATTGGAACGGCAAAATTATTTTGATACGTAAAAATTATTCACAGAGTGTTTCATAATTCTAATGCATAATTTATTATTATCTTAATAAAATATTTTTTTCTAAATAAGCGACTAAAGGTAGTTTATGTCGGGTACATTAAGTAGGCCGCCTGTAAGACGACTAACATGTCACCGTGTATATTTATAACAAATGCATGAACATTGGTTGATTGTTAACCAATCTGTGTTCATACATTTGTTACAAATACAATACACAACAAAATAGAAAATAATAAAAAATAAACGAATGCCTATAAAATATAAACTAAGACATATCTAGCTGACCATTGCCCATTTCAATGGTCGGTATTTTACGGGTTTATGCCTATGACCTATGACACTCACGAATAACGTTGCTTTCTATTGGTAAAAAAAAATCAAAATCTGTTCAGTAGATCCAGAGATCTCCCTACAACCTCACAAACTCACAACATCAAAAACTTTACCTCTTAATAAATATTAGTATAGATTAATTAGTATAGATTTATGACACAATTTGTGAACATTGTCATAAAAGAAATTTAAATAAGCATAAATACTCATAAAATAAAACTACTAAACCAAACTGAATTAAATTTTAACGGGACCAAATGGCAAGTATGAACTAAAAAGGAATCACACAAATTGGATTTGAAACCTCGGAGTAATCGGTGTACATACATAAAAAATAAAAAAAATAAAAATACCCGCCGAATTGAGAACCTCCTCCTGTTTTGGGAGTCGGTTAAAAAGAATCATTATTTATTGTGAAATTTCTCCTTACAATCCTGAAATTGAATAATAATTTAATTTCGGTCATCTTAACTCTTAAGGTTAAAAAGAATCATTATTTATTGTGAAATTTCTCCTTACAATCCTGAAATAGAATATAATTTAATTTCGGTCATCTTAACTCTTAAGGTTAAAAAGATTCATTATTTATTGTGAAATTTCTCCTTACAATCCTGAAATTGAATAATAATTCAATTTCGGTCATCTTAATACACGTTAAAATAAGTTTCTTTGCCAAACAAATTCAATACACACATACAAGAATGAGATATTTTTATTTTAAACCAAATCTTCTCTCAAATGCTGCACATTTCCAAGAATATCTGAATACAATTTTCCAATGCATTTTCTTGCTGCTTTATAACTGTAAGTGACAAAGACAACTTAGAAAATGTAGTCTGCTTATTTATTTATTTATATAAAGCATTATTTTTCTGTTTCTAAGATCTTTCAGAAATCCGAGCATTTTTTTATGTGATATAATTTACCATTGGAGTTCCTGGGTCGTTTGAGGCCACAACATTATCTTTATTTTTAAGCTAAAACTAAAAAGAGTTCATGTTCTTGTTTCTATCTCCAGAATCACTGCACTTATTTTAAAATTCTTTGAACGTTTGATAGGTGCATTATTTAATGTGCATTCGCTTGATAATATAATTTACATAATACATTTATGTAATAATCCGGTAAAAATCTGGCCGGGCATTTGATCAGCATCAATACATAGTCTGTATTAGTAATTATATTTTGGTAAGGTTTTCACTGAAAGAAAGATCAATAAACTAGCAAGTTTTGTGTATTCAATTTGCACCAAGCGGACCAAGTGGTCACATAGTAACCTAGTCTTTAAAAATGCACACAGCAAAGGAGTGGAACTCTCTGCCTGCGTCTGTGTTTCCGAACGCGTACAACCCTAATCTCTTCAAAGTTAGAGTGAACAGGCTTCTTTTGAGTACGCTATCTCCATCTTCGACTTTGTCTCTGTCATCTCTGACCGAGAGAGTTTAGAGCAAACCCATCGCAAATGAAAAGAAAAGACAAATACTCGCGCGAAGACATGGTAAGTCGCTAGTCTATTATAACAAAACCAGCCAAGTGCGAGTCAGACTCGCACATGAAGAGGTTCCGTACCATTATCCGAAAAAAAAACACGTGCCTTGTGTAGAAAGCCCCTTTAATTTTTTATTTTATTACTAGCTTTTGCCAGCGGCTTCGCCCGCGTGGTCCCTAGGGAACATACTTCCGGGATAAAAAGTAGCTTATGTCCTTTCTCAGGCTCTAGACTATCCCTGTACCAAATTTCATTTAAATCTGTTCAGTAGTTTTGGCGTGAAAGCGCGACAGACAGACAGACAGAGTTACTTTCGCATTTATAATATTAGTAAGGAAGTAAGGATGTGTTACTACAGCGGCAATGGAACTACACATTCTGTGAAAATTTCAACTGCCTACCTATTACGGTTTTTTAGATACAGCCCGCTGACAGACGGACGGACGGACAGCGGAGGCTTAGTAATAGGGTTTCGTTGATTACCCTTCGGATGCGCAACCCTAAAAAGTAGTAGTAGAGCTCTTTGTGACGGAGCTCGTCCGGGGAAGTACTACCACCATGCCTATTTCTGATCTGGAACTCCGGTCTGAAGGGCATGGGTGCCGATCTCACAGTCACTTGGCAGAATCAACCGTCTCTGGAATGGCAACACATCGGCATCGAGAGAGGTTCATACTGAAGTTTTATCAACTTCAGCCAAACCTGATTGTGATAATATTTCAATAGTTCGCCCGTATTTACCGTGTTGCCATCCATCATCTGCCTAGTCTTTTCCCAACTATATTGGAGTTGGCTTCCAGTAAAACCGGATTCAACTGATTACCAGTATTTTACGTAGAGCGACTGCCTACCAGACCTCCACAACCCATTAACACGGTACTTCTTGGCTGGTGCCAGATATCTGGTATCTGACAATCTGTAACGACTGTCAAAGATCTCCGACCGAACTTGACAGGCCTAACCTCCACAGCCGGGTAACTTTTATTTAATTTCTTTTTCTTTTCTCTCGTATGAATTTTCATACAAATTACATTTTTAAACATTTCATAAAAAAAACCGGCCCAGTGCGAGTCGAACTTTCATAATTATAGGTCAACGGAAAATACCCTATACATTTTGATTCCCTTGAGAATGTCGAAATATACGTTTTTTTTGCGGCATTAACGACTTTATCTTTTTTTCGTTAACTTAGAAGTTTGATTTTTACAGAGCTTCAAGGGACCGTAGACCTAAGTATATGGTTTTAATTTCAACTCGATACGTCCACGCGTTCCCGAGATAAAGGGTCTTGTCAGACAGACGGACGGACAGCAAAGTGATCTTATAACGGTTCCGTTTTTTCCTCTAGGTACGGAACCCTAAAAACACCTAAAAAGCATTTAAATTGTAGTCCGCCGGTATCGGGACCAGGGTCCAAGCCACCGTTCATTAGGGCTTCAGAGAAACCTCCTCACAATGCGAACCGTATCGAGAAGTACTTCCTTCAGTATCAGGCCCGTTACCCAGTCGTGTAACGCCAGCTTCGACAGGTGGTCGTCTTACTATAATTCACAACCACTCAGCCTCCTTCAGCCCCCGAGGGGCAAAATCGTTTTTAACCGTCAGAATCTGTAAGTCCCTATTGGGCCAAGTGAAAATAAACGCAAGATGCCAACAAATAACGTTTAAATCGGGCGAGCGTCGGCTCCTGACGGTTGTGGCCATATTGTCCCGAAAGGGACTAACGGATCATGAGTGGAGAAATCTTTATTTGCATTCCATATTGTGTGAAAACAACACATATGGTGGTAAAAATATTAGCCAGTCAGTGATGTAGACAGCTAAAGGAAGGTTCTCGTAAGGACACTCTTGGAGGCATAATTTACTGACATTTTACAAAGTCAAATTAAATTGGTTAGTAATACTCCGCACATATATATCTCTTATAACTTGAAACGCAGAGATTTGTTTTTTTTTTTTTGTCACCATCAAACATAAGCTCAGCGAAGTTTCGCTAAGTCATTTAATTTGACCTTGTGGGGTCCTGTGTAATTAATGGATAATGAAATAGTTTATACATGTGAAATGTATGTTTTTATTTTCAAATTATCAACTACGTGATTTTAAAATACCTATTATTTTTTATATGCCATGCAACTTTGTTTTTTCAAATTTTACTATTGTGTTTATAACATGGAAATAACACATCACAGGATGTGAAGAATCTCAAACTGCTAATAAAGACATACAAATCTGATTAAAGCTTAAGGCACTTGTCTCACCGCCGGCGATCAACGAGTAGCGAGTAAAGCTCGAAGCAGTTGGCGATCAGCGAGTAGCGAGAGAAAAGTTTCGATAGTTTTGACGCTCGGCTTTCAGCGAGTGCTTTTGTGCGACGGGCTTTTACTCGCAAAACTCACTCCGGCCCGCACTATAGGTAGAGTTCCGAACGCCGAGCGAGCATCGCCGAGCGAGTGTTGCTGAGCGAGTACAATCTTTGATAGCTCTTGTCGCTGCGATCAACTAGAGATAAGAGCCGCTCGCCAGCAGTGTGAACAGCCAGCTATCGACTATGAATGTATGTGTCTCTTTTACTCACAAGATATCTATACCTATCTTTTGTCCCTTCCCTCAGCGAGCAAATGGTCGATAGCTACTCGCTTCCTCGCCGGCGGTGAGACAAGTGCTAAAGGGCTGGTTGCAGATAGAAGAAATGGAAAATAAAAAAAATTGAAGAACTTTTTTTATTTTCCAAATCCTCTTTAAAAGACTATTTTCTTCGTCTTCGATTCTTTGCTCAACACAAAAACATGCCCCATACATCAAAGGTATATTTGTGAGATGACAGAATCAAAAGAGACATTGAAATAGAAAATCCACCATTACTAATGACTAAACCGAAAGAGATGAACATAATACATATGTGACTAAGTAAGGCGCCAAATAAATGTGCGATAATGTTCATTGACCCACCCTTCATTGACTTTTAAAAACAAAAAGCTGTCCTGTTTCGACTTCTATCGTGATCCTGTACGTTCTCTAGTTACGTATTATAATTTACTAGTTGACCCGCGCAACTTCGTCTGCTCCGCTCCTATTGGTCTTAGCGTGATGATATCTAGCCTATAGCCTTCCTCGATAAATGGGCTATCTAACACTAAAAGAATTTTTCAAATGTGTAGTAGTAGTTCCTGAGATTAGCGCGTTCAAGCAAACAAACAAACTCTTCAGCTTTGTATCTTCTAATAAATAAAAATCTCGTGTCCTGAGCCTATGAAAGGGCTCGACCGATTTTCATGAAATTTTGTGTGTATATTCGGTAGGTATGAGAATAGGTGGTAGGCTATTTTTTTTATTTGGAAAACAACGTTTGCCGAATCAGCTAGTATCAGTATAGATGTAGATTCTTCGGGTATTTACGAAGGAATATTAAGGAAAGGTCAGTGTACTTTATTACAAGTTTATCTGGCGCCTACCATAGAGAGTACTCCATATCAGCCAAAAACCGTCCTCTGCTGGACATTGGCGTCCCCAAAAGGGGGAGGGGGGTGCCATAATCGCCACGCTTGGCAGGCGGGTTGGCGATCGCAGTGTATGGTGTTGATTTTTACAGAGAACGCTGCTACTGCTTGGACATACATAATTATATGTGTGATAAAGAGGACATACAATGTCTGCAATCCTGGTAGTAAAGTGGTGCTGGGTCGTCGGTCTTCAGTTGAGTTTTTTCCGTTTTGGTCCCTTATTTGTTTTTACGGTGTGATTACTATAGTAATCGAAAAACAAATTGTAAGGCCAAAATGGATTAACTCGTATCTGACTCGTCGGCCGGGGGCTGAAGGAAGAAGAAGGAAGACAAGCGGGAACACCAGCTTTTTATGCTATATCTTTCTTATGTGGTGTATATTATACTAACTGTTATTTAAATCCTGCTTTGTAAATTATATTTCCCGTGTTGGCAAGTGTACAGACAGCGACATTACTTGATTATCATTTAAATGCCTTTGTGATGTTGTAGAAGCTTTTAGAATATAACTCACTTAAATGCGGTGATCACAAATTAAAGTCGCTGACCGTACATCCTGTATATAACATTTTTTACTCTTACTATATCCCGCGCGACACTGTGTGACAATGTTTTTTATTAACACCACGGTACCATCACGGACGACACGGTTGGCGCAGTGGTTGAGTGATCGACTGTTGCGCTGCGCGTCGCGGGTTCGATTCCCGCACGAAACTAATATTTGTATGGCCTACAGATTGTTGTTCCGGGTCTGGCTGTTTGTGTATGTGAGTTTGTATCAACACTGAAATTGCAAATTAAAAATCGATTGCCCCATTTGTTTGCGCATAGCTCGACAAAATATACTTGATCAGCTGATTTTTTTCCGCGATTTCAAGGTTGGTCCCATAGTAAAAGGTGTTCATAATGATGAGTACAATAAGCCCTTAAGCGGTATTGCGTTTATTCTGTTACACGTTTTATAGTTAGAAAAAGGCAGCAACTTTATCAAATAAACTTTTATCAAAATAAATCAAGTTGGTTCATCTTTTGTGTAGTTGTACCGTCTCGATTGCGTATATGCGCGGACGTCGCGCCATAGACAATCTGTTGATTTTTTTTTTATCTATCTCTTTGGTTGAACTGTGTTCTGTTTTGTCTGTGGGTGTGACCAAAGACTCGTTTCAGTTAATGCCTGGTCCTGACATAATCCTCTTGCGAAAATGATTATTTAGTTTTTAGTTAGTTGTTAAGTTATTCTCTTTTAATTTTGTGTTTTGTGCGTCACCTTTGGCGAAATAAACATCTTTTCTATCTTTTTCTTCATTCTTTTTATTATTGCTTAAAAATATAGAACCTGAAGATACAGCAACGCGCAACATTCGTCCGTGGTGGCAGTCACTCGCTTATTGTAACTTGTAGATACTACTCCTCAACTGGTTTACACATTAAAAGGCAATTCATCCTTTACTCGAAAAATTAATTTGCTTGAAAACGCAGTTAAAAATGCAAAAGTTAAAAAAGCAATGGTTTTGAGAATATGAGGCCCATTTGCAGCCAGAGTTGTCGTATTAATTCCGAGTTTGTTGCTAATAGTATGTGTTAAATATTTGTTATTTATTCTTGTGTAAGCAACTTTCCCTGACTTAAGTTTCTCGGGACTGTTATGCAAATTACTCTGCTGGTTCACGCCCAAAATTATGATTGTTCTACCACAACGGACGCGTTTGTTTGGCTGTATTCTTATAAGTGTCATATACCTACGAACGAATCTTGACCACATTTGTTTTGCAGCTCGACTTCGACGCGAAGACCATATGGAGCAAACCCTAGCGGACTTGCAGACTCGTCTGCAGTTCCTAGAAGCACAGTACAGAGGGAGGCAAGAAGACGTTATTACTCTACAGGTAATATTTTTATCTCCGAACGCATACAACCCTTATCTCTTCCAAATTAGAGTGAACAGGTTCCTCTGAGCAAGTTCGCTCCACCGTAGACTCTGTCTCTGTCACCTCTGACTTGACTAGAGTCAAGAACAAACCCATCTCAAATAAAAAAAAAAATATAGGTATTGAACTATTGAGTGACCTTTCCAAGGCTCTAGAGTTAGTGCCGTGCAATCAGTGAATGTGTATGTTGAAATGCCAAAATGTAAGGGATTGATCAAGTGTCATTAAGACAGGGTTTCTCAATATATTTTTGACGTATTGACGATCGCCTTTGCCACGCTACCGCTGGCAGAATGACACTTGGCTGGAGCCTCTGATGGTGTAACCGACACCATAAGCGGTTCAATACCTAGGTCGTTCTTAAAATTGAGTCTTTTTTAGCCATTTCTTGGTAGTAACTTGGAGTCTGGTTCCGCGTGGGTATCACAAGGCACCAAAACATATCTAATTGTGAGTGTGTATTGTACAGTCGCTCATGCTCATGGTTACTCTGATGATGTTATATGTTAATGTATATATAAATATGTCATTGATTTCCTTGTTAGTAATCTAGTCAAAAGTCTTGAATGAATGACAAACAGGCAGGCTTGGCAGTTACAATAAAACTGTAGCTTAACGGATGAATATGACTATACTTAAATAACTTATAGGAACCCCTTTACACCTAGTGGCTTTCCTGAATTCGGTAAGCCATTGACAAAAAGGGAAGATTAAGTAACTAATATCGTAGTGTAGTATAGCTTTTTCTAGCATTCTACACAATGATGATGGTTAAACATTACCTTTTTTAAATAGGTTTTAACTACTATTTATTGCCAAATATCAGCAATTCTAAAATGGCCAATTTAGTAGAATCATGTTAGTATCATAATATTAATCATACAGTGGTACCCAACTAATAAGGCGCGTCGTGAATCTTCGTTCGCACAGAAAAGAGAGTAAAAAAAAGTCCCGAAGATTAAAGAAAGAAAGCAAACTTTTAATCAACCTTATATCACTACAATAAGGTTCATAATACACTGCAGCTGTTAGTTCCGTCTCACTCGCAAGTCACGTGCATGCCACGCGGCGCGCGCTAACATGGCGGCAGCTGCCGACCAATAGCGGTACAGGAAAAAGAAGCGCGTTGCGTGGAGCGTCCCGATTGGTCAACAGCATTTCCCGCGCTTTGAAAATTCATCTTCCGCGCAGGTACATCGGTAATCGTAGTTTGATGTGCTGGCTGATTCAACTAAAGTGGCCATTTTAGACCCGAAAAACTTAAAAATGTTTAGTCATATCCAATAATTTTTCTACAGGCGAAAATGTTTTCCGACCGTGGTAACAGTTCCACAAATAATTTGGCTGCTCGTGAAATTTCATCAACTACCATCAGTCCTGCAGTATTTAGCCTTCTCAAGAATATGACTGGTAAGTCGTAGATAGTTTGTAAACATTTGGTGTTAAGTTAAATCGAAATAATCTGTAGAATTAGACGATTTCAGTCAATTTCCTGCAATATTTGATAGCAATTCGCAGATTACATTATTTTGCATCAAGTAAAAACATTTTTAAGCCATATTTGGCTGGATGACTAAACCTTAAAAAATACAAACCAACTTGAATCTTTTAAAGATAAACTGTCGGCAACGAAAGCCCTACTTTTATTAATAACTAGCAATTCGCCCGCAACTTCGTCCGCTCTGCAAATTACTTTAGGATCGCAATTTTTACTGGTAATAAATATAGCCATGTTACTCAGAGAAAATATAACATTCAAATGGTGAAAGAGTTTTTGAAATCGGTCCAGTAGTATTTGACTTTATTCGTACAAACATACAAAAAATACAAATCTCTCCTTTTTATAATATTAGTGTAAATAAAAGTATTGACGATTTAAATGGAACTGAAGTTTCATATCTGTCGCATACCACCATAGAGCTGGGAAAAAAGTAGCCACAGAGTGGATCCCATATTTCAGGAACCAGTGACGCTTTAAACTTATAAAGAGGCGAAACGATCTAGGCTCCTATCTAGAGGATTAGGTACAGATTACTGACACACTAAAATCTATATTCTCTTCATGAGGTAAAACAGCCACCTTCCCTGCTACCGACTAAACCCCAGGATCACAAGAAGTCAAAGACACAAAATATTATGATAACAAACTATGTAAAGAAGAAGAAAGTTACAATGTTCCACTAACTATATACAAAACTACGGAAGAGACAGTGGATGGCGAGGTGATGTAAAGCCTCCCACAATGTAAACCGATGACCTGGTGAGGTTCGCAGGTAGCCGATGGATGCGAGACGCACAGGACCGGTCGTTGTGGCGACATTTGGGCGAGGCCTATGTCCAGCAGTGGACGTCTTTGGGCTGATATGATGGAGACAGTTTTCGCCGACCTGAGAATTCTCAATCCACCAAACATCTCAACCGAATATACAGGAGAGTAGGTCAAAATATGTACTTTATTTCTAAACGACTTCGAAACGTTTGTAAAGGCACGACAATTAAATTAGTACATGCAATGTGCTAATTAGCTAAGCGTGTGGCAATGAAACTATTTTCATGGTTACTGGAACTCTTTCATGTAAATGTAAAAATGGACCTGTCGTCATAAAAATAGATGTAGTCCTAGCCGATATATAAAGCTGAAGAGTGTGTTTGTTTGTTTGTTTGCTTGAACGCGCAAATCTCAGGAACTACTGATCCAATTAGAAAAATTCTTTCAGTGTTGGTTAGCCCATTTATCGAGGATATATCATCACGCTAAGCAATAGGAGCGGAGCAGACGAAGTTGCGCGGGTCAACTAGTACTTTATAAAGTGCGAAACACTTTCAGTGCCAAGTGCAAAAGTGTTTTTACATTTATAGAGCCAGGCACTCAACACATGGGCCGAACAACAATTCGTTCGTGTGCCCACAACCCGCGCATGAACACAAGTCACAAATAGCTACTTAAAACGACGACTCAGATACGGGTTGTGGGCACCCATATGCTGAGTTCTTGGCACTAAATGTGTTAAGTCAATAATAGTTCATACCAAAACTGTCATACCAAATGCAAGTTATAGTAATATTACCAATCTTATACGGTAACTGTTTGTTAAACATTTAGTGTTTGAAATGAAAAAAAGTAGTTTGATACTTTTTACTGTCATTCTTTTTATAATGTTCATGGCAATGCACGAAACATGGAAACGCTTAGACAACCGCTACTAAAGTTGACATTTTATGATATATTTTTATTTTATTTTTTTCCATCAAATGACTCTTACTGACTGAAACCCATCCGTGTTCCTTCTAATGCCTTTTGCGTTCCAGTGTCGTGGTGACTCTTTCGAACAAATTCTGCAATACTGGCATTTTTATCGCATAGGTACGCCGTGGTCGCATGCCTGTATACCATGTGGGTGCCTGGCTCACCTATAAAGGCATGCCACCACGGCTTTACTTTGATCATTTTTGTACCCGTTTCGATTTGTTTCTGAAACATTTTCTTGTTTTGTACTTTTCACATCACTTTTTTTTTCTGTAGTCGGGTTACAGTTTTTTAAACTCAATTTTTTTGGAATTGTGAAAGAGCAGCTAAGCATGAGAAGTTACGGTTCGATTCCCAATGGATATTTTGAAAGGTTGAGGACGCCCAAATAAACAAAATACAGGACCATTATAAGATCACTACTATTTCTGTGTTTCTATCCGTCAGTCATCTACAATATCGAAGTTGGTCTATTTTTAAGGTTACCCAAAAGTTAACCAACGGAACCCTGTTACTAAGCCTCCGCCGTCCGTCCGTTTGTCTGACAGCGGGCTGTACGTCTAAATTTTCACAGAGTGTGTATTTCTATTGCCGCTATAACAACAATTAATAAAATGAAATAAAAATAAAAGGGTGCCCTTATTTTTAATTCATTTTTACAATGCACCATATCATATGTTTTTTTCGGCTTATGGTGCAGAACCCTTAGTGTGCAAGTCCGACTTACACTAGGTCGGTTTTTGAGGAAACAGGCTGATTTGTATTGGACTCTCACCCTGAAAACTTGAATTTGGTCTTCTTGTTTTCCTAAAAAATAAGAAGATATAGTATGCTATATACTCATAAACTCCTCTCCATCTTCAGGATCCAGAGCGGCAGCTGGGGTCTTCACGAAGCACATCCAGCAATTAAGGATTCCATTCGTATACCAACTCTTGCCGCACTTGATGAACGACCCCTACAGCTTGAAGCCTGCCTACCACATGAGGGGGGGGAGGCAGTTCTGCGATACGGTTGTGGGTATACCAACAGTCAAGAGGGATAAGGAAAGCTACCTTATGATTACCTTGACGGTAAGCACTTTTGATTTTCGCTTTTATTTCCTCGACATAGGGTTCCATTTCCAGGATAGGTAATTTTTTTTGTACTAGCACAGATACTTCTTGGCTTTACTGCTTAACTAAGTTATAAAAATCACTTAGTAATGATAAGCTTACAACGTAAATAGAGCAATCCAAGCCAAAAAGACTCTTATATCAGGATTTGCTGCGAGTTTAAAAAAAAATAAGAAATGCATCGCTGGTCTGTAATTAGACCTGTGATGCCACAGGCTCAAGGATGGTTACCTACTTCTAAACTAAACTACTACTGTAATATAGGCGTATATTTTTAGTGCCGTATGGTGTCGGCTGGTGCCGTAAAAGAATAATACCATCCCATCACCTCCTGTGGGTGTCGTAAGAGGCGACTAAGGGACTCACCAGAGAATGGGCAGCAGCGTTCTCTGTAAAACGTAACACCATACATTGCGATCGCCAACCCGCCTGCCAAGCGTGGCAATTATAGCCTTTGGGGGAGGCCTATGTCCAGCAGTGAACGTCTTTCGGCTGTTATAATGATGATGATAGTATTTTTATTCCATCAGACGTGTAGCTAATCATTGAGTAGTATCGAGGTAAATAGTACCCATCATAATATTATTTCAACAACCATTGTGAATCTTGGGGCCTAAGCACGAATACAATACTTTGTTATTGTTTATTTTCTATGTTTATCTCATAACTGGAACGCTAGTATAACAATGAACCGACGGACATAGCAGCACTGTCCTTCGGAGCTGCGATTCAGTCGACTTCTCTTTTTTCTGCTGATCATCATTAGAATATCGCGGTTTGTTATTGGTTCTTAGCTCGTGACTTCTAAATTGTGTGCTATTGTGCTAAGTGCTGGTTTTTGATTATGTTTGCTTTCTTTTCAATCTGTAATTTTTTAAATTCTTCAACGTTAAAAATTCTGAAAGTTAAAATCTGTCATCATTTGTCAATACTAATTATTTACAGGTATTATTATTAAAATATTGTTTTGGTTAAGAGTGACAATAGTCTGTAGTTTTTCACAATCAATGTTCTGTGATGGCGAGTGAGTTTGTCGGATACGCCTACTAACGAATTCATGTCGTCGACTAGTGTCACCTTAAGAAATTTGCTCACAATAATAGCAAAATCTACTCCTAGTAAACTAAAACCCACGAAGATGATACTGACCTTAGTATACCTTTACAGCACCTTATCAGTGGCCTGACTCCAGCTGATATCAACGGCACCCTTATCATTGTCATGATCGGTGAAACTGATCTCGAATACGTCCTCAAAACGGCCCACCAGATAGAACTCATGTAAGTATTTAAGACGTACTTCCAGACAGTTGACAATCGAGATAATTCAGGTAGTTTAAGCACTTGTCTCACCGCCGGCGAGGAAGCGAGTAGCTATCGACCATTTGCTCGCTGAGGAAAGGGACAAAAGATATAAATCTCGTGTGAGTAAAAGAGACACATACATTCATAGTCGATAGCTGGCTGTTCACACTGCCGGCGAGCAGCTCTTACCTCAAGTTGATCGCAGCGACAAGAGCTATCAAAGATTGTACTCGCTCAGCGACACTCGCTTGGCGATGCTCGCTTGGCGGTCGGAACTCACCAAACAGCGGTATTTTCTACCTATAGTGCGGGTCGGAGCGAGTATTGCGAGTAAAAGCCCGCCGCACAAAAGCACTCGCTGAAAGCCGAGCGTCAAAACTATCGAAACTTTTCACTCGCTACTCGCTGATCGCCAACTCTTTGGAGTTCGAAGCTTTTCTCGCTACTCGCTGATCGCCGGCGGTGAGACAACTGCCTTACTTTCAATCAATTTATTTAATGTCGACGTAGCAAGACTGCAATATTTTTCACCATCAATACTATTAGTATGTTAAGTTTCAATAAGTATCGCGTTATATTTATTGAATTACTTTAGTTCTAAAATTTATTTAAATAAAAACAAGGTACAGTACTGGTAAAACTAGTAGCCTTTTCTAGTAAACAAAGAAATCGAATATAAAGTACCTTAGGTACTTTAAACCTTATGAAGCGTGAGACAAGTCTGTTCATTTGACGCTTATTTTACCTGACTACTGAAAGTGTTACAAGTTAGGTAGTCTATATTTGTGTTCCTTCTAAGCTGCTAAATAACTCATCACATTTTAAAACCTTTGGCAGTACAGTTTGATTACTCGGTAAGCAGTTTTTATACAACCTGTAACAGAATAATATACGCAATACCTCTTAAGGGGTCATTTTACTCATCATTGTGAACAATTTTCACTATGGGACCAATATTGAAATCGCGAAAAAAAAATCGACTCCCCCATACATTTATGTGCGCATAACTCGACAAAATGTACAGAAAAGCTGTTTTTTTTTTTCGCGATTTCGGTATTGGTCCCATAGTAAAAGTCATTAATAATGATGAGTACAATGACCCCCTCAAAGGGTATTGCGTTTATTCTGTCACAAGTTGTATAAATAAACGAATTCCAACTTAAAAAAATAGCGCCGTTTTGCAAACGCAATGAAAAAACTTACAAAAAAAAAGTATCAATTACAAAATATTTTTACAGGTTCCGGAAACACGTGGAGAGTGGTCTTATAGAAGTCATATCACCATCATCAGCTTACTACCCGAACTTTGAGACCATTCCCGTTACCTTAGGTGACTCCCAAAAGCGAGTTAGGTGGAGGACCAAGCAGAATCTGGACAACATTTACCTGATGGCCTACGCTCAGTCCAAGGGCACCTATTATCTTATGCTAGAAGATGACGTTATTGCCAAGAACAACTATATCCAGGTGAGTTTTGTGATCATCGTCTATAGACTTTGGTTAAATTCGTCTGAATTGGTAATGCTCTCTTACTTTAGGAACTTGTTTTTTTTAGGGTTCCGAACAAAAAACGGGACCCTTATACGATCACTCGGGTGTCTGTCTGTCCGTCTGTAACAGCCAGTTTTCTCCGGATCTACTGGACCGATTCAGTTATAATTTGGCACACATATGGGATTCTGTGACCCAAATACGGACGCTTTACGTAAATTATTAAACTTTGAGAATGGGGGTCACTTTTGGGGGCCAAACTAGAAAACTTTAAAAAAAGTTTTTTGAACAATATCGTGTGACATATCAAATGCTTTCTGTGAGGGTTTTAAATATAATTTTTCGTGATTTAAAAATAAATGGTTTTGAATTTACTCAAGAAACTAGATGAAAATGAACGTTAAGACGAAAATGACCATTATCTCCGGAACTACTGAGCCTAAAATTTTGAAAAAATGGAAATAATACATCTTTACCTATACAATACAGGAAAATCTATAAGAAGTCTATAGTATTAAAATAACATGTTAAAAAAAAATTAAATTGTTTCGGAACCCTTTGCACGCGAGTCCGACTCGCATTTGGCCAGTTTTTTTTTATAAAGTTACTAGCTGACCACCGCAACTTCATTTGCGTCACGATTTTCATTAATGCTGCGCTTTTTTTGGTAGTAGCGTGATGTTATATAACAATATATATACTTCCTTGATAAATGGGCTATCCAACACAATAATACTTTTTCAATTCGAACCAGACGTTCTTGAGATTAGTGCGTTCAACCAAACAAATAAACCTTTCAGCTTTATAATGTTAATATGGATAGAGATTTGTCACCATCATCATCTGCCCACAGTCTTCTGTCAACAATTTTAGGTTTAGTCTGTGGATGAACATTTTGATGTCGCCACTTTATGGAGGTTTTAATTAAAAGCTGTAGTTTGTTGTGCCGCTCAACAAGCATCGTTAGTCATTCCAGTTCGGGAAGTCTTGACATACTTGCCGATCCCCAAGCGACTGAATTCGTTAAAGTCAATATCGAACGCATTCCACGGTCAAAATCAATTTCAATCTTTAATGCGAAACACAATACATAGTTATACATTCCAGCTGTTAGGTGAATGCGCAGTTCACTGTATTTTACCAATTTAGGCATGCAAAATTATTATTTGAATTATAAATGTCATTAATTTATTTAGTTAGTTTCTGTTGTGCATATTATGTCCACCGATTTACCCTTATCTTTAAAGTTATTTAGTTGCACACTTAGTAAGTCCGATTTATTTACAAGTCCATTAATATTTTGGTGCAGTATAACAATGTGTTCATAGACGAAAAAGCCTATCAGAGGCTGGATCAGAAACCAGTCGACTTGTGCTTTGGTATTAATTACTACATCCCTGTCACATGACATATTCTTATTGAGGTAATTATTACATTGTACACCTAGTAAATAGATTTTTTGACATGTCTTAAGGTTATTTAATGCTAGGTATACATACTTCCTTCTGGAGATGACATGGATTATTACCATTTGTCCCTACCAACAGTATAACAATATCTCGGAACATGTTGCACCTGGTTTGAAAATGGCTGAAACCGTGTAGCCATCATTCCATTTAGCCGTCCTTCTGTTGATTAAAACTTGTGAGAATCAATGGTATGATCCGTGGATCGCGTTCGAAATTTACTGTGTACGGGCAGCCGATCGTTATCTATGTCGAGACTGCAGGCCCTGGTCACTGAAAGGGCAGTGTACGAATATAGAAAATAGCTATAGCCTCGATAAATGAGAAGAACGAATACACGTGGTTTTGGTCAATTTATATAGAAAAAACTGGCCAAGTGCGAGTCGAACTCGCGTGCAAAGGGTTCCGAACGAATTTCGTTTTTTAACATGTTATTTTAACTCTACAGACTTATAGGTTTTAGGGAATATGAGACAATCCATTAACTACATACCGAGACCACCTCGCAAAACGGAAAGTAATAACTCAAGCAGTTTATCACGGATACGTCGTTACGGATAGGCAGTAGCGCAAAAGTCTGACATTCAGTACCGTATTTGGTTGTGGAGATCACATTATCTTCACTAATATTCTTGTCCATCCCGGTTTCACTGGAAACCACCTCCAGTGTAGTTGAGAACAGGCTGTGTTGATGATCACGATTCACTACAGTGCAAGTTTTTTTTAATCATAGGACTTACACTTTGTATTCTTTAGTAAAACGAGTGTTCTTACATCCTCATTTTTTCCTAGGAAATCAAGAAATTCACGGCTTCGACCACCGTCTCCAACCCCAACTGGTTCTTCATCGAATATTGCCATGTCGGAGGCATTGGCAAGCTTTTCCGATCTGCAGACCTTATCCACTTTATCACCTACGTACAGCTTTTCTACAACAACATGCCCATCGACTGGCTCCTCGAAAGTTACCTGGCTGACCGCATCTGCACCATTGAAAAGAACTCAGTAAGTTATTTATCTTTTTCATCATTCTACGAAGTGTAACAGTTAAAACGCAAACCTGCAAAGAGGGGCACAAAAAAAGTCGGTTGCTCAGGTGATTTTGTCGAGTTCTGCGCACATGAATAGGCAGTCGACTTTGTTTTTAGATTTCACATCTAGTCCTTTATTTATACTTTATTATACACCAAATAAAAAGCCCTACTTAAAGGAAAACCTTGAACTAGAAGACACAATTTGCGGCCTTATCGCATTTCTTAATCTCTTCCAAGCAACCTGGAAGTTTTTTAGCAAAAGTTGCCTTTAAGAGGAAACATTGGCGGCGAGACTTTGTGTGTTAAAAGTTATTTATCATTATTCGAGGTTTGGGGTCTCACCCGTTTTCTCCTCCTAAATTGGGCCAAATTGAGAGATATTTCACAAACTGAATAAAAAGGATATATACTGTGTCCCTATGTTTTCCTGATGATTTATTAATCGTATAAGCACTAGAACCCTCAAAAAATGCTCAAAATTATCCGATAAATTTCTGTCAACAGAGCCCTTGTCTACAAATTTGGCAACTATTAATCAAAAACGAAAAACATAGGGACACATTATACATCTTTAGGATTAAGGATAGAGATATCTTTAGGATAGAGATTAAGAAATGCGATAAGGCCGCCAATAGTGTCTTCTAGTTCAAGGTTTTCCTTTAAGTTCTTCCTTAATCAGTTGCACCCTATATAGCCAGCCTACAGAACGACTCACGCAGTTTAAAGTCTAATGCAGAGCGTTTACTCGTCAATGGAGATTGTAAGACTTATATGACGTGTTCCTCCCATATCCCATAACTCTACGGTATCAATGAGACCATGTCAAAGAATCACCTGACACGTGTTTTTTTTATAAACAATATAATTCAACAAAATCATGATTATTTATGTAAAACTACGTGAAATATGGCAACATCGCATATTCTTAGCTTAAATATGAATTATTGATTTGAATTAGCTGATTTAGTCGTAATTTTCAATGAAACTTGGGCGAACTTCACCAACGAAACTGATCGCGATCAGCATACAAACCACGTTTACAAGCTGTCAGTGTCGTTATTGTCTGTGGAATATTGACACTGACAGCTCTTGAACGCTGTTCAGATGTACTGATCGCGATCAGGTTGAATTGGTGAAAATTACCCTTAGATACGCCATATGGAATCTAGTGTTAGTATTATCTACGAAACTATATCTTTTTGGAAAACTTATTCTAGGGCTAACTTTAAAGTTATGGGATATCAAAAGGAATATATTGTTTATGGACAACATTTTAATAGTTTAATTAAAATCGGGTCATCCATTTCCAAGAGTATGGAGTTGCAAGCTTGTATGAAATACCTTGAGGACTAAATGCTCTTAATTTGCCGTTTAAGGTAACTGCACTGACAAGCGGCCGTTGAATCCGCAACGATAATTCCTAAAAGTTAATTTAGCCCTGTATAGATAACCGTACATTTTTAGAACGCTGTAGCCGAATTTTTAGTTAAAGTGATTTGTTTGTACGGAGATAAATTTATCCACCGTTAAAACTTCAACGTAAATTATAATATTTGCGTTGTGAACGGATGTGGATACAATTTTATTTAATTTTAATTATAAGGGTGCCTATCCATTACAGCGGAGCGGAGAAAAGGGGAAATTTTTACCAATGGAATTGCATAAAATCTTCGCACCACGTGAGTCACTGATATTTTGACTGACATGATTGGTTAATATTTCCCCGTTTCTCCGCTTCACTTCCTCGCTCCGCGCAAATGGACAGGCACCTTTAGGCGTCGTTCACACTATCACGTGTCCCCGGACTTAGCTTAAGCTCAGGTCACACTGAGGAAAATCCCGCGCGCGATTTGCCTAACGTCAAATTGACTCTAACTAAAATACTCCTTTACGCACAGAATATTTATTTGATTAAAATACTAAAGATATTCATATTTTTCTATAATTCAAATTGTGTAATTATGTCGCATAAAATTGAATCAAATACTACGAGGTTGTAATTTTAATATTTGACTCTCAGTTCTTAGTTACATTACAAAAGAACACGGTGGTGGTCTAACGGTGAGGGACAGTGTGAACAACGCCTAAAAACCATTATTGTATCCCAATGTCTTTCCCTCTGTCTTCTTATCTTATAATTTACTAATCTATATAATTTCTGTCTCTTTCAGAAGAAATGCTCTACGGCGAAGACGGAGATCAGGCCTATATATAAGTTGTCTTTATTTCAACATATAGGCCTGTACTCTTCGCTGAAGGGAAAGATTCAAAAGATAAAGGTACGTTTTCCTATTCTTTTATTATTCTCGAAACATATATTTGATTGGTCTCTGTGGTTGACACACTACTCCAATTTGCCTACGTTATACTTAACTAGCTTCTGCCAGCGGCGTCGCTCGCGTGATCCCTAGGACATACTCCCGGGATAAATGTAATGTAATCTTCTACAGTTAAAAATAATTGTTTGTTAAATCGTCACTTAGCGACCACCTTGCTTGACATAACTTTTGTGTTTGCTTTTCTAAATTACCCCTTATATATAGCAAAAATTGCGGAATACTTTGACGTTTTAAAGTAAAATAAGAATCTGTATCTATACTTAATATATAAAGCTGAAGAGTTTGTTTGTTTGCTTGAACGCGCTAATGTCAATAACTACTGGTCCGATTTGAACAATTTTTTTACTGTTAGATAGCCCATTTATCGAGAAAAGCTACAGGCTATATATCATCATGCTAAAACCAATAGGAGCGGAGCAGTAACGAAGTTGCGCAGGTCAACTAGTTGAAGATAAAATTGAAAGTACACTTCTGTATTGCACAGAAGTTTAAGTAATTTTAAATTTGACTGTGCAATATTTATATTGTATCGTGCTATCCTACTGCGCAGTGCGAGCGGTGTTGCAAGCATATTGCACAATAAATATTTTAAATAACATTGTTGTAGATGTAAGGTTGTACGTTTTACAAGTACCTATACCGTACATAACGGGCAGATATCTACCATCACCATTATTTTTAGTAGATAAATCAAAATGTACGCAGACTAATTATGTTCCTTGACTTTTATTCTTCATTATAATTTTGTGAAGATGACTTCCAAAGGAATACATTTATCGTATAAGTTTCGTTTTAAAATATGCCAATAGTTTTGCTTCGGATGTACCTCTAAATTTATATAATTTTCGTTTTTCAGGACTCGCAGTTCGGGGCTGTGCCAACGTTTTACCCACACACATCGAACCCGCCTATAGCAGCCGTTAAGACCGATATTCGGGTACATCCTGGGCATGGACTGAAAGCGGCTTACGAGGGATATACATTCTTTTGGGGGGACAAGCCAAAAAAAGGAAACATCGTAGAATTTTGGTTCAAAAAGCCTGTGTTTCTCGCACAGTGAGTATTTCCAAACTTTTCTACATTATTCATAATATCTTGAGGGTCAGTTTTATTTGTTTGCATTTTAATAATAAATTAATGACGTGTTTTCTGTACGCTTATACTTAAGCAAGCTTGTGAGAAAGACTGTATAGGAAAATTGACCGAAATTGTCAATATAAAACTTGAAATAAAAAATAAAAAAAAATTGGTAGTCCGCCAAAAAATGTTGGACAAGTATTTTTTAGTTCTTCACGTAAAAAAAAATTAAGACGATACAATGCGTTGAAAATCGGAAAGTGAGGTCACAAGCCCCCACTCCTGATCTTTAATGCGTTTTATCTTCGACTAGTGGACGTCACGCGCTTTCACCCGCGTAGTTCCCGTTCCTATGCGAGTACGGGAATAATATATAGCCTATGTTACTCCCTGATAATGTAGCTATCCAATGCTAAAAGAATTTTTCAAATCGGTCCAGTAGTTTCGGAGCCTAATCAATTCAAACAAACAAGCAAATCTTTCTTCTTTATAATATTAGTGTAGACAATTTTTTATTGATTTGATGAAGCAAAAAATACGTATCCAATATTTTTTGGAAAGCTTTCTGACGAACTAATAAGATTTTTTAAGATTTTATATCCTATTGAACAGAATCTATACTTCTATACTAATATATAAAGCTGAAGAGTTTGTTTGTTTGTTTGTTTGCTTGAACGCGCTAATCTCAGGAACTACTGGTCCGATTTGAAAAATTCTTTCAGTGTTGGATAGCCCATTTATCGAGGAAGGCTATAGGCTATATATCATCACGCTAAGATCAATAGGAGCGGAGCAGTATAAAACTGGCCATCCAGAAAAATACATACCTTTTCAAATAAAAACAAAGACCCCGTGATGAAACAAAAGACAAATACTATTGGAACTGTGTGTAACAATAACGACAGAATACTATTCTGATTTATTAAAAAAAAACTACCGCTGTCCCAGCTATCGTAAACAATATTATCTTTTTTAACTTTTCTTAAAACTCCTTGTTTCAGCTACACGTTCCGAAGTGGGAATATAGAACATAGGCAAGACAAGTTCTATGATACAACTGTGGAAGTGCTGCCGGCTAGAAATAATGTCTCCTATACTCAGATTGGCACATTCGATGAGTTTGGTCTCGCTGATGGGGACGTAGCCGTGGGATCCATCTCCGCTATCCGCCTGAGGGTGCATAGAAACAGCTCCTATTGGGTCATACTCAGCGAGGTAAGATATTTTCCTGAATATCTTTATTGGGTAAAAGACTGGATTTTTTTTTACATCCCTCTTCGACCACATCATCGCTTACCATCAGGTGAGATAGTGGTCAAACGCGTGACTGTCAATTGTAAAAAAAAAACTATTCTCAGAGCAGATTCAGATTCAAAGTATTTATTAGAAAACATAAGTTACAGTTACACAGGTGTGTGTTATTTTAAGTGCTCTATGCTTTGCCATTAGGCGTTAAAATTTCAATATTAATTTGAATTATTTCATTATTAATTTCACAATATCAAATAGAATGATAGAAAGAGCGATAATTGAGAGCCACAATTCAAACAATTTCAGATTTCAACAAAAAACTACAATATCAAAACATGTACCAAATTAATAAAATATTTCCAAAATGTCAGCAATAATAAATTAAGATAAATTATTTAAGTTAATGCAAGAATTAATTAAGTCAATACCAGAATGTCAAAATAAGTGATAAATCAACTAAATATTCTTAGAATGTTATCAATAAAATCTAATCTCTCATCAGACAAGACTCAGTGAAAAAACATTGTTTAAGAATCTCAAAAATGGTGGCGTTATCAGCGTTTTAACATCTGTGCTAAACAAAAGCATTAATACCGTGTGACATCATTCAAAAGTCCCGTCATATTGAATTGAAGCCATCCAGTAAAATTGTTATTTTGTGTATCAAGGATGGAAGAATAACTTCAAAAGCGTGCAAATTCTCTGTTTTTTTTTCAACCATTTTATTTATTTTTTCACTAATCGTAGAGTACTATTTAATAACAGCTGTCTAATTGATAATTCTTCTTCTTATTTATCGTGTGGGCAGTAAGGTCTAACGACCCCACCACACCCTATTGTCAGAGTGTGATAATAATCTTTCTTTCTTGACAGAATAAAATAAGTATTTATCCATGAATATTTTTCATAATATCAAATACCCTATTTCTTTTAATCTTGGGACATCTTTGAAATGTGTCTAAGAAAATGAAACATTCATAAAGATTACAATATATTTTCAAAACAATTAACTGAGTAAAAAGAGTTATTGCGATAATATTAAAGTAGTAACGATACGAACCCAAATAATCAATTAAACAGACGTTACAATGTTGAACACCTTACGTTGATAAGGTATGACGTCACTTTGGTATTAAAATACTCCAGTTTAATTAGCCCGCCGCATTGTGTCGGCCGGTGCCGTATGGACCGTAAAAGAATAATATCATCCCATCACTTCCCGTGGATGTCGTAAGAGGCGACTAAGGGACTCACCAGAGAATGGGCAGCAGCGTTCTCTATAAAACGCAACACCATACAGTGCGATCGCCGACCCGCCTGCCAAGCGTGGCGATTATGGCAACCCCCCTTTGGGGGAGGCCTATATCCAGCAGTGGACGTCTTCGGCTGTTATGATGATGATAATGAATGTAATTAGTATGACGAACTCACAACAATACACCTCAACAGACTATGAAAGTTTACAGATGTAACAGTTTTATAGCTAATTTGATAAGACAAAAGTCACATCATATATAATCAAAGCTAAAACGTAGAAACTGACAAAGAAGTAACAAATAATAATTCATTAAACATTAAATATTAACACCAATTAAGACGTGCAGCTTCGTAAGATTCTCTAACAAAATAACTCTGCAACATGTTGATCGCATCTACGCAAAACGTGCGAATATAATAGATTATCATCTGACCTAAATACTCGTGGGCGATCTCCAAAAATATTCACGATACGTCATCCGACCATTTAAACAGTGATAAAATTTTACGAAAAAAATAGCGCACACAGCGACATCTGTACTTTGCTATTCGAGTTAACTTTCGCTCAACTACGATGTCTATCATAGAATTCATAGATGTCAATGTGCTACATATAGCTCAGCAACTGGTTTTGTTGAAAAGACATAAACAAATTGACTTTTTGAAAAGTGCACGTTTCTAAAGCGTATTTTTAATTTTAGATCGACCTGAAGGAGTACCAGCCTCCAGTAACAGCCAGGTGACAGACGACCAAAACACCGTGGGACAGGATCCTGCGCAACTAAATCAGAGCACCCAACATGTGAGCGGTACAAGGTAGGAGCGGCCACCAAACATAGATATAAGAATATTTATATTAAATAGACCATAGGAATATATCTCTAGGACGTAAGTTTATATTGTTTCTGCTATAAATGAAAGTAACGAAGTGTACATACAGTTACACCATAACACGTAATTAATTCTTAATAAAGAAATATGATTAACGTAAATGTATATGCTGATAATATTAGTTTCTTGGATCCAATGCTTTTAAAAATATTTATACTCGTGAATTACTACATTTTGAATCGAGTAAAGGTCAACCGTCTTCCATTACCGAGAGTGTGGCTAGAAATGCTGCGCTTTTGGGAGTAGATAGTTAATAACCACGTTCGAAATAAAAAATCCTGAGCTTGAAGCGGTGTCATATCAGTACCTCTGCCTCGCTAGAGGTTCCCTTATATTTGGATAATATTGCTTTCAATTGTATCACTCTTCTGTCTACTTTTGTAAAAAGGTCTTTCGTCTTCATTTTTATTAACACCATTTTCATTATATGTAATGATTTAAACTCCTTCAAATTTGGTTCTTCGTAATACGCTCTCTCTTATTCTATTTTTCCCATGATAGGCGGCGCTTCATCCATGATAATTGAACTTAATCTTATATCCAGAGTTTTATCTAAATCATAAGTGTACATTCAAACTGGGATATTTTAGTGAGCCAAAGTAGGTAGTTTAAGAATAAAAAATGCGCTACATTGCGCTTTGTAAAATACTAGAACTTAACTAAGGGAGGTGGTACTACAATTCCTGACCTGAATGAGTTTCGCGAGTTTCGCGGTGAATGGGTCTTTGAGCTACATTAACATCTACATTTATCTCTCAGGGATTTATTGCTGCTTCTAATAATTGTAGTATTCTGCTGCTTTATGTAGCTTTGTTTTGATATCAGACGATCATCGGAAATTATTTTTGATTATTGAACTTAATCTTATATCCAGAGTTTTATCTAAATCATAAGTGTACATTCAAACTTGGATATTTTAGTGAGCTAAAGTAGGTAGTTTAAGAATAAAAAATGCGCTACATTGCGCTTTGTAAAATACTAGAACTTAACTAAGGGAGGTGAGGTGGTACTACAGTTCCTGACCTGAATGAGTTTCGCGAGTTTCGCGGTGAATGGGTCTTTGAGCTACATTAACATCTACATTTATCTCTCAGGGATTTATTGCTGCTTCTAATAATTGTAGTCAGGGATTTATTGCTGCTTCTAATAATTGTAGTATTCTGCTGATTTATGTAGCTTTGTTTTGATATCAGACGATCATCGGAAATTATTTTCAGGCTTAGTTTGTTTTTTTGTCTATTTCCATTATCTTCTAGTGTTTTTGTTAATGTCATCAAACACAGGTGCTAACCTTCTCCCCTCACTCTTATCGTCTAATTCAATACCACCGGGGAGAGATCCGTCATTGAGATAAGCTTGCACAAAGTTTTTTTTACTGCTGTAATCTTCTATTACATTTTGTGTGACTTGGACAATATGGCGCCTTTGGTGCCGCCTTTTGGGAATAAGTATGGACGTGGACGAGCATAGGTGGTTGTACTATTTTTTTAATAGTTTTTTCATGATATTTTTACTATAAGGTTATTTATTTAATATTAGGTACCTATAGTCTTATAGAAATTTTATTTGCATCTGCATACTTGTATTTATAGTATGAGAGAAGATTTGGGATATTTGCAATTTCTAGAATATGATTTTAATGTTAGTGTTACGTGATATTATTCATGTCGTATGCTTAGTAGGTGTAAAGGCTTTAACAAGGCTTTATAGATTATGTGTTTAATTTTCCATATTAATCTTTATGTGTACATAAGTAGATAGTAGGTACTATAATAAAACTATTTATAACATATTCCTAAATTCGAATACTATATTCATTCAAGATTATATTAAAACTTCATATTCGACAGACGGGTAATAATGTAGGTAAGCTTAAATAAAATATAAAATGTTCATGAAAATTCCAAACCAAACTTGAACCAAAGGTTTTGTTCTAGTAGTTTTGTCTTTCTAAAATTCTTTATACATTTAACCCTAACATAATATAATATATTAAAAAAAAAGAAAAATAAAAAAATAATATGAATAAATAATAAGAGCTTGTTCCTTTCCGAGAGCACATGTTTTTTTTTTCAACAGATAACAAACATATTTAAATATTTCTGATATAGTAATAGACAGAAATAAAAATATACATAAAACGTACGCACGCATACGTGTATACGTAAATAAAATATAATGTAAAAAATAAAAATAAAATTTTTTGTTTATAATTTTTTTAGCTTCACCGTTAAAACTCCCATTCATACAAGGTAACATAATACCGCCGTATTTTTGCGTATATTTTTTCCAGTAAACACCTATTTTCACACTGACTGTCGGTTAATTCTTTACCTATGTAGGTTAAAAACCTAAATAATTTATTGAAATACAATTTCTTTATTAAATAATTTAAAAAATTTAGGCGAGAAAACTTTTATGCATTTCTAAAATGCAACATTGGCCTGTTAAGGAAAATTAATTAAAACTATTTTTTTATTCTAATGTCGTGCATTTTAACCAAACAGTTAAGTATAAGGTCTTCGATTTAAAAATATTTATTAAATAGGAAGAATATTGATTAATCGCTTCTTTTGCCTGCTCCCTTTTTCTTCGTACTATCGGATTTAACATTATTATCGGATTATATAATTTTTTCACTAATGTAAGCTAACGCTAATTTTTTCAGCGTTCTATTCGTTATTCACAAAAAAGTTTAATCTTACGTCACCCCGTAAACTTGGAAGAATATTGATTAATCACTTCTTTTGTCTGCTCCCTTTTTCTTCGTACTATCGGATTTAACATTATTATCGGATTATATATTTTTTTCACTAGTGTAAGCTAACGCTAATTTTTTCAGCGATCTGTTCGTTATTCACAAAAAAGTTTAATCTTACGTCAGCCCGTAAACTTGATACTTAACTAATAGATTCAAAATAAATAGATTAAGTAAGAGTTCCAAACTTCGCTACTCCGAGTACCTTTTGATGCAATATAAATACCTCGCTTTGTAATAAAGCTTAGAATCACATTAATAATAATTGAAAAATAAGCTTATTCATAAAATTGATAAATCAAATCTCGTCCTTTACGATAACACTTTTGGCACAATAATAATTATTGAATATTCGCTCTTACACTGTATCTGAAGCACTTTATAAGAAAATGAGATCTTGTTACGGGTAAACATAAGTTAAATCATCGAATTAAATTAAAACAACGATTAGCTTGGCTTCATATCTTAATTAATACATAAAATAATCTAAATTGTTAGAATATTATCAGAATAAATAGATACGTAACAAAATATAATATAATCCATGTATAATATAACAAATATTATTACAAATCTTTAGAAGATAGATCTTATTGAAAACAGGAATATTCGAAATTAGTTTAGTGCGATATGAATAATCGTATTCATTTATCTATCAAATAAAACTTAGTTAAATGCTAGATTTATATCAAATGACATTATTACCAAAAACTTATTAAAAAAAAACAAATTATGGAATATAATTTACTGATCAGTAAGCTGTTTTACGATCTGGCAGGTCAAAAGAGGACTGTGTCGATTTACAATTCGTCGATAATATTATCTACAAAAATATATCAAAACCTTATTTTATTCACAATAATTAGGACAGATAAAAATGAAAAAAAAAATGAATACAAAATTCAGCAATATTAAAAACCGGATTAATTTTGTATCAACTTTTTAAACAGGCTATACATATAGGCTATAGTAGGCTATAACAATATAGGCTTTATTCTAATGAGCTGACGAATAGACCATCTTCTGTGGCTTTTTGCCCTTATCGAGACCGAGCCATTTCATATTGGTGTTCTCTGGCTATACAAAATATCTTTGAAATCTTTGTACAGTTAATGTTAGTCTCGTTTAGTCTATAAGAAGCTTAACCGGCGGACTGAAGTCCCACCATTCGAGCAGAAATGATTATTTTTAGTATCGTTACTTTGTGCGTGGAAGTTTTTGTGGGCTGTTTAACATCTATATTTCAATTACAAAACCCCTTCTTGTGGTCAGTCTTTTCTTTAAGTTCTTTTACAGAACGTCGTTCACCAGCAAAATGTGTAGCGCCTTTGTAAATAATGTCGATGTTCAACGAGTGTTGCTCGTAGGTAGTCTTAAGGAGTAGTTACAGTTCTAGTTTAGTTAGTTTTTGATGTTTATTGTATTTTTTCACTTTATGAAAGAATTGTAATTTTGTTTATTAAGCTTCATTGGATCTCTATGAAAGTCGTGATATTGAGTGTATCTATAATAGATACAAATGTTGTTTTAAGTTTAAGCATATACATTACGTGTCACTTTGTATCTTCTTTGGCTTATTTTATTTTCTTTATTGTGGCGTAACTGTACATTATCGAGGCTGCCGAGAATTGATATATGTTTATCATCTCCTCTGTTTAAAACGTGGAGTAAATTATGCCAAAGCTTGTAAACGGATTCTAGTAGTAGTTACCAGTCCAAGGCTGCCTCGAAATGATTAAAAAATTTCAAGACGTATTTCGGTGATATCGACAATAGAGTAGATTCTTAAAAACTATTTTAGTTTTTATACAAGTGATAAGGTCCCAAATTTTGTGTAATGTTAAACGAATATATCCAGAAAAAGTGTGGTACACCTTTTCAATTTTCTCTCCGTGTACGTCGTTGTGTATTTTCAGAATTTTGAATCTTGTTTGTAACAAAAGCGCCACTATTATGGTTGTTTAAATCCCTGCAAATGCACGGAATATCATTGTTGAACAGGTGTCTTTTTCAGGAATGTTTAATTTAGAATTAAACTAAACATTCCTGAAAAAGACAACCCTTCAACTGAAGACACATCTGTGTCTTGGTTGGTTTACACGTATCCGCGTGTAAACCTTGATTTTAGTTTTGAACTATAATTGTGTATACATTAGGCCGAGATTTACTTATTGTGTGCAATTTAAAAATAGGTGGAAGTGACGATTCAACATAAAATTTATTTTGGCCTTTAAGGCTTACAATTGCTTATAAAGTTGATATTATGATATAATTAGTTATTATACATTGTAAAACCAAATTAACGTGGACAAACCAAATATTATAAAACCTAAGAGTAAGATAGACATTTGCATTTAAAAACCAATGATTTTCGATTTATCTTCATTGGCTACGTAATTATTTTATAAGTCATCAATAGTACATTGAAAATTAACGAAATTATGATGCAGCGAGAATTTTCTTTTCACTATCTATCCCCTAAGAGAATAACTTATTTATAACCTTTTCATTGAGGGGACATAGTCTATAAAGATTCACAACATTCTGTATGGAGCCATCGATATTTACTTCACATTATTCAAGCAAAACAAATTCAGAACTCTTATCAAAATCTGCTGAATCTGAGCAATCAATTTCATCTAAAACTGAGCATTTTCTACGAAAACATTTTTCTTTGCTTTGTCATCTTTTGGAACATTGACTTGATCTAAAAAAAAACAAAAAAACTGTCTCTATAACTATCGCGTGGACTGAAAAAACATATTGGATGGTGCTATTGTTTTATTCATTAGTGGTTAAACCTCTAATGTAAAACATGGACCTGATACCAACTGAAAAATTAGTAATTTTTACACCTTGGTAAAACTACTTTATTCTCTAGCCAGGATTTTTAACATATCTGTTTACTTGCAAATTATGAGTTATCGTACAAATACAGATTCTACTAGTTCTATCTAGTCTTATATTACGGAATGATTTTTTTTCCCCGTTAGGTTCGTGTTTAGGTATAGAAAGAACCTAAAACAGTTCTTCTATGATAGCGCTATGATAAGTAAGCTTGTTTATAATACCACTGATGCGACCGCTACAAGAGATTCATTCTTTTGTAGCGGTGCATCAATGAGGGGTGCAAGGGGTGAACACACAAGTACCAGTTCGCCCAAGTCAACCTCACCTGCGCGCGGTGCACCCCGCCTAGACTAGCGAGGCTCTGGCGACCGACAGATGGCGGTATATCCATCCAGCTAGCCAGCTTTCACATCCGTGACCAAAAACGCAAGATCTGGCATAGCTGAACGCCAAGCCACCACCCGATAGGGCTTGGATAGCTGCTATTTAACATCGTCCCTGATCTTCTGGTTTAGTTATTCTGTCTTTATCTTTCTTGATTATAATTTCTTCTTAACCTTTCATCTGTAACTTTCCTCCTTCTTGTTTCTACTTTTCCTACATCTTCTAAATCTATCTTCTGGCTTTTATCTTTCTGATTTCTTCTGTCTTCTAAAAATTTCAGCTGTAACTTTCGTTCTTTTAATCTTCTACTTATGTTTTCTGTTCCATTTAATTTGTAAGTCTTTTGTATTTTATATGCTGTTATTTCAATCATAGACTTTGTTTCACTATTTTTGGGTTAGTGTACGTAAGCGAAAAAATTTCCGAAAGGTAATCCTTTCACACGTCCTGGGTATTAGAGTACACGAAAAAAAGGGATTTCCTAAATTGAATCCCTGTATTCCGGTTAGTTGATCTGATTTGATTGATTTTAATATCCTGTTTGGGACAAAGAGCGGCCATTTACTTGTTTAAGTGGTTTTTTTTCCCTTCATGTTACTTCCCAACTGTTTAATCTTTTGTTTCTCCTTATTTAAAAGGTTAGTTATCTTTTGTTGTTTAATGTTTAGTTATCCTTTTACTTATTTCAATGATTTTTACGTGTATTCAGTTATTAGCACCATATTTTCTTATAAATTGGTTCTACATTTTGGATAACTTTCCCACTTCATCGTCATCAAACCTTCCTCATATTTCCCTTTTTATATGGCATAATACTTACAACGAATAGGTACTCGAAGTAATCACGACACGATGACACTCTCGATTTTCCTAGATTAATACGAATGTATGCACAACTTGGCTTTTTCGAGTTAGCGACCAGTTCCTTACTGTGGCCCGTCATTGTTACACCTCTTTAATCAAAAGCATGTAACAATGACGGGTCACTCCCGTGTCACCGTGTTGTGTTTAATTTGTGTCCAAATCATTTTCATGAAATCCAAAAATGTCGGTTAATGTCTTTATTAGTTTATTATAATAGTTTCCTTCAGTTCCGTTATTTTATGTTTGGGGTGCAAGGGGGAAGCGTTAGACATCTAGTTTCTTCAAACCATCCTCTCCTGCTCGCGGCGCACCCTGCTACTACCGACGAGGCTCTGGTGTCCGACAGATGGCGGCTATAACCATCTTCTGTTATTCTGACTATACTTATTCCCAATGTTTTGGGACAGTTAGGAAAAAACATCTCACCACCAACAGAACAAATTACTGGTGCAAAATAACTGGTTCTGTTCATAACGGAGATCCGTTTAACTTCCAAACTCAAGTTTCATTTTTTCAAAAACCGGTGTAGAGCGAGTCGGGTCGCGCACCGAGGGTTCCGTACCATCACATAAAACGTGAAATGTTTTTAAATTTTCATCGGCGAGGCCTATATTTGTCAGAGAATATTAACACTACGGTGTATATTGCAGTTTTAGATCAGCGACATCTTTTGACCGATAGTGGAACTAATATAGTTTTTGTTGTTGATTTCTGAAAACGGAGAATTTTCTATTTGGAGACATCGTTTTTTTCTTTCTGTAATCTTTACATCAAATTCTATCACAATAATTTCAGATTTTTACTTTTGAAAATTTAGGAGATAAGGGGGCGGGGGAACGATCAATTTTTTTAATTTTTCGTTAAAAGTTGATCACCATGCAGCCTAATGATAATTTGCTAATAGCGCTCTTTCCTATAATACCCTATATGCCCGCCCTAGTAGCCCCACTTAGAATTTTTAAGGACTCCTTTCAGTCGCTGTTGCAAAGAAAAAACATTGTTATTTCTTATTTGCAAAATAGTTGAGCAAACGTCATTTAAAACTATTCCAAATTTATAGTCGATAGCATTAGTAGTTCTTGAGATATCCAGCTGTGACAGACGGGCAATCTAAGTTACACCATAAGGGTTCGTTTTTACCATTCTGGTACGGAACTCTAAAAACAGAATTTCTATTTTCAGTTACGTGTTTTAGTTTCCTTTACAATAACAATACAGTTCGAATCAAATTGCTGCTTTATGCTTTGAAGTCTTCGAGTCGTAGTCGTTCGTGCATTAATCACTCTTCAAAACATGTGATCATTCAGAATTAACTGATTGTTTTCCATTCGGTCGAAACACAGTTATGGTCGTACTTTAACAACAACGCACAAAAGGGCTTTACAACACCCGAGTTAATTTCATTATAAGACTTTCATCTAGAAAGTGTATCATACTGAGCAAAGAGATTTGTGAATATTGCGACATTCGCTGTCACTGATAGAATGGCATTTTATCTAAAGTCTCTGATTGCTGAAGACTCTATATCAGGTTATGACTTCGAACAATATCAACACCGTTAGAAATGATGTTACTTGAATCAAAGGGAGTCCACCGTTTGATAACTTTCTTGTCTTTTTTCACTAGCGATAGTGAGACTTAGATCTAATGAGATTATCGATTTTCGCCATTGGTTAAATATTTTATTTACTTTTGATCAAATCAACAAAATTGTTAATGCATCTTTATTTTTACGTCTCAATAATATAATTTATGAAATATTAGATTGCAATATAATGGCACAACAGCTGAAACGTATTGAAAACACTAGTTGTTAGTGTTTATATTAGAATCATAGATATAAAACATTAAAGTAAAAGTTATTTAAAAGCAACAAATAAACGTAAAATCTGCAAAAAAAAGGCAAAGACCTGTGATGACGGGTGTTTCTTTCGTAAAGAACAAAAATTCCTACTGTACCGTGATAATGTATAAAACTATGTATGCAGGTAGTCTATTTCTGCCATTTCTCTGAAAATGAATTTATGTCGGGTATGCTCAAGAACACACATGAGTAGCAGCATGATGTCGAGGAAGTGGAAGAGATGGAAGCTAATAAAATTTTCTGGAATTACTGTATATAGCTAAAATTAATTAAAATCAGGAAATAAAAGGGAGTATTTCAGTATTAAAATAAAGCAAGAATATGATAGTAAACCCACACTACTTTAACAAAATCCCCTTTTATTTGTTTTCTAGCGATATGTTGATTGAGCATGACAAATTGCGGCATATCGATGTTTCCAACAAATTGAAAACAATAAATCTGAGTAGTAAAGTTACACTTTCTCTAAGCAACTGCAGGCTTCACTCCACAAGAATATACATCTAAAACCGCGGCAACTTGTAATGATGATATCTTAAGCGATGATACTCCATATCGCTGAATAAATTGTAGGATGTTCTTATTCTAAAGCGAAACTTGTTTGTTCGTATTGCGTAAATTCCGAAACTCCTCGCCGACAGCTTCTTAATCTATATTAATGTTTTGTAAAGAATTTTAGAGCTATTTTAAATAAGACGTTTTAAACTCCATGTTAAATCTTTATAGTGTGATACTAACGATATTTTTTGAAAAATATTGCACATTATATAAGGAATGGCTTTGAACCTAACAATATATGCACATGTTGCGTATGTTTGGAATACTTAAGCTGTTTCCGATATGTGTCTTCAATTATATTAATTTGTAATCTTTACTTAGCATTCCACTTTCACTCATCGGCCAGAATTATTTCTTGTCAACCATTCTGTCACATTACTACAAGGTTTCCTGCCACAACATATGCTGCATAGTTGACTTCAGGATTGTTTTCGGTTCTCATTCGAATTTGAAGTTTAACCTCTGACTAAGTGAGTTTGAATTTTCGACGTTTCTGGTAAATTTCGATTACATGGAAACATATTTCGATGATTGTGGTATATACTACTACGCTATGCTCATTGAGTTTTTGTGAACACCCTTTTTTCTGCACCAACAACTGGTGCATACTAGTTCTTGATAGTTAAAAGAAGTTGACTTCAGAGAGAGACACACAAACAGAGGTTGGTTTTTGGTACTCATTCGAATATGAGGTTGAACCTCACGTGTTTTGGAACAATTTTTTCGAATTACAATTCAACATCGTTGTCTTCATTGTCATCGAATGTCGCAATGCATTATGCTTAATTCAACTATTTGAAAGTCATTTTACTTGCACAGATTACTTGCGTGGGTATTTTTGCCATTCATTTGAGGTGAATTTATCTCAGGCTGGTATCTTCGAGGGCAAAAGTTTCGCTATTCTGTATAAGAGGAAGAGGACTTCAGGTTGCGCGGTTGACTTCAGGTTAGTTTGAATCTTCATTCGAATTTGAGTTTGATACCCAAGTTTTCCGGCACAATTTTTCCAATTCCAATTCAACATCGTTCTCATCATCGTCATCGAGTATAACAATGCACAGGATATATAGAAAAGAGGAATATTTAGAAGTCATATTTCGTACGACTATCAGTTGCTGCAGAAGAGTTGGAGGATGTCAGGGAAGCATTATTCCTTCGAACATTTTCTAGATTTTCTGCCATAACACCTGCTGCATAGTTGAGTTCAGGTAGGATTTCGGTCTTCATTCGAATTTGAGGTGGTACCTCGTGTGTTTCGGCACAAGTTTTTCAATGCTCAGGATATAAAACGATTTCTAAGTTGACCGTGCTTCTTTTTTATTTTTCGTCGGTACCTCTGCCAATCATTTGAGGTGAATCTTTCTCAGGCGGGTATCTTCAAGGACAAACATAGCAGTTTGTGAGATTTTTCAAATTTAAATTAAACAATACAACGATCTAGATGGTCATCGAGAATTACAATGCACAGGATATAAAACAATTCGGGATGCCATACCCGTGAGATGTGAATCTATATCAGGCAAGTATTGCTTCAAGGGCAAACGTTACGCTATTCTGTAGAATAGGAAGAGGACTTCAGGTTGCACGGTTGACTTCAGGTTAGTTTGAATCTTCATTCGAATTTGAGTTTGATACCCAAGTTTTCCGGCACAATTTTTCCAATTTCATTCAACATCGTTCTCATCATCGTCATCGATAATAACAATGCACAGGATGTATAGAAAAGAAGAATATTTAGAAGTCATATTTCGTGGGACTATCAGTTGCTGCAGAAGAGTTGGAGGATGTCAGGGAAGCATTATTCCTTCGAACATTTTCTAGGTTTTCTGCCATAACACCTGCTGCATAGTTGAGTTCAGGTAGGATTTCGGTCTTCATTCGAATTTGAGGTGGTACAGCGTGTGTTTCGGCACAAGTTTTTCAATGCTCAGGATATAAAACGATTTCTAAGTTGATCGTGCTTCTTTCTTATTTTTCGTCGGTACCTCTGCCAATCCTTTGAGGTGATTCTTTCTCAGGCGGGTATCTTCAAGGGCAAACATTGTAGTATGCTTTAGAAGAATCAATTCAATTCAATTCAATTCTATTCAATTCAATGCAATTCTATTCATCTCAGACGGTTTATTTTGAGGGCAAACAATGCAGTTTAGCTTTAGAAGAGGTGGAATATGTCAGGAATGCATTTATTCCTACGTCAATTTTCAAAGTATTCTGCCACAACGATCGCTTCATAGTTGACTCAGGTTGGTTTATAGTCCTCATTCGAATTTGAGGTTGAACCTCACGTGTTTCGGCACAATTTTTTCGAATTTCAATTCAACATTGTTGTTTTTATCATCATCGAGAATTACAATGCACAGGATATAAAACGATTTCGAAGTTACCATTGCTTCTATTGGATTTTTTGATGGTACTTCTGCCATTCCTTTGAGGTAGATCTATCTCAGGCGGGTGTCTTCAAGGACAAACATAGCAGTTTGTAAACTTTTTCAAATTTAAATTAAACAATACAACGATTTACATCGTCTTCGAGTATTACAATGCACATGATATAAAACAATTCGGAATGCCATTCCCGTCAAATGTGAATCTATCTCAGTCGAATATTTCTTTGAGGACAAACTTATCGCTGTTCTGTATAAGAGGAAAAGAACTTCAGGTTGCACGGTTGACTTCAGGTTTGTTTGGGTCTTCATTCGAATTTGAGTTTGATCCTCAAGTTTTCCGATACCATTTTTCCAATTTCAATTCAACATCGTTTTCATCATTGTCATCGAGTAATACAATGCACAGGATATAAACCAATTCGGGATGCCATTCCGGTCAGATGGGAATCCATCTCAGACGGGTATCAGTTTGTGAAATTTTTCAAATTTAAATTAAACATTACAACGATCTACATCGTCATCGAGTATTACAATGCACATGATATGAAACAATTCGGGATTATATTCTTGTCAAATGTGAGTCTATCTCAGGCAAGTATTTCTTCGAGGGAAACGTACCGCTATTCTGTAGAATTACAATGCACAGGATGTATAGAAAAGAAGAATATTTAGAAGTCATATTTCGTACGACTATCAGTTGCTGCAGAAGAGTTGGAGGATGTCAGGGAAGCATTATTCCTTCGAACATTTTCTAGGTTTTATGCCATAACAACTGCTGCATAGTTGAGTTCAGGTAGGTTTTCGGTCTTCATTCGAATTTGAGGTGATACCTCGTGTGTTTCGGCACAAGTTTTTCAATGCTCAGCATATAAAACGATTTTTAAGTTGACCGTGCTTCTTTTTTAATTTTCGTCGGTACCTCTGCCAATCATTTGAGGTGAATCTTTCTCAGGCGGGGGTATCTTCAAGGACAAACATAGCAGTTTGTGAAATTTTTCAAATTTAAATTAAACAATACAACGATCTAGATGGTCATCGAGAATTACAATGCACAGGATATAAAACAATTCGGGATGCCATACCCGTGAGATGTGAGTCTATATCAGGCAAGTATTGCTTCGAGGGCAAACGTTTCGCTATTCTGTAGAATAGGAAGAGGACTTTTCACAATTTTTCCAATTTCATTCAACATCGTTCTCATCATCGTCATCGAGAATAACAATGCACAGGATGTATAGAAAAGAAGAATATTTAGAAGTCATATTTCGTGCGACTATCAGTTGCTGCAGAAGAGTTGGAGGATGTCTGGGAAGCATTATTCCTTCGAACATTTTCTAGGTATTCTGCAATAACACCTGCTGTATAGTTCAGTTCAGGTAGGATTTCGGTCTTCATTCGAATTTGAGGTGGTACCTCGTGTGTTTCGGCACAAGTTTTTCAATGCTCAGGTTATAAAACGATTTCTAAGTTGATCGTGCTTCTTTCTTATTTTTCGTCGGTACCTCTGCCAATCCTTTGAGGTGATTCTTTCTCAGGCGGGTATCTTCAAGGGCAAACATTGTAGTATGCTTTAGAAGAAGTCAATTCAATTCTATTCAATTCAATGCAATTCTATTCATCTCAGACGGTTAATTTTGAGGGCAAACAATGCAGTTTAGCTTTAGTAGAGGTGGAATATGTCAGGAATGCATTTATTCCTACGTCAATTTTCAAAGTATTCTGCCACAACGATCGCTTCATAGTTGACTCAGGTTGGTTTATAGTTCTCATTCGAATTTGAAATTGAACCTCACGTGTTTCGGCACAATTTTTTCGGATTTCAATTCAACATTGTTGTTTTCATCATCATCGAGAATTACAATGCACAGGATATAAAACGATTTCGAAGTTACCATTGCTTCTATTGAATTTTTTGATGGTACTTCTGCCATTCCTTTGAGGAAGATCTTTCTCAGGCGGGTGTCTTCAAGGACAAACATAGCAGTTTGTAAAATTTTTCAAATTTAAATTAAACAATACAACGATTTACATCGTCTTCGAGTATTACAATGCACATGATATAAAACAATTCGGGATGCCATTCCCGTCAGATGTGAATCTATCTCAGTCGAGTATTTCTTCGAGGGCAAACTTATCGCTGTTCTGTAGAAGAGGACAAGAACTTCAGGTTGCACGGTTGACTTCAGGTTTGTTTGGGTCTTCATTCGAACTTGAGTTTGATCCTCAAGTTTTCCGGTACCATTTTTCCAATTTCAATTCAACATCGTTTTCATCATTGTCATCGAGTAATACAATGCACAGGATATAAACCAATTCGGGATGCCATTCCGGTCAGATGGGAATCCATCTCAGACGGGTATCAGTTTGTGAAATTTTTCAAATTTAAATTAAACAATAAAACGATCTACATCGTCATCGAGTATTACAATGCACATGATATGAAACAATTCGGGATTATATTCTTGTCAAATGTGAGTCTATCTCAGGCAAGTATTTCTTCGAGGGAAACGTATCGCTATTCTGTAGAATTACAATGCACAGGATGTATAGAAAAGAAGAATATTTAGAAGTCATATTTCGTGCGACTATCAGTTGCTGCAGAAGAGTTGGAGGATGTCAGGGAAGCATTATTCCTTCGAACATTTTCTAGGTTTTCTGCCATAACACCTGCTGCATAGTTGAGTTCAGGTAGGATTTCGGTCTTCATTCGAATTTGAGGTGGTACCTGGTGTGTTTCGGCACAAGTTTTTCAATACTCAGGATATAAAACGATTTCTAAGTTGATCGTGCTTCTTTTTTATTTTTCTTCGGTACCTCTGCCAATCCTTTGAGGTGATTCTTTCTCAGGCGGGTATCTTCAAGGGCAAACATTGTAGTATGCTTTAGAAGAAGTCAATTCAATTCTATTCAATTCAATGCAATTCTATTCATCTCAGACGGTTAATTTTGAGGGCAAACAATGCAGTTTAGCTTTAGTAGAGGTGGAATATGTCAGGAATGCATTTATTCCTACGTCAATTTTCAAAGTATTCTGCCACAACGATCGCTTCATAGTTGACTCAGGTTGGTTTATAGTTCTCATTCGAATTTGAGATTGAACTTCACGTGTTTCGGCACAATTTTTTCGAATTTCAATTCAACATTGTTGTTTTTATCATCACAGGATGTATAGAAAAGAAGAATATTTAGAAGTCATATTTCGTGGGACTATCAGTTGCTGCAGAAGAGTTGGAGGATGTCAGGGAAGCATTATTCCTTCGAACATTTTCTAGGTTTTCTGCCATAACACCTGCTGCATAGTTCAGTTCAGGTAGGATTTCGGTCTTCATTCGAATTTGAGGTGGTACCTCGTGTGTTTCGGCACAAGTTTTTCAATGCTCAGGATATAAAACGATTTCTAAGTTGACCGTGCTTCTTTTTTAATTTTCGTCGGTACCTCTGCCAATCCTTTGAGGTGAATCTTTCTCAGGCGGGTATCTTCAAGGACAAACATAGCAGTTTGTGAGATTTTTCAAATTTAAATTAAACAATACAACGATCTAGATGGTCATCGAGAATTACAATGCACAGGATATAAAACAATTCGGGATGCCATACCCGTGAGATGTGAATCTATATCAGGCAAGTATTGCTTCAAGGGCAAACGTTTCGCTATTCTGTATAAGAGGAAGAGGACTTCAGGTTGCGCGGTTGACTTCAGGTTAGTTTGAATCTTCATTCGAATTTGAGTTTGATACCCAAGTTTTCCGGCACAATTTTTCCAATTTCATTCAACATCGTTCTCATCATCGTCATCGAGAATAACAATGCACAGGATGTATAGAAAAGAAGAATATTTAGAAGTCATATTTCGTGCGACTATCAGTTGCTGCAGAAGAGTTGGAGGATGTCAGGGAAGCATTATTCCTTCGAACATTTTCTAGGTATTCTGCAATAACACCTGCTGTATAGTTCAGTTCAGGTAGGATTTCGGTCTTCATGCGAATTTGAGGTGGTACCTCGTGTGTTTCGGCACAAGTTTTTCAATGCTCAGGTAAAACGATTTCTAAGTTGATCGTGCTTCTTTTTTATTTTTCGTTGGTACCTCTGCCAATCCTTTGAGGTAATTCTTTCTCAGGCGGGTATCTTCAAGGGCAAACATTGTAGTATGCTTTAGAAGAAGTCAATTCAATTCTATTCAATTCAATGCAATTCTATTCATCTCAGACGGTTAATTTTGAGGGCAAACAATGCAGTTTAGCTTTAGTAGAGGTGGAATATGTCAGGAATGCATTTATTCCTACGTCAATTTTCAAAGTATTCTGCCACAACGATCGCTTCATAGTTGACTCAGGTTGGTTTATAGTACTCATTCGAATTTGAGATTGAACCTCACGTGTTTCGGCACAATTTTTTCGGATTTCAATTCAACATTGTTGTTTTCATCATCATCGAGAATTACAATGCACAGGATATAAAACGATTTCGAAGTTACCATTGCTTCTATTGAATTTTTTGATGGTACTTCTGCCATTCCTTTGAGGTAGATCTATCTCAGGCGGGTGTCTTCAAGGACAAACATAGCAGTTTGTAAAATTTTTCAAATTTAAATTAAACAATACAACGATTTACATCGTCTTCGAGTATTACAATGCACATGATATAAAACAATTCGAAATGCCATTCCCGTCAAATGTGAATCTATCTCAGTCGAATATTTCTTTGAGGACAAACTTATCGCTGTTCTGTATAAGAGGAAAAGAACTTCAGGTTGCACGGTTGACTTCAGGTTTGTTTGGGTCTTCATTCGAATTTGAGTTTGATCCTCAAGTTTTCCGATACCATTTTTTCAATTTCAATTCAACATCGTTTTCATCATTGTCATCGAGTAATACAATGCACAGGATATAAACCAATTCGGGATGCCATTCTGGTTAGATGGGATTCCATCACAGTCGGGTATCAGTTTGTGAAATTTTTCAAATTTAAATTAAACAATACAACGATCTACATCGTCATCGAGTATTACAATGCACATGATATGAAACAATTCGGGATTATGTTCTTGTCAAATGTGAGTCTATCTCAGGCAAGTATTTCTTCGAGGGAAACGTATCGCTATTCTGTAGAATTACAATGCACAGGATGTATAGAAAAGAGGAATATTTAGAAGTCATATTTCGTACGACTATCAGTTGCTGCAGAAGAGTTGGAGGATGTCAGGGAAGCATTATTCCTTCGACCATTTTCTAAGTTTTCTGCCATAACAACTGCTGCATAGTTGAGTTCAGGTCGGCTTTCGGTCTTCATGCGAATTTGAGGTGGTACCTCGTGTGTTTCGGCACAAGTTTTTCAATGCTCAGGATATAAAACGATTTCTAAGTTGACCGTGCTTCTTTTTTAATTTTCGTCGGTACCTCTGCCAATCCTTTGAGGTGAATCTTTCTCAGGCGGGTATCTTCAAGGACAAACATAGCAGTTTGTGAGATTTTTCAAATTTAAATTAAACAATACAACGATCTAGATGGTCATCGAGAATTACAATGCACAGGATATAAAACAATTCGGGATGCCATACCCGTGAGATGTGAATCTATATCAGGCAAGTATTGCTTCGAGGGCAAACGTTTCGCTATTCTGTAGAATAGGAAGAGGACTTCAGGTTGCACGGTTGACTTCAGGTTAGTTTGAATCTTCATTCGAATTTGAGTTTGATACCCAAGTTTTCCGGCACAATTTTTCCAATTTCATTCAACATCGTTCTCATCATCGTCATCGAGAATAACAATGCATAGGATGTATAGAAAAGAAGAATATTTAGAAGTCATATTTCGTGCGACTATCAGTTGCTGCAGAAGAGTTGGAGGATGTCAGGGAAGCATTATTCCTTTGAACATTTTCTAGGTATTCTGCAATAACACCTGCTGTATAGTTCAGTTCAGGTAGGATTTCGGTCTTCATGCGAATTTGAGGTGGTACCTCGTGTGTTTCGGCACAAGTTTTTCAATGCTCAGGATATAAAACGATTTCTAAGTTGATCGTGCTTCTTTTTTATTTTTCGTCGGTACCTCTGCCAATCCTTTGAGGTGATTCTTTCTCAGGCGGGTTTCTTCAAGGGCAAACATTGTAGTATGCTTTAGAAGAAGTCAATTCAATTCTATTCAATTCAATGCAATTCTATTCATCTCAGACGGTTAATTTTGAGGGCAATCAATGCAGTTTGCTTTAGAAGAGGTGGAATATGTCAGGAATGCATTTATTCCTACGTCAATTTTCAAAGTATTCTGCCACAACGATCGCTTCATAGTTGACTCACGTTGGTTTATAGTCCTCATTCGAATTTGAGGTTGAACCTCACGTGTTTCGGCACAATTTTTTCGAATTTCAATTCAACATTGTTGTTTTTATCATCATCGAGAATTACAATGCACAGGATATAAAACGATTTCGAAGATGCCATTGCTTCTATTGGATTTTTTGATGGTACTTCTGCCATTCCTTTGAGGTAGATCTATCTCAGGCGGGTGTCTTCAAGGACAAACATAGCAGTTTGTAAAAATTTTCAAATTTAAATTAAACAATACAACGATTTACATCGTCTTCGAGTATTACAATGCACATGATATAAAACAATTCGGAATGCCATTCCCGTCAAATGTGAATCTATCTCAGTCGAATATTTCTTTGAGGACAAACTTATCGCTATTCTGTAGAAGAGGAAAAGAACTTCAGGTTGCACGGTTGACTTCAGGTTCGTTTGGGTCTTCATTCGAATTTGAGTTTGATCCTCAAGTTTTCTGGTACCATTTTTCCAATTTCAATTCCACATCGTTTTCATCATTGTCATCGAGTATTACAATGCACAGGATATAAACTAATTCGGGATGCCATTCCGGTCAGATGGGAATCCATCACAGTCGGGTATCAGTTTGTGAAATTTTTCAAATTTAAATTAAACAATCCAACGATCTACATCGTCATCGAGTATTACAATGCACATGATATGAAACAATTCGGGATTATGTTCTTGTCAAATGTGAGTCTATCTCAGGCAAGTATTTCTTCGAGGGCAAACGTATTGCTATTCTGTAGAATTACAATGCACAGGATATATAGGAAAGAGGAATATTTAGATGTCATATTTCGTGCGACTATCAGTTAATGTAGAAGAGGTGGAGGATATCAGGGAAGCATTATTCCTTCGGCTATTTTCAAAGTTTTCTGCTGCAACGACCGCTTCGTAGTTGACTTCAGGTTAATTTTTAGTCCTCATTCGAATTCGAGGTTGAACTTCACGTGATTCGGCACAATTTTTTCGAATTTCAATTCAACGTCAATGTCGTCATCGTCATCGAGTATTACAATGCACAGGATATAAAACAATTCGGGATGCCATACCCGTCAAATGTGAATCTATCTCAGTCGAGTATTTCTTCGAGGGCAAACTTATCGCTGTTCTGTAGAAGAGGAAAAGAACTTCAGGTTGCACGGTTGACTTCAGGTTTGTTTGGATCTTCATTCGAATTTTAGTTTGATCCTCAAGTTTTCCGGTACTATTTTTCCAATTTCAATTCAACATCGTTTTCATCATTGTCATCGAGTATTACAATGCACAGGATATAAACCAATTCGGGATGCCATTCCGGTCAGATGGGAATCCATCTCAGACGGGTATCAGTTTGTGAAATTTTTCAAATTTTAATTAAACAATACAACGATCTACATCGTCATCGAGTATTACAATGCACATGATATGAAACAATTCGGGATTATGTTCTTGTTAAATGTGAGTCTATCTCAGGCAAGTATTTCTTCGAGGGCAAACGTATTGCTATTCTGTAGAATTACAATGCACAGGATATATAGGAAAGAGGAATATTTAGATGTCATATTTCGTGCGACTATCAGTTGCTGTAGAAGAGGTGGAGGATATCAGGGAAGCATTATTCCTTCGGCTATTTTCAAAGTTTTCTGCTGCAACGACCGCTTCATAGTTGACTTCAGGTTAATTTTTAGTCCTCATTCGAATTTGAGGTTGAACTTCACGTGTTTCGGCACAATTTTTTCGAATTTCAATTCAACGTCAATGTCGTCATCGTCGTCGAGTATTACAAGGCAAAGGGTGGAAAACAATTTCAAAGTTGTTCTTGCTTCTGGTTTTTTTTTTCGCTGGTACCTCTGCCATTCGTTTGAGGTGAATATATCTCAGGCGGTTATCATCGAGGGCAAACGTAGCAGTATGCTGTATAAAGAGATTTCAGGGAGCCATTATTCCTTCGACTATTTTTAAGGTTTACTGCCACAACATCTGCTGCATAGTTGACTCCAGGATGGTTTTCGGTCCTCATTCGAATTTGATGTTGAACCTCACATCTTTCGACGCAAATTTTTCGAACTTTAATTCAACATCGTTGTCTTCGTCGTCATCGAATATTACAATGCACAGGATATAAAACGATTCGGGAGTCATATTTGTAGCGATTGTTGAGTTCAGTACCTCTGCCATGTCCGTCAAATGTGAATCTATCTCAGGCGAGTATCTCTTCAAGGGCAAACGTATCGCTATGCTGTAGAAGAGGTAGAGTAGGTACTTCAGGTTGCATAGTTGACTTAAGGTTGGTTAAAGTCTATATTCGAATATGAGGTCAAACCACTGACGTAGTGAGTTCGAGCTTTCGTTTTTTCTGGTAATTAATTTCGATTATTTAGAAACATATTTCGGTTAGTATTGTATTTAACTATGGTCTTGGCAATCGCCCAATGCCGTTTGTTACGTTTATACTATAGTGGTGTTGAGGTTCGTTTTTGGTTTTCATTTGAATTTGAGGTTGAACCTCACGTGTTCCAGAACAAATTTTCCAATTTCAATTCAACATCATTCTCCTCATCGTCATGGAGTATTACAATGCACAGGATTAGATTAGACCGCTAGGTAAGCTCAACACCGTCTACCAGGTGGAATGCGTGGGCATCATCCTAGCGGTTCATGCCGTAGAAACCAGGAGAGTCACGGATATCCACATTCGTATACTCTCCGGCAGCGCCTCAGTTCTCCAATCCCTAAAGAAGAACGCCACAATGCAATTCCTACAAGAATGCCACAATGCACTAGAATATGTAATTCTTTTCAGAGAATTTTCATACCCAACTTTATTTTCTACTTAATCTAATACGATACCTTATTTCACAACAGAAATCTTTGTTTTTAGTACGCGTTCGGAAAGATTTCGCGATTGCTACTTTCTAAGCAACACATTTCTCTTTGTAACTGCAAATAAAAATTATTTCGAGTCTTTATCCAAATAACGGCAGAATTTTTAACTTTATCAATGTTTAGACTCATGATCTAACACCCACATTTATTTTGAGCTTGAATGGACATCTTTTTACTTCGGTTTATCTATCGCTCGTTCCTAAAAATGCTATTGTATGTTTTTCTTCTTTGGATTCGTTCTTTAAATGAACTTGTTGGTCCTTTGACGGATGAAGTTCTTCTTTCAATATGTCGAACATATTTCTCATACCATATTACAATGGTATTTGTATTTCAAATTTTGAGGATAACTAAGAAAAGCCCTTTCTCATTTTAACTGCAAAGAAATGTTATTTCTTGTCTTTTTCCAAACAACAGTTGCCGCCTAACTTTATCAATGTTTACAATACCACATTATTATGGTATTTGTATTTCGAATTTCGAGGATGTTTTAGACTCGATCTTGAAATGTATTTGAGGGTCCTTTGACGGACCAAGTTCTTCTCTCAATGTGACAAAAATATTTCCCATACCACATTGTAATGGTATTTGTATTTCAAATTTTGAGAATAAATAAGAAAAGCCGTTTCTCATTGTAACTGCAAAGAAATGTTATTTCTTGTTATTTTTTCAAACAACAGTTAATCGCGTAACTTCATCAATGTTTACCATACCACATTATTATGATATTTGTATTTCGTATTTCGAGGATGTTTTAGACTCGTTCTTTGAATGAACTTGTAGGTTCTCTGACGGATAAAATTCTTCTTTCAATATGTCAATAATATTTCCCATACCACATCACAATGGTATTTGTATTTCAAATTTCGAGGATACTTAAGAAAAGTCGTTTCTCCTAGTAACTGCAAAGAAACGTTATTTCTTGTATTTCTACCAAACAACAGTTGTTTGTCTAACTTTATCAATGTTTGTCATTCCACATTATTATGGTACTAGCTTTTGGCCGCGACTTCGTACGTGCATATCCCTTTTTTTCCTGTTCCCGTAGGAATCTCCCATTTTCGAGCACCGCCTAATTTCGGCACTAATATTATATTGAATTCTTCATTTTCCCGTTATATGTTTCGAGAAATTCTTCCCATACCATTTCATGATGGTATGTTTATTTGGAGTACCGGGAATACTTTACCGGATGACTTTGTCTATGTTAAGTGCACTTGGTGCACCTGGCGGGCTGAATCCCCCTTTTTCAAGGACCGCCTAATTTCGAACTATATCCATATTTTACTTGGAAGAGCGTCTGCAAAGAAATGATATTTCTGGTTTTTTTTTTTCAAACAACAGTTGTTCGTCTAACTTTATCAATGTTTACCATACCACATTATTATGGTACTAGCTTTTGCCCGCGACTTCGTACGCGCATATCCCGTTTTTTCCTGTTCCCGTAGGAATCTGCCAGTTTCGAGCACCGCCTTATTTCGGCACCAATCTTATATTGAATTCTTCAATTTCCCGTGATATGTTTCGAGAAATTCTTCCCATACCATTTCATGATGGTGTGTTTATTTCGAGTACCGGGAATACTTCACCGGCTGACTTTGTCAATGTTTAGTGCACCACATTACAATGGTATGTTGATCGAGTAACTTTATCAATGTTTACCATACCAAATTATTATGGTATTTGTATTTCGTATTTCGAGGATGTTTTAGACTCGTTCTTCGAATGAACTTGTTGGTTCTTTGACGGATAAAATTCTTCTTCAATATCTCAATAATATTTCCCATACCACATTTCTCCTAGTAACTGCAAAGAAACGTTGTTGCTTGTATTTCTTCCAAACAACAATTGATCACCTAACTTTATCAATGTTTACCATACCACATTATTATGGTACTAGCTTTTGCGCGCGACTTCGTACGCGCATATCCCGAGTTTTCCTGTTCCCGTAGGAATCTCCCATTCTCGAGCACCGCCTAATTTCGGCACCAATCTTATATTGAATTCTGCAATTTCCCCTGATATGTTTCGAGAAATTCTTCCCATACCATTTCATGATGGTATGTTTATTTCGAGTACCGGGAATACTTCACCGGCTGACTTTTTCTAGGTTTAGTGCACTTGGTGCACCTGGCGGGCTGAATCCCCTATTTTCAAGGACCGCCTAATTTCGAACTTTATCCATATTTTGCTTGGAAGAGCGTCTGCAAAGAAATGTTATTTCTTGTTTTTTTTTTTTTCAAACAACAATTGTTCGTCTAACTTTATCAATGTTTACTGTAATACTTCACCGGCTGACTTTGTCAATGTTTAGTGCACCACATTACAAGGGTATTTGTATTTCAAATTTTGAGGATAACTAAGATAAGCCGTTTCTCATTTTAACTGCAAGGAAATGTTATTTCTTGACTTTTTCCAAACAACAGTTGCCGCCTAACTTTATCAATGTTTACAATACCACATTATTATGGTATTTGTATTTCGAATTTCGAGGATGTTTTAGACTCGTTCTTGAAATGTATTTGAGGGTCCTTTGACGGACCAAGTTCTTCTTTCAATGTGACAAAAATGTTGCCCATACCACATTATAATGGTATTTGTATTTCAAATTTTGAGGATAAATAAGAAAAGCCGTTTCTCATTGTAACTGCAAAGAAATGTTATTTCTTGTTATTTTTTCAAACAACAGTTAATCGCGTAACTTTATCAATGTTTACCATACCACATTATTATGGTATTTGTATTTCGTATTTCGAGGATGTTTTGGACTCGTTCTTTGAATGAACTTGTAGGTTCTCTGACGGATAAAATTCTTCTTTCAATATGTCAATAATATTTCCCATACCACATCACAATGGTATTTGTATTTCAAATTTCGAGGATACTTAAGAAAAGTCGTTTCTCCTAGTAACTGCAAAGAAACGTTATTTCTTGTATTTCTACCAAACAACAGTTGTTTGTCTAACTTTATCAATGTTTGTCATTCCACATTATTATGGTACTAGCTTTTGGCCGCGACTTCGTACGTGCATATCCCTTTTTTTCCTGTTCCCGTAGGAATCTCCCATTTTCGAGCACCGCCTAATTTCGGCACCAATATTATATTGAATTCTTCAATTTCCCGTGATATGTTTCGAGAAATTCTTCCCATACCATTTCATGATGGTATGTTTATTTCGAGTACCGGGAATACTTTACCGGATGACTTTGTCAATGTTTAGTGCACTTGGTGCACCTGGCGGGCTGAAACCCCCTTTTTCAAGGACCGCCTAATTTCGAAATTTATCCATATTTTACTTGGAAGAGCGTCTGTAAAGAAATGATATTTCTTGTTTTTTTTTTTCAAACAACAGTTGGTCGTCTAACTTTATCAATGTATACCATACCACATTATTATGGTACTAGCTTTTGCCCGCGACTTCGTACGTGCACATCACGTATTTTCCTGTTCCCGTAGGAATCTCCCATTCTCGAGCACCGCCTAATTTCGGCACCAATCTTATATTGAATTCTTCAATTTCCCGTGATATGTTTCGAGAAATTCTTCCCATACCATTTCATGATGGAATGTTTATTTCGAGTACCGGGAGTACTTCACCGGCTGACTTTGTCAATGTTTAGTGCACCACATTACAATGGTATTTGTATTTCAAATTTTGAGGATAACTAAGAAAAGCCGTTTCTCATTTTAACTGCAAAGAAATGTTATTTCTTGTCTTTTTCCAAACAACAGTTGCCGCCTAACTTTATCAATGTTTACAATACCACATTATTATGGTATTTGTATTTCGAATTTCGAGGATGTTTTAGACTCGTTCTTGAAATGTATTTGTGGGTCCTTTGACGTACAAAGTACTTCTTTCAATGTGACAAAAATATTTCCCATACCACATTATAATGGTATTTGTATTTCACATTTTGAGGATAACTAAGAAAAACCGTTTCTCATTTTAACTGCAAAGAAATGTTATTTCTTGTCTTTTTCCAAACAACAGTTGCCGCCTAACTTTATCAATGTTTACAATACCACATTATTATGGTATTTGTATTTCGAATTTCGAGGATGTTTTAGACTCGTTCTTGAAATGTATTTGAGGGTCCTTTGACGGACCAAGTTCTTCTTTCAATGTGACAAAAATGTTTCCCATACCACATTATGATGGTATTTGTATTTCAAATTTTGAGGATAAATAAGAAAAGCCGTTTCTCATTGTAACTGCAAAGAAATGTTATTTCTTGTTATTTTTTCAAACAACAGTTAATCGCGTAACTTTATCAATGTTTACCATACCACATTATTATGGTATTTGTATTTCGTATTTCGTATTTCGAGGATGTTTTGGACTCGTTCTTTGAATGAACTTGTAGGTTCTCTGACGGATAAAATTCTTCTTTCAATATGTCAATAATATTTCCCATACCACATCACAATGGTATTTGTATTTCAAATTTCGAGGATACTTAAGAAAAGTCGTTTCTCCTAGTAACTGCAAAGAAACGTTATTTCTTGTATTTCTACCAAACAACAGTTGTTTGTCTAACTTTATCAATGTTTGTCATTCCACATTATTATGGTACTAGCTTTTGGCCGCGACTTCGTACGTGCATATCCCTTTTTTTCCTGTTCCCGTAGGAATCTCCCATTTTCGAGCACCGCCTAATTTCGGCACCAATATTATATTGAATTCTTCAATTTCCCGTGATATGTTTCGAGAAATTCTTCCCATACCATTTCATGATGGTATGTTTATTTCGAGTACCGGGAATACTTTACCGGATGACTTTGTCAATGTTTAGTGCACTTGGTGCACCTGGCGGGCTGAAACCCCCTTTTTCAAGGACCGCCTAATTTCGAAATTTATCCATATTTTACTTGGAAGAGCGTCTGTAAAGAAATGATATTTCTTGTTTTTTTTTTTCAAACTACAGTTGGTCGTCTAACTTTATCAATGTATACCATACCACATTATTATGGTACTAGCTTTTGCCCGCGACTTCGTACGTGCACATCACGTTTTTTCCTGTTCCCGTAGGAATCTCCCATTCTCGAGCACCGCCTAATTTCGGCACCAATCTTATATTGAATTCTTCAATTTCCCGTGATATGTTTCGAGAAATTCTTCCCATACCATTTCATGATGGAATGTTTATTTCGAGTACCGGGAGTACTTCACCGGCTGACTTTGTCAATGTTTAGTGCACCACATTACAATGGTATTTGTATTTCAAATTTTGAGGATAACTAAGAAAAGCCGTTTCTCATTTTAACTGCAAAGAAATGTTATTTCTTGTCTTTTTCCAAACAACAGTTGCCGCCTAACTTTATCAATGTTTACAATACCACATTATTATGGTATTTGTATTTCGAATTTCGAGGATGTTTTAGACTCGTTCTTGAAATGTATTTGTGGGTCCTTTGACGTACAAAGTACTTCTTTCAATGTGACAAAAATATTTCCCATACCACATTATAATGGTATTTGTATTTCACATTTTGAGGATAACTAAGAAAAACCGTTTCTCATTTTAACTGCAAATAAATGTTATTTCTTGTCTTTTTCCAAACAACAGTTGCCGCCTAACTTTATCAATGTTTACAATACCACATTATTATGGTATTTGTATTTCGAATTTCGAGGATGTTTTAGACTCGTTCTTCAAATGTATTTGAGGGTCCTTTGACGGACCAAGTTCTTCTTTCAATGTGACAAAAATGTTTCCCATACCACATTATGATGGTATTTGTATTTCAAATTTTGAGGATAAATAAGAAAAGCCGTTTCTCATTGTAACTGCAAAGAAATGTTATTTCTTGTTATTTTTCAAACAACAGTTAATCGCGTAACTTTATCAATGTTTACCATACCACATTATTATGGTATTTGTATTTCGTATTTCGAGGATGTTTTGGACTCGTTCTTTGAATGAACTTGTAGGTTCTCTGACGGATAAAATTCTTCTTTCAATATGTCAATAATATTTCCCATACCACATCACAATGGTATTTGTATTTCAAATTTCGAGGATACTTAAGAAAAGTCGTTTCTCCTAGTAACTGCAAAGAAACGTTATTTCTTGTATTTCTACCAAACAACAGTTGTTTGTCTTACTTTATCAATGTTTGTCATTCCACATTATTATGGTACTAGCTTTTGGCCGCGACTTCGTACGTGCATATCCCTTTTTTTCCTGTTCCCGTAGGAATCTCCCATTTTCGAGCACCGCCTAATTTCGGCACCAATATTATATTGAATTCTTCAATTTCCCGTGATATGTTTCGAGAAATTCTTCCCATACCATTTCATGATGGTATGTTTATTTCGAGTACCGGGAATACTTTACCGGATGACTTTGTCAATGTTTAGTGCACTTGGTGCACCTGGCGGGCTGAAACCCCCTTTTTCAAGGACCGCCTAATTTCGAAATTTATCCATATTTTACTTGGAAGAGCGTCTGTAAAGAAATGATATTTCTTGTTTTTTTTTCAAACAACAGTTGGTCGTCTAACTTTATCAATGTATACCATACCACATTATTATGGTACTAGCTTTTGCCCGCGACTTCGTACGTGCTATCACGTTTTTTCGTGTTCCCGTAAGAATCTCCCATTCTCGAGCACCGCCTTATTTCGGCACCAATCTTATATTGAATTCTTCAATTTCCCGTGATATGTTTCGAGAAATTCTTCCCATACCATTTCATGATGGAATGTTTATTTCGAGTACCGGGAGTACTTCACCGGCTGACTTTGTCAATGTTTAGTGCACCACATTACAATGGTATTTGTATTTCAAATTTTGAGGATAACTAAGATAAGCCGTTTCTCATTTTAACTGCAAAGAAATGTTATTTCTTGTCTTTTTCCAAACAACAGTTGCCGCCTAAGTTTATCAATGTTTACAATACCACATTATTATGGTATTTGTATTTCGAATTTCGAGGATGTTTTAGACTCGTTCTTGAAATGTATTTGTGGGTCCTTTGACGTACAAAGTACTTCTTTCAATGTGACAAAAATATTTCCCATACCACATTATAATGGTATTTGTATTTCACATTTTGAGGATAACTAAGAAAAACCGTTTCTCATTTTAACTGCAAAGAAATGTTATTTCTTGTCTTTTTCCAAACAACAGTTGCCGCCTAACTTTATCAATGTTTACAATACCACATTATTATGGTATTTGTATTTCGAATTTCGAGGATGTTTTAGACTCGTTCTTCAAATGTATTTGAGGGTCCTTTGACGGACCAAGTTCTTCTTTCAATGTGACAAAAATGTTTCCCATACCACATTATGATGGTATTTGTATTTCAAATTTTGAGGATAAATAAGAAAAGCCGTTTCTCATTGTAACTGCAAAGAAATGTTATTTCTTGTTATTTTTTCAAACAACAGTTAATCGCGTAACTTTATCAATGTTTACCATACCACATTATTATGGTATTTGTATTTCGTATTTCGTATTTCGAGGATGTTTTGGACTCGTTCTTTGAATGAACTTGTAGGTTCTCTGACGGATAAAATTCTTCTTTCAATATGTCAATAATATTTCCCATACCACATCACAATGGTATTTGTATTTCAAATTTCGAGGATACTTAAGAAAAGTCGTTTCTCCTAGTAACTGCAAAGAAACGTTATTTCTTGTATTTCTACCAAACAACAGTTGTTTGTCTTACTTTATCAATGTTTGTCATTCCACATTATTATGGTACTAGCTTTTGGCCGCGACTTCGTACGTGCATATCCCTTTTTTTCCTGTTCCCGTAGGAATCTCCCATTTTCGAGCACCGCCTAATTTCGGCACCAATATTATATTGAATTCTTCAATTTCCCGTGATATGTTTCGAGAAATTCTTCCCATACCATTTCATGATCGTATGTTTATTTCGAGTACCGGGAATACTTTACCGGATGACTTTGTCAATGTTTAGTGCACTTGGTGCACCTGGCGGGCTGAAACCCCCTTTTTCAAGGACCGCCTAATTTCGAAATTTATCCATATTTTACTTGGAAGAGCGTCTGTAAAGAAATGATATTTCTTGTTTTTTTTTTTCAAACAAAATTTGGTCGTCTAACTTTATCAATGTATACCATACCACATTATTATGGTACTAGCTTTTGCCCGCGACTTCGTACGTGCTATCACGTTTTTTCCTGTTCCCGTAGGAATCTCCCATTCTCGAGCACCGCCTTATTTCGGCACCAATCTTATATTGAATTCTTCAATTTCCCGTGATATGTTTCGAGAAATTCTTCCCATACCATTTCATGATGGAATGTTTATTTCGAGTACCGGGAGTACTTCACCGGCTGACTTTGTCAATGTTTAGTGCACCACATTACAATGGTATTTGTATTTCAAATTTTGAGGATAACTAAGATAAGCCGTTTCTCATTTTAACTGCAAAGAAATGTTATTTCTTGTCTTTTTCCAAACAACAGTTGCCGCCTAAGTTTATCAATGTTTACAATACCACATTATTATGGTATTTGTATTTCGAATTTCGAGGATGTTTTAGACTCGTTCTTGAAATGTATTTGTGGGTCCTTTGACGTACAAAGTACTTCTTTCAATGTGACAAAAATATTTCCCATACCACATTATAATGGTATTTGTATTTCACATTTTGAGGATAACTAAGAAAAACCGTTTCTCATTTTAACTGCAAAGAAATGTTATTTCTTGTCTTTTTCCAAACAACAGTTGCCGCCTAACTTTATCAATGTTTACAATACCACATTATTATGGTATTTGTATTTCGAATTTCGAGTATGTTTTAGACTCGTTCTTGAAATGTATTTGAGGGTCCTTTGACGGACCAAGTTCTTCTTTCAATGTGACAAAAATGTTTCCCATACCACATTATGATGGTATTTGTATTTCAAATTTTGAGGATAAATAAGAAAAGCCGTTTCTCATTGTAACTGCAAAGAAATGTTATTTCTTGTTATTTTTTCAAACAACAGTTAATCGCGTAACTTTATCAATGTTTACCATACCACATTATTATGGTATTTGTATTTCGTATTTCGAGGATGTTTTGGACTCGTTCTTTGAATGAACTTGTAGGTTCTCTGACGGATAAAATTCTTCTTTCAATATGTCAATAATATTTCCCATACCACATCACAATGGTATTTGTATTTCAAATTTCGAGGATACTTAAGAAAAGTCGTTTCTCCTAGTAACTGCAAAGAAACGTTATTTCTTGTATTTCTACCAAACAACAGTTGTTTGTCTTACTTTATCAATGTTTGTCATTCCACATTATTATGGTACTAGCTTTTGGCCGCGACTTCGTACGTGCATATCCCTTTTTTTCCTGTTCCCGTAGGAATCTCCCATTTTCGAGCACCGCCTAATTTCGGCACCAATATTATATTGAATTCTTCAATTTCCCGTGATATGTTTCGAGAAATTCTTCCCATACCATTTCATGATGGTATGTTTATTTCGAGTACCGGGAATACTTTACCGGATGACTTTGTCAATGTTTAGTGCACTTGGTGCACCTGGCGGGCTGAAACCCCCTTTTTCAAGGACCGCCTAATTTCGAAATTTATCCATATTTTACTTGGAAGAGCGTCTGTATAAGAATAAGAATAAGAATATTTTATTTGTATAGAAACATGGTACATTTAAGGTCTTATTAAATAGAGAACTGGGATCTGACATGTTTCGCCATTCATTGGCATACAAATATTCGAATAATAGACATAATTCTTTTTAACAAATGTTAAAAAGAAAAAATAAGTCCTAACTAACATAACTTAAATTATTAGAAACATTTGAATTCTTATAAATTTACATTATATTAAAATAACATTAGCTCTATCATATATTTGTTAAGTAACTCTTTTAGGTACATATTATTATGCTTTATTACATTACTTAGAAAATAATACCTTCTTCTAATTTTAACAATATATATAATATTAGTATACCACATTAAAACAATAGGAAAATTTATAGCAGTTAGTAGCCATACTTGTCTGTTATTTTTTTATCAAAAAATTCTTTTACGGTATAAAAACAATTATCAATTAACCATTTCTTTAATTTGGATTTAAAATATTTTAATGGCAGCTCTCTAATTTGTTTAGGTATATTATTGTAAATTTTTATCGATGTTACGTAACTATTTTTATGGCATAATGTGCTTTTATGGGTAGGCATATTTAACCGTGTAGGGTCACGACGGGTATATTTTGAGTGTAGGTCACATGCTTTAAAAAATTTAGACTGTTCTTTTACAAAAATACCAGCTTGCAATATAAAAAGGCCTGTTAACGTTAGAATTTTAAATTTCTTAAATAGAGGTCTACATGATGTTATGGGGCTGATACCACCAATTGCTCTTAGGCATTTTTTTTGCACCCGAAAGGCATCATTTATATTTGTAGAGTTCCCCCAGAGTAGGAGTCCATACCTCAGCAAAGAGGAAACATACCCGTGGTAAGCAATAAGAGCAACTGCTTCACCCGCGGTACGCCTTAAACGATTAAGAGCAAATACAAACTGGTTTAGTTTTTTACAAATATGCTCTATATGTAGTTTCCAGTTACAGTTCTGGTCGAGAATAAGTCCAAGAAATTTGTAATTATTAACTTCACTGATTTGTTGCCCTTCACAAGTTATTTTAAATATTTTAGGCTTTGAGTTGTAATTTTGAAAATGTATGTATTTAGTTTTGTTTATATTTGCACAGAGATTATTGTTTTCGAGCCAGTTTAAAATTTGTGTAACAGTGTCATTAATATTTTTTTCGTGATCTATTTCTGATTTACTATGGTTTGTTACTATGACCGATATATCGTCAGCAAAAAGTATGCATTGTTGTTTTAAAGCTGTAGGTAAGTCGTTGATATAAATAAGAAAAAGTAACGGTCCAAGTATACTTCCTTGGGGTACTCCTGACTTGGTTTGGTTGTAAAAGAAATGATATTTCTTGTTTTTTTTTTCAAACAACAGTTGGTCGTCTAACTTTATCAATGTATACCATACCACATTATTATGGTACTAGCTTTTGCCCGCGACTTCGTACGTGCTATCACGTTTTTTCCTGTTCCCGTAGGAATCTCCCATTCTCGAGCACCGCCTTATTTCGGCACCAATCTTATATTGAATTCTTCAATTTCCCGTGATATGTTTCGAGAAATTCTTCCCATACCATTTCATGATGGAATGTTTATTTCGAGTACCGGGAGTACTTCACCGGCTGACTTTGTCAATGTTTAGTGCACCACATTACAATGGTATTTGTATTTCAAATTTTGAGGATAACTAAGATAAGCCGTTTCTCATTTTAACTGCAAAGAAATGTTATTTCTTGTCTTTTTCCAAACAACAGTTGCCGCCTAAGTTTATCAATGTTTACAATACCACATTATTATGGTATTTGTATTTCGAATTTCGAGGATGTTTTAGACTCGTTCTTGAAATGTATTTGTGGGTCCTTTGACGTACAAAGTACTTCTTTCAATGTGACAAAAATATTTCCCATACCACATTATAATGGTATTTGTATTTCACATTTTGAGGATAACTAAGAAAAACCGTTTCTCATTTTAACTGCAAAGAAATGTTATTTCTTGTCTTTTTCCAAACAACAGTTGCCGCCTAACTTTATCAATGTTTACAATACCACATTATTATGGTATTTGTATTTCGAATTTCGAGTATGTTTTAGACTCGTTCTTGAAATGTATTTGAGGGTCCTTTGACGGACCAAGTTCTTCTTTCAATGTGACAAAAATGTTTCCCATACCACATTATGATGGTATTTGTATTTCAAATTTTGAGGATAAATAAGAAAAGCCGTTTCTCATTGTAACTGCAAAGAAATGTTATTTCTTGTTATTTTTTCAAACAACAGTTAATCGCGTAACTTTATCAATGTTTACCATACCACATTATTATGGTATTTGTATTTCGTATTTCGAGGATGTTTTGGACTCGTTCTTTGAATGAACTTGTAGGTTCTCTGACGGATAAAATTCTTCTTTCAATATGTCAATAATATTTCCCATACCACATCACAATGGTATTTGTATTTCAAATTTCGAGGATACTTAAGAAAAGTCGTTTCTCCTAGTAACTGCAAAGAAACGTTATTTCTTGTATTTCTACCAAACAACAGTTGTTTGTCTTACTTTATCAATGTTTGTCATTCCACATTATTATGGTACTAGCTTTTGGCCGCGACTTCGTACGTGCATATCCCTTTTTTTCCTGTTCCCGTAGGAATCTCCCATTTTCGAGCACCGCCTAATTTCGGCACCAATATTATATTGAATTCTTCAATTTCCCGTGATATGTTTCGAGAAATTCTTCCCATACCATTTCATGATGGTATGTTTATTTCGAGTACCGGGAATACTTTACCGGATGACTTTGTCAATGTTTAGTGCACTTGGTGCACCTGGCGGGCTGAAACCCCCTTTTTCAAGGACCGCCTAATTTCGAAATTTATCCATATTTTACTTGGAAGAGCGTCTGTAAAGAAATGATATTTCTTGTTTTTTTTTTCAAACAACAGTTGGTCGTCTAACTTTATCAATGTATACCATACCACATTATTATGGTACTAGCTTTTGCCCGCGACTTCGTACGTGCTATCACGTTTTTTCCTGTTCCCGTAGGAATCTCCCATTCTCGAGCACCGCCTTATTTCGGCACCAATCTTATATTGAATTCTTCAATTTCCCGTGATATGTTTCGAGAAATTCTTCCCATACCATTTCATGATGGAATGTTTATTTCGAGTACCGGGAGTACTTCACCGGCTGACTTTGTCAATGTTTAGTGCACCACATTACAATGGTATTTGTATTTCAAATTTTGAGGATAACTAAGATAAGCCGTTTCTCATTTTAACTGCAAAGAAATGTTATTTCTTGTCTTTTTCCAAACAACAGTTGCCGCCTAAGTTTATCAATGTTTACAATACCACATTATTATGGTATTTGTATTTCGAATTTCGAGGATGTTTTAGACTCGTTCTTGAAATGTATTTGTGGGTCCTTTGACGTACAAAGTACTTCTTTCAATGTGACAAAAATATTTCCCATACCACATTATAATGGTATTTGTATTTCACATTTTGAGGATAACTAAGGAAAACCGTTTCTCATTTTAACTGCAAAGAAATGTTATTTCTTGTCTTTTTCCAAACAACAGTTGCCGCCTAACTTTATCAATGTTTACAATACCACATTATTATGGTATTTGTATTTCGAATTTCGAGGATGTTTTAGACTCGTTCTTCAAATGTATTTGAGGGTCCTTTGACGGACCAAGTTCTTCTTTCAATGTGACAAAAATGTTTCCCATACCACATTATGATGGTATTTGTATTTCAAATTTTGAGGATAAATAAGAAAAGCCGTTTCTCATTGTAACTGCAAAGAAATGTTATTTCTTGTTATTTTTTCAAACAACAGTTAATCGCGTAACTTTATCAATGTTTACCATACCACATTATTATGGTATTTGTATTTCGTATTTCGTATTTCGAGGATGTTTTGGACTCGTTCTTTGAATGAACTTGTAGGTTCTCTGACGGATAAAATTCTTCTTTCAATATGTCAATAATATTTCCCATACCACATCACAATGGTATTTGTATTTCAAATTTCGAGGATACTTAAGAAAAGTCCTTTCTCCTAGTGACTGCAAAGAAACGTTATTTCTTGTATTTCTTCCAAACAACAGTTGTTCGTCTAACTTTATCAATGTTTACCATACCACATTATTATGGTACTTGCTTTTGGCCGCGACTTCGTACGTGCATATCCCTTTTTTTCCTGTTCCCATAGGAATCTCCCATTTTCGAGCACCGCCTAATTTCGGCACCAATATTATATTGAATTCTTCAATTTCCCGTGATACGTTTCAAGAAATTCTTCCCATACCATTTCAAGATGGTATGTTTATTTCGAGTACCGGGAATACTTTACCGGATGACTTTGTTTATGTTTAGTGCACTTGGTGCACCTGGCGGGCTGAATTCCCCTTTTTCAAGGACCGCCTAATTTCGAAATTTATCCATATTTTACTTGGAAGAGCGTCTGTAAAGAAATGATATTTCTTGTTTTTTTTTTTCAAACAACAGTTGTTCGTCTAACTTTATCAATGTGTACCATACCACATTATTATGGTACTAGCTTTTGCCCGCGACTTCGTACGTGCATATCACGTTTTTTCCTGTTCCCGTAGGAATCTCCCATTCTCGAGCACCGCCTAATTTCGGCACCAATCTTATATTGAATTCTTCAATTTCCCTTGATATGTTTCGAGAAATTCTTCCCATACCATTTCATGGTGGTATGTTTATTTCGAGTACCGGGAATACTTCACCGGCTGACTTTGTCAATGTTTAGTGCACCACATTACAATGGTATTTGTTTTTCAAATTTTTAGGATAACTAAGAAAAGCCGTTTCTCATTGTAACTGCAAAGAAATGTTATTTCTTGTTTTTTTTTTCAAACAACAGTTGATCGCGTAACTTTATCAATGTTTACCATACCAAATTATTATGGTATTTGTATTTCGTATTTCGAGGATGTTTTAGACTCGTTCTTTGAATGAACTTGTAGGTTCTTTGACGGATAAAATTCTTCTTTGAATATGTCAAAAATATTTGCCATACCACATTACAATGGTATTTGTATTTCAAATTTTGAGGATACTTAAGGAAAGTCGTTTCTCCTAGTAACTGCAAAGAAACGTTATTTCTTGTATTTCTTCCAAACAACAGTTGTTTGTCTAACTTTATCAATGTTTACCATACCACATTTATGCCCGCAACTTCGTACGCGCATATCCCGTATTTTCCTGTTCCCGGAGGAATCTCCAATTCTCGAGCACCGCCTAATTTCGGCACCAATCTTATATTGAATTCTTCAATTTCCCGTGATATGTTTCGAGAAATTCTTCCCATACCATTTCATGGTGGTATGTTTATTTCGAGTACCGGGAATACTTCACCGGCTGACTTTGTCAATGTTTAGTGCACCACATTACAATGGTATTTTTTTTTTCAAATTTTGAGGATAACTAAGAAAAGCCGTTTCTCATTGTAACTGCAAAGAAATGTTATTTCTTGTTTTTTTTTCAAACAACAGTTGCTCGCGTAACTTTATCAATGTTTACCATACCAAATTATTATGGTATTTGTATTTCGTATTTCGAGGATGTTTTAGACTCGTTCTTTGAATGAACTTGTAGGTTCTTTGACGGATAAAATTCTTCTTTGAATATGTCAAAAATATTTGCCATACCACATTACAATGGTATTTGTATTTCAAATTTTGAGGATACTTAAGGAAAGTCGTTTCTCCTAGTAACTGCAAAGAAACGTTATTTCTTGTATTTCTTCCAAACAACAGTTGTTTGTCAAACTTATCAATGTTTACCATACCACATTATTGCCCGCAACTTCGTACGCGCATATCCCGTATTTTCCTGTTCCCGGAGGAATCTCCAATTCTCGAGCACCGCCTAATTTCGGCACCAATCTTATATTGAATTCTTCAATTTCCCGTGATATGTTTCGAGAAATTTTTCCCATACCATTTCATGATGGTTTGTTTATTTCGAGTACCGGGAATACTTCACCGGCTGCCTTTGTCAATGTTTAGTGCACCACATTACAATGGTATTTGCATTTCAAGTTTTGAGGATAACTAAGAAAAGCCGTTTCTCATTGTAACTGCAAAGAAATGTTATTTCTTGTTTTTTTTTTCAAACAACAGTTGCTCGCGTAACTTTATCAATGTTTACCATACCACATTATTATGGTACTAGCTTTTGCCAGCGACTTCGTACGTGCATATCACGTTTTTTCCTGTTCCCGTAGGAATCTCCCATTCTCGAGCACCGCCTAATTTCGGCACCAATCTTATATTGAATTCTTCAATTTCCCGTGATATGTTTCGAGAAATTCTTCCCATACCATTTCATGGTGGTATGTTTATTTCGAGTACCGGGAATACTTCACCGGCTGACTTTGTCAATGTTTAGTGCACCACATTACAATGGCATTTGTATTTCAAATTTTGAGGATAACTAAGAAAAGCTGTTTCTCATTGTAACTGCAAAGAAATGTTATTTCTTGTTTTTTTTTCAAACAACAGTTGATCGCGTAACTTTATCAATGTTTATCATACCACATTATTATGGTATTTGTATTTCGTATTTCGAGGATGTTTTAGACTCGTTCTTTGAATGAACTTGTAGGTTCTTTGACGGATAAAATTCTTCTTTCAATATGTCAATAATATTTCCCATACCACTTTACAATGGTATTTGTATTTCAAATTTCTAGGATACTTAAGGAAAGCCGTTTCTCATTGTAACTGCAAAGAAACGTTATTTCAAATACAAAACAAATATTAGCGGGATTTAGGACTCAGAGAGATAGTCTATCTGATTTTCACAACACTTCGATTTGTATGATAGGCTATGTGAATATATTTTCGTATTACTTCCCCGCCGGTGGCGACAGCAGCGTCACCGGCGCGGGGGGGGGGGTTAGTTCTGCTGATCACGGAGTACCACTCATCAGAACCTCCGTGATTCTATCTCAGTCTTGAGTTTCTGATTCAGTTACAGTTCAGGTTTCCAAAATAATACGGTTCGACAATAGGAGGCTTTTATTTTTTTGCAAAAACTCACAAGTGGTTTTCCTTATTATGGGGCCCGGAGGAGGGTTAGTTCTGCTGATCACGGAGTACAACTCAACCGCTGTAAAGTTGATTCTTCTGAAAATATTCTGTTTCGGATTACCCGGAATAAATACAAATACATATATAGAGTGCGTTTTCCTCTATTACCATAATGTATTTTCTTGCGAGTGGGTTCTCATCTAATTGCTCTAAATAATAATTCGATTGACAAATATTAGCTGGATTGAGGACTTAGAGAGATAGTCTATCTGATTTTCACAACACTTCGATTTGTATGTGAATAGATTTTCGTATTACTACCTCGCCGGTGGCGACAGCAGCGTCACCGGCGCGGGGGGGGGAGGGTTAGTTCTGCTGATCACGGAGTACCACTCATCAGAACCTCCGTGATTCTATCTCAGTCTTGAGTTTCTGATTCAGTTACAGTTCAGGTTTCCAAAATAATACGGTTCGACCAATTACAATAGGAGGCTTTTATTTTTTTGCAAAAACTCACAAGTGGTTTTCCTTATTATGAGACGCTGCGGTAATGTTAACCAGCCGAGACTGGTTGTAGCAGAGATAGGGTGACGGGTTTTATGAAGCCGATTCGACTGGTTAAGAACCGCTGTAAATTTGATTATTCTGAAAATGTTTCGTTTCGGATTACCCGGGATAAATTCAAAAACATGAATACAGAACGTTTTCCTCTATTACCGTAAAGTATTTTATTAAGAATAGGTTCTTATTTAATTACTCTAAAAAATAACTCGATTGACTGTTCATGCAGAATGAATATCAGCGGATTATTTTTATTGAGGACTTAGCGCAGATAGTCTTCCACAACACCTCGATTTGTATGATAGGCTATGTAAATAGATTTTCGTACTACTTCCCTGCCGGTGGTGACAGCAGCGTCACCGGCGCGGGCCGGGAGGAGGGTTAGTTCTGCTGATCACGGAGTACAACTCAACCGCTGTAAAGTTGATTCTTCTGAAAATATTCTGTTTCGTATTACCCGGAATAAATACAAATACATATATATAAAAAAAATACATATATAGAGTGCGTTTTCCTCTATTACCATAACGTATTTTCTTGCGAGTGGGTTCTCATCTAATTGCTCTAAATAATAACTCGATTGACAAATATTAGCTGGATTGAGGACTTAGAGAGATAGTCTATCTAATTTTCACAACACTTCGATTTGTATGATAGGCTATGTGAATAGATTTTCGTATTACTACCTCGCCGGTGGCGACAGCAGCGTCACCGGCGCGGGGGGGGGGGAGGGTTAGTTCTGCTGATCACGGAGTACCACTCATCAGAACCTCCGTGATTCTATCTCAGTCTTGAGTTTCTGATTCAGTTACAGTTCAGGTTTCCAAAATAATACGGTTCGACCAGATACAATCGGAGCTGTTTTATTTTTCTTGCAAAAACTCACATGTGGTTTTCCTTATTATGAGACGCTGCGGTAATGTTAACCAGCCGAGACTGGTTGTAGCAGAGATAGGGTGACGGATTTTATGAAGCCGATTCGACTGGTTAATAACCGCTGTGAAGTTGACAATTTTCTGTTTCGGAATACCCAGGATAAATTAAAATACATGAATACAGTGCGATTTTATCTATCACCGTTATGTATTTTCTTAGGAACAGGTTCTTATTTAATTACTCTAAATAATAACTCGATTGACTGTTCATGCAGAATAAGTATCAGCGGAATATTTCCGTTGAGGACTTAGCGCAGATAGTCTTCCACAACACCTCGATTTGTATGATACGCTATGTGAATATCTATTCATATTACTATTACTTTCGTACTACTTCCCCGCCGGTGGCGACAGCAGCGTCACCGGCGCGGGGGGGAGGGTTAGTTCTGCTGATCACGGAGTACCACTCATCAGAACCTCCGTGATTCTATCTCAGTCTTGAGTTTCTGATTCAGTTACAGTTCAGGTTTCCAAAATAATACGGTTCGACCAATTACAATAGGAGGCTTTTATTTTTTTGCAAAAACTCACATGTGGTTTTCCTTATTATGAGACGCTGCGGTAATGTTAACCAGCCGAGACTGGTTGTAGCAGAGATAGGGTGACGGGTTTTATGAAGCCGATTCGACTGGTTAATAACCGCTGTGAAGTTGATTCTTCTGACAATTTTCTGTTTCGGAATACCCAGGATAAATTAAAATACATGAATACAGTGCGATTTTATCTATCACCGTAATGTCTTTTCATAGAAATGGGTTCTCATTTAACTGCCCAAAATAATTACTTGATTAACTGTGCATACAAAATAAACATCAGCGGAGTATTTTTGTTTAGGACTAAGGTTTCCACATAAATAGATTTTCGTATTATTCCTATATTATTTGTTTTTGTTCTGCTGATTGCGGAATACAAATCTCAGAACTTCCGTGATCTAAGTTCAGACTTTAGTTTCTGTTTTGTTTAAATTTTAAAAGTTCACGCATCTATAAATTTACAGTTTCACCATAACGACAACAAGCTTATTTTTAATTATAACACACATAAAATTTACCGTTTCAATTCAAGTTGCTGGGATTTCGTTACCAAATCTGTTTCTTTTTGCTCAATAGTATTGATAGATGTGTTTTCCATCGGAATTAATCGATATTACTTACCGAAGTGTCTGTCATCGATCAAGATTTCTGCGAGCACATACCGCTGGTAACATTTTGACTCATAAGTTGTTCAGACACAGGCATTGACGCTAGCGGACAGTGTCACCTATACCACCGTCCACAGTCAATAAATAGTACCATTACTATCAATTTATCCGCCTCTGTCAAAGGCTTTTGTCTGAACAATGCATTACAGACGTACAATCTGTGAAAAACGGTGTTGGGGAACACCGCAGCGAGACGTTAACAAACTCAAGTCTCGTGTGCTCATGACCATACTTTCCGGCGGATAAGTAGCAGCACCCACTTATTGACCGAACATCTGGTTTTACCAAACTGAAAGTACTTGTACCTACTGATGTTAAAGAACGATCACGACCATCTATGTACGTTTTGCTACTACTGGCAACAGTACCAAGTCTCGTCATGAAAAACCTCGACGATAGTTTGAGTGCGACAGTCCTATTCGTCCGCGTGTTGTGCTGGGTGGCAGCAACATCTGATCTGTCGGGTGCAATTCCGTGGTTGGTCGTGGGCTGACCCCGCTGATTGTCATGTTGGTATTCAAAGAAACTGTGGTGGCCTACTATAACGGGCCGTAATTATTGCATCTGACATTACGCACATCTGTCAGAAGAAAAACAGTCAACGGACTGTATTTCGCCACCGTCAGTGAAAATAATTTCTTTTAACGTTTTCTTCTAAACAACGCTAGTTTTGGTAGAATTAGTTTCTAATTTCTCTACCGCCAATACAGTTTTGAACCATTTTAAAACGTTTCTATCTAAAATTAAAGTTACCACAGGTTTTTACTTTTTCCAATAGTGTAAAATCCGGTTGACTTTTTTAATCTATCTTAGTGAAAGGTTACATAGCTTGCTCAGATTCAATACAAATACTTATGTTTGGCTGTATACCAACTTAGTCAAACTAAAGTGCTAGACGATACAATATACATTTTTCCAACTTTGTGCTTGCTTTGCTACTCACACCTGAGCAAAGTTTAAATGCGCATCGTTTATTTCATTACAGTTTTGAGATTACACTTCAGCCTTAAATCAAGTCTTGGTTTCCTTTTTTTTGTTGTTTAGTTCTTCAGTCCTACATGTGGCCGGTGGCGACAGCAGCGTCACCGGCGGAGTAGGGCTGGATTACTGCTGATCACCAGACACCCTTCTTTTTGTCTCTGGTGATTCCTTGGTTACTTTAGTGTCTTCTTCTGTTTTTATGTGCCATATTCTTCTTTTATTTCTATATGTTTATGTTTCTTTGTCTCTTTTTATTTGTTTCTGATTTTAACCTTCGTTCGTTGAGTTGTTACTTTTTCTTGTTTTTCTATGAGTTAACTCAATTCATCTCATTTCATTAATATTTCTTTCGCTGCATCATAGTTTTAAGAGTAATCCTTTAGAAATCTTGGTCTGTTTGCTTTTCCGTCGTTTGGAGGACAGGCAGGATTTAAATCGGACATTATTGGACTTAGGTTATCTACTTTTAGGATATAGATAGGTAGGTATATAGGTACGACTGACATGCTTAAGTTAAGTTCACCTTACCATAGACGATTTAAAACCGGAGTCAGTTTGTATGAATAATTTGGCAGGTTAACATAGTTTTTTAAATGCAAAACCTTTTTCGACATTAAGCTATTTGTTTAATATGTTAATATCAAGTACTTAAACATTCAAAATTGTAAACAATAGAAGATTTGCATGTGCGTTTGATATTGTGGAGACCTCATTAGTTGTGACTGCCTCAGTGGATCATGCAGCAGTCGAGACCTTGTGGTCGTCATCTGACTTAACACTATAAGCTTGTGTGTTCATCCGTCAGTAAAAAGAAGACAGGCACAACTAATGGCCGGTTGGCAGAAAATGAGACAGTTGGCAGTAATTGCAGTAATATATAATATTTGCTACATTGTTGTTACTCAGTATTTATTATAATCACTATCAATTACATAAGACCAGCTGTAGAATATTTACCATCGAAAGCTGTTATTCGAACCCCCTTTATTGTTGTCTGTTATCCGGGTTCAAGTCAAACAAATTTGATTGTGTATCTGCTACCAAGGAAAAATTGTGTGAAAACCAAGGTTGATAAACATACAATTTTTCTTTTGTGCATGGAACTCGCCATGCATTCAACAGCAAACTCAGAAATACTAAAATGAATGTCAGTCATTAATATAGTCGTATTTATTTATAATTCTATCTGTATTTTTAGCCGTGTATGTAAGCCACAAACAGACTGGATTTGACCTGTAAAAACCACAAGCACTCCAACTACTGACGCCGTCGAAATATAGTCCGTTTGTGGTAGACCTTAGTCTGTAAGTTTTAATCTGCAAAATAGATATTTAAGACTAATACGTGGATTGTTGAAATGTACCTGTAACGAATTGAATGTATTTGTGACGGAGGCGCAAGGGAACAGAAATGTCAACTATGGATGTGCATTTCATTACTTTCGTTTGTTGAGGAGGTTGTAAACTGGTGTAAAAGGAAAATAGTGGCCGCAGTCAAATAAAGCACAAATCATTAGTTATTCCTGATCCTTTACATAATTGCTTTAGATCCAAAAAAAAACTTGCTGCACTTTACTTGGTGGAACGCAGAATGCAATGGCTCTTATGGGACGGGGCGTTGGTGCTTCATAACCTATCACATCGGCAAAACATTACTTGCTGATTGATCTTCAATTGGAGTGTGTATTGGAGTGTGTGTGCTCTTTTGCCGACTATTAGTAATCAACGAATCCCCTCTACGCTATTTTATGCGCACAACCAATATGGAACTCTTTGCCATCGTCTTTGTTCCTTACTAACTGTAAACTGTCAGTGCAAGCTGGCTCGTCATATACCTGATCCATTGCTTACCATCAGGCGCGATCGAGGTCTAAAGGTCTAAAGCAATTATGTGAAGGTGTAATTTAGTTTTTAAGTAGAAAGAAGGTTACAGTTGAAATTATCGAAAGGAAACACCTCTGTAATGAGTGCACTTAAGGTCGAGTGGGAACTTTAAAGGAATTCGAAGTTTGCGTTTGCGTTCCATTGCGTCTGGTAATATGAACTGAATGAAAATTATGTAAGTTAAGAAAAGTACTGTTGGATTTGTATTAGTTTTAAGTGAAAATTTTTATCTTCTACCTTGATTTTGTACTCGTAACTAGGTTTAATTAAATTAATGAGAATCATTAAATTCATAAGCTCTTAATGAAATTGTTTTTATTGTTTTCTTCCTTTGAAGCTCCTCATTTCTTTACATCAAGAAGTTATACAGAGTGAGAACGAATTATGTGTAAGTATGTAAGTATCTATTATTTTAAAGATTATAGAACATCCTGTACACCACTTGCAGCTACAAAACAGTTATAAGTTCAAACTCCAGTCTTCATACACACATAAATGGGATTTGCAAAGAAAATATCATCCATCTTATTTGATTCCCTTTGCTGAGACTTGAGCTTGCTGTATGTGGTAAACTGGACTATGTGGACTGTAGTCAAGGTCAAATTAAACTTACTAGCAAATATAATAACACAAAACATTAAAAATTTCACCAACCAATTGAATTTATTAAGACCTTGGGTGGATCTTCCACACTAGGTAATATTGCAGGCAGACGTTAAATACTTGAACAGCATCTAGTATGGCGATGGAATACCGTACACAAGTTGGACCGCTGCGCGGCTGACCAGGTGGCATAAGTCGCTGGATACGAGACGCGCAGGATCGATCGACATGGCGACTCGTAGGAGAGGCCTGTGTACAGTAACGGGTATCTATGCCATAGATAGAAGGCAAATTTTTAAAGTGTGCGTGGATGACCAAATCCAAAACTATCAGGATTACCGGAAAACACTGAAAGGAGTCTCGAGCCTGATTTTGATGAAAATGTGACGTAGACGAAGCCTGCAGCTAGTATCGAATAATTTGTTTATGATGATGGGCATCTAATATCTATAATAATATATAATGCTGAAGAGTTTGTTTGTTTGCTTGAACGCGCTAATCTCAGGAACTACTGGTCCGATTAGAAAAAATCTTTCAGTGTTAGATAGCCCATTTATCGAAAAAGGCTATAGGTTCATCATATATATCATCACGCTAAGACCAATAGGAGCGGAGCATTCATGAAAAATGTTATGCTGACGAAGTTGCGGGGTCAGCTAGTAAAAAATAAAACAATTTAAATACTGTAGATACACATTATAATATTCAAGTCTTTAAGTTAACATCACATCTTTTTCTACACTACTAGTAACAACAATTCTTATCTTTCTATAAATTGATTCCAATAAAATAACAACATCGAGACTTTCAAATGATGAAAAATTCTTTAAATATGTAGGAAATCTAAAGCCTTGTATTCATGGTACTAAAAAAAATTGAGCAGCGTTAACATCTGAAGATCTAAACTGAGTGACATTCAAACAGCAATTTCTATTCGTTAAAGAGTCCAAAATGTATGGGATTGATATGCGCTACCTAATAATGGCCTTAAGGGTTAATCTACAAGGTTAAACACATCTTGCCGAGGTCAGCCTAATACTGGGTAATGAGACTCTTGCATGTCTTGGTGCCACCATCAGATGTTGGCTGACATCTTTTATGTAGATCTTTGAAAGTCGGAACGGGTAGTTAGAAACCCGAAAGTCAAGACATTTGCATAGTCAATATTAAACACTTGGATGTTTGACAATCTTAGTCGCTGATCGTAGACCCGAATACAAGATTCTCAGTAGACCTTCGGAACGCAAAAATATAAGCGATTGACAACCTGACTTTTCAACAGCATTTGTCAATCCCGGAAAATTTGGACGATCGCCGTCACCGCGCTAGTGTTGACAGGTTGTCATTTGTCTGGAGCCTTTGGACAACGATGAAGATTTAGCACCGTCGAGCTGTGCCATGAGCCAGGCAACAATGATTAGCAACAGTTGCTCATCCGCTGTTACTCATGAATACGAGGCTGAAGATGTACAGTTTGGATAACATTAGTAACTTCTAAGTGGACAGGAAACAGTAATACTTAGTTTGCTTATATTTGCTTGAGTGAGTATAACTACAGCAATTACATAATTGCTCCTCTTATTAAAATTGCAATACTTTTAAAATACTGATAGTTTTGGGTAGTGTTAAACGTAATTATTGCTGCAAACTGCAACATACCTTCGGTGATACATAAGTGGCAGAGACAATGATTATATAGAACCTATGGAAATTAACTGAGTTTGTTGAAATAAAGCTGAACGCATGTGGATTATTCGCTTTTTTTTAAATTCCTTTCTAACATTTAAAGCTGATAGCCTCGTTGGTCTACGAGTTATAAGTAATAGTCATAAGTGAAAATGCTTGACTTGGGTTCGATCCCTGAGTAGAGTAGTTATGTAGGGATTTTTACAGAGTAGCAATCCAGAATATAGATGTCACAGCCAACTGGCTTAGTCAGCCATTTAATTGGCTGCCTGGATTTTTCATTGAACGGCGTCGTTTAACCAGCGGACTAAATGGACTCAGCTAATGTGTCTAATACAACATTTAACAGGGTAACCGTGTGACGAAAATATATAGAATATTCAATTTTTTGGAATTCTAAATTTAAACAACAATCAATTTCAACATTCTAACCACGACAACGGAGCCCCGCCATGCGGTGCTCTAATTTTTGTCTGCAGGGTTTAAAGGACACTGAATGGCATGACAGGAGCTAAGTTCGCTCGCTTCGCTCGAACCTATCCTATTCGTGTCGAGGTGGCCTAGGGTCCCTGTGCCCTATGTTCTGCTTCAAAGCTAGGCAAGTCACTAAACGATATTGAACCAAGTCATTTGCCTAGCTGTCCAATTCAATGCCGAGATGTAACTGATTAAACGGCGCCGTTCAATGAATAGACTAGGCCACCAATTAATTGGGTAATTAAGCCATGTCTATGTCGGATCCAACTGATCCGACATAATCATGGCATACTTGCTCCCCTAACTGACAAAATGTGTTTGTACGCTTCTGTGGAACCCATCGTGAAATTCAAGCGAGATGTTTTTTTTTAGCTTAAATTAAAGTTACAGATAAGGCTTATTTTTAATTGGTCAGGGTAAGTAAAAGAAACCCTTCCCTCACGAAGTTTTTATTTTCATAAGTTTTTAAAATTGTTGAAACTACACTAACGTTAGGCGTCAATAACTACAACATTTAATTTTTTTTAATTACTTTTTAAAAGTACTAACTGTTCTTTTGAATAGCACATGTGAGACCTAATGTCGGAAATGACTCTACCAAGTAATCTATTAATGTATGTAGTAATCTGTAAAATGCATTGTCCTGACTGATGGCCCAAACCGCTGGCCATAGAGACATGATGATCAATTTAGAGGACGTATTTCCTACATTATGTAGACATCTGATAAGAAGAATTTTTGAAAACTCATTCCCTAAGGTATTGAAATAGGGGGTTGAAGTTTGTATGTAAAATCTTATTCCTTCGGCCAACATACTTAAAACTTGATTCAAATACTGACCGGTGTGAATAACAAAGATTGTCATTATTAGTTTTTCACAACTACCCCCAAAAAGAGGATTTGGGGGTGCTAAAGTTTGTATGCAAGAATTGAGACGTGAAACTTGGTACTAGTATTTGCTGAAGTGAATAATAAATATTGCCATTATGAGTTTGTCACAACGACCCTCCAATAGAGTATTTACGGGGTGTTAAAGTATGTTTATAAGATAATTAATTCGTAAATAACAAAGGTTTCCATATCAACGCAATGGCAGGCTGCTTTGGAACTAGAGCAGTACAATTTTACACGGAGAATTCCTTTAAAATGAGTCATACGAGGAATCATAAAGCATACTTTGTAAAGTCAACCCCTTCGTGAAATGGGAAAGCTTAGTTTCTAAAGACCATTTTTGTTTGTGGTCATATTTACTAGGATTTTTTTCTAAATATATACTTTTGGATATAATTAATCAAACATCAATTTTATCATTTTCGAAATCGAAATTCAACTTTTTAGAGGAAAATGTAGTGGCAAAGTATGATGTAGATCATATCCTGCACTTTATTCCCCTGGGATAATTTTCGATACATGCGGCTGAAGGCTGGTAGAAGCATACAAATCTCGAACTATCAACATTTGAACTACTTGGAATTTACTTTAAAATAGAATTTCATCAATTAATTTACATAAAAGATAGTTAATTTCATTTAAATATCATAAATAAAAATAGAACCTTAACCTAGAATCAGTCGAAAATCTCTCTTGAATATAAAAAGTTGATACTAAACCACAGAGTAACCAAAATAAGAGTTAACCTTCGATGGTATTCAGGCTAAAGTAAAGCATTTTATAGCAAGCTTTGGCCTTCCATCGCTGCGTCTTCCGGTACGCGGTCTTTTCGGCCCCGTCGACCATCTGCTGTGCGAGCAACGTGTGCTGCTCATAATGACATCAGTTTGGCGATCTTTCAGGCTATGTCGGTAACTTCAGTTCTCTTACGGATATCATCATCCCTGATTCGACACGCAAGGAAACTCCAAGCATTGTCCACTCGATTTCCATTTGGGTAACTTTAAGCCTTCTGACTGCCTCCCACAAGGTGGACCGATGACCTGGTGAAGGTCGCGGGTAGCCGATGGATGCGAGACGCGCAGGACCGGTCGTTGTGGCGACGCTTGGGAGAGGCCCAGCTATGACGTCTTTCGGCTGATATGATGATATGATGACGCCTTCTGATGAGGCCCATTGTGTCGATTCCCTAAGTCACCACTGGCAACACGCACTGGTCATAGACTTTCGTCTTGAGACATTGTGCAAATCCCTGAACGCCGCCTAGCCGAGTTGGATTCGACGGATGACCACTTTCTCGACGTGGAAGTGGAAGTAGAAGTGTCCGATCTTCATAGGAGCGGGTGCAGGCGCTGCGGGTGTGACATTTTAAAGTTCTTTCTGATATGTAGTGTAGTTGACATTGAATAGTTTTTCTTTATTTTAATTTGACATTTACTTTTGGCTTTTAAAATTAATTTGATTGTGATAATTGACAAATTGATAATTTTATGTTACGCTATTAATTTGAATGTCTATGGGTCTTTACCTGAAATAAATGAATTTTATTTTATTTTATTTTTATTTTTACATGGGTGAATGCCCATGACCATGGTTTTGTCCATGTTCATTTAGGACCCACTCTTTCGAAACCTCTACCTGAAGTCATCGAGCATTGTACTGAGGTCCTACGTAGTCTCAGCCATGACGACTATGTCGTCGGCGCACATGAATGATGTACTCGAATATTATTTTGTAACAGTATAACTCCCTTTCATTGGTTACTCTGTGGTCAGGTACAAAAAAATATTTTAGTATATAACAATAGAGTATTTTACAAAAAAAATTGAATTAGTCCGTCAGATTGCCAAAAAATACTGGACATGTATATTTTCTTATCTAACTTAGCAAAACACGAAGATGATACAGTGCGTTGCAAACACGCGTGACGTCACTACGATGGTACAATTTTTACCAGCGACTTGACGTCCCGCGCGTTTAACAAACCCTATTGGGTCGCAAACTTCTTAAAATATATTATTTCTTAATCAGGACGCAAAGTAACTTTTAACTATATATTATAAGCATAATCACAAAAGAGATTAATATCCCAGCAAATAGAAATACAATGCAAAACTGATCTAAAATTCTACCGAATATTATTTACAACAAAATATCATAGCCTAGATTTCTCCCAACTTGCACTTGTCTCATCGCCGGCGATCAGCGAGTAGCGAGTAAAGCTTGAAACGAGTTGGCGAGCAGCGAGTAGCGAGTGAAACATTTCGTAGCTTTGTCGCTCGACTTTCAGCGAGTGAGATCTATATCTTTTGCCCCTTTCCTCAGCGAGCAAACCGTCGATAACTATTCGCTTCCTCGCCGGCAGTGAGACAAGTTCAATTAGATGTACTACAATTTTTCCGTTCAGTACGCCTAAGATATCCAAGCAAAAAAAAAAACACTGATTAAAGTGATTTTATTTTGACTCAATTAATTGCCAACATCATTACTGTATTTTCGGTAGCCCAGGTATTTGTTAGTGAGAAAATAAGAGAGGTCTGGCAGCTCTGGGATCTTAGTTCATTTGGTATATTTCTATTGAACTATTTATAACCTCAAAATCCGAAAGCATTTTGGATTTTTTACAATTCTCAGAAGTGTCCGTGATTTTAATTTAGTTTCAGTCGAACATATGGATTATTTAGAACACAAAAAGTAAATTCCCGTTTCTGTTGGTTCTTAGGCGAACATAGTAATATCCTTTATATAGTCGTTAAGGGAGCCTTAAGTCTACTTCTAGAACTACAGTGGTGTCTCTACTACATACTACTGGTCAAATCCGCTACAAAAATGTGTCCTATAAACACAACATCAAATATCTAAAAATGCATAACTAGATCACGGTCAATTTGCGTCCAGCAGACAATCACCTCAATTCAATGATAGTTCGCCTACCACGCACCCACTGGAGCGATCTAAACATTTAAAGTCATCGATCAACCGCAGTCTAGTCGCACCTTTACGCAACTATTATAGAGATATTTTTTATGTTTTTTTATTTATAAATCGGCTTGCGCTGGACCTCGGTCACGCCTGATGGAAATCGATGGATGAGGTCTACGACAAAGCGAGCGTGCCAGAAGATGCCGATTACAATGAGGGTTGGCAGCACTTGGGGGAGAGGGCTTTTTTTTTTTAAAACGTAACTTTGACGTAAATATTACGTGGACATATATGTGGGTAAACATACGTGTTTTGACAAACGCCTGGACCTGACGCCAAAATTTTGCCACCTGGCGAACGCTATTTCAGAAAACCCTCATTGTCTTGGCACTACTAGTGCTTTAAAAGGGGCAGCGGAGGGCGTTGCTCCATCTACATGATCTAGAGATGGCAAAGGCTCTTCAGGGGCCGGTAGGAAAGAGAATCTCTGCAACATTGTCGTTGTAAAGATAAAAATGTTACATTTAGCTAACACATCGCCCATACATCTATGTTTGGCTAGCCCAAACGGAAAGTAGTGATCCGGTAGAGTAATTTTTCCCTCGGACAGGAATCGTTCCGGCTTGAAGGAGTATGGCTCAGGAAACATCTCTTCGTCCATCAATATGTTGGTGAAGTTGCTCAGAACCATCGTATCCTGAAACATGGAGATAAGGAACTAGTTAATTTAAACAGTAAGTATACTGGTAAGGTATGCAAGAACAATTTATAAAAAATACGAATGATTGCTTCGAAGGTCTTGGGTTAAAATGGCAAATCCCCAGGTCAGGTAAAGTCGGGATCTCTCAATCAGCTTGATACCCTATATTAACAGAAATCTTAACCGAAAAGAATATGGAAGAAATAGTCGTTATAAACACACACAGGGATCTTTCAATCAGTACGAAGTCTATAAGCAAAGGTTCGAACCCTCTACTTATTGAAAAAGGCCTAACTGAAAAGAATATTGAAGAAGTAGTCCACACATAATGATCTCTTAACCAATCCGAAGTCTGTAAGCATAGGTTCGAACCCTATACTTTTCGTTCGAATGACACACAGCACAATTTTTATCATCATCAGCTGCCTAACCTTTTGGGACGTCGGAGTCGGCTTCCAGTCAAACGGAATTCAGCTGAATACCAGTATTTTACGTAGAGCGGCTGTCTAGGTACCAGACCTCCACAATCCTTTAACTAGGTAACACGGTACTCCTTGGCAAGACTAGTCTCAGATTTTCTGGCTACTTGCTATTCGAAATGTCTGCCAAAGCACAATTTCTATAAATCACTAATTCGATATTCAGAAGGAAGTATATTTTACCTCTGGTATGAAGTAACCAGCTAGCCACGTATCCCTCAGAGCACGATGTGGCACTCCAAACGTTCGTCCCATGAAATGCCGTACACATTCGTGGACTATCGCCTCGTTGTACGGCATACTGAAATGAGTAGAAATTATCTAATTAACCAAAATAATAATTAACGCAAAAAGGGTCTAGCTGACAGTGACAGGTTAGAGTTAAGGTCTGCATCTCCAATACTGATGATAGCCAAGTTTAGCAAAAAGTGTTTGATTTTTATTTCACAAATATTGTTGACAAACAACACAACGATTTTTGTCTTCAACGTTGAAATTATAAAGGCAAGGTTGGTAAGATTCCTTCCTCATATCAATTTTAAAATAAGCTTGTCACTTCAATCAGTACTAATGTATTCAAGGTGCAACATATTAAACGCATAACATCGTTCGAGGTTTCAGGTTTGCTCCTATAATAAAAGTTGTTCATAATAATGAGTAAACTGACTCCTTTCCAGGTTTTGCGTTTAATCTATTACACTATTTATCGTTTTATGTACTTTATATTCAACAAATCCAGAAAACTTACTTGGGACGATCATCTAAGTTGGGGATCCGATCTTTGCCGACAATTCTATCAATTTCTTCCTGAGCCTTCTTCTGTACTTCTTGCTCCCTGACCAGGTAACTGAAGCAGAAGCTCATGCTCTTGCTGGTCGTCTCCGTACCGGCCATGAACAGGTCCATGCACATGGCCACCAACTGACCTTCAGAATACGTCTCTATCTCCCCTTTCTCCTTCAAAACTCTTATGTACACATCCATAAAGTCCCTATCCTCTTGAGATGAATCAAAACGATCTTTATGTCTCGCCAATTCCTCACGTAGAAACTTCCATATCCTTTTGTGCGTCCTTAAAAAGTCTTTGTAACCCGAGAGAGTGGGAGTCATAATGCTGAGGATAGGGAAATGACTAAAAAGAGCGCCGACCATATCTACTGCGGCGAATAAGTCAAAAAGAAGGCTTTGAAGTACCTTCATCTGAGGGTCACTAGGCTTATACCTGATTCCCGCCATCATCGTCCACAAAGTGTTTAATATGTAAACATTAAAGAAATTATGCATCTGAATTACGGCTGTTTTGCCGTCATTGTCATCAACAATCTCGAAGACGTCACGCACCATGTGCAATGCTTCTAAACGGGCAATGTCCTCCATTCCTCGTCTTCCAAAGCCAAACTCCTTCAAATGCCGTAAGAGGAACCTTCTCTGTTCTTTCCATAGGTCTCCATCAGTGAGTAGAACTCCACGCCTTTCTCCCCAAGTTCTTGTCTGATAGAAGATTCCTTTCGGTCTACCATCGATGTCTTCATTGAACAGCATCTCTTTATTGGCTTCTAGACTGTTAACCATGACAATTCTATCCTTGCCGATTCTAAGACCAAGTAATGATCCATCTTTGGAGTATGCTAGAGAGAGTTCCTTTACAGCTTTATACAAGTAACCAGTTTTCTCTCGAAGCTTGTACACTTCGCTGGCACAACCGAGGATTGGGACCCATTTTGGGCCCGGAGGGAATTTCTTAGGCTTATGACTATCGAAGAACAAATATAAGCAGGCCGCTACGACTATAGTTAGCGCTGCTAACCACATCTGAAACAAAAAAATACCAACGTTTAGAAAATTTATGAGATATTAATGTAGCATAGCACAGTCTGCCTAGCGTCTTCCTAACTCAAGTCGGCCTCCAGTCCAACCGAATACAACTGAGTACCAGTATTTTACAAGTAACAAATGCCGACCTGACCTCCATAACCCAATCACTGAGTGACAGATACCTTAGCAAGGCTTGAGAATAACAGCAAAATAATGAAACCTAGGGAGATAATAAGCATATTATTGACACAACCGACTTCCAAATAAAAAACAGGTGATCTGCAGTGGACTATATGGAAAGCTCTTAATGGATTTCGCACCCAGGTAGGCCGCTGCAAACACAACGCAACGTGGCGAAATAGGGTTATACCGGGAAATTGAAAAAATGCCCGAAATTCTGATTTTGTATCGTGACCCTGAACAGCATTTGTTCTACGACTTTTCAAAATTCGAAACATTTTTTTTCCATTCAAAAAATATAAATATAGCCTAAATTTTGCATACTCCTTACTAAGCGACCGACGAAAAGCCGCTACAGACGCTTACAGACTTCAAATAAATGAAAACAAATGTTGTTCAGGGTCATGATACGATGTCAAGATTAAGAGGTTTTGTGTATTTATTCAATTTCCCTGTATAGACCCTTCGGTTACACAATGTGAGCGCAGTGCCTCTGTGCAGCACATGAAACACACGCTGGGATGCCCCACAGGTGCATGATACCAAAGTACAGGTGTTTTATGTGGGTCATACACATTTAAATAATTTGATTAAACAGGCGGGTTCAAACTTTTGATCAAATAGAAATACAAAATTTCGTATTTGATCATGCTATTTGACGACCCATTTTTTATAAATTTTTCCCACAAACATTCATGCCAATTTGATAAAACTGTGTAAAAGCATTACTTCAATAAAATACACATTTCATAAAACTATCACGTAGCTTTGCCAGGATTTAATCATACATTTTTTTTCAGGTGGGTTTGCTCGAGACTCTAGTCTAAAGTGACAAAGTCGACGATGGAGTGAGCTTACCCATTTACTCCGAATTTATTTTGATTAATAATAACAAAGCTTCGACGACCACCTGTCGAAGCTGGTGTTACGCAGTTGGGTAAAGGGTCTGATACAGAAGGCAGTACTCCTCGATACGGCTGGCATTGTGAGGAGGATCCTTTCTCTGGAGCCCTAACCACCGGTAGCTTGGACCCTGCTCCCGACACCGGCGGACTACATTTTTTTATATTTTTAAATGTATTTATAATGTGTTTTTTTTAAGTAATATTTAAAATGTAATCTTTATGTATATACAAATAAATAAACGAAATTAAAACAAAGAATCAACTCTCGCTTAGCTATGCGAAGTACATATCTTTTTTTGTAAGCAACAAAACGAGTAGTAAGGTAGTGATTTTTCGATCTTTTGTTAAAACGCTCGGTTGCCAAAGCTAATATAACGTTTAATTTAATATCTCAAAAGTTGGATCGCATTGAAATAGTTTGCAATAAGTGATTAATCGTCTGCTGAGCCATTTTTCAACCATGTTGGCCTCAGCTCCTTGTCTCACAGACGATCAGAGGTTAAGCAAAATAGCTAAACTAGTATTTTACAAAGAACGAGAATTTAAATTTAAAGATGTCTTAAATACTGGTACAAAGGGTTATGGTCCAAAACAGTCGCGCAGGCGTCGACTGTTGAAATTAGTGTTCCAAAATTCAGCTAAAATCAATCGCCAGGTTTTTGGTTCGAAATCAGTCGCGAGGTGCAATGCTCTACGTAATACTAAGCGAGGCGTATCCACCAACTAGCGCGTAACATCTAACATACAAGTTACGTACGTTCGCGTGTCAAGAAACTAATAACATTACACTGTCGGTACTAAGAAGGGGAACAGTCACGTTTGCAGCGAACGCACGTTATTTGGCACGTGAGTGTGTGCAGCGGGAAAATAGGTTAGTAGTTTACGGTACAAATGGCTGTCGACTCGCGGGGTTACATAGAACTTTTACTTGAGATCCACCCTCTCATACTCCACAACGGTTTTATAAGTTGTTAATTGTGTACCTACAGAATGAAAAAGTGTTTATTTAAGCATAGTTCGTCGCATAGCATAAAAATAAATAAATTAAGTGACTAAAACAGGTTGGAAAATTATCTTTCCTAATCATTGATACTTATATAAAAAAAACCCAAGATGCTCAGTCTAGAACAAATGCAACACTCAAAACTGTCGTCAAAAGCTGACATGTATCATCAAGTTTAATGTGTGAGTTGTGTGTAGTTATACTATAACAATTTTTTTGCAAATTCAATCTTACACAGATCAATTAAAGTTGTTTTTACAAAGCAGTGCAGTATGGCGAGCGATGCGAGACTGTTTGAAACTAGCGCACAATTTTAAATTGTGCGCTTGTTTTATGCGGACGTTTTTGAGATGCTGTGTGTGTATCTTGGGTTTTTTATATATCAATGATCCTAATATATTTAAATTCTTCCGTTGCTGACAGACAACGCACAGCCAAAAATTAATGGTCGTAGAGAGCTGAAAATTTGGTTTGTAGGTTCCTTGGGGAGTGTAGGGGAATGCTTAATGAATAAAATAATAATAAAATCTCTTAATTTTCAGCCTACTTACGGCCGGCCTACAGGAACGGGATGTGCGCGGACGAAGTCGCGGGCAAATGCTAGTGTTTCATACACTCATGGCGATCAATTTCCGATGACAACATTGACAAAATTGGTTGTAATTATCATAATTAATAGATTTTTAAGTAATAGAACACTGGCAATAATGCCTTTAAGTTGAAAGCTCTGTATGAATTATGGCTTATTTCATTCGGTAGGTACCATTGGAACCATTAAAAACTCATGAAGTTTCTATTAAAATTAACAACGCATAAAGGAAAATAATATTCTAAAAGCATTAATGTGGCCGAATATCAAAGTTATATTGAACAAAAAACTCCTTCTGATAGATAACATTGGCACTAGTAGGTTTGGTGTTCATAGAAAGTAGTGTCATCTATCAAAAGCACATTGAACTTTGACAATAAAATAAAAGTTAATGCCGTCAGTCAACAGTTGATTAAACTTCTTGTTCAAGTTTATAAATACAAAAGTAGCAAAGATGGTCGAGCTTTGGATTAAATACCAACGCAAAAATGGCCTTTTAAAACGAAAATTGAAACAGTGCCATCTATCAACAGCCAATTGAACTACGAACTTCATGACCGTGGAATTGCCAGGGTTGGTTTGCACGGATTTCAACAGCTTCCATTTTACGCTACCAACGGACAGATGGCGTTGGCTGTAGTGTGTTCCTAAAGGATGTGCAATGTTTGGTACAACGTCAACAATCTAAATCGGTAAAATGGGGAGAATGGAAACACAAGGGTGAATAGAAACAAAACTTTGATTGGCATTTGCACTAGAATACCACATTAAAAAAACTTAAAAAAAAAAACTTTTTAGTACTAATAAGTTGATTTAAAAGTTCGAGTCCTCAAAAGCAGCAAGCAGAATTTAAATAAAGAGAAAATCCCCTGCTAAGTTTTGTTTCTATTATCCCCGTTTTACGCTACTTAATATTATGTGTTACGCTGAAGTACCTATGAGGATGTTTTAAAATAATATGTAAGCTTAGTGTCATAGTATTTATTTTTTAAATATCCACTACTTTCCGCGTTAATCGATGATATTCTTGTTAAAAAACTACAATTAGGTACTCCTCCAGATAGATTTCCAAAAATGATTGGACCCGTTTTTCATCTTCACATCAGGCTATGCATCTATAGTCTATTGCGTAGGATAAATTTAATTGGCCCTGATCATCCTTTTTAAAATTGTCAAGATCGAAGTTTATAAAGTCGTATCATGTTTGGGCTCACCATGTCTTCGTATACCATACTAACTATACATACCTATACATATGGTATAGGTATGTATAGTTAGTATGGTTGGTCAAAAACTCTATAAGTCAAAGAAGTTTTAATTTGAAATTGTCGTTTTTATATTTATGAAGGTTTTACGTTTCGGGGGTCCGACACTGAGTAGTTTTCCTCAATCTTGAGAGAGCCGGGCCGGTTTTAGGGTTCCAGTCCGGCCCTGGCGTAAATATAGTAACCAACCTGATACTATAATTTTCAATTCGTTTGGGGTTGAAAACATTGGGCTATGAGGCCCAAGTGCAAGTGCAATTTCTCAAAGAAATTTCGAAACGGCTGGCTTTTACTTTGGCCAGAGGCTAAGCATTGACACTCAACGTGGCAATGCCACCAGCCTCATGGACACATTACCAGCTGACAGGGTTGACGGGGAAACTTTTTGATGCGACTTATGATTTAGTTTTTCTTTTAGTAGAATTAAGTTTATTTGGATTATCAAATTATTAACAGCATCATTTTCGAAAGTTAAGACAACGTCATCTGTCAATTGCCTGTTGAACTTCACTCTTCATGAACCACTTTGAGAATAAAATGAACAAGTTACGAACTTACGACCTTGAACAAACGCCATCTATTCGTTGGTAGCGTAAAATTGAAGCTTTCTAAGCCCGACCACCCAACCAACCCTACTTTAAAATCAACTGAAACAGAAGTTTGGAAGTTCAATCGGCTGTTCATAGATGGCACTTCAAATTAGTTTTTATTTTATTTTGCTCTAATATTACCTACCTAATTAAAACAAGTTTTTATTTTTAAATAAATAGTTTCTTTTCATAATTTCATATACAAGAGATTTTATTGTAAAACACTTTCTACAATAAATAGCAAGTACCTTTTTTTTTTACATACGTTTGACCACAATCTCACCTGATGGTAAGATTATGGTCCACCTATCTACCTCGTAGGTTTTAGTTCTTTATTTCAAACTAGTTGACCCGCGCAACTTAGTCTGCCCCGCTACTATTGGTCTTAGCGTGAAGATATATAGCCTTCCTTGATAATCTCTCGATAAAGAATTTTTCAAATCGGGCCAGTAGTTCAAAAAAAACTCTTCAGCTTTATATTAGTATTGATAACGGTGGGCAAAAAGCCATGATTAACATCGCACTAACAGAATAACATATAGATAATGCAGAGACTTTAGAACCAGTTGTTAGAAACGTTGACCCAATAGTACATACGTAAGTTAGATGTGACGTGACTTATGAAGTATGTCTTGATTAGCGCAATAGTTATAGGCTGCGTTTTTAGAGGTGTGCGAGGATGCAAAGGATGTGTTTGTTAAGAAGGGACTCTAGTCCCGATGAATTTGAAAATATGTATTTGAAGAAACTATTGCTGATGCCGTCGCGCTGCGCCTTATCAAGTAAAGTGCTAAAGCGACAACTGCAGCTCAGGCTAATTTTAGCTATAAAAACCTTGACCAAGAGACATTTTGTAATCAGCTGTTTTCATCTTCAAAACTAGACTGATCTAAAAAAATCATATATCAAAATTTAGAGGAAGACTATATCTATGCTTCTATTATTTTCTGTTTTGTTAAAAACTTATCAAAGTCTGACAGTCGTCTGAACATGGCGGTAAAAACGGGCTGTTTTTCGGGTTTTTGGATTGTCATAATTCTTTTAATAATTATGTTTAGGAAAAAATATAATGATAAGGGCACGTTATTAATTACACCTAGATTTTTTGGAAAAAAATATTGCTCTAGAAGCATTATCCACGCAGAAAACAGCGGAATGCGTTTGTATGGAGAAAGGTCTAATAGAGTTCCCTCTAAAACGTGTTCTACACGGATGTAATCCAACCTCCCCTTCAAGGTGACCTTGGTGGGAACTTGGTTACCATCCACGAATTTTGTATGAATTTCGATTGCATCTGCCGTCTACACGGATGGCAACAAGCAAGGTCACCTTGGATGGGTCGCTAGATTACATCCGTGTAGAAGGGGTTTTAAGAATCAATAGAATTGCTTGCGCTGAGGGAGGCTAGGTAAATAAAGCGATTGTATTGGTTCTTAACAAACTCATCCCCCGCTAAGCATCCTCGCACATCTACGGTAGGGTTAGGCTAAGGTGGACACGGCAATTGATTGTGGACAATGCGAACGTGTGCCCGCACTCCAGCGAAAAGTGACGAAGAGGAACACCGTGTGCTTTTAGTCAATAGTAGTCTGACAGACCCCTCCGTCTGCCCCAAAACGGATGACATCTGTGAGGATTCCCACACGTACAAAAATAAAAAAAGGTTCACACGGCAATTTGTGATCTACGTCTACAAAGTATTGCAGGTATTCTGAAATTGACATTACCTAGTTATAATATTCCTAATAGGACTTTGACATATCTTGGGACACTGGAACCCAACTTGCAGAGGCCCCGTTAGACACTTCAATTAAGAGGAAATGCTGGCGGCGAGACTTTGTATGTTAAAAGTCATAATTCGAGGTTTGGCTCTCGATTGTTGTCTCCTCCAAAATTGAACCAATTTAAGAGATATTTCACAAACTGAATAAGAAGAATATATACTGTGTCCCTATGTTTTTTGATTTATAAACCGTATAAGCACTAGAACTCTCACAAAATGCTCAAAATTGTCCGATAATCGCTGTTAACAGAGCCCTAGTGTACAAATTTGGCAACTATTAATAAAAAAAGGAAAACATAGAGACACAGTATATATCCTTCTTATTCAGTTTGTGATATCTCTTATATCGGTTCAAGATCGGAAGAGAAAACAGTTGAGAGACAGACTTTTTACATACAAGGCCTCGCCGCCAGCAGTTCCTCTTAATGTAACCACCCAACCAACGCTTGTATCCCTGCTCTTCTAAAGTGCACTAAAGGATATTCAACCCCGTGTTGATGCAGATCTATGTTTTACATGAAACATCATCCCATTCTGTATTTGGGGAAGGGCATTGTAAGCTGCGCTACAGTTTATAGTTTTGCAGCCTGCTATCATCATTTAACTTAGTCTTGTGTTCCGAAATAAACTTTTATTTATTTATTTAAATTATTTATTTGCACGATATGGAAACAAAGAAATAAGACAGTGGCTTTTGGTCGTTTAGTGGTCTGATTATATCTAGCACTATGGAATGGTTTTTTATCACTTTTACATTATTATACACAGAAATGACAGAGGTGCCTTCATTTCCAAATAATTGGTCCCAAAAACGGTCGATATCACTTTAGTGACGTAGCGTCAAGGGGGGCAACATATCCTGAGGTGCGGGAGTGGAGAGGTATTCCACGACTTACTAAACTATTCCCGAGCAGAATAAAACAGAATAATCTTCAATATGTACACCATACAAGTTACAGAAAAAACAACAACAGAGCAACTACTTGACTACTTCCTTCCTAAGACCACGTTTTTTTGGCAATCTTGACTAAATAAAGGCGAGAGAGAGGTGGGAACGCTGTTCCCCGTCAGTCTTCACTCCGGCCGGCCAATAAAGGCAAGCCAGAGATGGAGAACAAGAATTTTCCCGGAGATCAGGTTCCTGGGGACGCAATTGCCCAACATTTTGCCACCAACACTGGCCTGCGGATTGTAGATATTATGTTACTGCGTCAAAGAAAAATCAATCGGTAAAAACTTCAAAATGCAACGAGGCATTCTCTACCAGTCAACCAACAGTCAGTCAGGCAACGTCAGTGTATTGGGGCGCGCAAGTTCCTCCATTATATTATTAAAAGGAACTAGAGGCCCACCACAGTATTGTATAGTCTAGTCAACAAGTGCTTTTTTGTTCAACTTTTTTCAGCAGTCTCGGGAAAATATTAATGAGAATTGAAGAAAATAAAATACCGCTCGAAAAGCCGGCAAAAGTTATGAACAATTTAAGTACTGAAAAAAGAAAAGAAGTTTGTTTATTTTTTCAAATATCTCTAAATCCAATTAAGATTTTTGAAATCTAAAAAAAGATTCGAAAAGAGGAGGAAATTTCTTAAAAAAAGTCAACGCTCAAAAGTTAAACATTATTTACAGGGTGTTTTATAATTCTAATGCATTATTTATTTTTATTGCACCTATATCTATATCTATCTTAATGAATTATTTTAAAAACTAGTGGACGTCACGCGGTTTCACCCGCGTAATTCCCGTTCCCGTGGGAGTGCTGGGATAATATATAGCCTATGTTACTCCCTGATAATGTAGCTATCCAATGCTAAAAGAATTTTTCAAATCGGTCCAGTAGTTTCGGAGCCTATTCAATTCAAACAAACAAACAAATCTTTCCTCTTTATAATATTAGTATAGATAATCGCCCTTAGAGGTAGTTTATGTCGGGTACATTAAGTTCACCGCCTTTGTAAGACGACTAAAATGGTGCCGTGTATTGTGATCATATCATTTTAATTACATTTTTTTTTACTATTGGTAGGCACGCGTTTGACCACTATCTCACCTGATGGTAAGCGATGATGTGGTCGAAGATGGAGCACGCTTGCCTAGAAGTAACCTATTCACTCTTGACTTAAAGACTCCCAGGTTGTAGCTATTAACTTAACTGTACGCACTATGCACACATGTTTTGTATACGTGTTTTATTGAGAAAAATGAGTACAATTTCACGCGATATTTTACAATCTTACGGTGTCTGCTATTTTCCGGTGGCATATACATACCACAGCGTGCGCCCTGATTTTATAAATAAAAAAAACCGGCAAAGTGCAAGTCAGACTCGCCCACCAAAGGATCCGTACAAATTTGTAGCTACATATTACTTTAAATAAAGACTCTATTTTTTAAAATTTAATTACAAATGTATAGTTTTCAGACTTTTCGCTATACTTGTAGTATAAGACGGTATACCTTGCCCAATTTCATAGTTCTAGGTCAACGGGAAATACCCTATAAATTTTGATTCCCTTGAGAGTGTCAAAATAAACGTTTTTTGGGGCATAAACAACCGTATCTTTTTTTTACGTTAGCTAAGAAGTTTGATTTTTTCACAGCTGTAAGAAGCCATAGACTTGAGTATATGATGATAATTTCAACTCGATACCACCACGCGTGCCGAGATAAACGGTCTTGAAAGATAGACGGACGGACAACAAAGCGATTTTTTCCTTTTGAGGTACGGAACCCTAAAAAAACAAAATGGCGGCTGGTAGCTATGCCAGCTCCCACACAAAAATGTTCGAACCTCTTTTCTGCCCGTGTTTATATTCGAACCGACCAACAATCCGTAAACTGCAACTGTTGCCACTGAATCGCCTCGTATGTGGTAATAAACTATTTCGCACTACACACGATTCCGTCTCGCATTCCGAGAAACCGCACAAATAATGAAGACGAAGATAACAACAGTAAAAACATACACAACACAATAAAACAAAACAAACGCTTTTAGCAATAAAAACAAATGACTTTCTTAAACGAAAACACGGGAAATGCATTTCGCACTGCGCCTAAGTGTTACGTAAAGTTATTTACCTTGCTCGCCAGTCGGTGCGCAAGCTTTCACTGTGTCGTGACTGCCGCCGCGCGTAGTATAAGCGCACCCCGCCAGCTGCAGGAATGCACTGGACGCATTTACACCGAAGCGTAATCCTAACTCATCATCTGCCTAACCTTTTCCCAACTATATTGGGGTTGGCTTCTAGTCAAACCGGATTCAGCTGAATACCAGTGTTTTACTACCTCCGTGGGCGAGTGGTTTAGGCGTTTGCCTTGTGGAAGCATACTATGTAAAGTTGTTTCCAGTTTGGCTAGGACATTGCAGGCTTGAATCACCTGATTGTCTGATAAAAAGATGATTCCGTGCTTCGAAAGGCACGTATAAGAAGGTGGTCCCGGCCGCCAAATGGCGGTCGTCAAATAAACCATGTCAGAGGCCCTTGAGGCGGTTTCGATACTCTGACACTAGTGTGTGGGGTCGTTAGATCTTACTGCCCACACGAGAAGAAGAAGAGACGTGAAACGGCTGCCTACCAGACCTCCACAACCCATTACCGAAGCGTAATCCTAACTAATCTTCCTAATACCTACATAAAAAATTTCCGTTACTGAGTGAGTGACTGATAGACAACGCACAGCCGAAACTGCTGATCGTAGAAAGCTGAAACTTGGCGAGTAGGTTCCTTAGGGAGTATACAGGAGCCCAAAGAGAGGATTTTTCGTAATTCCTACGGGAACTGGAAAAAACGGGGTTTGCGCGAACGAAGTCGCGAGCAAAAGCTAGTCAAAACTAACGTAATAAAGCTGAAGAGTTTGTTTGTTTGAACGCGCTAATCTCTGAAATTCCCAGTCTGATTTGGAAAATACTTTTTGTACCTATATGATAGCTACATCCATGAGGAAGGCTAGATATAGGCTATACGGGAACGGGATAAGCGCGTACGAAGTCGCGGGCAATAGCTGCTAATCACTATTGAGATCGGCCATACTATAAACCACGCAATTAATTTTGAAAAGATTTTCAATATCTAATTATTGAAAGAGCGATAAACGAAGAACTCTAGTTATTTTTCTATGATTAGTAATAGAACACAATTGCTGACCGAGGATTTTGCTCATAATTGTACCCATGCGAAGCTGAAATCGGCTTGCTAGTAACTTATCCTAATATATAAAATTCTTCCGTTACTGAGTGACTGGGTGACAGAGAGACAACGCACAGCCGACACTAACTGGTCGTAGGAAGCTGAAATTTCCTGACAGATTTGTGGAATTTGTTCGAAAGAGTCACCGCGGCCCTAGAACGCGAAGAGCACTAGTAGGAACACGGATGGGTTTTAGTCAGTACGAGTCTGACACTCCCTTCTGCTCCGCCCAGAGCGGGAGGAGTCATTTGATGATTTCCCATCCTTAAAAAAAAGGAAACTGAAATTTGAATTTCCCGAAATTCCTACGGCAACGGCAAAAAAACAGGATATGCGCGTACGAAGTTGCGGGAAAAAGCTAGTATTCTAGTAAAGACTATATTTTTTTATTGTAAGAGGTAATCTCTATAGTAGACCTACTGATCCGAATATTTTTTACGGATGTTCGGAACCCCAAAAATGATAAAGTCGGGCAATTTGTGATTCTTCATGAAGAAAATGCATCATGACAGGTAACCTATGCTTTGTTGAAAGAACCTCATCATCATCATATCAGCCGAAAGACGTCCACTGCTGGACATTGGCCTCCGCCACAGGGGGAGGGGTTTGCCATAATCGCCACGCTTGGCAGGCGGGTTGGCGATCGCAGTGTATGGCGTTGAGTTTTACAGAGAATGCTGCTGCCCATTCTCTGGTGAGAACCTGGTTTATTAGATTCCTACTAGTTCTATTCTTTAAGTAGGACAGTAGTGACAATGGGGTCTATTGCTTCCATACTTTTCATTGTGCTTCAGTGCTCGGCATTATCTGGGCCATATTTCTAGACAAAGGCAATTGCTAGAATCGTTTGAAAAGGGGACAAACCGCAGTGCAAACCGTCATGACAAGAACTTTTATTTTCAAAAAAACTTTTCGGCTCTAAATAAAGAAAAAAAACCTGACAAGTGCGAGTCGGACTCGCCCACCGAGGGTTCCGTACGTAGGTAAATATTACTTTAAATAAGGACTATATTTTTTTATAAATTTAAATACAAATGTTTAGTTTTCAGATTTTTCCCTAAACTTGTAGTATAAGACGGTATTACTTGCTATATTTCATAGTTCTAGGTGAACGAAAAATACCCTATAAATTTTGATTCCCTTGAGAATGTCGAAATATACGTATTTTTTTGTGGCAAAAACAGCCGTATCTTTTTTTGACGTTAACTTAAAAGTTATTTCTTGATTTTTTCACAGCTTTAAGGGACTGTAGACCGAAATATATGCTTTTAATTTTAACTTAATACCTCCACGCGTTCCCGAGATACACAGTTCTTGACACACAGACGGACGGACGGACGGGCGGTGAAAGTGATCTTATAAGGATACCGGTTTTTCCTTTTGAGGTATGGAGCCCTAATGATGGTAATTTTCTTTGCCCAGAAATGTTAAGTCGTTATATTTTTGTAATAAAATCTACTATGTGTGTTAGTAGCTTGGTATAAAATGTTTGTTTAATTGAGCCATTTATATAAAAGAAATAAAGGAATTAACTAATACGATAAAAATGAAAATTGCCTATTTAACTCACTACCAATTCTAAAAGGTGTATACTGTTTTGCTTGTCATGTGGTTATTTATTTATTATTTATAAATGTGTATATAAAATAAAGTTCTTCTTCTTCTTATCGTGTGGGCAGTAAGGTCTAACGACCCCACACACCCTAGTGGCAGAGTTTCTAAACCGCGTCAAGGGCCTCTGACATGGATAATTTGACGACCGCCATTTGGCCGCCGGGACCAACGGCTTATACGTGCCTTCTAAAGCACAGTATCATCTTTTTATCAGACAATCAGGTGATCCAAGCCTGCAATGTCCAAGCCAAACTCGAAGCCTAGGGAATAAAACCCACAGGGTACACTTCATAAATACAAAAAACTTTATTCCGTCAGTCACAAATACGAATTTCAAAATACCGATTTTCGTAATTCCGAAGGGATCAAAATTCCTATTACAACATTTCGATTTATCCGAATTTTAAACATTTCTAACGTTTATAAATACTATTCTCAAAAAAACTGAGTTTCAATAAACCGAGTAACAAAAAGTCCGACTCGACTCGTTTATTCGAAACATCAAAAATACGAATTCCTATTATTAAAGTACCGATTAATTAGAATTCCGAACTGAAAACGCCTTGTAAATCTGAATAGCAAAACAAATGAACACAATTGCTCATCAGAGAGAAGTTTAATGCTACATAATATGTTTAGTATTGGGAATTAGAATTAAAAAACGAATGACAAATGCGTTTTGCCATAACAAGACAAAACTATGCAAACAAGCATACACCATGTATGTAGCTTGTGTGCAGCAAGCATGCATGCAGCATGCAAGCAAGCACGCATCATGCAAGAAGGCATGCAGCATGCAAGCGAGCATGTAAAAAGCATACAGTATGCAAGCGAGCATGCAACATGCAGCAGGCATGGTTTCTGTCACGGCTAAGGAGCTGCGGGGCTCCGGCGGTCCCTCGCGAACTTATCGTCGCAGATAGTTTTAATGCTCACTAGCTCGTGAGCCGCCTCGCCCCTCCGCGCCTAAATGTAGGGCAAACAAGACTACGTGGAGTCGGTTTTACAGCAATTCGTTTCTGTCACTTACTTTTGTAGCACAACATATTGAAACATATTGACTGTTTAAGACAATTTTGAATTTTATTTTCGTGCGTACCCATAAAGACCAGGCTGAAGTAGGTCATTGATGTGCAGCAGGAAAAGAGTTATAGAGAGAACAGACCCCTGAGGATCTCAATAGCCATGAGGTCAGAGGAGCAGCCGTCAACGACTACTCGGATCGAACGTCCACTTAGGAAGTCTGATATCCAGCTACAAAAACCAGCTGGGATGCCATAAGCAGGAAGCTTGTTGAGTAGACCTGCGTGCCAGACCCTGTCAAAGGCCTTCGAGATATCGAGCGACACGGCAAGTGCTTCGCCGTGTCTCTCGATGGCTTCGCCCCAGCAGTGCGTGACATACACAAGAAGATCGCCAGTTGACCGTCCCCGGCGAAAGCCATATTGACGGTCACTGAGGAGATCATTGTCTTCAAAATAGGTCAGCAGCTTACTGTTCAGAACCCTTTCCATAACCTTGGATAGGATGGAGGTAATGGCAATCGGACGGTAATGTGCAGGGTCAGCAAGGTCTCCCTTTTTGGGCACCGGTTGCCCATTCGCAAGCTTCCATGATTTCGGCACCGTTCTTTTTTCAAGAGAGAGGCGGTACAGGCGTGTCAACACAGGAGACAGTTCAGGTGCACATTGCCTCAACACTCCCGCTGGAATGCCGTCAGGTCCGCTGGCCTTATTCACGTCTAGACTGCACAATACTCTTCGGATTTCTTTAATGTGAACTGCAATCTCCGGCATCGAAGAGTCACAAGGAGGTAAAGTTGGTGGTTGCTTGGAGCCAGCGTCAAGACGCGAATTACTTGCAAAGAGAGTTGCAAATATTTTTTTTTCTCACTTGCAGAGTGAGCCAGCGAACCATCAGGTTTCAACATTGGAGGCAAAGTGGGCTGTCTGAAATTCGTTTCAACCGCTTTCGACAGCGAACAAAACTGTTTACTACCCGGATGCAATGCTAGTTTGGCCCCGATACGTCCGACATGGTCAAAACGTGCCCTACATAAAACCAGTTTGCAGAACTTAGCGGCAGAATTAAAGGCTCTTTTCCTCGCGCGAACCCTACGTGCTTAAACTTTTCGGTCGCGGGCCTTGATCCATGCTTGGTAAGCAGACTCTTTACGGGCCCCAGCGTGGATGCATTCTGCATTATACCAAGGCTTGGATTTGTGACCGAGAGGGATGTCGGAGAATGGAATAAAATACTCCATCCCCTGCCGAATCACGTCCGCAATCACGTCAGCACAGCACGAGGTGTCACCCGAGGAGAAGCACACTTGCCGCCATGGATAAGACGTAAAAAGTGCCGCATCTCATCCCAATCTGCTGACTCGTATCGCCATACTCGCCTCGTGCCTCTAGGACTCTTATTTGGAGGAGAGCAGGTCAACACGGATTTCACCAGGAAGTGGTCAGACGTTCCCAGCGGGGCTGAGACCGATACTGAATGACTGCCCGGATCAGTTGTCAGCAGAAGGTCCAAACAATTGGGTGTGTGGGCGTTAACATCCGGTACCCGCATTGCCACAATCACCAGCTGGGTTGGATCTAGCGTTAAGGCAAACTAACGCGCCTCTAACCCGGTATGGTCAGTTTTCTGGTACGGGAACAACCACTTTTTATGGTGGGCGTTGAAGTCCCCCAGAAAAATGTTGTGTTCTTTCTTTCTTTCTTCGCTGCTGGGTACCGTTGCTGGGCTACGTCAGTCGATTTCACGAGGGAATTATGTAGCTCTGTTGTCTCCTGGTCACCGCTGTGCGATCGGCATACGCCGATATACCGATCGCAATAGATAAATTTCTCCTGTCTCCCATCTTCAAACTGTTTCCTTCATAAACTGTATATAATTTGTTATTTGTGGGAGAAAATTATTGTATTATAATTGTATATTATATTATGTAACCAACTGAATATTAAACAAATTGAATCAATAGGTATCAGAATCCTAAGCAGTTTATTCGAAGTATTGAAAATCGAAATGTCGTTTTTCGGACCGAGAACCCATCGAGCATTTGATTCTTCGGAAGTATGACAATCGGAAAACAAACAAATCGAATTTACGACTTTTGATATAATAAATTTCGTAATTTTGAATAATAGACATTATAATTCTTAGGTATTATGAAATTTGGACTTTTGAAAATCGGAACATTGAAATTCGGAAAAAAAAAATCGGAGTATTTGGGTGTTCCCCGAACCCACGACTCTTGCCAAGTTACGATAATGTGTATGCTCCCGGAAAATTGAACGCTAAGCACAGCACATGTTACAATTAGAACGTTTACTAGTAAACATGTCGGTGTAAACGCAGCCTAGTAAGTAACGGCACTTATTTCTCTGAAGCTAAAATACTGCAGATGCAGTGTAGACTGCGTGACGTGAACGAAATGTCCAAAGTTCGATTTCCCGATGATGCCGGAATGATTTTGAAGATTTTAAAATGGGAAAATTTAAATTACATAGACCTATTATGACATCTTAAAATCATCATGATAACGGTGTGGGAGGGAGTATAAAAGTGTATGTCATTTTTAGGGTTCCGTACCCAAAAGGTAACCGACGGAATCCTATTACTAAGCCTCCGCTGTCCGTCCGTCCGTCTGTCTGTCAGCGGGCTGTATCTCAAGAACCGTAATAGGTAGACAGCTGAAATTTTTACAGATTGTGTATTTCTATTGCCGCTATAACAACAAATAATAAAAATTAAGCTTATGGCACGGAGCCCTCCGTGTGCGAGTCCGACTCGCACTTGGCCGGATTTTTATTTTTTGTTTGAAATCGTCAAATGGCTCCTTCCACTGTGGGCGAAGCAGAAGGGAGTGTCAGACTCTTACTTAATAGTAAGTAAGAGTCTGACACTCCCTTCTGCTCCGCCCACAGTGGAGGAATACGAGTGGGTTATATATAGTATATAACCCACTCGTATTCCTCCAGGTGCCCTTCGCGTTCCAGCCGTTCCAGGGCCGTTACACACAGCCGTTACACTCTAAGCCCGAAGTCCGTAGTTTCGGGCTTAGCTGCGGGTATTCTGCTCCGTATCGGCTAACCACTTAGAATTAATGACAGCACGATTTGATAGTTGCTTTCAAATCGTGTTGACATTCATTCTTAGTTCGGGTTTGGGACTAATCGTAATTCCGTAGGTGATACGGAGTAGAATACGCCCGCAACTAAGCCCGAAACTACGGACTTCGAGCTTAAAGAGTAGCCCCCCAAGCCGCGGTGACTCTTTCGAACAAATTAAGCAACTATGCCATGAAGTTCCATATTTTACGGCTTATGGTTCGTCGTAAGTTACTTTTAGTAGGCGCCATTCAGCTTTTATTTTTATCGTGTAGTAAATTAGTCGTCTTCGATGTTTTCCGCGACGAAGGTAAGACAGTGAAGATTGGATCAATAAACCTGTGCCCAGCGTGGGACACAATTTGTCAAAAAAAAATATAATTGATCCACGCATACTAGGCATGCCTTTTAAGTTCTGTCGTTTCCATATTTCCCGACAATTTTGAATTTGGAACTGTTCTATATTCGAATGTGTTTAAATTTTGAATCTCAAAACAGTTGAAAGTATTAGGATTAATGCTATTGTTTAGTCAAAGCGTCGATTGGAATCTGTCAGGTTACGTACGAAACTGAATCTTTCTAAGGAAAACGTTCGTGCAATAATTTTCTACAACTTTAAAAGAGGCCTGACACGGCTTCAGTGTTTTGAAGAGCTAACATCTGTGTTCAGTGATGAAGCCCCATGTCTGCGGACTGTTGAACGCTGGTATTTAGAATTCCAGCGTGGACATACCAGTTTTAGTGACAAATTTCGCGAAGGACGCCCGAAATCCGCCTTCACTGAAGATAACATCATTGCTGTGAGACAACTAATTCTCAAAGATCGTCATGTGACATATCGAGAGATAGAGGTTCTATTAGGCATCTCAGGGACAACCATTCAGAAGATCTTGCATGAAGCGCTTGGTGTGAGAAAGCTAGTTTGCCGTTGGATACCGCATCTGCTTTCCGACGATCACAAGGCGGCCCGCGTCAGATAGTGTAAGAAAACTCTGCAAAGGTTTAACCGAGGAGAGTCAAATCACGTCTACGACATCATCAGTGGTGACGAATCTTGGATCTATGCCTTCGATCCTGATTCCAAACAACAATCTACAATCTGGGTCTTTCAAGACGAGCCAAAGCCGACTAAAGTTGTTCGTTCTCGAAGCACTTCAAAGAAGATGGTGGCCACGTTCGTTGGAAAAACCAGCCATGTTGCGACTATCGCACTTGAAGATCGAAGAACGGTTAACGCAGAGTGGTATACCACAGTTTGTTTACCACAAGTCATCGCCGAACTTCGGAAATCTAACTCAATGCGACGCATCATCCTGCACCACGACATCGCAAGCTCACACAGCGCTCGTCAAACAATTGAGTATTTGAAGCAGGAAAAATTCTTGACCATCCTCCATACAGTCCTGACCTAAGCCCTAAAGATTTCTTTACATTTCCTAAAATTAAGAAAGGTCTTCGTGGTCAAAGGTTCCAGACCGGTGAAGAAGCAGTCGACGTTTTCAAGTCAGCCATTTTGAACACCCCCACTATAGAGTGGAATAAATGTTATAATAACTGGTTTGAGCAAATGCAAAAGTGTATTAAGCTACGTGGTGAATACTTTGAAAAACAATAAAAAGTACTATAAGGTTCTAGTTGTGACTTTTTCTTCAAACCACAAAACTTAATGCACTGGCATGCCTCGTGTTGCTCTAGGCTCTGTGGCTTCTATGGCATACCCTCAGTTTTTGAATTAAAAAATCGAAGTTGAGAACATTAGTTTACCATAGAACACTTATTTGCAATAGAGTAGAATTTGACAAGTTCTAAAAATCAATGCGTCTGTTCCGAAATATAACCCAGTATACTGGCCAGTGCTCAGGACGTCATGAATCCGACGCCATATTATACTGGTGTGCCACCAAATTGTACTGGTGAGACAAGTGTGACGTATATAGTACATACCTTGGATGGCTCACCCTCCGGGAACCTCCGTCAATTTAATAATTAAAAAAGCTTTAGAAGAATTAGGAATTTAGAATAGGTTTAAATATTGACATATAATGATTGATTTGTTTTTACGACAGTTCTGTAAAAAAATTTCTTGAGAGCACCAGCTCAATATAATAATCTCTTAAATCGCTTAAAGGCTGTTTTATTGAATCGATTCCGGGGGCGTTCAAGAAGCCCTAGTGGTGTGCCCTACATGTGGCGGCGGCGCCTGGTACTTAATAAATAGAAAAGTACGTTTTTCGCGTATACAGGGCGTACACTGTATAAAGATAATTTCGCGTATGCACTGCGTAAAAAAAGTGCATGAAGACCCCCATTTTATAGTGATGCTCAGGCGAAATTTCTACGCCTGGATAAGTATAAAGATAAGTGGTTTTTATTAAATAAATATAATTTCGCAAGATGGTGAAAGTAGTATCCTTCACGGGTACGGGTTCCACCTGCTCGTTCGACGATTTCCTTACACAGTTTCGCCAAATCGCAGCCATTAATAGATGGCCGGAGAGTGATTTAGCCCTCATTATGGGTGCTTATTTGGACGGCCCGGCCCTAGCTTTTTTCAAATTTACGTACAAAGAAGGGGTGTCATTTAAGGTGATTTGCGACAGCCTGAAGTCTGAATTCCCATCAGGAATAGATTTTGTTGAGAAATTCTACAATGCGCGTCAAGACACTAAAGAAGACATAGTCGCATTTTTCTATAGACTGGCTGATTATGGATTACAGTCCGGAATTACCGACGAAAAGATATTCATTAAGATTTTCTTGAAGGGTATAAATATGCATTATAAATTAAAGCTGGGGACCCGATTATATAACTCAAAAGCTGAGTTGCGTGCCACCATTGACCAAATAAAAGAAATATTTGAGGAGACACCGCCCGACCGGGCAAATTTTTCGTTGCACCCTCCGCGGGTCAGTTTTGATCATTTTCCAGCCGGAAGTCAGAGATACCGAACTTCACCGAGACCAACGAGCCCGGGGCAGACTGCTGCAAGATCGACGCCAAACCTAGCCGGTGATACGGATACGTATCACACTCCGAGGTATAATTTGCGGCCGAGACGTCGGTTTGATAATAGAAATAACCGTTTTCCAATTACCCCCAGCTCAAGAAGCCCACGTTCTGATGGCTACCCACCCAAACGCGGAAGGGCACAGTCGATAAATAATGAAGTGGAGTTGCAGGCTGTGTCCGAAAGAGATCAACTCCTAAAGAAAAATAGCAAATGTGGTGACCTCAATCCATTTATTAACATTACAATAGATAATCAAGCCTGTTCTGCTCTGATAGACACCGGAGCATCAATTTCGTGTATATCAGATCAATATGCGTTGAATCTCAATCTAAATCATACCAGTGACAAGGCAAATCATTTTGTGAAGTCAATATCGGGATCATGCTTAGAAGTTGTCGGGAAAACGACGATAAGTTTTATAGTGGACTCTAGTGTCTTTGTGAATGATTTCCTGATTATTAAAAACATTAACCAGAAATTGGTCCTGGGACAGGATTTCTTTCGTAAATACGAAGCAGTTATCGATTTTTCTAATGGGTGTATTACTTTAATGGGAAGATGTTGTATAAATTTTCACAAATGTACTGAACAAAATGCTATGTCAGAATCGCAAGTGGTGTGCTATGACCATAATAATGAAATAATTCCAAATAACAACATTATGAAGGTTCGTGGATCTAAGGGAGAAGGGAGTTTTAATTCTGTATCGGAAACTGATTATTTATATTTTTCGAATTTAGTTAAAAACTGTGATGATAATTTTTTATCGAAAGTAGCTAATGCTGATGTAGTTAATGAACTTGATGTTAATTTAAACAGACTGAGAACCCTTCTTACCTTATACAGAGATAACTTCGCTTTTAAGGCCTCTGAATTAGGTAGTTGTAGCATAGAAGAAATTACTATTAGAACTGTAGATGATATACCAGTTCATCACCCACCATATAAGGTTTCAGCAAAGCAGCGAGACATAATAAATACACAAGTCAAGGAAATGTTGGCTAATAAAGTTATTCGGGAATCCAGAAGTGCTTATGCATCCCCGGTAGTACTGGTGCAGAAGCCAGACCAGTCGTGGAGATTTTGTGTAGATTATAGGAAGTTGAATAAAAAGGTGATAACAGATAGCTATCCATTACCGATTATTGAGGATATTATGATATACTTATCGGGAGCCAAATATTTTGCAGATTTAGATCTAAATTCAGGTTATTGGCAACATAGATTGTGTGAAGAAGATAAGCATAAAACTGCATTTATTACTTCTTCAGGTTTATATGAATTCAATGTTTTACCTTTTGGACTTAAAACAAGTCAAGCTGTTTTCCAAAGAGTCATGGACAAAGTACTGGCTGGAATAAAATATAAAAAGGCCATTTGTTATGTAGATAATATTTTGGTTTGGGGAAATAATTTTAATGAATTTATTGAATCGTTAGAAGAGATTATGTTACGTTTAAAGAAAGCAAATCTTACCTTAAAACCAAGCAAGTGTAGTTTTGGGTATAATAAAATTACAGTCTTGGGACATGAGATATCAGGAGATGGTGTCAGACCCGATAATAAGAAATTACAATCTTTAAAAACTTTGAAAACACCAAAAAACGCAAAGCAAGTTAAATCCGTCTTAGGGTTGTTTTCATACTATAGAAAGTTTATTAGTGATTTTGCACAGATTGTATTACCACTAACAAAGCTTTTAAAAAAAAATAAAGCGTTTGTTTGGGGTAGTAAGGAAGAAGAAGCATTTCGAAAGATTATAAAGATAATGGAATCACCACCTATTCTGCATTTTTATTCAACTGATAAAAACATGGTCACTAGGTTGTATGTAGATGCCAGTGATGAAGCAGTTGGTTGTTGTCTCATGCAAGGTGAAGAGGTAATGTTTCCTATTTCATATGCATCAAGGAAGCTAAGCGATGGGGAAAAGAAATATTCAATCACGGAGAAAGAATGTCTTGCTTTGGTATGGGCATTGAATTATTTCAAACATTTTCTATGGGGTTTGACTTTTCAGGTGATGACTGACCACAAAGCCCTATGTTGGTTAAGGAGCAGAAAGGATATGAATGGAAGGTTAGCTAGGTGGTCGCTGTGTATCCAGGCATATGATTTCAACATAGTGCATTGTGCAGGGAAGGACAACGTCATAGCGGATTTTTTGAGTAGGAATCCCTTAGCCGAGGAAAAGGAGGAGGAGTCAAAGTTGTCCGAGAAAAAGTTAGAGGACGGCATGCAGTTGTATAGGATAGAGGTTGTGAGGATGCGAGATGAGCAGCTGCGAGATGAATTTTGTAGAGGTTGGTTTGATAAACTGGCAGCTAGTAGTGGAAGTACACTCAAAGGTTTTAGTGTCATAGATGGTGTATTATGTAAACAAGCAAGGAGATTGAATAGGGTTCGAGAGTTGATAGTGATCCCGGGTTGTTTGCTGAAGGAGATATTAAGGGAATTGCATGATGATCCATGGTCAGGTGGTCACTTAGGTCTAGCCAAGACGTTAGGTAAATTTCGAGCAGGATATTACATAAAGGATGCTGAGAGGAAGATAGATAAATATGTGAGAAGTTGTCGGTTATGTCAGGAGCGCAAGAAATGTAAGCAGTTGGCACAGTTACAGCCAGTCCAGGTGAACCATTTGATGGAGAAAGTAGGCATTGATGTTCTAGGGCCTTTTAGGAAGTCGATGAAAGGTAATCGGTATATTATCGTTAGTGTAGAATATGCTACGAGATATGCAGTCTGCAAGGCGGTTCCTAGAGCGACGGCACAAAGAATTAGTGAGTTCCTAATTGAAGAAATCTTCTGTAGGTATGGTGGTGTAAAAGAAATAGTGTCGGATAGGGGGTCGGTTTTTACGTCACACTTGGTGAAGGACACTGTTGAATTCTTCGAGGCGAAGTCACGCTTCACCACAGCATTTCACCCCGCATCGAACGGTCTGGTCGAACGTTTTAACCAGACTTTAACCCAAATGTTGTCCATGTATGTTGCTACGGATCAGAGAAATTGGTGTAGCTATGTTCCTCTCGTGTGTTTCGCGTATAATACCAGTAAGCAGTCAAGCACCAAGATTTCACCTTACGTATTATTATATGCTAAGGAACCATCATTTCTTACAGATTTAACGATAAATATTGGGGAACAGCATCAATCATTAGATTTTGTAGGACGTCATAGTCTGAAAAGTCAGCTGTCACGTTGTGCCATAGATAATATAAAAAAGGCGCAGGTCCGACAGAAAGCTATTTATGATAAGAAGGCGAAAGTCAGGAATTTTGTAGTAAATCAATTGGTAATGGTTTATACTCCTAGGCGACATATAGGTAGAAGCACGAAGCTTTGTAGGTTGTATAAAGGACCATACAAAATTGTTAGGCGGGTTTCAGAAGTAAATTATGTGATAAGTAAACCTAACAACAGGAGATTCAGAGATATTGTCCATGTGAATAGGTTGAAACCATTTTACGTAAGAATTTAAAAAAAAACGGATCTATAGTAGGAAAAAGCAAGATGTCAAATCATTTATGTCATATTTATGTAAACAAAACATAATTTTAGTTTAGTATGTTGAATAGTTTATTAATCGGTTTTTCTTTTTCATGTGATGTTGGAATACGGATGATGATAGACTACTTCGATGATGCTGCCGGGTGGAGAAGAGAAGGTCGCGATTAATATCGATATTTAGCTAGGCTGAAGTTATTCCAGTTTTTTATTTCTATTAAGGTTTCAGCGTCCACTGTAACGCAATTGAAGGACTCCATGGGCGGTGATACCAACTTTGCATACGGGGCATAGCCTTCGCAAGGGGTGGCAGGTTGTCACCATTGGTTGAGCTGTTCGATGGAGGCAAATAATTTCAGTCCATATATTTTCTAACAGACTTTGAATTACTGGAGTGAGTTCGATGTTAGGAGTTAATTCTTTGACAGAATAGACCTTCGCTTCTTAACCGTCTGGCTGCCGCGTAGACTAGTTAAGGTAGCTTTCGAGAGGTCAATCCCTTCTGGATGGATGTGATTTGTCACATCATTTTGTTTACGTTTGGCGGTGTGCTGCAGATTTTAGGGTAGTTTTACTGCAGCAGGGTTTCAGCATGTCTGCGTTTTTGTTCAGCGCAAATGGCGCATTAGAATTTAAAAGAATAATGCTTATCGCAGGACATGACTGAAGCTGCTTCTATAGAAGCATATGCAACCCTGTCTACGATCATTCTACCCATAGGCAGGAACTCCTGGTTAGGGATAGGTAGGTGCTTAACTCTTCCAAAGCTTGGAATAAAAGATTACAGGAAGACTTTCCTAGTATCTTCTATTCGTGAGGGCGTAGCTCATGTGATACATCCTCCTTGGATGGCTCACCCTCCGGGAACCTCCGTCAATTTAATAATTAAAAAAGCTTTAGAAGAATTAGGAATTTAGAATAGGTTTAAATATTGACATATAATGATTGATTTGTTTTTACGACAGTTCTGTAAAAGTTTTTCTTGAGAGCACCAGCTCAATATAATAATCTCTTAAATCGCTTAAAGGCTGTTTTATTGAATCGATTCCGGGGGCGTTCAAGAAGCCCTAGTGGTGTGCCCTACAATACTTAGTACATCAAACGGGCGTGTGTGCGTTAGACTTTGAGGATTTTTTTAATTGTATTTTTTGTAATATTTGCAATTATGATTGTTGTAAACGAGCACAAACACTATTCTCAATATCGTGTCAATTGATAATGTCAACGCACTGGCCAGTATATTTCGGAAAGCATCAACTGTAGATTTGGCGTCGAGTGTCGGGAGCACTGAGTATACTGGGTTATATTTCGGAACACACGTAATATAAACCCGAGAGTAGCACAGCAACATTATATAATCTAAATCTTGGGTGAGTGGTTGTCAATCGGTGTCAAAGTTCAAAAGTCTCATGTGTCCGTTACATTACACGTTTCCTATGTCCTGTTACATCACAATACAGCATCTTGGAAATGCAAAATTATACGCAACTACAAGAACGCAAACGTGTTCATTTGGGCCAAGCATGACGCATAGCATAAAAATAAAAATGTTATTACGAACTTACATAGGTTGGAAAAATATGCGTCATATTTGCGCGAAACGAGCATCTCTCAGAATAATGCTCGCATGTCAGTCGCAAATCAAAAAAAAGCCATAATTTTCATAAATTTTTTACAATTCGCGATTGCGACGCGAATGCAAACGTTGCTTGCGAAATGGGAAGGGAAAGGGAATATACATGCGATTTTTTTATTTGCAAAATGAAATACTTATTAACTCTAATAAACAATCATGAAATAATTTTTTCAATACCTTCATCAGCGATGAAGTTATTATTAAGCTTCAAAGATTACAATTAGGTAATTGGCACACTGCACCGCATCACGCAGCGTAGCGCGGGAGTGCGTGATCTTACGTTACTTGAAAGTATCTCTCTTTGTATTGAAAACACTCGTAGAGCAACACATTTTTGAATAAACTGCATACAGTTTATCGAAAAATATACAGATATATTGTTTAATTTTCATATTTACTATATCTTTTTCTTGCGAATTTCCTTTTCCCGACTCGTATACGGAAAAATTCTGTAAATATTTTCCCGTTATTCAGAATTGATGCTGCATGGCTGCATATCCTTTGCTATATTATTTGACCTAGATCAAGCATACACAATACAGGAAGTATTGAATGCTGTAAAAATATTCGAACGAATTGAGAACCTCCTCCTTTTCGAAGTCGATTAAAAATTCAAACCCGTCATTTTGTATTTATTTGCTTAGTTAATATCTTAGCTGTGTGTGTGTACGTTAGTACATAAATAAATTAAACTATGTCGAACGAGTGTGCCAATAAATGGAAATTTCGCAGAAGTTACTTACTTTAAGCATTAGAATGGCTTAAAAGTCAAATTGACTGGTTTAATAAAAATAAACACGTCATCGGTGAGACACTAACGAGCATTGGTACTCGTAGTACAGTCATACCCCGCTTTACGCGACCCCGTTACGCGTGGTTTCACTATAACGCGAATTTCAAATTCGCGTTCAAGTGCCTCGCATTACGCGAAAGAATGTGTATAAACATAATGTAGTCATTAACTTCTCTTTGGTCGCGGGAATCCTCGCTTCCTCTGAACATTCTGACTGAAGAATTGGAGATTCCCCGTCTTACGACTTAGTTCTTTGTTCTATCTATCCTCGTTCGTTTCGTTTGTTCCGTCGTGTTTAGCTCGGCTGGCAGTTGTGTTTTAACATTTATTGGTGATATATACTTACATAATTTAAGTGTTCTTAGAGCAAAGTACTATTTTTAATCATAAAATTATTATGATATACGCGAATTTCAGCTAACGCGTTTTTTTCCGATACGTATCCCTTGCGTAAAGCGGGGTATTACTGTACCCAACTACTCGTAGCAACGTTACTTTCGTGTTTACGTTTACTAAAAGCGATACTAGATGGCGCTGCGAATCTCGATATTAGCCAATTCGCATATTATGTTCTTAGCGGGTAGTGTGGTTGCCAGGGTAGCGAAATTGTTCAAAAGAGTCACCGCACCCCTGGAGTAATAGGAAGTTTTTTTTGACTATTGATAGGCATACGTTTGACCACTATCTCACCTGACGGTAAGCGATGATGTGGTCGAAGATGGAGCACGCTTGCCTAGAAGTAACCTATTCACTCTTGACTTAAAGACTCCCAGGTTGTAGCTATCAGGAAACACAGACTCTGGCAGGGAATTCCACTCCATAGCTGCACGCACTATGAATGTGTTCCCAAAACGTTTTGTGCGCGTGGATGGGATGTCCACCATGTACAGGTGGCGCATCGCCGTTCGTCTTGTGGTCCGATGATGGAACGGGCTTGGCGGAATCAAATTATGCAATTCCGTCGCACATTCCCCAAAATGCAACCGGTAGAAAACCGACAGGCTAGCAACTCGTCGTCGATGCTCAAGACTTTGGAGCTTCGTCGCGACGAGCCTATCATCGCCGATGATCCTCTTGGCTCGTTTCTCAATTGACTCAAGGGCATCAAGCTGGTATCTGGCAGATCCGTCCCAAAGATGAGAGCAGTACTCCATACTGCTACTGCTACTGCTCCCAGGTTGTAGCTATCAGGAAACACAGACTCAGGCAGAAAATTCCACTCCTTGTGCGTGTGGGTGGGATGTCCACCATGTACCGGTGGCACATCGCAGTGCGTCTTGTGGTCCGATGATGGAACGGCGGAATTAAATTATGCAATTCCGTCGCACACTCCCCAAAATGACATTCCCTTCCACTCCAAAGCGGAAGGGATTTATATTTTTACGCATATAATTATTGATTTGATTTTAATTTGTAGGTACTCAAATAAAAAACTTAAAACTATTCTGTAAATCGATTAGATGGTCGGTCGAGAAATGACGTTTGAAGATAATAGGCCTTCACGATGATTTGAGCTTATAGTTTTTCGAGATTTTGATGCATCGAGCTAGTGAACTGGCACGGTCATAATTTATCGAGCAAACGTTTTCGAGTAATTGTTATTCGATCTCACCAGTGCCGTAAATAGGGCGGTACCACCATTGCCCAGGCACAAGGCGTAGACTCTGGGGGGCGCAAGAATGGCCAGACCAGACAGGACTATTATTTTTTCGGCAGAGTATTTGTGTTCTAGTGTTTATCGGAGTCAAGCGGCCGGCCGGCTACACGGATAAAAAACAAGGGCACAGTTATAGAAGCTCACACAGTAGTGCTATTCTGTAACAACATTTTCGTATCTCGACAGCGGAATCCGAAGTGAGTTTTAAATTAAGACCTCTATGTTGTTTGCAATACAGCTTACTTTTTGAGTTTTATCACTCAGGTGAAGCTCGATATCGAAATATTTATTTACAGAATAGACTAGCTGGGACTAGCAGAAAAGGCTATTTACGGCACTGAATCTCACGTCATTGAGTAGGGACCCACTTTTACCAACTAACTAAAAAAATCAACTAGCCAGTTTTTCATATACAAAATAGTTATGTGCATCGGCCGTATATTCTTCAGTTAAAAATTATCTGATCATTAAAAAAATAGCCCTCAATTATTCGATTTCATCGTAAAATTATAAATATATTTTGTACTAAAACTACCGACTCTAATTGGAATGGTCGTTAAAGAAAGCATAAATAAAATAATACGATTGGTAGCTGTTTGACCACTTTTCCCTGGTCCTATAAAATTTTATCAGTTAATAAATAAGTGGGAATTTCTGTGATAAGATTAGCAACAGTAGCGTCTAGCATAAGTTGAGCTATGAGATCTAGTTACTTTTAGATGTAAAGAGTCCGAGAAAAAGTGGTGGTTGCAGGAATGTTTCTGTGTCAATTTGATTTGTAAAAAAATATGCTAAAAATGGTTGGCTAACCACCTAACCTATCCCTACGTTAGTTTGGTATTTTTTCTCCTATTAGGAGCGCGTACGAGTTAATACTCATATCCGCGTAACATGTTATGGCAAATACACTGCGAATGCAATTCGTTTCGATTCGCAACATTTTTGCAATGTACCGAATATAATGTGTCAAAAAATCGCATTCACGATTACTTTAACACATTGTGTGCATTACACAATTCAGGAGTCGTAATTTTAAGCGAATAATACATACAACCTGAAGCAGAATAAACGCAATACCTCTTAATTAAGGGGTCTTGAACTCATCATTATGAACAACTTTCACTATGGGACCAACACCGAAATCGCGAAAAAAAATCGACTACCCCATACTGTGCGCATAACTTGACAAAATGTACTTAACGGCTGATTTTCTTTTCGCGATTTCGAGATTGTATAATGCAGGAGATATACGTTGTATAATGCAGGTGGAGTCGTTTGCATAAGCTAGTAGCGTTTTATTTTCAGTCGAAAATGGATTCGTAAATATCTACAGACTAGCTGACCCGCGCAGCTTCGTCTGCGTCACATTTTTCATTACTGCTCCGCTCCTATTGGGCTAAATGGGCTATCTAACACTGAAATAATTTTTCAAATCGGACCGGTAGTTCGTGAGATTAGCGCGTTCAAGCAAACAAACAAACTCTTCAGCTTTATTATTAGTATAGGTTGGCAACGTTGCTTGAAAATTAGTAGAAATTGGCCCGGTATAGCAACAAAATAAGGATATGTTCTCATTTTCAAATCCGGTGCTTATGTCAACAATATACGTGAGTTATAGAAAAAAAACTTCAAAAAAAAACATGACAGCTTTAAAACAATCACGATATTTTTAGCATAAAACCGCCTATTCATACTTCGACTATTTAAGTCGATTGAATTTGTTAAGTTACCGTATGGTGTGGGCCGGTGCCGTAAAAGAATAATACCATCCCATCACTTCCCGTAGGTGTTGTAAGAGGCGACTAAGGGACTCACCAGAGAATGGGCAGCAGCGTTCTCTGTAAACCTCAACACCATACACTGCGATCGCCAACTCGCCTGCCAAGCGTGGCGATTATGGCAAACCCCCCCTTTGAGGGAGGCCTATGTTCAACAGTGGACGTCTTTCGGCTGATATGATGATGATGATGAATTTGTTAAAAAGATTTTGTATTAGGTAAAATGAGTAGCGTAACGATTATTTAGATAGCCTGGTGTGACAGGTCAGTGTGAAGGTAATGCTATATTTTAGTTTATTATATGGTTAGGTTAGGTTTTAATTTATTTTATAGTTTTAGGAAAACTTACAGCTAAACATTCACACAAGAGAGAGTAACAAAGATCAGGCCAGTTAAAAGTTTTCACAGATAGAAGAGAGCTTATAAACAAAAATATGTGAGAAGGTAAACAATGTTTAAATAAAAACAGTAACATATGTAAAACAAAAACAAAAATACAACCAAATTGAGGACCTCCTCTTCCTCTTAAATTTGTTAATTTGTTGCCTAATCTTAACAAATAAATAAGAATGTAAGTAATTTATTTCTAAATATCTATAAATCATAAGTAAATAATATTATCGTCGAATGCTAACTACATATTATTACTGCAAGTTTTGAGATTTATGATCAAAATTTTATTTTTGCAGAAACAAGCCGCCACACAATTCGTCACCGCTGAATCTCCTGAGAGCCAGAAACAACAGTGGTGACTACCAAAACAACGTCGATTTAATGAAGCTGGACGACTCCTGGAGGAAGGATTCAACTGTCTTGGAGCCCGCAACGAATTAAACAGATAAAAGTAGTGGTGGAAGTAGTAGTAGTCTACCACTTCCACTTCACTACTACTGCTACTAATACTTAGTATTATAAAGCTGAAGAGGTCGTTTGATTATTCGTTTGAACGTGTTAATCTCAAGAACTACTGGTTCGAATTCAAAAATATTTTAGTATTGGATAGAAGGCCATATAATATCATGCTACGACCAATAGGAGCGGAGCATTCATGAAAAATGTGACGCAGACAACGTTGCAATGGTCAGCTACTTTCGTATGAAATGTAATAATTCTGAAATAGCTTTAACACGATCTCATTTATTTAAGAAATGTGTAATAAGAATGTGCAAATAAGCGTACGTGCCGACGCATGTAGAATGTAGTAATAAGGATTTCGCATATTTGTCCAGAAAAATGAACACGAGTATAAATTGCTTTCGAATTAACATATAATACGTATATCCATACGTCGTATGTTATATCGAAAGCAATTTTAAAACAGGAAGAACCATGCAAATTAGAATAAAACATTATTTTAGATTTAAGACTCCCATAGACATCACAACAATGCGACTACGTTTTAAGAAATAGTTTGACGGATAAAAAAACGGAAATTACGTTTTTGCATTGTCGCGTCTGAAGGAGCCTTAATGTTTAAGATGACCATCGTAAAAATTACAATCGCTTGGCATAGAAGTAATGAATTGCTTTACGAATTTATTATTTTGATGTCCTTAAAATTGTTGTACTGTTGCCGACCCCGGGCCATAATAGCGTAACGATAAAAGATAGTAACCTTGAACGCTATTAAAATGTGGCTAAACACAACTAATTGGGCAGTCGTCAACATCAAGAACCGGTTCTATGAAAAAGAGTTATGCAACGGGTTAAAGACCTAACAACCTTGAGACTGTTTTGTTTTAGTCGCAACTTCTAATGGCAAATGTTTAATCAGTACCTTTAGATATTTAGATTTTTGAAGTAAGTATTCTTTAAGTAGGTTGGCTTAAAGAGAAAGTGATGATTACTTACTTATTTATTAAAACTTTATGCACATTTTTGTCGATAAACAGTAATCAATATGGGCGGGCAGTTAAGATAGAAAAAATTACTGAACCAAACTGAATCAAATGTTTATATGACCAAATGGCAAGTATCGCATCGAACTAAAAAAGAATCACAGAAATCGGATCATAAATCTCGGCGTAATCGGTGTACGATAAAAAAAATACCCGCCGAATTGAGAATCTCCTCCTTTTTTGGAAGTCGGTTAAAATAAGTATATTACATGGTAGTAATTTAATTTAAGTACTCGTTGCTTTTAATTTAAGAAAGGATTTGCTGATGTTCATAAAACATTTCAACTTCAGACACAAGCCAATAAGGCTAAATTTTTATTTTAAATACAAAATAAAAGCTCTAGTGAAGAATCTAAAAACAAAGGAAAATTAAATTCTTTGAACTCCCAAAGTCAATAGCGAATTCTTTTGCGAAACGCGCCTCGAATGGCAAGCTTTATTTGAAAAAGTTATGCTATAATACTTGACCGGTCGGCCTTGACGATTTTTTGTCAAATTAATGATTTTTGAGTTCAAACTCTAGTACCGATCTGTTTGATCATTCAATATTGTATGTTTGTTGAGTCTACAGACATTTTACTGAACCTTTTTAGGGTTCCGAATATCCGTAAGAAACGGAACCCACAGGATCACTCCGGCGTCTGTCTGTCCGTCCGTCACAGCCAGTTTTCTCCGGATCTACAGAACCGATTCTCTTGAAATTTGGTACACGTATGAACTTCTGTAACCCAAACAAAGACGCGTTATGTAAATAAATATTTTTTTAGGATGGGTATCACTTTTGGGGGTCAAACTGTATCGTGTGGCATATCAAATGAAAGGACTTAGAGGTAGGTACTTGGAGAGTTTTAATGTAGTTTGTTCATAATTTTTAAATAAATAGTTTTGAAGTTATTCAAGAAATTAGACCAGAAATGAACATTAACTCCAAAACTCTTGAGCCTAAAATTTTGAAAAAAAATCCTGTTCTTTACCTATAGATTACTGAAAAACCTATAAATCTAGTGTCAAAATAACAGGTTACAAAAATTAAATTGGTTCGGAACCCATTGCACGTGAGTCCGACTCGCACTTGGCCAGTTTTTTTATGCATATTTTTCGAAGGGATCAGGATTTCCGTGGGAATTCTGGTGTTTTAAAGAACGTTGAGACTCTAATATCAGTCTACGGGTCAGTTCCTGAATTGGACTTTAAAACATAGTTTATTAATTATTCCAGGCTAAGATAGAAGTCGGGAACCCGAAACGAAACGTAAAACTCTCAACGGGCTTCATCACAAGGCTTAAAGTCACGTAAAGGGCAATGGAGAGGGCAATGCTTGGAGTTTCCTTGCGTGATTGAATCAGGAATGATGTGCGGTTAGCTGATGGATTCGAGACGCACAGGACCGGTAGTTGTGGCGACTCTTGGGGTAAGCCAGCAGTGGACGTCTTTCGGCTGATATGATGAGGATGATGAAGGTGAAAGACAAATGCTAAACTTAAAACATGCTTTTGAAATCAAAGTCAAAAGTCTTCTAATTTCCTACTTTTTTTACAATAATAGGGAACATGCATGAAAAACATATTTATTATTTATACAGTTTATCTAAAAATATACAAAAATATAATACTAACAGTGGAAATAGAATCAAAATTGCTTGAAAAATAAACGAGATATAATTATTTCAAACAAATATATCTTTCCCTCTCACGATAACGCAGTTTTCTATGGCAGCTGAATAGGTGTCATGTACTTTGACGTCAAAGTTCATATCGGACTTCTCTTTATAATTGTAATCTTTGAAGCTTTATAACTTCATCGCTGATGAACGTATTTAAAAAATAATTTCATAATTGTTTAAAAATCGCTTGATATTTCCTTGTTGCGGAGATGACGACTTGACTTTCAAAGTTTTTTAAGAACGAGAGGTTGGACTTCAGATCATGGAATGCTCTTTCAAAATTTGTGAAACAGCCACAATAGGTTTGGCCACGGAAGTCCGACATGACCTATCATCTTTCCTAGGCTAAGACGAATATTTATACTATACGTATTCATAAGGGAAGGCTCGGGAACGCACAATAACAGGCCCCGTGTTCGGAGTTAATAAATGTATCAGTGTGTTATTAGTTTTTAAGGCGCAAATAGGTCTTAGTCTCAGTAGCTGATTTTAAAATGAGAATCACGTCTAAAGGGCTAGTCGTAATTTTATGGAAAAAATATAAATTCTTCTTCTCCTTCTTCTCGTATGGGCAGTAAGGTCTAACGACCCCACACAGCCAAGTGTCAGAGTTTCTAAACTGCCTCAAGAGTCTCTGACATAGTTTATTTGACGACCGCCATTTGGCGGCCTGGACCACCGGCTTATACGTACCTTCCGAATCGCGGAAACATCTTTTTAATAAGAAAATCAGGTGAATCAAGCCTGCAATGTCCTAGCCAAACTGAAAAACAACTTTACAAAGTATACTTTCCCGTGGGAATCGAACCGACGACCACCGGGTCACAAGGCAAACGCTTAAACCACTCAACCACAGAGGCAGTTGAAAAAATAGTTACTAAGGCCGAAACTATGGACTTCGGGTTTAGAGAGTAGACCCCCTGGTCCTCATCGGTCGACTGGCTGCGCTGCGACGTAAACACAGTGTAAAATAAAGATAAAATGGTTGTGGATTAAAAAGCTCGACACGACTCGTTCACATCACAGCCCTTGTTTCTGTAGTACGCATGGACTGATTGCTTTCCATTCATTCTGACTGGCACCACGAAATGGAGGCAGACAAGTGCAAATACACGGACAATAATTTGATCAGAGAATTTGTGTCATAAAAACAAGTCAATTGCATGTCCACAAAAAAATTTCGAAAAGTAGTTGCATTAAAAAATCGACTATAAGTTTTCGGAGTTAAACCGTACAAAACGAAAGCGTAATAAACGGTTTACCTTCGACAACGTAGGTTATTCACGTCACAGTAAACTGCTAAAGGTTTAAATCCCTTTGACGGAACGGAGCGACGGCGGCGCGGCGGGCGGCGCTGCGGTCGGCGACCGGCCGAATGTTCCCGGAACGTGATTCGTAGAGTACTCAAAGGCTGTACCGTAGTGCCGTATATTGAAGGCAATCTTCGGAGAGAAGCCCCCAATTCCTTTGACGACCATGTTTGAACGAACGTAACCAAATAGCTCGTTTGACCAACGAGTTGCTACCTGTGAGGAGTCATAGGTAGCAACTAGTTGGTTAAATGAAATTAATTAATTAATTACACACGGAGGTGTGTAATTAATTAATTAATAGATTACTTTATGAAATGGGCAAAATAAAAATGTAGGTTGTTTGGTTATGAGATGGCCATTTTCGTTCGTTCATGACCTATCCGAAATAAATTCACTTTTTAGAGAGTAATACATTTCTCAGCATTTCAGTTTTTAATCGTAAGGCAGAAAAATATATCTTAAGAGGACACGCGGGCGGAGAGACTTTGTATGTAAAAAGTCATAATTCGAGGTTTGGCTCTCGACTGTTTTCTCCTCCAATATTGTACCGATTTTAAAGATATTTCATAAACTGAATAAGAAGGATATAGACTGTGTCCCTATGTTTTTCTTTCCCTATGTTTTCCAGTCCCTCGCGAGCGGAGCGGAGAAACGGAGAAATATTAACCAATCACGTCAGTCAAAATGTCAGTGACTCACGTGGTACGGAGGTTTTATGCAATTCCATTGGGTAAAATCAACTGTTCATCGGGTCTAAAATGGCAGCCAGCACATCACGCTACCCGTCACTGTCAAATTTTCCCAATCAACCTTGAATCTAATGCGTTAGCGTTACAGATGAAAATGAAATTTGACAGATTGTTGTATCATTAATATTATGATCCTAATATGATTAACCTCTAGTGGCCTTTTTATTAGACTTGCTGTTCATTTGTCGAGTGCAGAAAACTGAGGGTCCTAGCAAAGGTGAGACGGCACATCACGCCGGAACAGCTGCTCAAGCTCTATCAAGCGCAAGTTCGATCATGTATGGAGTACTGCTCTCATCTTTGGGACGGATCTGCCAAATACCAGCTTGATGCCCTTGAGTCAATTGAGAAACGAGCTAAGAGGATCATCGGTAATGTAATGACAGGCTCGTCGAGTCGAAGCTCCAAAGTCTTGAGCATCGACGCCGAGTTGCTGGCCTGTCGGTTTTCTATCGGCTGCACTTTGGGGAGTGTGCGACGGAATTGCATGATTTATTTCCGCCAAGCCCGTTCCATCATTGGACCACAAGACGAACGGCGATGCGCCACCGGTACATGGTGGACATCCCACCCACACGCACAAAACGTTTTGGGAACACATTCATAGTGCGTATAGCTAAGGAGTGGAATTCCCTGCCAGAGTCTGTGTTTCCGGATAGCTATAACCTGGGAGTCTTTAAGACAAGAGCGAATGGGTTGCTTCTAGGCAAACGTGCTCCATGTATGGGGGAGTCGACTTTTTTTTCGAGATTTCAGTGTTGTGTAGTGAAAGTTGTTCATAATTATGAGTACAATGACCCCTTAAGAGGTATTTGCGCAAGTGTAGTAAATCTTCTCGACCTTCCTGTGTTATCCATGCCAGTTTCCACGTATTTATATTCAAGCAGCAATCACTACGCCAACCACATTTAATTCAGTTTATTAATTGAAATAGCGAAACGCGCTCGACACTGGCAATGTTATTGGCACCCTGTGAAATACTCGAATCCGATATTAAAACTGCTCTCTCGAGAAATGCTTAAAAACAGCGTGCAGATGAAGCAACTTTTCGTGGGCATTTACTGAGAAATTGCATCTGAAAATAGGTAGTAATCTACATGATATGATATCTAATGTTGTTTAGCCAGAATTTATGTATCGGTATCACTTAATAAGAAAAAAAATCACCTCCAAATCGTTGAAATGAAACCATTTTACTCCTTCAGTTTTTAACAAAAGTCAAAAAAAATATATCTGTTGCTTTGCAATACAAATGAAAATAATTTGGTTTTGATACTTTTTTAAAATATGTGTTATTTTTTATAATATATTTAAAATGCGGGTAGTGGAGTGGCGTGTAGAGGAGTAGTTAGGTCCGTTTATTTGCACAAGGTCATTGGCATGTATACGAGCCTTAATTCAGTTTATTAATTGAAACGGCGAAGCGCGCCCGACACTGGCAGTGCTATTGGCACCCTGTGAAATACTCGAATCCGATACAAAAAACTTTTTACAAAAAAATATTACCGACTTCCAAAACCAAAACACTACAAAGTATAAAATAAGTTTGATTTCGGAATTCGGTGCTTTTGGTTATTTCGTTTTTTGACACCGAGTTTTTTATTTTTTTTAGTGGTACCTGCGTACTGGCAGTGCTATTGGCACCCTGTGAAATAATCGAATCCGATACAAAAAACTTTTACAAAAAAAATTACCGACTTCCAAAACCAAAACACTACAAAGTATAAAATAAGTTTGATTTCGGAATTCGGTGCTTTTGGTTATTTCGTTTTTTGACACCGAGTTTTTTATTTTTTTTAGTGGTACCTGCGTACTGGCAGTGCTATTGGCACCCTGTGAAATACTCGAATCCGATACAAAAAAATTTTTACAAAAAAATATTACCGACTTCCAAAACCAAAACACTACAAAGTATAAAATAAGTTTAATTTCGGAATTCGGTGCTTTTGGTTATTTCGTTTTTTGACGCCGAGTTTTTTATTTTTTATTTTTTTTAGTGGTACCTGCGTACTCATTCACAGCGTACCGGCATGATGTTATGTTATGAACTGGGCCTATTTAATAAAACTTACTTAGTGCTTTCGGTGTAAAGGTCTCGTCAATACGAATGAAATAAGCCCAAACACTTTGTAGTTCCTACATACCGATGTGGAGTTCCCTTGACTCTCTGTCGGCTCCATCATCAGGTCTGATCAAAACCTTCATTGTTTTGTAGTATCACCCGATATACACACGAATATCAAGTTTTTACCTGATGCGTGCCTACAATTATTTTCGAGAGTTGCCCTCGATTTCTCAGGGTTTCCATCATCAGATCCTGACGTGGTGGCAATGGGACCACCTCGGCAGCATACCCTTTCATATAAAAAAAGATCGGTTCATACACGACAAGTTATCCGCGAACACACATAAAAAAGAATGTATATATACGCGGTCGAATTGAGAACCTCCTCCTTTTTTGAAGTCGATTAAAAATGGAAATAATATCCTAAAAAAATGTTTATTTTTACTACAATATCGTGTTTTTTTGGTTTTTATACCCGATGAGTAAACAAGGGAACACTCTATAACTAAGCCTGCTGTCGGTCGGTCCGGTCTGTTTGTTTGTCAGCGGGCTATACCTCATGACAGGCAAAATTTAGCACGAAACTGTTCATGGCCGCAATGCAAAATGTCTTCAAGGTTTTGGACTGGAAAAGGCTAGACAATAATGTCAATGGCGAGTATATTACTCACCTTCGATTTGCCGACGATATAGTCGTCATGGTTGAGACTACGGAGGACCTCAGTACAATGCTCGATGACCTCAGTAGAGCTTCCGAAAGAGTGGTTCTTAAATTGAACATGGACAAATCCAAGGTCATGATTAGTACCCATGTAGCACCCACTCCTATCAAGATCGAAGAATTTACAATCGAAGTTGTGGACAAGTACGTCTACCTGGGACAAACGGTCCAGTTAGGTAGGAGTAACTTCGAAAAAGAGGTCAACCGTCGAATCCGACTCGGCTGGGTGGCGTGGTATCTTCTCGTCTCACATACCACAGTGTCTCAAGACGAAAGTCTTTGACCAGTGTCAGTAAAGTATGAATTTATTGTTTTCATAATAGTTTTATGACTACCAAACCTATTTTGGTACACATCTTTATTCTGCAATGGAATTGAAGGTGGTGCTAATAGTAACAATTCAAGTACGAACAGAATCCTTTGCAACGGCATACGTCATAAAGCTGTTGGGCAATGAGCCCAATTTGTCTCGTGGTCCTTTTACAAAGTGTGTTTTTCTGTTGCCGCTATCCAACTTCCTTTTTAACCCCCGACGCAAAAAGAGGGTTGATATAAGTTTGACGTCGATGTCTGTCTGTCTGTCTGTGTGTGTGTCTATCTGTGGAATCGCAGCTCTTAAACGGATGGACCGATTTCGATGCGGTGTTTTTCATTTGAAAGCCAGTTTTCTTGCGGGTGTTAGCTATGTTTGCTTAATATCGGTCCAGCAATGTAAGAGTATCAGCTCTTTTGCAAAATGATGTAAGGCATTTTTGGCGTATGATTACTCGATTAAGTGCTTCACGCGGGCCAGTATAATCGTTAAATGACAATTCGTTGATAACTTCGACCTGATGCTGCAACCAGAATGGTCTCCAGACAACCCGAGTCTTCGAAAACTCACAGCAGATATATCGTATTTGGGTTCAATAGATTAGTTTCAATGAGTAGGTATCTTGCAATACGGTCACGTTGTCCTGGTGCTACAACTATACTGATTATAACTAAGTTTAAAAATGTTTAAATAAAAAGTTTTTAAACATTGATATATAAAAAACCCAAGATCTCAGCATCTCAAAAACGTCCGCAAAAACCAAGCGCACTATGTATAATTGTGCGCTAGTTTCAAACAGTCTCGTATCGCTCGCCATACTGCTCTGCTTTGTAAAAACAACTTTAAGCGATCCGTGTAAGGTTAAATTTGCAAAAACAATTGCGCATCACTCGCCATACTGCACTGCTTTGTAAAAACAACTTTAAGCGATCCGTGTAAGGTTGAATTTGCAAAAACAATGTTTATAGTATACACACAACTCACACATGACGCTTGATACATGTCAGTTTTTGACGACAGTTTCGAGTGTTGCATTTGTTCGAGACTGTGCATCTTGGGTTTTTTATATGTCAATGTTTTTAAAATTTTAATTAAATTTTTATAATAGTAGGTAATTCAAAAATTGAGTTTTTCAAAGTCTCTTTTTTGAATCTGAAAGTGGATCCACGACCACAGGTTTCTTCTGAAACTTTCAGATTTATTCTCGGTGTTTCTCGGCAAGCCGAACCTACACAAAGAAAGAAAGAAATCTTAGGTAGGTATGTTTATTTCGCACATGTACGTTTTTTTACTTTGATAGGCATACATTAGACCACTAATGTAAACACAATGCTGCCAGGGTTGTGGAATTTGTTCGAAACAGTCACCGCGGCCCTGGAATGCAAAGGGTATATATATAGGAGGAACGCTGATCAGTAAGAGTCTGACACTCCCTGCCGCTCCGCCCAGAGCGGGAGGAGGCATTTGCCGCTTTCCCATCCAAAACAAAAGGTAAACACAATGTAGGGATCAGGAAGATTAATTTAAATATAATATATAAAAATCTCGTGTCACAGTGTTTGCCATCGAACTCCTCCAAAACGGCTTGACTGATTTTCATGAAAAAATTTTTAGAGGTTCCGAACTTCCGTAAATACGTAGATCCTCATAGGATCACTCGGGTGTCTGTCTGTCCGTCTGTCACAGCCAGTTTTCTCCGGATCTACTGAACCGATTCTGTTAAAATTTGGTATACATATAAAATTCTGTGACCCAAACACGGAACTTTTGCATAAATAAATATGTTTTTGTATGGGGGTAAAAAAAAACCGTATCGTGTGACATATCAAATGAAAAGGCTTTCTGTGAGGGTTAGCTACATTTTTTTCATAATTTCAAAATAAATAGTGAAGATATTTAAGAAATTAGACCAAAGTTACCATTACCCTTATCGCCGAAACTACTGAGCCAAAAATTTTGAAAAAATGCTTATAATAGTTCTATACCGAAAGATTACAGGAAAACTTATAAGAAGCCTGTACTTAGTGTTAAAATCCTATCTCTACGAGTTCAGAATAAGTAACGTCATCATATGTCTCAGCCCGATTGACATTAACAAATTGAGTTTTTTCCACGACACACAAGAAGCGACTAGTCAAGTGGGAGTATCACTCATGAGACAAGTTCTTTCGTGTATTTTATTTCGAGAAGCTAAAGATTTAAGTTTTATTTAAATAACAAACTATTTACACTTACAATACAAAATAAAACTCCTAACTATAATATGGCGTCAAAAAATTCGTCCGCATCGCTGTCGACTGGAAGTGAGCCCAAAAGACTGGCGGCATTGCCACGTGGTATGGCAATGCTTATCCTCTGTCCGAGGTAAAAGCCAGCCCTTGGTGTTAAAATAACATGTTAAAAAATTGAAATTCGTTCGGAACCCTTTGCACGCGAGTCCGACTCGCACTTATCCAGCTGTTTTGTGTAAATGTGGTAGGTCTGGCAATTTTTTATTTATATGTCAAAACCACGTTTACTTGGTCAGCTAGTAAAACAATAAAATTGTTATCCCACCTATGCAGCTATCAATTTTTCGCACTCACCCTCAATTAAAGTTGCTCTAACACCCTGGCAGTTCCTCCCCTAATAACTTGTAGCTACAGTTTGCCCTAGTTTCGGTTACCTGTGTCCAAACGTTGTCACGAAACTAGTTTTGACGTGCGGTTTTGTTTCGGTAGACAACTTGTGGCCGCACCGAAATTGTTCATCTGTTCAACGGTAAGGCTTACGTAAACTTATATTGTGAAGAGTTAATGTTGTTTGTATTTTCAGGGTTCCGAACATCTGTAAGAAACGGAATCCTTATAGGATCACTCGGGTGTCTATCTGTCTGTCCGTCTGTCACATCCAGTTTTCTCCGGATCTACTGGATCGACTCTTTTGAAAATTGGTAATCAAATAGACTTCTGTGACCCAATCACAGACGCGTTACGTAAATAAATAAATTTTGAGTTTGGGGGTCACTTTTGGAGGTCGCTAGAAAATTAAAGTACCTAAAAGTTTTTGAAACTGTATCGTGTGTCATATCAAATGAAAGGGCTTACTGTGAGGGTTTAATTATATTTTTTTCATAATTTTAAAGTAAATAGTTTTGGAGTTATCTAAGAAATAAGACCAAAAAGTAATATATTTAGATATGAACTAGGTACAGCATTAAAGTACTAAATATATACACTCAAAATAAAATATCCTAACTAAGATAAGGCGTCAAAAAATTCGTCCGCATCGCTGTCCACCGGAAGTGAGCCCAAAAGACGCGGCATTGCCACGTTGTATGGCAATGCTTATCCTCTGTCCGAGGTAAAAGCCAGCCCTTGGGTCACGCAAAGTGTCAACTAAGCGTTTAGATAGATCTTTAAATAAGGCATGAGCACTCGGACCCCACGGTCCAAGAGTTTCAACCCCAAACGGCTCAAAAATGTAATTGCCAACAAGGTTATTATATTTCCGCCGCTTGAGGTTCTCAGCAGCCGCAGCGGCAGTACCAGCACAGCACGACGAGCTAGGAAGATGGGATGGCGCAAGAGTATCGACACAAGTAGCGTCCCACACTAAAGGCCTACCCATTTTCCATGGAAACAAAGACATACCGTCCGGTCGCTTGCCGTCGTCGCGTGCCAGGCCATTGGGTTCTAGTACGGCTGGAACGCCGACGGCGACAAGAGCGCGTCGGATAATGTCGTTGATGTTTGCGTGCCGTGCAAAGCGACCCGTACTTCGACTGCATGAGAGACCGTGGTGCCCGAGGCTGTTGACAGCTTCGCCACAGTGACAACGATGACCATTCTTTTTTCATTTATGAAATAAGGCGGGCCTTATTTCCGAAAATACTGCGCCGAAAATTTTAGAAAAAAATGCGAATAATATTTCTTTACCTACAGATTACAGGAAAACTTATAAGAAGTCTGTAGTGTTAAAATAAGATGTTACAAAAATTAAAATGGGTCGGAACCCTTTGCACGCGAGACCGACTTGCACTTGGACAGTTTTTTTCCTACATTGTGTTTATCTGTATGTCCTGAATGAACATGCTTTCTATTCTTTCATTTATTAACTTTTTACAAAGTAAGCTGTGTATTTGCCCGCCAGCCGCTCACAAAAATTTCAATGCAGCCAACCACTACTGATTTTTAATTGTTTACTGGCATGCTATGTGGGCTGCCTGCGTACCACAACTAGGGCGCCAAATTCTGTGACGATACTACTTGTTGTAACTTATAAATATTATTATTATTTGTAAGGGCAGGCAACGTAGTCTGCCGTAATAGGTTTTCGCACAGACTTCGAGTGCGTGTTTGAAAAATGTCGAATTCTAGTGACTAGGACCATCAACCACCGGTATTCTACGATCGATGTTTCGATACCTACGTTAGGTAAGTGTCATTGACGGTTTTTTGTTAAATGTAATTTAACTGTTATGCATAATACAGAGTAAAAAGCCATTAAATTATTAACAGGTTTTGAATGTTCAGTGGTAGTGTTTAGCGTCCAAAGTTTTCAATGATTGTTGATTTGATAAGAATTATTTTTTTATTTTTTACGATATCTAGAGGTGGTCGTTGAATATCATATCATTGACATCAATATTTTTTTTTTAATTCTTGAATTGAATGCCCGACTCACCAACAAAGTTTGTGGGCAACGTTATGGAGAACCCCTGGTATATCTAGTAATATCTATGTTGCTGAGCTGTATGCAAACTAAAGCCTCGCTAGTTTCCAACAAGTTGTGTAGCTATCATGTGGCTTTTAAACTAACTTTCAGATGTGCAAACAAGTTGCGCGTTTATCGTTTCATATTTAATGAGATAGAACATTATTATTTAGTGAAGTTGGTTTTGAGTTGTTTTAGACACTTTGCAGGAGATAAAATTGAATTTGAAATGAATGGGCCGTGTGGGCGGCGCGCGTTGGCGTAAAAGACATTGCACGGCTAGATTTTGCATAACTTAAGAACTAATCAATCAATATCTATATCTATAAATAATAATAATAAAGCCTTTTATTTCCTTAGTAAAATTCAATTTACAATTTAATAAAATTCAATTATATTACGATTAATTAGCATGCAATTTATGTATTAATAAAATTAAAATTCTTCTCAATAACAATATATACAAAAATCCATAAAAAATTATAATTTAATTTTATAATTATATTTCTATCTATATGTTTATTAAGGACCTCTCTATAGAGTAAAGGCCTCCTCCATTTTCCTCCACGCAGTTCTGTCACTCGCTGTTTTTAAAATTTCATCAAGCCATCTCTCCGCCGGTCTGCCTCTGGTTCTCTTGCCTTCAGGTCCCATCCATGAGGTTATCTTTTTGGCCCACCTGTTTTCGTTCATACGTGCAATATGGCCGGCCCACTTCCATTTCAGTCTCTTGCAGTGTTCCAGACCATCAATCAAATTTGTGTTTTTTCTTATCCTTGCTTCTCTTTTTGTGTCTCAACTTTAGATTTAGAATGCTCGTTCCATGGCTCTTTGGGTTGTTAATATTTTGTTGCTAGTTTGTTTGTTGAAAATCCATGTTTGGGATGCAAAGGTGAGGGAAGGTAAGATACAAGAGTCGAGCACAATTTTCTTCAGCTTCAATGAAATATTTGACTTTAGTATTTCTTTCAGGCTCCAAAATTTATTCCAGGCCATGTTTACACGCCTCATTAGCTCATCTTGGTATCTAGACTTTTTAAATTACACTTGTTTGCCTAGATATGTGTACTCTTTGACATATTCTAGTAATGTTCGTTGTTAATGTGTATTGGTGTTTCTAAGCTGTTTGTCATAATTTTTGTTTTTAATGTGTTTAGTTCTAGACCAATTTCATTGCTGCCATAATTAATTTCATTTAACATTGACTGTAATTGCGATGCGTTTTCTGCGAAGAGTATGATGTCATCGGCGAATCTGCGGTGCGATTCTGTCAACATATCGAAGTGAACACTTGGGCGAAGTGAACGACAGGTGAGCTGTCAAACCATACAAACAAGATGGCGTGACAACTCACTTGTCGTTCACTCCACTTATGTGGTCACGGTGAGATGTCGACAGAATCGACCGGCTGATATTACTTATAAAATGGCCGTTGATGTCTATACCTTTGTTTTTCCACTGTAGTGTCTTCGTGATGTTTTATAAGACGGTTATAAAAATTCTAGGAGAGAGGGGGTCACCTTGACGAACGCCTCTACAAATATCAATTTCCCTTCCTGTTTTGTCTAATATCACTCTACTTGTGCTTTCCTTACATATGTCTTGTATAAGTTCTATAGTCTCTGATGGTACGTCACATTCTTGTAATGCTCTCCACATACTGGTGTGGGATATAGAGTCAAATGCTTTTGCGTAGTCAATGAACGCTAGCGGTAGAGCGGGCGTTTCATTTCTACGTATTTCTCTATAATCAGTTCTAATGAGTGAATGTGGTCTATAGTTGAATACGTACTTCTGAAACCTGCTTGCTCCACTGGCTGGTGCTCTTCGGTGTATTTCGCAAGGCGTTTCTCGCGGCATGAAGCAAACAGCTTGTAGAGATTAGATTGTAGGCTTATAGGTCGATAGTTACTTATGTCAGTCGGGTTTCCTTTCTTGTAGAGCAGCACAATATCTGATTTCGCCCATTCAGTGGGAATTCTTCTGTCGTTTAGTATTTTATTGAACAGGGTGGTTAAGGGTTGTACTAGGAGACATTTTCCCACTAAGATAACTTCGTTTGATATGCCGTCTGGACCGTTGCTTTTTTCTCTCTTTAGAGACTTTATTTTAGTAAGGATCTATACTTACTTATATATAAAGCTGAAGAGTCTTTTTGTTTGCTTGTTTGATTAGCGCGTTCAGCGCTAATCTCGGGAACTACTGGTCCGATTTGAAAAATTATTTCAGTGTTAGATAGCCCATTTATGGAGGAAGGCTATATATCATCACACTAAGACTAGGAGAATAAATACTAAGACTAAGAGAATAGGAGCGGAGTAGAAATGAAAAATGTGACTCAGACCAAGTTGCGCGGGTAAGCTAGTCTATAATATATAAAAATCTCGTGTCACGGTGTTTCCGAAACGACTCGACCGATTTTCATGAAATTTTGTGTGAATATTCGGTAAGCATGAGAATAGGTGCTAGGCTATTTTTTATTTTGAAAAACAACTTTTGCCGAGTCAGCTAGTAATTATAGTATAAAATTCTTCCGTTACTGAATGACTGAGTATCTGACAGACAACGCACAGCCGAAACTACTGGTCGTAGAAAGCTAAAATTTGGCATGTAGGCTCCTTGGGCAGTGCAAAGGACCACTAAGAGAGGAATTCCCGAAATTCCCACGGGAACGGGAAAAAATGGGATATGCGCGTACGAAGTCGCGGGCAGAAGCTAGTTTTATTAAAATTAATTTGTAACAAAAATGAGTCTCACTTCACTGAAATAGAAGTTTTACACATCGTACAACTTAACGTTTAAATGACGTATCAGATTAAACATGACAACTTTGGCGGGCTGTAATTGACAGTCTGAAATTCAGGCCTTTCCGTTCGACTCCGGTTAAATTTTAAATAACCGATGTAGAAAACTGAATTGCAGATTTCGTTCTCGCTTTTATAGTTAAAACCCATTGATATATAAAAAACCCAAGATACACACTCAGCATATCAAAAACGTCCGCAAAAAACTATCGCACAATGTATAATTGTGCGCTAGTTTCAAACAGTCTCGCATCGCTCGCCATACTGCACTGCTTTGTAAAAACAACTTTAAGCGATCCGTGTAAGGTTGAATTTGCAAAAAAAATTGCGCATCACTCGCCATACTGCACTGCTTTGTAAAAACAACTTTAAGCGATCCGTGTTAGGTCGAATTTGCAAAAAAAAATGTTTATAGTATAACTACACACAACTCACACATGACACTTGATACATGTCAGTTTTTGACGACAGTTTCTTGTGTTGCATTTGTTTGAGACTGTGCATCTGTGGTTTTTAAATATCAATGTTAAAACGTATTGAATATATTTTTTTATTTTTTTTTACTATACATGGGCATACGTTTGACCACTATCTTATATTATTTGCTGCCCCATATTTGATTCTATTTATTTAAATTGTATGCACAATAGTGTAACATGGGCGGGCTAAACGCATTTTTACCAGTCAACCTTTTGGGTTAAAAAACTACACTGTTTTATTTACTTTTCCCTGTTAAAAGCATTTGTCAGTTTTAGTTTCGTTTTGGTGCTTGCAAGCAGTCCTGACTGCACGGACGGGTGTCATTAGGTACTAGTTTTCCAGAGAATTAAAAAAAAAAAAATTCAACCATATTGAATTAATTATTATTTAAGGTATGTCTTGAACAATCTCGGGACCCTGAGGTCCCGGTCCTTTGGTAGGCGTACGAGGGGCCGAAGCCAACTCGCAGAAGCCCCGTTAGACATTTCTAATGGAATGGGGCACCAACCGACGATTATCCCTATATGCACTATCAAAGTATACCTAAGGACAATCCCCGGTAGCAGTGGCGTGCCTAGGGTTTCAAAATAAGGCAAGCCCAATAAAATTTTTACCGATTTCAAAAAAAGAAAGTTCAGTTTTCGACTGAGTATGTAGGTACCTACGTATGTATCATCGCAATTTTCTCATAAACTACTAGTTAGGTACAATAAATTAAAAGTGAATTCATCCATCTTCTTCTTTCCTAAAGAGACCAGTTCTAAAAAATTGCCTTTATTTAATGAAGTTTTGGACTCATCATGTCCTCTTAAAGGAAGTTCCTGTTGTGCTAAATGACAAACAATATCGACTAATCTTTGAAATACGGTTTGCTTTGCGGTTGTTATCAACGCGCGTGTTATATTTTGAAATTTCCTCAGATAACTGGCGTGATATAGATGTCTCAATTCGTTGTTTACCATAATTACCGAAAGAAACCAGGCACAGGTGTTTATGGGAATTTGCGTGCCTTTTAATGGCGCCAGATATGTTATTTAAATCATTATAACCAGATGTATTCCAAACGGAAAAATATGCATCACCAGCAATACAACTTATTAGTGTGCGAACAGCCAACAATCCAACCAGTTTTATACACTGATCTATTAAATTTTCGTTAATGTGATTTACTAGTCTTAGAAATACATATATTAGGCGTCAGTTTTAATGAAGAAATTAACTGTTTTTTCTGAGCAAAGTTTAAAGATTTTACCTTATCTTCGCCAATCAAAACTTGAACGCAATTTAAGTCCTCACAAGGTACAATTACCTCCATTGTTGTAGGTAAGTCACCAAAACAATTGTATCACTGAGAAAATCTAAGAAAACACAAAAAACTTTAACAACATAACTTTTCCCACTCAAGCAAATGAAACTGAAGTGAGTTGCACTCGGGTGTCGAGAACTACTTACGCAGAGTTGCAGTGTTGTCATTTAGGCAAAAAAAGTCGCCAGGTATATGAAAAATCTAGCTAGATGTCGTAGATGTCGCAATTTTTTTATTTTTAAGATATTGCTTGTACATTTAATTTCGTTATTTTAAAAAGTCGGTAGTTTTTATTGTTGCTAAATCTTAAAAAAAAGTCTCCAAACTCGTTAAAAATCTCCAAGATCTCACAACTTCGCTAAAACGGCAACACTGCAGAGTTGGCAAGGTGACAAGGTCACGCATACGCGTGCAACTTCATACGCATGCACGGCTTAAGTCGTCCATACTGATCGATTTGTAGACGCACAAGTTTCTAACTCGTTATACGGCACATCGCTATAAGTGCGAAAGTGACAGAGATAGTATTTTAAAGCCCGGCAAAAGCGGGTACGTGTAAGCGAGATAGCTATATGTAGATGCTGCAAATGCGAAACTCTGCGCGCGAACAATCGCGGTGTGCAGTGTGGCATAGGTAGATACTTTATGTTATTTTGATAAGAATTAAGCGCGCGAACTTTTAAATAGTTCGGGTTTGATATTGATTCTCTATCGAGCATTTTAGTAAGGCATGCCGGGGCTTTTGGGCTTATATGAACGTACCGCCACTGCCCGGTAGGTGCAAAACTATTGCATAATATGGAAACAAAAGGTGACAGGCTATGGGTTTGGGTAGTTTAGTGAATTCATTATCGTATACTATGAAAGAACTATTGGCCAGATGAGCACCCATCTATGACCATTCGAATAGACCGATCCCTCAGGAAATCCGCGATCCAATCACACAATCCGGCGGGCAGACCGAAGGAAGGAAGCTTACTAATAAGGCTATCGTGTACCACCCTGTCAAAGGCCTTCGTGATGTCAAGGGAGACCGCTAGTGCCTCCCCGTGCTTCTCTATACTCCAGATGTGAATGGCATACGCAAGAAGATCCCCAGTAGACCGATTTTGGCGGAACCCGTATTGTCGGTCACTAAAGATATCATTCGCTTCTAGGCAGCTTACGATTACCGACGAGATGGGTCTGTAATTCGACGGGTCAGATCGACTGCCATTCTTGGACACGGGCTGCACGTTAGCTAGCTTCGAAGCATTCGGTACTCTTCCAGTCTCAAACGAAAGGCGAAATAGGCGTGTCAAGATTGGAGACAACTCAGGCGCACAAGTCCTCAAAACAATTGCCGGTATCCCGTCGGGGCCACTAGCCTTATTCACGTCTAGGTTACGCAGTACCCGAAGAATGTCCTTCTGGTGAATGCGAATGTTCGACATACTCGACCCGCATCCATCAGGAGAAGCACTCGCGCCACCAGGATCCAGATGCGACGATTCCGCGAACATAGAAGCAAAAAAAAATGTTTGCTTCCTGCTCAGCGGAGTGGGCCAGCAACCCATCGGGTCTCAGCAGTGGTGGTAGTGAGGGGCGGCAGAAGTTCGATTCGACCGACTTAGCCAGGGACCAAAAAGCCTTACTACCCGCTGGGTATGAAGAAAGTTTGTTCCCTATTCGGGTAATGTGGTCAAACCGAGCCCTCCGCAACACCTTCTTGCAGGACTTGGCAGCCCTGTTAAAGGCTCTCTTCTTCTGACTCACGTCATTTGCTTTGCGCGTACGAGGGTCGACCCATGCTAGGTACGCCGCGTGCTTAAGCGCATCAGCGCGATTGCACTCGGCACCAAACCATGGACGAGCTTCGCCAGATATTGTTGCGTCACAGAACGGAATGTAGTACTCTATTCCCCTCCGCAACACATCCGTCACGGCGTCCGCGCACGACGAAGCATCAGTCGAAGAAAAGCAAGTAGGCTGCCAAGGATAACGAGCGAAGAAAGATCGCATGCCATCCCAATCTGCTAACCTGTATTGCCATACCCGCCGGGTGCCTCTTGGGCTGGGATCGGGCGGGGAGTAGATGAACACAGACTTCACCAGACAGTGGTCCTAACTACCCAGTGGTGCAGAAATCGTCACCGAGTAGTGGTCTGGATCTGTTGTCAGCTAAAGGTCCAAGCAGTTGGCAGTGTGCGAATCAACATCCGGCACCCTCGCTGCCCCCTGGACCAGCTGGGTAAGATTTAACGCTAGCGTAGGCTTTCGCGTCTCGCGTCCAGCATGGTCTGTGCACTGGAATGGGAAGAACCACTCCTGATGGTGGGCGTTGAAGTCCCCCAGTAACACTATTTGGGCAGAAGGGTACCGCTGCTGAGCCGCATCCGCCGCCTCACTCAGGTGCTGTGTGGGCCCAGTTGTCTCCAAATCACCGCTGTGCGAACGATAGACACAGGCGTAGACAATTTTGTGCAGGCCTGTGTCCACTATAACCCACAGCGTTGAGAAACTGGAGTCTTCAAGGTAGCGGAGACGCCGATAGCAGATGTCGTCCCGGGCGTAAATCCATACGCCCGCGCGTAGTCCAGTAGTCTGAAGTGGCGCACCAGGGTAAACCCTGAGTATGTAAGATACGACACGTCTGACGGACATCCGATCTGCGTCTCCGACAGGAACAAGAGCGCTAGTTTCTCAGTCTCTAGTTGGTGATGAACTGCGGCGAGATTTCAGTGCAGACCTCGTATGTTAGAGAGATGAACTTTGTGTGAGAGGGAGTGCTGCCGCTGTACAGCTCTGCTCTTATTGATTGATTAGATCAAAAGGAAGTGAAATGAGGTTCCATGCTACTAACCCTCAGGCACGCTCTGACAAGACGGCATCATTGGGGGACGAGCCTGGAGACTGCGGAGATGCCCGAGTCCCCCCGGGAATGTCCATCGGGCCCTCTCGTCTGGTCGCCAACCAGCGCGATGGTGCATTCCGGGATTTTTCGACAGTTGACGGGGCAGCCTTTCATGTGTGGCTAACACTACTTGGGCCCCCAACTACCTGTGGTCGGCCAGCGGCGCACCGTGCTTCGGATCCCGTTACCCCACGCGACTAGTCTCCCGATACGCCCATGTGCGTAGACGAAGACGTCGTACAAGTATCACCACTTAAAAGTGAAAAATTAAAAACTTTTTACAAAAAAATATAACCGACTTTCAAACAAAACAATACAAAGTATAAAATAACTTTAATTTCCGAAGTCGGTGTTAAAAAATAAAGAAACAAAACCAAAAACACCGACTTCCGAAATTAAGGTTATTTTATGATTTGTACTGTTTTGTTTTAAGCAAACGTTCCTTGCACAGGTACATAGGTACACAACAACACATCAACTCCGTTTCGTACTTCGAGCGAGACAATCAAGACGCCCGCGTTGACGACCGATCGTTGCTAAGCGACGGCAATGCTTGTACTTAAGAATTATTGAGATTGTAAAAACTTTGGTATAAGGCCGAATTTCCATTGGCTTATTGGAAAATCTATTAAAACACAGTGACTCATACTAATAAACGTATTAAAATAACCTGAGCAAAATGAAATCAGCGAACTATCCTAAAAAATATAATGAACGTTCGAAAATTTGTTGGATTATTGATAAATCTGTTTCAATATAAAATCATATGACTAATAAAGGTATGAAAATGGACGGAGAAATTTTTCACATTACGTAATTAAGCAAAAATAAAAAAAAAACAAAGTTTAAATAGGAAAATCTTTTGGATAACTTAACAAAGCTATGTATTTAAGCATATAAAAATACATTAAAAAATTAAAATTGGCAGAGCAATTTTTCAGCAGAAGTTATTTAGCAGAATGTTAAAAGTCAAATTTGAGGTATCTCCGAAATCGAAAAAATGTTGGATAACTTTATATAATTATTCTAACTAATACATTCGAACGTATACAGAAGGTATTGCAGTCAGAGGATTTTTTCCCAGTGAGTTATAAGCAATCTTCATATTTAGGTAAAAATACCTAACTTCTCGTACCAAAATTTGTTGGATTATCGTACATCTGTAATCTGCATACCTTACTTTATCATAATACCAAGTCTCACTGGCAGAGGAATTTTTCGGGTTACATATGCCCCGTTGATTGGACTATAAGGGACTTGCCAGAGAATGGGCAGCAGCGTTCTCTGTAAAACTCAACACCGTACACTGCGATCGCCAACCCGCCTGCCAAGCGTGGCGATTATGACAAACCCCCGCACTCTTTTGGGAGGCCTATGTCCAGCAGTGGACGTCTTTTGGCTGTTATGATGATGATGAATCAGTTTTACTGTGAAAGAGCAGTTGCCTCCAGGTAGTGAATTGCAGTAGCATATTTGAAAAACTTTAAATCGTTTGTGCACCCAGGTAGGCCGCTGCAAACACAACTTGGCGTAATGGTGTTGTAGCGGTATCAATGCCGCCACTAGAAAAACCAACGGAACAAATCTACATCGCAACAAAAAGAACCGCGACGCCATCTATCCAACTAGCAGCGAACTACTACATTGAAATCCTACATCGCGCAAGCAGAGTTTAACGCGCGATTTGAACATATACATCAGCCCGAATATCAACTATCGGGCAGTTGCCCTCCAGGCACAACAGCCGCCTAGTCGGAGGATCCTCCCTTTTCAATGGGTATTTGCGGGACTTTACTCTCTGTACCACATACCCCCAAAGTGTTTCATAGACCCGTTGAATACTCAATGTGAGTGCGGTGCCTCTGTTCAAGACATGAGTCATTATGTTTAAGTGCTCCAAGTGCCCATACACCTGTACTTTGGGAGATTTAATTATTGCCGCCGATGCTGCAATTAACGTAGCCACCTACTGGGCCCAAACGATCTAGGGAGTTGTCCATCGATTCAAAAAGAAGAAGAAGAAGTTAGTTTTACAGCTTCATGATTTTTTTATAAATCTCCTTCGGTGATGAGTAATCGCTGGTGAACTGATTATGGACACGAGCAATACTGCTGAGTACGATGTCCTGTGGGTCTAAAAAGGCCACCTTAGCAGACCAAATCACGCTACCCGTGACTGTCAAATTTTCCCAATCAACCTTGAACCTAATTCGTTAGTGATAAAGATGAAAATGAAATTTGACAGATTGTTGCGTGATTAATATTATGATTCTAATATGAATATCCTATAGTGGCCTTTTAGCACCCCTGGGTTCGATTTCTGGTCTCTGTGTGTTTCTCTTCTTCCAAACCACGCGACGGAATTTGATAAATTTTACTAAAATAATAAAAGGAACTACTGGTTTGAATTGAAAACATCTTTTAGTGTTCAATTGCGCATTTGTCGAGGAAAGCTACAGGCTATGAATATGAATGAAAAGTGTGACGCAGACGAAGTAGCACGGCTTGCTAGTGAATTTGTACCCACACAAAACCCGCAACTCTTAGGTTATCTTACAAAAGCATATTAAATAAACCTTTTCTTAAAGTTTCTTATTCAAACTCAATTGTTAACTACGTCTATTCTGTAAGAAGAATGATCGAATGCACTCGATCACCTGCAATTACCCCCAGAGTATTGTAGATCCAAATTGCTCGTTCAATTGACTAACAAGCTATTGACGCTATAAGCTTTGATTGAAGGCGCAAACCCACCGCGGCACACGCGGCCATTTTAGCTGCGTGGATTCATTTCTTTGACAACGTGGGTCTACTTTTCCACTGCAGTACACACTACACCACATCCACGACTATGTACAAATGTAGCGTGGCCCACCGCGGCACACGGAGAGGCTACGCACGTTTTTTGCAAGAATATGGTTTTGACATAGTCGTGGGTTAATATTCGTGCATAGCGTGTACCGCGTGCATAGCGTTGACAGCGTTGAGCTATGTGAGTGTCATATTCGAGCAAGCAACGCGTGTACCAATGACGTCAGTTGATGCGTAGCGTGTCCGTGGGTTGCAGTACTTGCAGTGGAGACAATCTCGTACATTTTCATGCAAGGCGAAGCTGTACACACGTGCGTAACCTCTCCGTGCGCCGCGGTGGGTTTCTGCCTTTACACTCGAGTGTTCTTTTCTAGTCAATTAGATCTTGAGAGCCATTTGAGGACGCCTCGCATATCAGTTCTGCAAAATATCGTTGCACTTTCTGAAGAAGAGTCTTGGAAAGAAAATAAAGGAGGAGCTCGTGGCTAAATAATAACAGCCGCACGGGTCGATTTCAAGGTTAAGCAACGCTTGCCGAGTTGGGTCTGTAGATGGGTGACCATCTTAACATACCGAGACTCCTCCGTGCCTCGGAAAGTACGCTAAGCTGTTGGTCCCGGCGGATTTGTAGATCTTTGGCAGTCGTTACGGATAGTCAGAAGCCAAAAACCTGATACCAGTCTTGCCAAGGAGCAGGTACTGTGTTACCCAGTTAATGGGTAGTGGATAGGTCTGATAGGCAGCCGCTCCACGTAAAATACCGGTATTCAGCGGAATCCGGTTTGACTGGAGGCCGACCTAAATATAGTTGGGAAAATGCTAGGCAGATGATGAATAAAGAAACCGGACAAGTCGAGTTGGACTCGCACACCGAGGGTTCCGTACAAACTTTTAGGTACATATTAATTTAGAGTAACAGGAATCGAGTCTCGCCGTTTTTCCCGAGCTTTCAGATGTTTGCCTATAATTGTAGTATAAGACAGTATTACTTGCCAAATTTCATAGTTCTAGGTCATCGGAAAATACCCTATAAAATTTGATTCCCTTGATAGTGTGGATCAACGTTTTTTTGCGGCATAAACGGCCGTATGATTATGTTATTATGATTGATTATATATCATTTTTTCACAGTTTTAAGGGACCATAGACCTGAGTATTTAGTTTTAATTTCAAATCGATACCTCCACGCGTTTCCGAGATAAAGGGTCTTGACATACAGACAGACGGACAACAAAGTGATCCTATAAGGGTTCCGTTTTTTCCTTTTGAGGTACGGAACGCTAAAAACAAAAAGGTAGTGCTCTCTCTGCATCGCGAACTACTCTATGCGCGGCGACCGTTACATCTACCTGTGCGATATTATAGTGCACGCCGCCGCCGCCGGTCCATTCATACCGTATCGTTACGCGCGCCACGCTTCCGGGGCGGGCAGTGAGGCAGCCAATCTATTGTTTTTATGCATTTACTCTACTACGTCGTAGTAATTTAGCCATTGTTGGTGGGCTGCCACGTGTTTAGTAGTAAGGCGACACGGTCGAGTGCTTCTGATTTTATGTTGGTTATGTTTTAATAAATTACCAGTGAAAAAGTTTGAAAAATCATTATATCTGTTGGACATGTTGTCATGGATCTGCACTTGAAAAGTAATAATGAGATGAATAATTGAATTGATTTTCCACCCATTTTAAACCATTGTTCGGGTTTGTTTAAAAAAAAAAAAATTTGGTCACCAAGTTATTGGGGTCAAAATTGTTTCAAATTAGCTCTAGTACATTCATTTGGAAGGAACGTACTCACTAGCTAATCAGCCTGTAAAAAAAATTCAGGCATCAGGTGTCAATCAAAGATTCTATTAGATTTATGCAAAAATCTTTATTGGTAGTGTATTCTTGCAAAAAGGCTATAAATAACGGGTTTGATGCAGAATGTGCACTTGACGCAAAATGGGCGCTTCTCAATTGTGCATTCTGTGGTAAGAATTCACTCATTTTGAGAAGTGCTCGCTTTGTGAAGTGCTCATTTTGAAAAGAGCTATTTTGCGAAGAGCACATACTGCGTCAAACCCTAAATAACTAAAAAATCTACATGATATTTCTATTCTTTTTTTTTGTTGCTATACCACCAATTCGCACTAAGCGTTTCCGAACGTCTTTTATAATGCGCACAGCAAAGAAGTGGAATTTTCTGCCTGCGTCTGTGTTTCCGAACGCTTACAACCCTAATATCTTCAAAGTTTGAGTGCACAGGCTCCTTCTGGGTAAGCTCGCTCCATCGTAGACTTTGTCTCGGTCATCTCTGACCTAGTCAAGAGCAAACCCATCACAAATAAAAAAAACACCTACAATGTTGAGCTCCCAAATACCTAAGTGTTCAGGGCTTTCGCAGGCGCTAAGCACATGCACTATCAACCGAACTGTCTTACCAACAGAGCGCAGTAACCTGTTAGGTAACCAAGTAGTGAAACTTAAAGGTATAGCTTCACAGCTATGCGTAAGCTACGCACGGCTAAGCTACGCGTCTTGCTAAGCTTCGCTTTTTAGGGTTCCATAGCCAAAGGGTAAGCAATGGACCCTATTACTAAGCCTCCGCTGTCCGTCGTAAGAAACTTTTACACAGCGTGTAGTTCTAATTTTTTTTTTTTATTTGTGATGGGTTTGCTCTTGACTCCAGTCTATGTCAGAGATGACCGAGACAAAGTCTACGATGGAGCGAGCTTACCCAGAAGGAGCCTGTTCACTCTAACTTTGAAGAGATTAGGGTTGTAAGCGTTTGGAAACACGGACGCAGGCAGAGAGTTCCACTCCTTTGCTGTGCGCATTATAAAAGACGTTTGGAAACGCTTAGTGCGAGTTGGTGGTATAGCAACAAGGTAAGGATGGTAAGATGCAATGCGTCTGGATGTCCGATGGTAGAAGGGGGCCGGTGGGATGAGGTCGTGGAGTTCTTGGGCACACTCACCGAAGTAAAATCTGTAGAAGACCGACAAGCAGGCAACCTTACGGCGATGAGCCAAGCTATGCAGCTTGGCATCCACCAGTTTTACGTCACCGATGAGCCTCTTAGCTCTGCGTTCCACCGAGTCAAGCGCGGCAAACTGATACTTAGCTGAGCCATCCCAAAGGTGGCTACAATACTCCATGCAGGATCGGACTTATATATATCTAATGCCGCAATAACAACAAATAAAAATAAAATTAAAAATTAAAGAGGGCTCCCATGGTACGGAACCCTTTGTGAGAGTCCGTCTCGTATTTGGCCGGTGTTTAAGAAACTGGAAACGGTGTCATCTACTGTAGTGTGATTCTGTAAACCTCTCACTGGGTAAATTTAGGTGAAGTGAACTGGAAGTGAAGCTGTCAATCCATACATACAGCAGTGCGATTCTGTAGACATGTCGAAGTGAAGGCTTGGCTGAAGTGATCACGAAGCGAGCTGACTATCCAAGTAATCACGATGGAATGACAGCTCACTTCGTGATCAGTTCACCCAAGCCTTCATTTCGACATGATTACAGAATCGACCGGCTGCTGGCCACGGTCATGCATCGCAAATGTGAGGTTTTCAAACCAAGTTAACATAGAAGCTTGATTTTTTCACAGCTTCAAGGGACCGTAGACCTAAGTATATGATTTTAATTTCAACTCGATACCTCCACGCGTTCCCGAGGTAAAGGGTCTTGACAGACAGACGGACGGACAACAAAGTGATCCTATAAGGGTTACGTTTTTCCTTTTGAGGTGCGGAACCCTAAAAACAAAACGATGTTGATATAAAAGTAATTGAGGCCATACATTAGTAAAGCTTGGCTCCTCATATAACTTGCAGTGGACGGCCTACTTTAGGTATTTCATTCATGGCGCGTCGTTACGCTCGCTGCGTTTCCGGGGTAGCTAGTACTGTGGGAACTCTTTTGTTTCGCTCACTTTTACGTATCGATGCGCGGAATGTGATGGAGCTATTGATATGACGGTAGTGGCCTATTTCACCAGTTAAGAGGAAATGCTGGCGGCGAGACTTTGTATATACTGACTTACGGATATTACCCATTCTTGTATCCTTCTTTATTTGTGTCGGGAATGATCGGATTGGATACTCTGCAGCTCAGGCGCAAATTAATGCACATTGTGCATTATTATCTTTTAATTAATGACAGGATTGATAATCCATCGGTGAGAGAGCATATACATTTGTATGTTCCGCAGCAATACATGCGTGGCGTAGGGCGGCGGCGGCATCAACTTCTCGCGTGCCCACCGGCATGGCGCACCCATCATGTTAATAACAGCCCAACCGCGAGGGCAATCTCTCTTATTAATAGTTACATTGACAGCAGGCCAGATATAGACATATTTGTGGATAGTATTAACACATTAAGGAAATATGTATTGTACTTTTTAAACAAATGATAGCAATGAATATTTGAATCAATACAATAATATTATAAAAAAAAATTATGTTATGTTTTTTGACATTTTAATTTTTCGATTTAAGAGATATTTCACAAACTGAATAAGGAGGATGTTTACTGTGTCCCTATGTTTTCTGTTTTTTTAAATTTATTAAACGTATAAGCACTAGAACTCTCAAAAAATGCTCAAAATTGTCCGATAAATCGCTGTCAATAGAGCCCTAGTATACAAATTTGGCAACTATTATTCAAAAAAAGAAAACATAGGGACATAGTATATATACTTCTTATACAGTTTGTGAAATATCTGTTAAATCGGCCCAATATTGGAGGAGAAAACAGGCGAGAGCCAAATCTCGAATTATGACTTTTTACATACAAAGTCTCGCCGCCAGCATTACCTCTTATGGCGCAGATATGGCTCGGTAGCTGATTTTTAAATGAGCATCACTTCTTAACCGCTATTCGTACTTTTATGAAAAAAATATATTTTACATTAGACTATATTCTTAGTAATTTGATATATGAAAATTTTGAGTTTTAACGTTCAACATAGTGTAATTATTTTTGTAAAGTTATGTCTAACACAGACACAAAAACGACCATCGGACGAAAACCGCCAACCGTATTTTAATGAAATTTGCACTATCCCAAAGACAATTTAAGTATCTACATTTTGATATACGGCTGTTTTTTTTAAGTCATAGAAAAATAAGGAAAATATAAAAAAAAACTACTGAATTTTGAGTCGCGCGGGTGTAAAACTAGTGCGCTATTTGTCCTTCCAAGAGCAGCCATAAATAATTATATTTGGTAGATTAAATCAAAATTAAAAATTGTTTATTTGTTAGAATATGGTACAATAGATGTTATAATAATGGGTGCAGCATATCCTGCCATAATAAGGCGTACAAACATTTCTATATAAAACAGAAACAAAGCTAACTAGCCTTTATTATTTTTACAAATCCACTCACGTACGTTTTCTTTCCACATTATTGAAAATACTTATATGTATAGAAATTCCTCCGTGCCTCGGAAAGCACGTTATGCCATTAGTCCCGGCTGTCATTTGTAGATCTTTTACAGTCGCTACGGATTTTTGGAAGCCAGAAAATCTGACTCCAGTCCTGCCAAGAAGTACCGTATATCCAGTTGTGAAGGTCTGGTAGGCAGGCGATCCACGTAAAATACTGGTAGGTATTCAGCTGAATCTGACTTCGCTGGAAGCCGACCCCAATATAGTTGGGAAAAGGCCAGGCAGGCAGCTGAGTGTTTCATCATTTTCTTGCATTTCGATTAATTAAATTTTGTTCGCTTTTATGTTCAAGTAACTGCCTACGTAAAGAGACGATAATTTTATTTTTCAGAAAGTAAACTTTCCTTTATTTAGGATTCCGACCAAAAAACGGAACCCTTATAGAATCACTCGGGTGTCTGTCTGTCTGTCTGTCTGTCCGTCTGTCACAGCCAGTTATCTCCGGATTCACTGGACCGTCGAAATTTGGTACACATATGGACTTCTGTGACCCAAACACGGACGTGTTACGTAAATCATTAAATTTTTAGTGCGGGCGTCACTTTTGGGGGTCAAACTAGAAAATAAAATAAAAAAGTTTTTTGAACAATATTGTGTGACTTATCAAATAAAAGGGCTTACTGTGTGGGTTTTAATTATATTTTACATAATTTTAAAATAAACGGTTTCGAAGTTATTCAAGAATTTAGACGAAAACTGACCAATCCCCCCTTATCTCCAAAACTACTGAGCCTAAAATTTTAGTTCGTTCGGAACCCTTCGCACGCAAGTCCGAATCGTACTTTGCCAGTTTATTTAAACTAACAACTGCTTATTTTTCAATACCTTTAATCTTACCACTATTATAAAAGAAAAGTTATGGTTGGATGGATAAATGTTTGTTATAAAATAATATATGTAAATCAGCGAAGGAGTGGAACCCTCTATCTGCGTCGTATTTTATTTAAAATTTATTGTTTTCAGTTTATTTTATTTATGGGCCTTAGATACCTGGAATAAAGGATTAAATAAATAAATAAACTATAGTCTGAAATAGCACAGGCTAGTAATTCCATGAGTATGTTTCCTCTGGATATTCTTCTACGCGGGTGAATTCGCTGGCAGAATAGCGGGTCTAAAGACGCCACTTCAGCAGAATCAGGAAGCAAATCACGCTACCCGTCGCTGTCAAATTTTACCAATCAACCTTGAACCTAATTCGTTAGTGATAAAGATGAAAATGAAATTTGACAGATTGTTGAATGATCAAAATTATGATTCTCCTAAAGTGGCTTTTTTAGCCCCCCTCTTCATCATACAAATTTAATTCGTATGAAAACACTGTGTTATCTAAACCAGTGGGTAAAATGTTAAAACACATTTGGTAATCCATAGGTACTGTCTGTACCTATCCATATATTAATATCATAAAGCTGAAGAGTTTGTTTGTTTGGTTGAACGCGCTAATATCAGGAACTACTGGTCTGAATTGAAAAAAATGTGTGAATTGTGCGGGTCAGCTAGTAAAGAACAATGTGGGTCGTCACGGCTGTGATGTCGAGGTATGTAGTTTAACGATGATAATATGTGCATTTTGTGCATACGTTGACGAATAGAAACATCATTCCTAATGAAAAACCCGGAGAGAGTCGGACTTGCCACCGAGGGTTTTGTCACACAAACTGACGAAGTCACACTATGATGGTTCCTTTTGGCAGGTACGGAACCCCACGGCATCGTCACGGTACAAAACGATCGTCGCGCGAATTCGTGAGATAAAATCGGAAGGCGCCCTCTATCAACGCGGTGACGCATTCGGTTTCGAGTTTTGGCGTACAAAAAAACTTTTTACACTTTATACAAAGAATAAAATAACCTTAATTTCGGAAGTCGGTGTTTTTGGTTATGTTTCTTTGTTTTTTAACACCGACTTCCTAAATTAAGGTTATTTTATTCTTTGTAGTGTTTTGTTTGTAAGTCGGTTATATATTTTTGTAAAAAGTTTTTTTATTTTTCACTTTTAAGTGGTGATACTTGGACGGCGTTATCGTCAACGTAGAAATTGAAATAAGCAAAAATGCTCATTAAATAAAAACTACTGAACCAAACTGCATCAAATTTTTATGGGACTAAATAAGTATACCGCATAGAACTAAAAAAGAATCACAGAAATCAGATCAGAAACCTCGGAGTAATCGGTGTACACACATAAAAAAAAAATACTTGCCGAATTGAGAACCTCCTCCTTTTTTGGAAGTCGGTTAAAAAGATTGCTAAAATCGCGCGACAATCGCTTTGGTAAGACGATGCTTAGTGGATATTCCGATAAAGACTCGTCTTTAACACTAAACCAATAGGTATGCCTTTTAAATAAATAAATCAATCAGTGACTAATTAGGCGCTCTGATTATAACTGTAGTTAATTATTGATGTAACAATCATGTCTGCGTCACACCTAAGGCATCCTAGCTAGTGTTATGAAAGAGCGTGAACAAACGCCAAACGGTCAAACATGAAACAAAAACCGGCCAAGTGCGAGTCGGACTCTCGCACGAAGCGTTCCGTACCATAAACCTTAATTTTTATTATTTGTTGTTATAGCAGCAATAGAAATACACACTCAGTAAAAATTTCAACTATCTTCCTATTACGGTTCTTGAGATACAGCCCGTTGGCAGCCAGACGGACAGCGGAGGCTTAGTAATAGTAATAGGGTTCCGTTGGTTACCTGTTGCTGACATTGAATCCATATTTATTCTACAAAAGCGTGCTGTCAGAGCCATTTATAATCTTCGTCGCCGCGATTCTCTTCGGGAACTCTTTAAAAAGATTAATATTGTGACAGTCCCTTGTTAATTCATTTATGAAAATATTATTCATGTAAGAAAAAATCGACATCTCTTTAGCAAAATTAGTGATAGACATAATTTAAATACTAGAAATAGAAATAAACTAGATCAACCATTTTTTAGACTATCCAAAGTACGAACATCTTTCATGGGGTTACTGTATTAAATGTTACAACAAAATTCCTTCTGACATATTAGAATTAAATGAAAGAAAATTTAAAACGTGTGTGAAAAAGACACTTTGTGAACAAGCATATTACAAATTAGATGATTATATTCAAGATAAGAATGCTTGGAAACATGCTAGTCCTGCTCCATAGGACAATCTAGGGTGTAGTAGACATAGTGAAACTGGTTGATATGTTTGTGTTTATTGTATTAATATTTACTATGTATACAGGTGTATTTACTGATTTTTATATTAAATTTAACTCACACACTGATCACATAAATCAATAGTTGCAAAATTTGTACGTATCTGAGTACTATGTCCCCTTACTAGCAAACTTATTAATTTTACCTCTGCTGGCATTTCTTTATTGTACCTATTAGTAGTATATAAGTGTGTTTTGGGAGCATCGTCCTCACATATAATCAATTGATAAATGTATGCAAATATTGTAAAGCTTATTTTTGAAAAGAGTAACTATGGAGTTTCTTGTCCGTTCTTCTCCATAAGAATCTACCTTTTGCGAACGGACGATTAGAGTCACTATATTTTATTTTCATTTGACGTTCAAAAGTGCCTTTATTGGTCTAGTTGAAATAAATCATTTGACTTTGACTTTACCCTTCTGATACGGAACTCAGATATTTCAATCGGTGTAGCGAACTTTCAGAAAAACACAAAACATTGTGATTTTATATGATATTTCGTTTACCATTCGGCAAATATTCCCGGACCCCATGTCGGCCAAGCAAGGTTTTTCCTCAAGAAGCCCTTGGTCTACTTCCACTGCTTATGCTTGAATGAACACCCCAAGTATTTTGCCATGTACTTAGCACACGTGTTTCATGATTTATTCCATCACAATTTTTTTTGTTAAGGGGGACTTACTACGTACCTATATATACTTGTATTAAAGATGTTTATTGGGGTTTCGTACCCAAACGGTAACCAACGGAACCCTATTACTAAGCCTCCGCTGTCCATCCGTCCGTTCGTCTGTCAGCGGACTGTATCTCAAGCCGTTTTTGTACTCACCAGTTGGCGCCACTGTCGAGTGAGGTCCTTAATTGTAGCATTAAAGTAGTTATTACGCGCATGTGAACTAAATTAGAAGGGAAGTAGTTTACGATGCCGTGAACGTACGATTAATACAACATAGTGTCGCAGTGTTACGTCCACGTAATACTGCGACGTCATAATGGAAAAATATAGAAGGACATATACATATTTCCGGCAAAAAAAAGCTCAATGCAGTGGTTATTTACAAAAATCAAAACAAATAAGTAAATAAACTCGCGTCAAAAGCTAACCAACAGTGAAATTTGACATTTCGAAGACCTCTCGCTACATTAGCGCCTCTAGCGGCGAATTCAAATGCGATAACCTTCATTGAAAACCAGCGTCAGACACATCGTTTGTTTGTTTGTTTGCTTGAACGCGCTAATCTCAGGAACTATTGGTCCGATTTGAAAAATTCTTTTAGTGTTAGATAGCCCATTTATCGAGGAAGGCTATAGGCTACATATCATCACGCTAAGACCAATAGGAGCGGAGCAGTAATGAAAAATGTGACGCAGACGAAGCTGCGCGGGTCAGCTAGTTGATATAAAAGTATATAAAAAACCCGAGATGCACAGTCTCGATCAAATGCAACACTCGAAACTGTCGTCAAAAACTGACATGTATGAGTCATGTGTGAGATGTGTGTATACTATAAACAATTTTTTTTGCAAATTCAACCTTACACGGATCGCTTAAAGTTGTTTTTACAAAGCAGTGCAGTATGGCGAGTGATGCGAGACTGTTTGAAACTTGCGCACAATTATACATTGTGTGCTTGTTTTTTGCGGACGTTTTTGAGATGCTGAGTGTGTATCTTAGGTTTTTATATATCAATGGTCAGACAGCATTAGTCAGTCTGACATATCGCTGAAATGGATCTTTTTAGTGCAGCCGTGAGACACACTAGTTTCTGGTATACCCTTTTTTGTTTGTTATTTCTATGTACCGTGCGTGTAAATAAATTTTATTCTTTCTTTGTTTATTCTAACAAATAATAAAAATTAAAGTTTATGGTACGGAACCCTTCGTGTGCAAGTCCGACTCGCACTTGGTCGGTTTTGTTTTTAAGGTTCTGAAAAAAAAAAACGGGACCCTTATAGGATCACTCGGGTGTCTGTCTGTCTGTCCGTCTGTCACAGCCAGTTTTCTCCGGATCCACTTTACCGATTCTGTTGAAATTTAGTACACATATGGATTTCTGTGACCCAAACACGGACACATTACGTAGATTATTAAATTTTTAGTGTGGGCGTCAGTTTTGGGGGTCAAACTAGAAAATTAAAAAAAAAGTTTTTTGAACAATATTGTGTGACATATCAAATCAAAGGGCTTACTGTGAGGGTTTTAAATATATTTATTTCATAATTTCAAAATAAATAGTTCAGATGTTATTCAAGAAATTAGACGAAAAATGACCATTCCCCCCCTTATCTCCGAAACTACTGAGCCTAAAATTTAGAAAAAAATTGAGATAATTGATCTTTACCTAAAGATTACAGGAAAACCTATTAGAAGTCTGTAGTGTTAAAATAACATGTTAAAAAAATTAAATTCGTTCGGAACCCTTTGCACGCGAGTCCGACTCGCACTTGGCCAGTTTTTTACCTCACTGTCTCAGAAGGAGGGTTACGTTTTATAAAAGGGAGCCGTACAATTTAATGCTGTGCTACTTGGCCATTGTAGAACAAGAAAAACAAAAGGGCCGGTCATACTATGGACAATAATTGTATGAATTTGTCGGTTACCGACACGTGTAGAATACTACTGTATTCTACACGTGTCGTGTACTCGTCTACCATAAGTTTTATCAATCTATACTCTCTAGCGACTGTGGTTGAAAAATGTATGAAAACTTTTAAAAAACAAGTTTCTAATTTATTTGTTTAAGTTGTTAACTTTCAAGCTAGCTAGTTGCAAGTAAAACTAGTTACATTTCAATCATAATTTTTTTGAACTACAGTCGTTAGCGAGTATAGATTGATAGAAGTCATGGTAGACGTACAGTGGGCCTTCCACGAATGTTTGGACGTACAACGTACCTACTCGTATCGTACAATTTTACTATAATTATGATACTCGTTTCACACATCATATTTATTTGAATTGGATACTATATTCATATTTTTGAATGATACCAATTGTTTGTCGCATAAAATTTATACGCTATGCAACCTGTAATAGAATAACCGCATACATCTTAAGGGGTCGTTGTACTCATCATTATGAACAACTTTCACTATGGAACCAACACTGAAATCGCGAAAAAAAAATCGACTCCCCCATTCATTTATGTGCGCATAACTCGACAAAATGTACTGAAAAGCAGATGTTTTTGTTTTTTCGCGATTTCGGGATTGGTCCAATAGTAAAAGTTGTTCATAATGATGAGTGCAATGAACCCTTAAGAGCTATAGCGTTAATTCTGTTAAACGTTGCATATTCATATTTTTGAATGATACAAATTGTGTACGTCGCATAGAATTTATACGCTAAAGAAACCTTGCATTTTTTGGGATAAAATGCTTTGTCATCAGTGAAATTATTTTTAAACAAACGATTTTACTAATTGTCCAGACATTGCAAGTGTTAGGTAAAGTGTAGCGCAACTTTAAACTCGATTTGAAAAACAATACCAAAGTAGTTTGGGTAGGATAAAAAGGGTTTAAAAAACCGTTGATTAGGTTTGTTATTGTTTAGTTAGTTTAATTAGTACAATAATTTTGTTCAACAAGCGCATTTTTGTCTGAAATTTACATAACAGAGAAAAACTTTTAATTACAAAATTAAACTATACCTAACATAAATATTTTCCTTAAAAATATTAACACACAAAAATATCCTATTTTACTTCTAATACCTTCAAGATTATGTGTACAAAGCTACATGATGATCGGTTAAGTAGTTTTCCCGTGAAAGCGTAACAAACAAACTTACATTCACATTAGTAGGGATTTAAAATAACTTACATTCAAAATATTGTTCATGAAATAGAATTGCTTTTAAGTACACAAATATTCATCTGAAAATGTCGTGAAATATCTTGTGGCTAGACAGAACGCAAGCTATGCAGTCTCCGTGTAACAACGAGCACGTCAATGAAAATAGTTCAGAAATTGCGGGTGCTTTTCAAAATGGCCGTGGGAAGGCTGCCTCACTTTTAAAGGTTTCATTTATATAGACTTTATGATGTATTGTTTGATATTTCTGGTTTTTTTTTTTCGTTTTAATGTTTAGTTTTCACTTAGCCCAGACACAGCAACGATTACGCAGAGACGCTTAGTACTAGAAAATTGGAGTTTGGTAAGTATAGATATATGTGAACATATAAATCACGTCGATAAAGTGGTAAAATAAAATATAAAAAATCTAGCTAACTCGGTAAACATTGTTTTACCACACAAAAAAAAAAACTTTTTACAGAAAATATAACCGACTTCCAAACAAAACACTAAAAAGTATAAAATAAGTAACCTTAATTTCGGAAGTCGGTGTTTTGGTTTTATTTTTTTTTTTTTAGCACCGTCTTCCGAAATTAAGGTTACTTATTTTATACTTTTTAGTGTTTTGTTTGGAAGTCGGTTATATTTTTTTGTAAAAAGTTTTTTATTTTTTACTTTTTAGTGGTACCTGCGTACCCATTCAGAGTGTACCGGCGTGATGTTATGTTATGAAAATAAAACTTACTAAGTGCTTTCGGTGTAAAGGTCTCGTCAATACAAATGAAATAAGCCCAAACACTTGGTAGTTCCTACATACCGATGTGGAGTTCCCTTGACTCTCTGTCGTCTCCATCATCAGGTGTGATCCAAACCTTCATTGTTTTGTAGTATCACCCGATAAACACACGAATATCAAGTTTCTACCAGATGCGTGCCTACAATTTTCGAGAGTTGCCCTCGATTTCTCAGGGTTTCCATCATCAGATCCTGACGTGGTGGCAATGAGACCACACGGGAAGCACCAGCTTTCAAATAAAAAAAGAATCATGAAAATCGGTTCATCCAGTCGGTTAATATAAGGTAACAAATATAAAAAAAAAATACAGTCGAATTGATAACCTCCTCCTTTTTTGAAGTCGGTTAAAAAGAAATACGAATGGTATTTCTTTTTTGTATGGCAAAACAACGTTACACACCTATTCTCATATCTAAAGTCACCAAAATCTAAGAAGTCCGATTTGACAGCTGAGTAGAGAGGGATAGAAGATTGCTTTACCACTAAGGGCGACAGAGATATATTTTTATGTCTCTTTCATACTTACTAGTAAAGCAATGTTGTATCTTGCTGTCAAAATGGGCCTTTTTTTTTGACAACTATAACAAATATACACACAAAATTTCATGAAATTCGGTCGAGTCGTTTCGGAGGAGTTCGGTAACAAACACCGTGACATGGGTTTTTTATATATTAGAAAAAAGAAGATAGGGTACCCGTAAAGTGAGGATGTTTTTTTATCGTCCATCCCATGGTGTGCGGTGCTGTTCGATAAGTCGTTTAAAAATATTGGGGGTGGGCGAAAAACATTTCACCATCCTAATCCTAGGATCCCTTCTCGAAATATTAAGCTAAACTTTTTCTTCTGCCAGCTACACGGTCGGTTTTTTGAGACGTGAAAAAATCATGGTAGTAGCATAAACTATGAATTTAAAACGAAAACTATCACTGCTTCTTCTTCTTGTTGTGTGAGCCTACTGACTCAACTCTGACACTAGAGTTTCTCGACAGCCTCAAGGGCCTCTGACATGGTTTATTTGACGACCGACATTAGGCCGCCGAGACCACCGTTCTTCCGAAACACAGAATCATCTTTTTATCAGACAATCAGGTGATTCAAGCCTGCAATGTCCTAGCAAACTGGAAACAACTGCTAAATAGGCCTTACAAGTTAACGAGTAATAGTCGACCAACTTATAAAATGTACTTGGAGAAGCAAAAATTAGTACAAATTCCATTGAAAATCGGCTACTGTGACGAGCAACTACGGAACCCTACACTGCGCCTGGCTCAACATGCACTTGGTGGGTTTTTTCTTTCAAACAAGCACTTTCACTCATATTTTATCAAAGTTTTTTTTTCCTATTCCATGCATTTTATTATTTCTGTTCTGAAAAATGCTTGGTAATGGAAATGAAAAAAGAAGCGTTTTCAAAGTGTCGAGTGCAAAAATGTTGGTGTTTTGTCGAATGCATTCAAAGAGAAAATGGCGAATTTTGCGTTTAAAAAAGAATTCGAGGTGTTGTGTTTGTGTTCCGTTGGTGAGGTGAGTTGAGGTGAGGTGAGGTGAGGTATTAATCGTATGTCTTTAGAGTTTCTACTTTCGTTCTGTAATGCTGACAAAATAAAGATTAATGGATTTTCTTTATGCTAGGGTTGCGGATCGTCAGGTGAAAAGCGGATTCCTATTATTAACCCTCGGTATGCCTGATAGGGTCTGACAGACCCACTCTGTTACTTAAACCGTTGTATTTCATTAAAATATAATGTTTCTGCGCCACCACTCTCAGTAGCTGAACATTTTCAACCAACTGAAGTCTTATGGCCACTAATTTAGTCCGGAGTCAGCTGGGATGGCGGAAAAACACAAAAAACCCCCAGCGCCGGTGTCAAATCCAGAGGTTATTCGTTGCACCTCTGCCTACACCCGTTGATGGGAGTGACAAGGACTGATTGTTATAGCATTATCTATAGTCTTTGTCTTGTACCTTCTATTGTCTAAAGTTTTGTTGATTTTGTTTTTTTTTCACGTAAGTTTTAAAAAGGCCTGTTTTTGCTGAAAGCATATGCCTTTAATTATTATTTATTAATTTATTTAGATAATATGGTGGATATGTTTTTCATTTTTATCCGTACTATATACCCCTAGAACAGATATAAGTATGTTTAGATACACCAGTTACCACAACTAGTACGAAATATAGTTACTTTAAATTCGGGTCTGACAGACCCACCAGGCATACCAAGGGTTAAGTCTACCCATCTGTTTGTCTACCTATCTTTGGAACGGTAAAAGATATTAAGTATATTAAATATTGATTACTAGCTTCCACCTGCGGCTCCGCCCGTGTGAATGTTGAAAATTATCCCAAGGGTTCCCTTGAGATAATTTTTAGCTCTGCAGTATGTTCATACTGCCGAGCTAAAAAGTAGGTATCCTGTGTGTTATTCCAGAATATAATCTACCCTTGAGCCGAATTTCATCAAGATCCGTACAGTCATTCTGACGTGGTTGAGTAACAAACATCCACTCAAACTTTAGCACTTCAATATATAGGGTGTCCCAGGAGTTTGCCACATGTACAAAAAAGTACCTTTAATAGTGTAAGTAGAAAAAATACTGATAGAAGACTTTATTTTTATTTTAAAAACAATACGAACTGCATTCAAAGAATTTTAAATAATCGCCTGTCTGAATCGGGAATCGAACCCGCTAAAAATGAAAAAAAACCCTGTTATTTTACTGTACCGATCGGAAGGGTCAATCATATACACTTACTTCTTTTAAATAAAAGGAAGACAATTAAATTTCAGAACAATGAATTTCTACATAGCGCTTCGTTAGTATCACAGTATAAATATCTACAGTATTGTGACTCGGCCCTCTCCTAGAAATAATTACCTACAGCCACGCGGTACGTAAGAACGCCATAGGGCTGCCCGCCTCCAGTATTTTAATTTCATCTACTTACCTACTTGAGTTTCTATCTACTTTTGTGATTGTAAATATAACATTTTTTATTAAAAAAAATGAAAAAAATTAACTACTGTCGTCGAAGGTTACCAAACTCCAATTCTTACAAACAACAACTATTTTTCTTTTTTTTAAGGGTGGGAAATCATCAAATGACTCCTCCCGCTCTGGATGAAGCAGAAGGGAGTGTCAGACTCTTACTGACTAAAACCCATCCGTGTTCTTCCTGCGTTCCAGGGCCGCGGTGACTCTTTCTAACAAATTTTCTCAACCAAAATGCAAGAAACATGTGAGGTACACAATTATAATATCTTTTTTCATCTCAGCCGTGACTCAGCTTATTCTTACGTCTCTATTACCTACAGCACGGAGCAACACGAAATAACAATATTTTTGTTCATCCATCCGATGTCAAACTTTTGCAAACTTTACTTAATATCAACCGTCTCTTATTCTTACTTATTTAAAACAAATATTCACAAACCACCCGCTTACTTCTTAGAAAACGATCACTACGTTCGTTCGTCACTGCGGCCCATTCGCGACTGCTTGCAGTTGGAGAGCAGTTTGAACTCGAGGCGCGTAGGTATGACTCGCGTTCCGACCGTTTGTATGAAGATAGAATACTGTAGATATTTTTACCGTGTTAGTATCGTCTTATGCAACGGCCACATTACCGTAATATGGCAATAATGATGGCCATAATTGGTATTGTTTCAGTTGGTTTTGTTTAAATTATGGCCATAATTATTGCCATATTACGGTAGTGTGGCCGTAACATTAAACGAATGTTACTTTGAGTTGATTGGATTTGAGATTATTTGTTGTCGCTACGTTAGGTACTTAGTAGAAGTTCTTTGTTTACAAAATGTATAGCTTCTCGTGACGAGCAATTGCCTATGACACTAAGTTATAATGTCACTCAATCAGTCAAAAGACGTAAGTACAAATCAACGATTATTTCAGAGTTTATCTTTAAAAAACTTAAAAAAAAATTACAACTGATTTCCAAATAAAAAAACACTACAAAGTAAAAATAATTTTAATTTCAGAAGTCGGTGTCAAAATACAAAGAAACTACCAAAAACAGTAGTTTTTTCTTTTATTTGGAAGTTGGTTGTATTTTTTTGTAAAAAGTTAATTATTTTCACTTTTTAGTGGTACCCTACACCTAACAACACCACTGGAAAATCGCAGGAAAGCAAAATACGTAATTTCATTTACTAGGATGACAAAAAACCGTCATCCAAGTAAACGAATTCCAGCAATTTTAATTTAAAAACCAAACTTCTTAACCGGTTTTGATAAAATTTCTATGGGACCAATCGGGAATCGTGGAATCCTTTTAGATAAAGTAAGAATATATCAAATATGATGTAACAAATATAAAAAAAATACAACTGAATTTAGAACGTCCGCCTTTTTTTTTGAAGTCGGTTAATAAACTACAACAACATTAATTCTTTATTTTAGTTTCAAAGTATAGACCAAACCAAACCAAACCAATCAAATGCATTAAACTATGAAAATGAAAATGATAAAACGACTGAACGAACGAAAATTCTTCGCATCGTGTAGTCCTTCAAAAATTTAGGTAGATCAAATTAAGTCAAAAACATCAACCAAAATATCAAATTCCTATTGCTTTACGAGAAAAATCATTCTCAAAACGGCCTTATTCGCCTAGTGACTCGATTTTCATAACACACTACTACTACACTAAAGACAAACTACTGTATTATAAAGACAAAGATTTGATAACGACTAACAGAATACACTAACCAGTATCACTTGTGTTTACCACCCCTCTACACAGATTTAAAGTCAATAGAATGTTACGTCAATTACTGCGCCCAGTTCACCGTTAAGGCCACTAATTGCTCAAACGAAGTGCCGATCCGTGGCAATAATGCCAATCCAGTTACTACGATGGCTATGTCGTTCGTAGCGATGGCACGGAGGCAATAAAACCAACCTTTGTGCTCGATCATCGATGGTGCTGCTGACAATCTCTAGCAAGGAATTTGCGCGATAAAATTTATTTTTATACTAAAATATAAAGCTGAAGAGTTTGTTTGTTTGCTGGACCGATTTGAAAAATTCTTTCAGTGTTAGCCTATTTATCAAGGAAGGCTCTAGGCTATATATCACCACGCTAAGGCCAATAGGAGCGGAGCAGACGAAGTTGCGCGGGACAACTAGTTAATAGTAAAAAGCTGAAGAGTTTATTGGTTTTTTTTTTTGGTTGAGTGCGCTTATCTCAGGAAGAAATAGTTCGAATTGAAAACTTATTTTTGTATTGGATAGCACATTTATCAAGGAAGGTTATAGGTAGGCTATATAGGATATAAGAGCAGAGCATTCGTGAGAAATGTGACGCAGACGAAGTTGCGCGGATCAGCTAGAAACGTATAAATATGTATAGCAACATCAGGTTGAAAGAGAAGTGTGTTCTGTGGCGCCATAAAGGTCATATTTTATAAATATTATTATATTTTATAAATATTAATGAAAAATGAATATTTTATTGCTAAAACTTATAAGTTAATTGCTAAGTGAATTTAAAAAAAAAAACGCTTATTTTAGAAAATACTCTTTCTAAAATAAGCGTTTTTTTAAATTCATTTAAAATAGAAAATTAAAAAACAGTCCACACAAAATTGCCATGTAAAATTCTGAAAATAACTTGCATTCATCATCATCATCATAGCAGCCGAAAGACGTCGTAGGCCTCCCCCAAGTGTTGCCACAACAACCGGTACTGTGAGTCCCGCATCCAACGGCTACCCACGACCCACACCAGGTCGACGGTCCACCTTGTGGGAGGCCTTCCAACGTTGAGTCTTCCGGTACGCGGTCGCCACTCCAGAACTTTCAGACCCATCGACCAAATAACTTACATTCATTTTCACTAAATCCCAACGGAGCACTACCCGTCTTCTTTTATTTGGTTTATTTTCTTACCCTTGTGAAATTCTTCTTCTCGCCAATTCTCTTATTTACGCCAATGACCTTGTGCATATAAACGGAGCTAACTAACCTCCACGTGCCACTCCGCTACCCGCATTTTTAATTTTTTTATAATAAAAATAATAAGTAGATATATGTTTTTAAAAAGTAACAAAACCAAATCATTTTCCTTTGTATTGCAAAGCAGTAAATATTTCTTTTTACTCTTTTGATAAAAAATGAAAGAGAAAAATGAATCTCAACGATTTGGAAGTGATTTGGTGGTTTTTTTCTTATTATGTGATTCGGATAGAAAAATTCTGGATAAACTAAATTACGAATCATTACTAACAATTTTTTTTTCAGATGTAATTTCTCTGTGAGTACCGGTGAAAAGCTGCTTCATCTGCACGCTATTTTAAGCATTTTGAGAGAGCAGCCTTAACAAATCTTTACATATTATTAAGAAGTACAAAACTTTTAAACTACGAGAATTTCTTCCAGAGGGTATGAACCTTCTGCAAGAAATTATCTACACTATAATTTTAATTATAACGTATATACATATGAATGTTAGAGATTGCAACCATGTGTCCGCCGGGCCCGGCCGGGTTGTGTGTTAGCGATGAAACCTTTAAAGTATTTTATGAATATAATCTATAAATGAATGGAAAAAGACAATGATTCAAGGTTAATATTTATTTCAAAATGAAAAATCAAACTTAATACAGAAATACAGAATTGATTACTTTTACTTATGGACGGAAAAGTAACGTTAGTACTAGTAAGTATTCATTTTTATAAGTTTAAACAAGCAAGTCTTTCTCTTTACTCCTTATAGTGTCTATTTGAAAACATAGTATTAAAATAAGAAACTAATAACGCAGCTTAAAGTACTAAACGTCTCATAACAACTTAGATTAGATAGAAAGATAAACTTTGGTAGCTTAAAGCTTTGATAAACTTTAGTATTATGTTTTTTCCTAAACTTTGGCTATTAAAACTAGTGAGTGTTATTTTTACTTATTGAGCAAATAACGAAATCTTATAGGCTAGGCTGTACTGTAACTGTAAACAACCAAACTTGTATAGTCTTAACTAACAAATTTGTAACGTAAAATTGGTTACGTTACGTTGACTTCTTAAATATAATATTTATAACAAAACAAAAAGTAAATTCGGTTGCCAAGCCAACGTACATTCTACGAGTTGGCGCTCATGGCCGGGCCTGTTTTGCAATCTCTATTGAATCATGTATAATACTTTATAATTAAAATTAAAGTGTAAAAAGTCAATGTTTTGCCAAATGATCAAAGCAATTTTCGGGCGCACATCAGTACCACACCAGGCGGGTCGCTAGTTAAAATAGAATGCAAAGCTTTGACAATAATTGCGAAAAAAACTTGAGCTTAACTCTTCATACAAAACTTTCTAAAAGCCTAAAGTGTGTGATAGAGGACGAGCAAGTACGCGTACTTATGGCTCGACGACCTTCGCACGTTTGTCACTCTAAGTACGCGTACTTTAAAACCACCGAGTAAGTTCTTTGGCGATCGTTGAGGTTTGAAATTTCGCTCGTAGCTCGCCTCGGCTCGCACGTCTGTCAACGTCGCGTGCCGCAAGCCGCGTGCCATCATTTTGTTTTGTGACACGTCGAGTGCTATTGTGTGGCAAAAATGACTGACATTTTCGAAGCTATTCACACTAATTATTTACAGAATTCTTGATTGTTTCAGGAACACGATTGTAACAGGTTCAGGAGTCGAACGAATATTATGTGACGAAATTATGGCACTAAAGTCAACTTCAATTCAATGTGAAATTTCTTCTCTCATACAAGTATCCTGTATGGCGGTAATAAAATAGAAAGAAAGAAAGAAACTAATTTTTTGGCACATACGAATACACACAATGCAGGTAGGTACAATAAAAAACTTAATTTTAAAAACAAAACAATAACATTGTGTGCCCCGCGGCTGCGCCAAATAGGCCCAGTTCAGCAAAATGCCAGACAACTAGGAGCTATCTGACACTGGTTTTCAACTGAACCTGACGTCGAAGTGTACGGATGTAAACCAGTTTTGTAAGGTATCAAATATATCTACGGCCAAATAAAAAATATTGTTCCTGAATATCAAAATGATTCCTCCATTGACGACATCGCGGCCCCCCTGGTACCAGATTAATGAGCAAGCTTTCACGTGTGTCACCGACGTCGAGCCGAGTAAATTCACGAACTTAAAACCGCGTACTTTAAGTTCGTACGTCTATCACCCACTTAAAACAGTTCTCACTACCAGTTTCATGTCTAAAACTAGCTTGTGCCATCGGCCCCGCCTGCGTTAATGCCCGAATTTATCGCAAGGGAACATGCTCCCGGGATAAAATGTAGCTTATGAGCTATTCCATAGGTCCATCTTTGGGCCCTTCTGACATTATTGATATTGAGTAATAATCATCTATGTACCGATTCATTCAAAATCTGTTCCAAACGGTGTGAGCTTCGAAATGGAAAAACGTTTTTTCAAAAATATCTGACCAGTGCTATTGCCTTGTTCGTCAGTCAATATTTTTTTACACGTGCCAGTGTTTTTAAACAGCGATTACTGAATATTTCGAGCGACTGCTGAATATTTCTATTAAATGTTTCGAGTGTTTATCTATTCTAAATTATACTTAAGAGACTACAAAGTGTTACAGAATAAACGCATACATCTTAAGGGGTGATTGTACTCATCATTCTAAACAACTTTTACTATTGGACCAACACCAAAATCTCAAAAAAAAATCAGCTGTTTAGAACATTTTGTCGAGTTATGCGCACATAAATGTATGGGAAAAATTGATGGAGTTTCATCGAAAATTAAAATTTAATGGCGCTTGAATAAAAATCAGCATGTGCTTTTTAGGTTTTGCAGTTCACTGGTGGCAATTATAAATAAAATTAATAAAAATAAAAATTGTTATTATCAGACAGCAATAGGCAATTATGATTTACGCGAAAAGCTTTTCACAGACTAGTGTTTTTATTACTTTTTAAGGCAAAGTCGGTGTGGGAGGGATTTAATGCAAGCGCGGGAATATTAGAAGCGTGAATTTGCTGTGCCAGTCATTGTGTCAATATAATAGTTAATTTTTTTTTGCAGTTGGTAATTTAAAAACCGGACAAGTGCGAGTGGGACTCAAACCGAGGGTTCCGTACAAATTTTTAGATAAATATTACTTTAAATAAAAACTACATTTTTTACATTAATTTTATATACATTGATTTAATTACAAACGTGTAGTCTTCATACGTTTTCCTATACTTGTATTAGAAGCCGATATTACTTGCCAAATTTCATAGTTCTAGGTTAACGGAAAATACCCTATAAATTTTGATTCCCTTGAGAGTGTCGAAATATACGTTTTTAGGGTTCCGAAAAAAAAGGAACCCTTATAGGATCACTCGGGTGTCTGTCTGTCTGTCTGTCTGTCTGTCTGTCTGTCCGTCTGTCACAGCCAGTTTTCTCCGGATCCACTGGACCGATTCTGTTGAAATTTGGTACACATATGGACTTCTATGACCCAAACACGGACGCGTTACGTAAATTGTTTAATTTTTAGTATGGGGGTCACTTTTGGGGGTCGAACAAGAAAATTTAAAAAAAAAGTTTTTTGAACAATATTGTGTGACATATCAAATGAAAGGGCTTACTGTGAGGGTTTTATTTATAATTTTAAAATAAATGGTTTTGAAGTTATTCAAGAAATTAGACGAAAAATGACCATTCCCCCCTTATCTCCGAAACTACTGAGCCTAAAATTTTGAAAAAAAAATGGAGATAATAGATCTTTACCTAAAGATTACAGGAAAACCTATTAAAAGTCTGTGATGTCAAAATAACATGTTAAAAAATTAAATTCGTTCGGAACCCTTTGCACGCGAGTCCGACTCGCACTTGGCCAGTTTTTTGTAGCATAAACTGCCGTATCTTTTTTTTTACGTTTACTTAGAAGTTTGATTTATTCACAGCTTCAAGGGACTGGGACCTGAGTAGGTATATGGTTTTATTTTCAACTCGATACCTCTACATGTTCCCGAGATAAAGGGTCTTGACAGACAGACGGACAACAAAGTGATCCTATAAGGATTCCGTTCTTTCCTTTTGAGGTACGGAACACTAAAAACTAACTTTTTAGTGTTGTTCAAACTGTCCATAATTAGATTGTAATATATCGTCATGGGCAGGAAGTCTCGACATAGGTACCGATCGCGTCTATCTCGAACGCGATTCACGGATCAGGGGGGCTACTCTCTAACGAAATCCGTAGTTTCGGGCTTAGTTGCGGGCGGGCATTTTCTACTCCATATCACCTAACCACTGAGAACTAATGATAACACGATTTGACAGTTCCTGTGAAATCGTGTTGTCATTCATTCTCAGTTCGGGTTCGGGACTAATCGTAAGTCTGTAGGTGATACGGAGTAGAATACGCCCGCCCGCAACTAAGCCCGAAACTACGGATTTCGTTAGAGATACTGCCCCCCAGATCATTGATTTTGATCGTGGACCGCGTTCAAGATTGACTATGTACCGCCCCAGGGCAAGAAGTCTCGAACTCTCGACAGTTACCGATCGCGTACGGGTCTAGTTCATAATATCGACAGTCACCATGTCACAACATCGACGGTCGCTTTATCGAACACGTTCCATCGACGGGTTAATGAATCGACAGTACCTCAAATCGATGGTACGCTACATCGACAGTACACCAAATCGACAGTGCACCAAATCACCATCGACGGTACGCTACATCGATAGTCCACCAAATCGATAGAACGTTGAATCGACAGCATACCATATCGATAATAAGTTGTATCGACAGTACATTATATCGATGGTACGCTGCATCGACTGCCCGACCCGATAAAAAACATAAGGTTTTTAAAGTTTTTAATCACAATTTGTTAAAAAGGTTTGAACTTTTTTCTGTGGGAGCTGACCCTTTTTTTTCAAAATTGCGGCGCACGATCTAACATGAATATATGGGAAGAGGGCTCTTAAATAAACAAAATATTGCTAATAACATGGTGCCCTAAAGTGCCATGTTGCCGAGATATTTCGAGGTAAACTCGTCATGTGACAACAATGACTATCATTTTTAAATTTCTGAGGATTTTAATTATATTTGTTTCACAATTTTAAAATAAATAGTTTTGAAGTTATTTAAGAAATTATACCAAAAATGAGCACTCCCCCTTATCTCCGAAACTACTGAGCCTAAAATTTCGAACAAAAAAATGTAGATAATAGTTGTATAGGTACCTACCTTAAGATTACAGGAAAATCTAAAAGAAGTATGTAGTCTTGAAATAACATGTTAAAAAAATTAAATTGGTTCGGAACCCTTTGCACGCGGGTCCGACTCGCTCTTGGTCAGTTCTTTTTTTATTTAATATCGACATGATTTAGATCTCGTAAATTTTCTCGAGACTAGCTAATGAGCAAACTATCGGAAACAAAAGCTTTGTGCAAACAAAGTCTTTAAATAGAACGAAACGGTATCAATTTTATCGGAAACTTAAGCGAAGTATTAACAAGAAGTATTTTCTTGAAAGATGTAAAACTCTCGAATAGAGAAAACAACAAGCGGAGAAGAACTTAAATAAACTTGTTATTTCCGCGAAAACCTTAATTTACGTCTTTAAAACAACATTTCTAAAAACGTCCTGATATTTACTTTGAAAGCTGAAACGTTCCATCAATTATGGTAGGCGCCAGATAAACTTGCAATAAAGTACATTGACCTTTTACTAATATCCCTTAATAGATACTCGAATAATAAATTATGAACCGTTTTTTCATTACTAGAAAAACGTACAAGATCACGATAGAAGTCGATTCGTGACAGCTTTATTTCTTTTTTAACCGACTTCAAAAAGGGAGGAGGTTCTCAATTCGGTTGTATTTCTTTTTTGTTGTTATGAAAGTCAATAAGTGTATAATAATAAAAATCAATAAGGGTATGTGGATCAATGGCCGTTATTGCACATTTATCTGGCGCCTACCATAGATACCTCGCTATCGACCCTAGGTTATCCACTCAGGATCCGTTAGTCCCTTTCGGGGCAAAATCGCGTGCGCAGTCGCGCGGCCGTCGGCTTGTCCCGAAAGAGACTTAGATACGGATTCTGACGGTTGGGGCGTTGTGTCCCGAAAGAGTCACGTATACTGAGTGGTGGTCAAAGACTATTCGTTCTGTTGAGATTTTTTTTCAGCGTGGATCAGGGGGCTCACTCTCTAAGCCCGAAGTCCGTAGTTTCGGCCTTAGTTATGGACGTTTTCTACTTCGTATCATAACCACTACGAATGAATGACAACACAATTTGTCAGTAACTGTCAAATCGTGTTGTCATTCATTCTTAGTTCAGGTTTGGGACTAATCGCAAGTCTGTATAGACCGTACCGTAGACCGTCAAAAAGGCCGAAACTACGGACTTCGGGCTTAGAAAGTAGACCCTCTGACTGCATTAGAAACAGTTCTAACAACTGCCTAGCCTTTTTCCAACTACGTTAGTCTGCTAGCTTAACTGGATACGGCCGAATACTTAGGTACCAATACTTAAGGCGACGACATACGCCAGCGATCTTGAGGGAACCAAACGCGCACTTGTACAACACCCGCGCGGCGCGCGACCCAAAATTCAGTACCTAGTCTTTTGTAATTACCTTATTTTTCTAAAAAAAAAACACCGGTAGCACTGCAGGAGTGCCGGCAGAAGTGAAAACTTTAGTATTAACGTTGTGTTTAATTATAAGTACAAAAATACTATCATTTATGAGGTAGAATACAATGTTTATTTATTGCGCTATCGTACACAAATATGACAATTTACATGTTATTATTCATAATATTATATCGTTATTTATTTATATATTACATTAATTTTTATCTCTTAGAAAAATCAACTTTCATCCATAATCTCGTAATTCCGTAATTTCGTATCCTTGGATACGCGTGGCACGCTGTACATAAACACAGACCGACATTCGCGCAAGCGCCCTGTGCCGCCTAAGCGGCAGCACACTCAGGCACGGTAGAAAGAGTGGGAGATACTTGTTCCTCTCCCTTCCCCTCGACCTTACGCTTTTTCGATCAGCATCACGTGACCCTGACGCGAGTCCGTCTTACGCTTTTTCGATCAGCATCACGTGACCCTGACGCGAGTCCGTCTTACGCTTTTTCGATCAGGTCACGTGTCCTGACGCGAGTTTAAGATTTTATACCCATTACAGAAAAAGTGCTCAACGCCGCTAAAGAAGTTTTCACTTCAAAAAAAGTAGCCGTAAGATTATCAAATTGATTTTGATTGATTTTGATTTTGTAGAGATGCCCAACGACGCCATATCCACACCTCAGTTGAAAACGGAGACTCAGCTAAAGTCTGGAAATTTCTTAAATCCGTAGGAGTTGGAAAATCTTGCTTATTCTTGAATCAACACTTCTCGTCTTCATCCTCATGTAAGGGGACCTTGAAAGCAACTACAATAAACTATCTTTCAAACCTTCCAACTCCGGATCATTCCCCATTTATTTTTAGTCAATTGTCTGTGTCGGCGACGAGACCCCTTCAGCGCCCCAGGGCGCAAGTAGTGGTAGGGGCGACCATGTAACGTAGAAATGTTGTCTTAATGTTTTGTAAGGAAACCAATTAGACTCTGTTAGATTTTAATTACTTTAGGTTTAATTTATGTCTAATTAGGTTTAATCTATGTCTAATTAGTTATATAAGGTTTATTTTGTATTATAGATTAGATAAGGTTCAAATATGTTAGTATTTTAATGCTGAAAGGGGACTAATTAGGATACTAAGTAGATTAGGTTTTTGTCACTCTCTAATTAGTTTTATAAGGTTTATTTGTGTATGCCATATCTAATAAGGTTCTAATACGAACGAATTTTGATAATTTATACGGAAATTTTGAAGTAGAATTTTTGCATTGTAAATAATTACGTAATCTGAAAATGAGGTTTTTTGTTTGTAGAGATATCGTTTTGAAATTGGTGTCAAAATAAAGGTCTCGACCCAAAACCTATTTTACAAAGAGTCAAGTCGATAGGACTTATAGTTTTAGAGATATTAAGGAAAATGTATAGTGAAAGTTTGTTATGGTGTAAATTTAGAAGTTTTTGTTCTAGAAACTTTTTACTATGTAAGGTAATTGACAAAATTTGTATTCCATATTGTAGAGTAAGGTCTGAGGAATCCGAAAATATATATATTGTAAGGGTTTTTTACATAAAAACAATAAATAAAGGCTCCAAAGGTTTCGGCTCAAAGTGAAAATTGCAAGCGAAATGAGTCCAAAAATCACGGTCCCCGTCAAGGTAACGGCGGGCAGTATAAAAGCGGAGCCGATTTTCGGCCCGACAGCAGTCGTCGAATAGCCGTTGAAGAGGCAACATCAGAAGAAGAGAGCCGAAACCTGCGGATCAAGAAACCCCAGGAAGAAGCGTTTTATTCACCTCCTCCCGGCTATCCGTCTCCGTCTCCCGAGGTCCCAAGAAGAAAGTACGCATTCAGGGGTGCGTGGCGGCGTACGTGACCAGCGCAAGGAATCACAAGGAGCGTACGTCGAACTACGTGGGAGATTGTCCCAGGCCGACAGTGCGGACACTGGACGTGTCCCTGCCGTCCGATACAGTCTGATTGTGATGATAAGAATAGTTTCAATCACCTCTAACGCAGTTGGTAGCGATTGTGTCAGTCGGAATATGATACTCCCTGTCCTCGACGAAATCCTTCCTATCCTATACTATATCCTAAATTATTCTATATCCCATGGTGGCTTTCCTTCAACTTGGAAAGAGGCCAAAATCACTCCCTTACCCAAGAAGGCAAATCCTACTTCCTTTTCCGAATACCGTCCTATATCCATCTTGCCTTTCCTCTCCAAAGTCCTCGACGCCTTGTCCACAATCAGCTTAGTGCTTTCCTTTGTAGGAATAGTCTGCTGAATCCTTTTCAATCCGGATTTCCGCCGTTTAGACGTGATTCTCATTTTAAAATCAGCTACTCTCGGGTATCTTCGCTTTAAAAGCCCTGCTCTCCATAACCCACTTATTGGTATGAAGGGGTGTTATTAGAACCCTCCTAAGTTCCGCGTCCTACCCTTTACCACGATTTATTTGGGCCCAGTCCTTCTTATTCCAGACCCTAGGTTTACATCGTTCTTTTAATTGCTTTCTTTAATTGGTTCCTAATACTTACATCTTTCTTTTAGCCTAGCCACAGCTAATTTTAAATATTCACGTAACGACCCATTTCTTTGGTTGGCTTGGTTCCTCAATTAAAAAACTCAATTGCTTAGAACACATCTCTCTAACGTAGGTTGGTACCTTTACATATTATGTACATACGTACATAATATGTGATATGTATTGGTATCGAATTCTCGATAGCATAATCACAGCGATTTTGCAGTAGGTATGAATCTACGATCGTTTAAGAGGTACCTACCAAAAATCTTTCTCATGAAGTATAAGTAAGTAACTATATCAATGATACCTATCTCCCGTGCTAAGAATACCCTCAATTATCATTTCTGCAACTAGACATTTACAATTAACAATCTTCAAGGATCAGGCTTTGTTCAATCAAGCATCAGGGAACAGACCCGACTATTTTTGCACCTTTTTTACATTAGATTTTGCAAAATTGGAAGAATAACTGGATAGCTAAAGATAGATTAAGTGTATGCAGAAGAGTGGCTCTCCTAGATGCGACATGGTAGCGGCGCGATGAGTCAATGCTGTCGCAACGGAATGGCAATGGTGGAGTCTTTTATGCCATGGCTGACTCCTAAATAATCCTCTTAATTATAATAATTGTGTAAAATATAAATATCATATTAATTTCGTTCACAGAAATTGAAATAAGATAACAATTTACCCCACTGATTTCTTGTCTTATATGAAAAGAGTTACATCTATAATGTAAATATAATCAGCAACAAAAATATTGCATTAAGTTGGTATTGTAAGTAAATAACATTAAAGTTTCTATTTCGTCATAGGTGGCTTAAAAGACTAGGATCCAAATACCCAACTAAAAAGTGTATGTGTCAAAGTGACAGCAAAACGCGAAATTTTATATTAATTTCGGATCGAACCTGGTATTCGTGCGAGTGTTGTATTTGTTTTGAAAACCGGCAAATTAAAACTTTCAAGCTGGCTAAAACGGGAAAAGAGAAAGACATGTGTTTTCATGACTTTGGCCCCGATTCCGGGGGCAGAATTAAGGTAAGAGATTTTGTGCGATAGTTTTGGCTACCAAAATATATCCTTTTGATATCTTGTTAAATCTTGAAGAAATTGCCGGTAATTATTTCCGCCTATCAGTATTAAGTGTAAATTAACATAAAATACTATTTTTCTTCGCAAAATACCGGAATGTCTGCAGTTTACTGATTGCCGTAATTGTCTTGTTCAATTTATCGATCCGTTGCCGGCTACACTGCGCTGCAATTTAATCGTCCAATACGCCGTGGCCAATTAATATCCATACTTGAAACTATTCCAGGGCCTTGTTATAGTAAAACCAGTAGTATTTGGGAACATAGCCCGATACTTTGGGAAAAAACGTGAAGAAGATGGCCACACCCATCAGTGGACGGTCTATGTGAAGCCGTTTGCCAACGAGGACATGTCTGCATATGTCAAGAAGGTGCACTTCAAGCTTCACGAGAGTTACTCCAACCCCAACAGGATTATTACCAAGATGCCGTACGAGATTACCGAGACTGGCTGGGGCGAGTTTGAGATTGTTATCAAGATATATTTCCTTGATCCTAATGAGAGGCCTGTAAGTGTTTTCTAAACAACATATTACTCCTGCATGTGCGATTATACAGTACACAAGACTTTACCAACACTTACCAAACACTCTATTTCAGGTGACTCTATACCACATTCTGAAGCTGTTCCAATCTCCGCTGACCGTGGGAGGCCCGCCCCAAACGGGTCGTGTGCTGGTCAGCGAGTCATACGATGAGATAGTGTTCCAAGATCCAACAATGCTGATGCAGCATCTGCTTAATAGTGTCAAGCCAATTACCAACGGGCCATGGATCCACAACACGAATTGTAAGTTCAATCCGTATGCCATTTATTTTCTAAAACAACCGCAAATGTCAGCAAATGTGTGTTGAATTTATAATGTTGCCTTATCATGAAGCTTTTGCAATTTCTGCAGTGCGAGTTTTTACTGACTTGACTCTTTAATATTGCAACACGTTGCAAATAATTTCATGTACTGTCAATTAATTAGAACATGTAGAAATTCAAGTTCTTTCAACTTAACTGACAGATGTGTTGCTGGGGAGTTTGTTATGCTATTTATCTTCCCTAAAGCAAAAAAAATATGAAGGGAAGGATGATTTGGGGGACTGTAAGACTGACATTAAAAAGTGCTGGCTCTCAATCTAATCTGAATAAATTACTCTTGATTTTGATAATAATAAACGAACCTAAATCCACCACAACGGACCTAATGGCAGTTTAAGTGCGAAAAATAGAGTCCCTACTCTACTCTAGTACCTAAATCTAAATCTCTGCATATACAGATACCAGGTACTACATATGATTAATCATATAGTAAGTATTCTCTGACAGGATATGTTAGATTAAAGGGTGAGTATGATAGTGCTAGTGACTTCAATGGAGTGATCATTATTATAATGCTCCTAAATTAGATATTAGAGGATACGGTGTTCTACTATGTTAAAAAGAGAAATAACCATGTGCCTGATGCATTGTTTTAGTGGCCTCAAACGATCTTCGCATTATTGCCATTCTAATGTTACAGGGTTTAAGGCACATCAGTCAGATGGTTTCAAAGGTTTTAATGGACTTAGGTAGAAACAATTTTTGTGTGTATTTGTGCAAGTTCCAAATATACATCGGCATTCACTTCATCAAAGTAATTAAACTTAAACATGTTCTTTGTTTATAGGCATCATAGGCAAGTAATGTATTTTTGTTACAGTTGAGGAAAAGAAAGAGAAACAGTTGCAAAAGATCGTAACAGCCCAACCAAAGGTCCGCGGTGAAATAAATGAGCTTAAGGAGAGGCTGCAACTTGCTAAGGAAACCATCGCCAAGTTCAAAGAAGAAATAGCTAAGATTCAAAATGGCGGTGGTAGTGGAATGTTGTCTGGTCTTTAAATTATTTCGCCAGAATCTTTCAGTACCAGTAATTTTATTTTTGTTTTAAGTTTTTCCTTCGATCTACCACCTCACTTAAGTCTACTGTCAAAAGTTACTGTTGACTCTTTTAGCTTCAGTTAGGCTACATACTTCAAGCCATCATTCAGTGCAGACATAGCTTAAGGGTTTCGTGACCACTACAGTACATTCATCATCATATCAGTGGAAAGACGTCAACTGCTGGACATAGGCCTCCCCCAAGTATTGCCACAACAACCGATCGCATCGGCCATCCGCAACCCCCGCTAGGTTATCGGCCTTCCAACGCTGAGCCTTCCGGTACACGGTCGCTCCAGAACTTTTCGGCCCCATCGAACATCTGTTCTGCGAGCACTGCCACTTCGGTTTGGCTGCAGTACATTGCCATAGTAAGATTCTTGGTGTAAGCTGTCTTTGACCTTTATAAGACACTTCTCAATGTTAAGGATCTATATTCCTTATTTCTTGCCAGTCTCTCTCTGCTACCATCTGTGGCTTGTCACTGGTAGTTCCAGTTTTCGGATTCCTTGGAGTATCATATTTCTCTTTGCCTGTTCCATTAGAGCAGTTCTTCTCCTTAGCGTGTCAATGACAAAAAATAAATTTTATATTTGGTCCAGTATTCAGCAACGGCAACAGTATCTTCAGTGTCTGTGTGGCGTTTCTCCGCAGTCCATGACCCATCTTTCGTCTTGCGCCGCATGCCCTGTCACCTGCACATGTGAGGATCTTATGGCTGCGTCAGCGAATGCTTTTACCGTTGCTGAATACTGGGCCAAACATTACAGCAGTTAATATCTCTTGATAATTTTGATGGGTGTTTCTGACGAGCAATTATAGCTCGAATATTTATTAATTACACTAATAAATTGATGTTTGACTGGTAGAATAGAAATCAATGTGTACGAATTTACTCATGTATTCTTAGCGGGTATTCCCGACTAAAACTTTTAAATGTATTGGTAATGTAGTATTATATACTTTGCTGTTTTAATGAAGTATTCGACTGCGAAATTGCGAATTATGAACTAAAATAAAATTGTATTTTTTATCCTCGAAAGTTAAACTCGAATAAAATATCTCATAGACATAGACATGAAAACGAATTTTAAAAAAAATTGCTGTCGTCTTAAAGCTTTCGATTGATTGAAAATCAGAATAATAATTGTTTGTGTAAAAATATGTTTCCAATGTTTTGCTAAGTTTATTTTTGTGATGTGTGACCTTATTGTTTATTGAAAACTTCAGATCTCTCGGTAACTCAAACTTTGTTTTTGTTATGCAGCTTTTTCTATATTTAGTTATTTAAGTTAGATATAGGACGCACATTCCTAAATTGGATACTCATAAGTATAAGACTTTTTCTGAAATTAAATAAAACATTTAATGGATTTTGCCGTTTTATTAGTGTTTCTCTGGACAGGTGTTTTTAAGTTGCGAATTCTAGTACCGAGTCAAAAGTAAGAGTGCGTGGGACACCATCGACTCCACCATCCCTCGCAATCCGTGTCAGATGCACCAGACGCCGGAGGGCGCACAACACCCTCCTGTGTGTCACCCGTAGGTCAACCTGTACGTGACAGACTTGAGGGATCTGTCGCTTGAAACAACACAAGGCCGAGACAACAGCGCGCCTCGTAAGGGAATGCGGCCGTAGTGTGACGGCCGCAGAGGGTGACAAGGTCCGCGTGGAGGTCATGAAGTTTACCTAAGTAGTAGTCAAGTATGTTTACTGAGATTTTACTTCATACTCTCGCCATAGTTTCTGTAAAATAATATAAAACTGGCCAAAAGCGAGTCGGAGTCGCGTGCAAAGGGTACCGAACCAATTTCATTTTTTTTAATATGTCTTTTAACACTACAGACTTTTTATAGGTTTTCCTTTAATCTTTAGGTATAGAACTATTATCTGCATTTTTTACAAAATTTTAGGCTTTGTAGTTTCGGAGATAGGGGGGGGGGGAATGAAAATTTTTGATCTGATTTCTTGGATAACTTCGAAAAAAATTATTTTAAAATTATGAAAAACAATCATTAAAACCTTCATAGCAAGCACTTTCATTTGATATGTCACACGATACAGTTTGAAAACTTAATTTCTAGTTTGACCCCCAAAAGTGATCCCGATATTAAAAATTAATTTATTTACGTAACGCGTCCGTGTTTGGGTCACAGAAGTCCATATGTGTACCAAATTTCAACAGAATCGGTCCAGTAGATCCGGAGAAAACTGGCTGTGACAGACAGACGTTTTTCCGTCTGTCACAGCCAGTTTTTAGATAGACACCCGAGTGATCCTATAAGGGTTCCGTTTTTTGTTCGGAACCCTAAAAAATATCGACCATGCCATGATGACGATGATAGGAAGGAGGATGGGGTAGCGGGATGTACGGTATCTCTCCAATACATCCAAAGCATCTATTCCGCCGTGGTACCTATGTGTTGCATGAACTTTTAATAGATAAATAAATCTCCAGCGGGCCCCCACAGGTCAGGATTGTCACTTCAACAATGGTACCTACTGACTCTAGTTTGTTTTCTGCGCAACATGCATCAACGATAGAGGAGCGTGTGGTCAAATCTTCCGGGAAGATGTCCAGTGTCGGCTTCGCCCTGGGGCATTCCATATCCCGGACACCGCGTTCTATACGCACAGCCAAAGTGTGGAAATATCTGCCAGCGTCCCCTTCCACATATAACCCATCTGCCTTCCAAGCAAGAGTGATGGCATCTTCTGGACATGCTCGCCCCATCTTAGACATCATTCATCGCTTTCTATCAGGCGTGATCGAGGTTAAGAGCAAGCCCATTCCTCAATTACAATAAAAAAAACAAGGGGGTATTTGTTGCCACTATGCACCATGTGCTATGGTCTACCCCTTCTATGTATGAAGACACTACTCTTCCCCCACAGTCTTGTTAACATCAGGTACAGGATGATGGATAGGATCAGCCGCTCGGATGATGACGTGATCTATTACGCCGATCTCGTTCATCAGCGAACTTTGGAATGCTGAAGGAGTTCGCGCACAGGTGTCACGATGCTCGGAGCAAGAAGGAGCGCGAGTAGCGACATGATATGCTGCCAGGTCTGCCCGTCGAGGACATATTTCTGTTTGTGTGGTTTCGCTCATATCCAGGTGGGAGTATGTACCTACACAGTGATGCACTAGGCTGTGCAAGGGATCAAGTAGCGCCTGCGAGCATTGAAATCAGGCCAAGGGAGCCACTCCCTAATTCGGCCCGTAGGTATAGGTAACATAATAATATGTTGATCAGGACCAGGGGCGTAACTACAGAAAGTGGCGCCTAGGGCACGCATCATTCTTGCGCCCCTTCGTAAATTGTCTTAATATGAAAAAAAAAATACACTAGGTATATAAAACCGTTGTTCTTATTTACAAAACATTAAATACATATTTATACCTTTTTATAACGAAAGTAAAGAAGGTAAGTCCGTAAAACTTATACCTAAGTACATTTAAAAATTTGCATTCGCAAACTATCTCGGATAGTTAAATTTTCTTTTAGCTATTAGTGAAGTGACTTTTTGAGTCATATAGGAAATGTCAAAGGTCGAGAGACCATAGAATTCAAGAGCGAGCGAAGCGAGCTCGAAAAATTTTTACCCCACCTCGGATTGGTTTAATTTTCTCGTACCATTATACTTACTTACATAAGTAAATAGAATAAACAATTTTGACTAACCCAGGAAAGTTCAAGAACCTAGATAGGCGAGCTTGAAAATATTTGGATAATTGCAATATTTGGGCCCGGCTCTTGCAAATTTGCAAGAGTTGGGCCCTAGGCTGCGCGAGCTCCCTTTTCCCTCGCTGATTTGAAATCAGGAAATAAAATAAATATTTATACCAAATAATAAAATTATATATTACAGTATGGTGGCGGTATACGGTAAATTATGAAAATAAATATAGTAAATTTAGATTTTTAAATTTAATAATTGGCGATGTTGCGCCTCCTTTCGATAGGCGCCCAGGGCTCGTGCCCTACTTGCCACACCCTGTTACGCCTCTGGTGGTTACGCCTCTCCACATGGGAAGCTGCTTTCATGGGAAGCTGCTTTCATGGGATACTGTTTTAAGTGTTATCATAAAATACCGCCACAAATACTAGGTACAATTGAATTAGACGAAACAAAAATTGTATAAAACGCACACTATGCAGACAAACACACATTTATTTAAAAAATGCTTGGTTCAACCCCCAAACTGATTAAAATTTGAAAACATTGTTGGACCTGCTGAAGACTGTAAGACCATCTGTGAATTGTATAGACTCGAATCTCTTGCGTTGTATAATTTCACGCATTAATTATTTCAAAACAAATGTACCTAACCATGATTTTGTAAACACTGATTCAATAATGTCCATTGAGTTTCTTGCACGTATTTCCTGGGAGTCTAAGTCAAGAGTGAATAGGTTACGTCTAGGCAAGCGTGCCCCATTTTCGACCACATCATCGCCACCGACCATCAGGGGAGATAGTGGTCAAACGTGTGCCTATCAATAGTAAAAAAAAATGTAACCGACTTCCAAAACAAAACACTAAAAAGTATAAAATAACTTTAATTTCGGAAGTCGGCGTCAAAAAACGAAATAACCAAAAACACCGACTTCCTAAATTAAAGTTATTTTATACTTTGTAGTGTTTTGTTTTGGAAGTCGGTTACATTTTTTTTTTAAGTTTTATATTTTTCACTTTTTAGTGGTACCTGCGTACCCATTCACAGCGTACCGGCGTGATGTTATGTTATGAAAATAAAACTAAGTGCTTTCGGTGTAAAGGTCTCGTCAATACGAATGAAATAAGCCCAAACACTTGTGTATAAGTGAAACACTTTGAATTAGTCTGTGCAATTTGTGTCCCGGCCGTTGCATAGACAGCGAAGCCGCGCGGTAGATAATCCGTTCATTGATATTGACAGCTGTCTATGGCTGCCATCGACAAGCATTAGCAGCCAATAGACACTAAACTAACACGAAAGGGTACCCAACTGTCCGGCTCCGATTTGATTTATTTTGAAATATGTAGTCTAAAATAACAGAGTAGTCTAAAATAACAGAGTAGTCTAAAATAACAGATAGGTACCTACATATTTTTTTTAGCTGCCCAATCTCAACCTATTGGGGGCAGGTAGGTAATTGTGCTCCAAAGTTTCAGAAAAGTGACCTGTAACTTCTGCAGTGAGTTTTAACTGCCTCCTTGGTCGAGTGGTTTAGGCGTTTGCCTTGTGACCCGGTGGTCGTGGGTTGGATTCTCACGGGAAGCATACTTTGTAAAGTTGTTTCCAGTTTGGCTAGGACATTGCAGGCTTGAATCACCTGATTGTCTGATAAAAAGATGATTCCGTGCTTCGGAAGGCACGTATAAGCCGGTGGTCCCGGCTGCCAGAGTCTGTGTTTCCGGATAGCTACAACCTGAGAGTCTTTAAGACAAGAGTGAATAGGTTGCTTCTAGGCAAACGTGCTCCATCTTCGACCGCATCATCGCTTACCATCAGGTGAGATAGTGGTCAAACGTATGCCTATATACAGTAAAAAAAAAACACCGGTAGCACTCCGGGAGTGCCGGCAGAAGTGAAAACTTTAGTATTAACGTTGTGTTTAATTATAAGTACAAAAATACTATCATTTATGAGGTAGAATACAATGTTTATTTATTGCGCTATCGTACACAAATATGAAAATTTACATGTTATTATTAATAATATTGTATCGTTATTTATTTATATATTACATTAATTTTTATCTCTTAGAAAAATCAACTTTCATCCATAATTTCGTAATTCCGTAATTTCGTATCCTTGGATACGCGTGGCACGCTGTACATAAACACAGACGGACATTCGCGCAAGCGCCCTGTGCCGCCTAAGCGGAGCAGCACACTCAGGCACGGTAGAAAGAGTGGGAGATACTAGTTCCTCTCCCTTCCCCTCGATCTTACGCTTTTTCGATCAGCATCACGTGACCCTGACGCGAGTCCGTCTTACGCTTTTTCGATCAGCATCACGTGACCCTGACGCGAGTCCGTCTTACGCTTTTTCGATCAGGTCACGTGTCCTGACGCGAGTTTAAGATTTTATACCCATTACAGAAAAAGTGCTCAACGCCGCTAAAGAAGTTTTCACTTCAAAAATTGTTCGGGTAGCTGCCTACGAAGGGATATTAGAGAAAGGTCAACGTATTTTATTGCAAGTTTATCTGGCGGTTACCATAGATGATAAATTATAACAGACTTATTGGTTTAGCGGTCGCATCGATACTGCTGACTATGACGGACCGACGATCTATTCTCGGTTCGGAAAGCAGTCCCAGATGTGCAGTCCGAACTTCACGGTGTAAGGCAGTTGTCTCACCTGTCCTGTCTGAGTGTCGCTGAGCGAGTACAATCTTTGACAGCTCTTGTCGCTGCTATCAACTAGAAGTACGAGCTGCTCGCAGTGTGAACAGCCAGTTAGCGCCTGAATGTATGTGCCTCTTTTACTCCCACGAGATCTATATCTTTTGTCCCTTTCCTCAGCGGGCGATAGCTACACGCTTCCTTGCCGGCGGTGAGACAAGTGCTTAAAGGCTGCTATTGTGTCAGCACTTGCTACGCGTGGTCCTTGTATACAAATGTCATTCAAATCGCATGCACTCATTTTTCACATAATTTCATAATTAATCAATAAATCTTAGTATTTCGTATTCTTGCGTATCATTCAAAACTATCGTCATTGAAAGGTGTAGACTCTACATCTTATTGGTCCATCGAGCCGGATTCTAAAAACTGGGAAATTGCGAGTCGGACTCACACACGAAGGGTTCCGTACCATAAATATTAATTTTTATTATTTGTTGTTATAGCGGCAAAAAAAATCACAATCTGTGAAAATTACCAACTTTCTACCTATTATGCTTATGCTGAATCTGCTACCGATAGTTTTTCAGCAATCATGCGAAAAAGAACGGCATCATTGCTACGCAGGATTCGTGGGAGTGCTAATGGCATCTTGAAGGTGATTGGGGATAGGCCAGACGGCGTTTTCCTGGAGTATTGGACCCGTATGCATAACTGCGGGTCTTATGCTGCAGGAAAGTACACGTATATGAATTAAAATTAGTTTTAAGAAATTGTAATTGGGAATATGCATGAAAAAAATATTACTTTGACGTCAAAGTTCATATCGGACTTCTCTTTCTAATTGTAATCTTTGAAGCTTTATAACTTCATCGCTGATGAACGTATTTAAAAAATAATTTCATGATTGTTTACTAGAGTTGATAAGTATTTCATTTTGCAAATAAAAAATTGCATTCATATTCCCTAGGTTATAAACTATACATATTTCTAGGTTAGAAACTTAAGGTTTGCCAAAGAGCGATGGAGCGTAGCATTCTGCGGATCAAACGGACCGACAGAATCCACAACACATTTATACATTCCAAGGACAGGTGTCACTGATGTTGCAGACAACACAGCGAGGCTAAAGTGGAATTGGGCGGGCCACATTTACAGGATGCACGACGACAGATGGGCCAAGATCGCCACGCAGTGGGTTCCTGCTATAAAACGCTGGCGTGACGATTTGGACTCATTTCTGACGGATTGGCCGGAGAAGGCACCAGATAAAGTTGTCTGGAAAAATATGGAGGAGGCCTTTGCCCAGCAGTGGGACAACAAAGGCTAACAAAAAACAAAATCCCTAGGTACTGACATAGTAACGTAAGCTGTATTACTAACAAAGATATATGGAACAAGTATCTGAAATAAATGATTATAATAATAGTAATTACGGTTCTTGAGATACAGCCCGCTGACAGACAGCCGGACAGCGGAGGCTTAGTAATAGGGTTCTGTTGGTTACCTTTTGGGTACGGAACTGGTCTGCAGTTGAATAATTAGTGGCTGTCGTCTTTGCTCAGTAGGCAATTTCTGACAGAATAGCTGGAGAAGACAACGGAAGCAAGACGAAATAAGGACCAAATACCTATGTCACACAAAATACCTATATGTAAAATATCTCGTTTCAAATCCGAGTGCTGGGCTGCATGTTCCATTTGACCGATATTTCGAATTCCCACGACCCAAATACAATGCAAATAGCACAATCCGTTTTCCAGTTTGCGCGAACACGGACGAAATTAATTCGAAACGGGATACCATTTTAGTTTTAAGCCGTGCACGGCGTACTTCGCGTCATATGGGGGGATTTGTTTTTTTTGCTTTTACGAATCCATATGGATGAAATTTCTTCGGAAAACATTTCGAATATTCATAGGTACAAATTCTCGCCTACTTTTTAACGTACTTGGGGCAACGCTTTTAGGAGATCAATCTTCATAATGCTGCTAAGGAACGGATTCTAATCATTGTTAGATATATAAATAGAATAGCTGACCCGCGCAACTTCGTCTGCGTTACAACTTTCATTACTGCTCCGCTCCTATTAGTTTTAGCGTGATGATATATAGCCTATAGCCTTCAAATCGGACCAGTAGTTCCTGAGATTAGCGCGTTCAAGCAAACAAACAAACTCTTCAGCTTTATATATTCAAATCAAATCGTATATTTCAAATAAACCATTTACAGGCACTTTTGAATTGTCAAAGTCGGTCAGTCAAAAACATGAAGCTATTTGCACGTTCCAAAGCGTAGATCTCTATGGAGAAGAACGTGCAAGAAACTCCACGGACATAGTAATCCTAATCTATACTCTATATTAATATATAGAGTATAGATTAGGAACTCCAATTTCCGCACTTAGACTCTCATTCGGTCCGTTGTGCGTAGCCTAGCTCCGCCCAGAAGCACAGAAGTTTCCTGGGAGCTTCACAGGCTTCGCGGAGCGACCTCACCGTTCCGAGGATTTGGTAGCCACGGCCTCGCATTTCAGGATGACGTGGGCGGCTAATTCTTCGGCGTCAAAGCAGCCCCTGCAGAGTGGGCTGTCCGTGGCGCCGATGTTAAAGAGATGTTTGTTTAAGGGGCAATGGCCCGTAATTGTCCCTATTATTGTTCTGTAATTGTCCAAGAATTGTTCTAAAAGGAACTGTGACTCTGAGAAACTTTATGCTTGAATCAGTCGATAATAATGAGTGTACGACTAAACGCCAACAGACACTACGCCGACAGACTGAACACCGAAAAGACTTTACTTCGACGGGACTCTTCGCCGACAGGACACTTCGCCGACAGGACTCTTCGCCGACAGGGCTCATCAGCGACGCAATAAATAAAATGACCACGAAAAAATGACCTTCTAACCTAACCTATCCGAGTCGGGGTACTCTGAGTCGGGGTGTTGTCGATCTTCAGTGTGTCGCACAAGCGTGCATTAGAACTATGGTGAGTCGCAGTACAGTTTTGTCGCAGAAGCGTTAATCGCACATCCATTTGTCGAGCTCACGTAGTATTCTTGATACCGATACATAAACAATGCAAGATCTTTATTTTTTATGAATTGTATAATTACAATAAAAGCATAATCGATTTCCAAATCTGACTATTGGAGATAAGTTGCGTCGCTGATGAGCCCTGTCGGCGAAGAGTCCTGTCGGCGAAGTGTCCTGTCGGCGAAGAGTCCCGTCGAAGTAAAGTCTTGTCGGTGTTCAGTCTGTCAGCGTAGCGTCTGTCGGCGTTTAGTCGTACATTGGATAATAATAGGCGCCTGATAAATGTGCAATAACGGTGATTGCATACATTTATTGACGTTCTTAATATCTACTTATAACCACTAAAATATAAAAAAAAAACAGAAGATGCACAGTCTCGAACAAATGCAACACTTGAAACTGTCGTCAAAAACTGACATGTATCAAGTGTCATGTGTGAGTTGTGTGTAGTTATACTATAAACAATTTATTTTGCAAATTCATCCTTACAAAGATCGCTTAAAGTTGTTTTTTTTACAAAGCAGTTCAGTATGGCGAGTGATGCGCAGTCTTTTTGCAAATTCAACCTTACACGGATCGCTTAAAGTTGTTTTTACAAAGTCCAGTATGGCGAGCGATGCGAGACTGTTTGAAACTTGCGCATATTGCGCTTGTTTTTTGCGGACGTTTTTGAGATGCTGAGTATCTTGGGTTTTTTATATATCAATGCTTATAACAGAAATAAAACATTAAACCGTCCTGAATCTTATAAGGCAGAGACACCATTTTTATAACTTTTTTATTGCAAAACTAAAACAAACGCCAAACAATTTATTTGAATTTTTTGGTACCTTCTAAATTCAAAAACGACTATTGGTTTATATTTTCAGTTTTTTATACAATTATCAAAAATAAATAAAAAGGTTTTATATATATTTTTATGTGGCATTTAATATTCTTTAATTTATTATTAATTTCATAAAGCTAGCTTTATGAAATAAATACTAAATTAAAGAATACCTGACCTAGGTCAGGTACCTACTTTTGAAGATATTGAAGATTTTCTAACTGACCCTTTTTCTTTGCGGTCCCGTCACGCAGTAGGTAGTAAGATTTTTTTTCGTAACCGCAATGCAATCACGTGGGCCACATTGCTACACCAGAATACCCTATTTATTTGCCTTGCGATTTAATTCATACGCGGTAATGGTAACGCGGTGCATTCTTCGTGGCCGGCGAGCGGCGGAGCGCAGGGGCGGGATTCACGCGCGCTGACAGGATTCCGAGGAATTTGAATGTTTTACCCAGTAAGGCTGCCCGCCCACGTCCGATAATCGGCGACCGATACGTCCTACAAAAATACCGGCCAAGTGCGAGTCGGACTCGCACACGAACGGTTCCGTACCATAAACCTTAATTTTTATTATTTGTTGTTTTAGCGGCAATAGAAATACAGAATCTTTGAAAATGTCAACTGTCGTCGGACGGACGGACAGCGGAGGCTTAGTAATAGAGTTCCGTTGCCCTTTGGCTACGGAATCCTAAAAATTGCTAGTTTTTACCTAGCTAGGAAAAATCGGCCAGTTTATGGGTGTGAAAAAGTGTGACGTGGGCGGGCAAACTACACAGACACATTCTCCATTCGACGTGAAGCACTGCGACCACTTCTTCACTGAATGGGGTGTTCCTACCTTATTATAAGCACTTCTAAGAATAAAAAAGAAAGGAAAATCGTTTTGTTCTTTTGCTATGAATATATGTATAATAATTTTACTAAAAAATCTAATAAGTCCGTTTGATAGATTTCCAAAATATATTGGACACGGAAAATAAATAAAACGATACACTTACAAATTCGTGTGACGTTACATTCAGATTTTTTATCGGAAAGTGAGATCGTAACAAAATTTTCGTATCTCGACAGCGGAATCCGAAGTGAGCTTTAAATTAAAACCTTTATGTTGTTTACAATACAGCTCACATTTGTGAGTTTTATCACTCAGGTGAAGCTCGATATCGAAATATTTATTTACATAGACCAGCAGTAGTGATCTTTGACGCGTTTTATTTTCGTCAATTTTTATTGATTTGATAAAATACGTGTCCAACATTTTTTGGAAATATATCTGACGGACTAATAACATTTTTTATCCAATTTTATCTATATATATAAAAATGAATGCCACTTTTAGTTGTAATTTTATAACTCAAGAACGGGCTCACCTATCCAAACCAAATGTTTAGGTCTTGTTCGTACTATTTAGTAGCTGGTTTAGGTAGGGTAGGGTAAGTAGGGCAGAGTAGGCCGCCACAATGACCGTCCAAGTACAAGAACAGAGCATAAAACCAATCCAACTGCGTCGAGGTGTAAGATAGGGAGACGTCATCTCTCCGAAACTGTTGACGAACGCGTTGAGGACGTTTTCAAGACGCTTGATTGGAAAGGACGGGGCATACATATCAACGGTCTGTACATCTCGCACCTCCGATTTGCGGATGACATTGTCATCATGGCGGAATCTTTGCAGGAGCTGGAGGTGATGCTGAACAGCCTGAGCGATTCTTCAAGGCGGGTTGGTCTCGGGATGAATCTGGACAAAACCAAAGTCATGTTCAACGGTCATGTCACCCCGAGACCTGTGACCGTAAATGGCGTTACCCTCGAGGTTGTTCAAAAATACATTTACCTAGGCCAAATTATACAACTGGGGCGGCACAACTTTGAGAAGGACGCGACCAGAAGAATTCGCTTGGGCTGGGCGGCTTTCGGGAAGCTGCGTGATATCTTTGAATCGTCGATCCCAGAATCCCTTAAGACCAAGGTCTATAACCAGTACGTCCTACCCGTAATGACTTACGGAGCCGAAACGTGGACACTTTAAGTCTAGTCCACAAATTGAAGGTTGCTCATCGTGCAATGGAGAGAGCAATGTTCGGGGATCCTCTGATGGATAGAATTCGCAACGAAGTCATTCACCAGAGAGCTAAAGTTACTGACATTGCGCGTAGAATCAGCATGCTGAAGTGGAAGTGGGCCGGCCGTGTCTGCAGACAGATAAAAGGTTGATGGAGCAGATATGTGTAAGAGTGGAGACCGCGTAAGGGCAAACGTAGTGTGGGACGCCCTGCGGCACGATGGATCGATGATCTAAAGAAGGTGGCTGGCAGCGGATGGATGCGGACTGCTCAAGACCAGGATGGTTGGCGCTCTTTAGGGGAGGCTTACGTTCAGCAGTGGACAGATATTAGCTGAAATGATGATGTGATGTTTTTAAAATTTAAACTTCTATACAGCGACGTTGAATAGAAGTTCGCATCTTCGATGCCCCAGAAAAACAAAAAATTCGGTACCTAAGTACAACCTACCAACATTTTAAATGAATGCCTCATTATTCCGCCTTTAAAAGTGGACTGTCGCGTTTCCTAACAGGTTTCTCAGAAGCTCTGTAGTCAGGCTAGATAATTGCCCGTTACCTCATTTAGGTATTCACTGAAACACAAAGCTTTGCGTCTACCTTGAAGCAAAAGCTTAAAAAACTCCTGTTATCATAATTAAAATTAATTTTCTTTTAACTCAGAACAAAGTGATAGTCAGGTGCAATCATAGAGTAAGAAATTCTTGTAGAAGAGACACTGACGCTTTTCGTACCTACAACTTTGGGGTATTTAACAAAAAGGATTACTTCTATGTAAGCGTGCTCAATTTTTGACCACATCATCACTTTCTACCAGGTGACTTTGTGGTCAAACACGAGCCTTCTCCTTCTTCATTTTAGAGGTATGCGGAACAGAGAGTAAAGACCCCCAAACCTCCGTTGTAAAGGGAGGATCCTCCAACCAGACTGTTGTTGTGCATAGCAGGCAACTGCCCGATAGTTGATATTCGGGCTGATGTATATGTTCAAATCGCACGGTAAACTCTGCTTGCGCGATGCAGGATTTCAACCTAGTAGTTCGCTGCTTGTTGGATAGATGGCGTCGCGGTTCTTTTTAGTTGCAATGTAGATTTGCTCCGTTGGTTTTTCTTGTGGCGGCATTGGTGCTACACAATCATCGGACCACAAGACGTACGACGATATGCCACCGGTACATGGTGGATATTCCACACACACGCACAAAACGTTTTGGGAACACATTCATTCAACCACAAGAAGTGGAATTCTCTGCCGGAGTCTGTGTTTCCTGATAACTGCAACATTATCATTTGACCACTATCTCACCTGATGGTAAGCGATGATGTGGGCGAAGATGGAGCACGCTTGCCGAGAAGTAACCTATTCACTCTTGACTTTAAGACTCCCAGGTGGTAGCTATCAGGAAACACAGACTCCGGCAGGGAATTTCACTCCTTAGCTGTACGCACTATGAATGTGTTCCCAAAACGTTTTGTTCTTTAGTGATTTATTTCGTTGCGGCATCCAAGACTCTCGTACGTGTGATAGCAATTATGTTTTCTATTTATTTGTTTCCTATTGGCCTAGCTCTATTCTGTCTCCTGCTTGATAAGGAGGGAAGTGGAAGTTATTTATATTTCTTTTTCCTACTCGTCCGCTGTACTTTCCTGATTAATTTCGAAGCGGGATCCAAGACGGTTGAATCGTTTCTCCGGGACTCGTCGGGTTTCACTGGCTCGGCGTTTTTCTGGTGGTCGCCACTGTTGATTCTGGCTTTCAGGAGTTGCAGTAGTTGGGAATGTGTGGAAGGCTTAACCCAAAAAAAAAAAATCTAATTCTATCACTTGGCAACCCTGAGGCGGACACAGGCCAATCATCTTTGTGTGTTTAAGCCACAAACAGATTATATCTAAGCTTTGCTCCGGCTTCCAGAGCAAGGTATTTCTCTTGGTATTTGTATTACCGTTGCCGTCTAGTGTGATGGACCCGTAAAGACTACAAAGGTGGGACTTAACTGCTACCTACTTATTTCTTCTACTTCAGTTTTCTGTTTTTAATTAGCATTCCTGTTTTCCGTGTTTTTCTGACGGCCCTTTGTGTTTTCTGCTAATTATAAAACTGAAGAGGTTCTTGGGAAATACTTCCAATTTAGGTATGTATAGTACAATAATTTATTTTCCTTGTGTCTTATTCAACAAATATTTCTCTATAAATCATCAAAAATCTAGAAATCTGAATAGAAAAAACAGTACAAAGCATAAAATAACTCTCATCATAAAACAACTCGTATTTGAACACCGACTTCCGAAGTTTTTTAGTGGTACTCCACACCTAACAACACCAAGGGAAAGTCGCATTGAAGTAAAATACGCAATTTCGATAACTTGGATGATAAACAAAATACGTCATCCAAGTGTACGAATTCCAGGTATTTTGATTTAGAAGCCAAACTACTAAACCGATTTTGATGAAATTTCTATGCGACCAATCGGAAAGAATATCTTTCACTTATAACAAGATTTTTTCAAATCGGTTCATAAATAAGGTAACAAACATAAAAACAATAGTACAAACGAATTGAGAACCTCCTCCTTTTTTTGAAGTCTGTTAAAAATGCTAACAGAAAGAAAGAAAACAAGTTTATTTGGCACACACAGAGTCCCAATCCACTTCTAACAGAGTGACAGATTGCGACTGAGAAAACGGTAAGATTCTGACTCTCCCTTCTGCTTCACCCAGAGCGGGAGGAGTCATTTGATGATTTGCCATCCTTAAAAAAAAAACTGGCCAAGTGCGAGTCGGACTCGCGTGCAACCCTTTCCGAACGAGTTTATTTTTTTAGCATGTTATTTTGACACTACAGACTTCTTATAGGTTTTCCTGTAATCTTTAGGTAAAGATCTATTATCTCCACTTTTGAATGGTCATTTTTCGTCTAATTTCTTGAATAACTTCAAAACCATTTATTTTAAAATTATGAAGAAAATATAATTAAAACCGTCACAGTAAGCCCTTTCATTTGGTATGTCACACAATATAGTGCAAGCAACTTTTTTTTGTAATTTTCTAGTTTGACCCCCAAAAGTGACCCCATACTAAAAATTTTATGATTTACGTAACGCATCCGTGTTTGGGTCACAGAAGTTCACATTCAGAAGTCCAGTCCAAAAGAGTCGGTCCAGTGGATCCGGAAAAAACTGGCTGTGACAGACGGACAGACAGACACCCGAGTGATCCTATAAGAGTTCCGTTTTTTGTTCGGAACCCTAAAAAAAAGATTGCGACTGAGATGCGAATGTGAACGTTTCTTAGCAAAAAGATAGCATTGGCCTTCAGATACTTTGTAAAACTTTCAAAAAAATTTTGAACCGAAAAAATCACGTTCTTTGAATAAAGGAGATGTTTCTAAATGGGCTAGGTCTATGTTCATTGCCTCAAAAAAAAAAAAAGAAAAATCCGTAGAATTCGGGAAAAATACAGATAATTTAAATTTAAATGTTTACTGTTGTGGTAGTTAATTGATGTTTATAAATTACTTTTATCGATTTCAACATGGCGTCACACCGATTTAGTTACTCTGTGCTTAAAAACAATGACAGTAAACTATAGATCATAGAAATATAACTGTCACAACAATGTCACTTTAGTCACTTTCGTCTCGTTGTAGGTACCTAAATAAACATGTCAGAAATAAATGTCAAACGTCATTAATCAACCAAAATGACAGCTTAACGCCATGACGGGTTTATATTGTGTGTTGCAATTTCAAGTGTCATTTCTTATGTTTTACCAGCAAACAAAGCCATTTTTAAGAAATTTGATAGTTGAGAACTCTTTTAAATGTATTTTCCTATTTTTAAGTATAGTGTACAAAGACCTGGCCCAGACTCCATACATTTTGGAAAATCTTCTTTAATATTATAAACCAAAACTGTACTATCATAAAGGTACATTAAACGCTCTGCAGACAGTTACGACGCGAGAATGCGGCAACACGATTTCATAAAACTATTTCCGGGGAGCACATAGGAGAGCCTGGCTCATAATTAAATTTTCGCTAGACCTTTAATTTGATAGTTAGAACCGGCGATGGGTAAAGGGGAAAAATTAATGAGACTTCAATGTCACGGTACAACTGACCCTCTAAAAGGGTCACCCCTTTTATGTCAAGCCTTTGATGTGGTGTCTTTTGTAACATTAATACTTCTCCTATAAGTTACAACTATATATTCATTACATACACACCCACATAATAAAGCATCCTGTTTATCTCCGAAGGGTTTGGTATTTTTATTTTGGTACGTTTTCGAAAGTTCTGGAGTGTCGATCGCGTACCGGAAGGCGCAGCGTTGGAAGGTCTCCCACAAGGGAGACCGATGACCTGGTGAGGGTCGTGGGTAGCCGATGGATGCGAGACGCACAGGATCGGTTGTTGTGGCGACACTTGGGCCTACATCCAGCAAGCAGTAGACGTCTTTCGCCTGATATGATGATGATGATGATGAATTATAGTTTATTTTAATCAATATACAGTTTAAAGGTATTCGGTACCTATAGTAGGTAGTATAGGTACGGATTTGTGCAATGGTGTCCACCAATCAGCATGCAAGTTACTTGCATACTTCCATGCAAGCTACAAGCAGCACACAGCTACGATATTTGTGCCCTGTTTGTTTACCAAATGCAAGACAAAACACAGTTGTACATTGCACCCAGGCGGACACCCGTAAAGGGATGTTATTATTTCTATACCGTACGAAGACAAACGGACGTCCGGAGAAACGGAGAAATTTTAACCAATGTAATTGCATAAAATCTCCGCACCACGTGAGTCACTGACATTTTACTGACATGATTGGTTAATTTTTCTCCGTTTCTCCGCTCCGCTGCCTCGCTCCGCGCAAATGGCGCAAAATAAAAGGTGTCTTTTCGTGTTGATTGATTTTAAATGGTGATGATGATTTAGAAAAAATACTATGGTGTTATATTTTTAACAAAATCTTATTTTAGTAAAAAAAATGTCTAGATGTTGTCAACAGGCGGATTTAATGTAAAAGTATCCTCTCTATAAGTTGACAATTTCCTGCAGGCGTTCAGTGGAAGGAAACGGAAATATTGCGATAAAAATCCTAGAAATTTCCTCGTTCGAGTGCTGAATCGAATGGGAAGACGGACAAAAATAAATGCAATACGACTTTATGAAATAGCTAGCTGATTCCTGCGACTTTATCCGGGCAGATGTCGATAACGCAATATAAAAATTCCTCTCCTATTTCCCCATTTGAAGTTTAAACCAAAACAATTTCTTAGCGAATGCTTCCGCTGTAAAAGAATTTATTTAGCTACTGAGCCTAGAAAAGGAAATATGAAAAACAAAACACTACAAAGAATAAAAGAAGCTTAATTTCAGAAGTCGGTGTTTTTGGTTTTTTTTCTTTGTTCTTTTAACACTGACTTCCGAAATTAAGGTTATTTTATACTTTGTAGTATTTTTATAGAAGTCGGTTATATTTATTTATAAAAAAGTTTTTTTTTTTTACTTTTAAGTGGTGATACTTGGACAACGTTTTTTTTTTCTACGCAGAAATTAAAATAACCAAAAATGCTCATAAAATAAAAACTACTGAGCCAAACCAAAATTTTTACTGGACCAAATGGCAAGTATGCCGAAAAAAAGAATCACAGAAATCGAATCAGATACCTCGGAGTAATCGGTGTAAATCTATAAAAAAAATACCAACCGAATTGAGAACCTCCTCCTTTTTTGGAAGTCGGTTAAATATAACAGCTTTGTACTCATAGTTATTTAAGCTAATTAAATTATTTGTCAATTCAGTCAGGTTAAACGAGTTTATCCTAACTAATAGTAATAGTAGATATTAAATATACGGGAATTGTTGTATAGAGCGCTAAAATCACTATAAATCTCTGGAAACGCGGTCTGTAGCTTTAGTCCGGGCCAAGCGCTCGATTTTGTAATAGCGCCCTTAAGGCACACGTTTATACACGCCAACGACCTTGTGCATATAAACGGAGCTAACTACTCCTCTACGCGCCACTCCGCTACCCGCATTTTTATTTTTTTATAAAAAAACTAACACATATTTTAAAAAAGTAACAAAACCAAATTATTTCCGATTGTATTGCAAAGCAGTAGATATTTTATTTTTTGACTTTTGGTAAAAAATGAAGGAGTAAAATGGTTTCATCTCAACGATTTGGAGGTGATTTGGTAAATTTTATTCTTATTATGTGATACCGATACATAAATACTGGCTAAACCAAATTACGTACCATTTCATGTATATTACTACCTATTTTTTCAGATGTAATTTATCAGTAAATGCCGACGAAAAGTTGCTTCATCTGCACGCTGTTTTTAAGCATTTCTCGAGAGAGCAGCCTTAAGAAAATTACAGCGCGGACAAAGCCATGGCCAAAAGCTAGTAAGTACAAATCTATACTTCTATACTCTAATTATTATAAAGAGGTAAAGTTTGTGAGTTTGTGAGGTTGTAGGGGATAATCTCTGGATCTATTGAACCGATATTGACTTTTTTTTTACACTAATTTGCACGGTTTTTATACCCCAGCTGAGAGTTGTTAATTATTGTTTATTTAGGTAAGTATTATCCAGAAAAAAATAATAAAAAAATCTGTCATCATATTTAAGAAATATTTATTTAATTTAAAATGAAAAAAATCTTGGTATAAATGATAAACAAAATTAAAAATGACAAAATTTCGCCTTCTTTTTATAATTTCCGGATCGGTTACTCTAATGATGGACCAACAGTAATCCCTTTCATGATTTCATCCCTAAATCCTTGATATTGTTCTTCAAAAATCATTAAATCGTGGTAAGAGCGCTCTCCTTGTTCATCACTCATAGTTCCTTGGTTTTCAGGGAAAAAGTGCAAATGCGAGTCCAGAAAATGAATTTTCAATGACATATTTCGGCCTACAGCTTTCGCCAAACACATGAGGTACCCACTTTTTATCTTGGTTTGCAACAGGAAATCCAAAGTAATGAAAATATGCACTTTTTGACGAACCCATATATATACCCCGAAAGAAATGTATGTAAGTAAGTTAACAAATTTTATCTTTTTATATATATAAAAAAGATAAAATTTGTAAACTAGTGTTATAAAAGGCCTAGCACGAATATTTTCACATAAAGTAACGTTAACGTAAGGGAATTCCATGTGAAAACGGTTCTTTGTCCACATTCAAAAATCCCATTCGTGTATATACTACTAGATGTAGAATTTTATTTTATTGTAGGTTATTGCCGCCCGTCATGATAATAGTAGAAGCGAAATGTGGTCTTGAGATAAAAAAAGGTTGAGTACGGCTGCTCTATATATAATACTAAACTTTGACGCAGACATGCTTGTACGGGTCAGCTAGTAAATGATAATAGTTTCACTAGTTCTACGAAGAAAGATTTGCCAATTCGCGAAGTTTGTAAGGCAAATTTAGTTCCATTTGATGTCCAGAAGTCCAAACCTGTGCCTACTCAGATAAAACTAAACACTGATTAAAAAAAACTGGCCAAGTGCGAGTCGGACTCGCGTGCAAAGGGTTCCGAACGAATTTTTTTTTTTAACATGTTATTTTAACACTACAGACTTCTAATAGGTTTCCCTGTAATCTTTAGGTGAAGATCTATTATCTCCATTTTTTTCGAAACTTTAGGCTCAGTAGTTTCGGAGATAAGGGGGGGGGAATGGTCATTTTCGTCTGTTTTCTTGAATAACTTCTAAACCATTTATTTTAAAATTATGAAAAACATATAAATAAAACTCTCACAGTAAGCCCTTTCATTTGATATGTCACACGATATTGTTCAAAAAACTTTTTTTAATTAATTTTCTAGATTGACCTCCAAAAGTGACCCCCATACTAAAAATTTAATAATTTACGTAACACATTCGTCTTTGGGTCACAGAAGTCCATATGTGTACCAAATTTCAACAGAATCGGTCCAGAGGATCCGGAGAAAACTGGCTGTGACAGACGGACAGACAGACACCCGAGTGATGCTATAAGGGTTCCGTTTTTTTTTTCGGAACCCTAAAAAAAATTTCATCAGTACAAATTGACGCAAACCATAAGCCAATCAGGTGAAACACTCCATTCAAATAAATTAATCCAGCATAAAATTTTGCTTTCACAAATAAAAATCCCCTTTTCAAATCTAATAAACTCGAGTTTAAAAGCTGCGAATGTAGCTAATTTCAATTCATTAAAAAAAATCATCCTAGTGGTTTTAATTGGTTCACCGGTCCAGGAGTGGTTCGTCGACTAAAGTAATACTTGGAATCGGTACGGTAGAACATTAAATTATGGAGGTGTTTTCTAAACGTAAATGAATGAAATTAAGGGTGTTTTTTTTTAATTTTGTGTGGGATCGTTGCGGTCTAAATGAGATAAAATTTCGATAAAAGATCGTCTTTCGGCTGGATAAATTAAAGCAGCACACCATGCTTTCTTATAGCACCGAAAATACTAATAAGAGACGGAATGATGTTGTATGTGATTCTAATGCGTATTCAAAATAATTATGTGTTTGTAAAAAGATTTCTTTTCAATTTTAGGTCCATTTCTGTACAATAGATTAAATAGAAAACTAAGTATCTATAAGTTAAATTATTATAGCTGTAAAAAAACAATTGTGCAATATTTATCTACTAAATATCTCTTACGTAGAGACAGAAGATCTTCTTTTTGTTTGTAAATAAATCATAATGTGTCCTTTAAGTTATAATTAAAATAGTCAATTGATTAATTCTTAATTTACTATTTTAAGATAAAATGTATGTACAAGCACTTTCTAGCCTGAAGCACAGGTCCATCCTAGTTCAGGCAAATTAGCAACTGTGTTCTTAAAAGTTTTAAGATTTATTTTACTGTAAATGTGCCCTTTTTTATTTAAATAATCGATATTATTATTATTATTATAAAGTTGGTATTATAGAAAGTTTGGAAAAAGACCTCGACATATTTTTTTTTTTTATTTGTGATGGGTTTGCTCTTGACTCTAGTCTAGGTCAGAGATGACAGAGACAAAGTCTACGATGGAGCGAGCTTACCCAGAAGGAGCCTGTGCACTCTTACTTTGAAAAGATTAGGGTTGTAAGCGTATGGAAACACAGACGCAGGCAGAGAGTTCCACTCCTTTGCTGTGCGCATTATAAAAGACGTTTGGAAGCGCTTAGTGCGAATTGGTGGAATAGCAACAAGGTAGGGATGGTAAGATGTAGTGCGTCTGGATGTCCGATGGTAGAAGGGGGCCGGTGGGAGGAGGTCGTGGTGTTCTTGGGCACACTCACCGAAGTACAATCTGTAGAAGACCGACAAGCAGGCAACCTTACGGCGATGAGCCAAGTTATGTAGCTTGGCATCCACCAGTTTTACGTCACCATATCTCGGCAACGTGACACTTTAGGGCACCATGTTCCTAAATTTTTTTGTTCATTGAAGTGTCCTTTCCTCATATTTGCATGTTAGATTGTGTGCCGCAAGTTTGAAAAACAAAAACAAAATGGCGGCGGGGCGGGCTATGCCACAATGTTTCTATGCCTATTTTCAATAGTTGCCGTTGCTATTTTTCTAGTAAGAAGGAAACGAAAATGTCCGGTTTCCAGTTGCTGGTTGTCTCTTGGCTCAATAACACCTATAAAATTATAAATGAAGTTATTTGAAGAAACTGATTTATGTTATAGCAGAGAAATTCTGATTTTGAAAAACAAAGTTTTTAATATTGTTATAGAGACAGCATAATTATGGAAAAATAATGTGTTTTTGACCGACGACCTGGTGAGGGTCGCGGGTAGCCGATGGATGCGAGACGCACAGGATCGGTTGTTGTAGCGAAAATTGGGGGGAGGCCTATGTCCAGTAGTCGTCGTCTTTTGGCTGGATAATGAATGTGTTTTTTTCAAAGCGGCAATGGAATTACGCACAGAGATAATGGCTATTTCATTTGATGGTGAGGAAGTCTTTGTACGAAACTTCAACTTGCAGTTGGTCGACTTTTAATCACAGTGTCTTCATTATTATCCCCGCATGTCTTGGTTTGATTTCAATTTATTATCGTTAAAATGTGCTAGACAAAGCCTTATACACTAAGCTATTATATTATCTGTGACTAAGCTATCATCTGCAAACTTTCCAGCCGAGTGCAAGATAAAGATTACGTTAAGGCGCGGATACGGCTCAGTAGCTGATTTTAAAATGAGCATCACGTCTAAACTGCTAGTTGTAATTTTTTGAAAAAAAAAAAAAATATGTTACATAACAATATTTTCTTAATAATTTGATTTATAAAAAAAAATTAGTTTATTTGTTCAAGATACTGTAATTAATTTGTAAAGTTATGTATTTACACGGAAATAAAAACGACCATCGGACAACAACCGCTTAGCGTATTTTAATGAAATTTGCACTATCTCAAAGACAATTTAATTACCTGCATTTTGATATACAGCTATTTTTTTTTAATCATAGATTAATAAGGAAAGTACAAAAAACTACAGAATTTTGGGTAGCGCGGGTGTGAAACGTGTGTGCGTTTTGTTCCTCCAAGGTCGCTGACGTATGTCATCGCCTTAAGTCAGATGTCAGTGTCAGATTTGTAGTTAATCTGTTTATCTGTCAAGTGAAGGGGTTCATTTTTACCAGAGATATGCGAGGATGCGGAGCGAGAAATGTGTTTTTTAAGAACCAATAGAATCGCTTGCGCTGAGCGAGGCTACGTAAATGAAGCGATTCTATTGGTTTTTAACAAACACATCCCTCGCTACGCAGCCTCGCACATCTCTGGTGAAAACGCTCGCTGCCTTAAAATTTTAATTAGATGTCTATTTACTTGGAGTTATTTTTTTAGTAGTTTTTTTTACAAAGGTAAAACATGATGCTACGACCACAAGGAGCTGAGCGTTAATGAAAAATGTTACGCAAACGCAGATGCGCGGGTCAGCTATACAGGGTTATTTGTAAAACCTCTTAGGCTGTGAAAGTACACATGATTATAAAAAACTTTTACTTTGAGACCAACCCTAAAAACTCGAAAAAAAATATCAGCTGTTTCATACATTTTCATTGCATTTTGTATGAAACAGCTGATATATTTTTCGAGTTTTCAGGGTTGGTCTCAAAGTAAAAGTTGTTTATAATCATGTGTACTTTCACTGATTAAGTGGTTGTTGATGTTTTACGAATAACCCTGTATAGTAAAACAATAAAATCTACAATATTGAGAGAGAATAGAGAATGATAGATTTTTATTAACCGGTTTCAATTATTAATCATTGGTTTTGTAACAAAAAATACTAACTCTAAAAAGATGTTTCAGTTTGCAGCATTCCCGAATGCTTTCCTTAATTAATGAACGTAGCTTTTTGCTACGTTCAATTATTTGTTGTAATATTTCCTACAATTTACAAAATTACTCAATTTATTCATTTGACCCAATTATTTATTTACCGAAGCGTAAGCATAAAATAAATTACCTTTACATTTTTCATCGCAAAACAGTGAAGCATCAATATGCACGCGAAAATGTGTAAAATATTCATTACTGAATATTTGAGATGAAACAATTATAACGTTAACAATTTAACTCACAATAAATTACCAGTATTAGTTTACCGGCTTTTATATCCTCGGTTCACGGCACTGAAAAATTAGTCAGGAATATCCTAGCTTCCACACTGATTGATTTTGATGTGCCGTGCTTTACCGATGCTATAACTGCCTGGAGACTCGCTTGCCCGAATGAAAATTTACCCGACAACCCATCATACCAGAGACGGTGGGATGAGCCGCTCTGCAGAGAAGTTCAGAAGAACCTAATTGCCTCTGCTGCTACTTCTGCGGAGCGTGCGCGCCTGCTGGCTGTGGGTGAGTGGGAGTCGGGCCTCTGGCTTCACGCACTACTGTCGTCGAACATAGGCACCTTGTTCGACGATACTACTTTCCGCCTCGCTGCTTCCCTTCGCTTAGGCGCATCCTGTTGTTCTCCTCATCGCTGTCACTGTGGCGAAGCTGTCAACAGCCTCGGGCACCACGGCCTGTCGTGCAGTCGAAGTGCGCGGCGCATAGCACGGCACGCAAACATCAACGACATTATCCGACGCGCTCTTGTCGCCGTCGGCGTTCCAGCCGTACTAGAACCCATTGGCCTGGCACGCGACGATGGCAAGCGACCCGACGGCTTGTCTTTATTTCCTTGGAAGATGGGTAGGCCTTTAGTGTGGGACGCTACTTGTGTCGATACTCTTGCGCCATCCCATCTTCCTAGCTCGTCGTGCTGTGCTGGTTCTGCCGCTGCGGCTGCTGAGAACCTCAAACGGCGGAAATATAGTAGCCTTGTTGGCAATTATATTTTTGAGCCGTTTGGGGTTGCAACTCTTGGACCATGGGGTCCGAGTGCTCACGTTTTATTTAAAGAACTAGCTAAACGTTTAGTTGACACTTCGCGTGACCCAAGGGCTGGCTTTTACCTCGGACAGAGGATAAGCATTGCCATACAACGTGGCAATGCCGCCAGTCTTTTGGGCTCACTTCCAGTCGACAGCGATGCGGACGAATTTTTTGACGCCTTATAGTTTTATTTTGTATTACAAGTGTAAATAGTTTGTTATTCTTTATCAACCAAAAAAAAAAAAATATTACCTACATTTGAATATCTTCCAAATAGTTGCGTATTATATTTCCATTAGCTGAATGAATAACGATATTCCGATATCCAAGGTTGGTCTGTGTATGGGTGACCATCTTAACATACCGAGTTTCCGCCGTGCCTCGGAAAGCACGTTAAGCCGTTGGTCACGGCTGTCATTTGTAGATCTTTGATAGTCGTTACGGATAGTCAGAAATCAGTTAATCTGACTCCAGTCTTACCATGAATTACCGTGTACCCAGTTAATGGGTTGTAGAGGTCTGGTAGGCGGCCGCTCTACGTAAAATACTGGTATTCAGCTGAATGCTGTTTGACTGGAAGCCGACCCCAATATATGTAGTTGGGAAAAGCCTAGGCAGATGAATTAATGAATAACGACATTCCTGGCATTTTCAGGCTGTTTATCAGATACCTACACCACATTTTTTTCTTATAGAAATTTTTTTTTCTTATTATTTTTGTGTACAAGTTCATAACCTATGTTCGTACCTATAAAATCTTCGAGCATTTTTGTAAATAGTAGGATTTCAAATCAACATTACTCGAACGTAACACTTGAATACATTCACTAACAACGCATAGCCTAGACCAAGCTCGTTAGGTCGTTAATTTAAGGATTGATTTCATGACTGTCTGGCAGTTTGAGTATATTATGCGGCTTACCCAAATGTCCTTACTTTGGCATTGTTCGTCGGTTCGTTGAGCTCCTCAAAATTCTGAGTTGAGCTCCACAATAACTGACAAATGCTTGCACTGTCTGGTCGGGCCCACTCAAACCAGCGTGGTGCTTTCCTCAAAAGCTAATATGTTATTGGCGATTGTTTTGACTTCAAAAGCGACTATGACCTCTGAGTTTGTTTCGGTGTTTCTTCTCAGGGTAGTCAGCTAGGAAACACCGGCCTCATCTAGACTAATACGACAAAAAAAATGACGTGTAAAAGAGTTATTTGTAACCTATTTGCAAAATAAATATCATTTATCATTGAATTACTGGGCTTTTTTCGTGCAAAAGGTTATTTTAACAGTACGAGTTTTAAAAAACTCCAAAACGGGACATAGTTAGTTTGAAAATTCATATTTTTTGTCGGTAGGAAATTACTTCTACTAGATCTAGTAAATAAACTAGTTTTCTTTCTTTCTTCCGTCAACCACACGGAGTTATCGCGGAAAATAACATTAGTATTCGCTCACCTGTCAGGGTGGGAACCCTATAGTGACACAATAGGGTCGGGTGCCCGTTCCACGTCAGTGTCCGATCGGGGCCATGTTGGTACACCCTGACAATAAGAGCCACAGTTTTATTTTTATAATCGCATGGACTGAGATGTCAGAGCTGCCAGACCTCTCTTATTAACCGACTTCCAAAAAGGAGGAGGTTCTCAATTCGGTGGGTAATTTTTTTTTTATGTATGTGCACCGATTACTCCGAGGTTTCTGATCCGATTTCTGTGATTCTTTTTTAGTTCGATGAGGTATACTTGCCGTTTGGTCCCGTGAAATCTGATTCAGTAGTTTTTGTTTTATGAGCATTTTTGCTTATTTCAATTTCTGCGTAGACGAAGACGTCGTCTGAGTATCACCTCTTAAAAGTGAAAAATAAAAAGCTTTTTCCAAAAAAATATAACCGACTTCCAAACAAAACACTACAAAGTATAAAATAGCCTTAATTTCGGAAGTCGGTGTTAAAAATTTGTTTTTTAAACAAAATCAAAAACACCGACTTCCGAAATTAAGGATATTTTTTCTCACTTATAAATTGTATATAGTTCCACTATTAACATACGCATAGCTGGTAACTTAGGCCGACGGTCGTTTTCTAGGTATCAGGTGTCAAACTTTTTTTAAGTTTGGGTGCCGATTTTTATGTACATTTTCAGAATATTGTTAAATAATTAGTTATCATAGTGCCTAGCCTTTTCTCAACTGTATTGGGGTCGGGTTCCAGACTTCCAGTCAAACTGGATTCAGCTGAATACCAATATTTTACGTAGAGCGGCTGCCTACCTGTTAAATAATTAGTAATAATTAAATAATATTTTTACTACTGATTAATCATTGTATTAGTCTAAGAGCTGGTCGCCACTTTGAGTGAGATAAGGATCTCACAAGGCTGAATTTTGGGCGTTGTTAATTTAGAAAGTGCAAATAACGAAAGCTAAAGGCTGCTAGAATTTGGGAGGATGCAAAACTACCTCCTTGACTACTTCAATACCTTTCCCATCGGCCCCATCTAGTAGGTATGCGTATATTAAAAGTACATACTAACACTACTCCTAACCTAACCGACTTCCAAACAAAACACTACAATGTATAAAATAACATACATTTCGGAAGTCAGTGTTTTTGGTTGTGTTTCCTGGTTTTTTAACACCGACTTCCGAAATGTATGTTATTTTATACTTTGTAGTGTTTTTTTTGGAAGTCAGTTATATTTTATTGTAAAAAGTTTTTTATTTTTCACTTTTAAGTGGCGATACTTGGACGACGTCTTCGCCTACGCAGAAATTGAAATAAGCAAAAATGCTCATAAAACAAAAACTACTGAACCAAAACGAATCAAATTTTTACGGGACCAAATGCCCAGTATCCTGCATCGAACTAAAATGAATCACAGAAATCGGATCAGAAACCTCGGAGTAATCGGTGTACATACAAAAAAAAAAAACCACCGAATTGAGAACCTCCTCCTATTTTGGAAGTCGGTTAAAAATAAGAGAGGTCCGACAGCTCTGGGATCTCAGTCTAGAAGGGTGTTTATACTGATTTAATGACAATGGAGTGCGTCAGCGTGCGGCTATGTGTTTATAGCTTGTGACACGAGGTTCTTATCGGGGTTGGCATCGAATGCTTAGCCTTGAACTGACATACTGATTCATGCTAGGTTTATGGAGGGGTAGATTTCTGAGTTATGATGGGTTTAAATAATATGGCGTGAGGATTGTTGTAGGTAGTGGTTGTGTGCTGTGGTAGTGATCTTGAGGTTTTGGTTACGATTCCTGTTTTACCCTACGTACTTTAGCTCGGGCAGGAGTTCGTTGTACCTATAACTAAGGCGAGTTATAATCTTTTTGAGATTTCCTTCGCTATATTATAAGTTGATTAGATCAGGGCAAATGGTATGTGGTAGGATAAAATTTGTTTTAGGGGTTCCGTACCTGAAAAGAAAAGAACGGAACCCTTATAGGATCACTTTGTTGCCCGTACGTACGTCCGTCTGTCTTTCAAAATTATTTATCTCGGGCACGCGTGGAGGTATCGAGTTGAAATTACAACCATATACTCAGATCATACAGTCCTTTGAAGCTGTGAAAAAATCAAACTTCTAAGTTAATACCGGCGAGACTCGATTCCTGAACTATTTATATTATGTACCCCTCAGTAATAATGTTAATAGTAACCCTCGATGGGCGAGTCCGACTCGCACGTGTGTTGTTTTTTTTTATTCATAAGCTAAAATTTAACTTGATGGAAAGCGACCATGATGTGTTGGATGATGAAGCACGCTAGCCGAGAAGAAACCTATTCGTTGACTTGTAGTCCCCCAGGTTGTGGATCGTAGTTAGGATACACAGACTTGGCAACAAGCACCAATTAGCTAGGTGCACGGATCTGCCAGAGTTGCGGAGTTTGTTCGAAAGAGTCATGGTGGCCCTGGAGGCTACTCTCTAACCCCTTTAGAGGTATGCGGAACAGAGAGTAAAGTCCCGCACAACTCCATTGAAAAGGGAGGATCCTCCGATCAGGCGGCTGTTGTGTCTGGCGGGCAACTGCCCGATAGTTAATATTCGGGCTGATGTATGTGTTCAAATCGCACGGTAAACTCTGCTTGCGCGATGCAGGATTTTAGTTCGTCGCAAGTTGGATAGATGGCATCGCGGTTCTTTTTGCTCCGATGTAGATATACCTACTTCGTTGGTGTTTCTTGTGGCGGTATTGATGCCGCTACACCCCGAAGTCCGTAGTTTCGGCGTTTTCTACTTCGTAAAACCTTCGGACTAACGATTAGTCCCGAACTCGAACTAAAAATAAACGACAAAACGATTTCACAGTAAGGGTGCCTGAGCATTACAGCGGAACGAGGCAGCGGAGTGGTGATACTGAGAAAATTTTTAAACAATCATGTCAGTCAAAATGTCAGTGACTCACGTGGTAGGTACGGAGATGTTATGCAATTCCATTGGTTAAAATTCTGTTTCTCTGCTCCGCTGCCTATATTATATCTCCGCTTTAATGTACAGGCACCCTTACTGTTAAATCGTGTTGTCATTAATTCTTAGTGGTTAGGTGATACGGAGTAGAACTAAGCCCGAGACTACGGACTTCGGGCTTAGAGAGTTGCCCCACTGGAACGCAAAGGGCATTAGGAGGACCACGGATGAGTTTTAGTCAGTAAGAGTCTGACACTCCATTCTGCTCCGCCCAGAGCAGAAGAAATCATTTAATGATATCCCATCCTTAAAAAATAATGTTGGTAGGTACACGGATAGGACGCTGGCTAGACCTAACAATACTGAATGTGGAATTCTTCCGTTACTGTCATCCGCTTTCAATCAAGTTAATTTCATACGTAATGGTCCAGGTAACCCGGAGCAAAATATATACATAGCTCCAGTTTCTGCAAATGAACCTAAGACATATATTTCGATTAGTTGACCCGCGCAACTTAGTCTGCCCCGGTCCTATTGGTCTTAACATAATGATATATAGCCTATAGCCTTCCTCGATAAATGGGCTATCTAACACTGAAATAATTTTTCAAATCGGACCAGAAGTTCCTGAGATTAGCGCGTTCCAGCTAACAAACAAACAAACTCTTCAGCTTTATACATATATTAGTATGGATGTATAGATTAATTTGTAAGTTATCCACGTGAAATCCTTTCACTTTAACATCTATTTGGAATAACTTAAAATAAACTTTCTTTTAGTCAAAGCTGTGAATTAAATACTATCATCTACGATTCTATTCATAATTAAATTCTAACGACCTCCCACGTGAGGGAAAAATAGAATACTTAAGTAGTATCTAAGTGAGAAGGTACTGTGAAGTTCAAGCTCCAAAAGGTCAAAGTTACCATGACAACAATTAGGTAGATACATTTTAATTGGTATGGTAGGCGCCAGATAAACTTGCAATAAAGTACTTTGACCTTTCCCTAATATCCTGCAGTGCGATTCTGTAAACATGTCGAAGTAAAGGCTTGGGTGAAGTGATCACAAACCATGTTATCAAAATGGAATGACGGTACTCTTCGCGCTCACTATGCTAATACCCCTTCTTAGATACCCTAACAATAAATTATGAACCGTTTTTCATTACTACAGAATGTAAAGGATCATGATAAAAGTCCATTCAGGACAGCTTTATATATTTACTTCTGTTTTTGATATTAAAAAAGGTAATAAAATGTTCCTACGTGATTCGATGACCATTATTGCACATTAATGTGGCACCTACCATAGGTGTGGGTTGATAGAGCAATAGACGCATCTATTTTTATTTTCGCAGCACTACTAGGTAAATAAAAATAAAATAGACAAGCTCGATGTTAAAAAAAGCACTGTTGCACGTGTCGGTCTTTGAGGTTAAGCAACGCTTTTTTTTCCTTTATTTATCAATCAAACAAAACACAGTACAGGATTATTTCTATCAAATAGCTGATGTCTGTCCGTGGTTGGGCAACCATTTGATCATCCATTACATATCGGAGATTCCCGTGCCTCGGAAAGTATTGAAGGCAATTCAGGACAGCTTTATATATTTACTAGCTTTTGCCCGCAACTTCGTACGCGCATATGCCGTATTTTCCCGTTCTCGTGGGAATTTCGGAAAATCCTCTCTTAGTGCTCCCCTATACTCCCCAAGGAAGATACATGCCAAATTTCAGCTTTCTACGACCAGTAGTTTCGGCTGTGCGTTGTTGTCAGACACTCAGTAACGCAAGAATTTTATACATATTGATTGATTGATTGATTGATGATTTATGATGATTTCTGTTTTTTTATATTAAAAAAGTCAATAAATGTATGCGGTTCAATGACCGTTATCGCATATTTATCTGGCGCCTACCATAGGTGTGGGTTGATAGAAAAATAGATGCGCTTTTTTTATTTTCGCAGCACCGCTAAGTAAATAAAAATAGACAAGCTCGATGTTAAAAAACCCTTTTGCACGTGTCGTGTCTTTGAGGTCAAGCAACGCTTGTTGATGACTGTCCGTGGTTGGTCAACCAACTGATCATCCCTTACATATCGGAGCTTCCCGTGCCTCGAAGAGCACGTTAAGAGGAAATGCTGGCGGCGAGACTTTGTATGTAAAAAGTCATAATTCGAGGTTTGGCTCTCGACTGTTTCCTCCTCCAATATTGGACCGATTAAAAAGATATTTCACAAACTGAATAAAAAGGATGTATAAGTACCTATACTGTGTCCCTTTGTTTTTGTTTCTTTTTAGGGTTCCGAAAAAAAAAACGGAACACCAGCCATGGTCAAACATGTTGAGCCAAAGAATTTATGTAACACCTGTAATAAGTATGTATTATGATTGTCCATGTATATTATCTACACATGTTTTTGCAAATAAATTGAATCTGAATCTGAACAATATCGTGTGACATATCAAATGAAAGGGCTTCAAGAAATTAGATGAAAAATGACCATTCCCCCCTTATCTACGAAACTACTGTGCCTAAAATTTTGAAAAAAAATGCAGATAATAGATCTTTACCTAAAGATTACAGGAAAATCTATTAGAAGTATGTAGTGTTAAAATAACATGTTAAAAAAAAAATTCGTTCGCCCTTTGCACGCGAGTCCAACTCGCACTTGGCCATTTTTTTTCATTAATAGAAGCCAAAGCGGCGAAGGTGGTGTGACGATCTCATCATGTTTGCGGGACAAAACTTGGCCAGAGATTCCTCAAGACCGAGATCACCTTTCTCCTTCCGATTTGGAAGGAGAAAGGGGAGGCCTTTGTCCAGCAGTGGGACACAAAAGCAGGCTAACAAAAAAGAAGCCAATTTTGTACATTATGGCTCTGTTGACAGCGGTTTATCGGACAATTATGAGCCTTTTTTGAGGGTTCTATAGTGCTTACACGGTAAATATTTTATCAAAAACGAAAACATAGGGACACAGTATATATCATTTTTATTCAGTTAATATAGGAACTAGCTGACCCGCGCAACTTCGTCTGCGTCACAATTTTTTATTACCGCTCCGCTCCTTTTGGCCTATAGCCTTCTTCGAGAAATGGGATATCTAACACTGAAAGAATTTTTCAAATCGGACCAGCAGTTCCTGAGATTAGCGCGTTCAAGCAAACAAACAAACTCTTCAGCTTTATATATTAGTATAGATATATTTTAAATCGGTCCAATATTGGAGGAGGAAACAGTCGAGAGCCAAACCGCGAATTATGACTATCCGCCCGCATCTCATTTCTAGGTCTTTGGCAGTCATCACGGGTACTCAGAAGCCAGAAAATCGGTCACAGTCTTGTCGGTGGATACTTATAGTGTTATCCGGAGTCACTGGTGTCTGGAGGTCAGATTGGAAAACGCTCCAGGTAAGATGCTGGTATTCAGTTGCATTCAGCTAGACTGGAAACTGAATCAGGGATGATGACATCCGCAAGAGAACCAAGGTTACAAAGCCGAAGGATCGCCAATATGAAGTGGCAGTTGACATTGCTCGCAGAACAGATGGTCGATGGGGCAGAAAAGTTTTAGAGCGTAGCGCGAAGGCGTCCTACGAGGTGGAGCGATGACCTGGTGAGGGTCGCGGGTAGCCGATCGATTCGAGACGCACAGGACCGGTTGTTGTGACGACACGTGGGGGAGGCCTAAATCCAGCCGTGGAACTCTTTCGGCTGATATGATGATGATGAAGCTGAGTCCAATATTGTTAGGAAAAGGCGAACGGTTAATTTATTTACTTCATTTTAATTGAATTCAATTGGAAAGAAGGTTTATTTTAACTGCAGTCTAGACAATTAATTGTGTCGATTTCTATTTTTGTTTCTATTTGCTTTGCATCTCTGTTTTCTTAGACGAATGCGCATCAATTAGTATTTCTAGAGAACAAAAATAAAAGCACAAATATAGGACTATCAATATTTTATCTCGACAGATAAGATATTGATTGATATTTGTGCTTAGTATCTTGGTATCTTACTAAGAATTTCTCGATAGAAATTCTAAGTAAGATACTAAGAACTAAGATAGTTATTTTCTCCTCTTTTGTTCGCATTGTGGGTATAATAATAAAGTTCTCAAATTTCTTGAATAACTTCAAAACTATTTATTTCAAAATTAAGAAAAAATATAATTAAAAACCCTCACAGTAAGCCCTTTCATTTGAAATGTCACACTATATAGTTTAAAAAACTTTTCATTTTAATTTTCTAGTTTGACCCCAGTGATCCCAAAATAAAAAAAAAATTACCAAATTTTAACAGAATCGGTCTTGTAGAGCCAGAGAAAACTGGTTGTGACAGACAGACAGACAGACGGACAGACACCCGAGTGATCCTATAAGGGTTCCGTTTTTTACTAACTAACTAGCTTTGCTCGCGACGTCGTTCACGCATATCCCGTTTTTCCCGTTCCAGTAGGAATTTCTCTTAGTGCTCCCATACCCTCCCTACGGAACCTACATGCCAAATTTCAGCTTTCTACGACCAACAGTTTCGGCTGTGCGCTGTCTGTCAGTCACTCACTCAGTAACTGCCTCCGTGGTCGAGTGGTTTAGGCGTTTGCCTTGTGACCCGGTGGTCGTGGGTTCGATTCCCACGGGAAGCATACTTTGTAAAGTTGTTTCCAGTTTGGCTAGGACATTGCAGGCTTGAATCACCTGATTGTCTAATAAAAAGATGATTCCGTGCTTCGGAAGGCACGTATAAGCCGGTGGTCCCGGCCGTCAAATGGCGGTCGTCAAATAAACCATGTCAGAGGGTGTGTGGGATCGTTTAGACCTTTACCCACACGATAAGAAGAAGAAGTAAAGAAATAATGTTAAATACGGCGGCAATATAATATCTCAATAGTATTACTATATCTATACTATGTCTCATAAGTTTCAAATCAGCTGAATTTTAAATCTAGAAAATTGGATGATGCTAATAATGTGAAGAGATGCGAATAAACATATTAAGTACGTTGATTTTCCAAGATTTGATTGATTTGACAGGAACTGCTTAAAGTTTAATAAAAGAACTGGGACATTGTCATATACTGAGAAAAGTAATTTATATTTAGAACCAAGAATACTGGAGCGAAAGCTTTCGTGATAATATTCTATGTAACGATTTTCGTTCAGGCACTGCTAGCTGGGAAACCACGAGTCAAAGTCCAATATCCGTCGAAACCAATTAAATTGAACTCCGCCTGAAAGTAATTGATTCAGTTTCATGAATTGGACTTTGATGTCGACTAAAATGTAATTGAAACGGTTTGCTCTAGGCGTTTATAGCTTTCATGGTTTTTGTAGCTTTTAGTGAGAAAGTGCTGGAAAATGCCTTAGTAGAAAACATTCATATATTTAGTTTAGAATATTTAGGTTTCCGTGCGCTACTGATAAAAACCGGTCAAGTGCGAGTTGGACTCTCACACGAAGGGTTCCGTACTGTAAACCGAAAAAAAACACGTTTCTACACGTTTCTTGTATGGGATCCCTCTTTCATTTTTTATTTAATTTTTATTATTGTTTGTTATAGCGGTAAAATAAATACACACTGAAAATTCAACTGTCTACCTGTTACGGTTATGAGTTACAGCCCGCCGACAGACAGACGGATGGACGGACGGACGGATGGACGGACAGCGGAGGCTTAGTAATAGGGTTGCTTAACCTTTGGGTCCGGTACCCTAAAAACGGAACTCTATAATAGGATCACTCGTGTGTCTCGCTGTCTGTCCGACTGTCACAGCCAATTTTCTCTGAATCTTCAGGACGATTCAGTTGAAAGTTTAGTACAAATATGAAGTTCGTTGACTCGAACACGCTCATGAATGAGACTCTTGGTAGTAAAATTAAAATATAAAAAATAAATTTTTCGAACTCTGCCGTGAGACATTTCATTGCCAAAAGAAAGGGCTTATAATGACGATCTTTTTTTTTCTTTTTTAAAGGTTATTAATAATAATTTATCAAGTATCGGAAATAATGGGGGGGGGGGAGTCTTTTAAAAAAAAAATACAAAGGATGATTCTTTACAAACAAATTACACTGAAACTTTTTATTCAAAGCTATTTTTGATTTCATTTTAAAAGTTATTTGATAACCACTCCGAACTGTAGTAAAGTAATGTTGTTTTTTTCAAAGAACCCTTTAAGACACTTCAATACATGCAGTTTTCCGACAGTGACGACCATAGCTGGAAATGAATTACAATAAATGAATCAAAACATTACTTTTAATTAAGATTTCGTGAACCCTGTTACCACAATTAAAATAATTATTAATGAAAATTATTTAATATTAGTTGACCCGCGTAACGTCGTCTGCTCCGCTCCTATTGGTCTTAGCGTGGTAATAATCTGGGCTATCAAACACTGAAATAATTTTTCAAATCGGACCAGTAGTTCCTGAGATTAGCGCGTTCAAGCAAACAAACAAACTCTTCAGCTTTATATATTAGTATGATTAGTATTAGTATAGATATTGCCATTACAAAATAGCGGGCCCGTTAAAGATTAACTAACTCCTTTCGATGTGAGAGAATTTATCTGTACAGTAGTTGACCCGCGCAACTTCGTCTGCTCCGCTCCTATTGGTCTTAGTGTGATGATATATAGCCTATAGCCTTCCTCGATAAATGGGCTATCTAACACTGAAATAATTTTTCAAATCGGTGACACACTTACTGTAAAGATAAATTCCCTCATATCGAAAGGAGTTAATCTTTTACGGGCCCTCTGTTTTGGAATGGCAATATCTATACTAATGTTAATCATCTATACTAATATATAAAGCTGAAGAGTTTGTTTGTTTGCTTGAATGCGCTAATCTCAGGAAATTGAAAAATTCTTTCAGTGTTAGATAGCCCATTTATCGAGGAAGGCTATAGGCTATATATCATCACGCAAACACCAATAGGAGCGGAGCAGACGAAGTTGCGCGGGTCAATTAGTTAGATTATAAAGCTGAAGAGTTTGTTTGGTTGAACGCGATAATCTCAGGCAGTTCTGGTTCAAATACAAAAATTATTTTAGTGTGTGATAGCCCATTTATCGAGGAATGCTATAGGCTATATTTATATAATAGCCGTATGGTCGTAGCGTGTAGCGTGTTTTAGGAGCGGAGCAATGGCGAAAAATGTTACGCAGACGAAGTTGCGCGGTTCAGCTTATCATAAATCTGCCATGAGAGATAAACGGGATATTGAAAATGAAATAAAATATATACTGTAATAAAATTAAATACAATAAAATAAAAAGAAGCTGGATAAAGGCATTGCTTAATTTGATTACGTTGTGTAATTTATATAGAAATAACTAGAATTCATTAATAACCATCGTCATACTCTTAGCCGACAGTCCTAAGCCTGGTAAAGTAGGAAGGAAAGATTTCATATCTCATAATGCATAATTACGTATAGGTACTTGAAACGTCGTACCTACATTATATTGGAGGCATACCATACTTATCGCATACGTTTACTTATCGAAATCCTATCACACCCAAATACTTAGATGTATTTTGATACCTGGTATTTGTACCAGGTATTTAGTGATACCCATACCTTAAAGGCCGGGTATGGAGAATGGCAGGTATATCTCATCTCTAAACAATACACACCCTCTCTCACACACACACACACGTACACTACACCCATATTCAAAGAGAGGCCCTCTCACACACCATTTACTCGTATTTCACATTTATTTCTATCTTGATTTTTGTGTAAAATAGTTTAAGCTAGTTTAAATTCTGATACTTCGGGGGGTGGCGCCGTATGCCGAAATACAGGTCCTAACCTAGTTCGACAGCGGATGCTATTATATATATTTGAACCATTGTTATCTACTAGCTAATAATTTACGACAGTATATTGTTTCTCTTAAAAATGTTACATATGTGTATTTTTTGGAAATAAAGATTATTATTATTATTATTCGATAGGTATTCCTTTTTTTACTATTGATAGGCACGCGGTTGACTATCTCATTTGATGGTAAACGATGATGTGGTCGAAGATGGAGCACTAGCTTGCCTAGAAGTAACCTATTCACTCTTGACTTAAAGACTTCCAGGTGGTTGTAGGAAACACAGACTTCGGCAGGGAATTCCACTCCTTAGCTGTACGCACTATGAATGTGTTCCCAAAACGTTTTGTGTGGGTGGGATGTGCACCATGTATCGGTGGCGCATCGCCGTTCGTCTTGTAGTCCGATGATGGAACGGGCTTGGCGGAATTAAATTATGCAATTCCGTCGAACATTCCCCAAAATGCAACTGGTAGAAAACGGACAGGCTAGCAACTCGTCGTCGATGCTCAAGATAGATAGGTATTAGAATGGTAAATCAGTCATTAGGTAAGCTGCCGTATTGTTAAGTCCCGTAGTAGTTTCCCATCAATGTCATCTTCCAATATTCCGATTAGACGGAATATTGGATGCCTGCCTCGATAAAATGGGCTACGCAACACTAAGAGAATTTTCCAATTCGGACCAGTAGTTCCTGAGACGCGCGTTCAAACAAACTCTTCATCTTTATTATAATAGTTTAATTGTATTGTCCCTAGCTTCTGTCAGTGACTTCGTTTACGACTATGTACGCCATGAATTTTAATTTTTAGCACGGAACTCTAATTTCCTTAATAAAGGTAGCCTAAGTTCCTCCATAAAATATTAGCCATCTATATGTCAGTTAAAAATTTGTCGTAATCGGTACTGACGTAAGCAAACAAATTAAAAATTGTCGTTTTTTATCATAAGTCTTCATTTCTTACGCATTTTGTGAAAAGCTATTATTTTAAGATAACAAACTGTCATTTTAATTATAAATTACGTAAAATAAAAATAATAATTAATTTGCATGATTATCAAATGGTTTTACTAAGATTTTTGCTACCACGTACCTTTATAAATAGGTACATGTATCTAATAATGAGGCCGTCAATCGTTTTCTTATTTGTTATAGACATTTTGATACATTTTATCTCTATGAGATATTTCACTTCATTTTGTTTCTACGTGGGTTGATAAGTAGGCTCAGATATCAGAAATGGAAAAACAATAGAAAAACTTACATTTATTGAGCTTTAATTGGACAAAAAAATCTCCTTGAAATAAATCCTTATTACTTACGAGTACCTCATTATAAATACGTATTTATAATTGTATTGTTTTTGTTTTTGTGTATTTATTTAAAGGAGTTAATTTTTTTTTTTTTTTTAGTATACTTTTCACTAGGTACTTGTCATATAGACGTTATTAATGGTACTATTTATTTTTTGCCATGGCAAAATATTATTCCATTTGGAATACTCCTACCAATTAGGATCTATCTAGTGCGTAACAGTGTAAAACAAATATTTATTTTTTGTGACAAAAATATTTAATTTGTATTTTTTTCTGACATGTCTCGGATGACTTCTCAAGAATTGGCAGGATGTGCTGGAAATCAGAAGCAATGGAAGCAGTGGAGGGAGGCCCGTGTCCAGCAGTGGGACATTTATTAAGCATATTACAAATTAGATGATTATATGTATGGATAAGAACGCTTGGAAACATGCAAGTCCTGCTCCATAGGACAATCTAGGGTGTAGTAGACATTGTGGAACTGGTTGATATGTTTGTGTTTATTATATTAATATTTACTATGTATACAGGTGTATTTACTGATTTTATATTTAATTTAACTCACACACTGATCATATAAGTCAATAGTTGCAAAATTTGTACGTATGTGAGTACTATGTCCCCTTACTAGCAAACTTATTAATTTTACCTCTGCTGCCATTTCTTTATTGTACCTATTAGTAGTATACCTATAAGTGTTTTTTGGGAGCATCATCCTCACATATTATTAATTGATTAATGTATGCAAATATTGTAAAGCTTATTTTTGAAAAGAGTAACTATGGAGTTTCTTGTCCGTTCTTCTCCATAAGAATCTACCTTTTGCGAACCCACGACTAGAGTCACTATAATATTTTATTTTATTTTAATTTGACGTTCAAAAGTGCCTTTATTGGTCTAGTTGAAATAAATCATTTGACTTTGACTTTGACTTATTTCAGGCTACCTATAATAATAAGAGTGGTGAGCTACTATTCTTTATATTTTTAAATGATTTTTTATTAATTCAAATATTTAAAAATATTAATATAAATTATGTAAGTAAGTATATAAAATGGATAAGGGGAATAATAAATATATTTTTCCTGAATTTATTTTTTTATGGTATTCGCCACAATTTATTTATTTTTTTTTCTTTCTATTTTCTTTGATACGATAAAAGAGGGCGAATAAAAATGCTCTCAGACACTTGTATCCTTTTATTTTAGTTAATTTTGTTATGACATCGAAGTTATTACATTATGCACTTTGCAATCCAAACTTTTAATAAAGTTTTACGCGCGCGTCATAGACTAGTTTAATGGCTAGAGCAACCCAGGTAACATACGGGCATTCTAGGATTTGAAGAGACTGGTTCATATGCAAAATAATGTCAAGTTAATCATGTAAGATTCCAAACAGAATTCTTTTCTAATATTTAACTTTCTTTAAGGACGAATTTTTTTTTACTACCCACCCAATATTTAGGGGCCATAAAATGAAGACGAAATAGGTAACGCCATCCCAGCACTCTCACGAGACAAATCGATCCGTCTTAGAATTATAAAACATCGATTCCTATTTAGTACACGGCTTATTTCCGTCACACAAAAATTGGACAGTGACGTATAATAACTGTATCTAAATCTCGCCAGGGACTTGTCTTACTACTTACAAATCCTGGTTGATCTCGACCAGGATAAAGGAGCAAAAAAAGAGAAAGGTATCGGTTGCCCTCTCTGTCTGATATACACATTCTGTGAGTTGCGGGGGCGGGCGCGCGGGGCAGAGTTAGCACCCAGAGACGTACTCGTACTCACTCGGGTTAGTCGCTCGCTAGCCACAGTAGGGGCACGTCGCGCCGCGCGTATTATTTGTTTCGATCGGCATCACATGTAAGTGCGATGGACGTGCTACCAAGCGGTAATTTATTCCGCGAACTGCAGGACGTCACCGACACCGGCTACTTCGAGTGGAAGCTGTCCCTGGAAGACTACTGGCAACAGGTGAGCGCTGAGCGGTCTTAAATATCCAGGCAGTTAGCTAAGCGCGCGATCTCCTGAGGCTGAGCGCAATTGTTTAACAATTCGAATATTCGAGCCGGGTGACAGCCATTATAATGATACCGCGCATGCGTGGCGGGATAGGTCGATTTTGAGTATAGCTATACTTAAGGCTCTGCGTTATATAAATCTTTTGAGTAGTTAACATTCCTTGTGCGGTTACGCCATTACTAAAAATAAAGTATGGAGAAGTTGTTAGTTGAGCGTCCCGGTGCGTGGATCCGTCTCTGTAAGCCCGCGAGTGAGTTGGATACGTTCAGTGGTACCGGGGTACCCCGGGTCGAGGGTTCGTGGGTTCGTGACGGGTTGGTGCTTCGTGGAAGTTTGAATTGAGCGCGTAATGTTGTTCCACGAAGGGACGTTCACTCTCGACGGGAATCAATGGGCATTATTCAGTTTCACTTTCCTGTTTTAACAATACATTTTATTCAACGCTGCATTCCTCAACGGTTATTTATACCCAGTTTGTTTACGTTAAAAACTTGTGTTTTTGTTTTATTTTGTTTTTGTGTTGATAACTGTGTATTTTTATCTGAGTTTTGTGTTTATGTTACCCGCTGGTCGCTTTATCTTGCAACGCTATGGTTTATAAACTTTTTTGAAACTTTTTTTTTTATTGAAAACTGTTATTTTAGAATTTTGACGTTTATTTACTTTTTTATTGTGTTTTGAGGCTTGCATGACGTGTTTTGGCTGTTGACAAAATTAATGTGAGCGTTAGTACCGAGTCGGTCGGTTACGAGACTAGACTAAATTAATTGTCGACTATTAAAACTTTTTCCTGCTAAGCACCGGGTTTGCGTGAATGTACCCGTACATTCAGTGAACTTGATTGATATTCAAATTGACAATTTGTAAATAAATTCCGTCGCATCACAATTTTTTTTCTGTCTTAAAAAGAATACAAATGAATGTATGTAACCCCAATCTGGGCAATAATTAAGTTCTCGACTGAACAATCTTATAAGCTGGAATTTATTCGGATTATATTAAATGCTCATTATCTTGGGTGTTAATCATTTAATCACAATGTTATTCCAAGTAAAAACACCATAATCGCTTGACTACCTGCTTAGTAAAAATGTAAAATTACTGCAGAGAATCGCTGGTCCATGAAAGGCATTTTTCTCAATTTACAACACAATCGCAAAATCTTAACATTTTTGCCTGAGAAAAACCAAATAACATTTGTCACCTGAAAATACCAGTCAATGTTTCTATTGGCCGTTTTTTGCCAACCGTACACATCACTACAGTGTGGTATGGGTACGGTTTGCAAAAAACAATGTTTGTTTCGCACGGTCGGTACCGATCGGCGACCCTCGCGCAAAAGCCGGGCGCTCAACCACTGCACTTACGGGACTCATCGATCTGTATAAAGGCGCCTGCATACGTGTATCGGGACTATGCAACGACTTTTTTTTATAGAAATTGGTCCTCTACTTGTGACATAATCTGTTGAACAATTTGTATAAAAAAGGGTTATTCAAGAAACGCCTCCTTTACCGTGGGTGCGATTACAAACACACATACACGCATTGTCGCGTCGAGCCTTTGTCGGAAGCTTTAAATCACATTAATTCTACTCGTGACTTGGTTTAAACTACAGAATTTTGTAGTTTATAGCTAAATCACCATTTTTGACGGTCACAAACCTGATGGCTTCATCATTAAGCTAATAGAAAGGTACTTGGAAAAAAAGGTTATTGTCAAGGACAATAGGCATTCTTAAAAATGGGACATGAAAAACGTAATTGTTTCGAACGGAACCTTCCAGTGAACGAGACCAACACGAGACCAACATGGAACCGTTTATTGAGAAAATAATTAGGTCAGACGAAGTTGATGAACTCGACGAGAATTGTAAAGGGAACAAGTGCATTTTATGATGCAATGAAGTGGACTGGCCACTGAGAAAAAAAAAACAATATTCTAAATTCAATCACTGGTTTTTTTTTTTTATTTGGGATCGGTTTGCTCTTGACTCTAGTCTAGGTTAGAGGTGACAGAGACCAAGTCGACCATAGAGTGAGCTTTCCCAGAAGGAGCCTGTTCACTCTTGAAGAGATCTTATGAGCGTTTCTAATGAACCTGAACTAAAGGCCATTCATTTATTACTTAAGACGATTTGGGAGTGGAAAGAGGTCGGCAAAGTCTTATACTTTTCTTACAAGGGATTTTTGATAGTTCTTACGTAAAATCACAAAAATGTTATGTGATGAATGATTAAAACCAAAGCTTATTACCACCAAAACAAAAAAAAAATACTAACCTTTGTAGGTACTTACTTACAAATAAACATTCCTAAAAATTGTTACTTTGAAAATTAAAATTAAAACAAACCAAACGTGTATTAATGTTTTCCTTTAGATTCTTACGTACGTATATATACCACTCAAGATCCCACTCAAAACGCCCCAACCGTCATAGTCCGTAAGTCCCTTTCGGGCGGTATTGTCCCAGAAAGGACTTACGGATCCGGAGTGGTTTAAAAGGTGGGGAGGGCGTCGGCCTATTCTCATTTTTTCTTATACCCATAGAGTGGAGTAGAGGGGTCAAAAACTAGCAAAAATAGTCTTACGTAATAAATGACGGCCGCCAATTATTTTCAGCCGCACTGTAAAATTTGACGTCAGACATTAGTCGTCAGATCCAAAACAGAACAATACTGTAGCATGTGGAGTCGATAACGGAAGCGGGAAGCATACAGGTGCATGCAGTTATCTCACCATCTGTAGTAATGCTTTCGTCACCTTTTACGATGCTAGAAAAGAGGGTAGACGGTTTTAGAAGTGTAGCATATACATCAAACATTCTAAAGTCACCAGAATCTAAGAAGTCCGATTTAACAGCTGAGTAGAGAGGGATAGAAGATTGCTTTACCACTAAGTGCGAAAGAGATTAATTTTATGTCTCTTTCATACTAGTAAAGCAGTGTTGTATCGTGCTGTCAAAACTACTATTACTTATTGACAACTATAGTAGCATAGACATCGAACATTCTAATGGCAGAAGGTGCTATTATACAAAGGAGAACCGGCAAGAATGTATGGAGCCCTGGCTAATGACCAATGACGTTAAGCGATATGTCGTTGGAAAGGTTTTTTTAATCTCTACAACTTTTACTGTGGCGGCTTATCTCGAATTGCTGCAGGAAAAAAGTTATGGCCAAGTAAAAGAAATTAATTTAATGAAAAAATAAGTTATAAGAATGTATTGTAAACGTCTGAAATACACATATACAGATAAAATTACACCCAGTAAAAGGCAACTTGTGACAGGTATAACATCTAGGGCCTCCGTAAAACCGAAAATGGGAAGCAGCCGTTAAATATCCAACGAGTAATATGATATAGATATACATTGAATATAATTAAAAGCTCAAAGCGTGAATCTTTCACTGTCTAAAAGACAGGCCTCAAGCTTTTAAAAAATGTTAAAGTTGTTTATAGGTATACTTGCTTACTTCTTAATTCCTGTTCCACCAGTCGCCTTTTATAAATTAATGTGTATTTAAGATGTTTACAATGAATTTGCCCTTTTAAACCCCCAGATAGGTGTGGCGACATACGCCACGGCTCAAGGCGGATCGGTGAATGAATTGGCGATGAAATAATTTACACTTAAAAAAAACAAGCGAAACTCACGTCACTACTGTTAAGGCTTGTATACATGCCAATGACCTTGTGCATACAAACGGAGCCGCATTTTGAATTTATTATAAAAAAAATAACACATATTTTAGAAAAGTAACAAAACCAAATTATTTTCGTTTGTATTGCAAAGCATATTTTTTTTTTTTTACTTTTTTAAAAAAATGAAGGTGTAAAGTGGTATTATACCAACGATTTGGAGGTGATTTGGTGATATTTTTTCTTATTATTTGATACCGATACATACATTCTGGCTAAACCAAATTACGTATCAAATCATGTAGATTACTACCTATTTTGTTTGAGATATAATTTCTCAATAAATTCCGACGAAAAGTTGCTTCATCTGCACGCTGTTTTTAAGCATTTCTCGAGAGAGCAGCCTTAAGGCTGCGTTTCAACCACAGATATCCCATGCGTAGCGAAGGTTGTATTCGTTAAGGACCAATACAATCGCTTCATTTACTCAGCCTCGCTCAGCGCAAGTGATTCTATTGGTCCGTAACAAACACATCCCTCGCTACGCATCCTCGCACATCTTTGGTGGAAACGCACCCTTATAGTGCCTGTCCAATTGCGCGAAGCGAGGCAGTGATGCGGAGAAACTGAGAAAGTGACTCACGTGGTGCGGAGATTTTATGCAATTCCATTGGTTAAAATTTCTCCGTTTTTTTTTATATTTGAGATAGTTTTGGTTTTGACTCTACTCTTTGTTTCTCCGCTCCGCTGTAATGGCCAAGCACCCTAAGGGTGGGAGGGTCCATTACGCCCATTACATGTAAAATCTCCGCACCACGTGGGTCACTGATATTTTCACTGACATTATAGGCACCCTTATACTCGTATCAAGAATAGCTTGTAAAAAATACAGCCGACTTCCAAAAAAAAAACACTACAAAGTATAAAATAACTTTAATTTCGAAAGTCGGTGTTTTTGGTTATTTCTTCGTTTTTTGACACCGACTTCCGAAATTAAAGTTATTTTATACTTTGTAGTGTTTTGTTTATGGAAGCCGGTTCTATTTTTTTTTTTGTAAAAAAGTTTTTTCTTTTTCACTTTTTAGTGGTACCTGCGTACCCATTCACAGCGTACCGGCGTGATGCTATGTTATGAACTGGTGTAAACAATACACAGATATGTGATTTCAGCAATCCCGATCCATTTGTTATCATTTATTGAAGAGTTCCGTTGCCTACCTCCGAAGTTCTTCATCAATTCTTCATCAAATTGAAATGGGACCAGTCCGGGAAAATACTCTTTCAGACAATAAATAATTGTCCAAATCGGTTGACAATGGCGAAAATATCGCTCAACATACATTTTTCATGGGATCCCATCATCAGATCTTTACTTATACCTTCCATCATCAGCTCAGCAACGTGCGATGATGATTACCAGGCACAAATATCTGAATGGCGTTAGAAAGTTTATGAAAATATTGCATGTGCCTTTAAAATTTTAGGGTATCCTTCGATTTTCATCGGATCCCATCACCAGATTCTGACTTGGTGACAATGGGACCACCTCAGGAGTATAGACTTTCGATTAAAAATATTCAGATAGTTAATATCTCAGAGCGTACCGGACATAGGTAACCCTAAAGAACCGTCTAATGGATGCATTGCAAGGAATGCACTCAAGTACGTATCAATACTTATATAGATTATGTAGTTCAAGAATTCTCCACAAAACAAAATAGGTCGAAAACTGATAGTACAGAGTGACAACATAATAATTTCTTTGAATTATTTAATAGCTGATATCAGTAGCTATCTTTATTATGCTGCTGCTTGGCTTATCACGTACACGTTTAAATGGGCTACATTTAAGTGCATATCAAAATAAGTACCAGTTCTCTGAGAAATCTATATATTTTACTTTATACTTATAAAGCTGAAGAGTTTGTTTGTTTGCTTGAACGCGCTAATCTCAGGAACTGCTGGTACGATTTGAAAAATTCTTACAGTGTTAGATAGCCCATTTATCGAGGAGGCTATAGGCTATATATAATCACGCTAAGACCAATAGGACCGGAGCAGACGAAGTTGCGCGGGTCAACTAGTTTATTATAAAAGAAATGATTGTGGTGCAATAGTATACTTACAAAACAATTTAATTATTCCTCATACCGGCAAGCCTTTTCCCTGGTATATTGGTGTCGGCTTCCTGTAAAACCGTATCCCGCTGAATACCAGTATTTAACGTGAAACGGCTGCCTTCCAGACCTCCACAAGCCATTCCACCAGTCCAGAAGACTGGCGTCAGATTTTCTGGCTTCTGTCTATCCGCAACGGCTGTCAAAGAACTACAAATGACAACCGGGACTAATGGCTTTCCGAGGCAAGGAGGAGTCCGGTGGTCACCCATCCACAGACAGACCTCGACGAGTGTAGCTTAACCTTGAAGATCACCCGTGCGGCTGTTATAATTTAGCCACGAGCTCCTAAACTAAACTCACAAAACCCTGAAAGAACCTTTTGAATCAATAAGCAAGTACCTACAATCTGAACAAAACAACCTACAAAGCGTTTTGCCCAAAATTAATTACAAACTTAGCTAATTTAATTTTCTTCCCAAGATAAAATATTACTTAAGTACTGTACTATGAGTTTATTATTAAACTAGTTGACCCGCACAAATTATTCTGCTCCGCTCCTATTGGTCTTAACGTGATGATATCTCTATGGACAAGAACGTGCAAGAAACTCCACGAATACTTTTTTAAATATTTTTTTTTACACTAAATTATTTAAGCTTTTATGTTCGAAAATGTACTGTTCCTGAGCTGTATCTCATCAAGTATTCAAATGACTATAGTGAAAACATCACGAAGAAAAATATACAGTTAAAAAAAAATTACTTTGTCAAAAAACTCGACCGCTAAAACTACTAAAAAGTTCGAAACAAGTCCCTTTTCAAGCAGCAGTTGGTGGCATCAGATTGCTTCAATTGACAAAGTCAATTTTTTTATTTCCTACATTTTAGTGAGTTACATTTTTGGAATCTTCTCCTCAAGCCCTTTATACTGATACTCCACTCAATAGGTTCGGAAAATTAAAAAAAAAAATTGTAGGCATAATATGGCGTCAAAAATCGTCAATTTTAATTTTTATATACCCAGTGTCACTCACAATCAAGACGAATCTAACGACACCTCTCAATCTAAAACCCATCGAACCGTTCAGGCCGCAGAGCGTGCCAAACAATTATACATACATTATCTCGAAAAACATAATAATCCTTCTGCACAGTGCGCAGTCGAGTAAAAATAAAGTAAACTAATACGGACGAATGAATACGCAAAAGAAAATATGAACGATAAAATCGTTAAACGAGAAACCAGAAAATAACAATGTAGACAATAGCCGCAGTCCGTCGAGCACGCGCCCTTTTAGAAACTGAATTCACTTTGTTAGCTCAATTATAATCAAAATTGTTTTATTTATTTAAATAAATATACTTAAAACACGCTTTAAAATTCACGAAACAATTTTCGATATCCATTGCAAATTATTTAAACTATTGCTGGCAGAAAATATTTGAAATATTATATTTTAAAACAACGGCAACGTTTGCATTCGCGATTCAGTCGCAAACTGTCAAAAATGTATGGAAATTGGCTTTTTTGACAGTTTGCAACTGCCATACGAATACGAACGTTGTTATTAATAGCATTGGTCCTCAGGTGAGATGAGATGAAACACGAGCCTTCAGATTAATAAGCCACTAAAATGTCAATTTTTTTTTTCATTACTACATTGCGATGCCTGGCCGCAGATTAAGAGTGAAAAAAAAGAGTTGAGCAGAAAGATGCGACCCCGATGACACATTTCCCATAAAAAATATTATACCAGAAGAATAATTAGGACAATTTCTATGAAAATGTCGCATTGTCGCTATTTCGCACATGTCTTAGCCCTGAAGCAGCTCAAATGGACTAACAATTGCACGGCGCATCAACGTATTTCAAGCCATCCGAGTTTAGTTGACTCGAACCGTGTGTACCAACACTTTAGTGCCGGAAACACTGCGTTAACATAGTTATTTATAAACTCAGTTTATAGGTAAATAGTTATTGTTTGGACTGGGAGTTAGTTGCGGTGTTCATGGTCCATTACGGCTAGTGGGACGGCAGAGTTCCAAGGTCTTGGCAAGACGCGTATAGAAAATATTAATTTTATTAATATTTTTACTGTATGAAAACACATCTTCTATTAGTATATGTTTAAAATTCGTCCATACTAACATTTAACATAACATATTTAGTTCATTTCTCTCACAAAGGTACCTACATTGTTTCAGAATAACATACATTTTTGCCTTTCGCTAGAACCTTTGTGAGAGCTGGAGTCTAAACTAGGTTCGGGACCTGTATGACAGAATACTGGTGACTAAGTGACTGACAGACAACGTAGAAAGCTAAAATTTGGCATAAAGATTCCTTGGGGAGTGAACAGGATTTCCGGACATTCTTACGAGAACGGAAAAAATGGCATATTACTACTGAAACCAGAAACAAAAAAAAATGCACGAGGCTTCTTTATATTATGCAGATGAGCAGTAAACGTACGCATTTTTGGAAATTTAATCTAACGAGGAAAAAATTTGTACTACATCTATACAGTGTTCTGCTTAAAATATAATGCACTAGTGCACGTCACGCGGTTTCACACGCGTAGTTCCCGTTCCCGTGGGAGTACGGGGATAATAATATATAGCCTATGTTACTCCCTGAAAATGTAGCTATCCAATGCTAAAACAATTTTTCAAATCGGTCCAGTAGTTTCGGAGCCTATTCAATTCAAACAAACAAATCTTTCTTCTTTATAATATTATATAGATATATATATGAAGATACAGATGACTTTGAAAACAATGTAAAAATCGATCAAGAAAAAATAACAAGGTAACACTCACTGCACACTCTGCTCACTCCAGGATAGACTGACCACTAACTGACTTTAAACGAAGCCAAATCAATTACGGTCTAGCCGCTAGGGTTGTATCGAGCATAACACACAAATTTACCGTCAGTATACCGAGAGAATATCGTTAAACGCTGGTATTCTGTGGCAGTAATCCCCGCTTACGGATACCTGGTTCGTGAGCAAGCGACTCGAAATTTCGCCGAGAATTTCGTCGAGAATTTCAGGTTGCAATTGCAGGTAAATTCGCTGCTTTTAAGTACAGGTCGCATGCATAAATTGGCCGTAAATGGGTCATGCTGGTTACACTGGATTATCAATCTTCTTTCTCTGCTAGTAAATCTAGTTAATACTTGAAGTAAAAACTTTGTAGGTACCCCTTTTTACGAAAATTATACGTAGGAGCATGAAATTTGGCATGGTTAAAGTTTAAATGGAAAAGGAAAATATTGTTTTGTAATCATTCCTAAATCTGTTATAATTATTATATTACTAGTTGACCCGCGCAACTTCGTCTGGTCTTAGCGTGATGATATTTTACCTATATAGCCTTCCTCGATAAATGGGCTATCTAACACTGAAAGAATTTTTCAAATCGGACTAGTAGTTCCTGAGATTAGTGCGTTCAAGTTAACAAACAAACAAACTCTTCAGCTTTATATATTAAGTATATATAGATTAGTGATACTGCCAAAGTGCCAACATTACGAGCGACCGCAAACGTTTTAGCCAATATTCTGCAAACGCTGTGGGAAGCGGGTTTCAGAATAACACTTCACTATTATTAATGGCGTTGCATAAGAGCGAAATTGTGTAATATAATATTTATGATGAACGAATTTGAATTAAGGCTCCCGCAGACAGTCGCGACTTGACAATGAGGTTTTGATACAATATGTTTATTTTTAGAGAATATGAGGTGTGGTTTTGCAAGATTTTGAACCTATAAACACAAAAATGTTTGTTTTTTTTGACGCCCTAACTAGTGAACAATTAAAAAAATGTTTCAGAATTAAACTCGATCCAAAGAATGACATAAGAACGTCAATTCTGTGTATTCATTTTTCGCTATCAATTATCCCAAGGGAAAATACTCCCGGGACAAAAATAAGCCAATGTGTTATTCCAGACTATAATCTACCTCTGTGCCAAATTTCATGAAGATTCTTTCAGGCGTTCTGACGTGAAAGAGTAACAAACATACATTCATACTCACAAACTTTCGCATCTATACTAATATATATAGCTGAAGAGTTTGTTTGTTTGTTTGTTGGCTTGCACGCGCTAATCTCAGGAACTGCTGGTCCGATTTGAAAAATTCTTTCAGTGTTAGATAGCCCATTTATCGAGGAAGGCTATAGGCTATATATCATCACGCTAAGACCAATAGGAGCGGAGTAGACATGAAAAATGTGTCGCAGACGAAGTCGCGCGGGTCAGCTAGTTTATATTATTAGTAGAATATTGTGTAGATATAGATTACTCGTAACACCAAGTTTGCGTTGAAACACATCAAACTAATAATTAATTATTCGAAAACGGACTCTCATTAATTAACGGTGCAGATGCCTAGCGTTTAATTTTCACACCTACTCGATTGGCTTCCGACGAGCTATAACAACAAAACAATTGTAATTAACTAGTTGATACGCGCAACTTCGTCTGCTCTGCTCCTTTTGGTCTTAGCGTGATGATATATAGCTTATAGCCTTCCTCGATAAATGGGCTATCTAACACTGGAAGAATTTTTCAAATCGGACTAGTAGTTCCTGAGATTAGCGCGTTCAAGCAAACAAAAAAAAAACAAACAAACTCTTCAGCTTTATATATTAGTGCGCCCAGAAACTGGGCTAGCCCGTTGTATGAGTTTGGTTAGCGAAGACCGAAGACACGTTCTTTTTCTAACAAATATTTCAGCTATTTCTTTCTCATTCTATTCATTAAAAAGATTTTAAGATTTTCTTAAAACCTTATTGGCAACATGAAACAAGAGGGCCAATAGGGATGATGCAAATACAGAATTTAAGAGAATGTTGTTAATAAAATGATAAAAAAGTATAAAATAAAGGCCACTGCAACATTTTTATTTTAGTTAATAACGATTTTTAACAAAAATAATGAATTAAAGTAACGTGAAGCGGAACGTATTTAAAAACAAAAACGCACGTAGTTATAACAACGAAAAGGTAACCTTATGTGTTTGAGTAAGAACAGACAGGAGTGACGTTATCATCCGTTTTCGCGCGAAAATTTAATCTGTCGGTTTAAAACGCAATTTTGGTAATTAATTAAAGCGTTTTCATTTGTTATTTTTTTATGGTCTATTCTAGATGGAATCTTTAAAATTAAAGCAAACATGGATTTATTGCATGTTCCCTATTCTACAAAGTTTTAAATAACGTTCGCATTCGCATGTTAATCGCAAACTGTCAAAAAAACCTCAATTTCCATACATTTTTGACCCATTGCGACTGAGATCACAGCGTCAATAATATTGTAAATAAAAAAAGACAAATGGAGCAGATAAAAATGGCATAGATAAAAAAAACATTCCGGTATTTATTCTGTGTTGTCGCTTCTCACCGGCCAGTCTTTTGTCTTGCGTATGACGGTTCACTTTCTGACGCCCGAGAGCCGGCGATGGGAAAATCGAGCTGGAAATGATCGTTTACATACTCGTACAACGAGTCATATTTCAGCTGGGAAATAGCGCTGCTTTTCAAATTTTCAACTGCATTATTCATTTGTAACAACAGATTACTCATAGGCTTTTGTTTTGGTGTTCCTCAATGTTTTTATTGATGCAATTTGTAGAAACACTAAAGAAATTGTGTCGATTCTTGTATTTCAAATCGTTCAAATGCAAACCGCAACCCTGCTTGGCGCCAAGCTATTTCACACGTTGCATTTCTTACATAGACTAAGATAAGAATGTAAGAAAGTGAGTTATTTGAAAAAATAAGGATTGCTCCGTAACTGTGCGACCAAATACCTACACCAAAACGTTTTGGGAACACAGTCATAGTGCGTACAGCTAAGGAGTGAAATTCCCTGCCGGAGTCTGTGTTGCCTGATAGCTACAACTGGGAGTCTTTAAGTCAAGAGTGAATAGGTTACTTCTAGGCAAGCGTGCTCCATCTTCGACCACATCATCTCTTACCATCAGGTGAGATAGTGGTCAAACGCGAGCCTATCAATAGTAAAAAAAAACAATCAATTATAGGTATCAGTGGGTCTAAAAACGCCAATTTAGTAGAATCATAATATTAATAATACAACAATCTGTCACATTTCATTTTCATCTTTATCGCTAAAGCATTAGGTTCAAGGTTGATTGGGAAAATTTGACAGTTTCGAGTAGTTTGCTGGCTGATTCTACTTAAGTGACCTTTTTAGACCTGCAGGTATAGTTAGCACGAGTCGTGAGCACAGATGAATGCAGCAGGTTGATCTCGTCAATGTCCGGTGGGCGAACGAAACTTGCAAGCGCTATAGACGATGAGCATTGACTGACGAACCAATAACGTGAGGCGTCAGAGCTGTCGTCGTCAAACTGACTAATGCAGAGTGTGCTCACGACTCGTACTGGTTATTATACCTACAACACATGCAACTCTCATACCCTTACTTTTAATTTTCAACTAATTCATGAATTAAAATTAGGGAAATTATTCCACGAAATATTTGAAATGTTTTTTATTCCGCCTGTGTATGACACCTCGTCGTAGGGGACCGCTATTTCTGTCGTACAGCTAATTAGCGATAACCACGCCCTATTTAACACACCTGTAAAACAGTGACCCCATTTCAACCCTCCCGAAAAAACTTTGAACTCCAACCCTCTCCGACCCTCTGTTTTTTCTTTTAAACCGACAAAAAATAAAAATGTTTACTCTTACTCTATACAAGTATACTGTGTTACATTACAACGTGCCCATAGAGCCGTTAATTAATGTTAATTTGGATCAATTAGTAGTAGTCGGTATTGTTGATTTTAGATGTTTTGACTTATACGCCGTTTTGGAATGGGATGAGATGGAATGCATAGGAGTTTTTTTATTTGCATTAATTACGACGGATCATAATATCTTTCTTTGGAACATACTTCCTCAAGAAATCAGGACTAACAACGTTCTGGAGTGGCGTACCGCGTACCGGAAGACGCAGCGTTGGAAGGCATCCCACAAGGTGGACCGATGACCTGGTGAGGGTCGCGGGTAGCTGATGGATGCAAGACGCACAGGACCGGTCGTTGTGGCGACATAATGGGGGAGGCCTATGTCCAGCAGTAGACGTCTTTCGGCTGACATAATGCTGATGTTGGGTGTCTACCATCTCCTGCAAACGAGGAGATGGTAACTCTTTCGGTATGGACACGCTTAGCACTACTTCAACTCCCTATATTTTCTTCATTTGTACTGTATTCGTTGCTCTTGTGTTTATAACAAACAAATGTTTTCTATTCCATTTTTAGGGTTCCGTACCTCAAAAGGATAAAACGGAACTCGTATAAGATCGCTTTGTTGCCCGTCCGTCTGTCTGTCAAGACCCTTTATATCGGAAACGCGTGAAGGTATCGAGTTAAAGTTAAAACCATATGCTCAGGTGCACAGTCCCTTGCAGCTGTGAAAAAATCAAAGTTCTAAGTTAACGTAAAAAAGATACGTCAGTTTATGCCGCAAAATAAAAACGTACATTTCGACACTCTCAAGGGAATCAAAATGTATAGGGTATTTTTCGTTGACCTAGAACTATGAAATTTGTCAATTAATACCGTCTTATAATACAAGTATAGGAAAATGTCTGAAAACTATACATTTGTCATTAAATCATAAAAAATAAGTCTTTATTTAAAGTAATATGTACCTACAAATTTGTACGGAACCCTCGGTGGGCGAGTCCGATTCGCACTGGGCCCGTATTTTTTTCTTTAAATACGAACCTTTCGTATATGTGTGTTAAAACAAACTGTCAATGTAAAGGTATCGTTCAGTTCACAAGTTAACAGTTTACTCACGGGCTCGGCTGTTGGTTCGTTTGTAAACACGGACCGACGCCACATTCCGCTGGTGAATGAAGGAAAACATTAGAGCAGACAGTGGACGTAGACGATGATAGGTCGGCGTTGTGGAATGGGAAATGTAGCGAGAATATTCCCTTTTTTAACCGACTTCCAAAAAAGGAGATTCTCAATTCGGTGTGTATTTTTTAAATGTATGTACACCGATTACTCCGAGGTTTCTGATCCGATTTCTGTGATTCTTTTTTAGTTCGATGCAGCTTAACTTTTAACTGTGGATTAAAAATGGCCATTTGACAGATTTTATAAAGAAAATAAGTCAAACTGCCATTTTTATTCCTCAGTCAAAGGTTATCTGACGATTGAAAAATCGGCCCTTAGTGACATAACTCCAACCTTTATATTGGCCTCTCATACAGGAACTCAAGGCTGACTTCCGAGTACCAACGTAGACAACATTACAGATAAGTGTTCACTACGAAAGAAGTACTCAGAAGTTGTGTTCGTCCGCAGTAAACTTCGGGAAACGAGCTACAGACATGCAACACCTTGTCGAGAACTTGTACCGAGAACGTAATAAATGTAGAACTTCTATCAAAGCAAAGGATTTATAGGAAATTACCTAGAAACGGCGCAAAATGCAGTACTGCAAAGGTAGATAAGGATATTTGAAACCTGCACACTGCGCGTGGACTACCTAAGTATGAAAAGTTATACCTTAACTAGGCAAACGTTGTTTTGCAAAATAAAAAAGAAATAGCCTACCACCAGTTCTCATACCTACCGAATATACACTCAAAATTTCATAAAAATCGGTCGAGCCGTTTCGGAGGAGTTCGGTAACAAACACCGTGACACGAGTTTTTTTTTTATGGAAAGAACCGGCCAAATGCGAGTCGGCCTCTCACACGAAGGGTTCCGTGCCATGTATAAAAACACGTTTCTTGTATGGGAGTCCCTTTTTATTAATTTGTATTATTTGTTTTTATAGCGGCCATAGAAATACACACTCTGAAAATTTTACCTGTCTTCATATTACGGTTCTTGAGATACAGCCCGCTGGCAGACAGACGTACGGACGGACAGCGGAGGCTTAGTAGTAGGGTTCCGAATGAAAAAAAATTAAAAATTCATGTTATGTTTCGTAGATAATTTATGTCCCTAATACCAGAAAAATAATCGATTACTTCCGTCACGTATAGAAAACATGAAATTGACATTTTATTCAATCAATTTATCTTAGTAAATGTAGTAGGAACTTTTATTTTTTGTTGCGGTAACCACCCCAATATTATCTTGTTTAATGACTATAAAGAATTGAGGTATTACATATTATTAAAAATACTCTTTCTGCACACATACCTAGAATTTTTATCAAAAAACCTTGTGAACACGATGAGCGCATTCACCAAAAAATTGCTTCATTGGAAAAGTGATATCAAGGAAAGTGGACTCATGCAATGCTTGCAGAGTACTGCTGGTTTTGTTTTATATTAGGGAGACACCAATGACAGGCAAAATTAAACAAAAACCTTTATTTTTCACTCTTGAAAACAATATTTAGTTGATAAAAGCTACGAAAAACTGTCAAAATTAAAAATGAACCTCTTAAAATTTTATTGATTTACGTTCCTAAGTTTTCTGTGCTATGATACTCTTGTTGTTTTATGTACAAACAACAAGAAGATAGAATGCATGCCGCTGAGATGAAGATGCTGCGTTGGTCGGGAGGTATAACGTTGCTGGATCGTATTCGAAACAGCTACATTCGCGGCAGCTTCCGAGTAAAACTCATCCAGGAAAAACTAATGGAGGGCCGTCTCAGATGGTACGGTCATGTCATGCGTCGCCCACCAGAACATATGACGCGACAAGTATTCGAAATGTTTCCAGCCCCAAAAAAGCGAGGTAGACCCCGACTCACATGGATAGCCGCTGTAGATAAGGACATGAAGGGCGCAAATGTCACATCTGGGACGACTCAGGACAGAATGTCCTGGCGAAGAATGACTGGGAGAGCCGACCTCAAATGATGGGACCAAGGCTAGGAGGAGTAGTTGTATAAAAATATACAAAAATATAATATTAATAGTGAAAACAGAATCAAAAATAAACGAGATATAATTATTTTAAACAAAAATATCTGTGTCTCTCGCGAAAACGCTGTTTTCTATGGCAGCTGTATAGGCGTCATGGACTTCTCTTTCTAATTGTAATCTTTGAAGCTTTATAACTTCGTCGCTGACGAAGGTATTTAAAAATAATTTTATGATTGTATAATAGAGCTAATAATAGTATTTCATTTTGCAAATAAAAATCGCATGCATATTCCCTATTGCAAATGACATAATCAAATCTGGTGGTTGTTGCGTAGTGTTTTCAGCCTAGTTTGAATAAATAGCTTTTGTTTTTACAAGAAAGAAAGAATGACATTTCACTTCACGTAAACATCACCTGAGTCTACTCGGTGAGATGTTGACAGAACAGGCTGCCTGAAGCATGTGCTCGAAGCAAGAGTTTGCCGCGACTTGTGTATCACCGTTTTGTACCTCTAGCCGAGTTCGCCTCTAATGATACTTCTGACCAGGGCTGTCCAAAGTGCTGCCCGCGTGCCGTGTTTGGCCCGTGGCTAATATTTATGCGGCCCGCAATATGTTCCTAATGTACCACAATCTCATTTTACTTTTTTTTTTTTTTTTTTTGTAAAATCACATACCTAAATGGACAATAAATTACACTTCACATAACTTACTTAATAGACTAAGATACCGTATTTATTTCTTTATACAACTGGTTTAAAAGACTCGTATTCAGCGCCATAACTCATGGAATTATAATACATGAATGAAGAATTAATAAAGGTAAAAATAATCAACTTCTTTTAAGAAACGATATAATACAACCTTTCATCCTTTGATTTGTATTGACAATTAAACATATTTATTGGTTTTACAGGCAAAAAAAAATTAGCTTATTTTGTCTGATAATACTTTCGAAGAAATGATAAAGAATCTGAGGATTCATCCATCATAAAATATATATATATTTTTTTGCTGTTAATTTATAAACTGAAAACTAAAGTATTTTCCATACAAATGCTACAGAAAAGTCACGCACGTATTCCATGGAAAAGTTGTTAAATCACTTATTAATGAGCATGAGCTGGGTCTTACTGAAAATAATCAGATCGTCGTCTGTTCATAAAGCTAATATTTTTTTTTTTCAATACCGCAGACGTACGGTCCCGCATAGGTAATCCCGCATTTCAGATTTCGCAAAAAAGTTACGGGGTCCTACTTTTTCGGGATTGGATTCCCGCGACCGTACTATGGCCGGGACTGCCCTGCTTTAGACATTTCACACAAATGTGACACAATACTACAAACTGAAACTTTTCCCCACAATAGTTTTATCAGACAATGGCACACTCGCATACGACGAAAAGTTATAATTGCATACAACATGTTACCTAGTTGAAAAGCGAATATAATGTCTGCATAGGTAAACTTTACTGCGATGTTTCGAGTTGGCTTTGGCGCTAGTTCGTTCCTGTATTGTGTTTTAGATCGAGTTTAAAATGCAGTTAGTTTTAATTGGTGGTTTTCGCAAGCATCACAATCATATCTGTAACAAGTACGTACGCTTACCCTCGGCGAAAATTGCAGTCAATGCTTACCTGTAAACAATAAAATACACTGTTAATAGAAGAAACGATCAAAGCCGGTTTATAAAACACAGTGTTTTATCTAAGATTTTCGTGTGTCGATATAAAGCAAAAAACTTTTTACAAAAAAATATAACCGACTTCCAAACAAAACAGTACAATGAATAAAATAACCTTAATTTCGGATGTCGGTGTTTTTGGTTTTGTTTCTTTGTTTTTTAACACCGACTTCCGAAATTAAGGTTATTTTATTCTTTGAAGTGTTTTGTTTGGAAGTCAGTTATATTTTTTTGTAAAAGTTTTTTATTTTTCATTTTGAAGCGGTGATACTTGGATGACGTCTTCGTCAACGCAGAAATTAAAAAAAAACGAAAATGCTCATACCACAAAAACTACTGAACCAAACTGAATCAAATTTTTATGGGACCAAAGGGCAAGTATACTGCATTGAACTAAAAAAGAATCACAGAAATCGGATCAGAAACCTCGGAGTAATCGGTGTACATACATTAAAAAAAAATGCCCACCGAATTGAGAACCTCCTCCTTTTCTGGAAGTCGGTTAAAAAGAAGCAATTTACTTACTATCGATTCAATGTAGATTGGACAACCAAATAATTATGGCGAAATTACGTTTATTCCGGTTGACCTAAATTTTCTCAAAATAATAATGCAAGTTCATAAGCGTTCACTAATAAATGAATGAATATGCAACGTTCTTCAATTGTATTACGAAAATCACACAAAGCGAACGTTACTAGATCGGACACCAGAAGCTCCTCGAAATTAGTACGAACACTTGAGCAGTACCACGTACCGGAAGACGCAGCGTTGTAAAGCTTCCCACAAGATGGGCTGATGACCTGGTCAGGGTCGCGGGTAGCCGATTGTTGTGGCGACACTTGAGGGAGGCTTATGTCCAGCAATGGACGTCTATCGGCTGATATGATGATGACATGAGCATTAACTTTGATAGGTGAGCGCAGGTTGGACTACGTGAGAGCTGTTAAATTTTAATAACATATTAATGTAGAATAACATCGAGGACAAACTAAATTTCAAATTGTTTCATAGTTTGGAGCACGACACTGTCAGAAGTTGTCCTGACTCAACTAATGGCTACTGTGCTAATTGTTATATATAGACAAATAAATAGAATTGAAGTACCAAAATAACAGCTTTTCACTTAATGCATACGATAATAATACGACTTACTAACGACAAAATTATGACTTGTAACAAAAAATTTTAAACCTATGACTTACAAAAATGTCGGTTAGAAATAAAAACCAATAAAAATTATGTACACCGCAAAAAAAAAAACAAAATTATGAATAGACGTGGACGAAGCCGAGGGCAACTGCCCACCGCGGACCGTGGACGAGTCAATGGGTTTAAAATTAAAATAGGAATAAAAGCGTGTACACCCACCAGTTGGATTTAGGTTCGGCAGTTGATCACTTTTAGTGCTTCACGATTTTAATTTTCTTACCTGGCGCTTGAATTTACTACTATACATTTAATATTGTTTTTACAATTACATCTATCCAAGTATATACATTAATATTATAAAGAGGAAAGATTTGTATTTTATATATTTATAACGAATAAACTCAAAAACGACTAAACAGATTTCAAAAATTCTTTCATCATTCGAATGCTACATTATTCCGGTGTAACATAGGCTAATTTCTTCAAATAATAAATATATTATTTGAAGAAATTCGGGATCCTTAAGAGAATTGCAGCGCGGGCGAAGTGCCAGTTTAATAATAAAATAAGAATAAAAACAGTACAATGGTGTACAATAAAGTATTTATAAATAAATAAAATAAATGAGCACTTGTTAAACGATAAGTACCAATATTATAGAATTGTTCACAGCAGAAGTCGTATTATTATCCTGATTGCATTATAATAGGAATTATTACCACTTGCTTCAATATAAATGTTACGACTACGAGTATAAAAACATAATATTTATGACATGAACGAATTTCCTAACAATGCAGTTTTAATAACCTATGTTTCTCAATTAAATCTTTCATAATTATATTTTCATTTAATTTTTTTGTGTTGGTTTTAATTTATTGATTTCTAAAACTCTTTTCCCATATTGGCAATGTTTGCCATTTACGATAACTTCTAAGGATTTAAATCTCTGAATCTCCCAGGGTATAACTTACAACTATGTATACTAATACCAAATAATCAGGCATTTCGAAATAATTTCAGAAAAAAACCAGACCCCAATTTCGAGTTACGAAGACAAAAATTTCAATAACACCGCTTTCATTTTATGCTGCCATTTCAGAATGGGGGTAACGCATCTATAGTTTATACATCATTGGTCTCGGTTAGCATTTTACCGTCGTCTTTTTTAAATTATTTTCAGTGCGCTTGATATTCTGAACAGCCGGCCAGGAAAATGCAGGTAGAAACTTTAGCCGAGAATTTCCTTCGAGATATTTCGCTACGAAACCGAATTCCTTCCTTTACCAACAAACAAAATGACATGCCATAATAAGGTGCTGTAATTCTTGTGAAACTTACTTTCAAAAACGGAATTCTTAACTTCTTGTTGCGCGAAGTTTAATTGAAAAGTTTTTCAAAGGTTTCTGAACTCTGAACAATTCGTTCTTTGTCACTGGTTCTACCTCTAGAACGCTCCTTTCATTTGACTGGGTTCATGTTAACGCTTGTTCCTCCCCAGGTACGTGAATGGCGTTTGCATGGCTTCTTGGTTGGAGTTATACTTACCTAACATTTTCATTGTTTTCCCTATATTTTTATTATTCTGCTGAAATGTAAATATCTTTTAGGAAATATTATTTTAGTATAGTTTACCGACTGATTGTACGAAAAAAAAACCAGCTAAGTGCGAGTGAGACTAATCATGTTACTTGAATCTATACTAATATTGATAATATCCGCAAGAGAACCAAGGTTACCGACATAGCCCGAAGGATCGCCAAACTAAAGTGGCAGTGGGCACACATTGCTCGCAGAACAGATGGTCGATGGGGCCGAAAAGTTCTGGAGTGTCGACCGCGTACTGGAAGACGCAACGTTGGAAGGCCTCCCACAAGGTGGACCGATGACCTGGTGAAGGTCGCGGGTAGCCGATGGATGCGAGACGCACAGGACCGGTCGTTGTGGCGACGCGCGCGGGGAGGCCTATGTCCAGCAGTGGACGTCTTTCGGCTGATATGATGATGATGATTGTGAAATCAACGTTATTAAAATTAACATAATGTATAGCACTATCATTCCGTTGGTTACCAAAAGGTAACCAACGGAACCCTACTACTAAGCCTCCGCTGTCCGTCCGTCCGTCTGTCTGCCAGCGGGATGTATCTCCAGAACCGTAATAGGAAGACAGTTAAAATTTTCAGAGTGTGTATTTCTATTGCCGAAATAAAAACAAATAATAAAAATTAATTAAAGGGGACTCCCATACAAGAAGCGTGTTTTTGTACATGGCACGGAACCCTTCGTGTGAGAGTCTATGATGATACTAATATTATGAAGGTAAAGAGTTTGTTTGGTTGAACGCGATAATCTCAGGAACTACTGGTTCGAATTGAATACTTATTATAGTGTTGGATAGCTCATTTATCGAGGAAGGCTATATGCTATATATCATCACGCTACGACCAATAGGAGCGGAGCATTCATGAAAAATGTGACGCAGATGAAGTTGCACGGGTCAGCTAGCACCATATATATTTCACAGGTTTTTCCTGTAACGGACATATAAACAGCCAGATAGAAACACGAGTGATCCTATTAGGGTTCCGTTTCTTCATACGGTTTTGGGAACCCCAAGAAGTAACAAAATCGACAAGGCAAATTGACACTTCTCCCTCTTCTTCCTATGCACTGGCTTTGCATTCTTCTAGACTGTCAAAAAAAAGCGATCGTCGAAATTCTAGTGTATGTAAGTTGCTGACCACGTGAATTTTTAGTAACGCATTTTGGTCTCTTTGGTTAATCGTTGTATTTAATTTTTTTGTGTGTTTAGTGACACAAACAGAATGTTAAATAAACGTTTCAAACAAAAAGCGGCCAAGTGCGAGTCTGACTCGCGCATGAAGGGTTCCGTACAATTGTATTTGTATATTATTTGCGGCAACTGAAATACACACTCTGTAAAAATTCCAACTGTCTAACTATTACGGTCCATGAGATATAGCCTACTGACGGACGGACGGACAGCGGAGGCTTAGTAATAGGGTTCCGTTGGTTTAATCTTTTGGTACGGAACTCTCAAAAGGCAATATTTAGCCGATAAAAATGTATGAAACAGCTGATATTTTTCTCGATTTAGGGTTGATCTCAAAATAAAAGATGTTTCTTTAAAATCATGTGTACTTTGACTCCCTAGGATATTATTAGTGTATTACAAATGACCCTGCATAGGAACTTCGTTTTATAGTAAGCTATACCTAGCTCTGGCGAAATTGTAGGGTGTGGCTGAGTCAACATTAAACCAACGCGAACGATACTCAAGTAGATTGTAGTTTAGTCAATAATGTTCTATTTTGAGGTTCAGACAACCCTTTACTGATATTGCCTGACCAGGTTATTTGAAGCCATGGTGTATGCGTACGGGGTTTCAAATTAAATTGCCTTGCGAAGTACCGCATATTGTCGGTCTAGATCAGACACCTCTTATATACAAAGTCTAATAGAATAAACGCAATACCTCTTAAGGGGTCATTGTACTAATCATTATGAACAACTTTTACTACGGGACCAATCCCGAAATCGCGAAAAAAAATCAGCTGTTCAGTATATTTTGTCGAGTTATACGCACATAAATGTATGGGGGAGTCGAATTTTTTTTTTCGCGATTTCAGTGTTGGTCCCATAGTGAAAGTTGGTCATAATGATGAGTACAATGACCCCTTAAGAGGTATTGCGTTTATTCTGTTACACGTTGTATATTAGTATACATACAAGATGATAATAGATAGCTATATTGTTACTAACTTCTTTTAAGTAATTTGTTTGTATTTTTGTCAGTATGGACCTTTTGCTGTATGATAAACTAGTGGACGTCACGCGGTTTCACCCGCGTAGGTCCCGTTCCCGTGGGAGTACGGGGATAATATATAGCCTATGTTACTCCCTGATAATGTAGCTATCCAATGCTAAAATAATTTTTGAAATCGGTCCAGTAGTTTCGGAGCCTATTCAATTCAAACAAACAAACAAATCTTTCCTCTTTATAATATTAGTGTAGATAAATAAATCAATCATCATCAATACAGGGTGAATTTTTAAGTGTGCCTTCAGGGCCAAATTCATAACTATAAGGAATATCGAAAAACACTGAAAGGAGTCTAGAGACCGATATTGATAAAAACTAATCTGCATCATTGGATTTTTTATTAATCTTTGTTCCTACCCAGGAATCGAACCAGTTGATATTGAAAAACTTTTTGCAAAAAATATAACCGACTTCCAAACAAAACGCTACAAAGAATAAAATAACCTTAATTTTGGAAGTCGGTGTTTTTGGTTTTCTCTTTGTTTTTTTAACACCGACTTCCGAAATTAATGTTATTTTATTCTTTGTAGTGTTTTGTTTGGAAGTCGGTTATATTTTTTTTTGTAAATAGTTTTTTATTTTTCACTTATAAGTGGTGATACTTGGACGACGTCTTCGTCAACGCAGAAATTGAAATAAGCAAAAATGCTCATAAAATAAAAACTACTGAACCAAACTGAATCAAATTTTTACGGGACCAAATGGCAAGTATGCTGCATCGAACTAAAAACGAATCGGATCAGAAACCTCGGAGTAACCGATGCACATACATTAAAAAAAATACCCACCGAATTGAGAACCTCCTCCTTTTTTGGAAGTTGGCAAAAAAACACACCCTCTATTATTACACCATCCGAAAGTGTAGCTCATAAGAATCAAATTCTGGGAAGCAATAACACATGGCAAACTGAAGGAAATCTCTTTTTTTAACAAAATCCTTTTTTAATTTACAAAGAAAAACATGTCGACTCAATGTTTTTTTTTTTCAAAACTCAATGATGCGGTTTAGTTTTCATCAATATCGAGCCCGAGAATCTACAACTGCGTCACTGAATTAAAAAAAAAATATCGGTTACGGTTTAGATAGGCAGCTTTAGTCAGAAAAAAACTATTTTGTTATATAAAATTCTTCCTTTACTGACTGATTGAGTGACTGAGCGACTGACAGACAACGCACAGCCGAAACTACTAGTCGTAGAAAGCTGAAAGGGGTTCAAACTTATTTCTTTTTTGATTTTGTTTTTTTTTTATGTTTTTATCGCAGCGCACAATCTAACATACATATATGGGTAGAGGACACTTCAACTAACAAAAAATGTCATTAACATGGTGCTCTAAAGTATCACGTTGACGAAATATTTGAAGATAAAGTCGCCATGGAGACAATGAAAATCATTAAAAATAAACTTAACGCTTATATTCAGTAGATTGTATTGTTATAGTTCTTGGCTTGATTTAACCACTTATAAATGAAACACTACTATTTTGCGAAATCTATACTAATATTATAAAGAGGAAAGATTTGTTTGTTTGAATTGAATAGGCTCCGAAACTATTGGACCGATTTGAAAAATTCTTTTAGCATTGGATAGCTACATTATCAGGGAGTAACATAGGCTATATATTATCCCCGTACTCCCACGGGAACGGGAACTACGCGGGTGAAACCGCGTGACGTCCACTAGTTCTCAATAAAGTGGCTTTCACGTGTTCTTATTTTTACTTTCTTGCAATAAAAACTTAAATGAAACTGGGAACTATTATTAAATCTGAATCAAATGCATATAAGCACATAATTAAGTAATTTTAATGATAATTGATATTAATTGTTAATCACATGGTGAGTTTTACCTCAAAATATCTCGGCAACGTGTCACTTTGGGGCACCATGTTCTTAACATATTTTGTTTGTTGAAGTGTCCTTTATTCATAAATGTGTTAGATCGTGCGCTGCAACTTTGAAAAAAAAATTAAAATGGCGGGTGGCGGGGGTATGCCAGAATGGTTTTATGCCTTTCGGCATGTATGTTTGTTGGGAAGTTTAGGGGAGCTCTAAGAGAGGATTTCCTGAATTTCCTACGGGAACGGGAAAACACGGGATATGCGCGTACGAAGTCGCGGGAAAAGGTAGTTATTATTATAGAACAAAAACCGCGCAAGTAAAAGCCGGATTCATTCGGTCGACTCGAGTGAAACTTACGTTCGGAAAAAAAGAATTAACGATTTTCATACACACAGCACGGGATTTGTTTCTTGCTGCTCCAAACTAAAATTAGAATCTAAACAAACCATTAGTTGATTAGTCTAGACAACAATGTAAATACAGAACATGATACACATGTGCTTTGAAATGTATTTAAACGAAAAACCGGCAGGTGCGAGTCGGGCTGTCGCACGAACGGTTCCGTACCATAAACCGAGAAATACACGTTTCTTGGCGCCTTAATATTTATTTTTATAGCGAGTAAATACACAATCTGTGAAAATTTCCAACAGTCTACTTATTACGGTTCTTGAGATAGAGCTCGCTAACAAACGGACCGTTGATTGCCAGTTGGGTACGGAACCCTATAAAAGATCAGCGGGTCGAAAGAAGCCACCTTAGCAGAATCAGAAAGCACATCACGCTATCTGTCACTGTCAAATTTTCCCAATCAACCTTGAGTTTAATGCGTTAGCGATAAAGATGAAAATGAAATTTGACAGATTATTGTGTGATTAATATTATAATTCTCCTAAAGTGGCCTATTTAGCCCCCTGGCGCATTCGCATCTCATTCGAAATCTGTCAAAAAAGCCTCAATTCCGATACATTTTTGACACTTGTAATTGACATTCGAATGCGATCGAAATTTAAAAATTAGTAGAATATAAAACTCTTCCGTTACTGGGTGAATCTACTGGTCGTAAAAAACTGTTTGACATAGATCCCTTGGAGAGTGTAGGGAAGCACTAAGAGAGGATTTTCCGAAATTCCTACGGGAACGGGAAAAAAACGGGATATGCGCGTACACAATCGCGGGCAAAAGTTAGTAGCTTATACTTATGGTAAGTGGAAATTAGATACAAAACTGGCCAAGTGCGAGTCGGACTCGCGTGCAAAGGGTTCCGAACGAATTTAATGGTTTTAACATGTTATTTTAACACTACAGACTTCTAATAGGTTTTCCTGTAATCTTTAGGTAAAGATCTATTATCTCCATTTTCTCAAAATTTTAGTCTCAGTAGTTTCGGAGATAATGGGGGGAATGGTCATTTTTCGTCTAATTTCTTGAATAACTTCAAAACCGTTTATTTTAAAATCATGAAAAAAATATAATTAAACCCTCACAGTAAGCCCTTTTATTTGATATGTCACACGATATTGTTAAAAAAACTTTTTTTTTTAATTTCTAGTTTGATCCCCAAAAGTGACCCCCATCTAAAAATTTAATCATTTACGTAACGCGTCCGTGTTTGGGTCACAGAAGTTCATATGTGTACCAAATTTCAACAGAATCGGTCCAGTGGATCCGGAGAAAACTGGCTGTGACAGACGGACAGACAGACATACACCCGAGTGATCCTATAAGGGCTCCGTTTTTTTTTTTCGGAACCCTAAAAATAAAAACTATTAAACAGCCAAAGCATGTCAGGGACGGACAGTAGCTACTCTGCCGTCAAACATCGTAGAGGAATGTCAGAGAGTTGCTTACTATGTACATTATATGTAGATACACATATACCGTGTACTTTGTATAGTACAAGTTCGCAACGAAAGGGTTAAAATGGGAGCGTTACCTCAGTAAGGCGGGAGGCGATCGATATTCCGTTGATTTTATTTGCCCCAAAGATTGGGGTCGGGCAAATATACTTACCCCAATTTTATTGGGTACTTGAAATAACAACGGGTAGGTTTGCAAACAGGTAGTACATGATTGAGTTGTGTTTAAAGAAGTACACTGGAGACTTTCCGGACATTGGTTATACAGATAACCGATAGATTCGCGATTATACGGATTGCTAAGCGCGATTAAATTTATTTGCAGTTTTAAAGCAGAATATTTTAATTTTAAAATTAGTGTGTTACACTGAAAAACTTTGTCTTTCAACGTTCAATTGGTTACTTTCCCAAATAGAAAAATAATAATACTATTTAGTTCGTGCGTTAGATTAAAAAAAAATTTGGACACGTATTTTTTACCATTTCAAAGCGATAAAAATGTATAAAGATAAAGCACATGAAAGTTCAAGAGTGGAGGCTGGTGACGTCACTTTTTAATAAAAAGTGTAGGTACTAAATTGTGACGTCACGCGACTTTTCAACGCACTGTATCATCTTAATGTTTTTTTTTTTCAAAGTCAACGTCAAACATCTTTATTGTGAGAAGTGGTTCATCATATCAGCCCAAAGACGTCCACTGCTGGACTTAGGCCTCCCCCAAAAAAGGGGGTTTGCCATAATCGCCACGCTTGGCAGGCGGGTTGGCGATCGCAGTGTATGGTGTTGAGTTTTACAGAGAACGCTGCTGCCCATTCTCTGGTGAGTCCCTTAGTCGCTTCTTACGACACCCACGGGAAGTGACGGGATGGTATTGTATTATTCTTTTACCGCACCATACGGCACCGGCCGACACCATACTGCATATTGTGAGACAGTGGTTACAGAGTTGTTATTAAGTTCAAACAAACAAACTTCAGCTTTATAAATGCCTAATAGTTATCGCGGATAAACAGGACTAAAGTATCCTGAAAACCTTTATTCGTGCTAAATTTTATAACTTGATTTGTTTATGGACATGGTCTGAAATAAAGATTTATTTATGTATTAAATAAGTATAGATTCCGTTTGCCGCTTATTGCGATATTGCCGCATAAGGCAAATAGTTTGGTGATGCCTTTGTCCATTTCACAACAAATTCTCTGTATTTACCAGAGAATTCAGTGGCTTTAGTGCGCTGAATTTTACCTTGATTGCCAAGCAAGTTCGAGTCAATTTTACGATTGAGTACAATATTGCACTAGCTTTGGGAAAATCCTGTGCGCTGTTGCTTGAACTTGGAATCTGCGACAAAATCCTTTCACCCGTCGACCGAGAGCCAATTCTAAAACTTAGCAGGATTGGCATCCAGAAGGTGTAGGTACTATACCGCCTTAATGGAAATGTCCTTGAAAAAGGTCAAGTGCGTAGTACTCGCAACGGGTGCGCGACTGCGCGTGTAACACCCAGAGTATGAATGTAAACGATGAAAATGGGACGAAAGGAACGGAGCACGTGGCGCTCTGTAGTTTATGTATACTTTCATGGCAACAGTTCATGTTAAGTTAGGTAAAATAATTGGTTACCTACTACTTTTGACTACGATAGTGATTAACCTGATTAACGCTGAAACAATTCTTTTCTTAATGCCTAATGCTTAATTCTTACTGCGTTAAGCAATAAGCATTAGGCATTAAGTCCGCCTCTGTACATCTGTGTGCGTAAAGTATTAAATAAATAATAAATAAACTATCTCAACTGATGGTAAACGACGATGTAGTCGGCTATTAACCTATTCAAGGTTAATTTTAGGCAAGCTGTTGACTTAAAGACTCCCAGATACCAGGTAGTAATGTTGACTGACTCCGGCAAGGAACTCCACTCAAACAGTGTTTGCGAATTTCCAAAGCTATTCAAAATGTTGAAAATTCGCAAACACTGATCTATAGATATATTTTTTGTCATTGATATATCATCTAAAGTTCAAAATCGACCAGATGTCGGATAACGGCATTTTAGATATACCACGGCAGTACGATGCCGCGGAAGTGGTAATGTTTTGGGCCACCCAAATCTAACCAAATGTCGTGCCAGGGACACGAAGAAGTCAAGATAGCCTTTTATAATTAAGAAAAATTAAATGTCACGGTTCGTCAAACGCTATGATCTAATAATAAATAAAGAGAACCAGCTTGTCACCGCAATCAGCTGATTACTACACCGACTTACCACCGGGTCTGATAAGAGATAACGCAACGAGTATTTTTTATGATAAGTGTTTATGTTCGAAATGCATGTAGGTACCCGGTGTTATCAAACGGTGTTATATCCATAATAAATAATAATAAACTGAGTTGACTTATGGTTTGATTGGTGTAATAGCTCAAGGATTGACATAGCATTGCTGGGTTGCCTGGTCGACTCCTGAGTGGGTCACGGACCCTTGATGAGTAGAGTACATCATGCCAAATGATACTATTTTTTTTTTACTATTGATCGGCACGCGTTTGACCACTATATCTATATCACCTGATGGTAAGCGATGATGTGGTCGAAGATGGAGCACGCTTGCCTAGAAGTAACCTATTCACTCTTGAGTTAAAGACTCCCAGGTTGTAGCTATCAGGAAACACAGACTCCGGCAGGGAATTCCACTCCCTTAGCTGTACGCACGCGGTACTAACATACACCTTTTGGTTCTTAGTATGAAATAACCAAACACATAACCCGTCTGTCTTCAAAGCAAGAGTGAACAGCCATCTTCTGTGCACGCTCGCTCCATCATAGACCTCATCCATCGTATTCCATCAAGCGTGAACGAGGTCAAGAACAAGACCATTCTAAAAAAAAACTGGCCAAATGCGAGTCGGACTCGCGTGCAAACGGTTCCGAACGAATTTAATTTTTAAGTTTTCCTGTAATCTATAGGTAAAGATCTATTATTTCAATTTTTTTTTCAAAATTTTAGGCTCAGTAGTTTCTGAGATAAGGTGGTGGGACTGGTCATTTTTCGTCTAATTTCTTGAATAACTTCAAAACCATTTATTTTAAAATTATGTAAAAATGTAATTAAATCCCTCACAGTATCTTTCATTTGGTTTGTCACACGATGTAGTTCAAAAAACTATTTTTTTTTTTTAATTTTCTACCGTACTGAAAATTTAATCTTTTACGTAACGTGTCCGTGTTTGGGTCACAGAAGTCCATATGTGTACCAAATATCAACAGAACTTTTGTTCGGAACCCTGAAAATAAAACTATTTTGCACATAAAGTAATATCTACTGAAACCATCGGGGTCGGCTTCCAGTCAAACCGGATTCAGTTGAATACCAGTGTTTTACGTGGAACAGCTGCCTACCAGACCTCCACAACGCATGAACTAGGTAACACGGTACTTCTTGGCAAGACTGGAGTCAGATTTACTGGCTTCTGACAATCTGTAACGACTGCCAAATATCTACAAATGACCAAGGGCTTAACGTGCTTCCGATTTCTGTGATTATTTTTTAGTTCGACGCGGTATACTTGCCATTTGGTCCCCTAAAAATTTGATTCAGTTTGGTTTGGTATTTTTATTTAAGAGCATTTTTGCTTATTTCAATTTCTGCGTAGACGAAGACGCCGGTCCAAGTATCACCAATTAAAAGTGAAAAATAAAAAACTTTTTAGAATAGAACAGAATAGCATTTATTTGCAAATATGGGTAATACATAATAGGTAGTAGTAGGTATACATTAGAGTTCTGCCATATTTCACCATTCGGCATGCAAACATTTTCATTATACAAAATTGTTAAAAAAAATTAAATAACTGACTTCCAAACAAAACACTACACTATAAAATAACCTTAAATTCGGAAGTCGGTGTTAAAAAACAAAGAAACTAAACCAAAAGCACCTACTGCAGCTACATTGCTACAATTACATGCACCTATCAATCGTTAAACTGTTGAACAATCCCGAACTAATAACTAAAATATATTTCCTGTTTATAGTATAAAATAGTTAGTTAAACAGATTATCCATTGTTCGGTTTGCGGTTGAAGGAAATATCACGTTAAAACAATGGTTATAGCCTAGAAGTACTGTGAACTGTCAATATCGCAGCTAAAACCAGCAGTGCTTCTGTAAATAACTATTTCGATATCGAGCTACACCTGAGTGACAGAGCCCACTTAAGGCTTGAGAGTAGCTGATTTTAGAATGAGGATCACGTCTAAACGGATATTGTATTTTTTTTTAAATAAATACTTATTTGTAACATTTAGACTTTTTTCTCAATAATTTGATATGATATGAAAATTTTGAGTTTTATTCGTTCATCATCATCATCATCATCATTTGAGCCGAAAGACGTCCACTACTGGACATAGGCCTCCTCCAAGATGGGGGGGGGGTTTGACATAATCGTCACGCTTGGCAGGCGGGTTGGCGATTGCAGTTTATGGTGTTGAGTTTTGCAAAGAACGCTGCAGCCATTTATTTTTTTACCAGAATTTATTTTTTGTTCGTTCAACATAGTGTAATTAATTTGTAAAGTTATGCCTAACACGAACATAAAAACAACAATCGGAACAAAACCTATTTTAATGGAATTTATACTATCTCAAAGACAATTTAAATATCTACATTTTGATATACGAATATTTTTTTAATGTTTTAGAATACCTCCAAAAACTACTGAATTTTGCGTTTTGTTTTTGAGGAAACAAAACGCAAAATTCTGTAGTTTTTCGTCTAGGTCGCTAGCGTATGTCGTCGCCTGAAGTATACTTTAATACGAATTTGATACTCACCTCGGATTCCGCTGTCGAGATACGAAAACGTTATTACAGAATGGCACTACTACTGGTACGATTTCAAAATTTTATAATTTTCTGTGGTGTTCACTGAGCTATCCAACACTAAAATCATTTTTCAATTCCAATCAATAGTTCCTGAGTTTAGCGTTTAGTTTGTTGCTAAGATTACAGGACAATAATTTATATTACGAAATTCATGTTGCTTATGCAATAGGCTATGTAATCGCATGATTACATAGCCTATTACATGGGATTTAAATGTAACTTCCGAATTGTGAGTGCACAACGCCAACGGACACCTCTACCTTAACAATCAGGAAAAACCGGCATAGTGCGAGTCGAACTCGCACACGATGGGTTCCGTACCATATACCGAAAAAAATGGTTTAAAGTCAGTTACGGACTATAATCTTACGTGATAACGTCATAAGAAAACAATTGAATTCTTAACAAACAAACCGAACGCTTAGGCCGATCGTGCTTCTCTATCACTTGTTCTATTCCGCGCTCTCGCTTAATGATACATGATATTTATTTTGCAAATTGGTTACAAGTAACTCTTTTACACGATTTTTTTTGTCATTTATCTAGATGAGGCCGGTATTTCCTAGCTGACTACCCTGAGAAGAAACACCGAAACAAACTCAGAGGTCATAGTCTCTTTTGACGCTTGGCTCAGGCGGAACGTGACCGTGACACTTTATCGTGCGTGCAGCCGGTGCGCGGTGTTCATCGATTTATAAGACGTTATCACGTCAAAAACGTTTCTGGTATAGGAGCCCCCTTTAATTTATAATTTCATTTTTAACGTTTGTTGTTATAGCGAGAATAGAAATACACACTGCTCGCTGATAAACAGACGGACGGACGGACAGCGGAGGCTTAGTATTTAGGGTTCCGTTGGTTACTCTTCGGGTTCGGAACCCAATTGACGTAATATTTCGTTATCTTTAACAAGTCTGTCAATTAAAAGTCAAACATAGACTGCAGAGGTCCGTTCACTGTAAATAACAGAATGACCTTTGACGATATTATTAGTAAATGATTCATCGTGTGATTATGCTGCATATAATAATACAATTATAATAATAAACTAGATCACTAGACGGTTAGCGCATGTGCTAGCGATCAGGAAATGCCCTCAATAGTTGATGTTGGTGAGTCAGTCTTTATGCTGCGTATACTTATGGTACCATGTTTGTACAGTCGGAGAATTTTGGTACCTACCTACTACGTGTCTGTTTGCAGATGGGTGACCATCTTAACATACCGAGTATCCTCCGTGCCTCAGAAAGCACGTTAAGCCGTTGGTCCCGGCTGTTATTTGGAGATCTTTGGTAGTCGTTACGGATAGTCAGGAGCCAGTGAATCTGACTCCAGTCTCGCCAAGGAGTACCGTGTTACCAGTTAATGGGTTGTGGAGGTCTGTTAGGCAGCCGCTCCACATAAAACACTGGTATTCAGCTGAATCCGGTTTGGCTGGAAGCCGACCCCAATGTAATTGAGAAAAGGCTTGGCAGAGCTATTTTTTTTGGACCAGTAAAATATTGATTATCTAGCACATCTTGAAACGATTCGATGTCGGTAAAATAAATAAAAAAAGCCTTTATTGCTGAACCTTAATTTTAACATTTACTTAATTTTTTTTACCATTTAACTTTATCTATACAACCTGTAACAGAATAAACGCAATACCTCTTAAAGGGGGGGTCATTAAACACATCATTACGAACAACTTTCACTATGGGACCAACACTGAAATCGCGAAAAACAATCGACTCCCCCATACATTTACGTGCGCATAACTCGACAACAAAAACTGAACAGCTGATTTTTTTTCACCATTTCGTGATTGGTCCCATAGTAAAAGTTGTTACATGTTGTATGTGAACATTAATTTTCCTTAACCTAAACCTATTTAATTTTATTTAAACACTAGCTGACCCGCGCAACTTAGTCTGCGTCACAATTTTCATTACTGCTCCGCTCCTATTGGTCTTAGCGTGATGATAATAGCCTATAGCCTTCCTCGATAAATGGGCTATCTAACACTGAAAGAATTTTTCAAATCGGACCAGTAGTTCCTGAGGTTAGCTCGTTCAAGCAAACAAACTCTTCTGCTTTATATATTAGTATAGATTAACTTTTTCAGCTTGTCCTTCGGCAAAGGCCTCCTCTAATGCTTTCCATTTTCATTTTCTGTCTTTTGCAATTCGTGTCCATTCCAGACCAGCTATCTTCTTCATGTCGTCTTCTTTTAGTTATAATAATATGTAATAATCTTTATTATCCAAAAACATACAGAATTTTAAATACAGTTTGATATTTAGTTTAAAAATATATATAAAGTTTGTGTTGCAAGTTGTGTACAAAAATAATACTAATATACGGTCAAGGTTTATAATTAACAACAAAAACTTATCTCGAGTGGACTGTGCCATTTTACTGTATGGTTTACAAATTTTAATAGTGAAATTATGTGTGAGTGTTGGGTGTGTGTGTGTGATGGTGTGTGGGTGAGTGTGTGCGTGTATTACACTAGATATGTAAGTAAAGATTCCGTGTAAGACTAATCCTTTAGGAGTAGCCAGTCTGTTACTTTAGATTTTAGTGCATGTGAGTTTAAATTTCTTATGTTGAGGCGATTGTTAATGTTTGCGTTTAATGTTTTTATAAATATGAGTACTTAGTATATAAAATTGACGATTAGCGAAGGAAATCTTGTGTTGGGTATTTGGAGGAAGATACGTGCGTTTATTTTCCTTTTTTAGTTTGTTTACCTTGGCTTCTTTTGCTATCACGCGGGTACCATTCCGTCACTAGTCTCGCCCACTTGTACGATGTAAGTACTAGTTTGTTTCTAAAACAGAACATTTAAAGCTGAATGTTGTTTGAATCTGGGAGTTGTTGTTAAAATTGGGTAGAAATGATTTTTCCGTACTTTACGTATACAGGGTTATTTGTAAAACACCAACAACCTCTTAGGCAGTGAAAGTACACATGATTATCAAGAACTATTACTTTGAGAACAACCCCGAAAACTCGAAAAAAATATCAGCGCAATATTTAGCCAATGAAAATGTATGAAACAGCTGATATCTTTTTCGAGTTTTCAGGGTTGGCCTCAAAGTAAAAGTTGTTTATAATCATGTGTACTTTCACTGATTAAGAGGTTGTTGGTGTGTTACAAATAACCCTGTATACGTAGCTCCCTGATAAAGTGGCTATCCATTGCTGAAATAATTTTTCAAATCGGTCCAGCAGTTTCGGAGCAAACAAACAAACAAACAAATCTTTCCCCTTTATAATATTATGTTATATACACCATCAAAGAACATACCTAACACTATTATTGTATAAGTTACCTACAAAGCGACATACATATCACCAAGTACATTTTAGGTACTTAATGACTACACTTTAACACCGGACTAGTCACACATTGTACGCGTTAAATCGCTCACTAGCCTTGAAACTAGTCTGTAGAACGTACAGGAACCAATAGTGTACACATAAACAAGACAGACAATTCTTTTTTAGGGTTCCCACAAAGGGCAACCCACTGAATCCTATCATAAAGCCTCCACTGTCCGTCTATCCGTATGTTTGTCAGCGAGCTGTACCTAACAGTTTTTAACCTTCGTCTAAAGATGTAGGTTAAAAACTGGCCAAGTGCGAGTCGGACTCGCGTGCAAAGGGTTCCGAACGAATTTAATTTTTTTAACATGTTATTGTAACACTACAGACTTCTTTTAGGTTTTCCTGTAATCTTTAGGTAAATATCTATTATCTCCATTTTTTTCAAAATTTTAGTCTCAGTAGTTTCGGAGATAAGGGGGGGGGGGAAATGGTAATTTTTCGTCTAATTTCTTGAATAACTTCAAAAAAAAATATTTTAAAATTATGAAAAAAATACAATTAAAACCCTCACAGTAAGCCCTTTCATTTGATATGTAACACGATATTGTTCAAAATTCTTTTTTTTTCAATTTTCTGGTTTGACCCCTAAAAGTGACCCCCATACTAAAAATTTAATAATTTACGTAACGCGTTCGTGTTTGGGTCATAGAAGTCCATATGTGTACCAAATTTCAACAGAATCGATTCAGTGGATCCGGAGAAAACAGACAGACAGACACCCGAGTGATCCTATAAGGGTTCCTTTTTTTTTCGAAACCCTAAAAATATTATTATTTAAATATTATACAACGTGTAACAGAATAAACGCAATACGTCTTAAGGGGTCATTGAACTCATCATTATGAACAATTTTCACTATGGGACCAACGCCGAAATCGCGAAAAAAAAATCAGCTCCCCCATACATTTCTGTGCGCATAATTCGACAAAATGTACTGAACAGATAATTTTATTTTCGCGATTTCGGCATTGGTCCCATAGTAAAAGTTGTTTATTCTGTTACAGGTTGTATATCCTTTCCGAAACAAAATCCTATTAAAATTGTATTTTTGGTTGTACATGTACCACCGTGCAGTCTTTTTAACCCAAAGGTTGACTGGTAGAGAATGCCTTGTTACATAAAGTCCGCCCAAGTACCACTGTTGTACCACGATTTTTATACTGTGGTTGTACATAAAGTTTAAAATAAATACATAAATAAAAATGGCGATATACTTTTTCACACAAACTTGCGTAACAGAAGGAAAGTGCTTCTGAAATATTTACATTTTATTCTTACTAAATTTTTTCAGCATGAAGCAAAAAAGTGCCCTCATTTCATAGAAGACGAGCAAAATGCAAATTTTCGTTGAAACTATTAGTAAATAAGCTTTTTGGTAATTTGTAACATTATTCGAGTACACTATTTAAGAAGAAATGCTGGCGGCGAGACTTTATATGTAAAAAGTCATAATTCGAGGTTTGGCTCTCGCCGTTTTCCTCCTCCACTATTGGACCGATTTAAGACATATTTCACAAACTGAATAAGAAGGATAAATACTGTGTCCCTGTGTTTTCCTTTTTGATGATTTATTAACCGTATAAGCACTAGAACTTTCACAAAATGCTCAAAATTGTCCGATAAATCGCTGTCAACAGAGCGCTAGTGTACAAATTTAACTATTAATCAAAATAGGAAAACATAGAGACACAGTATACATCCTTCTTATTCAGTTTGTGAAATATCTCTTAAATCGGTCCAATATTGGAGGAGAAAACAGTCGATAGCCAAACCTCGAATTATGACTTTTTACATACAAAGTCTCGCCGCCAGCATTTCCTCTTAAGTCCGCCCATGTACCACTGTTGTACATAAAGTTTAAATGAATAAAAAAAAATAAAAGTGGCGATATTTTTTTTCACACAAACTTGCATAGCAGAAGGAAAGTGGTTCTGAAATATTTACATTTTATTTTTACTATATTTTTTCAGCATGAAGCAAAATAGTGCCCTCATTTCATAGAAGACGAACAAAATGCAAATTTTCGTTGAAACTATTATTAAATTAGCTTTTTGGTATGTCTACACTAATATTATAAAGAGGAAAAATTTGTTTGTTTGTTTGAAATGAATAGGCTCCGAAACTCCTGGACCGAATTGAAAAATTCTTTCAGCAATGGATAGCTACATTATCAGGGAGTAACATAGGCTATATTTTATCCCCATACTCCTACGGTAACGGGAACTACGCGGGTGAAACCGCGTGACGTCCACTAGTACTTTATAACATTATTCAAGTTAGTACACTATTTAATTAATGTTGCAATGCTCCTTTGTTTTATACCTAGTGTTCAGCAAGTTATACTAAACCTATACTTACTGGCATCGTTAGTAGGTAACCATTACGGAAATCGTAAGCTATCCACAGACAGTTTGTTTTTTTTTATTTGAAATGAATTTGCTCTTGACTCTAGACTAGGTGACAGAGACAAAGTCGACAATGCAATTGCCCAGAAGGAGCCTGTTCACTCTAACTTTGAAGAGATTAGGGTTGTAAGCGTTTGGAAACATAGACGCAGGCAGAGAGCATTATAAAAGACGTTTGGGTACGCTTAGTGCGAATTGGTGGAGCAGCAACAAGATAGAGGTGGTAACTTGCAGTGTATCTATATGTTCGATGGGATGAGGTCATGGAGTGAGTGTGTGTGACAATGGAATATCACGGAAATAGTTCTAAAATTACCCGTGACAAATAGGTAGGTCATCAACCCTTTGTATCTATCTAATACCTTTAAACGAGCAATTCTTGTATATATAATCTGGATCTCGGAAACGGCTCGAACGATTTTCATGAAATTTAGTATGCAGGGAGTTTCGGGAGCGATAAATCGATCTAGCTAAGTTTCCCAGGTACTATAAATGCGAGAAAAAGTTTGTTTCAAAATTCAATTACCTAATAGTTTGTTGTGCTTTCACACCTAAATTACTGACTGATTTTTGTTAGTCACACACACTTTATTGCGAAAATAAAAGTTGTACGCGAGCGTATCCACTGGTTACACAAAAAAAAGTTTGTCACAATGTCCCTTTGCACCCGTCTGCGGGAGCTTATACGTCAGCAGCGAAATTCAGTAGTCGGAACAATTTACGTGCATAATTAGTTATGCTTTGAAAAATGCTTGTTCATTCGAATGCATTGTGGTGTATGATTGCGTGGTTGCTGACATATATCGGTGCTGTACTAGGCATATTACCGTTACCGCATAGTACAATTATATGACTGATTGTACATTAATATGTCTGTCAATGTATACAGTAGTACCTATTTGATTGCTGGTTAGTAAAAGCATTGCAGTGTAGCGGAAAAACGTTTTCTTTTGTAATAATAGTGCTGAGTAAGAGATTCGCTTGAGAGGTTCTGTGTCAAGATATTTTTCTACCATCATCGACAGAATTCTACAACGCAAAACCTGAACAAGGCGAAATCTAATGATTAGTACAATACGCAGGTTTTCAGGATTTGGAACAACTTTTATTGTGGGATTAACCGTGATTTAGTGGAATCCATGGAAAAATGTTTTTAACAATAACGTTGCACACTAGGCATTTCTCCTGCATCGAGGGTGCGTTTACAAACAAACTCACAAAAACAAACAGCTGTACCCGGGAAAACTATCTGCCTTACAAATATTTGTTTCATGCGGGAATCGAGCAACAAAAAGTTTACTGAACACACGTTTCACATTCACGTTTTCGTTACACGTTGTTCATCAAAATGACGGCGTCAAAATTTACATCAGGGGGGCTAAAAATGCCACTTTAGGAGAATCATAATATTAATCACACAACAATCTGTCAAATTTAATTTTCATCTTACGTTACGTAAATTATTAAATTTTTAGTATGGGGGTCACTTTTGGGGATCAAACCAGAAAATTTAAAAAAATGTGTATTAGGTTCAAGGTTGATTGGGAAAATTTGACAGTGACGGGTAGCGTGATTTGTTTTTTGATACTGCTAAAGTGGCCTCTTTAAACCCGTTGGTCTCAAAAGGACACTTTAGTAGAATCATATTAGAATCATAATATTCACACAACAATCTGTCAAATTTAATTTTCATCTTTATCGCTTACGCATTAGGTTCAAGGTTGATTAGGAGACAGTGACGGGTAGCGTGATGTGCTTTCTGATTCTGCTAAAGTGGCCTTTTAAGAGCCGCTGTTCAACTCCTAGTACTGTTTTCTTCTGCAGTTAATCAAATTCAGGACATTACTTCTAGTCTACACGCAATGAACGTATAACTATTTTACTGTCAATAAATTTAATATTCTCTTTTACTTGCCGTTACACAAGTCTAGCTGCATATGGCTGAATATATTTTATTTTATAATGTCTGCATGAACTCCTGCAGCAGACATAAACCGATGAACCGCATTTCAAAACGAAACGTGGGCGGAAGACGAGTTTTTCGTTGTTTGCACTAAGCGTTTCCAAACGTCTTTTATAATGCGCTCAGCAAAGGAATGGAACTTAGCCTGCGTCTGTGTTTCTGAATGCTTACAACCCCTTCAATCTCTTCAAAGTTAGAGTGAACAGGCTCCTTCTGGGTAAGCTCGCTCCGTCGTAGACTTTGTTTCTGTCATCTCTGACCTAGTCTACAGTCAAGAGCAAATAAAAATAAATAAATAAGTTATTGAACTAATTATATCGATGTTTTTTTGCAAAACTTGCAATTAGCATATTAAGAGAAACTCCGCAGACTGGTTTATTAATTAAGAAGTTAATGTTTACTGGTTAAAAATTAAAACCAAATTAAAAAATTTAACTACGTAGTAGCTTAGTTCCGCAACTACATCATGTACTGAAAATTATTGCTCTTCAATTTTATTAAGACTGAAACAATATTTTATTAAATATTACTAAATGATTTGAGAAAAGGTCAGTATCGGGGTTATTTAAATTAATTTGACTAAGTTGATAATAGAAAAAATCGGCTAAGTGCGCGTCGGGCCTCGCGCAGTGTAGGGTTCAGTAGTTTCACGTCACAATTGTAACATTTTATTGGTTGGTCGACTATTACTCGTTAACTTGTAAAGTCTACTTACCTGTGTTAGTTTTCCTTTTAAATTTGTTATGCTATGTTTTTTTATGTCTCCTAAAACAACCTTTTAGCTGGCAGAGATGAGGGGGACACTTTTACAGGAGGATCCTTGGATGGAGAAATGATTTTCACACACTCTCAATATTTTTTAAACAACCTATTCAACGTTAATAGCCGCTTTACAAGAAGGTACACAAAAAATGTTTTTGTTACCACATTGTCGGCATGATTAATATAACTAGAAAGTACTTCGAGTGCTAGGCGTTTCTGAGCTATACCGCGGACAGTCAGACGGACATGGTGAAACTATAAGGACTCTTTGTTGACTATACGGAACCCCAAATACCTAATTTACTAAATCTAGAGTAGTAAAATGTATTGGCCTTTTTTACTATTAATAGGCTTACGTTTGACCACTATCTCACCTGATGGCAAGCGACGATGTGGTCGAAGATGGAGCACGCTTGCCTAGAAGTAACCTATTCACTCTTGACTTAAAGACTCCCAGGTTATAGCCATCTGGAAATACAGACTCTGGCAGGGAATTCCACTCCTTATACATACCATAATATACGTGTGCTTATTATGAGAAATTAATACCAAACTACATAGTTAATTCCCTATTATCTATTGCTATGGAAGCTGACACTGTCGGCTACCAAAAAACATCTGTAATGAGGGAGGATGTGGCCTTATCTGCGCGTATATTGACAGGATTACATTTAGATAATTGAGAGCAATCATACTATTTGTGTCAAAAGTTATTTCTATCACATTTTTAGGGTTCTGAAAAAAATTGGAACCCTTATAAGATCACTCGGGTGTCTGTCTGTCTGTCCGACTGTCACAGTCAATTTTCTCCGGATCCACTGGACCGATTCTGTTCAAATTTGGTACACATATGGACTTCTATAACCCAAACACGGACGCGTTACGTAAATCATTAAATTTTTAGTATGGGGGTAACTTTTGGGGGTCAAACAAGAAAATTAAAAAAAAAAGTTTTTTGTACAAATGAAAGGGCTTACTGTGAGGGTTTTAATTTTTTTTTTTTTTCATAATTTTAAAATAAATGGTATTGAAGTTATTCAAGAAATTAGACGACAAATGACCATTCCTCCCCTTCTTTCAGAAACTACTGAGCCTAAAATTGCGAAAAAAATGGAGATAATAGATCTTTACCGAAAGATTACAGGAAAACCTATAAGAAGTCTATAGTGTTAAAATAACATGTTATAAAAATTAAATTCGTTCGGAACCCTTTGCACACGAGTCTGACTAGCACTTGGCTAGTTGGTTTTTTATTTGTGATGGGTTTGCTCTTAACTCTAGTCTAGGTCAGAGATGACCGAGACAAAGTCGACGATGGAGTGAACTTACCCAAAAGAAGCCGGTTCACTAAGTTAAGAAGAGATAAGGTTTTTTTTTCAAAACTGATAAAATTAAGGTTTTATAGGGTGCCCAAATGGTAACCAACGGTACCCTATTATTAAGCCTCCGCTGTCCGTCTGTCTGTCAGCGGGCTGTATCTCAAGAACCGTAATAGGTAGACATTTGCAATTTTCACTGATTGTGTATTTCTATTGCCGCTATAACAACAAATAATAATAATTAACGTTTGTGATACGGAACCCTTCGTGTGCGAGTCCGACTCGCACTTGGTCGGTTTATTAAATAAGGAAGTATCGTTATTGTCAATAGCAGACACGAGTCGAGTTAAAACAATATAGCTCAGATAAGGTGGTCAAGATAAGGTTGCCGTAGACGGATGCAACGCGACAATGAGGCAACGATGCAACGATCTTTTAGAAAACGTTCTACCTTATCATCTGCCTAGCTATTTCTCATCTCATTGGGATTGGCTTCCAGTGAAACCGGATTCAGCTGAATATCAGTATTTTACGTGGAACAGCTGCCTACCAGACCTCCACAACGCATTAACTGGATAACACGGTAGTTCTTGGCAAGACTGGAGTCTGATTTTCCGGTTTCTGACAATCCGTAACGACTGGTAAAGATCTACAAATGACAGCCGGGACCAACGGCGAAAAATGCTTTCCGAGGCACAGAGGGGTCTCGGTATGTTAAGATGGTCATCCATCCACAGAACAACCTCGGCAAGCGTTGCTTACCCTTGAAGATCGACCCGTGCGACTGTTACACTTTAGCCACAAGTTCTACCTGTAGCATAATTTTTGTAACTGGGTCGTAGTCTAGTCGCATTGTAGTGGCATGGACGGAAGTTGCAAAACAAACTCATTTCAACAACACTGTGGACTCACAATACCAGTTCTTTCATTCAAATCAAATCGGCAATGAACGGCATGATTCAGTTCTACTGATTCACTGTTGTAACTCGTCACAGATAAACAGTCGATGTATTTACGTCCTGCGCCAATGTCGAATAAAGGATAAGCACGTTTGTAACGTTGGTTCGAGTATTTTTGTATTGATAATATTGCTCATGAAATTGTGTTGGGTAAGCTTGCCAAATGATCATTTAAATTCAAGTAACCGGTCGCAAGACGAACGGCAATGCGCCACCGGTAGGTATATGGTGGACATCCCACCCACACGCACAAAACGTTTTGAGAACACATTCTTTGTGCGTACAGTTAAGGAGTGGGAATCCCTGCCAGAGTCTGTGTTTCCTGAGAGCTACAACCTGGGAGTCTTTAAACCAAGAGTGAATAGGTTACTTCTAGGCAAGCGTGCTCCATCTTCGACCACATCATCGCTTACCATCAGGTGGGATAGTGGTCAAACGCGTAAAAGTAAAATCATCATCTGCCAAGTCTTTTCCCACTATATTGGGGTCGGCTTCCAGTCAAACCGGATTCAGCTGAGTACCAGTATATTAACGTGGAGCAGCTGCCTACCAGACCTCCACAACCCATTAATTAAGTAGCACGGTAGTACTTGGAAAGACTGGAGTCAGATTTACTGGCTTTTGACAATTCGTAACAACTGCATAAAATATACAAGGTCAAAAATGTAATGGCGAAAATCTTAACTTGCATTATAAGTGTGAAAGCATACAAACAAACTCATTGTTTGTTACCTTTTCACGACTTATCGGCTGAACGGATTTGGAAGAAACTTTGCACGCGGGTAGACTATGTCCTAAAATAGGATAAAAGATACTTTTTATTTCGGAAGTATGTTTCCTGGGAATAATTTGGCAGCTGGTAAAAACTCCGAGTAAACCATTTTCGTAATGCCAAGTACACAAAACATGATCTACGTTATTAAGGCAGCTCTCTCGAGAAATGCTTAAAAACAGCGTGCAGATGAAGCAACTTTTCGTCGGCATTTACTGAGAAATTACATCTGAAACAAATAGGTAGTAAGTAATCTACATGATATGATACGTAATTTGGTTTAGCCAGAATTTATGTATCGATATCACGTAATAAGAAAAAAAATCACCAGAAAACCTCCAAATCGTTGAGATAAACCATTTTACTCCTTCATTTTTTAACAAAAGTCAAAAACAATAAGTACTGCTTTGCAATAAAAACGAAAATAATTTGGTTTTGTTACTTTTTTTTATTAAATATGTATGTGTTATTTTTTTTATAATAAATTAAAAATGCGGGTAGCAGAGTGGCGCGTAGAGGAGTAGTTAGTTCCGTTTATATGCACAAGGTCATTGGCATGCATACAAGCCTTAAAACTTGCACGACAGAATCCTTATGCCAGATAAGGGCCCGTTCCCACTCAGACGGACCGTCTGTTTAAGGTTTGTATCCTTGTGCATATAAACGGAGCTAACTACTCCTCTACGCGCCACTCCGCTACCCGCGTTTTTATTTATTATAACAAAAATAAAACATAATTAAAAAAAAGTAACAAAACCAAATTATTTTCGTTTGTATTGCAAAGCAGGAGATATTTTAATTTTAGACTTTTGTTAAAAAATGAAGGAGTAAAATGGTTTCATCTCAACGATTTGGAGGTGATTTGGTGATCTTTTTTCTTATTATATTTTTCAGATGTAATTTCTCAGTAAATACCGACGTAGAGTTGTTTCATCTGTACGCTGTTTTTAAGCTTTTCTCGAGAGAGCAGCCTTAAACAGAAGAGGCCGACTATCAGCAGATCATTCACACCACATTCGATCCGTGCGCTTAGACGGCTCTTCGCAGTGGCAAAACGTTTCGGTGTTTTTGGTTTTGTTTCGTTGTTTTTTTTTAACACTGACTTCCGAAATTAAGGTTATTTTATTCTTTGTAGTGTTTTGTTTGGAAGTCGGTTATATTTTTTTGTAAAAAGTTTTTTATTTTCACTTTTAAGTGGTGATACTTGGACGACGTCTTCGTCAACGCAGAAATTGAAATAATCAAATATGCTCATAAAATTATAACTACTGAACCAAACTGAATCAAATTTTTATGTGACCAAATGGCAAGTATACTGCATCGAATTAAAAAAGAATCACAGAAATCGGATCAGAAACCTCGGAATAATCGGTGTACAAACATAAAAAAAAATATTCGCCGAATTGAGAACCTCCTCATTTTTCAAGTCGGTTAAAAACCCGGATTCGTTCTTTTTCGCGGATCCATCTAAATGTGAACAGTGTCATAAAAATTGTACTGCCATTGGCATATCCGTCTCGTGAGACGGACGGGGAACACAGTCGGTCCGTCTAAGTGGGAATGGGCACTAGGAGGAGTAGGTACCTAAGTAAGGTATGACTGATAAAGGATTAAATTAAATTAAATTAAATGACGAGCAAACGTAAATCAGCATTCTTTTTTTTTATTTGTGATGGGTTTGCTCTTGACTCTAGTCTAGGTCAGAGATGACAGAGACAAAGTCTACGATGGAGCGAGCTTACCCAGAAGGAGCCTGTTCACTCTAACTTTGAAGAGATTAGGGTTGTAATCGTTTGGAAACACAGATGCAGGCAGAGAGTTCCACTCCTTCAAAGTTGTTTCAAAGTTATATAAGATCAACTGTACACATCTTTCAGGTAGATATTCGTCCTACTCCACCACTGAATTGTATTCCTTTCCCTTACTCTATGAAAGCACCGATCTTCGAGCCACAGACTAAATAAGTACAGTAGGCCAACTTAATAGGGGCACGAACGCTGGGTGCACTGCGAACGCTGCAGGCGATTCTTCCTCGAATGAAACACATTCTGCGGTTAGTGACGCGTTGGAATTTATAAAAGCGTTATTTAGTGTGTATTTCTGTCGCTTTTCGATGCGTTTCCGTCACTGTTATTTATTATGACTAGATTTCTCGCGTTCATGTGACCGATTCCGCAGGATTCGAACATTTTTTCGGCATATAAAGTAGCCTACGTATACACGATAATTTACTCTTATAATTTAGATATATATTATTTTACTTTATTAAGATCTCCAAAAAAAACCGGCCAAGTTCGAGTCGGACTCGCACACTAAGGGTTCCGTACCATACATTTTTATTATTTGTTGCCATAGCGGCAACAGAATTACACAATCTGTGAAAGTTTCAACAGTCTACCTATTACGGTTCTTGAGATACAGCCCGTTGACAGACAGATGGACGGAAGGACGGTCAGCGGAAGCTTATTAATAGCGTTCCGTTCATTATCCGTTAGGTACGGAACCCTAACAAAGAATACAAGATGTTTTCTTTTTTAGATGCTTTCTTATAAAGGACAATAACAAAAACCTATGTGCTTCCTCAGCTAAAAGAGACCACATCATGCAATAGAGGAAACAATCAAACTAGATTATGGAAAGAATTTTCGTGATGGGATCGGAGATAATCTGCTTCAGACAATAGTTACTTTCATAGTGGAATTCCCTGCCGGTATTTATATATAAAAAACCCAAGATGCACAGTCTCGAACAAATGCAACACTCGAAACTGTCGTCAAAACTGACATGTATCAAGTGTCATGTGTGAGTTGTGTGTAGTTATACTATAAACAATTTTTTTATGCAAGTTCAACCTTACACGAATTGCTTAAAGTTGTTTTTACGAAGCAGTGCAGTATGGCGAGTGATGCGAGACTGTTTGAAACTAGCGCACAATTTATACCTTGTGCGCTTGTTTTTTTGCGGACGTTTTTGAGATGCTGAGTGTGTATCTTGGGTTTTTTATGTATCAATGCCTGCCAGAGTTTATGTTCCATGACAGCTACAACCTGGGAGTCTTTAGGTCAAGAGTGAAAAGGTAACTTCTAGGCAAGCGTGCTCCATCTTCAACCACATCATCGCTTACCATCATGGGAGATTATAGTCAAACGCGCACTCGGATGTCACGCGGTGTCACCCACGTAGTTTCCGTTCCCGTGGGAGTACGCGGATGAAATATAGCCTATGTTACTCGCTGATAATGTAGCTATCCATTGCTGAAAGAATTTTTCAAATCGGTGCAGTAGTTTTTAAGTTTATTCGTTACATACAAAAATACTAATCTTTCCTCTTTATAATATTAGTGTAGATTAGTATAAAAAATATTACAAGATTAGTTGAGTTAGACAGTTGTCCAGTTCAAAATAATGTTTTTATTGTGTTTATTTAATTTTTTTTCAAAGGTACACGTTTTTTAAAGTATTTATAGGTATGATATAACGTGTCGTACGTGACATTTCATCATTAAGATGTATTTCCGAGGATGAGAATATGAGACGAAGAAGTAGCGCGCCAGCTCTAAAGTCTACGCAGGCGAAGTCGCGGGTAGAAGCTAGTAATAACTAAAACTCATTCGAAAGAGCAGTCCATCACTTAATAAATATTCGATGACTCGTTGAGTGGAAGTAGCGTTTGTCGATAAAAGGTTGTTTCGCAATAAATTCCATTCGAACAATCGTTCAGTCGACTTTCTGTTAATCGAACAAATGACTCTCGAAGTCACGTAGCTCGAATGGTGCAAATTGTTGAAAAAGGCGGAATTGCGATTCAGCATGCAGTTATTTTAACTAACCTTTTCTAGTTCAAAACTATTATTATTTTAGGACCACTATTTCAATACCTAGTCAAAAAACCTGACGAATAAAAAGTACGTTTTGGCTAATTTTGTATAGGAAATAAATCAAATAGGCATATTTGATCTTCAGTTATTTGTGTCAGTTCAGTCTTATGAAAAATCTGCCGTTATGACCAATTTTACTCATTTTTTATACATTTATATGAAAAATGTAACTATTTTGAAAGATTGTGACCAAAGTGCGAATGTGAACGTTGTTTCAAAATTAGTAGAATTGGCATTTTTTTTTTTTTAATTAATTATTGTATTCAAATAAAAACGCTTACAAAAAGTGTACATTCAGCCAACAGTAATAAGATTTTCCATAAAATTATAGTGCCTAAAAATATACTAAAACTAAGATTTATTATTATAGGTGCAAGTAATATAGGTTAATTTAAACCTTATATTCTTTTTTTGGATCCACGGGAGTTGATCTACTGAATCAATATATTCTGTAAGTATTAATAGTAATCATCTGAAGTGGTATCTTCGTTCCTATACAGCTTTGCTCCAGTTAATATTAACGAAGATAGTTTTCTAAGACAGATTCAGAATTTCAAACCGTGAAAAAGTAAAAGTAATAAAAACTAGTGGTCCATGTAACATAGCGTAGTCGGCCTTATAATATGTTCCCACTGTTGGGACTCAGGCCTCCTCTCTAGGAGAGGGAATGGGCCGTAATCCACCACGCGGGCCCAATGCGGGTTGGTGAATGTCACATGTATCCGAATTTTTGGTTCTAGGACCAAAAATTCGAATTCGGTCCATGTAAACTTGGAGTTAAATATTTTGCGCAGTCACTAAAGCCGGTTGCTGAGAATCTCGTGGCTAAAATAATAACAGACGTACAGGTACTTCATGGTTGAGCAACGCTTGCCGAGTTTGGTCTGTGGATCACGGGTAACCATTTTAACACACACACTCTCCTCCGTACCTCGGAAAGCACGCTAAGCCGTTGGTTACGGTTACCATTTGAAGATCTTTGCTTTACGTAAAATACTGGTGTGCAGCTGAATCCGGCTTGACTGGAAGCCGATCCCAATCTACATAGATGGGAAAAGGCTAGGCAGGTACTAAAACTGGTTTCAAATAAATGCTACTGAAGTTCGTTACGAAAATTAAAAAAAACTGTCCAAGTGCGAGTCGCACTTGCGTGCAAAGGGTTCCGAACCAACTTCATTCTTTTAACGTGTTATTTTAACACAAAAGACTTCTTATAGGTTTGCTGTAATGTATAGGTAAAGATCTATTATCTCCATTTTTTTTTCAAAATTTTCTGCTAATGGTAATTTTTCGTGTAATTTCTTGAATAACTTCAAAACCATTAATTTTAAAATTATGAAAAATATATATTTCTAACCCATACAGGCCCTTTCATTTGATATGTTATAAACATTGTTAAAAAAACTTTTCTTTTTAATTTTCTAGCTTGACCCACAAAAATGACCCCCATACTAAAAATTTAATGACTAACGTAACGTGTCCGTGTTTGGGTCACAGAAGTCGATATGTGTACCAAATTTCAACAGAATCGGTCCAGTGGATCCAGAGAAAACTGGCAATGACAGACGGACAGACAGACAGACACACGAGTGATCCTATAAGGGTTCTGTTTTTGGTTCGGAACCCTAAAAAACACTACATAAAAAAGAATCGTAATATCCAACTCACATACCAGCTAGAGCTACTCAGAGTAAAAAAAGGTACAAACATTTAAATCAATACGAGAAATAAAATTTCTGCACGACTTGTAAAAGGCGATTAACCATTAAAAACATGGAATAATTTGCTCTCATGATTCAGCACTTTGTGTTTATCCTCTTTGGAGTGATTCTACAAACATTTACGTATCTGTGAATTATTCGATTCGAGTATTTTTCCGCGAAATTAAAAGACCAACGGTGCAGCGATATGTAAAAAGGCTATTAATTGGTGAAAGTGTTCCTTTAATTTCAATTTAATATTTATCGGTTCATTTAACGGTTCAAAGGTGTCAAATTAAATAGAAAAAGCAATAAAGGGTTTGTTTTTTTTGCAATTTGCACCGCTTTTTACTTTGTGCTCTGATGTAGGTCAACATACGCCAATTACGACAAATTGTATAACATTTTTCCAGTAGCAATCCAGCGCTGGATTCGATCGCTGGACTGGAATAATGTAAACTAGGCCAACTATGAATCCAAAATTAAAATCCACATCTACTCTAATATTATGAAGACGAAAGATTTGTATGTTTGTAATGAATAAAATCAAAAACGACTGGACCGATTTCAAAAATTGTTTCACCATTAGAATGCTACATTAACCCTTAGTAACATAGGCTATATTTATTACTAAAAAAAAGATTCTTAAGAAAATTGCAGCGAAAACGAAGTCGCGGTGACAATTGACAGAACAGCGGTCACTTATCTTGATATTCTTCCCTTCGTTACAACTTATACATTGTGGGTCAACAATAATTATCTGCCTAGCCTTTTCCCTACTATATTGGGGTCGGCTCCAAGTCAAACCGGATTCAGCTGAATATCAGTGTTTTACGTGGAGCGGCTGCCTAACAGATCCCTCCACAATCCATTAAGGCGACGACATACGCCAGCGACCTTGAGAGAACAAAACGTGCACTCGTTTAACTCCCACGCGACCCAAAATTCAGCAGTTTTTTGTACTTACCTTATTATTCCAAGACTAACTAAAATAGCCGTAATGGAAAATGTAGATAATTAAATTGTCTTTGAGATTGTATGAATTCCATTAAAATACGCCCGGCGGTTTTAGTCCGATTGTCGTTTTTATGTCCGTGTTAGACATATCTTTACAAATTAATTACACTATGTTGAAAGCATAAAACTAAAAATTTTCATATATCAAATTATTAAGAAAATAGTAGACTATTTTTGTTTTTGTTTGTGTACTTTTTGAGTTTTTTATTTCTATTTTTTTTAATGTAACATATTTTTTCCCAAAACTGCGACTAGCCGTTAAGACGGCAAGACTGAAGTTAGTTTACTGGCTTCGGACAATCCGTAATGACTGTCAGACACCAAAAGATTAGTGTGCTTTCCGAGGTACGGAGGAAACTCGGTAGGTATGTTAAGATATGGTCACCCATCTACAGACCAAAACTTGGCACGCGATCCTTAACATTGAAAATCGACCCATGCGGTGTTATTCTTTAGCCACGAGCTCCTCTGTCGTAAATGTGGGATAACAAAATGACATTGAAATTAAAATTCTAGCAACACTAGTGGAAGCGTTAAAGTATTACGTAACGAATTTGGGGGGGAGGGGGGGGTCTTGTAAAACTTTGTGATGAGTTACAGGGGCGGGTGTTTGAACTACGCGTTACGTAACATTAACACTGATATTTTAGCGCACTTTACGCTGCATAGTTGTGACTTTTAGGTAGAAATGGTCACTTGTTGGTTACGTTACGTTTTACTAGGGGGGAGGCGGGATACAGAAAAACGTTAAGACGCGTTACATTCGTGGTCAAAAACTCCAAAACTTGCGTTACGTAATACTTGAACGCTCCCAGTTCTGAGTAATAGAAATTAGCTGTTCGGTACATTTTTGCTCGAATAACTCGACATTGAAAAATAACTCTGTAAATGATAGTGACTGAACCATTGGGTAATCTATGTGATTGAATCTGTATATTAAAATTATCATCATTTCGTACTTCACTTAGTACGTATTTAAACCATGGCTATACGAGAGTAACTGCTATGCGGGTTATGACGTCACGCTAGGGACGCTGATCCCCAAACAACGTCACTGGTTTGGGGATCAGCGTCCTACAAACGGATTAAACGTTATTTGTGCTGACTTTGGACCCATTGTTGGACTATTTGATAGAAATATTTCTGGAGCTGACGAGGGGTTTCAACCAAATTTTGAGGGTTTTTATAAGATGGAGAAAATCCACATAAATCATCAATCGGACAGAATTATGAGAAAACAAAAGCAGTGATAGATGAAATGGCTGGAAAGAGGGACCTGAGTCCTAACCTGAGTTATCTTTCATCATCATATCAGCCGAAAGACGTCCACTGTACTGTCACACATAGGCATCCCTCAAGCGTCGCCACAACAACCGGTCCTGTGCGTCTCGTATCTTACATGGGTTATCTTTGTAGGTATATATTCCAACGCTTGATGATCGGCTGAAAATTGCACTGCGATGCTTCGAGGCCGATCACCGAGCATTGAAATATATACCTTATTTCGATTGGATAGCTATTAAATTCAGTTGAAAATAATAAATCCTCTGCCGCACCATCCGCCAGTCTGTACAGGCTATAAGTTGCTTACTCGAGGTTAAATAACAAATATTTCGCACATAATTGCTGCGGGTCAGCAACTAGCTCAGAGTTAGGGAATTATTCTGGTTTTTGCATTGATATATAAAAAACCCAAGATGCACAGTCTCGAACAAATGCAACACTCGAAACTGTCGTCAAAAACTGACGTGTATCAAGTGTCATGTGTGAGTTGTGTGTAGTTATACTATAAACATTTATTTTTTAAATTCAACCTTACACGGATCGCGTAAAGTTGTTTTTACAAAGCAGTGCAATATGGCGAGTGATGCGCAATTTTTTTTGCAAATTCAACCTTACACGGATCGCTTAAAGTTGTTTTTACAAAGCAGTGCAGTATGGCGAGCGATGTGAGTTTGTTTGAAACTTGCGCACAATTATACTTATTGCGCTTGTTTTTTGCGGACGCTTTTGAGATGCTGAGTGTGTATCTTGGGTTTTATATATATCTATGGGTTTTTGCAAGTGGCCTCATGCCCGGTTTCTGAGAAACTTTATCGGCCATTTATCTGTCCGTTAACCACTAAACAGCCGATGGCGTTATGACAAATAGCGTTAACACACAGATAAACGATGGACAAAAATCTTGGAAACCGGAGATCAGTCGTGTATAAGGGATGATTTATATTAGACCGGGCCGTGTCCCGTACGTAACCCGGCCTGCCACGGATTTGAAACGTTACATATATGTATTTTTAACCGACTTCCAAAAAAGGAGGAGGTTCTCAATTCGGTGTGTATTTTTTTTATGTATGTAAACCGATTACTCCGAGGTTTCTGATCCGATTTCTGTGATTCTTTTTTAGTTCGATGCAGTATACTTGCCATTTGATCCCGTAAAAATTCTAGTTTTAATTGATCTAGTTTGGTTCAGTAGTTTTTATTTTATGAGCATTTTTGCTTATTTCAATTTCTGCGTTGACGAAAACGTCGTCCAAGTGTCACCACTTAAAAGTGAATAATAAAAAGCTTTTTACAAATAAATATAACTGGCTTCCAAACAGAACACTACAAAGAATAAAATAACCTTAATTTCGGAAGTCGGGGTTAAAAAACAAAGGATCAAAACCAAAAACACCGACTTCCGAAATTAAGGTTATTTTATTCTTTGTAGTGTTTTGTTTGGAAGTCGGTTAAATTTATTTGCAAAAAGTTTTTTTGTATGAAGCAGTTTATATTACACCGTGCATGATCCGTGTCCCGTCCGGACCCGGACGAAGCTCGTCTACACCACGATTTTGCACGGTCCCGCCCCGTCCCCTCCACGTCCCGTCGTAATACGAACACTATTCGCTTAACGGTTAAGAACACGTTTCGTTTAACACTCGGTGTAATATAAACATGCCTCTCGGCCCGGACACGGCCCGGTCTAATATAAATCATCCCTTAAAGTGCCCATTAGCAATAGGCCAATATTAATTCATCCATTCCAACAACCAATCCATTAAAAGCGAACATTTCATTCCGACGTGTGTTAGACGGATTGGTTACCAACGTTTGTGAATTAGTGATAATATTCAGAACATGTATCTAGTAGGTAACTACATAATGTGATATCCACGTACAGATCATGATAAATAAATGATTTATGCAAACATTTAGGTAGGTAATACTAATCACGATTCACTGAAGTATCATTTATTGGAAATAAGCTGAAACTAGTTTATCCTGGAATTACAGCTACGCTTAAGTGTCAAAGCTAAATTATCGTATTGGAGAGCTGTCAAATTGTATTGTGTAGTCAATTGAAACTTCGTCCCTTAATCCAAATCAATTCATACGGGTATCCTCAATTTTGTTTAAATCTCGCGACGACTAATGCCCGTTTTTTTTTTAATTTGTGATGGGTTTGCTCTTGACTCTAGTCTAGTTAGAGATGACAGAGACAAAGTCTACGATGGAGCGAGCTTACCCAGAAGGAGCCTGTTCACTCTGACTTTAAAGACATGAGGATTGTTAGCGTTTTGAAACACAGACACAGGCAGAGAGTTCCACTCCTTTGCTGTGCGCGTTATAAGACGTTTGGAAACGCTTAGTGCGAATTGGTGGAATAGCAACAAGGTAGGGATGGTAACTTGCAGTGCGTTTGGAAAAACAAGAAAAGACAATCATATTTCTATCATCATTTACAATTTCAGGGTCAACAGGCTAGTTTCCACCATCAATAAATTGCAAATCTATTTAGTCCGTCAGTTAGAGTACTGAAAAATAATGAACACGTATTTTTTATTTTTGTAAATCAATGAATATTGACTTGATAATTTTTTTGTTTTTTGTATATCAATTAATACTGACAAAGATAAAACGCATCAAAACTCGTTAGTGGGGGCTCGTGACGTCAGAACGCAATAAAAATTATACCACGGCGTGACATATTGAGAATTTTAAAAGCGTCGTATCTTCGTCAATTTTGATACCTATACGTAACAACGATATAAAAAGCAATACTTCCGTGCATTTTTATGGAATCAAGTACGGGAGGCAACAAAAATGCATTAAAAATACTTACACCAATAAACTGTTTCTAAAAACAAGTTCTTCGAAGAATTTTCAGTGTAAAAGGCAAAATAAAATCGACGTAATGAAGGTTTAGGATCCCCTTTAAACCCCAGGCGTGTTGGAGTGCCCTAATTTCCGAGTTCGCTTCACATGGCCGATCAAAAGCGCTTTTTTGTTTTGTTTTTAGTTCCGGTCAAACATTCATTCACAATGGCTTCGATTTCATTCGAGCTGTTTCAAAAAGATATCTTTTAATCTTCACTAATATTATAAAGCTGAAGTGTTTGTTTGTTTGGTTGAACGCGCCATCTCAGGAACTGCTGGCTCGAGTGGAAAAATTCTTTTAGTGTTGGATAGTCCATTTATTGAGGAAGGCTATATGATATTATAACGTCACGGTACGATAAACAGGAGTGCTGAAATAAGGGAAAGCTAGTTCGAAATAAGTTAAGATTAGGTTTATACTATTAAAACAATTTATTTTTTAATATTGATAGGCACGCTTGACCACTATCTCACCTGATGTAAGCGATGATGTGGTCGAAGATGGAGCACGCTTGCCTAGAAGTAACCTATGACTTAAAGATTCTCAGGTTGTAGCTATCAGGAAACACAGACTGGCAGGGAATCCACTTCTTAGCTGTACGTACTATAAATGTGTCCCCAATACGTTTTGTGGGTGTGGTTGCGATGTTCACCATGTACCGGTGGCGCATCGCCGTACGGCTTGTGGTCCGATGATGGAACGGGCTTGGCGAAATTAAATTTTGCAATTCCGTCGCGCACTCCCCGAAAATGCGACCCATAGAAAATTTGTACATACGATACAGTTTGCACGATTATTACGGATAGTTTATTTTGTAATATATTTGAGTTCGTAAAAAAAATGTCGCGCTAAAATCTGCAGTAGTATTTTAAAGACACAAAAAAACTGAAACAAAAAATCAATTTTAACACAGTAGTTGACATGTCGGCTATTCCATTATAAAGCCCAGCTCCGACGGTTCTACCGAGCGAGATGAAGCGGCTCGTATTCCAGTATTTGTCGCTGTCACGCCAACCACGGACATTTATGAAGAGTGAACGCAAAACATGACATATTGTGTCCATACCAGGTTACCAGCAGAACGGTGACCCGCTTTCCGAACATTTTCTTTCTGTCTCAAATTGGCTTTCGTATTGAAAAATAGTATTTATTTTCTGTTTTGATTGGCTAACGAAAGTTCTGACCTAGATTTGTTGGAATAACGTGATTATTTCATTACTTATTTCATGTTTTTTTCATGAAGTTTCTGAATTACTTGAATAAAATGTTATTTTTGGTTCATGCTCTATTATTTATGTAAAGTATTGCTTGCGCAACCCAAATTTTAGTTACAATTTGGTTAAAACAAACTAAGAGGTACGTACATATAAAATATTAGCTGACCCGCGCAACGTCGTCTCCGTCACAATTTTCATTACTGCTCGGCTCCTATTGGTCTTAGCGTGATGATATATGGCCTATAGCCTTCCTCGATAAATGGGCTATCTAACACTGAAAGATTTTTTCAAATCGGACCAGTAGTTCCTGAGATTAGCGCGTTCAAGCAAACAAACAAACAAACTCTTCAGCTTTATATATTAGTATAGATAGATATAGATACCAGGGGGGCTAAAAAGGCCACTAGGAGAATCAAAATATTAATCGCACAGGAATCTGTCAAATTTAATTTTCATCTTTACCGCTAAAGCATAAGTTTCAAGGTTGAATGGGAAAACTGGCCAAGTGCGAGCCGGACTCGCGTGCAAAGGGTTACGAACGAATTTAATTTTTTAACTTGTTATTTTAACACTACAGACTTCTAATAGGTTTTCCTGTAATTTTTAGGTAAAGAACTATTTATTATCTCCATTTTTTTCAAATTTTTAGGCTCAGTAGTTTTGGAGATAAGTTGGGAGAATGGTAATTTTTCGTCTAATTTCTTGAATAACTTCAAAACCATTTATTTTAAAATTATGAAAAAAATATAGTTAAAACCCTCACAGTAAGCCCTTTCATTTGATATGTTACACGATATTGTTCAAAACCTTTTTTTTATTTTTCTAGTTTGACCCCCATAATAAAAATTTAATGATTTGGTTGATCATAGAAGTCCATATGTGTGCCAAATTTCAACAGAATCGGTCCAGTGGATCCGGAGAAAACTGGCTGTGACAGACGGACAGACAGACTGACAGACACTCGAGTGATCCTATAAGGATTCCGTTTTTTTTTTCGGAACCCTAAAAATTGACAGTGACAGGCAGCGTGATTTGCTTTCTGTTTCTGCTAAAGTGGCCTTTTTAAACCCGCTGGCCAATCCGAGGACGTACGAAACAGTCCTCGGATTGAAAATGTCCTCGGATGTGCCTTGTGTATTCATGCGCATGTCCTCGCATTGTACATTATTTTCTTTCTATGTTTTTAGTCACTAACATTCTATATTAATACATTTTAAATAGTAGCACAAAATTGTCAGCTGAGGCCTCGCCTAGTCCAGAAGATAGAGTCAATACTTAAGTAACCCTCTTTTTACCACCAGTATCTAACCCTGCTGGATTATCTTCTAATACATAAAAATCTCGTGTCACGGTGTTTGTTACCGAACTCCTCCGAAACGGCTCGACCGATCTTCATGAAATTTTGTGTGTATATTCAGTAGGTATAAGAATAGGTGGTAGGGGATTTTTTCTTTTTTTTTGTGTCGCAAAACAACGTTTTCGGGTCAGCTAGTTATTATATAAACTCTTGATATTAGTATACTCACTTGGTAGTTTAAGTACCTTTAAACCTTGTTTCTATACTGGTGAGAAATAAACAATTTTTATATATTTTTTTTATATCTTTGTCTTCACTACATAGTATAAAACAAAGTCGCTTTCTCTGTCCCTATATCCCTATGTATGCTTAAATCTTTAAAAGTCCGCAACGGATTTTGATACGGTTTTTTAATAGATATAGTGATTGAAGAGGAAGGTTTATATGTATAAAAACATCCATTAAATAGTGGAGAAATACTGTTATTTTTGAGGTTTCTAATGTGATGTCGTAAATAATTACATTTTATGACGCAGACGAAGTTGCGCTGGTCAGCTAGTAACAAATACTTTGATTTTAGTTCGCCTTAAGTACCACACATTTACATACAACCGATCATAAAAATATGTTCAAGAATAACTTAAATAAATGTTAGTCATTGGTGCATGTTGGCATTTTGCAACGCTCTGAGTCATACTACCTGCGAACGTTTGACTTATTATAATTTTTATATTGAGGTTCAGTAATCTTCGTACGGATACCTACTTTAATCCTTTGTTTCGCGAAAAATTGCTGGTAATTATTGACCTGATCCTTGCAATTATATTGTTCTGTCGCTATATTTATTACACTTAAGTTCTTTGTGTATTTAGGGAGTGTAAGTTTGATGCTGGATCATATATTGACCCCTTAATCTGATTCTCTAAGCAAGGTAAATTTTTGTAATTGCACAAATAATCAATGCGTTAGAAACATGGAATAGGCGTCTTTTTCATGTTTGGAAAATGTCGTATATCTTCTATTATCCATTTATAATGAGTGTATGGAAGAAAGACTGCTGCGCGACCCCAAATGAATATGGTTACGAACAGAGGATGATGTCGAACCCAAAAATACTACTGGCTCACAAACTGGTTTTATAAAAGATCTTAGGCTGATGCGAATGTCTATAATTCCTTATTTTCTAGAAAACTTGTCTATATAGCTTGTAAATGTCACCGGTGAAATTGTAAAATTGTATTGTACCTATTTTAATCATAATGAATTATTAAAAAATATATCGCGCCTAGAGGTAGTTTATATCGGGTACATAAAGTGGGCCGGCTTTATAAGACGACTAAAATGATACAGTGTATAGTAGAGATTAAACTGAACAGATTTTCAGCTATACGTATTGACCTAAATCTTTAGTTCTTGAATTATTAAAGAACTATCATAGTTAAAAGCTGCTAGCGCTAGACTAGTTCATAAAATATTCAACCTATTTGATCGCTAGCTGTGCTGAAGGGATATACATCCATGTCTGTTACTCGTAAATTATCAATTGAATTTTATATTAATCGCGCATGTTCTTGGTTACAGGTAAGCATTGAGTCCACTTTTCTACGGGGTAAGTAGTAGTTGAATTTAGATATCCACTCAGGATCCGTGTCCCTTTTGGGACAAAACGCCCCAGCCGTCAGAAGCCGTAAGTCCCTTTCGGGACAAGCCGACACTCGCGCGATTGCACCCGCGATTTTTCCGGAAAGGGACTTACGGATCCTGAGTGGATATTAGGACAAAAGTTAAGCTCCCACAGACAGGCACAATTCGGCAATGCGACAAAGATGCATCAACCATTTTCCATACAAATTAGCGTAACAAAAATGGTCATTACATAGTTGTTTCATACCCGTCTCCTGGCTGTCTGCGGTACTCTTTACAGGTCGTCGAGAATTTTTAGTCTAATGGCATAATAATGGACAGAAAATAAAATGGCGCTGGGATGTGATTATGACTCTTGGGAGTTGAGGGAACGCTGGGGCAAGGCACAGTGGATGCTGAAAAAGGTTTTTTCCACCACCTGCATGAAAACGTCATATTACATGTCATACAAACTCAAGCTAAAGTGTGTCATTATTACCCGGCGGATTATAATGAAATTTAGTACAATATTATTGCCCGGAGGTCAATAATGTGATTTTAATATGGAACTCTACTTGGAGACCGACGGTAACCGCTCGCGGCCAGCCACCTCACTTCATGACTTGCGTAGAATTTTCTAGCAGTAGGTGTGAAAAGTAGAGTATTCTCTTCAAGGATATAGGTGCTTTTGTCTTGGGCTAGCTTGAATCCCTCGCTGCATTTAGGATTCTTGTATCAACTCCATCGCTTCTCTCGTGAGTTACACTCTAAACTCTCTAGCTTCGTTCGGGAGTTAACTTTCGAATCCCTCATTAGGGTGGCGGATTCAATATGACGCCCTTGACATAAGACATTGCTTTATCCCCTTGGTGCATAATCTACTGTTTTTTGTTTGCCATTAGCAATAAGCCAAGATAATACCAGGTATAAATTTAAGCAAAAAGGTAAGTTAATGGAATTGCAGCTCGCCAGCACAATACCACTACAGCCTCAGAGTAATATTTTGTGAATAATTCGTTTGAAGAAATGGATCAAAGCGATTTATGTCAGACCGTGGTTCGAACTGACCGATGCTTCATGAATATTATACAACCTGTAACAGTATAAACGCAATACCTGTTAAGGGGTCATTGTACTCATCATTATGAACCACTTTCATTATGGGACCAACACTGAAATCGCGAAAAAAACATCGACTCCCCCATACATTTATGTGCGCTTATCTCGACAAAATGTACTGAACAGCTGATTTTTATTTCGCGATTTCGGGTTTGATCCTATAGTAATTGTTGTTTGTAATGATAAGTAGGTACCTACAATGAGCCTTTAAGAGGTATAGCGTTTATTCTGATCCACGTTGTATGATTATGGATTCAAAATTATTTTCAAAATGATTGCGGATTTTTAAAAGGCCCATTATATTCCACGTTGAGATTTTAAAACACTTTTCCTGGAACAAAACCGAGTTGCTATGAATTTATTTCTATTACCCGTAAGTATTTCAACAGATCTAGTGTTAATTAATTTTTTCCATCCAAATACAAGTTTGACGTCATCGTGACCGTTAACCGCTGTCCAAATCTAAAAAGATTAGATTTTTATCCAACAAAAAACAGCTCATTTATATAATTTTTAATCTATTAACTCTGTAAGACTGCAAGAATATCAGTCACCTTAATATTCAAATCGGTAAGCCGTCGAGAATGACACCAACCATGAAGTTTGCAACCCGATCGTAGTAATAACTTCACCTAATATATTCTGTCTGGAACACATCGACAATCAACCGATTTTGTATCTTATGTATCCGAGACAGGGTTGAAGTTCGCATGTCGTGTTTGACAAATAATCGTGAGTACAAGAATGCATTTTAAAAAAGTTGGCATAGTGTTGTGCTGACCTTGTCGGTTCGTCATGCAGTTTCGATAGTACGAACAGTGTAATATGACTAACGGCCATGAAACACTTGTCTTGTTTTAACTTACGTCTATCTATTACAAATTCAATAAACATTGTTATGTTGTTTTTAGTAGAAAACTGTTGAATTTGTGCAGTAGGTATTGAATTGGTATCTTTTTGGTATCAAAATGTTTTTAAAATGAGAAACCAAGATATAAAGGAGTGTTTGATAACATCAAAATTATCTAATGGCTAATCTTTAATTTACGATTACAAAAACAAGTTTTTTTTATAATACAACAAATTGGACTCACTTTCAAGTCACGTTCACTAAACGTTCTTAATATAATTTAAAATTTGTGAAAAGAAAATCTAAATTCTGTTCACGCCAATCTTTAAGATAACACGCGATGTTGTACGTTTATATTTACTGAGACGCACCGAGCGAGATACGCGTGGGATTACTCCGGCATGAGGATATTCCGTTCCATCTAACTTCCTATATCTCAGAACTCATCTTCGTTTCAGATCTTACATTTGTCAAAATACTAGCTGCCCTCCACGGTTTCTCTCACATGAGAGTCGAAAATAATTACAAGCGAACATGATCCCGGGATGAAAATAATCCTATATTCCTCCGAATCCATTTAATCGTGAAGAAGTAACAAACAAAAAAAAAACTTTTATAATATTAGGTAGGATTATTCATCGATAAAAATAACGCAAAAATTAAACAGATTTAATACAACAACACGCACTCAAAATCAATTATATTCTAATACACTATAATGGCCCGCATCCAGATAACCAGAAAACAAAAGATGCTTTACATTTCGTCCTCTGCCGTAGTCTATGGTCTTAGAGCAAGAGTCTCTGTGGATTTTGAACGTGTACTGAGGGAAGAGCTCGCTGACGCAGTGCAGTTCCACATGACCAGCGTACTCTCCGTCAGTTGACATCAGTCTCCTGTAGTCATGAGCAGTATACATATGGAACCCGTAAGAACGGTCCCCAATTATAAAATCCTTGTACCAATTCCAATGAGCTACTATTCGCTCCACAACACTGAGACGAATCTCTCGATGCCGGTCTTGGGTTCCGTAGAGACTGTAGGAAACAGAACGGAACAAACAGTTACCATCCCCTCGAATAGGTACCACTCTTCGTGCCATCCTCTTTTTCCTTCGTCTTTTAGGCGAATTTCTTCTCGACTTCTTTCCGTCGTTCCTCCGGTATCGATACCGACTCATTGGTGGTGTTGCACATCACTAGTAGGGCTTGACAAAATATGTTGTTGTAAAATATTTTTGCGAACCTGACTTATTTTGAATAATATTAATTAATTTGTTTTAGCGAACATGCAAGATAATAATTTAGTCGAGGTATTTTTTTTAAATTAGAAAAATACATTTAAAATTTCGCGGCCATATTGAAACCACAGTTGTGATTACTTATTTTTAAGATGACGTTATTTACGGACAGTCCTTGGAAATGATTAATTATGACAAAGAATTGACACTGATTCATAATGTCCGTCATAGTTTAAAAATGTCAACGGAAATCGCGCCAACCATCCATAGAGACGAAAGAGGAAAATGTCACAACGAATTATGGAGCCAACGATAAAAGTATATTATGATTTAATTTACGTTTCCTGCTAAACGAAAAGGAATTTCCAATTAGCTTTGTAAAATTGATACTTACTTTTATCAAGTTATCAAAAGGTACGATTCGCTCTTATCCATTTTTGTCCATCTTGAAATTAGGTACCCATGAATATTTTAGACAGTAAACAGCTACCGCTGGGTATCAGTAAAACGGGGTGAATAGAGATGCAGGATACCGGAAGACGCATCGTTGGAAGGCCTCCCACAAGGTGGACCGAAGACCTGGTGAAGGTCGCGGGTAGCCGATGGATGCGAGACGCGCAGGACCGGTCGTTGTGGCGACGCTTGGGGGAGGCCTATGTCCAGCAGTGGACGTCTTTCGGCTGATATGATGAGAGATGCAGGGATGACTTGCGCAAAACAACAAAAATTGGTCACTCATTGAAAATTGTCCTTTTCATGTTACTAGAAGGTCAGTAAAACGCAGGGGTGAAAAAAAAAACTGAATGCTATTTTCACTTGAATGCCACATTATTGGTGTCTAAAAAATTATTAATCTTTTAAAACTAATATTCATTTAAAAATTGCGAGTCCTTAAATGCTGCAAGCAGAATTTAAATTAAGTGAAAATACGCTTCAAAGTTTTGTTTCTATTCACCCCTGCGTTTCTATTTGTCCCGTTTTACGGTACTGATCTCCTAGTAGGTACAATGAGACGGATAATTTATAATGACTGACCAGTGTTTGTTGTTTTGCGCAGTTAGGACAAGTCTGCTGAAATTTTCCCCCTTAGTAGCCTGCGATGACACCCCAGGGAGAGATGAAGGTAGCCTATTCTGTTGACCGCATATTTTACTTTGCCTTCATCTGTTACCTAGCAAGCTCCATGTTGAACGGGACAAGCGTCTGACCTGCATTCCCCCAGGGGATGGTAACCTTATCCATCTAGAATAATCCTCTTAAGAAACACTTCGGCAAGACTCGCCGATGTTCGGTAATATTCGGGTATTCAAAACGTATTATAAACCATTATAAAAGAGTAAGCGACCAAAATGGAATATTCAAATTAGTTGTATTGATTTCATTTACGCAGGCGTTATAAAAAACAAAGCCAGCTCCGAACTCCAATGAATTGGGTCTATTAAAATCGAGAAGTTGTCTTCAAATCACAGAACAAAATCAATAAAATATTTTCTCTCTCAGCCAACTCGCGCCGATATCAGAATGGTTGACCTTGAGACGTGAATTTACATAGAAATAACTTATTGTTACTCTTATAATAATCGAGCTAGACTTTTATAACGTATTACCGTCCTTATTAAAATCTTGTTACAAGAAAAAAATATGGGACCATGTTTAAATGGAGTGGCATCCATTGTTAGCGTCGGCCTGTATTATATAATGGGATATTACGCCATAATACTGCGACATAAGTAGCTGAGCTATTTGAATCAGACGGTGCGTGTGAATGAACTTAGATACTCAATGTCATTCGCGAGACTGGTCGATACGGATTGGCAGTGACCTACCGAATAGTGATAGTGTCTTCGGCAGACCTCGGAATAGTTCGCGGCGCGCCGAACTCTCACAATGCAAGATTGAAGCAATTTTTGAACGTTCGGGCTCGTGTTCGGGGGAGGTCGGGGAGGATAGGCCCGTCGATGTTTACTTATTTAGTTCGTAAAGTAGTAAATTGGAGTTAGTGTGTATGTGTGTGTAAAATGTATTGGAATTTGTAGCGTAATGCGATAATGTGGGTGATAGTAGATTGATGACGGTACTGAGCAGAGAAAATATTGGTTTTGGGATTCGAAATTAGATTTTTATATGGTTAAATTGAATTTTAGCGTTTAACACGTTGGGTATCACAGAGTAGATAGTCTAGAGTAGATAGATACCTTTTTGAAGGATCCACAAATTAAACTTGCTATTTAAATCACTGACCCAAAGTTCGCAGGTACCGCGTGAGTAACCAGGTTTTTTTCTACACTATTCATAAGCGATGTCGGCAGTCGCCAGAACTACATTACTCGACACTGAAATTGGCGATTAATGCGTTTGAGATCGATGGACCCACATCGAGAATGATTCGACTCAGTGATGTGCAGCGAATAGTTGATCATTGAAATTGATATAAGGATTTTATAATTGGGGACCATTACTCCGGTTTCCATATGTATACTGCTCATGACTACAGGACACTGATGTCAACTGACGAAGAGTACGCTGTCCATGTGGAACTGCACTGCGTCAGCGAGCTCTTCCCTCAGTACACGTTCAAAATCCACAGAGACTTGCATTAGAACAAAGATCGCAGGTACCGCGCGAATTACCAGGGTTTTTTTTCTAAGTAAATATTCGGGGGTAATTAAAATAAAATCGGCAGTCACCAGAACTGCACTTGATCGCACAATCGTCGCCAATTTCAAATGTCAATGCAGTCTTAAAGTCTGCGTTCAAATTGGAAACTCGTAGATTGAAGCCGGGCGTCTGCATCATCCGTTGGAATAAGTTCTATAATGTGAGCATGAATTTTAACATTGAGATCTTTTTAGATTTAGATCAAGGTCAAATTAACTTAGCTACCTAAACTCCAGAGGTGGTGGGAATCGATCGATGTTATCAAGATTTGTTTTCGGTAGACCATTTTTAAGTTGTTACTTCTTATTGAGGGGTACAATGAACTAGAAATTACGAATCTGGAAAATTAAATATTCATCATCATTTAATTGGATAATTCCCGTCATTTCCGTTGATTAGCTAGGTAAAAAAAAACCTGTGTAGCATTTTTAACTCAATATCATGTTTGGCGAATGTGTGGCGTATTAGGTATACCTAGATTATCTATTTACCTCACTCAATAATCGTGAATCTAGCCACCAAAACCCGAACCTACCTACAATTCCCACCTCCCACAGATCATCCTCACATTCACAAAAAAATCGTAAAGCGCGCTAGGTAACAAATTACCACAGATATACACGCGCTACACCAAAAATAATGATGAGTAGTCCCCAAACCGGTACGGTCACCCATCTCTCTCACTCTCCCTCGACCAGAGAGGGATGGAGCAATCGTCCAGTCCTACGCTAGGTGGAACGATGAGGTAATATTTACCATTCGCTCCCAGATGGCTTGTGGTCTTTACAGTGTATAAAGTGGGGTAAGTAGAATTATAGGTCAATTATGACAGTAATGGCTGACGAAAAATTTGTTAAAAAAATATATCGGTGGCGGAATGATCTTTAATGCGTAACTAGATGGTAAGGTCTGGTTGACGCGGTTTGGTGACGATGGGTGACCGGTGCTCAAATCACAACTATGGCAAGATTTTCCCTTCAGTCGGGTCTACATTGTCCTTAAAATCTCTTGTTATGTAAAGATGCATCAAGTTTCATTTTTCAGATAGGAAAACACAATATATAAGATCAAGAAATCGTTAAACGGATAAGCTACCCGAGCTTATGTTTAATGAGTCCTTAAAAATAGTGTCCCTGCTATCTCCTTGTATTCATGCCAATGACCTTGTGCATATAAACGGAGGTAACTACCCCTCTACGCACCACTCCGCTACCCGCATTTTTTATTTTTTATAATAAAAATAATACATGTTTTTAAAAAGTAACAAAACCAAATCATTTTCGTTTGTATTGCAAAGCAGTAAATATATTTTTTGTACTCTTTGTTAAAAAAATTAAAGAGTAAAATGATTTCATCTCAACGATTTGGAGGTGATTTGGTGGTTTTTCTTATAATGTGATTCAGATAGATACATTCTGGCTTAACCAAATTACGTATCATATCATGTAGATTTTTTCAGATGTAATTTCTCTGTTAGTGCCGACGAAAAGCTGCTTCATGTGCACGCTGTTTTTAAGCTTTTTTCGAAAGACCAGCCTTAAAAACAGTAGTTTAACTCCACACAACAGACATCTTTAGTGCTATTCTGTAACAATATTTTCGAGTCTCGACAGCGGAATCCGAGGTGAGTTTAAACATAAGACCTTTATGTTGTGTGTTATAAAGTTCACTTTGTGAGCTTTGTCACTCAGGTGAAGCTCGATATCGAAATGGTTACTTACAGAATAGACTAGCTTATCGCATACAGCCCGCGATGACCACACGGCCGCTATAAAGGCATTCCACACGCTATGAGTCACCGCCGCTAAATATTTATATATTTCGACCGTTGGTGTGTCTTGATAAAAACTTTGAATCGTGTTGAAAAAAAACAGAGGTTATTATCATCCGTTGAGTTTTAAAATTAAAATAACAACTTCACGCTTGTTTTCGTCATATTGGTCAGCAGAGGAGTATTGTTTGTGCCAACATTTCGATGATACGATATTAATTTTTCAAGGCTAGGTTATTGAAAAAGACTTTTTTTACTCCAGAATTTTCGATTTCGATAGCAAATTGCCATTGATTAATATCGCTTTTCATAATGGCTTCCTATTTCCATAACAGCCTCGCAGCACTTCTGAGGCCATACTGTGACATATTAATGTCACATTTATTCCGTTATCAAAAAAGGATAGTGCTATTCGTCCTGTATAGGTCCGTCTCCTTCAGCCATCATGAATTTGGTACGTCGTAGCAAGGCCCCTCGTAATATCGATAAGTAGGTACACATCTATACTAATATTATAAAGAAGAAAGATTTGTTTGTTTGAATTGAATAGGCTCCGAAACTACTGGACCGATTTGAAAAATTCTTTTAGCATTGGATAGCTACATTATCAGGAAGTAACATAGGCTATATATTATCCCCGTACTGCCAAGGGAACGGGAACTACGCGGGTGAAACCGCGTGACGTCCACTAGTTTTTCATAAGTATATCCTCAGTAATATTTGGAATGTGAAAACGAGTTTGTTTGTAGGTTTCTTTGTTTATTTGTTACCTCATCATCACGTCTTAAGAGGAAATGCGCGCGCATAGACTTTGTATGGAATGATAAATGATAGAGAAATGGAAAAAGTCATAATTCGAGGTTTGCCTCTCGCCTGTTTCCTCCTCCAATATTGGACCGATTTAAGAGATATTTCACAAACTGAATAACAAGTATGTATACTGTGTCCCTATGTTTTTTTTTATTAATAGTTGCCAAATGTGTACACTAGGGCTGATTACAGCAGTTTATCGGACAATTTTAGCAATTTTTGAGGGTTCTAGTGCTTATACGGTTAATATATCGTCAAAAGGGAAAACATAGGGAAACAGTATACAGGGTTATTTGTGAAACACCAGCAACCTCTTAGGCAGTGAAAGTACACATGATTATAAACAACTTTTACTTTGAGACCAACCCTGAAAACTCGAAAAAAATATCAGCTGTTTCATACATTTTCATTGGCTAAATATTGCATTTTGTATGAAACAGCTGATATTTTTTTATATTAATATTGGAGAAGAAAACAGGCGAGAGCCAAACCTCGAATTATGACTTTTTACATACAAAGTCTCTCCGCGTTTCCTCTTAATGGCAATTTTGATGAAACAACACTGGTAAGCCAAACCCTGGATTTGGACTTGGATTCTTTTTACAAGGTGGATCGATGACCTGGTGAGGGTCGCGGGTAGCCGTTGATTGATGGATGTGAGACGCACAGGACCAGTTGTAGTGGCGACACTTGTGGGAGTCCTATGTCCAGCAGTGGACGTCTGTTGGCTGATATGATGATGATGATGATACTTTTTATCCCGGTTGTATGGTTCATTGGGATAATTTCCAACATACACGCGAGCTAAGCCGCGGCTGACAGCAACTATGTAGGTACTCTTCCTTTGCCGTGCCTCCCCCAAGTCCACCCAGATGTAAATTTTCCACGTCGCTTTGTTTTACAATAGAGAAGATGCAAATACAGAATTTATGAGAATGTTTATGAAATCATATAAAGGCCATTGCAACGTTTTTATTTTAGTTAATATCGATTTTTAACCCCCGACGCAAAAACGACGGTGTGTTATAAGTTTGACGTGTCTATGTGTGTGTGTGTGTGTGTGTGTGTGTGTGTGTGTGCGTGTGTGTGTGCGTGTGTGTGTGTCTGTGGCATCGTAGCTCCCGAATGGATGAACCGATTTTGATTTTTTTGTTGGAAAGGTAAATTAGTCGGGAGTGTTCTTAGCTATGTTTGATCAAAATCGGTCCAAGATGGCCGCCACCACAAAATGGCAGAAGACATATTTTTTCACAACTGCCTCAAATTTGATACCGCCATGTATCAAATGAAAGGGCCTGACTAGTAGAATAATTTACACTATATTGAAAGGGAATGAGGAATATTAACTAACGAAATGAAAATAAGATAAGTTTATAAAGCATGAAATAAGAATTAAATTAAAAATTAAAAAAAACCCCCGACAAAAAACCTTTAAAAAGTTATAAATAATTTCTATTGATCCTTTTTGTTTAATATAGGTACGATTCTTTGGGCCAAGCGTCATCGCGTCGGGAGACCGCTAATAATACTTAGTGCATACAAAAGATTTGCGGTCTCCCGAGGCAAAGACGCTTGGCAACGGAACGTATTTAAAACCAACAATCAGCGTTTAGTGACGTCACTGCTGTTATGACAACGAAAAGGCAACCTTATGTCTTTGAGTTAGGACTGAGTTCTTGACCAGTGGCAGACAGGAGTGACGTCACCGTCCGTTTTCGCGCGAATATTTAAACTGTCAGTTTGAAAACGCAATTTTGGCAATAAATTAAAGCGTTTTCATTTCTTACTTATGTGGTGGTATATTCTAGATGGAGTTCTGTAACATTAAAGCAAAAATGGAAATATTGCATGTTATTATCTGAAACAGCTTGGTATCCAATCTACTACCAATTTCCCAAGATGATATTGGATCTATTGTGGCTTAGCACGTAAACAGGTCATCCCCAATCCTGCATTTGAAGGCGTTCCAATTTGGAATTTCTCTCGGTCTATAGAACTTGAAGTCTTACAGATGCTGATGATATCCACTACGCTTTGTCAGTCCGGCCCCATTCCCACAGCGAACAAAATATGCTTGTATAACCTATAGATAAACATAGCTGAAATATTTTAGCTCCAGAAAACTCGAGAGGGAACATGCAACTGACCTGGTTCCTAGATTTAATCTTCTTACTGATTAAAATGGTTTTATAACTGGTGCAACGATCTTACTTGGATAAATATTTCCGTGGATTTGTCCCTATATAAGAGTGACTGTGAAGATGTACAAGTTTCTGCAATTATGTTTTTCAACGTGTCATGAATGGAGTTATATTGAGACCGCTTATGCGGTTTTCGGCTGTCGTGGAAAGAAGTATTTTCTGATGAGATACTTAAAAAAAAACATCAGTCCAGTAGATTCGGAGCCAATTGGATGTGACCTACGGACAGACACACGAGTGCAAATTATTATAAGGGTTCCGTTTTCACGCGGACCTTCGGAACTCTCAAATTTTTATTTTAAAGTTGCACTGTTCTAATTTAAAACAGTCTGATACCGTCCCACAACTGGGCAAACCCCTCGTCTCATACACAGAACGAGCAATTATCAGCACGCATGCTGAATACACAGCGTACTGTGACATATTATACTCTCGCTTGGTATGCTATGGTAGTGGTTTCCAGATTTATATCAATAAGTCCGATGTATGGATGAAGACTTGCTGCGTTGACCTAAAATAATCTCAATTTATTTTAGTTAAGTCCTGGGCCGGAAGTCTCGACATACTCACCGATCGTCTATAGCGACTGAAATTGTTAAAGTCACCCGTACACAGTCAATCTCGAACGCATTCCACGGTTAAAATCAATGGTATGATCCGTGGATCGCGTTCGAAATTTACTGTGGCCTTAGGAATTAACGACCAAATTCGGTCGGTACGCGATCTTTATCTATGTCGAGATTGCAGGCCCAGGTTTCCTCACGAAGTTTGCATTCACCGGTTCCAACGAGCCAGCTTTCATGAGCAGAAAACACTCCTATTTTTGGTCCGGGGTTAAAATGAAGTCTAGCAACTCGCAGTCAGAGGTCCCACAACTCTGCCGACCCCGCATCCGCTCGCGAGCTCATCAAAGTGAAAGTGTACTCAAATAGCCGGTATCAAACCGCCGTATTCTATTTGTCTGAAGGTCATTGGCATTACGCAATGCTATCACGTGTCGCTTGTTATCTGTAATTCTGTGTCACAACACAGTCTGACACGGAGACAGACTGTGTCTGTGTTCGTCTGGCTTGGTATTGTACGGCTGTTGTTGGCGTTGTCCTTTATTCGGTCTGTCGCTCTTGAAACGTAATTGGTCTGCATGGCAGGATGATTGGGCTAGATCAGGGCTATCCAAAACAAATATTTGTGCGGCATGAAACATGTTTCTAATGTACCACAATTACACAAATTTTACTTTGTTTTTTTTTTTTTGGTAAAATTATATAACTGCACAATACTACACTTCACATTACTTAACCACTAAGGATCCGTAAGTCCCTTTCGGGACAAAATTGCGCGAGCGTCGGCTTGTCCCGATAGGGGCTTACGGATTATGATGGTTGGGGCGTTTTGTCCCGAAAGGGACAAGGATCCTGAGTGGTAGACAAAGATTCCGTATTTATTTCTTTATACGACTGATTTCAAAGGCTCGTATTCAGTGCATAAGTCATAGAATTGTAAAAGATTAATGAATGAAGATTTAATAAATAACGCCGTATTTTGATTGTTGTCCAAAAAATCATTAAGGTAGGTATTTGTCCATCTATCAGTGACTTGTATTGGCCCTCGATCGTATATGGAAGGTCTGGACAACCCAGCGGGTCGGCTACTTTAGTAGAATCAGTCAGCACATCAAGCTACACGAAACTGTCAAATTTCTCCAATCAACCTTGAACCTAATGCTTTAGCGATAAAGATGAAAATGAAATTTGACAGATTGTTGTACAATTAATATTATGATCCTAATATGATTCTACTAAAGTGGCCCTTTTAGACCCGCTGGTCTAGATGACTGGTTTTCTGAAACCCTATTTAGGCTATTAGTTTTTAATTTAGTGTGTTTATTCAGTGTAAATAAGCTACAGGCAGTAACGATGCTAATTAGACTAATGACATCGCACACGAGCCTCTCAGTAATGTAGGCTAAATAGTATAGGTGAATGACCTGTCCTAGCATGGATTTAGATTCAGTGACAAGCCAGGGTTCATTTTTATAAGTGAGGGGTATGTTAACCACGTGAGGTAGGTATTTTTTTTTTTTTCCGCTGTAAAATTCTCCATATTGCGCCTACAGTGGTAGACCACCAAAGGTTGACTGACAAAAGGGTTGACACTGGATTACCAAAGGTTGACTGACTGAGTACTCCAGATCCAAACCTAAATATAGACTAAAATGACCATAATTATAGTGATACCCACTATAATTATACATTAATAATTAATTATATTAGTATTTAGTATAATTACTAATTATACATTAGTAATTATACATTTACAAAAACAAAAAGATTACTATAAAATAGTAATCTTTTTGTTTTTGTAAAATTGTAATTTATAATGTTTTTAGTGACTTTTGTTTAATGTATAATGTTTGTGTCGTGTAATGTTTTTAATTGCAATCTCTTATTTTATTCTTGTATTTTATCCCATTTATTTTAATTTTAAAATGTACATATTGACTGATTCCGAACTAAAATGATTTATTATTATTATATTTCTTTTGTTCAATATTTTAACTTATTTCTACAATTTTAAATATAAAAGAAAACATTTAAAAATATAAAAGTAGTAGCTCACCGGTATGCCGATATCGGTGGGCTAATACTTTTATATTTTTAACTGGGTTCAAGCTACCCGGCGAACAAAGTTCATTATTATATTATTAAAAAGAAAGAAAATCTGCTGTTTAGTACATTTTTGCTCGCACAATTTTGAAAAATGTTGAGAACAGGTGATATTTTTCTTTATTTAAAGGGCGTTTGGCAAAAAAAAAATGTCCGTCACTGAAAAGTTACACTGTATACATTGATATATAAAAAACCCAAGATGCACAGTCTCGAAAAAATGCAACACTCGAAACTGTCGTCAAAAACTGACGTGTATCATATCAAGAGTCATGTGTGAGTTGTGTGTAGTTATACTATAAACATTGTTTTTTGCAAATTCAACCGTACACGGATCGCTTAAAGTTGTTTATACAAAGCGGTGCAGTATGGCGAGCGATCGAGACTGTTTGAAACTAGCGCACAATTACACATATTGCGCTTGTTTTTTGCGGACGTTTTTGAGATGCTGAGTGTGTATCTTCGGATTTTTTATATATCAATGACTGTATAGAATATTCTCAATCCTGGTGCATATAGCACGGACGAGACGAAATCTAGTAACTTTGTTTTACCTATTTCTTGGTATGTCTTCTCTATTATATGTCAGTTATGTGTTCGTAATTAGATAGCTCGGGTGACTTAATTGGTTGGTAATTATTAACACCACAGGCGTGAATAATTGATGAATGATTTAAACGTCTGTCATTAACACATATCACATTAGAGATAGTGTTCTCATGTTATTATCTAAATATATAAAAATCAATGCCACTTTTGGTTGTAATTTTATAACTCAAGTTCGGGCTCACCTATCCAAACCAAATGTTTAGACTTTGTTCGGACTATTTAGTAGATGGTTTATGTGGGTAGGTAGTGTAGGGTAAGTAGGTAGGGTAGGGTAGGTAGGGTAGGGTAAGTAGGTAAGGTAGGGTAGGGTAAGTAGGTAAGGTAGGGTAGGTAGGGTAGGGTAAGTAGGTAAGGTAGGGTAGGTAGGGTAGGGTAAGTAGGTAAGGTAGGGTAGGTAGGGTAAGGTAGGTAGGGTAAGTAGGTAGGGTAGCCAGTTGACGGGAGCGAAGCCGCGCGGGTCAGCTAGTATATTATATTTATTTGCCCGAATATAGGTACATGGTAACATAATTTTTGTCTCCAGTGCTAAATAAAGGGCAATGCTTGGAGTTTCCTTGCGTGATCGAATCAGGAATGATGATATCCGCATGTGAACCAAGGTTACCGACGTAATCCGAAGGATCACAAAACTGAAGTGGCTGTGGGCAGGGCACATTGCTCGCAGAACATCTATGAGGCTGAAAAGTTCCTGGAATGGCGACCGCGTATCGAAAACGCAGCGTTGTAAATTCTTCCACAAGGTGGATCGATGACCTGTTTAGGGTTGCGGGTAGCCGATAGATACGACTGGCTGTTGTGACGACATTTGGGGAGGCCTATGTCCAGCAGTGGACCTTTTTCGGCTGATATGAAAAAATCAGCTGTTCAGTACATTTTGTCGAGATATGCGCACATAAATGTATGGGCGAGTCGAAATTTTATTTCGCGATTTCAGTGTTGGTCCCATAGTAAAAGTGTTCATAATTATGAGTACAATCATCCCTTAAGAGGTATTGCGTTTATTCTGTTACAGGTTGTATATTGCAAGAAGTCAAATGTTTACCTCCGTCCCCAACCGTACTACAGAAGCAAAACAAGAGACTACCGTACCCTCAAAGAACTAAAATCAGACTAAATAAAGTTAGTCAACGGTATTACATACCTATATGTTTTCGCCGACGAGAACGTAACCTGTCGCAGAACGATGCAGCTACACCGAGCGGGGAGGGGCGCCCGCCGTCTGTCGTACTCGGAGCACATTCACTAATGAAAATGTGAATGAACTATAGAGTGGCGTTATTGCGAGCTTTTAAAGTTCTCGGTTGCGTTAACGTCAATTTGTTTTGAAACTACGAACTACGAATGTTTTTGATGTATAGTGTTGGGAACACATTGATAGTGCGTACAGCTAAGGAGTGGTCCCTGCCGGAGTTTGCGTTTCCTGATGGCTACAACCTGGGAATCTTTAAGTCAAGAGTGAATAGGTTACTACGCCACTAAAAAAGTCGCATAAGGCCACTTATTGCGAGTTTTTTAACGTTCTCGGTAGCGTAAACGTCAATCTGTATTAAAACTTGAAACTAAGGGCATAGCCTACGATTTTTTTTGACATATGGTGTTGGGAACACATTGATAGTGCGTACAGCTAAGGAGTGGTCCCTGCCGGAGTTTGCGTTTCCTGATGGCTACAACCTGGGAATCTTTAAGTCAAGAGTGAATAGGTTACTACGCCACTAAAAAAGTCGCATAAGGCCACTTATTGCGAGTTTTTTAACGTTTTCGGTGGCGTAAACGTCAATCTGTATTGAAACTTGAAACTAAGGGCATAGCCTACGAATTTTTTTGACATATGGTTGTGTGGAACACATTGATAGTGCGTACAGCTAAGGAGTGGTCCCTGCCGGAGTCTATGTTTCCTAATAGCTGCAACCTGGGAGTCTTTAAGTCAAGAGTGAATAGGTTACTTCTAGGCAAGAGTGCTCCATCTTCGACCACATTATCGCTTACCATCAGGTCAGATAGTGGTCATACGCGTGCCTATCAATAGTTTTTTTTTAAGTATAACAGATGATACTCGTTTCGCACATATTATTTATTTTGAATTGGATACTGGTTTCATATTTTTGTATGATACAAATTGTACAAAATTAAACCAAAATACGATGGGGATGTAGTTTTTTTTATGTACAAAATTCATTTACAATTAACTTACGTTAATTATACTGTTAACATTCTTGGTAGGTCCACAGTTATCTGATGAGACTTTTTACTATGAAAAGTTTTTTTTTTCAATATTGGGTATCGTTCAGTAATGTAATGTTTTAGCAAGGTTTACCGTGAGGCTTGTGCGAGGTGCTGGTGGCTAAAGAGGTGCTCGTGGCTAAAGAATAACTACGGCACGACTAAAAATAAGCACGGGACGATCTTCAAGGTTAAGCAACGCTTGCCAAGTTTGGTCTGTTGATGGGTGATCATCTTAACATACCGAGTTTCCTCCGTGCTTCGGAAAGCACGTTTAAGCCGTTGGTCCCGGTGTTACCGTAACTACCGTGTTACCCAGTGAGTGGGTTGTGGAGGTCTGGTAGGCAACCGCTCTACGTAAAAGTACTGGTATTCAGCTGAATCCGGTTTGACTGGAAGCCGACCTCAATATAGTTGGGAAAAGTCTAGGCAGATGATGACCGGGAGGCCTGTGTACAGTAGTGGGCGAAGTCTGGCTGTGGATGATAATGATCGGTAGTTTAGGGTTTTTCCGAAATTATGAAATTAAGAAAGAAATCTTTTTAGGGTTCCGAAAAAAAAAAGGAACCCTTATAGGATCACTCGGGTGTCTGTCTGTCTGTCCGTCTGTCTGTCTGTCTGTCTGTCTGTCTGTCTGTCCGTCTGTCACAGCAAGTTTTCTCCGGATCCACTGGACCGATTCTGTTGAAATTTGGTACACATATGGAATTCTGTGACCCAAACACGGACGCGTTACGTAAATTATTAAATTTTTAGGATGGGGGTCACTTTTGGGGGTCAAAATAGAAAATTAAAAAAAAAAGTTTTTTGAACAATATTGTGTGACATATCAAATGAAAGGGCTTACTGTGAAGGTTTTAGGTATATTTTTTTCATAATTTTAAAATAAATGATTTAGAAGTTATTCAAGAAATTAGACGAAAAATGACCATTCCCCCCCCCTTATCTCCGAAACTACTGAGCCTAAAATTTTGAAAAAAATGGAGATAATAGATCTATACCTAAAGATTACAGGAAAACCTATTAGAAGTCTGTAGTGTTAAAATAACATGTTAAAAAAAAATAATTCGTTCGGAACCCTTTGCACGCGAGTCAGACTCGCACTTGGCCAGTTTTTTTTCTTCTTGAGATGGGTTTGCTCTTGACTTTAGTCTTTAGATCAGAGATGACAGAGACAAAGCGACGAAAGCAGCTAACCCAGAAGAAGAAATAAGCACCAAATTGGTGTCATGAAATATCTTTAAATGCTTATATAGATCTTTTGTAAGTGTGTAGGTATTTATCTCACTGAACTCTTAAACAGCTCGACCGATTTAAATATCATAGTTTGGGTATCAATCAAACAAACCCTTAAAAGTGTGAAAAAAGTGGGAGAGGAGAGGAGAAGAGCGGAGACATATTAGCCAACAGAATTGCGTAAAATCTCCGCTCCGCGTCAGTCACTGAGATTTTATGCAATTCCATTGGTTGATACTTCTCCGCTCCAGTGGACAGTCAGCCTAAGTGGCGTAGCAATTTAATTCTAAGATTTGTATTTTTCTCGGGTTCGTTTAAGAGCCTTTTGAAAGGCAATAAAGAACACATAAAATAAAAAGCCTGAAAGTTACCTAAAACGCGATTATTTTTTTGTTAAGGTGTGCCCCTCTAATTAAACAAACAACAACAAATTTACATCAGACTAGCACTTCGCCCGCGGCTTCGTTCGCGCGGGTTAAGTAGGTAGGTACTCCACGAACTTCATCTCCCCCCTTTATAGGGTACGGACGCCCGCTTAAAGTTTTAATTTAAAAACTACTATTCAATTATTTTTATTATTTAACAAAAACATAACTGTAATTACTAATTAATAGAGTAAACATAGGGCAGTTCGCTCAAACCGTAACATTTCTCTTACTTCGAGCATTTTTATACCCGTCGGGGTCGTAACTTTTATATGAAAAGTCCCATTGAAAAATTTTAAGTGAAAATTAACTTGTACATAATCAACGTTAATTTTCGAACCATTAGTATCATGATATCAAAATCAACACAATTCCATTTCACCCGGGTTTTGAACTTTGAACAAAAAGCGGTTAAAAAAAATGCTGAAAAACATCTTTGAATACCACGTCCTAAAAGTCAACACCCCAATAAATATAAATACCAGCCATTTTCCACAGGTCGAGCATCAATCACAATTTAATCTGCAGTCTATGAACAAGGATACTCCAACTAGACTGTCAGTTTTGACTGATTGGCTAGCACAGTGCACTGCACTAGCGGTCAACGACCGGCCAGTGTAGGATGTACGATGCAAGCTAGACAGCTCCCGTAAGTTCAGCATTGTGAACCAAATTGTAGTACGAACATGGCCTAGTTCATATTCTGGCCCCGTCGGGGTTAGTGTAAGAATTCTCGTCGGCTTTTCTAGCTGAAAATCTTGAAATTCCGAAAGGTCGGCATTTTGGCTCTTTTGTTCACAGGAGTATTTTTGTTTTTGTAAATACTATCATTCATGTAGTAAGGCATCGTCCTAACTGGCTAACATCACACGACGAGATTAAACACACACATATCTTTAGACTGTCCTAATTGAAGCTTGCAAATCAACGCGCGAGCACAGAAATCATCGCGTGACTAAATCGCTTCCTTAACCTTAACTCGTACGATCGTTAGCCAATAAGGACGACGCCTAAGGCTTGCACTTGGAACCAGTGGGTCTAAAACGGCCACTTTAACAGAATCATATTAGAATCATAATATTAATCACACAAAAATCTGTCAAATTTAATTTTCATCTTTATCGCTAACGCATTAGGTTCAAGGTTGATTGGAAAAATTTGACAGTCCATGATTGAAACTCCATGACCTCATCCCACCGGCCCCCCTTTCTACCATCGGACATCCAGACGCACTGCATCTTACCATCCCTACCTTGTTGCTATTCCACCAATTCGCACTAAGCGTTTCCAAACGTCTTTTATAATGCGCACAGCAAAGTAGTGGAACTCTCTGCCTGCGTCTGTGTTTCCAAACGCTTACAACCCTTACGCTTACGTCTCTTCAAAGTTAGAGTGAACAGGCTCCTTCTGGGTAAGCTCGCTCCATCGTAGACTGTGTCTCTGTCATCTCTGACCTAGACTAGATTCAAGAGCAAATCTATCACAAATAAAAAAAATTAAAAAAAATTACGGGTAGCATGATGTGCTTTCTGATTCTGCTAAAGTGGCCTTTTTGGACCCCCTGGAAGTTAAACTTTGTGGAGGTTTTCCTACTACCCGGCGCCTCCACTAATATGTCACAAAGTGGCAAATGTTACATGAGGTTCCATTGAAATAGGTGGACAAATTTTAACACAGCGTTCAGTGCATCTAACCTAAGATATCCAAGCAAAGAAAACACTGAATAAAATGTTTCTTTTTTTTAAATAATAAATTGCTGGCACAGTAGAATAAATACATCCAATATGGGTCCGTGTTTATTATTTTTTTACCACTGGCCTTATTTCAATGGTCTGAATGATTATATTTCAATGGAACCTTACAATTAAGTGTACTGCGTGTGGTTTCACCTTTCTTTATAAGAAAAACGCTTAACACGAGTAAATTAACACTTATATTTGCATCTGAAACCAAAAAAGCTACATCGAGTCTGAAGTACATAAACAATTAATTTAAAAAAAAAGAAAAAAATAATAAAGAAAAAAAAAAAATAATAAAGAGTATTCTATTCTAATTTATTTTCCAGTCGAATTCAATTTCTATTCTATTTATGCATGACCCTCGTGAAGTACCATCAAACTATTTCATGCCATCATTTCACGAAGTTTGATAATATTTATTCAAATTTGTCTCTTACTAGTATCAGCGGGTCTAAAGAGCCCACTTTAGTAGTATCAACCAACAATTCAAACTACCCGAAACTGTCAAATTTTCCCAATCAACTTTAAACCTAAAGCTTTAGCAGTAAAGATGAAAATTAAAGACGTTGTTGTTTTATTAATATTATGTTTTAGACCCGCAGATTTAATGGTGCAATAATTTCGGACCACCTATCACAATATTGCACGCAAATATCCGTTCACATCCACGAAAACCCTTGTTGGGTTTCCGTGAAACAAATATGAACGTCAAAAATAAACGTCAAACGTAAACGTCAAACACAAACGACAAACATAAACGCCAGCGACTAGCGAGAATGTGATCGAAGTGCCGATGAACCCGCGGTGATATCGGCCGCACAACATACATGTAGGTAAATGGGTAAACTAACGCAACTAAACCAACAACCGTTATTTTACTGGAATTCCGAATCACAAATATCCCAACTTTGTTTCATCATCATCATATCAACCGAAAGACGTCCACTGCTGGACATAGGCCTCCCCCAAATTTTGGGGGAGGAGTTTGCCATAATCGCCACGCTTGGCAGGCGGTTTGGCGATCGCAGTGTATGGTGTTGCGTTTTACATAGTACGCTGCTGCCCATTCTCTGGTGAGTCCCTTAGTCACCTTTTACGACACCCACGGGAAGAGATGGGATAATATTATTCTTTTACGGCATCATACGGCACCGGCCGATACCATACGTCAACTTTGTTTAGGCCTGCAAAATCAATTTAAATTAAATAAATATTAATTAATGTCCCGAGTTTGCATTCGAGTAAAGTGTAATTATTGGAATTAAACTGTTCGCTACATAAACGACGAACGAAGCAAATGTATTTCGATTCAAAATTGTGAATTAAAATTTGGTGATGTACTTTATTCAATATTTTAGTAAAGAAGGTAGATGATTTCACGCTTTTACGTAAAATGAATCTGCGAGCAACGCAAAACGATCGATAAAAACTGACTAATTAGTTCAGTTTGACTTTCAGCATTTTGAGTTCACTTACCGTTTAAAAAAGATTGATTTTACATATTTTTATCCTCGATCCGAGATATTTGTGCAATTGCAATTTGCGATGGATGCGAGACGCACAGGACCGGTCGTTGTGGCGACGCTTGGGGGAGGCGTATGTCCAGCAGTGGACGTCTTTCGGCTGATATGATGATGATGATGAATTGCAATTTACACACTCAGTTCGGGAATACTTGAATTTTTTTATTGGATAGTAATATCAGAGTAACATTTTAGCCGATTACTAAATGAATAAGCAGCCTGTATGTACAAATAAATGAAATCTCGAAATCATTCTATAAATAGTTGCAAATGCGACGAATCCGTTAATTAATAGTTGCCAATTTATGTGACGTTCATCCCGAATTGAGGTTAATTGAAATACATGCAAACGAATTGCAAATACATAGTATACTCACGGTTTTCATTTAAAAGTTTTCACCCGACATATTTGAATTGAGAATTTATTCCATTTTTGAAACCAGTTAAATTTTTATATGCCTGGAGAGGACGCGTTAACTTTTTCTGTAATTGAAAAGCTCGCGTTAACTTTGCGTTCCTATCGGCTAAAAGCTTATGAACAGAAGGTGGAAATATGAATTGGATTTTTGCTTTGAGTTTCGAGAACAGTTTTAGTAATTTTTTGATGGTTTGAGTTCGCGAATGAATGGTTTTACTCAATGGTTTTTGCTGCTGTTTAAGTTTAAATTTCGTTTCGGAATTTTTCGTGCTACCATCAATAAATTGTAAATCTATTTAGTCCGTCAGTTAGAGTACCTTTTGAAAAATAATGAACACGATTTTTTTGTATTTGTAAATCAATGAATATTGACAAAGATAAAACGCATCAAAACTCGGGAGTGGGGCTCGTGACGTCAGAACGCACTAAAAATTATACCACGGCGTGACGTATTGAGAATTTTAAAAGCGTCGTATCTTCGTCAATTTTGGTTTACGTAACAAAAGATAAAAACGATTCAAATATTTTTTGATATTCTAACCGACGGAAAAATCAATCAGAATGTCCGCATTTGCTAAATACTCACCTTTTTGGCCACTTTCTTTTTACTCTTTTTAGGACGGCAAAGAAGCTAGTAAACTACTTCAAAGTTATTGAGCTCTTAGTTTTTTTTAATTGAATATTGAGCCTTATGATTCGACGCGTGTGAGTTTGTTAAAAATTTTTTTTTATGTCAGCTTGAACTATGTGTTAAATTATAAATTGATAGAAATTTCAAATAACAACGGATCACTTTTACTAGGTTTCGCAAGTGGCTGTAGTAAAAAAATAAAAAAAATTAGGCGATCTTTATCTAAAATGTACAAATCAAAGACGATGTATACTCAAAATCAGAGCCTTTTGGTTTTTAATTTACTCTTACGTATATATAAGTAGTTACCTACACGACTTTCCTTTATCAAAATGTACGAAATAAAAATTGAGTTTAAAAAACTGTTACCCGACTACAGAAAAATAAAAGTGATGCTATTATTTCGACGCCAACACCATCTATCGAGCTTCGGAAAAATACGAAACATAAATATTTCGCTTTATGTATTTTTCTTCTAATGAGTGGCATAACAAATCGTAAAGATTTTAAAGATTTGATTAACTTCGTGTTGTATCACTTTGTTCATGTTTTTCACTAAATTGTACAGCCACGCCGCACAAAGTGCAGGCTCGCTTTTACTTGTTGGTTAGCAATTTAAACATATACCTCTACTTAGACAATATGATATACATACTAACATACATAATTATGTTGCTGGGGAGTTTGTTGGCCACTTCTTCTCCACAGCTAAAACACTAGGAAGTGGTGACGGGCGGGCGTTTTGGGGGACTGTCTTTTGTAAAACTTGACGTTCAAAAAGTGCTGGCTCTCAGCCTAATTTAAATAAACGACTTTTGATTTTTGATTTTGATTTGATATTTGTAATGTGCTCATCAAGACCTTTCTTTTGATACCAAACATGACACAATTATCTGAAAATTATTTTTATCGTGTCCACCATAGTATATTCAGGAATAATTTATGTAGCCTATGTCACCCGGAACGTTTAAGAATCTATTGATACCTCAATCATTAAAAATGGTCCAGTGGTTTAGGCGCTAGAGTGGAACATACTTATATACATACATAGACTGCTAAAATCATAACCTTTCCTTTTGGCTTCGCCGTAGTCGGGTAAAAAGACTCACAGATTCTAGAAACGAAAAAAATATACATATATATATACCGTATCTTTTCCTCTTCAAGAACCTCTGATCAGTTAGAGGAAAATTGTTATTGTAAATATAAATTGGATAGTTGTTTAGTCTATAATGATAACAGAAGAGTGTGGGCAGAGCTTACGCTTCGGAAAACTAAAGGGAAATTTTCCTTTTAATGTGTTTTTATAAGTACTAGGTTATTTCTCTGAATGGAATAAATAGCTTGTTTTGAGGAAAATGTACAATTCGCACGGGATATTCCCTTCCTTTTATAGCTATTTATATGTATTTTGTTTCAGTTATGAACCTGATTTATAAATTTACCATTGATATATAAAAAACCCAAGCTGCACAGTCTCGAACAAATGCTACACTCGAAACTGTCATCAAAACTGACATGTATCAAGTGTCATGTGTGAGTTGTGTGTAGTTATCCTATAAACAATTTTTTTTGAAAATTCAGCCTTACCCGGATCGCATAAAGTTGTTTTTACAAAGCAGTGCAGTATGGCGAGAGATGCGCAATTTTTTTTTGCAAATTCAACCTTATACGGATCGCTTAAAGTTGTTTTTACAAAGCAGTACAGTATGGCGAGCGATGCGAGACTGTTTGAAACTAGCGCAACTATATATGTTGCGCTTGTTTTTTGCGGACGATTTTGAGATGCTGAGTGTGTATCTTGGGGTTTTATATATCAATGATATTTACATTTATTTTTAGAACTTATTGTTATATATTTTCTGAAAACATCTAAATTGCCTTCAAGAGTTGTCAGTATCATCAAGGAGTCCGTAGAATATATTCAGCCTAAATGTGCAGATCACGTTCAGTTTTATGCATGAATATTGGACCTCTATTTGTGGTAATCTAAGAAGCCAGTTTTGACAGCTGGGTAAAAAAGGTAACAAGATCACTTTACTGCTAAGTGCGAAAGAGATTTATTTAATGTCTCTATCATACTTACTAGTAAAGCAATGTTGTATCCTGCTGTGAAATCCGACTTCTTACATTGTCGCGTATGTTAGAAAATTCTTGGGCGTTGCGTTCAGCGAAAGTTATGTTAAAGTAAGCACCAAAAAACTGGCCAAGTGCGAGTCGGACTCGCGTGCAAAGGGTTCCTAACGAATTTTTTTTTTTTTTTAACATGTAATTTAAACACTACAGACTTCTAGTAAGTTTTCCTGTAATCTTTAGGTAAAGATCTATTATCTCCATTTTTTTTACAAAATTTTAGGCTCAGTAGTTTCGGAGATAAGGCTGGGGGAATGGTCATTTTTCGTCTAATCTCAAGAATAACTCCAAAACCATTTATTTTAAAATTATGAAAAAAATATAATTCAAACCCGCACAGTAAGCCCTTTCATTTGATATGTCACACGATGTTGTCTAAAAACGTTTTTTTAATTTTCTTGTTTGACCCCCAAAAGTGACCTCCATACTAACAAAATAATAATTTACGTAACGCGTTCGTGTTTGGGTCACAGAAATCCATATGTGTACCAAATTTCAACAGAATCGGTCCAGTGGATCCGGAGATAACTGGCTGTGACAGACGGACAGACAGACAGACACCCGAGTGACCCTATAAGGGTTTCGTTTTATTTCGGAACCCTAAAAACTCACTCCAAACACATTTTTAACTACCGGCTCAGCGAGAATAACTTACAAAAACACATCCATTTAAAAACTGGGAAATAAAAAACATTACGATCCTCAAAAAAAATACTTGAGCGAGGATCGAACGAGTACTCGGGACGGGAAAATTCTGCACGGTTGAAATAAAAATTCTGTAAATCTTTTCCATAGCTGTGGGCGATTTTGCACCTCCACCCCTCAACCAATGATTGGGAACTACGAATAAAAAATATGCAGAGTGCAAATACGCCAGAAAAAATACGTAAATGTAGAAAAAATTCTAAAAGCCAATGCTGTATGTTTAAGTCAGTATGTGTGTGTCACAAATAATGAAATAGTGCTTTACCTGACCTAATTTATAACATTTATTTTCTACTTTTACTGTAACTAACAGCTTTTTAACTGCCTCCGCGGTCGAGTGGCTTAAGCGTTTGCCTTGTGACCCGGTGGTCGTGGGATCGATTACAACGGGAAGCATACTTTGTAAAGTTGTTTCCAGTTTGGCTAGGACATTGCAGGCTTGAATCACCTGATTGTCTGATAAAAAGATGATTCCGTGCTTCGGAAGGCACGTATAAGCCGGTGGTCCCGGCCGCCAAATGACTGTCGTCAAATAAACCATGTCAGAGGCCCTTGACGCGGTTTAGAAACTGCGACACTAGGGTGTGTGGGGTCGTTAGACCTTACTGCTCACACGACAAGAAGAAGAACAGCTTTTAACAAGTTACAAAGTTGTGTGCAAGTTAAAAAAATATCTGCAATCCATAGATACTAGTATTATAAATGTTTAAGTAACTCTTTTATCTCTTCAACTCTTGACCACCAAACGAATTCGGATGTATATGATATATACACGGACAGACAAATTCCTAGAATAGAACATCCTAATACTATTCATCCTAGAAGTATGTCCCTTGGGATAATGATCGTTTGACGCGGGCGAAGCCGCTGGCAGAAGCTTAGTCTATTAGAATCTACAACTAGCTGACCCGTGTCCACTTAGTTGGGCGGTATTTTTCGGGTTTATATATAGCCTATGACACTCACAAATAACGCGGCTTTTTATTGGTAAAAAACTTTTCAAAATCGGTTCAGAAGATCCAAAGATTAACCCCTACAACCTCATAAACTCACAAACTTTACCTCTTTATAATATTATATAGTATAGATATAGATTTAGTCGAATTGGAGTATACGTTCTGGAATAATTTACTAGATAGGCAGGTATACTGCCTGTCAGGGTTTGGGGGGATTTGTTCGAAAGAGTCACCGCAGCGCTGGAAAGCTAAGGGCATTTGGAGGAACACGGATGGGTTTTTGATGTCAGTAAGAAACTCCCTTCCGCTCCGCCCAGAGCGATACACAGCATAGCGATAGATACAGTACACATACATTGGCAATAGCTTCTGTCACACTCTTAACTCCTTGAAGTTTACTTCTCAAATAATTTCATAGAAACTAACTATTCCTTATTTTTGGAAAATAATGGACCAATTTTGATGAAGCAAGATACCTGGGCGTAATAAGTTTGTTGTCACTTCGCGTGACCCAAAGGCTGGCTTTTTCCTCTGACTGAAAATAATTATTGCCATACAACATGGCAATGCCGCCAGTCTTTTGGGCTCACTTCCAGTCGATAGTGATGCGCACGAATTTTTTAACGTCATATTTTGAATTTGATTTTAAGTGAATATGGTTAGGTCAGTATTTAAAATGTATTTAAAGTTAGTTGAGAATTTTATGAAAAAAAATTAGAGAATAGATATCTCAAAACTTTTTGCGTAAATGGGGATGTCTCCCTTGTAGCAATAGCGCATCACCGAACGTCCGATGATGACTTACCTGGACCGTAGGTAAAGGCAAGAAAATGATGACGATATCGTTTAACTTTAATTTTTTTATTTTATTTTATTCAAGCGCAGCGGCGGCGTATGCTGCCTACCGTACATCAGTGTCCGATCATCGGCGTGTAAGGGTGCTATAGGGATGTTGAGGGAGGGGGTGCATTCCACCCCCATACCATCCCCCGTGTGGGATGATACTTCATGCCACATAAATGTGAACCACGTGGCAAGTAAATCATTAATTAACCCTTCATTGACGAGCACTTGTGATGTAATTGCGAGGGAGAAATTTTCACGCGCTCGAATCACGATGGGAAATCCATTTGTGTTTAAATGAACAGCTATTTGTTTTCCTATGAAACACGTGCTTGTGACTGGGAATATAGTATTTAATTTTGTGTTCATTTAAAGTCCGAAATATAACGAGTTTTTCTAAAACTAGTCTCAGTGGTAGTTTACCAGGCAATCAAGTTTTTGACTTGTTTCTTTAACTGTTCCAAAATGACAGTTAATCTAAATTAATACGGAAACATATTTACGCAAGGATGCTTAGCGAGGGATGTCTTTGTTAAGGGCGCTATTACAAAATCGAGCGCTTGGCCCGGACTAATACTACAGACCGCGTTTCCCGAGATTTATAATGATTGTAGCGCAGTATACAACAATTGTTTAAAAATATTGTTTTACATTTAAATAGACAATTATTTTTATCATGCAAGGTAACATAGTAGTTACCTTGCTTGATAAAAATAATTGTCTATTTAAATGTAAAACAATATTTTTATAGACAATTATTTTTATCATGCAAGGTAACATAGTAGTTACCTTGCTTGATAAAAATAATTGTCTATTTAAATGTAAAACAATATTTTTAAACAATTGTTGTATACTGCGCTACAATCATTATAAATCTCGGGAAACGCGGTCTGTAGTATTAGTCCGGGCCAAGCGCTCGATTTTGTAATAGCGCCCTTAACAAAGACATCCCTCGCTAAGCATCCTTGCGTAAATATGTAATAAATAATAATATGTAATATGTAATCCAAATTCAAACAAAAAGTAATTAATAGCTAAGGTTACTACCTTAGCTATTAATTACTTTTTGTTTGAATTTGGATTATATTTTACGGAATTGTTTTTGGTACATGAAACCTAATAAATTGAATAAAGCACTCCAAAGTAGAAGATACATTTGTACCATAAACATTTTTATTAATGATTAAATTATTATATCTCCGATGTAACAAAGCATCAAAGGATGCCTAAAGTAAAATTTTATGAAACATCCCTAATAACCCGTCCGTGTTTGGGTCACAGAAGTCCATATATATACCAAATTTCAACAGAATCGGTCCCGTTGATCCGAAGAAAACTGGCTGTGACAAACGGACAGACAGACACCTGAGTGATCCTATAAGGGTTCCGTTTTTAACAAACTTTCGGAATCTTAAAAACAAAAAATGCAACATGGTGCCCTAAAGTGTCACAGTGCGTTTGTATGATTGTCACATGGTGACTTTACCATGTGACAATCATGACATGTTAAATAGTAAAAAAAAAATGACATCATTAAAAATGACTTGATTAAGTGCTTAGGTATATGCATTCGATCAAATTCAAGTGATAGCTCCAAGCTTGATTTAATCATGATCTCTATCCATATTAATATAAATGTCACATCGTGAGTCGCGATTTTGAAAAAAGAAAAACAAAATGACGGCTGGGGGATATGCCAGCTCCCATAGAAAAATGTTCGAACCCCTTTTCAATCTAATTTTCCCCCACATAAAAGCACACATGGCGTTGCTTAATATTTCATACCATCAGTTGCCAGCCAGACCTAATTTAAAAACACTTATCTAGGTAAAATCCACCTATACGAACCTGGATATGTTATGTATGTAGGTTTTGAGGCTGCGGGGTACTCTGGGGTAGGAAATATCATTACGCGTTTGGTTTTAAAGTGCAACGTTTTTTTGATAAATGATTTTTGTATTTTCAGGATTTTAATTGACAAATATTCCAATAAGCACTATTCAGGTACCTATTAAGAAATTTCGCATAACTAAAGACAACATTTTGATAGTTACAAAGTTTCATCAAAATCGGTTTAGTAGTTTAGAGAGTCCATCGCGGACAAACAACGAGACACGTGATTTATATACATTAAGATTATAAAGCTAAAGAGTTTGTTTGGTTGAACGCGCTAATCCCAGGAACTGCGGGTCCGATTTGAAAAATTCTTTCAATGTTAGATAGCGAGGAAGGCTATTGGTTTTATATAACATCACGCTGCGACTAATAAGAGCGCTAGTAAGAAAATGTGAAGCAAACGAAATTGCTCAGGTCATCTAGTATTAGATACTAGCTTCTGCCAGCGGCTTCGCCCGCGTGGTCCCTAGGGAACATGCTCCCGAGATAAAAAGTAGCCTATGTCCTTTCTCAGGCTCTAGACTATCCGTCTACCAAATTTCATTTCAATCGTTCAATAGTTTTGGCGTGAAAGCGCGACAAACAGACAGACAGAGTAACTTTCTCATTTATAATATTAAAAAGGATTATCAATCTCGATGGTTTTAGAAAAATAGTTTTAATAGATCGCAAATAAATTATTTATCGTCTATAATTATTTGTCATGTTCAATAGGCTAGTTTCCACCATCAGTAAATTGCAAATCTATTTAGTCCCTCAGTTAGAGTACTGAAAAATAATGGACGCGATTTTTTTTATTTTTGTAAATCAATTAATATTGACAAAGATAAAACGCATCAAACTCGGGAGTGGGGCTCGTGACGTCAGAACGCACTAAAAATTATACCACGGCGTGACGTATTGAGAATTTTAAAAGCGTCGTACCTTCGTTAATTTTGGTTTACGTAACAAAAGAAAAAAACGGGTCAAATGTTTTTTGATATATAATCTAACTGACGGACTAATTACTTAGATTTTTTCAGTGGCCAGCCATCAAAGCATCAAGTCAGTGGATAAAAAACCCAAGATGCACAGTCTCGAACAAATGCAACACTCGAAACTGTCGTCAAAAACTGAAATGTATCAAGTTTTTTTGCAAATTCAACCTTACACGGTTCGCTTGAAGTTGTTTTTACAAAGCAGTGCATTATGGCAAGCGTTGCGAGATTGTTTGAAACTAGCGCAAAATTATACATTGTGCGCTTGTTTTTTTTGCGGACGTTTTTGAGATGCTGAGTGTGGATCTTGGGTTTTTTATATATCAATGGGACAAGCCTATTTTGTAATCCGGCTCTTACTAAAATCTATACTGTATTACAGTAATCAACTAATTACAAGTATTCACTGGAAAACATCTGAAATGTATTTTCACATGAAATTTTTCACTCACTGCAAAACAACTGCATCAGGTAGGTATTATTGTTGTTTGTTTTGGAAAATAAATTGGTTGGCAAAGTAAACTATGGATAACGACCAGTGTTGCCAATGAAGAATAAAACCCTTTGATATATTTTATGCCAATTTAACGGACGTGGGGTGAATTCGAACCTTGTATAATTGTGGTAGAAATTAAATGGTCGATTTAAATAAACAGGAACGATTTAATTGAACTGGGAAAAGAAATATTGATTCACATTATTTATTGCGTACAAATTGCTGAAAAGCTTTCGTATTTTGGAATAAAATGCAAATAAATGTCATATTTTTTTCTATTTTTATAGGTTTATTTATTTAAAAACATGAGAGAATGATACAGCAGCGCGATTCTGTAAACATTTCACAGTGTGAGCTTTGGTGAGGTGAATGTGAAGTTACGCGCAGGATCGATCGTTGTGGCGACGCTTGGGGGAGGCCTATGTCCAGCAGAGTACGATTTTCGGCTGATATGAAGATGATTATGATGAACGTGAAGTGAGCAGTCAATCCATACAAACAAGATCACTGTTCAGTTCACTGTTCAGCTCACTTCAACTAAGTTCCCAGAATAGATAGAATAGATCGGCAGACCTCCATCGTCGATCACATCATCGCTTTATCATTAATAAAAATGTTTTATAAAGAAATAGTGATTTACAAAGATATAAGTTGGATATTGCGCTGGCAGAATATTAAGTTAAAAGCACAAAAAAGTTATTGGATAGTGTTCTCCCCGTCAAACACCTCAATCCTCGATTCCTAAGCCACTGAATTTAGCTAATCTAATCTAACTAATATTATTAATAACTGTAACTATATTTTAATAATTATAATTAATATTTTTAATTTTAACATTATAATTATAATAATATAATGTAATTAAAATATTGTAATGTAATCATAATATTATAATAATATAATGTAATTATAATATTATAATTAAATTATAAATGTGAAAGTTTGGATGGATGAATGTTTGATACTCAATCACGTCAGAACGGCTGAACAGATCTTGATCACATTTGGCATAGAGTTAGATTATAGTCTGTAATAATACATAGGATATTTTTAATCCCGGGAGTATGTTCCCTTAGAATAATTTTCGACATTTACGCAGGCGGCCACTAGTAAAATATAATTTCACTCCCCTTACAACCCCCCAAAGAACACCTTCCAAAAGTGCAGCAACCATAAAGGTAAAACACTACCCTAACTACCCTTGCTTCCGAATATTCTTTTGAAGACCTAAAACAATTAATAAAGCAATTTTGAACGGACAAAGTAGTTTCGAAAAGCTTTTTCGTTAGAGAGGATGCAATTACCCGCGTTACTTTTTTACAGTAGGGGGGGACATGGGGGTGAATCGCCCTCAAAATGCTCCATCTCCATTAATTCGGTGGCAGTTTCGAAATTTCGACACGCTGGTGAGTCTGCAACCTCAAATGGTAACTTCTGGTGGACAATATTGCCAGAATTGGTTTTATCCTTGTTTTGTGTGCTTTCTTATAGTAAAAAAGGAAAATAGATATATTACCCCGTTATTAAACTAACCATTTATATACAACAACAGTATTAAAATTTAAATCTTTCATACTTACTAATCCCAAACATAATTGCTAGAACTATAAAGTATAACTTGGGTTGCAAACATGGTTTTACAAAAGTACCTGTACCCCTTCCATTACGCCACTTGCACTGTTAGTAACAGATCTATGTATAACAGAAAAACATGAGAGCGAACCATTAGGATGCCTGTCCATTACAGCGGAGCGAGGCAGCGTAGCGGAGAAACGGAGAAATTTTAACCAATCATGTCAGTCAAAATGTCAGTGAGTCACGTGGTACGGAGATTTTATGCAACTAAAGACAAAAACAATGGCAGCGACCAGTGGCCCTTCAAGAGTGACGTGACGGATGCGAGAATTTGACAGTTTGTCCTTAAGAGCGGCTAACCCGTCATACTTTTATACAAACGCTGGTACGTAATTGATGCCGTTGAAACATATCTATATTTTATTTTTTTGAATGAATAGGTGTCTTATGCACTATATCTAGGTTTCTATCAAATCGAAAAAGAACAATTTGGAGAAACAAATTCAGTTTCAGCCTCCAAAAATCGGCTGTTTTGCACAAATTTTACCTGAACTTTGGCCGTTCATAATGTAGTCATTAATTGTAAAAAATAAAGAAAACATCTTAATTGAAACCTTGCATATGTAATGGAGATTCTAAATGACAAATATTTATTTCACAAACTTCTAAGGCTTATTCAAAAACATGTATTTATTACCTAGATCAAGGTTATGCAATTTTCGAACACTTTTTAGTTTAATCTTATCGCGTTCTCACTTGCTTGTTAGTTATCAATCACTGCGCAGGATGAAACAACAAGCTTTTCGAACATGCTCGCGTTGACGATAGACGGATCGGGAAGGACCCTCTTAAGTACAGTGAAACAGATGAAGGGCTAACCAATGAAATTGCACAAAATGTCAGTGACTCACGTGGTGCATAGATTTTGTACAATGGTTAAAATTTCTCCGTTTCTCCGCTCCGCTGCCTAGCTCCGCTTAAATGGACAGTTACCCTTACAGTGTCTGTGAATAAATAAGGGCGTTTACTGACTAAGCTTTTTGCCGCCGAGAGTAATCACTACGACTGTTTTTCTGAAGCCTGCAACTATATACAGAGGCTTCAATTCCATCAGAGAGAGGGATAATCCCGTGTCTGATGTAATTGCGATACTGCGACAACGTAACATCGGATTTTTCATAGAAAATTTTTCTATTTGTAGAATGCTTTCAGAGTGATGCAAACACGGGTTTCAACAGAAACTGTTGTCTGTTGTACAAGTTTAGAAGAGTTTCCATGAAAACTGTCAGCTGTTATTCATTCTCTTCAGAATCTACCTATAACACGTTATATAAGTGAAACAAAATATATGATATTAGAGATATCTGAGCAGTATTTTTACATATTGTTATAAAATACATATTGCGTCGAATTCAAATTTACAGGAAGAGGGTAAACAGATTTCTAATGGGAGACCAAACATGAAATACAACAAACTACAGCTTTAAACAACAACGAATAAATCCATAGAATCAATGTTATATTATCTTACCATACAAGATGGCTGCTGACCGTATAATTAACGTCCGCTTGGGGACGATATCTGTTAATTACAGCTTGCCGAGACAGACGGCATAACGAGAGAATATGTTAATATGGTAGGCGCCAGATAAACTAGCAATAAAGTGCATTGACCTTTCCTTAATATCCCTTCGTAAATATCCGAACAATTATGAACCGAGAACGTAAAGGACCACGATAGAAGTCGATTCAAGACAGCTTTTTACCCGACTGCCAAGGAAGTCTTAGTATCTCGTACCTTCCAAACGGTGAATGGATTTCGACTATTTAGGTGTCGTTATATTCATTTCAAAAACCTAAGTGTTCTTAAGTAGGTGCTTTTTAAAAAAAAAGCAATATGGCGGATTTTGGGCGCTAAATTGTAAGTCGTTAATAATTTTTATTTAACCAATCCTATCGAGTATGGTATCAAAATGAAGGAAATTAAATGGAGGTTACAAAAATATACATAAGCTATATATTTGAATTAAATTAGGAAACAGTTTTCGTTCACAAAAGTGTCCCCGTTGATTTTATTGCAGTCGGGTTTTTTTATTTTTCTAATTTGTGACTTGTTTCTGTTGTTGATTATACGAAAGACAGTAAATGTACCGATGTGAGTCAATGACCGCCATTGCACATTCATCTGGTACCTACTGTATTCATTTATAACGGGCTAGACTGAGGTACGTTCATGGAGTATCAATTACTCCTCGTATCCTTTATCGGTACAGACTATCTGTGTTGCTGATAGCTGTTAACGGGTATTCAAGCCGAATAATTGACCGAATAGTTAACTTCTAGAACTTGGTGGAAGCTTAGTGATAGGGTTTCGTTGTTTACCCTTCGGGTAAGGAACTCTTTCTTAATGGATGAGAAATCATCAAATGACTCCTCCCGCTCTGGGCGGAGCAGAAGGGAGTGTCAGACTCTTACTGACTAAAACCCATCCGTGTTCCTCCCAATGCCCTTTGCGTTCCAGGGCCGTGTTGACTCCTTTATCTTGGCTAAGTTGTGTTCCAATCTTTATTCATTCATTCTTCATTTTGACCTCCAAAACAATGTTGCTAGGTGACACGACACCCCTTGGTAGTGAAAGCCTGTCAGACACCGTGTCTTGATGGACTACGTACATAAGTTATCACCACCATCATCATCATATCAAGCCCGCCACACATTCCCAACCACTGCAACTCCAGGAAGCCAGAATCAACAGTGACGACCACCAGAAAAACGCCGAGCCAATGAAGCCCGACGAGTCCCGGAGAAACGATTCAATTGTCTTGGATCCCACAACGAAATTAATCAGAAAAGTACAGCGGAGGAGTAGGGAAAAAAAACAGTAGATATTATATATAACATAATCATACCAGCCGAAAAACGTCTACTGCTGGACATGGGCCTCATCAAGTGTCGCCACAACAGCCAGTCCTGCGCGTCTCGCATCCATCAGCTACCCGCGACACTCACCAAGTCATCGGTCCACCTTGTTTTATAACTTCACAATTTCAGAAAGATATGAATATCAAAACTCCATTTTCTAAACGAATTTAGTTGTGAACTAGTAAACATTTTGAAAGATGGAAAGAAAGAAAAATGTTTATTAGAAACTCGCACAATATACACAAAGTAGTAAAATAAAATAAAACAGCTAACAGTAATAAAAAAAGTGTAAACAGAAGCTAACAGCATGAGATTAATCCATGCGAAGCCAAAAAGGTCTCAGCATCTGCTGCGATATTAAAATAAAAAAAAGAATATCACAAAGCTGGTATTATGACAGAGCCTTTTTAATACAAAATGCATTTTAATATAAACTGCAACCGCTAAAAGGACAGTTTTATTACGCTCTTGTTTTGTTCTACAGCTTAATGTTATTGGATGAAAACATTTTCATTATAAAACTTTTATATGAGAATACAATCCCCTGATGACAGCGGGTCATATTTTTTTTTTGTTTTGCTTATCTTTTCCTGGTACTACATCAGCAACAAAAATATACCTGTATGAATTTATTATTATATTTTTTTTAATTCTATACAATGATATTTGATGCAGACTTTGAAAATCACGAATATGATATGAAACATTACCAAATAGAGCAATGGAGTTTTTTAATTTCTAGTATCCTGCTTATTAAGAACAGTTTTCTAAGAATCTTCTGTATACATTCCTTTAGCGATTTTCAAAACTATTTTCTTCATAGAATTTGCTACAAGCGGTGTAACAAGAATTGTATTAAAACACCACCCATTACCACCATTTGTTATATAATGCACTAGGATTTGCCCTTGCTTTCGTACATATCCCGTTTTTTCCCGTTCCCGTAGGAATTTCGGGAAATCGTCTCTTAATGCTCCCCTACAATCCCCAAAGAACATACATGCCAAATTTTATCTTTCTACGACCAGTAGTTTCGGCTGTGCGTTATTTGTCAGTCACTCAATCAGTCAGTAACTGAAGAATTTTATATATATATTTTGATTGATTGATTTGTGTGTGACCGACCAAAAACTATATTAAGACGACAATCTCACGCGCACGTATAAACCGTGTATGCACCTAATCATATTCAATTGTCAGGCCTCATTGCCTTTTCATGTCCAATTCTACCCAATTACGCTCCAATAGATGATTCAATTGACGCAACTAAAATTTGTTCAGAACTCAAAGGTCTAGGTGCCTTTTGTTGTGATGCCGAGGTATAGGTAGACGGTATTGGCTTGCTTCGGACAGCCAATTACAAACGGAATCTCGGACTTTACCAAATAAACTACGAAGTGCTTCGATTTCGAGTCTTCAGGCAATGCAGGGATTTCGCAGACTATTTGCAGTACCTAACCTACATAGATGTATACTGTCGGCAGAGACAGTTTATTGAAGCTAAGCAAGTTTGAGCTCAAATATCGTTTGCCTTTTTGGGCCCTACAAAATAATAAACGCAATACCTCTTAAGGGGACACTGTACTAATCATTATGAATAACTTTTACTATGGGACCAACACAGAAATTGCGACAAAAATTCGATTTCCCCATACATTTCTTTGCGCATAACTTGAAAAATGTGCTCAACAGCTGACTTTTTTTTGCCGATTTCCGGGTTGGTCCTATATTAAAAATGTTATTTATGATGAGTTCATTGACCCAGTAAGTGGCATAACGTTTATTCTTTTACAAGTTGTAAATGACACGCAGGCAATATATCATATTTTTCAAAAGTGCTCTCTAGTACTTGGAATTAAAGCTATTATACGGCGGTGTCAAGGGGAGAAAAGTCATATCACATTTTATTTTTACTATTTATAGGCGCGCGTTTCGTTATTCCTCCTATGCACGATAAGCCAATTTTTAACTTCCACCGAACCTAAGGTTATCCATTTTTTTTAATTCCCAGCTGGACAGAGGCGTCTGCAAAGTGCCCAGTGGCCAGTCTGAAAAAAATGGAGCAGGTTTTTCACTAACATTTCGTAAAAGAATGATGGTGGAAGTATAGATTTTTCACAGAATTGGCAAATAAGGCACGTTTATTCGTAGATAGGGAATAATTAGATAACTGTTTGACATCGACAGTCGTAAGTTTTTTTTTACGTTAATATTGAAACTTCGTATCATTTATGAGATTACTATTTTTATTTTATCCTTTATTTTTCTGTTTCGTAAATTCTAATTAATAGAGATGAATGTTAGCTAAAGCAAAATAAATAAGTGAGATCAAAGCTTTGCTGGTTTAGTTCGAAATATTGAGCACTTCAGAGCAATTTCTGGGAAAATGTGAACGAGGTTTTCTTGTCCCGTCGATAAAAGCCGCACGCTTTTATCGACGGGTTATATCGACAACTGAGAATTTAATATTGCATGAATTTCTTCTTTGTAAATGCATTTTCTGCTTTTAAACGGTATGTTATGTATTCGTACCTATTGACTATTATTCTTAGAACTTTGTCAGCCATGACGGGTTTTCAGGAACCAGAAAATTTAATACCAGCCTTTTAAGAGTTATTCCTTTACTGGTTCTGGAAGTCAAATATACAGTCTCTCCGTATAAAAATACTAGTGCTTATTAGTCTCAAAATGGTAGATAGGAAAAAGGCTGGGCAGTGCGAATGATATTCGAAAACTTACAACTACAGGTTTACAGTTGGGGCCCGCTCGGGCAAGGGTTGCAGAATTTGTTCGTAAGAGTCACCGCGTCCCTGGAACGCAAAGAGCATTAGGAGGAACACGGATGGGTTTTAGTCAGTAAGAGTCTGACACTCCCTTGTGCTCCGCCCAGAGTGGAAAGAGTCCTTTGACGATATCCCATCCTTAAAAAAAAATCTGTAACTGAGAGGTTCAATGTAGTCGGTCGTGTGGAAACATTGTGGGTATCGAAAATAAGGAAGCAAATATTGCAATATTCATTTCACGATTTTCTATTGCACTGAATTGAACGTCTGATTCTGACTTTTTGAGGAATAAATTATTAATACATTTATTATTCATATATGTATACAATTTACATTTTTAAACATTTCTATAAAAAATAGAAAAAAAAAACATTTTAAAGTATATTATTATTATTCCATTTATTATTCATATTATTACCACTTTTACTATACTGCCGTCATAAGAAACAACCGTCCAAGTGCGAGTCGGACTCGCCCACCGAGAGTTCCGTACAAATTTGTAGCTATAAATTACTTTAAATATAGATTATATTTTAATAATTTAATTACAAATACTATACATTTGTAATTAAATTATTTCAGACTTTCCCCTATACTTGTATTATAAGACGATATTACTTGCCAAATTTCATAGTTCTAGGTCAACGGGAAATACCCTATACATTTTGATTCCCTTGAGAGTGTCGGAATATACGTTTTTTTGCGGCATAAACGACCGTATCTTTTTACGTCAACTTAGAAGTTTGTTTTTTTCACAGCTGCGGGAGGCCATAGACTTGAATTATATGGTTTTAATTTCAACTCGATACTTTGAGGTACGGAACCCTAAAATGGACGCATCTACACAAAAAAGTAACTAATTTCAGACATCAGGCTAATAACTTAAGGTCGCAAATCGGGAAACTTCATTTTGTATTGATACGTCCTTTTTAACCGACTTCCAAAAAAGGAGGAGGATCTCAATTCGGTGGGTATTTTTTTTGTATGTATGTACACCGATTACTCCGAGGTTTATGATCCGATTTCTGTGATTCTTTTTTAGTTCGATGCAGCATACTTTTCGCAACAATTTGATTCAGTTTGGTTCAGTAGTTTTTATTTTATAAGCATTTTTGCTTATTTCAGTTTTTGCGTTGACGAAGACGTAGTCCAAGTATCACCGCTACAAACTGAAAAATAAAAAACTTAAAAATAAATATTTAACCGAATTCCAAACAAAACACTACAAAGAATAAAATAACCTTAATTTCGGAAGTCGCTGTTAAAAAACAAAGAAACAAAACCAAAAACACCGACTTCCGAAATTAAGGTTATTTTATTCTTTGTAGTGATTTGTTTGGAAGTCGGTTATATTTTTTGTAAAAGTTTTTTTTTTTTTTATTATTATTATGCCAGTGTGTAGTGTATTACATTCAAAGTATATCGAAAATATCGCTTAAACAAAGCTGGTTAAATAGAGGAGGAAAGATCTCGTTTTATAACTGTCATGGTAAGGAAATCACTACTTCGAACGTGTGCCGACGTCAGATGCATCGTACGATTGAAGTTCAAAAACTTGCAGCCTCAAAGACTTTGATTTTTGCTCCCTATAAACTCAGGTAAAGCAGACAGGGCAGGAAATGAAAACTGTCAATGACACTATTTTTAAAGCATTTCGAAAATATTGCTTCAGAAAATATTAAAAGGATCCCTTTTGAATACTACCTACTCGTGTCTTATAGCGAGGGGTGGTGCAGCAGACATTTTAAAAGCCACTCAAGACTTGAGAGACTCAAAGGAAAGCTATCTGATCTTAGATCTGCATTTCAGACTCTTCCGCTTTTCGTCGAAAAATAAACGATGATAAGTTAACTTTATTAAAACGGTTAAATCTCATGAATCTAACGTTTAATCTCGGCGTTCTTATGTACAAAGGGTCTAGCACAAATATTTTTGACGTACAGTAACGTAACGTAAAGTTAATACTTGATTCGCACATAATACCAGACCTCCACAACTCATTAACTGGATAACACGGTGCTTCTTGACAGGACTGGAGTCAGATTTACTTGCTTCTAACAATCCGTAACGACTGCCAAAGATCTACAAATGACAGCCGGGACCAACGGCTTAACGTGCTCTCCGAGTCACGGAGGAAACTCGGTATGTTAACATGGTCACCCATCCACAGACCAACCTTCGCAAGCGTTACTTAACCTTGAATATCGACTCGTGCAGCTGTTATTATTTAGCCACAAGCTCTTCTACCTGATGGCTATAATAAAAAATTGAATTGGATGCAATCATAAAACTGGATGCAACTCAGTAAAAGTATGTTGCATGAAGAGACTGCGTATCTGGCCAACACTCCCCAGTAACAGAGCAACACGGTGTATGTTGCTGGGGAGTTTGTTAGCCACTTCTTCTTCACAGCTAAAACACTGGGAAGTGGTGACGGGCGGCCGTTTTGTGGGACGGTCTTCATGTAAATATTGACGTTTAAATTTTGTTGTAAGCATATAATAAACTAACCATAATTACAATAAATGACTAAATCATAATTCTAATTCATTTTAAATGTATTTTGAATGTTTATTTAATTGTTATTTTGTTTTGTTATACAGTTTAGTTATTGCTATTAATTAATTATCTTTTGACATTTTAATTATTGAATTCTATTTTAATGTTGTGTGTTGTGTTGTATATGGATTATTCCGAAATAAATGAATTATTAGTATTATTATGTGCTGATTTTCAGCCTAGTTTGAATAAATGTCTTGATTTTCTGGTTGTGGGACTACTAACTAAAAGTTTAGTGTGCCCAGTATTTTTCTCGTTGATAAGATAAATTTAAATAGCTCAAAACACCGTTTATTTAATAATGACTTTTTTACTCTAAAATCTGATTACACTTGTTAAAACAAAATTCTATAAAAGAAAATAAGTACACTTACATTATTGGAAGCTTAGTTTTTTTGTATATTTATTTCCAAGTCAATAAATTACATGAAAAATAAAACAAGAAAACGTCACCGAAAAAAAAAACATGTTTCTTGTATCGGGAGCCCCATTTTATTTTTTATTTAATTTAATTTTTATTATTTGTTGTTACTTCGGCAATAGAAATGCACACCTTGTGAAAATTATTATTTCAACTTTCTACCTATTACGGTTCTTGAGATACAGCCCGCTGACAGACAGACGGACGGACGGACGGACAGACAGCGGAGGCTTAGTAATAGGGTTCCGTTGGTTACCCTTCGGATACAGAACCTTAAAAAGCTTAGCCCACGTGTTTGTACCCAGTTTTTCTCTAATCCCTTTCAATAAAACTGGCCAAGTGCGAGTCGGACTCGCGTGCAAAGGGTTCCGAACGAATTTAATTTTTTTAACATGTAATTTAAACACTACAGACTTCTAATAAGTTTTCCTGTAATCTTTAGGTAAAGATCTATTATCTCCATTTTTTTTCCTGGTCGTTCAATGGTCATTTTTCCTCTAATTTCTTGAATAACTTCAAAACTATTTATTTTAAAATTATGATAAGATATAATTAAAACCGACATAGTAAGCCCTTTCATTTGATATGTCACTCGATATAGCTTGATAAACTTTTTTTTTATTTTTCTAGTTTCACTCCCAAAAGTAACCCCAATAATATAAATTTATTTATTTACGTAAAACGTCCATGTTTGGGTCATAAAAGTCCATATATATACCAAATTTCAACAGAATCGGTCCAGTGGATCCGGAGAAAACTGGCTGTGACAGACAGACAGACAGACACCCGAGTGATCCTATAAAGGGTTCCGTTTTTTGTTCGGAACCCTAAAAACTAAGCCCACGTATTTATACCCAGTTTTTCTCTAATCCCTTTCAGTAAAAACAGGGTGGGCGAAGAAAAACAAGCTTACTCTCATCACAAAACTTGAATAGAATTTTTCATTCCAAAGTTAATACTGATAACATCCTCTTTTCCAACAAACGTTTTGATATTTGATACTTGAAAAGTTGAAGAGAAAATAATTTTAAAAGAATTTTTCATTTCAGAGTTAATACTGGCAAACTCCTCTTTTCCAACAAACGTTTTGATATTTGATACTTAAAAAGTTAAAGATATAATAGTTGCAGTCGACTCTTCGACTTGAAAACATAAATGTGCTAAGAATGTTTCTTTGTGCACAACAGTGCTCTTTACTTTTCGCTTTTATTGCGACGAAGTGCTTTTAAAAGTAAACCTAAGTATTTCTTTAAGAGAGGAAGAAATTTAATGTGTGCACTTCGTTAGACAAGAGTATTTCTATTCACTTGTATCGGAATAGAATCCACTTTAAAAAAATCCCAAGTGGATTTCTCGTAACAGGGGGGCTACTCTCTAAGCCCGAAGTCCGTAGTTTCGGCCTTAGTTGCGGGCGTTTCTCACTCCGTATCACCTAACCACTGAGAATGAATGACAACACAATTTGACAGTTAACGCAAATCGTGTTGTCATTCATTCTTAGTTCGGGTTCAGGACTAATCGTAAGTCCGGTCCGTGGGACGTACGGATTAGAAAACACCTGCAACTAAGGCCAAAACCACGGACTTCGGGCTTAGAGAGTAACCCCCCAGTTATAAAAAGTAGCAAAAGGATTTTTGGAAAGTCCAGCACATGCATTTAAAAAAGTAATATTGTATTAAGGGAATTTACAGGTTTTTTTTAATCACAATCTTACCGATGAAAGGCGATGATGTGGTCGAAGATGAAGCACGCTTACCTAGAAGTAATCTATTCTCTCTTGTCTTGAAGACGGCTGTAGCTATCAGGTAACACAGACTCCGGCACGGGATTCCATTCCAGTAAATCTCAAACTAGGAATACCATCATTTCATGCAGTTCAACAAGACTGAACACGCATCTTCTGGACTCGCTAGTTCATAGTAATCCTCATCCAATGCTGTCTATCAGGCGAGATTGAACTCAAAAGCATATTCATCACAAAAAAAAAACTAATGAAACCATAGTGTAAACATTTTTAAATCCGCGCAAAATTGCAAAACGTCCACACAGCCGATGCAGCGCTGCATTCCGTTAATGACAGCTTTGCTATGTATACACTACGCTTTTATATGCAGAAGTAAAATTCGCCTCATGCGCCCGACGGTTTCAAAACCAATACAGTTCAATATTTATAAAAACTGACACTTTTAGTGCTAAGCACTCAACATATGGGTCGAACAATAATTCGTTCGTGTGCCCACAGCCCGCGCATGAACACAAGTCACATATAGCTACTTAAAACGACGACTCAGGGGGGCTACTCTCTAACGATTTTCGTAGTTGCGTGCTTAGTTGCGGGCGGGCATTTTCTACTCCGTATCACCTAACCACTGAGAACTAATAATAACACGATTTGACAGTTACTGTGAAATAGTGTTGTCATTCATTCTCAGTTCGGGTTCGGGAGTAATCGTAAGTCTGTAGGTGATACGGAGTAGAATACGCCCGCCCGCAACTAAGCCCGAAACTACGGATTTCGTTAGAGAGTAGCCCCCCAGATGCGGGTTGTGAGCACACGAACGAATTATTGTTCGACCCATATGTTGAGTGCTGCTAAGCACTCAACATATGGGTAAAAGTGTTAATAGCTAATCTACAAGCACTTTAAAGAGGATCGGCGGTGTAATAACGTTTAAAAAGCCTTCTTTTTCATAAGGATGGGAAATCATCAAATGACTCCTCCCGCTCTGGGTGGAGCAGAAGGGAGTGTTAGATTCTTACTGACCCACCCGCGTTCCTCCCAATGTCCTTTGCGTTCCAGGGCCGCGATGACTCTCTCGAACAAATTCCACAACACGCTTAAAAGCCTGGCGATAGAATGGTTCTTGGGCGGGGACGCTATGGCTTTAGTGGGCCGGGCTTTGGTGTTTGTACAAATAGATTGTTGATAGAAACTTTCATGATGGTTTGTGGCCTTCCAAGGTATTCAAGTAAACTATATTTGAATATATTGTAAAGCGTTCATCAAAAAAAAAAAAAATTAAACTTCTGCTGCTAAAGTTTAAAAATGCTCTACAATCGAGGACAACTTGTGTTTATACAAAATTCTATGTTGACGGTTTATATTTTAATGCTCACAGCTTTTACCAAGCATATTTATATTATAATTCCAGCAACAAGCCATCTGTAAGCTGAGGTGCTAAAAGCAATATAATTTATCGCACAGTCAACGTTTAAATGGACATTAAATAAACATGAAACGGGCTGCCTTATTGAGCAGAAAATACACAAAATCCTAGGTTTGCCGGCCCCGGGCTTACTGGCCCCGGTCCACTCGGCACTTCACCGTGACAAGCATATAACTTCGTACTACAGCTCAATTATATTTGTTTAGAGAACTATCATCGGACATCGGATAAATAATTGATTATATACGCTATAAATACTACTAGCGTGATATTTTATTACCTACCTATCAAAATTAGGTGGTCATCTGTCGAGCCTTGCCTTTTCGTGAGAGATTTAAAGGCAAGTTTGAACATTTGACCACCACGTGCTAAGGTTTTAGCAATTTCAGAATTTCCAGTACGACAAGATCAATTAAGGGTCCGTTTCTGAATTGATAGAGTTAAGAACTTGTCAAAACTTAGCCTAAGAGTTTCAGGCAACACGAGAGTTAGACAAATATATATTTTTAAATTCAGAAATCATAGGTAAGAAGTAAAACCTATGAATTTTAAAAGTAACTTTACTATTTGTTCGGTTTCGCGTCTCCAATCTAACTTAACAAGCGCTCAGTATAAGCAGAAAACAATTACGATACTAGATCCATCTGCTACAAGTATATCTGCAAACGTTATTCCACAGATAGTGTAATCTTGTGCCACTGTCACGCAGCCATTTACAGCTGGGCTGATATGTCGGGCAGCACATTAGTCAATTACTGGATAAGCTATTGGATTGTCTGAGGCTACAGACTAGGGTTGCCAACATTTCTTCGGCGAAATATGTATAGTCATTTGCTCCTCGCAAAATACTGGTATTCAGCTGAATCCGGGTCGGAATCCGGAACCCAATATAACAGGGAAAATGTTATATTGGGTTCCGGATTCCGACCAGGATTCAGCTGAATACCAGTATTTTACGTGAAGCGGCTGCCTATCAGATCGTAATATAGTATTTTTCAAAATAAGCTATAAAAAATATATTAATATTTTATGGAAAAAGCAAAAAATAGATAAAGATATTTATGTGTTAATTATTTAATTTTATAAAAAACTACCAAACATTCGTTTGACATTGACAAGTTCGGAACGCAGTAAGACAGATACGTTCGGATACACTATAAGTAGTTGAACATAGGTTGTTATGGGAAATCTACGTGGTGGGACGTCGACTGTTTCTCCGGTTCGTTCATATTTTTTTAAAATGAATTATTAGTTTGTCGGTTTTAAAAAAAATCGTATTTTTACTTACTATATATTTCTTCAAATTATACAACCCGTAACAGAATAAACGCAATGCCTCTTAAGGGGTCATTGAACACATCATTATGAACAACTCTCACTATGGGACCAACACTGAAATCGTAAAAAAATATCAACTCCCACACATTCCCACGACATTTATGTGAGCATAACTCGACAAAATGTACTGAACATCTGATTTTTTTTCGGTATTTCGGGATTGGTCCCATAGTAAAAGTTGTTCATAATGATGAGTACAATAAATAATAATAATAATAATCGTTTATTTAATTAAAAAGGGGCACATTTACAATAAAATAAATCTTAAACTTTTTAGAACACAGTAGCTAATTTGCCTGAACTAGGATGGACCTGTGCTTCAGGCTAGTAAGTGCTTATACATACATTTTATCTTAAAATAATAAACTAACAACGAATCAAATCAATTGACTATAATAAAAACTTAAATTAGAGGACACATCATAATTTATTTACAGACAAAAAGAAGATCTTCTGTCTCTACGTAAGAGATACTAAGCAAATATTGCACAATTGTTTTTTTACAGCTATAATAATTTAACTTGTAGATACTTAGTTTTCTATTTAATCGATTGTACAGAAATGGACCTAAAAATGTAAAAAATCTTTTTACAAACACATACTTTGAAACCGCATTTGAATCACATACAATATCATTCCGTCTCTTATTTGTATTTTTGGTGGTATAAGAAAGCATGGTGTGCTGTTTTAATACCAAATGCATAATGAAAAGCTGGCGAACAGTTAGTACGTTGCAGGATTTGTATAGGAGATCTGTGGGATAGAGAAAGGGATGGAAATTGGCTACTTTTAAAATAGCTCTCTGAGCTCTCTCAAGAGGGAGTAAGTGAGTTTTGTGTGCTCCACCCCATGAAGTGATACAATACTGAATTACAGATTGACCTAGGGCCAAATAAACTTGCGTGATTAATTTTGAATCTGCAATCGTCCGCAGTTTTTTAAAAACATATATTAATTTACGTACTCTTTTAACCAGACTTTCGATATGTGGTCTAAAAGAGAGTGTTTCGTCTATAATAACTCCGAGATATTTAATGTTGCATGTTTGGAGGATAAATGGACAATCGCATGTACTGATTGAGTGATGGAATCCACATTTATGTGCAAACAGATGAGGGTTAGTAGCGTTAAATTGAGGATTGCGCATGGAAAAGTGAATATATTTTGTCTTGTCAGCATTTAATGTTAGTAAATTGCTTTGAAGCCATTTAGTCACAATATTGAAACCTATTTGAGCGTATTCGTACAATTCTTTACTGGTTTTAGCGGTAAAAACTAAGGCCGTGTCGTCAGCATATGAAACAATTTTGCCATTTTTAATGTTTAAATTGCACAAGTCGTTAATATAAATCAGGAATAGGGTTGGGCCCAAAATGCTTCCCTGAGGAACACCAAAACCAGTAGTTTTTTGCTCATCGCTTGTAATATTGTCTATTCTAACACACTGATATCTGTCGTCTAGGTAGTCAGCAAACAGTTTCAGCGGCGTTCCCCTTATTCCCATGGTCTCTAATTTAGTAAGGAGCCTAGAAATAGATACTGTGTCAAAGGCCTTCGCTAGATCAAGGAAGATCCCCAGGGTCTGGTTTCCTTTGCCAAGTTCCTCTGAAACGTAATCGGTCAGGTGGTGCACCGCATCGGCTGTGGATAGCTTGGCTCTAAAACCAAATTGCGCAGATGATAATAAATTATTTTTTTCTAAATAGTTCACTAGTCTGTTGTTTATAATTTTTTCTAGTAATTTAGATATTGAGGGGAGTAATGATATTGGCCTGTAGTTATTAACAAAATCTTTGTTCCCGGATTTAAAGATAGGGATTACAACTGCTTTTTTTAGGCATCTAGGAAAAATGCCTTCGGAAAGACAAATACGAAATATATGTGTTAAGGGAGGTACCAGGATATGCCTGAATTGTTTAAGGATCTTATTGCTAATATTATCCCATCCCACTGCACAGTCGTCTTTTAGTCCACAAATAATTCGGGTTATTTCATCCTCGTCAGTGTCCAGCAAGCCAAAAGATTTTAGCGCGCGCACATTATTCAATTCTTGGGAAGGTGATTGCACACAGTAATAATTTGGAATCTGTTCGGCAAGAGTTTTCCCAACATTCACGAAAAAGTTGTTGACAAGGTTGGCTGATAAAAGAGGTGAACTATTAGTTAGCAATAAACTCGAATTTGATTCACGCTGTTTTGACGTATAGGTGACGTTTTTAATATGCTTCCAAAGTTGCTTGCTGTTGTTTCCTGCTCGCTTTAGTTCATTTTTATCGTAATTATTTTTTAAGCTCTTTAAAAGGTTGTTACAAAAATTCCTGTATCTTTTATATGTGGTTTTTATGATACTATCAGCTGGATTTCTCCTTGATGCCTGATGAAGTTTATCTCTGTGTCTTATACACCGAATAAGGCCAGGAGTAATCCAAGGCTTGATATTATAAAGTTTCTTATTTGTCGTAATAACAGTAGTGTTACGTAATATTGCTGATTGAACATGTTTTATTAAGTACGATAAAGCAAAATTTGCGTCAGCAGTATTATAAACTGGGTTAAAGTCAAGTTTGCTTAAATCATATTCGAGTTTGTTTGTGTTTAATTGGGTTTTGGTCTGGGGACGATTTAGCTTAGGCAGCATTAAGTTTAGGGTTAGTAGAACAGCGTGATGGTCAGTAATTGTTGAGTTAGTAACAAGCGTAACATACGATAAACTGGATTTGATGATCATATGATCGAGACAGGAACCGCTTTGATGAGTAGGCAAAGTGTGTGCAGGTAGAAAGCCATGGAATGAGCAGATATTAAGATACTGTTGAGTCCCTGCATCGCAGTTTCCAGAGTTAATGTTTATATTTATGTCGCCTGTTAATATAACATTCTTAAAAGAGCTTAGGTCTTGATAAATCTGGTTTAAGGAAGCGTTAAAAGAATCCAAGTTTCTAGCGGAAGGGGATCTATACATAGCGATTATTGCTGTAGTTGTACCGATTTTGATGATTAAACAGTTACTCGTACAGTCTTGTAAAGTAGGTTCTTCTACTGTGATCATTAATGTTTCCTTAGAATAGACCACTACACCATCATTTTGGTTGTTGTTGTGTTTTGTATACAATAAGTTGTATCCTGGCATTTCTGGGAGGTTATCCTGGCGATTAGATAGCCAGCATTCGGTTAGTACCATAATATCACAATGAAAATTGAGTCTATGAAGAAAAATGTTAAAGCTATCTATATTCTTGTAAATACTGCGAATGTTTTGGGTTAGTATGGTTAGTGACTTTCGATAATCGGAGAGATATTGTACGCAGTCCTCAACCTGGCATGACTTTGAAACGGGTACAAATGTGTTATCTATATCGGATATCAGGTTATTATCCATATCTAGGGTAAAGAAGAATATAAACTAAAGTCTTAAATATAAATAAATATGTGGCGCTCTTAGGCGCCTTCATAGTCGATCGAGTTTAAGTACCTGTTCTCGGCAGCTTTTTTGCCAGGACACTCTGGATCTCCCGTCTTGTGGTTGGCCGGTTTTTTGAAGCGCAAACATGTTGCACATCTTGGCGCAGCGGCTTTCTTTGTGCAGTCTTGAATAGTGTGCCCTTCTTCACCGCAGTGTCCACATGTAGAGGTAGCTACTCTGCACGTCTTGGCTGCATGACCGTACTGCTGGCACTTGTAACATCTTGTCACCAGTGTGAAGTCTCGAACTGGGCAGGATGTCCAATTTACAAATAATCGGTCCTGTGTGATGAGAGCCTTCCGGATATGAGCTGGAACTTCTACAATGTAGTTACAGTTCTCCGCATCTTTTCTACCAGATTTGTGGCTTAGTTTTATTGAGGTCAAAAATGTATCTCTGGAGATATTCGGTAGCTTTTCGGCCAAGTTTTGGTCATAGATGCATTTATAAACCTCATTTTCAGCCATAGATGCAGGGACCCCTATAACTATTATGCGTGGTTTGCGCTTTCGAGGTTCATCGACGGTGAGGGCTGCCGAAGCGAGTTGTACTGTTTGCTTGAGCTTATCCAGGTCTTCCTTAGTCTCCGTGCTAATTATAAGTCCTCCTTTACCTATTTTGCGTACACCTCTGACCTTCAGTTTCATATCACCAGGGCATATGATTTTCTGGACTATGTTCTTGGTTTCTTCACTGGTCTTTGAATGATCACTAGGAAATATGGCCACGGAGCTAAAAGAATTAGGACGAACAAAACTGTTAGACCCCTTCTTCACCATATCTGCAAACGATGTTGTTCCGCTTTCCTGCCTTGCACAGGACTCCTTAATGGTCCGGTTCATCTCCATAACGTAGTCCTTAAGGTTGCGGTCTTCTGTCAATAAGTTGAGGGAGTTGTGGGTCTTATAAGCATATTGCTTAAGTGACTGGTACTGAACTGCCATTTGCGAAACACCATGTCCGACCTTACGGCAAAGATTGCTTATTTTTAACTTCTGCTCGGAATTCAACTTCCCATCAGAAGCAATCGCACATACCTCACTTAAACACTGCTCGATAGAATTCATCCAGCTCTGAATTTCGGGAGTCGAAATTGTCTCCATGTGCTCGTCTTCCATGGCTTGGTCACGTCTTGGTTGTTGGGGCTGTGCCGATGTAGGTGTTGGTGGAGGGCTGCGTCGCGTCAACCCACTCCGGTTAAAGGGGCTGCCTTCCATTTTTTCAAATTATAATATACTAATCAGACCATTTTTGATCAAACTGCACTTATAAATTGTACTTGTCAAACACGATAGTATGCACACAAAAAAAGTAGGTCACTATTTATGCAAACGTTAATTTATTATATTTAATAATTATGAATTGATGAGCACGTCTGTATGCGCTGAGTGCGATATAATTGCTCCCCCACAATGCCCCCTTAAGAGGTATTGCGTTTATTCTGTTACACGTTGTATAGTACGCAGACCCGAAATATAGTACAATATTCATTGATATATAAAAAACCCAAGATACACACTCAGCATCTCAAAAACGTCCGCAAAAAACAAGCGCACTATGTATAATTGTGCGCTTGTTTTTTGCAAACAGTCTCGCATCGCTCGCCATACTGCACTGCTTTGTAAAAACAACTTTAAGCGACCCGTGTAAGGTTGAATTTGCAAAAAAAATTGCGCATCACTCGCCATACTGCACTGCTTTGTAAAAACAACTTTACGCGATCCGTGTAAGGTTGTATTTGCAAAAAAAATTGTTTATAGTATAACTAAACACAACTCACACATAACACTTGATACATGTCAGTTTTTGAGGACAGTTTCGAGTGTTGCATTTGTTCGAGACGATGCATCTTGGGTTTTTATATATCAATGACATTACTATATAGTATTGTACTGTTGACAACCCTACTACATACCCCTGTAGTCTGTAGAAAGGCAATCAGCACACCACATGACCACCCGGTCATGTGGTGAACTGATTGCTTTTGTAATTGATTCTGCAGAGATCGGCAATGACTCTGACATAAAGTGACATGGTAATTATAGATAGAAGTTCCAAGAGGAGGATCTTGATCCCTTGAGCTTCGGGAAGGGGTTGTGTCTGTCACTGGATACGCAAGATCATTCGATAAATTGTAGAACCGTATACTGATTGGTCGCCAACATGTCGTCAATTTTTGACGGCACGGTTGGCGCTGTGGTTGAGTGATTGACTGCCGCGCTTCGTGTCGCGGGTTCGATTCCTGTACGGAACAAATATTTGTATGGTCTATAGATAGTTGTTCCGACTCTGGCTGTTTGTGTTTCTGAGATTATAAGTATGTAAACGCACCTACGATACAGGAAAAATTCCTGTACTGGGGCAACGTTTTATATTAAAAAGTGAAAACTTCTTTAGCGGCGTTGAGCACTTTTTCTGTAATGGGTATAAAATCTTAAACTCGCGTCAGGGTCACGTGACCTAATCGCAAAAAGCGTAAGACGGCTCGCGTCAGGGTCACGTGATGCGAAAAAGCGTAAGATCGAGGGGAAGGGAGAGGAACTAGTATCTCCCACTCTTTCTACCGTACCTGCTCCGCTTAGGCGGCACAGGGCGCTTGCGCGAATGTCCGTCTGTGTTTATGTACAGCGTGCCACGCGTATCCAAGGATACGAAATTACGGAATTACAAAATTATGGATGAAAGTTGATTTTTCTAAGAGATAAAAATTAATGTAATATATAAATAAATAACGATATAATATTATGAATAATAACATGTAAATTGTCATATTTGTGTACGATAGCGCAATAAATAAACATTGTATTCTACCTCATAAATGATAGTATTTTTGTACTTATAATTAAACACAACGTTATTTTTTGTTGTTTTTATGGTTCGTTTTCTTTATGTCAGGAACTGTGTCAAGATTGACATCTGTCACTGACAGTCGCTGTCGCGGCCACACGTCAGTGTCTTTTTGTTTATTTTGTTGTCGGTGGTTTGTCTATGATGTGACCGCGACAGTAAGGATGTATTATTTACATGTTTTCACTTCTGCCGGCACTCCCGGAGTGCTACCGGTGTTTTTTTTTTTTTATTTGTGATGGGTTTGCTCTTGACTCTAGTCTAGGTCAGAGATGACAGAGACAAAGTCTACGATGGAGCGAGCTTACCCAGAAGGAGCCTGTTCTCTCTAACATAGCCTAGTTCATCTTTTCCTAAAAGCTTCTATTTCGTGCCTCATACAATAATAAAGTTATGTATTTTGCAAAGTGCTCGTGACGTAGATTGACTCTCATTTAATCGATTTGGCAATTGAGGTCGGGGCAATCGATGCGTGGCTCCTCCCCGCTAACGGCCAAAATTAATAATCAATCCGTAATCCAAGATAGAAATCGATCGCAGATATACACCGATCTATGGATCGATCTCCAATCCACGTGCCAATATCGAAAAAGGCGATCCTTCCGTTAGCTCAATCCGCAGATATCTGGAAATCCATTCCCTCTTGCTCATTCCGTTTTATGCAATCACTTATGAACATAAACGTCGTTAATTTATATATAATTTAAACAAATTATGCATAAACAGGTGTTCTTATTTAATGTAGGTACTTTTTGTTGAATACAACTTTATTTGTAAAAGACTTGAACGGTTAAATGAACGTTTAAATGGTGACAAAATTTTAAATGTTTTGTTTAAAATGGAACGAACTGACTCAAAAAGACGCGTTTTTTAGTCTGTGGTAGCTTGGCAGATGTTTGTTTTTTACGAATTAAATTGGGTTGTTGACGCCGTGACTGCCGCCAAAACTCCGTTTATTTGCCTGTTATTAGTTTATATGTTAGATTTTAACTGATACGATTAACCGATTCAAGCTATGGACTCTGAAATAGTAAGTGATTTCGTTTTTCTTAATTGTCTTATGGAGGTGTATTGACTCATTCTTTGGAATCGTTATTGTGCGCATTTATTTCTCGTAAACATTTTTACAATAACAACGATTGGTCCTTATTGCAGGTGAGAGGCAAACCTCTATCGAAAGAGGAGACGAAATCTCTTCTAGGTTTGATAGAAAACAGCAAGGTAATTCTATCGAAAACTACCAACGCTACCAACAATAAACTGAAGACAGAAGAATGGCTCCGACTAGCGAATCGGTTTAATGCCACTGCCACGGTTCATCGCCGGACTCCACAGCAGCTACGTTTGAAATGGGAGAATTTAAAAAAGAACGCTCGTAAACGCAGTACTAAAATAAGAATGAACCGGATCCAAGTAAGTCTTAGTTGCTTTTTTCAAAGTTTAATAATAAAGCGATTGATATTTGACTAATAAATTTTATTTTTACAGACTGGTGGTGGCACACCAGATTACATACCCCCCGATGATGTACTGGACAGAGTGGCAGATTTACTGGGAAGTACAGCCACTGGTTTCATTGTGCCATTTGGTGGTGATAAGGAGCCAGATATTTATTTTGGTGGTGATGGTGATGGTAGTGGTGATGGGTTTATTGGGGGTCAGGCTGAGGTGTTACCAATAGATTATAAACAAGGCTTGGACAACTCACTATCTGTACCCGTGTCGATAGACACAGGTATGAGTACATCAATACCAATATTTATAGACACAAATATGAGTACTGCAATACCAGTGTCTAATGACACTGATGCTAGCACTTCAGGCCCAGTGTCTTTAGACTTAAATGAAGTGTCTGGATGTGCGCTGACAGGGGGTAGTGGTCCAGTTATGAGTCTAGCTACACCCAAGAGGCTTACATTGAGTACACCAAGAACAGGTAATGGTTATTGTTTAATAATTATTATAAGCCGTCGAAATTACAACATAACCTACACCACAATATTAAATAACCTTTACCGTTTCATAAACTAACTTTATGAAACGGTAAAGGTTATTTAATATTATATTATTTTTTGGATTTGTTTTTATTGCTACTTATTTAGGTACAAAGGCTGACTTAATGCCTTAGGCATTCTCTACTAGTCAACCTAGGTGTAATTAGCTCCTAAGTTAGCTGATTAGATTTTACTGAATTTAGGATCTAGATACCTTATTCCAGAAAACATTGTTTTGCCTTGAAATAACAACTACTGTCGTTGTTCCGGCTAAAACTAATAGGGTAAGCTTATAGTAGATAGAAGTTACTTACATAATACTTTTATTTAGGGTTGATGGCAATCTACACATTTTTTTAAAAACCAACTAACAAGTGAACTGGTATGTGGAGAGCTGAACATATTTCTGAAAATTAGCATAAATAAACCTTATTTCTTTTCCAGGGAAGAAGAAATCTAAATCATCAGACGATGGCAAGGCGTCCCGGAATATTGCTCTAGCTGAATATTATGTATCAAAGAAACTTTGTTTAGATGCAAAATTACAAAATATCTTATTGCAAAATGAAAATTAGAAATTACAAAATGAAAATATGAAGTTCGAAAATAAAAAACTGAAATTAGAGTTAGAGCAGTTGTCAAACAAATGTTAAAACCACAAAATTACATTGTGTGCCTATTTTGCATTTAAACAAAGTTTCTCGGTAGCATGCAAATGTAATGTAATGTCGAATATTATGTCTACAACATCCTCTTCAATCCTGCATACCCTGAATACCTGCGCGAACGTTTTTCGTTTACACGTTCTGCCGATGCGCTTTGTAGATCCCACCTCTAACTTCACCTAAACTTCCCATCTCATAAATAGAAAGAAAGAAAGAAAGAAAAAGCGTTTATTTGCGCCAAGCATGACGCATACCAAAAAAAAATCACAAAAAAAAATCAAATCAAAAAAAAAAAAAACAAATCAAATCAAACAAATCAATCAAATCTCCTTCATATGCCCACTCCTTCTCGTTTCATGCAGTACGACTGTGGAACTCACTCCCGCCTAACATAATGTAAGAGTATAAACATTTCCCTCTTCCGTTCCCGTAGGAATTTCCCATTTCTGTATAGCCAATAGCCTTCCTCGTTTATATTTATTATTGGATAATACATAATATACTTTAGTTAAGTTAGTATAGTCTATTTTAAGTTTCCTTCTGTCTCTTACACACTGTGTCTATGTTTCTTTCCCACTCTTTTGTCACAGGTCTGCTGGAAGAAATTTCTATTGAAATAAGCAGTGTTTGCTCTTTTTTCTGTATGTAATTTTTTTTTAAAGTTTATTGTGTGTACATAAATAAATAAATGTATTAGTGCTATGTAATTTTTTAGTTTGTAAAGAAAAAATAATAAAATTGACTTGTTACATAATGTTTTATTTACTTAAGTAAAATAATTGATAATAAGATCCGTTCTAGTTTGGATATCATGGTCATCCGTATTTTGACTATTATTGTCATCACTTGTATGTGTTATTTCAACCTCAGGAGGAACTTCTGCAATATTATTATTTCTACATATATTATGTAATACTGCAGTAGCTGTAATTATAGCCTGGACAACTGGCAATGAAACACGCAGTGTAAGTGCTACAACTGGGAATCTACGTTTCCAAACACCAAATGTTCTGCAAACAAACATACACTTTGATTAGAACATAATTACCAAAGCAAATAAATAGGAATATTAAATTAATGCATTTACAGGAAATAATGTTAACTCGGTAAAAATGTAACTCATAGTTAATCTAAGATATGGTCCATCTCTGTGCCAAATTTCATTGTAATTTTTTCAGACATTTTTCAGTGTTTGAGTAACAAACAAACATGTTCACAAACTCATATTTATAATAATAGGATTACCTTTCAATTGTATTTCTAGTGCAAATGTGCGCTTCATTGTATTTGCGTTCAGCTTCACTCCTTGGATTTAATAGAGGTGTTAGTAGGTAACTTCTGTTTGGATAGGCACTATCTCCAAGTAGCCAGCGGCCATTTAAGTGTCCTGCATCACATTGAGCTGTAAAAATATAGAACCATGTTTCAATTTAAATTTTACTAATTATGTAGTTATTAACCACAGTGAAAATGTTACCTCTGAGAATAGAATTGTTGAAAATAGTTGCATCATGGGCAGAACCCGGCCAGCGAGCAACCACATTCATGAGCCTCAAATCAGCATCACAAACAGCTTGCACATTGAAAGAAAAGTAACCCTTCCGGTTTCTATATTCCTCACCTATTGTTACACCTGAAAGAAGTTTTATGTAGATTAAAATAATGAGTATGTTAAATTGCATTAAAAAACATATTCCATAAAGTAATTACATACATGGAGATTGTATCCGAATATGAGTGCAATCTATTGCTCCCAGAACCCGGGGAAATCCAGCCATCTCATAGAACTTTTCTGAAGCCCCACTATGCATAAAAATATATTTATCATAAAAGTTGGCTATTGCTGATGAAATATCCCGTATTATTCGGCCTGCTGTTGACTTTGATACTCCAACAAAGTCGGCTACGGAAATCAGCATAGTGCCTAATGCGTAAAATCTTAATGTCATCAAGAGTTGATGTAGCGGTGGCACTCCATGGTTTCTGCAATCATGTTTACACATTTTTATACTATAATCCAAATTTTCTAAAACTTTTTACTGGACATTTTACATCGCTAACTTTGAACTCACCTTGATGAGGTTACACGGACGACCGGCATAATTTCAGTCAACAAGAAATTTACTGCAGATTTCGATAACCTGAACCTAAATGTAAAGTCAGCATCATCCAGACTCTGCATATAGTTCACCCTTTTTATCCTCCTTGAATTTACGCGTCGGCGTCGTAACTCTTCACCCGCTTCACTATCTGTGCTATCCCAATCTGATAACTCAGCCAGGACCTCCATATCACTGTCACTATCACTGGAGAATATCGAAACTGCCATTTTTACAAATCAAATCCGTAAAACAAATCTTAAATCTGACGAAATTCTAAGATTACGATTGAGATTGTTTACACCGATCAAAGCAAATGTCAAATTCAACAGATAGGTTATTGAAACGCTCAAACTGTCATTTCCGAACAGAGGTCAATCCATTATCTGCGATCCGTCCTCTCAAGGATAGCTTGGTTTTTAAGATTGCGCTTTCAATCCGTGGATAGCTTTTTGGTACAGTTTATTACAAATCTGGATTGTATTTTCGATCTTCAATCCAAAAATTTTGGATTAGATTGATTATTAATTTCGGCCGTAAGTAGACTCGTATTTTTGGGTTCATTGTCGAACGGATCTTTATTACTGACTAGCGACCGCCCCGGCTTTGCTCGGGACCAATTTAGAACAAAGAATAAGTGCCTTTATTTTATTGTACGATAATTCCATTGTTATACATATAAACCTTAGTACCTCAGTTCTATATGTCCCTTGGTGCCTATTGGCCTAGCTCTATACTGTCTCCTGCTTGATAAGGAGGGAAGAGGATTTTTTTTTTTTACTATGTATAGGCTACGTTTGACCACGATCTCACCTGATGGTAAGCGATGATGCGGTCGACGATGGAGCACGTTTGCCTAGAAGCAACCTATTCACTCTTGTCTTAAAGACTCCCAGGTTGTAGCTATCTGGAAACACAGACTCTGGCAGGGAATTCCACTCCTTTTTTCCTACTCCGATGTACTTTTCTGATTAAATTCGTTGCAGGATCCAAGACAGTTAAATCGTTTCTCCGGGACTCGTCCGGCTTCATTGGCTCGGCGTTTTTCTGGTGGTCGCCACTGTTGATTCTGGATTTCAGGAGTTGCAGTGATTGGGAATGTGTGGCGGGCTTGTCCCATTAAAAAATATAAACCTTTCTCTTGAATCACTCTATCTATTAAAAACCCGCATCAAAATCCGTTGCGTAGTTTTAAAGATCTAAGCATACACAGGGACAGACAGACAGCGGGAATGGACTTTGTTTTATACTATGTAGTAATGTAGTGATTATCAGATTATTGATAACGGCGGTGTTCTTAAAGATGGTCAGATGCGCAGAACTATTGATGCGATATTATTACCGACTTCGTGGTTCTCAATTCGTTTGTTATTTTTTTTATGTGTGTACACAGATTACTCCGAGTATTCTGATCTGATTTCTGTGATTCTTTTTTATTTTGATGCGGAATACTTGCCAATACTCCCGTAAAAGTTTAATTCAGTTTGGCTCAGCATGTTTTATTTTATGAACATTTTTGCTTTCTTGGATATTGTCGTCCATTATAAAGGGAAATAAAAAAAATACAAACAAATATAACTCACTTCCAAATAATGACACTACAAAGCATAAACAAATATTAATTTCGGAAGTCGGTATCAAAAAACGAAGAAACAAAACCAAAATCACCGACTTCCGAAATTATTGTTAGTTTATACTTTGTAGTGTTTTTATAGTTATAGTTAACAGTCTGGCACTGTTTTCTGGCAATCATTTGATGATATCCCATCCTTAAGGCTTGTATACATGCCAATGACCTTGTGCATATAAAAGGAGCTAACTACTCCTCTACGCGTCACTCCGCTACCGACATTTTTAATTTTTTATAAAAAAATAACACATTTAAAAAAAGTAACAAAACCAAATTATTTTCGTTTGTATTGCAAGACTGTATGCTATACCTATAGGCAGTAGATATTTTTTTTTTACTTTTGTTAAAAAATGAAGGAGTAAAATGGCTTCATCTCAACGATTTGGAGGTGATTTGGTGATGTTTTTCTTATTATGTGATAACGATACTTAAATTTTGGCTAAACCAAATTACGTATCGTATCATGTAGATTACTACCTATTTTTTTCAGATGTAATTTCTCAGTAAATGCCGACGAAAAGTTGCTTCACCTGCACGCTGTTTTTAAGCATTTCGCGAGAGAGCAGCCTTAAAAAAGGTTATAAAACACATTATCTTGGTACCTACACTATGTTAGTCGCTAAAATAGTACCCCACCCACGCGCATCATAGTTCAAGGGGTTTTAATTAAATCCCAATTTGGGCACATACTAGTCATCTAATTATTTTAGACGTCAGTGACACGGTCTTCAAATAATTGGATTTACCAGAATAATTATGGAGATGCCATCCAGATAGGCGGCCACGTATTATAAATAATATTTTTAGACCTATAAGAGACTACGGCCTTTTATAATTGACTAGTTGACCCGCGCAACTTCGTCTGCTCCGCTCCTGTTGGTCTTAGTGTGATGATATTTAACCTATAGCCTTCCTCGGTAAATGGGCTATCTAACACTGAAAGAATTTTTCAAATCAGACCAGTAGTTCCTGAGATTAGCGCGTTCAAGCAAATGAACTAACTTTTCAGCTTTATGTATTAGTATAGATTTAACGAGCAATAGCTAGACACAAAAAAAACAGGCATTAAATGCTCGATTTCAAAGTTAATCGAGCAGACGATAAAATCAAATACAGGAAAAAACAGAACTCAGACAAAAATCGAAGAATTTGCAGCAAAGTTCTGAGAATAGAAGTTGTAAAGTTTCACCGAGCTTTATCATTGTTATGCATTCATAACTCTTCAGCTCAAGAAAAACTAAAAAAAAAAATGCTCCAGTTCGATTTTATTGTGAACCACTTTTGAATTTCCTTATAAATTCACTTGGCATATTATTACCTGCAGTAGTTTTGCCCAGGTATTAAGAGGAAAAGCGGGCGGACCACGGAGCAAATACAATTTTTTTGTATATATACATATACATGTATACTAATATATAAAGCTGAAGAGTTTGTTTGTTTGTTTGCTTGAACGCGCTAATCTCAGGAACTACTGGTCCGATTTGAAAAATTCTTTCAGTGTTAGATAGCCCATTTATCGAGGAAGGCTATAGGCTATATATCATCACGCTAAGACCAATAGGAGCGGAGCAGTAATGAAAATTGTGACGCAGATGAAGTTGCGCGGGTCAGCTAGTTTATCTATACTAATATATAAAGCTGAAGAGTTTGTTTGTTTGTTTGTTTGTTTGTTTGTTTGTTTGCTTGAACGCGCTAATCTCAGGAACTACTGGTCCGATTTGAAAAATTCTTTCACTGTTGGATAGCCCATTTATCGAGGAAGGCTATAGGCTATACGGGAATGGGAAATTCCTACGGGAACGGGAAAAAAAACGGGATATGCGCGTACGAAGTCGCGGGCAAAAGCTAGTACATGTACCTATATAAAGCTGAAGAGTTTGTTTGTTTGTTTGCTTGAACGCGCTAATCTCAGGAACTACTGGTCCGATTTGAAAAATTCTTTCAGTGTTGGATTGCCAATTTATCGAGGAAGGCTATAGGCTACATATCATCACGCTAAGACCAATAGGAGCGGAGCAGTAATGATAATTGTGACGAAGACGAAGTTGCTTGGGTCTGCTAGTATACATATAATATAAATTCTTTGTATTTGCTCCGTGGGATAGACTTTGTAAAAAGTCATAATTTGAGGTTTGGCTCTCGAATGTTTCTCTCGAATATTGGACTGATTTAAAAGATATTTCACAAATTGAAAAAAAAGGATGTATACAGCTCTGTCCTATGTTTTTCTTTATCACAAAAAGTTGCCAAAATTTGTATACTAGGGGCTCACCAGGGTTGCAGAATTTGTTCGAAAGAGTCACCGCGTCCCTGGAACGCAAAGTGCACTAGGAGGGACTCGGATAGGTTTTATTATCAGTAAGTATTTATAGTCAGTACGAGTCTGACACTCCCTTCTGCTTCGCCCAGAGCGGGAGGAGTCATTTGATGATTTACTATTCTTAAAAAAAGGGGCTCTGTTGACAGTAGTTTATCGGATAATTTTTAGGGTTCTAGTTCTTATACGGTTAATATAATTGTCATCAAAAATCTTAAGAACACAGTATATATCCTTCTTATTCAGTTTATGATTTAAATTGGTCCAACATTGGAGACGAAAACAGTCGAGAGCCAAACCTCGAATTATGACTTTTTGCATACAAAGTCTTTTTGCCCACGTTTCCTCTTAAGAGAGTGCCTTGGAATTTATCAGTATTTATATTTCAACGTTGTTTTATATATTAGAAACAAATAATCTGATATATTCCATTAACTTTACCTGGACTGGTAGATAGCGATGTTACGTCTCCATAAGTGAGTTAGAATCAAAGAACCGTTGCTAACGTAAGGGATGGGGGTAAATAATTGAGAGGAATGGCGGGCTGACGTTCCCTTTAAATAATTTAGCTAAAGCCTTTGATGTGATTTTCTTTTTAACATGGAGATCAGGTGCTGTACTCAAGACGGTCTTATTTACTTAACGGCAACAAAGGTATTATGTAGCTGGAAAAACATTGCAAATAAAAACTTTAGCTCGGGTCGCGGGTAGCCGATGGATGCGAGACGCACAGCCGGTCGATTCTGTCGACATCTCACCGTGACCACATAAGTGGAGTGAACGACAAGTGAGTTGTCACGCCATCTTGTTTGTATGGTTTGACAGCTCACCTGTCGTTCACTTCGCCCAAGTGTTCACTTCGATATGTTGACAGAATCGCACTGCAGGACCGGTCGTTGTGGCGACAGTTGGAGGAGGCCTATGTCCAGCAATGGACGTCTTTCGGCTGATATAATGATGATGATGATAATCTTTAACTTACGTCATTATTGTTGTAACTTTCAGCAGCTTCGTACCACCACATTTTTGCATTTAATTTAGTTGGTATATTATTTCAAGCGCTGCAGCGCTGATTTTCAGCGGAGAGTCGTTTCGGTGATTGGCATATCCTGCGAGGGTCCATATTTTAGCAGCTCTGCGACGGCGACGGTGCGATGAACCTTGTGACCTGGCTTGTGTCATTCAGACAGAATTAAAAGTTATGAAATTTTTTGATTACAATACGTTGAGTTGGAGTTTTAGTAATTCAATAAGGTCAACTCAAGCATCACATTCTGAAATTGATACTATGATAGGCGTTAAACGATTGATTTTTCAATAATATCCCTTCGTAGATACTCGAAAAATAACTTATGAACCGTTTTTTATTACTAGAGAACGTAAACGATCACGATAATGTCAATTCAGGTCAGCATAAGTCATTGTTCTGTTTTTGATATTAAGAAAGTCAGGAAATGTATGTGAGTTAATGACCGTCATTGCACGGGTATCTGAAATCTACTCTAAAACATGAATATTTCCAGGAATATTCTGTTCTAGAAAATAGTCTATTTGACTGAAAATGGAGATATGTTACTCAGCAAATTTCAGAATGGTCGTACCCGTATTGCGAAAGTTGTTTTGAGGACCGGATTGTTTGGCTATCGGGGTAATAACATTGTTCGAAGTTTTCCCTATCCCTCGAACAAATCTTGAGTTATTCGAGTTATCTTCAAAAGTGATAGATAATATTGGTTTCAAATACCTTCTATCAGACTATTGATTTTAAATATTTCAAAATTAACTTGGCAAACAAACAAGCGTGTCTAAGTTTGCGCACAACGTTTTTTAGAAGTTAGTTGTGTATGCCTACTTACTTTCATCATTATCATCATCACATCAGCCGAAAGACGTCCACTACTGGAGACAGGCCTCCCCCAAAGGGGGGGTTTGCCACAATCGCCACGCTTGGCAGGCGGGTTGGCGACCGCAGTGTATGGTGTTACGTTTTACAGAGAACGCTGCTGCCCATTCTCTGGTGAGTCTCTTAGTCGCCTCTTACGACACCCAAGGGAAGCCCAACTTACTTACGCTATCAACAAATTACTTGTATGAAAATTTAGGTTTAGATCCTTAAGCTTTTCGGTACACTACGGTATAGGGAACGTGCTGGAACTATCAGTGGCAGCACAGAAGTGTCATTGTTAAGTACCTATAATTTTAGTGTTCCGAATATCTGTTAAAAATGGAACCCATATAGGATCACTCGGGTGTCTGTATGTCTGTCCGTCTGTCACAGCCGGTTTTCTTCGGATCTACTGGACCGATTCTGTTAAAATTTGGTATACATATGGACTTCTGCGACCCAAATACGGACGCGTTACGTAAATCATTTTTTTTTTATGGGGGTCACTTTTGGAGGTCAAACTAGAAAGTTAAAAAAAAAGTTTTTCAAACTGTATCTGTGTGTGACATATCAAATGAAAGGGCTTACTGTGAGGGTTTCAATTATACTTTTTCATGATTTTAAAATAATGATTTTGAAGTTATTCAAGAAATTAGACCAAAAATGCGCAGTCCCCTATCCTTATCTCCGTAACTACTGAGCCTTTAATTTTGAAAAAATGTAGATAATAGTTTATCTACATTTTTTTTTTAAATTTTATCTTTACCTAAAAACTACAGGAAAACCTATAAGAAGTCTGTAGTATTAAAACAACATGTTAAAAAAAATTCGTTCGGAACCCTTAGCACGCGACTCCGACTCGCATTTGGCCAGTTTTTTCTTATAGGTTTCGATTATGCATCGCTAGATGGCACAGTCTACTTCGTGCATGTTCGCCTGAATAGAGCGTGCAGGAATTATAGGTTTCTATAGTCAACGCTGTGCAAATTTCCTATAGATATCGGAGGCAATTCCCGTATTTTAAAAGAACATTCGCAGTGCAGTCTGTCTAAAAAATCTCTAATTCCTTAAAGTTTTATCTGAATTTTCTCTCGGCCATGTCTACAGAAGGACAGACGGTCGATGGAGCAGACATGTGTTAGAGTGGAGACTGCGTATAGGCAAACGTAGTGTGGGACGTCCTGCGGCACGATGAATCGATGATCTAAAGAAGGTGGCTGGTGGCGGATGGATGCGGACTGCTCAAGACCGGGATGGTTGGCGCTCTTTGGGGGAGCCTTACCTTCAGCAGTGGACGGCAATTGGCTGAAAGATGATGATGATGAATGACTAATTTTCTCTGAGATGTCATTGCGGCTTGAATTAAAACGTTTTTAATGTTCCGAAAAAAAAGGGAACACTTATAGGATCACTCCGGTGTCTGTCTGTCACAGCCAGTTTTCTCCGGATCCACTAGACCGATTTAAAATTAAATTCGTTCGAAACCCTATGCACGCGAGTCCAACTCGCACTTGGCCAGTTTTTTTAAGAACGAGAATTGGCCTTACAAATGATGATTAAAAGTAGCATAACGATAACTCTCATTAGAACATAGGACCTGCATCTTAGTCACCGCATAGATAAGAATAGTGCGGTATGCATGGATGTCAAATGTCGGCGTCATTTAATGTCATGACTCCTTGAGTGTACTCTCGGGATCAAAGATCAGCGGTACATATAAGTGAGCAAGGCCATAATTACTGTTCATTAGAAATGGAGAAGGAAATTAATTATTGTTTGATTATGTGCGGAGGTACAAAGTGCAGTGACTTGTTTGTTCTTTGAGGACCTGAGGGCCTCAGTGGTGATGATTGTTGAAATCCATACTAATACTAGCTGACCGGGCAATAGTTGTTTATCCAAATAAAAAAAAAATAGCCTAACACCTATTCTCATACCTACCGAATATACACACAAAATTTCATGAAACTCGGTCGAGCTGTTTCGGAGGAGTTCAGTAACAAACACCGTGACGCGAAATTTTTATATATTAGAAGATTCTAAAGCTGAAGAGATTTTTTGTTTGGTTGAACGCGCTAATCTCAGGAACTACTGGTTGGAATTAAAAAATCTTTTAGTGTTGGATAGCCCATTTATCTAGGAAGGCTATAGGCTATGTATCATCACGCTAAGACCGATAGGAGCGGAGCAAATGAAGTTGCGCGGGTCAACTAGAGTTATAAAAATGAAGAGTTTTTTTGTTTGGTTGAACGCGCTAATCTCAGGAACTATTGTTTCGAATGAAACAATCTTTTAGTGTTGGATAGCCCATTTCTCGAAGAAGGCTATGCAATATCATGCATCGACAAAAAAGTAGCCGAGCATTAATGAGAAATGTGACGCAGTCGAAGTTGCGCGAGTCAGCCAGTGTCAAAATATGTATTGAATTGCCGTGGGCTTCCGTATTGAGCCGTGGTCGTGATCGATCCCAAACATTTTTGACTTTTGAAAACAGTCATCGCTGTAAGAATATAATCTACTTTGTGTAGGCTGTCTACAAAATTATTTTAGACTACAATAGTTAGTTTAATGTTTATTTATTCTCTCTCCCTCCTTATTTCTCTGTTGTTTGCATGCCTGTTGTTTAATGGCTCACTACTAACTAAGAACATTTCTGTTTTAACAGCTTACAATAGGGCACTAATATATAACTTTTAATATGTTGTGGAAAATGTCGTAGGTTATACATTTGTTATTCTGATATATATATATAACTTAGCATAAGATTTTTCATGTATCATCATCATCATCATCACATCAGCCGAAAGACGTCCACTGCTGGACATAGGCGTCCCCCAAGAGTCGCTTCTACGGGCGGTATAATGTATGTGTTTATTTTCCCGAACGAATACAAAAAATAGGTTATGAACATTGTTATATAAAAACCCAAGATACACGCTCAAAGATGCATCTCAAAATCGTCCGCATAAAACAAGCGCACATTTTAAAATTGTGCGCTAGTTTCAAACAGTCTCGCATCGCTCGCTATACTGCACTGCTTTGTAAAAACAATTTTAAGCGATCCGTGTAAGGTTGAATTTGCAAAAAAATTGTTTATAGTATAACTACACACAACTCACACGTGACACTTGATACATGTCCGTTTTTGACGACAGTTTCGAGTGTTACATTTGTTCGAGACTGTGCATCTTGGGTTTTTTATATATCAACGGCTATGAAGCATTATGATCGTTTTCTTTTTAGTAAATCATTCGTATTTCTAGGACGTAGAAGCTAAGGTTCAGTGTCAGAATTTGATCGAAAAAGTCACTGCGGCCCTAGAACGCAAAGGGCGTTAGGAGGACCACGTATGGGTTTTAATCAGTAATTGTCTGGAGGAGGAAATTGAGCGGGAGGAGTCTTTGATGACTTCCCATACTTAAAAAAAAAGAACTAAGTTCAAGAAAAGAGTTTTCATTGACATCGACAAAACTAGAATGCGTTTAGAATCCGTATCTACCTATAGAAGCTAAGCATTTGCCATTAGCATAGCACCTATAAAATATCGAAACTGCTTGTACCAGGGCAGCATAAAATCAAACAGTAGGTAATAGTACTTATCATCGAAGCAGACCGTTCTACCCGAATGTCCAATTAATGAAAAAACGCAAAAGGTCAAAAGCCCGGGGGCTGTCTGCCGGCACTCTTTTGTTTCAGGCCTAGTTCTGAAATGGGCGCAGACGAGCTGTCTAGTATGAACTACATACGCATATACATAGCGGCTATTGTGTTGGCGTTCGACGTACAGGCGACATCATTATCGGGAACAACGGGGCCTTGTTAAATTATTACCGACAACGCGACATATTGACGACACGGTTGGCGCAGTGGTCGAGCAATCGGCGGTTGCGGCGCGTTTCGCGGGTTTGATTCCCGCACGGAACAAATATTTGTATGGCCTACAGATAGCTGTTTCGGGTCTGGCTATTTGTGTATGTGACTTTGTATGTCTGTAAACGCACCCACGATACAGGAGAAATTCCTAGTGTGGGGCAACACTTTTTTAATAAAAGAAAAAGAAGCAGAAAAATATTTGTCAGAATAATCATATGTCAAAATTTATACATTTTCTTGACAGGTGATGTTTAAAAAATTGAAAAAGTATTACACAAAATTGTCGCAGTCAGATTATATAGATTGTCGCTCCAGAGCGATTCTAAATGATCTGAACTATAAAAAAATACTAAGGGATTTTTTTAGATTACACTTACCATAACTGTGTAATGATGATGTGGAATCTTAATTTATGTGTTTTGAAATTATTTTGTTTTGTCAGTTATCATATTATGTGTAACAGGGAATACAAAAAATGTTTTACTTTTAAATAATTTATTTGTTTAAAATTTCGAAAAGATGTAAAAAATTGTTACTGAAACAAATTAAATGAAAACCCCACGAAAAGGCTCATTTTGATATTACAACGACAGTGTTTTATCTCGTTTAAAATGAAGCTTCATCAGGTGAGATAATTTAACTGTTCAAAGAAGCATTTCAGTGTACAAACAAACTCAATTATGTAGTCTTTATGCCCACTCTGAGAGCATAAATTGCAAATTGCAACGGTAACAAGATAAACGTGCAAGCTTGAAAATGAAGGGTAATTTTCACGCATTTCGCTGGAAACTAGCAACACTCAAAGGGTTTTACACACCATTATTGTTTCGCCCACAGTTGATGAGAGCACTCAATTTGAGTTGTAATTAAATTGATAGATATTGTGAAAATGAAAATGCAATTCTGTTCGGATGTAGTCGTAAATGTTGGATCAGAATTCAGAACAGTAATTGAGGTCGTATGAATTGTGATTGATCATTTATGGTGATATTTTTTTTTTATTTGAGTTGTGTTTGCTCTTGACTAGTCTAGGTCAGAGATGACAGAGACAAAGTCTACGATGGAGCGAGCTTACCCAGAAGAAGCCTGTTCACTCTAACTTTGAAAAGATGAGGGTTGTAAGCGTTCGGAAACACAGACGCAGGCAGAAAATTCCACTCTTTTGCTGTGCGCATTATAAAAGACGTTTATTTGTTTGAAAAGTTAAAAATACTTATAACCGACTCCCAAAAAAGGAGGAGGTTCTCAATTCGGTGGGCTTTTTTTTTTTGCTTTTTTTAAGTACTTCGATTAATCCGAGGTTTCTGATCCGATTTCTATGATTATTTTTTAGTTCGATGCGGTATATTTGCTATTTGGTCCCGTAAGAATTTAATTCAGTTTGGTTTGTAGTTTTTATTTTATGAGCATTTTTGCTTATTTCAATTTCTGCGTAGACGAAGACGTCGTCCAAGTATCACCACTTGAAAATGAAAAATAAAAAAACTAATTTACAATCAAAAAAATATAACTGACTTCCAAACAAAACTCTACAAAGTATAAAATAAAATATAAAAAACAAATAATATATTTAATACTTATGAAATACATATGTAAGCTAAAACAAATATCTTAATTAACCAGTTGCGCGCGGGCGCTTGACTTCGTTAGACGCGCATACTGTGCGATTGCTAACCGGTTTGATTAGCTTCGTTCAACGTGCGTATGATTCATTGTTTTAAAATGTTTTTCAATAATGGATAGTAGCGAGCTCGAACACGACCAATCAATTGAGATATGCAATGTGAATAACGATAAAGAATACTGTAGTGAGATGATTAGCAAGAGTAATAGTGAGAATATGGAGTTGACAGTAAAATGTTCAGAAAACAATACAGGAAACGAGGAGTCAATAAGATCTAGCAAACGAAATAGACAACTAGACCAAGAGGAATTGTGGACAAACATTGTGAGACGGGGTAAACGATTTGCTCGAGCTAGTCAAGTGAACGACGAGATGCGAATTCCTGAGGATAAAATTGAAATAAGCATAACGTCAGTTGTAGAAAAGTTGCCTAAACAATTTGGTTTAGCAAAATTATTAAAATCGGAGAACGTTACAGACATAACGAGTGTGAAATATATTAATTCTTTTAAAGTACTAGTCCAGTTTTGCAATGAAGAGAGTGCGGAGAAATTAATAGAGTCAAAATGTTTGAAAGACAAAGGGTTTAGATGTCAAAAAACACTGGAGATGAGAGAGACTTACGGCGTTATTAAAGATATAGACATAGAATCTTCTGATGAGGAAATACTGGAGGGTCTGAGCTGTGAGACAGAGATTATAGGCATTAAACGACTTAAACGTCGCAATACTAAAAGTGGACAGTGGGAACCTGGGGAATCAGTCAGAGTAACTTTTAAAGGATCATCCCTACCCGCATACGTTTACATATATGAAACCAGGGTGAAAGTGAATCCTTACCAATTCCCTGTCACGCAATGTTCATGTTGCTGGAGATTTGGACATACAGTCAAAGTCTGTTCATCAATTAAAAAGATATGTCCGAAATGTGGGGGATTTCATCCTAATTGTGACACTACAGAATATAAATGTAATAACTGTTCCGGAAAACATATGGCGTTATCTCGTACATGCCCAATGTATTTAAAAGAAAAACGGCTAAGAGAATTGATGGCAGAGTTTAACTGCACTTACAAGAGAGCCTTAACGTTGTATGTTCCACCTGAAATAATCTATGAGAAGGGTTCCGTAGAAACAGAACAAGAAATAGTAAAAGAACAGAGCCAAGTTTTAAGTCAGGAATATAATATGGAAAGTGTACTTATAACACAATCTCGTAGTACACACATTAGTGAAGACACATTAATAAAGCCAGCACGTTCATACTCAAAAACAAAAGAAAAAACTATCGGTAATAAAAAGGATAGGGTTAATCAAAAAAATAGACCGGATACAGTCGTCGATTGGGCAGTGTTATCAGACAGTGACTCTGAAATTCAGCAAATAGAAACAGGAAAATCTGATAATATGAATAAAGAGAAGATAACGACTTTGAGATTGTTATGGAACAAAATAAAAGAAAAAATTTGGGATAGCAGGATAAGTCTGGAAAATAAAATTTTAGATTGTATTAAAATTATAACTGACTGGTTTACATCTTTCTTAATGCAGTACATAACGAAATTGCCTTTTTTATCTGACTTTATAAAATGGCTAACGATAGACAAAGAGATTTAAAAATCAACGTGTTACAGTGGAATGCGCAGAGTTTACGACCAAAGATTACAGAATTTGAGGCTTTATTATATCAGGAGAAAATTCACATAGCTATCATCAGTGAAACTTGGTTTGACCCAGACAGCACATTTAGACTTAGCGGATACAACATATTCAGGGCAGATCGCGACGATGGTTATGGAGGCACAGCAATCTTTACTCACCGCTCTATCAAGGCCATACAAAGTATTATAAACATTTCAAATTCTCAAATCCAATTTCTATACATAAAACTGCTCAACTGCCATCAGCTAGAAAATATAATTTCCATCTATTGCCCCTCATCAGTGCACACACGTAGAAGTGATTGGGATGAGATTTTCTCAATTACACAACGCAAAACCCTCATTGCTGGTGATTTGAACGGCCACCACTCAAACTGGTCTTCCAGAACTGACGCGAGAGGTAATCAGATTTTCGATTCTGTTATGGACAACTGCTTATTCACATTAAATGACAACACATATACACGCTTGAAGTTGGTCAATGGAGTTGTACAAAGATCTTCCCCAGATGTGACTATTGCTTCAACGGATTTGGCTTTGAAACTAAAATGGAGGGTCATGAATGAAAACCTAGGAAGTGACCATATGATGATTAAAATTTGCCTAGAAACTAATGATTCATATAATTTAAAAAAACGGAGAAACTTTAAAAAAGCAGATTGGCAAGCATATGCTCAGTGTATAGAATCGGAATTAACTAACTCAGAGTTACCTTTAGACCACCAATCTGCATATAATACATTTTTAGATATTGTTAACTCTGCAGCTGATCAATACATACCGACAACTAAAGTGAGCGAAAATCCTCTTCAGTCCAACAAATTCAAACCGAAACCATATTGGAGTCAAAGGTTGTCACAGAGTGTTGCACAGAGACGTCTTGCACTAGCCAATTTTAGAGGTAACCCCAACCCACAAAATCTTGAAATACTTCAAAGAAAAGTGGCTGAAACGCAAAAGCTAATACGACAAGCCAGGAATAAATCTTTTCAGGAATTTTGCAATGGCATAGATAGTGTGACCTCTTCAGGAGACATGTGGAGGCGAATGAGATGGGTAAAAGGATACAATTCACCTAAATCATCAGTTGATCAAGATAAAGCTGAAAAACTACTGCGAAGTTTGGCCCCAGATCACGTAACGCCACAACCTCCTATATTTTCTTCTTACAACTTGCAATTATCCAGACCGGTTTCGGTACAGGAAGTAATAAACTCGATCAAAAATAAAGACTCTGCTCCGGGTCACGATAATATATCTTATTCTATGATAAGACATTTACCCTATGTAGCTAAAGTTATCCTGGCTTCCATATATAATAAGTTTATGTTGTCCGGTTTCGTACCAGATCAATGGAGAAATATTAAAATTATTCCTGTACCGAAGCCGGGGGTTGATCCGGGTTTATGTGTAGGTGTTAGACCTATTGCACTAATATCTTGTTTGTGTAAGATACTTCATACTATCATAACACGCAGGCTTGAATGGTTTTTGGAGAAAAATAATATACTATCCAATGACACTACAGGCTTTCGAAGATCTAAATCATGCTATGATGGTCTCTCTAGGCTGGTTGTACGGGTTGAAACGGGTTTTTCTAAAAACTGTCCAACTATTGGCTGTTTCATGGACATTGAGAGTGCCTACAATAATATAAATTTGACATCACTCTTAGGCATTTTGGATAATTTAGGAGTGGGCTCTGTTTTGTGTAACTATCTTTGGCAGTATCTTCATAGGAGACATCTATTCATTGAACTACAGGATAATAGCCTAATATGTCGAGACACGGGTGTAGGCATAGCTCAAGGAGACCCTTTGTCTCCCCTGCTATTTAATGCGGCAACAGTTTATATCTGTAGGAAAATTAATAATGTTTACATTGCACAATATGCTGATGACTTTGTGTTATATGACATACAAAAGAGGTTATGCGATTCTGTATCCCATATACAAAATGCGCTGCTTGTTTTTCATAATTTAATGACAGAATTGGGGCTTAACATCTCTCATAGGAAAACAAAAGTCTGCCTTTTTAGTAGGGGAAGAAGAAGAAATAGAATCCATCTATCTGTCAATAACTGTCCTATTGAGCAAGTAGACTGTGTCAAATACCTTGGAATGTGGCTGGACAGTTCCTTAAAGTGGGGTAAGCATGTAAATGAGATCCGAGAAAAAGTTTGCCGATTTTTAAATATTTTTAAAGTATTAGCTGGCGCTAAATGGGGTGTACATCCCATACACCTTAGAAGGCTTTACATAGCCATAATACGCAGTAGATTAGATTACGGCTGCTTTTTGTACGGAAACTGTGCAAACAGTCATCTTCAGAAGCTTGACAGAATACAGAATCAGGCAATGAGGATATTGGGAGGATTTATAAAGACTACGCCTATCCATGCTATGGAAAGTGAACTATATCTTCCACCATTATTTATTAGAAGACTCTTTCTAGCTTCCAAATTCTATTTAAAAACTAAATCAATCGATAACAATATTCTTATTAGTATCTTGGAGGAGCTGTCCAACCATTGCCAAGGACCTTATTGGGGAAACAAGAAAGTGTCACTATTAGTGGAGGCCCACAGAGTTTATTCAGAATTTCCATTGTACTCAAGCCCAATGTTAGATATTTATTCCCTGGATACTTGGGTCACCGATATAGACTTATCTAGTGCAATTATTGATAAAATTGAAGGCGTAACATCAGCAAAAAGAGTAGTTAATGTAACTGATCTTAATAATACATGTGTGAAAATGATAAATGATAAGTTCAGTAGACACTATAAAATATTTACGGACGGGTCCAAAGATGGTTCAGATTTGGGGGCTGCTTTCTATGATCCTCAACTTAAGATTAAAGGAAAATTCAAAATTAATTCCAATATTTCTATTATGTATTGTGAACTCATTGCTATTTTTGAAGCATTGTTATATTTATTAAGCATAGACCAAGAGAAATTCGTTATATTTTCGGACTCAAAAAGCAGCCTCCAACATTTGGCTCGGGTACCCTCGAGTCTTCGAGGATTCCCGATAGCTATTAGTGTCTTAGATTTAATCTGCAAGATACAATCTTTAAATAAAACTGTTACCATTCAATGGATACCTTCACACATTGGAATTATGGGTAATGAAGAGGCAGACTTAGCAGCTCGACAAGCATCTAGCGAGGGTATTGACTATACTTGTGTACCATTATATTCTGATTGGCTTAGTCATGTCAAAGATTTATGCAAACAAAGATGGCACGAATACTTTGATGAGCGCTCAAAGGAAAAAGGAATATGGTATAAAACCATTCAGTCAGAACCGCTGCGTTACCCATGGTTTGAAGGAGTGGAGATGGACAGAAAACATGTAGTATCTCTGTTAAGGATGCGTTCTGGCCACATCCCATCAAACCAGTTTAAATATTTAATGGGTATAAGTACTTCACCAAACTGTTTAGTTTGTGGGGTAGTTGATGACATTTATCACGTGTTGATGGAATGTGACCGCAACATTCAAGAAAGACAATGTCTGTTTGGTATGAGATTTGAGGTCGGGGCATGTAACAGCATCTTAGCGTCCCCGAGATCGGAGGAGGCTAGGATGTTGTGTAACCTATTATTGGTTATCTATCAGAATGAATAGGCCATCATGTCATTCTATAGAAGATGTAAATTTTATGCTAATACCGTGTTTTACCCACTGTATTCGATTTAAGTTATTGATTGTTTTCCTTTACGGGGGTGACATTATCACTAAGTGATAAAACCCCTTTAAATAAAAAGATTAAAAAAAAAAAAAAATCTTAATTAACTAGGCCAGTCTTTTGGGCTCACTTCCGGTGGACAGCGATGCGGACGAATTTTTTGACGCCTTATCTTAGTTAAAATATAAAATAAATTGATGTATTAAAAACCCAAGATGCACAGTCTCGAACAAATGCAACACTCGAAACTGTCCTCAAAAACTGACATGTATCAAGTGTCATGTGTGAGTTATGTGTATACTATTTTATATACATTTTTTTTGCAAATTCAACCTTACACGGATCGCTTAAAGTTGTTTTTACAAAGCAGTGCAGTTTGACGAGCGATGCGAGACTGTTTGAAACTAGCGCACAATTTTAAATTGTGCACTTGTTTTATGCGGACGTTTTTGAAATGCTGATTGTGTGTCTTGGGTTTTTATATATCAATGTTTGGAAGTCAGTTAAGTATATTTATTTGTAAAAAAGTTTTACGTCAATCTTTCTTTTCTATTTTAACTGGATAAGATCGGTGGTTGTGATGGATTAGACGTATTACTTTTCTCTTTATCTTAATTAATGTTTATGTTAGGTACTATCAAATAAACTGTAGCTATTCATTGAGAATCCATGCTAATGTGTCCTCAAGTTTTTCCAACCTGTGTAAGACACTAATTAGGGTTCCGAACATCCGTAAAAAGCGGAACCCTTATAGGATCACGCGGGTGTCTGTCTGTCCGTCTGTCACAGCAAGTTATCTCCGAATCTACAGGACCGCTTCTGTTGAAATTTTGTATACATATGGACTGTAACCCAAACACGGACGCGTTACGTAAATAAATTAAATATTAGTATGTGCTGAAATGGCTTACTGTGAGGGTTATAAGAAGTCTGTAGTGGAAATTAACATTAAAAAAAATGAAATTGGTTCGGAACCTTTTGCACTTGGCCAGATCTTTTTTAATTAGGCTGAATCCGGTTTGACTGGAAGCCGAGCCCAATATACTCGTAGTTGGGTAAACAGGCTAGGCAGATGATAATAACACACTCATTTTATTTCTTTAATACGGTATGAACTTCCGTCATTCTTGGCGCAAAAAACTAAACTCTCTCGTTCTTTCTTTCAATGTGCATAACAACATAGAAGTAAAAATCTCTTACCAAAAAAAAAAAAATATGTATATATGTATATATTTTCGTTCCTACTCCAGGAGCTCGCTTCAAAAATGTAAACATGATGATTGACCTCAAGATTTGCTCTCAATTTCGTGAGGGTACCAATTAGCGGAGTTGAGAGCGAGTTAGTGACAATCTTGGAGGGTCGCGACCTCTCAGTGACTCACAGATACTGCACACCGACTCGAGGAAAGTTCTTGAATAATAAGTGGCTCTGTTCGTGTATTAAATCTTTGAACGACGCCTGATAAGACTTATTAAATAATACGAATGTGTACTTACTCGTATGCAGCTTTCGGTACATACGAATGAAAACAAAATATTATTTGGATACATTTATGTATCAATTCAATGTACCTAAATGCCTACTTGACTAAACTATAATTAATCAAATTCTTTCCGTCTAAATATGTAAATAGAATGATAATTATAACAAATGCTTCAATAAAATTGAATAGTGATATAACATGTCGCAATTTGATAAATAAAAAAAAACCCGACAGTAAGAAAGTCAACTGGGATACTTTTATGAGCGAAAACTGTTTCCTAATTGAATTTAAACATATAGCTTAAATATATTTTTGTAGCCTCCATTTAATTTGGAAAAAAAAACCTTCAATTAATTTTTTAAAATTATTGACGGCTTACAATTTAGCGTCCCAAATCCGCCATATTGCTTTTTTTTAAACACGTATCTAGGGACACTTGGGTTTTTGAAATAAATCTAATGACACCGTAATAGTCGAAATCTATTCAGCCGTTTGGAAGGTACGAGGTAATAAAGAAATTTACAAACAAACATACTTACAAGACACACGCGAAAAACATTACCCTTCCTTGGCATTCGGGTAAAAAGTCTTCCAGTACACGACAAATTTACCTGTAAAACTACCTGCCAAAACATCAAAATAAAACCTGTTTGTCAAAATATCCACAGACAATTCCGTTCCACAAAATCACCCTCAAATTTCCCGCTATGTATTGCTCCCTTACCCCTGTATCTACAAATTAGAGGACATGGGTCCATACGTTCGGTGGCAATTATAGACTGACACGAGCAGTCAAGTGCAATAGTTCACAGCCTCCGATAGTACATATTACATACTGTTACATAAATATAAGTGTATTGTTTTAAGCTGTGAATGGAACTACAGATGTTTTGTTTATGTTTTGTTGATATATTGACTGTTCACGGGTAAAAGAAGAAAAATAAATAAAAAGTATTTACTATCATCTCATGACATTGTGAGCATACACAAATTGAGGCAGCCCCTGTAAGTTACAGAGGTACTTGTGTTGGAGCTGTCTCGCTTCTTCTCTTATTTACTAGCTAAATAATGCTGAGCCCGTATTTTTTAAAGAAAAAATAAAAAAAGAACCGAACAAAAATTAAAAAAATTGAAATATAAATTTACCATAGCAGCTCTGTGTGTGGTGGGATAATAGAGTGTGCGGGTGTGTGTGGTTGTGTGTAGGGTGTGTGGATGGGTTTTGTTTGGGAGTGGAGTATATAACTCTATGGGAATGGGGGAGATTTTCTGTTTCCTAATATGATAGGGTTTGCAACCAATCAGTAATTGTTTTTTACAGTCGTGAAGCAGAAGGGGCATATATATATAGTTTTAGGTTAAGTTTGTTATAAATGTAAGTGGATTGTGTAACATATTGACGTCTAGCAAAAACTGTTCGAATGCTTGGGGAGTGGGCCACTGTATCTCTACGCCTTCTACCCTGAGTAGCTGGGCGGAACGGAAGAGACTTATGAAGGGTAAATGTAATATTGAGGAGATAAAGCTTTCTAATTGAAAGCAAGTTACTAGTCCTGTAGAGGTCAATTGCAAGAAACCTGAATGGTTTTAAATACATAGCCTTTATAAGAGATGCTGAGCTTTCCAGATCGAGAAATTTAATTTGGGTGGCTCCGCCCCATATCGGAATGCAATACGTTATTACGGATTGCATCAGGGCAATATAGATCTTATTAATAAGTTTAGCGGAAATAACATGACGTAGAGTTTTAAAAATCCAAATGAACTTTGTGAACCTTTTCATGGGTATTTCAATTTGAGGGAGCCAAAACAATCTTTGGTCGATGAAGACAAAGAAGTTGCATGTACTGAAAAGCAAGGAAGTGAACTCCAGGACTATTTTGAATTAGGTTATAGGTAACTTAAATTGTCTATATCTATATACTTTCATAACATAAAATCAATTGTAATCCCGTCAGATTAGCAAGAAATACACCCATATAAGGTAGAAAGTACTTAAGTCAAAGTCTTTCAAAATTTTGCCAATTTTGTCTGTCACATGGTGTTGGGGTGCAAGATTCTAAAATATTTGAAATTAAGAGGCCAATTAACACTATCCGACCAGGGAATCGAACCCCAGGATATACTCATTAGTACCTACTTTGCTAGCGCCTTTTGCAAAAGACATCAAAAAAATAATTGAACACAACCCTAATTCATTTCAATCATTGACAACATTTTTTCTCGATCCTTCCAAAACTCTGCATTATTTATTATGGTTTTACGACTGCCGTAGTACTATATCTACAAAGATAATGACAAATTGTATAGATAATACGATAGTAAACAAATTAGATATCGGTGGCATGAGTCAAAGTAAATACTATGTACGTACGTACTAGTCAAACAGTTTCAAAGTACCATTCATGAAACGTACGTCACTTTACTAGGAAATGTATGAGTCTAGCTCTTGGACTACTGGGAGTTAGTGGAATTTTTGTTTTATGCGAAAAATCACTATTGTCTAAAGATGCGTTTAAACGGTGCGGGGTAGGACTATACCAAGCGAGCCGCGCCATCCGTGTAAATGCGGCTCGGCTACATCCGAACGCAAGCCTACTCGTAAACACAGTGCGTATCACAGAATTTAGTTTTGATTCTTGCCGAGCCGTGCGGAGCCACGCCGAGCGTAGGCTGTTTAAACGGCGCGTGGCCCGTCGAATCACGCGCCGAAACTCACTCGGCTCGCGTATTTGCGCCTTAATAGTCCTCCGATTTGACGAAGTGACCGATTTTGGCCGTAGCGGCCAATCTCAACGGAGACTAGCCATCGGCGCGGGACGTATTATAATGCACAAGTGAGTGCACAAACACAGGTGCACCCCCTCTTCCATCACTCTCATATTCCGATGGGACGGCAACCCGACACGACCGGAGAGAGATCTGGTGCGGGACCAACGGCGACACGTGCTTTCCGAAGCACGGGGGATCCACACCATCGACTTCCAAATCCCGGGCTGTCACAGAGAAATTCCTAATGGAAAAACCCAATAACACATTTTCCCGGCCTGGGAATCGAACCCAAGGCTCCACGCTCGGCAGTCGCTTGCGACCGCGTGACAAACGGAGGGCGTATTGAACAGTCCTCTGTGCAAGCATGTATGAAGGAGAAAGCATGGCATGTAAAAGAAGGAAACGGGAGAATTGTCACCTTGAGGTCGGAGGCGACAAACCACCGGAACACAAAATTCTCTTGCAGACATCTATACTAATAAATAAAGCTGAAGAGTTTGTTTGTTTGATTGAACGCGCTAATCTCAGGAACTACTGAAAAATTCTTTCAGTGTTCGATAGCCCATTTATCGAGGAAGGCTATAGGCTATATATCATCACGCTAAAACCAAAAGGAGCGGAGCAGTAATGAAAATTGTGACGTAGACGAAGTTGTGCGGGTCAGCTAGTCCTAAATAAATTAAGAGGTCACAAATCTGCTCCTGGAGGGAGGTTGGCTGGTTGCAATGACGACCGCCATGGTTCACGTACAATGTTCCAACATTAAGACCAAGTACGGAAAATCCCGATAAATACATTAGGTGCGTACGTAGGACTTACATAAAAATAAATTAGTAGGTTAGAAAATGGTAGATTTCTTCAGTGACAGAATACTCCGAATCTAAATTTTTTAACACATGAACCTTCTTGTCTGTATAAGCCGGCAAGGTCTGTAAAGCTTTTTAAGCGTCGATGGAAAAGATACAATAGAATTTAAGAAAAAACTTTTTACAAAAAAAATATAACGGACTTCCAAACAAAACACTACAAAGAATAAAATAACCTCAATTTCGGAAGTCGGTGTTTTTGGTTTTGTGTCTTAGTTTTTTAACACCGGCTTCCATAATCAAGGTTATTTTATTCTTTGTAGTGTTTTGTTTGGAAGTCGGTTATATTTTTTTTGTAAAAAGTTTTTTATTTTTCACTTTTAAGTGGTGATATTTGGACGACGTCTTCGTCAACGCAGAAATTGAAATGAGCAAATATGCTCATAAAATAAAAACTACTGAACCAAACTGAATCAAATTTTTCTGGGACCAAATGGCAAGTATACTGCATCGAACTAAAAAGAATCACAGAAATCGGATCAGAAACCTCGGAGTAACCTCCTCCTTTTTTGGAAGTCGGTTAAAAATAAGAATGTGGAAACTAGATTTGTTTTAAAATGTCATTCTTGTATTAGCTTTCAACCGGGCAAGGTGGGGCTAATAATTATCCCATGAACCCAATCGTTGTTTGGCTTATAGTATTTAGATGTGGTATCGCAGCGATAGCAACCTGCGTCACCACAATAATGCCCGCACACTAGAGTACGAATTCATACTTCAAGTAAATTCAGGAGGAGGCATCTAAGTATATTATCTACCATTCTCCATACCAAATTAAAACTAGCACTTACCAATAAAATCTTGTCCGTTATGTAATGCCTGGTTGTCGATGACTTTGAAGATGACAAAATTAATGAATATGTGGACGATGGCTGTTGCGAAGTTTATTCATTGTTAAGGCGTTTAGCACGATTGTGCTTGGCGTACAAGCTTATTATCTCCCTAATACATCTCTGGGGGTCAATTTTCTTTACGGGTTTCTTTTCCCGTTCTGGCGTCTCGTTTCCAAGCAGAGGTTCTTTTTCGGGGTCGGGCATCCTTTTCTTGCGCCAAGCGTTGCAGATGGCGTCGACGAGTTTACGCAGTTTGTTTTGCGGAGCGTCGCCCATTTTGTTTTTGGTTTCACGAGGTTTAGCTTTTTTCAGAGTTAAATGTCTGTGGACAAAATAAAGTTTGTGGTTAATTTTGTGGAAGTTATGGTAAAACTGATAAGCATTAGCGTAACGGATAATAGATGATGCTGCAGTGCTTAAAGAGAAAATTATTAATGAAATAATTTTTGAGGGCAATCCGCTATTATTTTAAAAAACTTCGCATGCTTACTCAGTTCCAGTTCCTCTCAAAACTTGTAATTATTCTACATTTTGAATGATATTGAGAACTAAATTTTAAAACTTGCGAAAATTGATCTTCTTATGTTTAGCCCTTCCTAAATCCTTCCCCTTGTGTTTATATCTTCCCCTTATCTTATTCTAAAGAATTACATTATCATTTTTAGGGTTCCGAACAAAACACGGAACCTTTATAGGATCACTCGGGTGTCTGTCTGTCTGTCAGTCTGTCTGTTCGTCTGTCACAGCCAGTTTTCTCCGGATCCACTGGACCGATTCTATTGATGAAAGGACTTTATGGGGGTTTTAATTATATTTTTTTCATAATTTTAAAATAATTTTTTGTCTAATTTCTTGAATAACTCCTAGTTATTCAAGAAATTAGACGAAAAATTATCATTCCCCCCCCTTATCTCCAAAACTACAGAGCTTAAAATTTTGAAAAACCAATGGAGATAATACTCTTTACCTATAGATTACAGGAAAACCTATCAGAAGTCTATAGTGTTAAAATAACACGTTAAAAAAATAAAATTCGTTCGGAACCCTTTGCACGCGAGTCCGACTTGCACTTGGCCAGTTTTTTATTATGGACAATTTTCCTAGTACCTATCTTAGGGTCAATATTTAAATTACATTCGAATAGGCCTCCCACAAGGTGAAGCGATGACCTGGTGAAGGTCGCGGATAACTTTAATTTCGGAAGTCGGTGTGATTACCATTCCCCCCTTATCTCCGAAACTACTGAGATTAAATTTTGAAAAAAAATGGATATAATAGATCTATACCTATATATTACGGGAAAACCTATAAAAAATGTATAGTGTTAAAATAACGTGTTCAAAAAAATTTAAATTCGTTTAGAATCCTTTGCACGCGAGTCCGACTCTCTTGGCCAGTTTTTTTTAAAAACAAGCAATGCGTATTGAGCCCCATTTTCACTAACCTCCCCTGCACATAAGATACTAAAACAAATCTTAAAGTACCACAGTAAAAAATAATATCTATACTTCTATACTATTATTAATAAAGCTGAATGAAGAGTTTGTTTGTCACTCACTCTTCAGCTCAGCATCTCAAGAACTGAATCGAATTGAAAAAATATTTAAGTCTTGGAGATCTCATTTATCGTGGAAAGCTAAAGGCTATATACCATCACGCTGCAGTCAACAGGAGCGGAGTATTCATTACGAAGTTACGCCGGCCAGCTATTTTGAATATTCCAAACATAATATTCGCATAAATACCTATTCGGAACAGCAAACCCAGCATCCGATGCCGTCCCAAATTTTGGATAACCCCCATAAAATTCGAAATAGACACTAACGTGAAATATAAATAGATTTTAGTACCATTATAAACAGCACGTGACGCCGCGGTACTTGTATTGAGAACGTCGAAAGTGCCAATAAAATCGTATTAGTGATGAAATGTCGTATTTTAAATTCTGATCATGGTTTTTGGGGTTTTTATCATCAAGAGGTATAAATAAACTTGATTGTTGTAGGTTAAATTATATCCTTACTTTTGATATTATAAATGTCTGACTGTTTGTCGCTGCTTCACGCCAAAACTACTGAATCGATTTAAATGAAATTTGGTATACAGATAGTCCTGAGAAAGGACATAGGCATATACTTTTTATCCCGGGAGTATGTACCCTGGGGACCACGCGAGCGAAGCCGCTGGCAGAAGCTAGTATGGAGAATATGTTGATAAATTGAAGCTTGTATACATGCCAATGAACTTGTGCATATAAAAGGAGCTAACTACTCCTCTACGCGCCACTCCGCTACCCGCATTTATAATTTATTTAAAAAAAAAAACATATTAAAAAAAAATAACAGCCAAATTATTTTCGTTTTATTTGTATTGCAAGACTATATGCTATATAGGCAGTAGATATTTTTTTTTTACTTTTGTTAAAAAATGAAGGAGTAAAATGGCTTCATCTCAACGATTTGGAGGTGATTTGGTAATTTTTTTTCTTGTTATGTGATACCGTTACATAAATTCTGGCTAAACCAAATTACGTATCATATCATGTAGATTACTACCTATTTTTTCAGATATAATTTTTCAGTAAATGCCGACGAAAAGTTGCTTCATCTGCACGCTGTTTTTAAGCATTCCTCGAGAGAGCAGCCTTAACAAAGGCTCTAAAAACCTTCGCCTTGCCAGAGCGAGGCCGTCCCACACACCCATACAACAAAACGAAAAAAAAAAAACTTGTGGGTATTTAGGCTATAGAAATTAACACTGAAAATCCATGAATAATTAATCTGTGAAATGGGTTCTTAAGATTCACCGCACAAACATTTTATTCCTTCATTTAATTTCCTCTTAAAAGTTAGTATAATTGGCCCTTAGGTCCCATAATCCTACTGCAATCAATCAACACAATACGTCCAACATGATTATAAATGGCCTGGCATGTCTCTGGGTTATTAATGACCACGTGGCTTCAGATTCCCCGTACCCGAGGTAGTATATATATTAGTACTAGCTGACCCGCGCACCTTCGTCTGCGTCACAATTTTCATTATTGCTCCGCTCCTATCGGTCTTAGCGTGATGATACATATAGCCTTCCTCGATAAATGGGCTATCTAACACTTAAGAATTTTTCAAATCGGTATCAGTCGTTTCTGAGATTAGCGCGTTCAAGCAAGCAAACAAACAAACTCTTCAGCTTTATTGGTATAGATTTTTATATACAGGACCATAGCCTTCTGTATATGGTGCTACAATAGTGGCTGTCATTGAATGAGAAATTGCTTGATGTATTCATACTTTTGACGCTTCCTAAAATACAGGTTATCCTAGTTTAGGAGGCAGGGTTTACCTATTATTGTATACAGATTTCTCCAACAATCTTGCGAATGTATCTTGCAATACCATCTCAATTCATATATAAAAATTGTAATGGTTTACTACAATCTGTAAGTTTGCTGAAATAAATTTATTATATAATTGGTTAGGAAATAAAAATATTTGTTCCATTTGAATCGAACCCGCAACCCTACCGTGTCTTCGAAGTATGACTAGATATTTACCCTTGAAAAAACGGCAAAAAAGCCTTTGACGCTGTAACATAAAATAAATCTCTCAAGTTCAAAGCCACGCGTGCAGAGGGGACACGGTGGCGTCACGTTACTAACTTCCACGTATCCCATTTTTTGCTTCCATCACCTAATTCCGCTGCATGACTAGTAATTTTATCTTTATTTTGTTGGCAAGAGGTACATGATATAAGGGTAGGTATTTTAGGTATGTTGCTTTGAGAACGTATTATATACTGATTTACGTCCGTAAACTTCAACGTCAGGCTCAGTTGAAAACCAGCGTCAAGCAATTCTTAGTTCTCTGGCATTTTGCTGAACTGGACCTATTTGGCGCAGCCGTGGGACACACGATGTTATTGTTTTGTTTAAATTTTGCTTCTTAACTTTTATACCTACTTTGTGTTTACTTCATCATCCTCATCATCATCAGCCTATAACAGTCCACTGCTGGACATAGGCCTCTCCAAGTGCACGCCATTTGGCTCGATCTTCGGCAACTCTCATCCAGCTACTACCCTGCCTGTTCACCTATGTGTGCCAAATAAACAAGTTTTCTTTCTTCTTCTTTCTTTCTTTAATTAAAAGAAAAGTTCCATTTTTCCTATCTATATAAACTTGCAATAGAATTTGGACAACACACTTTAAGGTAAAAATTCTGTATTTCTAAGGAGCGTTTGCATTTGCTGCGCAGCCGCATACTGTCCACAGCTAAAACACTAGGAAGTGGTGACGGGCGGGCGTGTTGGGGGACTGTCTTTTGTAAAACTTGACGTTCAAAAAGTGCTGGCTCTCAGCCTAATTTGAATAAACGACTTTTGATTTTGTCAAAAACGCTTCTAAATTCCACACATTAGGACATTAGGGTTCCATTTATAATAGGGCTCCAATAAGTAATGAGAAAATAAGACCCAATGACAACCGAAATAATAATGAAAATACTTCACCGATGTATCGCTACGTTGACGTCGTGGTGAGGCTTGCGTACCCAAACAAACCTTAGATCATACCTAGGGTGAGGGGCCAGACAAAGAGAGATAGAATCCGCAAGGCAGTTTTGTGGCGACCTGTTGGGCAATAGCGACCCCACGGACCTGATCTCCCGGGAGAAGTCTTGTTTCTCATTTCTGGCTTGCTTTTAGTGGCTGGTCGGAGTGAACACTGACGAGGAATAGAGCTCCCACCTCTTTTTTGCCTTAATCGGTCGGTCTGAGTGGAGATTCGCAAGAGCAAACATGCTCGGGAGAATGATGTATAATCCAGTAAGATGCTGGTAGGGATGTTGACCGTATTTCCGGGATTGTCCTGATAGCCGTGGTATACCTCTCCTCTCCTCTAGCACCTCAGGATATGTTGCCCCCTTGGCGCTACGTCACTTTGTGATAGCGACCGTTTTCGGGGGGGCCATTAATTGAGTGTGCAAGTCAGCCCTTGCACTTTAAAGCCCTTTTAATTGTCAGTGGTCAGGCACGGTCCAATAGTTCTTCCATAATAAACGATTATCAGTCCACTAAACCACCCAAAACCATAGCGTTTAATCTTTTGTTTCCATATTCTGCAATAGTCCTGCTCCAACCGGGGATTATCCTTGGGTATACTTTCACAGTGCATACAGGGATAATCGTCGGTTGGTGCCCCATTCCATTTGAAATGTTTAACAGGGCCTCTGCGAGTTGGCTTCGGCCCTCTCGTACGCCTATCAAAAGACCGGGTCTCCAGGGACCCGAGTATGTCAAAAACAAAAAAAAAATGAAAATACAAGTATCTTCTCTATGAAACCGAACTATTGTTACTGCTACAAACTAATATTAGTGTAGCAACAAGGAAAAATCTGTAATCAACAACGTCAGAGGATGATGTCAAACATCCATTTATGTTAGTATATATAGGTATAATATAATTATATTGTATCATCCTGTGTACCATCCTCCCGGGAACCGTAAATCCGGCCGACGTGAAGCGTGTATCCTTATTAGTCGTAAAAGTATAATATAATAAAAATATTGCTATAATAATATTATTTATTACCCTGTTACTATGTCTGTGTAGAACAAAGGATTTCTTATAGAAATAGAGTATAATTATCATCCAGAGAGCAACTCACGCTTGGGGACAATTTCAGAACTTTCCATTTAACTTTTTGACAGCCAAAGCGTAAACGCATCGGCGTCCCTCCCACGCCGAGATTATTTCATATATTTTAAATAAAATACAACTCGTAAAGTAATCACTGAAAACTTGATTTAGTATATTTATTTTGTACTTAAAAATGTCGTTTGCTTGTCGGCATAACCGACGGTGGCGTGTTGGGCACTTTTTCATTTGTCGGCTATAGCCGACCGTGGCGGTCAAAAGGTTAAATAAAGTTTGCCAGTCAGTGGCACTGATCACTCTGACCTATCTTATCCTCGTCCCAAATTATTAGGGATCCGCAACCGTCATGTTTTCTTCCTCTAAAGTTCATTAGAACCTGTGTACATTCTACCCCTTACAAGACACCAATTCACCCAAACCCAAGCCAATTTCATTGGTAGGACACAAAGCTCGACTAAAATATTTACATAATACTTTTATTGTAATACCTGTGTTCACAAATAAAGATTGATTGATTGATTAACATGACCTATCACCCAGTCTATATCGACTACTACTACTCAAACAGAATATTTCAAAATATAACAAACAAGGACAGTCATATAAAATAGCTCAAGTACAAAATATTACAACGTAGAGTGTGTGCATTATATCGATCTGCTACAGTACAGCTATCAACGAGCATTGCGCATAGCGCTGCCTTCTGCTCCGTCCCTGAGAATATCGTCGCTCTACGTACAGGGTGACCTGAAATGTGATTCCTCCGGTTTTTTCTATCTACATATCACCGTGTTAACCTTGTTGGAGTGAGCGTGAATTTAACTGTCACTTTATTTCGTTTTTAGGGTTCCGAACAAAAAACGGAACCCTTATAGGATCTCTCGGGTGTCTGTTTGTCACAGCCACGAATTCAACGATTCTGTTGAATTTTGGTACACATATGGATTTCTGTGACCCAAACACGGACGCATTTCGTAAATTATAAAATTTTTAATATGGGGTCACTTTTAGAGGTCAAACTAGAAAATTTTAAAATAAAAGTTTTTGGAACAATATCGTGTGATATATCAAATAAAAGGGCTTACTGTAAGAGTTTTAAATATATTTTTCTCATAATTTTAAAATAAACGGTTTTGAAGTTATTCAAGAAATTAGACGAAAAGTGATCATTCCCACCCTTATCTCCGAAACAACTGAGCCTAAAATTGAAAAAAAATGGATACGATAGATCTTTACCTATACATTACAGGAAAACCTATAACAAGTCTATAGTGTTAAAATAACACGTTAAAAAAATGAAATTCGTTCGGAACCCTTTGCACGCGAGTCCGACTCGCACTTGGCCAATTTTTTTCATGAATTGCCAGCTCATTTCATTAGAATTGAATGGTAATCTTTCAACCTGTACTTGAGTACATCTATACTTATATATAAAGCTGAAGAGTTTGCTTGTTTGTTTGCTTGAACGCGCTAATCTCAGGAACTACTGGTCCGATTTGAAAATTCTTTCAGTGTTAGATAGCCCATTTATCGAGGAAGGCTATAGGCTATATATCATCACGCTAAGACCAATAGGAACGGAGCAGACGAAGTTGCGCGGGTCAACTAGTATTTCTATACACGGTACGATTTTTGTCGTCTTACAGCGGACGCCCACTTCATCAATCCAATAACTACTACACATTCCTTAATAAAAAAAATATTAATATATGCGTTATTAAAAAAAAATATATATTATTCATTATCATGACGCATGACGTAGTTTGAAACATTCAGGAGCGAGCGCAGTCCTAGCCTTGTGTTCCAAGGACGGCGCGGAATGAAGCAGTGACATTGTTTTGATACGTAAACATTATTAACAGTGTTTCATAATTCTAATGCATTATTTATTTTTATTGTACTCATTATCTTCATGAATTATTTTTAAAAAAATATTGCGCCTTATGGTAGTTTATTACGAGTACATTAAGTGAGCCGCTTTTGTAAAAGAAGAATGGCACCATGTATAATTTAACTCCATCACTCTAAGAATCGACTTTAGCATTTTTGAATTTAAAATGGCCGTTTTACATTAAAAAGGTCCAAAAAACGTATGGATTTCAATGGAATTCGAGCTTTGTCGTTTAAGACATACATTCATTTTGTTGTTCCCAAATTGTATAGTAGCCAATTCGGAATTCGTTGCGCACAATCAGATGGGGTACTTTAAAAGCCTCAATGCGGCTGTGGAGTCACACGGGTCACACCACAAAAGACGACTTATCTCTTAAAGGTACATCTCTTTGTGCACCAAAACCTGTACGAGTACCACGAAAGAGCTTTGCGAGTCAATTCCTGAATTCTAGTCGAAGCTTACACAATATAGAACTATATGAAAACTAGCTTATCCTCTTCCTTCCTTTTATTAATATAACTAGCGCTTGCTCGCGACTTCGTACGCGCTTATACCGTTTGTTCCCGTTTCCGTAGAAATTTCGGGAAATCTCTTTGTCAAAACAAAAATCAAAATCAAAAGTCGTTTATTCAAATTAGGCTGAGAGCCAGCACTTTTTGAACGTCAAGTTTTACAAAAGACGGTCCCCCAAAACGGCCACCCGTCACCACTTCCTAGTGTTTTAGCTGTGGAGAAGAAGTGGCCAACAAACTCCCCAGCAACACATTTGTGCTCCCCTATACTCCCAAAGACATGCTTTTTACACCAATAGTTGCGGCTGTGCGTTGTCACTCAATCACTCTCAATCGGTCAGTAACGGAAGAGTTTTATATACATTGATTGATTGACAAAAAGGAGTCAAATGTCATTGTATCAACAATTTTAAGTAGAAATTTAAAGGACAAACCCCGAATTATTGAAAAAAGAAATATTGTCCTTAATTTCATGTTATTACGCTAACATAAATGGCCTTTTCAGCTGGTTACCGCCTCTCATTTTAGAGTTGATTACACTGTAAAAGTGGTTAATATTCATTAGCTAGGGTTCACCACATTTCCGATGGATACGGTCACCAGGGTGACCGTATCCATATATGTGTACAGTTGCGGCTGCGCTGGTTTGAACCTTTTACTGACCTACTTAACTTTACTAATTAGGCTTCAGCTAAAGTATGGTAATGGATATCGATATTTAACGGAAAAATACATTTTACAAAAAAAAAATATAACCGACTTCCAAACAAGTAGTGTTTTGTTAGGAAGTCGGTCATATTTTTTTTTGTAAAACGTTTTTTGCTATTCACTTTTAAGTGGTGATACTTGGACGACGTCTTCGTCTACGCAGAAACTGAAATAAGCAATAATGCTCATAAAATAAAAATTACTGAACCAAACTGAATCAAATTTTTACGGGACTAAATAAGTATCGAACTAAAAATAATCCCAGAAATCGGATCAGAAACCTCCGAGTAATCGGTGTACATACATAAAAAAAAAAAATACCAACCGTGAGAACCTCCTCCTTTTTTGGAAGTCGGATAAAAATATTCATTCTGGGGTATCTACAACGTGTAATAGAATAAATGAGTCCGACTCACACTTGCCGGTTTTACCATCGCCAAAAAATATCAAAATGCCAGACATCCATTCTTTTGTACCCTCAAAACTAGTCGTTTTACAAACAATCCTTTTGATCCAAAACACTCTATTCAAGTCTACATTCCCTGCAAACAGTGACACGGCGGGCTCTTCGTCTACCCCACGACTGTTAATCAAATGCTGGCGTAATTCCGCAGTATGTAATCAAGCATTGTAGAACGTAGTTGGGTAGATTCCGAGCACATTCAAATTCAACTCTACCTTACAAGTTTAGCTTAGTATCACAGACACCCAAAAAGTATAATAACTAATCAGCTACTTTACTCAGAGATCCAACAAATGTACTGCATATTACTACTCGACTAACTACTAGAACTGCCTCTGTGGTCGAGTGGTTTAGGCGTTTGCCTTGTGATGGTGGTCGTGGGTTCGATTGTAAAGTTGTTTTCCAGTTTGGCTAGGACACTTCAAGCTTGAATCACCTAATTGTCTGATAAAAAAGATGTTTTCGTGCTTCGGAAGGCACGTATAAGCCAGTGGTCCCAGCCGCCAAATGGCGGTTGTCAAATTAAACCATGTCAAAGGCCCTTGAGGCGGTTTAGAAACTCTGACACTAGAGTGTGTCGGGTCGTTAGACCTTACTGCCCACACGAGAAAAAGAAGAAGTACTAAAACTTGGTTACCGCGACATACCTCGTCTTATCAAATGCGGCCTGTGTCGGTATATGAATGAGGTATTCCAGTCATTTTAATTACCGTTCACCTTGCAACTTTGAGATTGACGCAGGGGATCTGTAAAAGTCTATGGTGGGTTGCTTTGAAATAACGGATAGTTTCATTAATTTTAATTAATATTATAAAGAAGAACGATTTGAAAAATTCTTTCACTACTAGAATGCTACATTATCTCTGAGTTACATAGGTTATATTTATTACAAGAAAAAAATAGAGATCCTTAAGAAAATTGCAGCAAGGACGAAGTCGCGGGCGTAGTGCTTGTAGCATATAAATCGGTTGTCAAAGTTCGTTCGTATAATTATGGGCTGTTGATATCAATGTGGATGTGACAGTAAAGTGAGGTGTGTTATCCGTAATCGTTGCTTTTGACCTACTTTTAATGCCAATATTTTCTGAAACAACACTGACGATAATAAGCGACATGTTCGCATTCCACTGTCATTGAAGCAACCCTGCCTAATTCTTCAATTTCTTGTTCAGAAAGGATATCGAATCAAGTTACTGGGAATATTGGGAATGATTCTTTTTCGGATTAACTGCTTAATATGTTAGTTTAGGCCAGAAACAAAATAACTCGACTATAGTTATTGTATTTTGTTAACCCTACAAAAACTTCACAAATATGCTATATAAAACCTCAAAGATCATCGAAACACTTCCCTCTCATTCAATGTAATGTCCATGTTTGTTTACACGGGTTAACAAACAGCGCGAACACACAAGTCTAACTGTTATACAATTGATAACGCCTCTTATCACAGATAGCGTATCGGGCTGACGTCACGTTCGGAACGCGGCTCGAGTGCGAAAGTATTTCGAAACTTGCATCGACTGCGGCCTTGGTTGCACTGAGGCAGACACAGGCGCGATGCTACTATACGGTATGGGTATTTGTCTACTATGAAAAATAATAGGTTTTTACCTTGAAATTGCCGTTCTGCAGTACGGAAACTGAGCATTGCCCTCTCCATTGCCCTGTGGGTGTCTTTAAGCCTTTTGGCAAGGCTCATTGTGACCGACCACGTTTCGAGTCCATAACTCATCACTGGTAATACGCACTGGTCATAGTCACTTTCGTTTTGAGGTTTAGTTTAGTATGTAAGACGAGAAGATACCACGCAACTTCTCGAACGCCGACCAGCTGAGTCGGATTAGATGGTTGACCTCTTTCTCAAAGTTAGCCCTACCTAAATGGACCGTTTGTCCCAGGTAGACGTACTCGGCTACAACTTCAGAGTAGAGTCTCGGATCTTGATGGGATCCTGTAGTGGGTGCTACATGGGTATTTACATGATCCTGGACAAAAGTTCGTATTCATTTTAAGACCCCCTTTTTCGGAAGCTCTACTGAAGTCATCGAGCATTGTACTGAGGTTCTCCATAGCCATGACGACTATATCGTCGGCAAATCGAAGGTGAGTGACGTACTCGCCATTGACATTAATGCCTAACCTTCTCCAGTCCAAAACCTTGAAGACATCCTCCATTGCAGCCGTGAACAGTTTCGGAGAAATGACGTCTCCCAGTCTCACACCCCGCTGCAGGCGTATAGGTTTCCATGTCTGATCCTGAAGTCAGACACGACTGACTACAAACACTTCATTCAGCACCTCGATGTCTCTAGAACCATTCACAGTCGTCCAAGTGTCAGATTGTATGGCTGAGCCGACTATTATCACAACAAGGCATTCTATTCAATGACTTACGAGTCGTTAACTCAAGTACAAACACTTACTTTGCTCGCATTCCTGGGAAAATACTGTTGTGTATTTAATTTTATGCACATTTCATGATAGGTAGAGCTTGCTTGAGCTGAAATGACGCGCCCCAACAACTTAATATGAAATTTGTTTGTGTGTAAAATGCGGTAGTGGGGCGCGTCACTTCAGCTAAGACAAGCGCTACTGGGTTGACGAAACTTATAATAGAAATGTCTATAATTTTTCTCTTCTTATAAATGTTAATTTGAATAATAACAACTAAGGATTGACTACATTATATAGCTGAAAAATATTCTCACACAAGGCAACAATATAGGCTCTTGAAAAAAGTTATTTTGATTGATTTTATATAATGTTCGGAAAAAATATGTATGACAACGATAAATATGTATCGTTTAAATAATATAGAATGTTCGCGGACCCTAGATAAGCCGGATTCATATTATTATATTTATTTGCATTCTTAAAAAAAGAACTGGCCAACATGGCTAACATTACCATACGATCCTATTATTGTACCTATGTTTTGCAAATAAATAATTTGAATTTGAAATCACGTGCAAAGGGTTCCGAACCAATTTTATTTTTTGTAACATCTTATTTTAACATTATGGACTTCTTATAGGTTTTCCTGTAATCTGTAGCTAAAGAACTATTATCTGCATTTTTACATCATTTTCAGTAGTTTCGGAGATAAAGGGGGATGGTCATTTTTGGTTTAATTACTTGAATAACTTCAATACCATTTATTTTAAAATTATGAAAAAAAAAACCCAGCGAAGTGCGAGGCCGACTAGTACACGAAGTGTTCCGTACCATAAACTTTAATTTTTATTATTTGTTGTTATAGCAGCAATAGAAATACACAATCCGTGAAAATTTCAACTGTTTACCTATGAGTCGATTATTAGTTTTCCTTCACACTCATTATAAAAGAAACAATTCTAAACAAAGAACCACGGATGCAGGACGTATAGGACGCAGTGTGTAACACCGGAGATCGGCTGCATCCAGTCCGAGCACTGTCTGGTTGCCTTCCGGTAAAAGTTTCTCCGTCCCCTGTCCCTCAACATCGGCGCGAGTTCGGATATACAGAACAGCGATAGAGATTTCGATTGAAGTTTCAGCGCGAGATTCTATCAATGTGTGGCCTACTTTTTTTTTGTTTAGGCTATTCTCTAGGGTGATGTTACCAATAAAAATATCGATCGAAATAGATTAAAATAATAAGTCCGACTCGTACACGAAGGGTTCCGTGCCATAACCGAAAAGAACACGTTTCTTCTAAGGCAGCCCCTTAATTAAATTATTTTTTTTATTATTTGTTGTTATTGCGGCAATAGCAATACACACTCTGAAAATCAACAATCAACTGTCTGCCTGTTGCGGTTATTGAAATACAGATCGCTGACAGACACACGGATGGACGGACGGACAGCGGAGGCTTAGTAATAGGGTTCCGTTAACCCTTCTGGTACGGAACCTTACGAAAAACAAAATAGACATTAATCTTTGGTCTTCCTCTAGGAAAATTCATGGGAGTGTTGGGAAGACCAAAAAAAAATGATGAAGGGACTGTGTGAGAGATCATATTGCTTGACAGTAGATGACTATTAATGATGATGTTAAATAAAAGATACATGTACTGACCACTCTTAAATAAATTGCCATAAAGAGGGCTCAACAATTAATGTTGCCTGTTTTTTTTTATTGGAGATGGATTTGCTCTTGACTCTAGTTTAGGTCAGAGATGACAGAGACAAAGTCTACGACGGAGCGAGCTTACCCAGAAGGACCCTATTTTTCTCCATACCTAGGAATCTACGCTTGAAGCTGCGTTTCGTTGCGCTTCCTTTACCTTGCCTCACTCTGCGCAAGTGACTATTGGTTCATAACCAACAAATCTCTTGCTGCGCATCCTCGCACATCTCTTATAGAAAAGCACACTTAGAGCGGGCAGCCAACTAGTTTCTTAAGAGGAAATGCTGGCGGCGAGACTTTGTATGAAAAAAGTCAGAATTCGAGGTTTGGCTCTCGACTGTTTTCTCCTCCAATGTTGGACTGATTTAAATCACAAACTGAATAAGAAGGATATACTGTGTCCCTATGTTTCCCTTTTTGATGATTTTTTAACCGTATAAGCACTAGAACTCTCTCAAAATGCTCAAAATTATCCGATAAATCGCTGTAAATAGAGCCCTAGTGTACAAATTTGGCTACTATTAATCAAAAAAGTAAATAAAATAGCCTATTCTCGGTCAAACTTCGAAAGAAAAGAGTTCATATTTAAGATGATTTAATTAAACTAAAAAACCTGTAACAGAATAAACGCAATACCTCTTAAGGGGTCATTGAACTCATCATTATGAACAACTTTCACTATGGGACCGACTCTGAAATCGCGAAAAAAAAATCGACTGCCCATACATTTATGTGCGCATAACGCGACAAAATGTACTGAACAGCAGATTTTTTTAACGCGATTTCGGGAATGGTCCCGTAGTGAAAGTTGTTCATAATGATGAGTACAATGACCCCTTAAAAGGTATTACGTTTATTCTGTTACACGTTGTAGTGATTCTAATAATTCACCTTACTTCACACAGTTAAATAGTTTTTCTGTATTTTTAAAATTTCAGACTCAAAACTGCATAGAAATGCGGCACTGAAATTTCCTACACGGCACGGCATAGTTTAGCTTGCACGCTGTTGCCGGGCCAACGGGTAGGATATAGTCGGGAGCGCCGGATCCGTACCGGATCCGTACCGTAGCCGCGCGCCATCCGGCCCGTCACGGCGCTGTTCATGTGTGATTTGCATATTCCTATTTGATTGTTTGCGAATATAATTAATATTTCGAATGGGAAATCGATGTCCGATGTATCCGAGTGGCATATAGTACAGGGTTTGAAATTGAATCTGGTTTGATTGGAATCTGGCCACAATATTATTGGGTTAGATAGATGATGGCTGTTGATGTTTGAAACTTATAAAAACTTTACCGCTTATGTCACTATATATATTTTATTAAATGAATATAGTTTAAAAGTAACATGTGGTGGTCAATAGTCCGATAGGGCTAGTGCCTCATTACTACTTAATAGATTTTGATGCAGTTTCACAATAGTTGAATTTTTTTTTTCTTATAATTTTTCTTAAGGTAAAGAATTTTCACAAGTGTGAAGCCAGTGGCTCCCTCTCTCCCTTTTATATCTTCACTTTCTGGTACTTTTTAATCTGTTTTTCTCATCTGAGACCGACTCACCGCGTGGCGGTGGCCCTATTTTCACTCCAAAACCAACACGTGACCGAAACCATTAATAAAAAAAGTTATTCTTTTTAAAATTGAATTCGCGACTCGGAGCTTAGCTTTTGGTTTCGTTACGGCACGTGTGTCAAAAATAAGTTACTATTGTGATTTGAATGATATTCACGTACTAATTATTTGTTTTCTTTGTTTCAGGTAAAGTAAACATCGAAATAATTATCTTTTAAGATAGTTAAAGAAGGTTGTAAGTCTTTCTTTGGCTTAACTTATGGAAAATAATAAACATCGAGGCAAATCAAAACGAAGGGCAAGGTCAACACGGCGGAGAAAGTCGGAACATCGTCGTCGGGACAGATCAGAAAACAGTGAAGATCGGAGACACCGAGATACATTGGATTCTTTGGACGAAAATAATATCGAAATGCACGGATATCCTGGGATATATTATACATACGGACTAAACGGAAACTGACATATACACCAGAATTGGGGAATGAAACACCAACACAAAAAAACGGAAACTTCGAGGTTCATTGGAATCTTCGGATGAAGGAACTCATAGTGCGAGTACTTCTAATGAATTTGTACAATCTTCTGACGGACCTTTAAGTAATAAGATTCGCCAACTTAGATATTCACCGGAATCCGTGGACTCCGAGGATAAACCACTACTATAGAAGAAACGGAAACATCAAGTTTCATCCCAAGATTCCGATGAACCCAATGGTACAGCGGAATCCGGTCATAAACCAGTAAAACAGAGAAAAAGAAATACTCTACCAAAGTACAGGATTAAATCTAACCAAAAGAACCAATTGATTGGTGTACAGAAACAGCAAAACTAGCTGATGAACAAGTAAAAAGGAATACGTGCGATACAACGAAGTCCGGCGACGAACTGAAAAAAAAAAACAACTGATGGTTCTAAAGACACAGTGAAACCCCGTGATCAATCAGTAAAACGGGACATTCCGCAGTCCGGAGTTGAACAGGAGAAACAGAAACTACCTGACTGTGGTGTACAAAAAAAGTGTGATACTCGGTGTATTCTGGGAAAGAAAGAACAGGAATGAAGTGATTGTTCTAGATATAAATTTAAATTCGATGATGAATCCATACCGCGGCATACGCCGGAAGAGTCGGATTCACAAGAACTATCTGATTTTCCTATATATGCATCGGAATCGGATAATGAGTCAGTTGCCCGGAATACAACGGATTCCAGGGATGAAAAAGCAAAACTGAAATCAGTCGACTTGATTGTAAAAACAACGGAATCCAGTAATCAAAGAGTAAGACGGAAACAGCGGGATCCAACGAAATTCGGGAAAACACGAAAGAAACCAGAAAAAGACGAATATGTAGATTGGTCTAAATACAGATTGCCAGAAAACTGTATCATTGTAGGGACGAAACCTGCAAAGGTAGGTTGAAGAATATTTACAATGTATAAGTAATCATTAAGGTTTATTATTATTCTTAATAAAATGCAGTGAAAGGGATAGTACAGGAGTCCGAAGCTGGTGGCGTATCGGGGTTAGTATACTTTTTATACAAATTATATTTTAATATTGAAGCCAGTGTTCATATAAATAACTTTGATAAAACATCACCAGCCCCATACAAGGTACATCATACACATATTTTTACTACTTACTCATACATTCCGATTTTAAACTGCTTTCAGGTATTTAGAAAATAATAAAAAGTCGAAAATTGTTTCTGTAAATGTTAATAAAAATTATATAACTAATCATATTTACAAAGAAAGATGTTCATTGTTATATCAGTGTCTCCATTAAATGAAAGCATTTTTATGTCTTCTATCTTTAAATCGTTTGTCTTGACTACTATCAACTCACAGCCAAAACTACTATAGCGAGAGTTTTGGTGTGTTTTTCATTAGTGTGGAAAATTAATGAATTTTTACTTTACTTTTTTTTTACCTTTGGTCCGTACTGCAAACAGTGGTTAAACTTTGTTGAAAACTTTGCTCAAATGTGTTTCGTTTCAAATACAGTTTTCACTAACATAAAAAGCGATAAAAAAGGAAGATAGAAAAAAAAGTGAGAAGGTAGTCAACCAGACATGGAATATCTGACATTAACGAACCGTCCGTCTTCAATGTGTCCATAATACCAAGTTTAGGTACTACCATTGCGTTATAATTGTAATTGACTATCCGGTATAAATTCTCTAAATTATGGTAAAATCCACATCTAAATCCATTGCGAAGTTTTAACCACTCAGCATCTGTGTCCCTTTTGGGACAAGTTGACGGCCGCGCGACTGCGCACGCGATTTTTTCCTGAAAGGGACTAGCGGATCCTGAGTGGTAACAACACGGTCATACACACACCACATAAAAATTTAACTCTCATAAATATGTAAACAGATTTCCTAGACTCACACAAAATACATGGTAAAAAGTGGCCGTGGTTTTAATTTAGTTTCAGACGAATATATGCATTATTTAGAACACAGAAAGTAAATTCAGATCTCTGTTGGTTCTTAGGCGAACGATATATGGTCGCGTAGCAGTATCCCATGACCGAACATACCGAGTTATCGTACTATAAATCGATCCCCGTGTAATGAACCAAATGCAACATCACACCTCGCATGTTCTTCATCACAGGCAAGCAGCCGACTGCCTTGCATAATATTCACCCTCATTTTCCAATAAAGGTCGATAGAGAAGTATAAAATTTACTGCTGATATAAATTGAATTGAAATGGTTTTTTCAGACATTTAACGTGAATAGTAACCATGTTTTACATGCAGAAAATTGTCGTGTTGCTGACGTTTTCGTTCTGTGAGTTTCTATTGTATTTTCTTTGTGTTTCTTTAATAATGGTTAGTTATTAAGTGAAGGCTTGGGTGAAGTAATCATGAGCTGTCAATCCATGTAATCTAGATGAAAATGACAGCTCACCTCGTGACCACTTTACCTAACCTTCACTTCGACATGTTTTCAGAATCGTCATCTTCACTTTAGATCGCTTCGTGTCTCAAAACAAGTGATTCGGTAGTTTTGTACAAGTTGTTATTCTATATATATATATTGAAAACAATCGAAGTTATTACAGTAGTATTGCAGCTTGCAGCTACTGTAAATTTTGCATTAAATGAACTAAATATTGGTCTCTGGGTATAATCTTACTTGAAAATAATAAATTACAAATAAGTGGGCTTACCATTATGATGAATCCTTGTGGAGTCTGTTGTCTGTCCTAACCGAGGCCTTGCTATCGCATCGCAACTAAAAGTTTTATTTTCTATACAGATGCAATTTTCTGCGCTACCAAAACTCGAACAGCGGACTCTATCTACTTTAACGTTCTACCTCATCAAATGCAAGACACACGAAACATAAATAACTATGAACCAGAAGACATCGCAGCATCGAGCAACGATTCTGTTCTGTTTGACACATTCGTCAGCGTTCTGATAGAGGTGTCTACCGAACAACTGAAGAATGTTAGGATAAATGTTATGAATAATTATGATCTGTACCAAGCTGATATTGTCAACGTCAAAAAAGCATTCAATAACATTGAAGAAAGGTATACAGAAATAGTAAACACTAGACTAAGAGCCATGTTAGAAGGAAAACGAATCAACATTACTGATCATTTTATGATAGATTTCATGGATGTCTCAAATTACATACTAGAAAAAGTGTTAAGGTACCACATAAAGAACGTGAAAGGGAATTTGTTGATGCAGACAACGTGGTACCAACAGACGTTGAAAGAGAAAATTTTAAGGCAAGAGATGAAAATTTCTTCGAATTTTATCGAAAACAACATCTGTGACACTTTACAGATTTGTAGAGACAGATATTATTATAGCGACTATTTGGTAGACTGGCTGCGAATTTTGATGAACATAGCCGCACGAGATTTGAAGCGATTCTTTGTGCCAGTCACAGAGGTCTTAGAAAAACACAAAGTTTTCATACCGTCCAGTGTTAAGTTTCGACAGACTGTTAAATATTTGATAAATTCTAACCACATGATTAAAAGGGATACTCTGGACTTCTTAGACGAGATTCTGACGAATCCTGACAAAGTTTTGAAATTTGCTCCAGATCCTTTGAAGCCAACTGTAACTCTTCTGCGTGAACTGTTCAATACCATTGACGGAGTATATGACGTCAGTGACCAGAACATAGAATATTTAGAAAACATAACTGAAATGCTGAGAGATTGGACTGAAGGCAAAACTTTCGACATCCATAGAGTATTAAATGCAATAGTGGAAAACATGAAATTTAATTTAAAAAGATGGCCTGTAGACTATCAAAATAAAATCTTTAACGTGTGGTCTGAAATAATTTCGTAATAAAATAATGTTTTAGTAGGTTTTTTTATGAGTTGTATAGTTTTTCACAATAAATATAAATTTAAATTGTATTTGCAGTCCTTTTCCGATAGATTAAGAGAAGGTTCGTGAGTAAAAAAAATCTTTTGACTGTTAGGAATAAACCAGGGAATATTCTTAATGAGCAAAATTCCCATATTACTTTGGCTAGGTCATCATCATCACATCATATCAGCCGAAAGACAGTTCCCCAAGTGTCGCCACAACAACCGGTCCTGTGCGTCTCGCATCCATCGGCTACCCGCGACCCTCACCAGGTCATCGGTCAACCTTGTGGGAAGCCTTCCACCGCTGCATCTTCCCGTACGCGGTCGCCACTCCAGAACTTTTCGGCCCCATCGACCATCTATTTGGCTAGGTATCGTGGTATAATTCTTCAATAGTGCCATTACTGACGCGTTCAGCAGTAATAGCAGAAGGTTATTAATAATATTCCTGACCTACTGCTGTTTATGAAGGACGTTTGTAGCTCCTCTATCATTATGAAGCAACTTATTGTGAACTTGGATGATAAAACGTTACTAATATGGTATAAATAATAATAATAAAAACTAATATTAATAACGTAGTGCTCCAATGTTTACCCATACAACAGTCTAAGTAATTTCTTCACAACTCAACCTCCATTCAGTCGAGTTGACAGTTGTGGTTGGCTATTTAATGAAATTCTCAAATGGTGTCGTCGTGATGTCAAATGGAGTGGAGTTTGAAGTTTGCTTCAGAAGAACTTAGGGCCTCCTCATTATCCTCATTGCAATAATATCTAGTATCAACTAACTCAACAATCAATTCCTGAAGAGCATCGAAGCGACTACATGCGAACGGTAGCGCGCAGGTACGCGACTGCGCGAGCATGCGCGCTACTTAGTGCGCGTCCGCTTCCGGTCGTACCCGTTGGGACTCTGGGAAAATTGCGAAACGAATGACGACCGTGTGTCGATTAAGCGCAGGCTAGCGCATACTCGCGCATCCCCGCGTTCTCGGGTAGAAATTCGCCTAACGTGGTACGCGTTTAGAAAACTTCGCAGGCATGCTTTGCGCTGCACTCCATCATATGTGTTTAATGTTCAATCCAACTTACAAGCACCGAAGAAGCGAAACATGTCTCACCGTGATAAAATTTTCTCTTATGTTTTGTCAACCATACCAGTTGGGAGGCAAAAAACCCAAATACAATTTCGGTAGGAAAGTTTCATAAGAAACGCTGACATTAAATACCTAACCATCGTTAAATGAATCACATTGGCGTCTTGGAACGTTGTGACACGCTGTGAATCATGAACAGCTGTTACTGGGTCATGTCTTGACCTTTGTTCATGTGAAAAGGTTCAAAAGATTAAACAATAGAGAAATAGTAGGAATCTGTGTGTGTGTAGTAGGAATCTGTGTGTGTTGTGGAATTCGTTCAAAAGAGTCACTGCGGCCCGGGAAAGCGAAGGGCAGTAGGAGGAACATGGATAGGTATTAGTCAGTAAGAGACTGACACTCCCTTCTGCTCCGCTCAGAGCGGGAAGAGTCATTTTATGATTTCCCACCCAAAAAAAATCCGTTGTTCTCTGAAATCAACTGAACGCATACGCAAGATACCTAGATCTATGAAAACCTGTCAAATGATACTAACTCTAACTCTAAATACTCCTTTCAGAAATTGGCCCTAAGGCTGCCTGTCCATTGTCCGAAACGGTGTGGAACGGCTTAAAATCTCCGCACCACGTAAGTCACTGAGATTTTAAACAATTCCATTATTTAAAATTTCTCCGTTTCTCCGCTCCGCTGCCTCACTCCGCGACATTGGACAGGTAGCCTTAGTTCCCTCTACAGACGTGGGGCAGTAAACTCCCCAGCAACAATCCAGTCAGTTTACCTGTCAGAATCTGTAGCGCAGGAACTACAGATATCTTAAACAAAACTCCTACATGTCATGTAAAACACGTTTAATTATTCTCTACACGTTCAACAGAAGCATTTTCCCATAATATTATGGGAAAACAATGGGTGATCTCACCACGGACTGAACCAGCAGTCTTATACAATAACGCTTCCTAGGAGTTACGATACCATACACATACAATATCGTAGTTAACTAAAACAACGATGCTTTACCTGCTTATGTAAGGTACATTACTTCAATAATATGTTGACTTGGAGCTGTAAACTTGGAGGATGTGTCACATGACAGTAGGTAAGAGGTGGAAGTCAGGGCAGTTTTGCGCTCTCCTTTTGCCGAATACATACATCTGCATCTGCCTAGCCTTTTCCCAACTATACTACCTGTAACAGAATAAACGCAATACCTCTTAAGGGGCCATTGTACTGATCATTATGAACAACTTTTACTATGGGATCAATCCCGAAATCGCGAAAAAAAGAATCTGCTGTTCAGTACATTTTGTCGAGTTATGCGCACAGAAATATATGGGGGAGTTATTTTTTTTCGCGATTTCAGTGTTGGTCCCATAGTGAAAGTTGTTCATAATGATGAGTACAATGGCCCCTTAAGCGGTATTGCGTTTATTCTGTTACAGGTTGTATTAGGGTTGGCTTTGTCTGTTAGGCAGCCGCAACACATAAAATACTGGTATTCAGCTGAATCCGGTTTGATTGCAAGCCTTCTTCTTCTTCAAGAAGGCTCCTTAACAGTTTTAGTGCCAAGAACTCAGCGTATGGGTCGAGCAGTGATTCGTTCGTGTGCCCATAAACATTAAGGGGGCTCCCATACAAGAACCGTGTTTATTTCCCATCGTGTGAGAATACGACTCGCACTTGGGTTTATAAACAACGTTCGCATTCGCATCTTATTCTCAATCTGTCAAAGAAGCCTCAATTTCCATACATTTTTGACAGATAGCGACTGACATGCGCATGCGTATTTTACTTAACGAGTCGGACTCGCACACGAAGAGTTCCGTACCACAAACCGAAAAAAAAACTTGAGAGGTGTCAAGGGACACCCGGATGGAACGAAGTTCCTTTCTATGAATTAGTGAAGGAATTGTAATAAAATTTAATTTTTTAAGTTATAATAATATTTTTTTTATTATTAACAAATATAATGTAAACAGAAATAGAAAGGCGAAACGAAAATAACTGGCTTGCTTTCTATGAGAGAGAGAGAGACAGAGAAACACGCGCACGCCGCACGGCTTACAACTATAGCAAAAAGTGTCGTTACAACTTTTCGTATGAATTATTTCCGTCTAGCCCCCTTTCACAACGCGCGATAAGGAACTTCGTTCCAAAAACATGTTTCTTTTAAGCTCCCTTTAATTTTTAATTATTTTTATTTTTATTATTTGTTGTTATAACGGCAATAGAAATACACCATCTGTAAAAATTCAACTGTCTACCTATTACGGTTCTTGAGATACAGACTGCTGACACACAGACGGACGGACGGACAGCGAAGACTAAGTAATAGAGTTCCGTTGGTTACCTTTTGGGTACGGAACCCTAAAAATTAGTAGAATTGGCACTCTGATACAGAGAGATGCAATTGCAAACCTTTTCTACGCACTTTGTTTAAAACTTAAGTCCTTATTCTCGTTGCGGAATATGTTCCAAAGAGTCACCGCGGCCCTGGAACGAACGGCATTAGGAGGAACAAGGATGGGTTTTCTTCAGTAAGAGTCTGACACTCCCTGCCGCTCCGCTCAGAGCGATTTAATTACGATAGGATTCAATTGATGTTGTCCCATCCAAAAAAGATCTTTGTTTCCAGAAATTAATCAACTGATTTTAATGGAGATTTCTACGCATACGTGCGTAAAATAACGTAGGGTCTAGACAAAGTGCCATTCTATCAGCGAATACGACTGTCGAAATGCCAAAATGTAAGGGATTGATCACGTGACGTTTCGACAGCTTTTGTCAATCCCATACATTTTTGACGTTTTGACAATCGCCTTCGTCACGCTACCGCTGACAGAATGTCACTTGTCTAAAGCCTCAGGTCTATAAGATTGTTGATAAAATATATAAGTTCACATTATATTACTATGCTTAACTTGCCTGTATTATTTTAAAAAACACGTTTCTTATATATGATAATGGTAGGTAAGAACGCGAATGAGTCGCAAACACAACCTTTAACAGAAATGACGCACATTTAGTCAGTACGAGTATAAACCGCAGAATAACATTTGTAAAAGTAATTTAAGGACTGGGAGGTTGTTTTGAGTAAAAGCCTTTCTTTGTAAATATTGTAAAACATATGCATTGTCAACGCGCTAAAGATTTAAATCGTTAGTTTTACCCTTACAATAGCCATGATGCGAGTTTTTTACGTTCTCGATCGTGTTAGCGTAAACATTTTTTTTTATATGTATGTACACCGATTACTCCGAGGTGATCCGATTTGCTGTATGGTGTCGGCCGGTGCCGTGTGGTGACGTAAAAGAATAATACCATCCCATCACTTCCCGTGGAGGTCGTAAGAGGCGACTAAGGGACTCGCCAGAGAATGGGCAGCAGCGTTCTCTGTAAAACTCAACCCTATACACTGCGATCGCCAACCCGCCTGCCAAGCGTGGCGCTGCATTTTTTTTTCTGGACAGTAGTTTCAGAGATAAGGCTCTCCTTTATTTATTTAATTTATTCAAGAATTTAGGGTATGGTCATTTCTGGTCTAACTTCTAATTAAAAAAATTATTTATTTTAAAATTATGAAAAAAGTATAATTAAAACCCTCAAAGGTTCCGAACATTCGTAATTATCCTAGACATAGCTCTGTTTATTTAATTTGTGGTCCCAATGTACCACTCAAAAATAATATAGGTGGAGTTTGTGACCGCGGTCCCAGTCCCGAAATCCCCTCGACCCGTAGAATGGACCGGTTTTTATTTGTTAGGATCAAAATCCTCGCTACAAACGATCAAAAAGTATTTCCCTATACCCATTTCATTATGCAAACTCCAAAACACTTGCCTTCCCGACGTACCAATAAACTCCGTCATTGAAAACTAAAATAGACGCCATTCAAACAAAGTTACAGCCAGCCCTTTGACTACCCAAAGAATTACAACTTTACTATCATCATTTTACAGTTCAAATTCGCTCGGTACGTCATCGTCAGTCAAATCACGTTCGAAGCATACAATAGCTACCATTTGTATGTACCTGTATGGAATGTGTTCCATACATCCATTGTATGATATGATTCAGGCTACTCGTAAGTAATTGCTTTGATAACTATGATGATGAACGCTAGAACGAGTCATTGCCCTTTGGTCAAAGTTATGATGTGATAATCGCTTATCACATCATAATGCCGACTAGCCTGGCTTTGGCTTAAGAGGAAATTCTGGCGGCGAGACTTTGTATGTAAAAAGTCATAATTCTAGGTTTGGCTCTTGACTGTTTTCTCCTCCAATATTGGACCGATTTAAGAGATATTTCACAAACTGAATAAGAAGGATATATACGTTTTCCTTTTTGATGATTTATTAACCGTATAAGCACTAGAACTCCCACAAAATGCTCAAAATTGTCCGATAAATCGCTGTCAACAGAGCCCTAGTGAAAACAAAAAAAAAAAGAAAACATAAAGACACAGTATACATCCTTCTTATTCAGTTTGTGAAATATCTCTTAAATCGGTCCAATATTGGAGGAGAAAACAGTCGAGAGCCAAACCTCGAATTATGACTTTTTACATACAAAGTCTCGCCGCCAGCATTTCCTCTAAGGATCAAACTCTTGGTCAGTAAATGTATTGCTTAATATGTTGTAACTCGACTTTAATTAATTTGTCTTTCAAAGACAAGGACACTACATTTAAGAGAAGTACACTTAATTAAAAAAGGTGAAAATGACAATCCTCATGAGATCATAGTCTGCAGTAAATTAAATTTTGTGCATTACGTTCATAGCAAGCTTCACAGCTTGGCTCAGCGCCGCAAGGTTGCCGGCTTGTCGGTCTTCTACAGATTGTACATCGGTGGGTGTGCCCAAGGACTCCACGACCTCATCCCACCGGCCTTCTTCTACCATCGGACATTCAGACGCACTACAAGTTACCATCCCTACATTGTTACTGTTCCAACAATGCGCACTAAGCATTTCCAAACGTCTTTTATAAGTCTGGAGTTTGGTTGTAGGAGTGGAACTCTCTACCTGCGTCTGTGTTTCCGAACGCTTACAACCCTAATCTCTTCAAAGTTAGAGTGAACAGGCTCCTTCTGGGTAAGTTCACTCCATCGTCGACTTTGTCTTTGTCATCTCTGACCTAGACTAGAGTCAAGAGCAAACCCGTCTAAAAAACAAACTGTAATTAAACCTTCATTATATGTTTCTCATGTACAGGAAGAATTCTCAAGAACTTCTTCTTTCACTTGTAGAGAGTTATTATCTGTCTATTTAACAGCGACTAACTGACCGGCGCAACTTTGTCTGCTTCAAATTTTTCATTAATGCTCCATTCCTATTGGTTGTTACGTGATGTTATATAGCCTGTATTTTCATCGATAAATAAGCTTTCCAACACTAAATGTTTTTTTCTATTCGAACCAGTTCCTGAGAAAAGCGCGTTCAAACAAACTTCACAGCTTATTAGAAGGAATCCTACAGACATTTCAAAGTTTTTGACAGTCGGATTCGCATTTTTCTAGGCCCACTTAACACTGGAGGCGTGTGAACGACACTTTACAACTATTATGTTGTTAGCATCAAGTGGCAGAGCAGTTCTATATTTAGAAGTCGACGGCGAATTTGTATTGTTGTTATGATCGCTATAAACGACCCGAGAATACTGTAATAGACAGTCCACAGGAGAGTTCAAATTCTATTGTTTAACTAAACAGACAGAAGATGTAGGTTTTATTAAGCATCTACGGTTCAGGGGGGCTACTTTCTAAGCCCGATGTCCGTAGTTTCGGGCTTAGTTGCAGGCGTATTCTACTCCTTAAGATTAGTACCGAGCCCGAACTAAGATGATACAGAGTAGAATGCTCCCGCCTCTAAGCCAAGCGGGACATAGTACGAGTTACAAACTAGCCTCGTAAACAAAAACGTCATGACAAAACAGATATTAAAAATTCGCCATTCATGTTTTTTCTTTAAATAACGAACATCTGTTGTTACCAAAAAAAAACACGCTTCTAAACTTGTCCCTAAATAAAGCATTATGGTTATTGAATATTAAACCTAAATAATAATATAACTATTCTGTTTTTGCATTCAAACTTGAGTCGCGACATTCCTGTATGCCGTGGTTACGTCATTGTACAGTTTACCGGTAAGGCGGCTTACACACGAGCGATCAAACGCAATTTGGCACGACAATCGGAAATCGTTATAGCCATTATTTGAATCGCGTCGCGGAGCGGGGAGTTGGTTTGCCAACATTAAAATTGATTGTTTGTTATTGATTTTGGTATCGGACATAGACCTCGCTTTTTCCACCAAGTGTTTCAGTTTTATTTCAATTAGTTACTGCGTTGTCTGAATTGAGTATTTTAGGTTTAGAACTTATTTTTATCATTTTTATCGAAAGCAGGCGTCGCATTTTCCCACCACTGCTTAAGTTTTTCTTTCAATTAGCCTGTAGTACTCTGATTTATGAATTGCGAATCAAGGTTTTGATCTTGTCAAACTGCACTGCACTGCACTGTTGCTATCAAACTTCAGCACTACATTGGAGGTTTATAAGTTACTAGCTTTTGCCCACAGCTTCGTACGCGTATATCCCGTATTTCCCGTTCCCGTAAGAATTTCAAGGAATTATTTTTTAGTTCCCCAAGAAACCTACATGCCAAATTTCAGCTTTCTATGGCCATTAGTTCCGGCTGTGCGTTGTCTGTCAGTCACTTAATCAGTCAGTAACGGAAGAATTTTATATATTACTAGCTGCCACGCGCAACTTCGTCTGCGTCATAAAATGTAATTATTTACGACATCACATTAGAAACCTCAAAAATAACAGTATTTCTCCACTATTTAATGTATGTTATTATACATATAAACCTTCCTCTTCAATCACTCTATCTATTAAAAAATCCGCATCAAAATCCGTAGCGTAGTTTTAAAGATTTACGCATACATAGGGATATAGGGACAGAGAAAGCGACTTTGTTTTATACTAAGTAGTGACTAGTTGACTCGTAAAAAGTTGTTTAACCATACAGAAAAAAAATACCCTACCACCTATTCTCATACATAAATATACACACAAAATTTCATGAAAATCGATCGAGCCGTTTCGGAGGAGTTCGGTAACAAACACCGTGACACGAGATTTTTGTATATTAGATTACAAATTCTTTTTTCAAATACCTTGAGTAAACAAACAGTGAAAAATCCTATCGCAGGGCTTAAATAATCGAGACGTTCTATAAAACCCTAAAAAAAACAAAATAAAACGCCTGGCAAAGAACTGTTTCCGTAAACAAGTTATAACAGGTCCTGCCTTTTTAAAAGGCTACTTGTTTTACTTTTAAAATAAAAAAATGTAGATAAAGTTGTTCATCTTTCAAGTCCTGACTTTCAATAAAGTTGGTAATATGATAGGCGTGTAATGAGCCCATTATAAGCCATTCTTACGACTATTGAATTAGTTAATTAGAAGGCTCGCTTACTACAGCTTTCTGTCAATCGAAAATGTGGCCACAGCCTTATGTCCACAGCATAATTCGTAGTTATATTCAAACGACTTTGTTCCTTGCCTATTAAATTGCTGCAATCTACTAAAATGGCTGAATTCCAGACATTCTATGTTGGTGTACCGAGTACCTGGATAACATTGCTGTGGCATATTAATAACCAGCCTGTGTCAGCAATTTTGGCGCTCAAATATGGGTTCGGCTTAAGTAAAATCGGGAACACATTTTAGGCGAACTTAGTCTAGATATTTTAGACAAACTTGAGCAAAGTTAGGAGTACATTTTAGACGAAATCATGCAAAATCGGAAATATATTTTGAAGGAAGTTGATTTAATTACAACAACAACTTAACAGGGGGTCTAAAAGGCCACTTTAGCAGAATCAGAAAGCACATCACGCTACCCGTCACTGTCAAATTTTCCCAATCGACCTTGAACCTAATGCGTTAGCGATAAAGATGAAAATGAAATTTGACAGATTGTTGTGTGATTAATATTATGATTCTAATATGATTTTGCTAAAGTGACCGTTTTAGACCCGCAGATACATCCAAGGCGATGTTATAAGTTACGTTTAAAAAAAACATTACAAAATATCAAAAATTATTTAAAAATCCAGAGACCTTTCCAATAAGACGACTAAAACAATCTAATTAGTGCATTAGATAGATTTCCAAAACATATTGGACACGTTTTATTTTTCACGTAAATAAAAATAAAATCTTGTTCAGGTGCGAGTCGGAGTCGCGTGCAAAGGGTTCCGAACGAGTTTCATTTTTTGAACATGTTATTTTAACACTATAGACTTCTTAAAGGTTTTCCTGTAATATATCGGTAAAAATCTATTACTTACCTCCATTTTTTTTTTCAAAATTTTAGGCTCGGTAGTCACGGAGATAATGGGGTATAGTCATTTTTCGTCTAATTTCTTGAATAACTTCAAAATCACTTATTTTAAAATTATGAAAAAAATATAATTAAAACCCTCACAGTAAGCCCTTTCATTGGTATGTCAGACGATATTATTCAAAAAACTATCTATTGGTGAAACCTGCATGAAAATCGGTACAGTCGTTTTAGAGTTTATCGTGGACAGGCAGACAGACGCGGCTGAGGACTTTGTTTCATAATATGTGGTGATAGTGAAATTCACTTTCGTCAACGTTACTATAACGTTACCATGTCCGTGCTAGACCCTCTGTTTACTGTCACGATTGGCAAAAGGACTGATGATCGCATAATATAGCAGGTTTATATTTAGCTAAAATAGGTATAATACCTACCAAGTTAGTCGCAGCTTCTTTAGCCTTGAGCGAACACCGCGAAGGCAAGATTAACATTATGACTAAGAATATTTAAATTCTAATGGATTCCTTGCTAAATACTTCAAAAGGATGAAATATACGTAAATACGTTGTATAGCTTACCTAGAATACAATTAACTAGTTGAACCGCGCAACTTTTTCTGCGTCACATTTTTTGTGAATGATCCGCTTCTTCTGGTCGTAGCGTGATGTTATATAGCATATAGACTTCCTCAATACATGGGCTATCCAACACTTAAAAAAATTTTCAATTCGAACCAGTAGTTCCTGAGATTAGCGCGTTCAACCAAACAAACAAACTTTTCAGCTTTATGATATCAGTAGGTATAGAAAGTATCTGTACTCTATTATCTATCTATACTAATATATAAAGCTGAAGTGTTTGTTTGTTTGCTTGAACGCGCTAATCTCAGGAACAACTAGTCCGATTTGAAAAATTCTTTCAGTCTTATGTAGCCCATTTATCGAGGAAGGCTATATATTATCACGCTAAGACCAATAGGAGCAGAGCAGACTAAGTTGCGCGGGTCAACTAGTAGATTATATTTGTGTTCCACTCCTCACAACATTTGATTGGTTTAGTTTTCAACATTGATATTTCTATTATTATTTCCTGTTCCCATCACAAACCAAGCCTGGCTTTATTTCTTTAATGTTTTTGTATATACTTATGTCTAACAAACACCCAAAAATACTGCACTAAATACAGACTTTATCCAGCAAACGTGCGATAAGATATTTTGTCGGTAATAAAACGGGAATACAATATTGCAACATTCAAAAAAAAATACTAGCCCAATCGTAGCTAGCAGCCCATAATATGTTGCGGCATTTGTTCGAAAGAGTCACCGCGGCCCTGGAACGCAAAGGGCATTAGGAGGAACACGGATGGGTTTTAGTCAGTAGGAGTGACACTCCCTTCTGCTTCACCCAGAGCGGGAGGAGTCATTTGATGATTTCCCACCCTTAATAAAAAGCACCCGTAATATGGGAGAAGAAGTTGAGATGTCTATAATAAAACCACTGAAAGACCAAGACTTGAATGTGACAAAGGCATAAAGTAAGGGAAAGCGAGGCAGCGGAGCGGACAAACGGAGAAATATTACCCAATCATGTCAGTGAAAACATCAGTGACTCACGTGGTGCGATTTTATGCAGTTCCATTGGCTCCGCTGTAATGGACAGGCACCCAAAACATTGGCTGATCAACGCTTATTGTCCGTATCACACGGGAAAAACTCGAGACGGCGCAAAACCATGCTCGAATGAACATACATCTCTTCAAACAAGAGAGGCGTGACGACATGGTTTGTTTGTATTAACAGAAACGGCATCGATTCTGCTACTAATTAATACTGCTCAGCCAGACATACAGTCAACTACACGTCTATGCTAGCAATTTGACTTTCACAGCGACTTCATCTTGAAGCAAAACGCCAGTTTAAGTAGCCTTAAGTGTTACCAACGACTTAAGTTGACTGTACACATATGTGCGGGCCGTATGCAAATCTGCGATGACTCAATGTAGGTTATAAGTCCAGGGACGTTGCAATTTTGTATTTTTTACACATTCCTGCACATTATTTTTTTTTATATGGCAACTCTTGAGTCAAATGTCACCTTTTATGGTAATACGTGCAAATGTCACTTGCAGCCCACTTCTTGTAAAGTTTATGATGTTATTGTTGTTCTGTGACGCTGAACACATGGTTGTGTTTCATTCTTGCACGTATGTCAAATGAAATAATCAGTGTTATTTCTATAATTCTATGGTCTCTCTATAACCATTTTTTTTATATGCCGTGAGTGGCTCCAGGGTCCCATCTATATTGGTACCAGAATTCAGAATCGGTATATACGTGATGCGGATATGCGGCAATTTGGCGTGAAAGTGTTACAAACAGATTTTCTCATCATTGTCACAACACAGTATAAAACTAAGTCGCTTCCCGCGTCTGGCTGTCCCTATGTATGCTTAGATCTTTAAAACTACGCAACGGATTTTGATGCGAGTTTTTTTTATAGATAGAGTGGTTCTCGAGAAAGGTTTTACTGTATAATTTGTCAAGGTTTTGTGTAAATTGTCTGATATATGAAGATTATTACTGAAGAGGTCGGAAAAAAATGATCTAAAAAACTCTTTACATTGCGTGCGCTGCGAAAACGATTGATGATAAAACAAAACACTGTACTACAGTTTTAGATAACAAATCAATACCTACGAAAAAGACCGCGATAGCATATGTCTATCTCTTATGGTTGACTCAAATAACCATTTTTATGATATTTAAATTTGATATAAAAATACTGCTTCATTTGCAGAGGTGTTTTCACCAATATAGTACAAATCCTTATCTTAATAAGTATGTTAGTTATCTTGAGTATTTAATTTAGAGCAAAATTGTCCTTCAAATCATTTAATTTGGATGAATATCTCAGGAAATATCTCAAAATTAAAGTAAGTCGTGCAACCAAACAATTACAACGGAGGTAGAGATGTCCCAAACTGGTAGACACCTGAGAGCAGACGTCGTCTGCGACGCTGTCTGTTGCACTTTTTATTTCAGCCTGAACCACAATATTATTGACTCTGGTAATTAGATGTTCACTTTGTTAGTTTGGGTTAAATAAACATTTGCACCCGTTCAAAGCCGGGGCGGGTCGCCAGTTAATAATAACACTCAGGATGATTATTTCAATTAGTTTCATTAAATACAGAATCAACAGTCTCGGCAATTAACATCAAAACGTTATTTCACAACATTAATTTAACATCTACGTGAGCAAACAGCAAAAATAATCCTCTGAATTCGGCTGCAATGTCCGACACGGCTACACGAGCATATCATTTCCATTCAAAATCGTCCGAAATATTACTACTCGCACTACGAAATTCCCACAGCTATTTGTAAGCTAAAAGGACTTTTTGGTATCAAAAGGTTCAGCAGGTCAACTCTGTAATCAATGGATCGGTTGAACTCAAATCGGGCTTTAAACTTTCAACTCGTACTCTAGTGCAGCGGTTAACCTTTTTGGCTAGCGACCTGGGTATAGAAATATCTGAAGCCCGCGAACCTCTTACTTTGTTTATCTTCCATTGATAATAAAATAACAGGATTATGTAACAGCCAATGGTTTGCTTAAATTGATGTTATGAGAAACATTCATAATATTTTTTTCATATATATTTTTTTACATTTAAGAGGTTTTTTATTCATAAATGTATCTACACTAATATTATAAAGAGGTAAGATTTGTTTGATTGTTTGAATTGAATAGGCTCCGAAACTACTGGACCGATTTGAAAAATTCTTTCAGCAATGGATAGCTACATTATCAGGAAGTAACATAGGCTATATTACGCGGGTGAAACCGCGTGACGTCCACTAGTTTTCTATATAGTAACTAAAAACAAACTAAAATATATCATCAAAAGAATTCGTCCTCAACGCTGTCAGCTGGTAATGTGCCCAAGAGACTGGTGGTATTGCCACGTGGAATGGCCATGCTTAATCTCTGCCCATAGTAAAAGCCAGCTCTTGGGTCACGGGAAGCGTCAACCCCCTTTCTAAATTTCTTTGAAAAGGCTGTGAGCGCAAGGGCTCCAGGGCCCGAGGGTTTCAACCCCAAACGGCTCGAAAATATAGTTACCAATACGGTTACTAGATTTACACAGCATGAGGTTTTCCGCAGCCGCAGCGGCAGCGCCAGCACAACACGATGAACTAGGAAGATGGGGTGGCACAAGAGTATCAACACAGTTTGCGTCTCACACTAAAGGCCCATCTTCCAAAGAAGATGGGTAAAAAAAAATGGAAGTGGTAGCAAGGCCTTTTCAGCTTAATTGCTAAGAAGAGGCTTCCCAGATAATTCTACTCAAAATTTCGTGAGACACATTCTGGCAAATCTTTTTATTAGTAGTTTGTCTGGTGTAGTGCTTCAAATCAGGTTGCTTGATCAACTTGGAACACGCTACATCGGTAGAGTTTTAAAGTTGCAAGATCAAATACAGCGGACATTTGTAAAATTTCACAGCACTGTGATTGGCTAAATTGAAACGGGATGGTTGACGACAGCTTTTTTGCGCACAGAGGCTTGTATTGACCGTTTTGAAGGGCATGTGATAGAGTGGCTCATTGAAATGCAAACCATTTGAGACTTGTACTGGCTGGAGGAATTTCGGATTTCAATTTAAAACCTTTGTAAATCGAACAAACCTTTAATAAAGAGAAACTGGCTGACATATCAAAGCACAGTCAAAAACTACTGGGACTAGGAACACGAAAGGGTGACATAGAACCATTGTGTCATGGTCTCCCCGCCGCCATGTTTTTTTTTTCAATATCTCGGCAACGTGATACTTTAGGGCACCATGTTGCTAACATTATTTGTTTGTGAAGTGTCGTCTACCCATATATGCATGTTGGATCTTGCGCAACTTTGAAAAAAAAAACTTTGTATAAAATTTATATTAATAAAATTTCTTTTTTTTTTGTAAAAATTAATCTCTTCCTAGAACGATTCGCTTGGGTTTTCAGAAAGACAGAAAAATAAGTAGATACGGTATGGCGTTTAATGTTAAATATTTTAATCTAGTCCGATAGTATTTCTCGGATGATTGCAAACTCCTAAACTACGTTTAGATAGAAATTATTCAAATATGTGTATTTTGAATTTTTCATTCATTTTGATTCATAAAAAATTAAAACAGATTTATTAAAAATTCTGCTTTTAACAAAAATCTCTGACTTTTTAATTAAAAGACAACGAAAACCTCCCTCCCCCGTCCCTTCCCTGTATTACAAATCGTGCCCAGATTAAATGGACATCTAAAACCATAAATGAATGAATGGAATGAACCAAGAACAGCCGTTCACCGGTCGGTCGTCAAACTGCACAATATGTCATTTGCATGTCATTCGTTCGTACGTGACTCGACCACTTATGAATGACATTCCAAGCGCTGTTTTGTGAATCAATTGACAATAATCTGTTGGCTTTTGAGGCGCTGATTTTAGTTGTGATAGGATTATTACTAAACACATCCATAATTTACGTTTTTGGAACAAACATTATCGCAAACAATGCGTCATATTCTGAATCGCGGGACAGTTGCTCTAATTGGTTGAATGAATTTTCAATTGCTTGCATCACTTGGGATGCGTTTACGTTGTGACGCTGCGATAATAATTTATTTCCAGTGAATTCATCATCAAAATTCATACACAATTATCACGTTCCCTACTTTCAGAAATCACGATTCACAAAATATTTTTTAAATAAAATGAACCTCTAATAAAAGTAGGTTCCAATCTTTCAGTCTGACAGATCGTGTGCAGGTATTCGTGTCACACAATTTGCCGTGAATATAGAAAAGTTAAAATTTATTAAAAATTCCAAAACGACACAGCACAAGGTTACAATCGCTGTTCCTCGTAAACCTTTGCCCAACAATGCCCGTTATTGCCCGCCGGTGAATGAACAATATTACTTTTTATTTGCTATCCGCACAACTTGGCTGCCCGCTGACCGATAGACCATCGGATGAAGCCAGTGTCTATATGTGTTGAAGGACGGAGTGTACCACTTTATTGCGCTTATGTGTAATCGAGTGGAATGACGAGAAACTTATGCTGAACGTTCTTGGGTGGTTGGTGCGAGTTTGTAACGTGCTCGATCGCGTTGACGTACTCTTGCACGCTTAAATATGTCAACAATGTTTAAACTTCTTGTTTAAATGTTGGAGTTGTGAAGTCTCCTTGTGTGTGGGAATGTAGTCTTAGACGATACTAATTGACATATTAATTTTCAAGACAGTCCATATTTTTAACATACCCAAGTATGTTACAAATAATTCTCTAATAAAGTTCAAGGAAAATTCTCATTGCTTTGGGATTGACTAAGGGCTTCGCTCACTAAAGGCTAGAGCGAGTAAAGTCACGGGAAATCCTAATGCTAAGCTTTGTCAAGCATGATCCTATCGAATTCCAAGACAGACGAAGAATAGCTACATTTTTAATTTTTTTAGGGTTCCGTACCTCAAAAGGAAAAACAGAACCCTTATAGGATCACTTTGTTGTCCGTCCGTCTGTCTGTCAAGACCGTTTATCTTGGGAACGCGTGAAGGTATCGAGTTGTAAAACCATGTACTTAGGTCTATAGCCCCTTGCAGCCGTAAAAAAATCAAACTTCTACACTAACGTAAAAAAAATACGGTCGTTTATGCCGCAAAAAACGTATATTTCGACACTCTCAAGGGAATCAAAATGTGAAGGGTATTTCCCGTTGACCTAAAACTATGAAATTTGGCAAATAATACCGTCTTATACTACAAGTATAGGGAAAAGTCTGAAAACTATACATTCGTAATTAAATAAAAAAAATATAGTCTTTGTACGGAAACCCTCGGTGGGTGAGTCCGACACGCGCTTGGCTGTTTTTTTTTATTTCAGTTGGGTTTGCTCTTGACTCATTTATAAGTCACATTTATCCGATTACATTTAGCCTGACTACTCTGAGATGCTCATAGCTACCGCATAAATTATTTTGTCAGCAATACGAACCAGCGCGCAGTGCTTGCCACCGAATATGGGTGTATTGACAGCTGAAATATTACCGATATAATGTCCGATCCCACACATGGGTATGTGTGGCATCGGATATTATATCGGTAATATTCCAGAGAGAGGGAGTGACGCATGACGGGCCAATTCACAGATTATAATTAATATATCATATTCACAGATATTATATAAAAATTGTAATTTCATATAAAATTTGGTAATAAATTAATTTTCAAGCTGAAATATTGCCGATATAAATCCGATGCCACACAATCCTTTCTCTGCAAGTGACGCATGACAGGCCATTTCACAGATAATAATTAATATATTCACACATAATAAATAATAATTAATTATTTTAATTACTTCACTGTGTAGTTGCATATACAATTTGATAATTACTTTAATGTGAATTATTAATACGTTACATAGTTTACTTTTTTAAGCACGTAATTGACCGATCGTGTTGTTATAAATATGGCGCTGAAATGTAATCTCTAATTGGTTTCAAATTTCGACAAAGTTCAATAAACTCTCGTTGAAAATTGATGCTCATTAAAGTTTACTATGTAGACGCTGACGTCTACATAGTAAACTTTAATGAGCATCAATTTTCGTTATTGCACGGGTATTTGAATATCCGTGCAATAATTCCTGAATCGATTTCTGTCGTGATCCTTTATGTTCTCTAGTAATGAAAAACGGTTCCTAATTTATTGTTTGAGTACCTACGAAGGGATATTAGGGAAAGTTCATATACTATTGCATAATCACACGTTCGACCACCATCTCACCTGATGATAAGCGATGATGTGGTCGAAGCTGGAGCACGCTTGGCGTAACCTATTCACTCTTGAATTAAACAATACTTGTATCAAAACACCTATCATTTTTCAAGCAGTCTGATGCAACTCGTGGCAATTATTTTAAGTGATTTGTTTGTATTTTTTTGTCGTTTATGCGGTCGAGTTTTTTTTACTAAGATTCCCTTTTTTATTTTATTTTTTTCATTCATTTATTAATACAGATGAATAATTCACTATAATAACATTGCGTTGAAAAAATTATCCTGAAAATAATAATAACAATACGATTTTCCTCAACAATAAATACTTAACATCCTGTTTTACAGTTTTGTATTATGATTTAATTTGATCGGTATTTCAGCAGCGTGCGATAGGTGTTAACTTGTTAAGGAAAACGTGAAAGATTTTTAACCGACTTCAAAACGGTTGAAGTTCTCAATTCGTCGGAAACATTTTTTTTATTATGTTCCCCGATCACTCGAAGATTTGGAAAATACTTTTTTTTTTAGAAGGGTAGACTTTACAGGTTGTCCCATGATCTGCTGATGGGATCCTGGAGAAATAGAGGGAGTTCTTCAAATATTATAGGCACATTTGAAATGATTTGGGGTTTTTGGAAGAGTACTTTCTCGGAGTGCAATTCCAATTTGGTAAAGATCTGATGGAGAACTTCGGAGATAGGCAACGGAACTCCTCAATAAATTATAGCAAATGGACCGGGATTGCTGAAAGCTCATGTCTATCTATTGTTTACACCAGTTCATAACATTAAATCATGCCGGTACGCTGTGAAGGGATACGCACATGTGAATTTCAATTTATTTGTGGAAAATCACCGCCAAAAAGTGAAAAACAAAAAACATTTTGCAAAAAAATACAACAGACTTCCACAAACAAAACACTACAAAGTTTAAAATAACTTTAATTTCGGAAGTCGGTGTCAAAAAACAAAACAAAAAACAACCAATAACACCGACTTCCGAAATTAAAGTTATTTTATACTTTGTAGTGTGTTTTTTATATAATTGGATCATTATTACCCGGCAGATGTTCTTCAATCCCAGAGTTCGTACAAGAATGTCATAAAAAACAAAGAGCTGTTTATTCTTTTCTTTCTAGATTCTAGACTAAAAATTACAATTGAATAGGCTGACTAGGTACTGCCTTATCATATCAGCTGAAAGATGTCCACTGCTGGACATAGGCCTCCCCGGAGTGTCGCCACAACAACCGGACCTGTGCGTCTCGCATCTATCGGCTACCCGTGAACCTCACCAGGTCATCGGTCCACCTTGTGGGAGGCCGATTTTAATTAAATATTGACCCTAAGATAAGTACTAGGAAAACGGTCCATAATAAAAACTGGCCAATCCCATATCCACTTTTTTCAAAAATTTTAGGCTCTGTAGTTTCGGAGATAAGTCATTTTTCGTCTAATTTCTTGAATAACTTCAAAACCATTTATTTTAAAATTATGAAAAAAATATAATTAAACTCTACAGTAAGCCCTTTCATTTGATATGTCACACGATATTGTTCAAAGAACTTTTTTTTGTAATTTTCTAGTTTGACCCCCAAAATTTAATAATTTAAGTAACGCGTCCGTGTTTGGGTCACAGAAGTCCATATGCGTGCCAAATTTCAATAGAATCGGTCCAGTCGATCCGGAGAAAACTGGCTGTGACAGACGGACAGACAGACAGACAGACACCCGAGTGATCCTATAAGGGTTCCATTTTTTGTTCGGAACTCTAAAAACAGTGTGAATTAGAGATCTTTTTTGCGATTCAATGACTCCACGATTTACCACTTTGTTTATTGAACGTTTGCCAAATGACGCTGATCTTGTAGGATCATTAATAAAAATAATTACAAATAATTTTCTACTAGTTTTTCTGTTGATTCGTATTTATTTAGAACCGAATCGAGAGGCCACATCTTGGGAAGACGAGTTGAATGTTCTGAAATCATCCACACATTAGTGTAGTAACGAACACTAGTTCCCTGATAAATCGACGTCTAACTAAAATAATATTACAAGGTTTCAAGCGAAATTAAACTCTACGACAGATTTGATTAAAGCTTCAATTCCTACAGCTTCAGTGATACGTTTGTGATTTATGTATTACGATGACTGATTCCCTCGACGCTCATGTACTCCTGGTACATTACTTCGAGCGCGAAATATTTAGCACGAATTAATTACTGTACTAATCAAGCTATTCCAATGAACGACGGTCTCGTTAGCAATGCGAATCGACAGTTAGTTAGGGAAATTTGTTATCCAATAAATAGTTTGTGTGGCGTCTCTCCGCAGTCCATTGCCACCTTTTGTCTTGCGTCGCGTACCCTGTCACCTGGACACGTGAGAACCGTATGGTGCCTCAGCGAATGGTGTTACCGGTGCTGAGTACTGGGCCAAACATAAATAATAACTCTTTTCTCCATCGACACGCTAAGGAAAATAACAAATAGTTTCGAAAATAATATGGCATATCCATTGCGACAAAAAGGAATAAAAAAGCCTCACGAATGTCAAAAGTTTTGTCGGATTTATCAGGGCGGGAAGTCTCGATAAAGTTACCGACCGAATTCGGTCGTTAAGACCCTCCCGCCTAGGAGCTGAGCTTACTGAAAAATAGTGACCAACCAAAGCCTCTCCATCAAGGTAAAAAAATAAAAAGGTATTCCGTTCCCGAACAAATGAAAAACGTGTAAACGTTGAATTCGTTAGCGGTATCCAATGATTAAAAAAGTTTCTACTACCTATGACGTGGTGCTCCATTATCAACTACGTAAATCGTTCAAAGGAATTTTCATTTTTCAATAACGTGATGCCGCGCAGATTAACATTGTTTGTATAAAAATGTAGACAAAAGGTAGTGTATCTGCCAAGTTCGTGATGCAAACGGGCGACATAGCGGCTGTAGGTTATATTATACGAATCATTTCGGCCCACTTTCGACCTCCCATTTAAGAGGAAATGCTGGCGGCGAGACTTTTTATGTAAAAAGTCATAATTCGCGGTTTGGCTCTCGACTGTTTTCTCCTCCAATATTGGACCGATTTAAGAGATATTTCATAAACTGAACAAGAAGGATATATACCGTGTCCCTATCCCTTTCCTTTTTGTTTTTGATGATTTATTAACCGTAAAAGCACTAGAATTCTCACAAGATGCTCAAAATTGTTCGATAAATCGCTGTCAACAGAGCCCTAGTGCACAAATTTGGCAACTATTAATCAAAAAAGGAAAACATAGAAATACAGTATATATCCTTCTTATTCAGTTTGAGAAGTATCTCTTATATCGGTATAATATTGGAGGAGAAAACAGTCGAGAGACAAACCTCTAATTATGACTTTTTACACACAAAGTCTCGTCGCCAGTATTTCCTCTTAAGTACTGCTCTAAGGCAGAAGGGACGGGTAGGTAGGGTATGGGGAGCAGGGTGGATTTAAATGTGAATAACTAACTATTCACATTTAAGTCCACCATGTTTTTATTCGAACAAAAATAAAGAATTCGTTTCTTTTTCTTGAATGTTAAACAAAACAAGCATAAAATAAAATAAAAAGCAACAAAGTACGACCGTTTCTGATACTCCAGAAGATTATTCCGCTTCAATTCAATATTAAAATAGAAACCTTGCATACAAATATTTTTTATAACTCCCTTTGAAAGAAGTATTTAAACCGGTTTCCCATTAATAGCTCACCCTAAGCATAACATTGACCTATTTTCCGCTCCCTTGACTTAAAAACCCCTTGCGGTGCGCGACGCGATCGATACTTGACAAAACAGAAATAAAACAAGCCGACAATCACAGACAATACTCAATATGACAACTTTTTTATTTCTTTTTGAATTTTAATGGCAGCCTTTGAAGCTGGAAATTGTAGCTTGTTATTTTTTTTTTGTTCTGTATTTAAAAACGAAAAGAGTACTTGGCTTTTAGGTTCAAAACAGAATCTAGTGTTCTTAAATATTTGATCTAAGATCGAGTTTTTTATTCGCAGTTAGATAATGGATAACAATTATGGCCGAAATGATCAACATTCCGTTAAAATGCATTTAGTATAATGAATTTTATTCCACAATTCTAACCATTGGTTAATTTAACTACGGATCAAAAACTCGCCCTTATTTATTTATAATGTAAAACATTTTACGCGTACAACGTTGTAATTAAACACGCTTAAATATTTAATTGCCGAGATACTATGTTAACCACTTAATTCCCCGACGAATAGAGCGGTTCGGTGTGTGGTGGGCTGCATCGCTGGCATTCTATCGGTTTGCTAATTGGCACACTGAGCTGTGTTACACTGTGACTTGATTCATCTATACTAATATTATAAAGCTGAAGAGTTTGTTTGTTTGGTAGAACGCCCGAGTCTCAGGAACTACTGGGAAAAGTTCTTTTAGTGTTGGATAACCCTTTTATCCAGGAAGGCCACAGACTATATAACATCACGCTACAAATAATAGAAGCGGAGCATTAATGGAGAATGTGACGCAAACATAGTTGCGCGGTTCAGCTAGCTTTATTGCAGAGGTATATAAATTCCCTTATATTTTGTTGAGAAGGGAAAAAGAGGGGGCAGGGGAAGACCTTATACCGTCTGGATGATAAAAAATTTTGAAGTCTAAAAAGCCTCGGTTTCAAAGGTACAGAAACAAGCCACGTGGCTCCGCATGATAAGGAAAGTCGAACCCGGATAAAGTGAGGATAAAAGGAAAAGAATGTCACCTATATTTCAAAGTCATCATCATCATCATATCAGCCAAAAGACGTCCACTGCTGGACATAGGCCTCCCCCAAGCGTCGCCACAACGACCAGTCCTGTGCGGTACGCGGTCGCCACTCAAGAACTTTTCGGCCCCATGGACCATCTGTTCTGCGAGCAATGTGCCCTGCCCACTGCCACTTTAGTTTGGCGATCCTTCGGGCTATGTCGGTAACCTTGGTTCTCTTGCGGATATCATCATTCCTGATTCGATCACGCAAGGAAACTCCAAGCATTGCCCTCTCCATTGCCCTTTGAGTGACTTTAAGCCTTCTGATGAAGTCCATTGTAAAGCAGTTCGTAGTAAATACGAAGAGATTGAGTTTGAGGTCATTTTACTCCAGATTTTAATATGAATTAATTAATCCTAATATATAAGATTCTTCCGTTACTGACTGATTGAGTGACTGACAGACAACGCACAGTCGAAACTACTGGTCATAGAAAGCTGAAATTTGGCATGTAAGTTCCTTGGGGAGTGTAAGGGAGGATTTTCCAAAATTCCCACGGGAACGGGAAAAACGGGCGATGCGCCTACGAAGTCACGGGGCAAAAGCTGGTATGTAACACTTCCGTTACTGAGTGACTGACAGACAACGTATAGCCGAAAGTAATGGTCGTTGAGAGCTGAAATCTGGCATGTAGGTTTCTTAGGGAGTGAAGGGGAGTGCAGTGGTGGCCGAGTGGTAATGGCTTCGACTTACGAGTTGTAGGTTGCGGGTTCAAACCCAGCCAGGCACATTACTTTGTTTAATTTATTTCATCACCACTGCTCTCAAAACGGTGAAGGAGAACATCGTGAGGAAACCGGCATGTCCTAGAACCAAAAATTCGAAGACATGTGACATTCACCAACCCGCATTGGGCCCGCGTGGTGGATTACGACCCATTCCCTCTCCTAGAGAGGAGGCCTGAGTCCCAACAGTGGGAACATTATAAGGCCGACTATGCTATGCTATGAAGGGGAGTTAAGAGAGGATTTCCCTAAATTCCTACGGAAAAAAAACGGGTTATGCACGTACGTAGACCAGGGCAAAAGCTAGTCGATCATTCCGGCCATTTGGAGATATATTAAAACCTATAGGTTGTATGACTACACTATAATTACCCAAAAGATAATGGTTTCGTCTGGTTGTCTAGCTGCTTTTATCACAGGTATTTCTTTATCAAAATGGGTTTAGTAATTAAAGAGGTTTAAAGAATTTTAATAATTTCTCAAAGGATTATTTTATCGGTATTAAGGGTGCTTGTCTATTACACCGGAGCGAGGCAGCGGAGCGGAGAAACGGTGAAATATTAACCAATCACGACAGTCAAAATGTCAGTGACTCACATGGTGCCAAGATTTTATGCAATTCCATTGATTAAAATTTCTCCGTTTCTGTGCTCCGCTGTAATGGACGGAGCAGAGAAACGGAGAAATTTCACCCTTAGACTGGGGTTCAACGTTATTAGTAAAATGATAAAATTTTGCACATTAGTTACAATGAATATTTTACAAGTCTTTATTTCCTTGGAAGATGGGTAGGCCTTTAGTGTGGGACGCTACTTGTGTCGATACTCTTGCGCCATCCCATCTTCCTAGTTCGTCGTGCTGTGCTGGTTCTGCCGCTGCGGCTGCTGAGAACCTCAAACGGCGGAAATATAGTAGCCTTGTTGGCAATTATATTTTTGAGCCGTTTGGGGTTGAAACTCTTGGACCGTGGGGTCCGAGTGATCACGTTTTATTTAAAGAACTAGCTAAACGTTTAGTTGACACTTCGCGTAACCCAAGGGCTGGCTTTTACCTCGGACAGAGGATAAAGCATTGCCATACAACGTGGCAATGCCGCCAGTCTTTGGGCTCACTTCCAGTCGACAGCGATGCGGACGAATTTTTTGACGCCATATTATAGTAAGGAATTTTATTTTGTATTGTAAGTGTAAGTAGTTTGTTATTTTAATAAAAATACGTAAAATTTTTACAAGTTTTTTTTTTTTCAATTTAAATTATAATCGTCCAACCAGCTGCGTCTGCGGCTGGTGGTATAATATTCATGACAATGATAACATGAAATATTTGTACCAATATTTAGAACATCTAAAAGAGCAAAATTTTTTACAGCCTGTTAACCCAGCCTAAAACTACACTGATTGAATTAATCACTACATTTTTTTCGCTATATTGTTTTCTTTTCAGATTAAAATTCCGTTGTATAAAAATTTCGAACGCATATAAATTTTAATTCAATTTTTGTAGTGCCTAACAGGCGGAATAAAATAATTTCAGGCTATGGAGTAGCCCTCTATAACCCTCCGCTGGGGATAATCTAACTAGTGAGTTTTTCCGATACTAGGAATCGTATTAACTTTTTTACCGGTCGATCAACTCAGCATAAAGGCTCTAGGAGAACAATATTTATGTTGTTAAGCGACGTAGGAGGCAAAAGAATACAAATTCATTTTTGAAAATAATCAATATATCCAACAACAATTATTATGAAGAATAGTTGAAAATAATAACGAGTAAATATAGACTCTTCTGAAATCACGACACAATATTTATTTAACAAGCAAAAATATCATGAAAGTCATTCGGATAATCTCCTTTGTCGCATACAGAAAATTCATCATATCAGCCGAAAGACGTCCACTGCTGGATATAGGCCTCCCCCAAAAGGGGGGGTTTGCCATAATCGCCACGCTTGGCAGGCGGGTTGGCGATCGCAGTGTATGGTGTTGCGTTTTACAGAGAACGCTGCTGCCCATTCTCTGGCGAGTCCCTTAGTCGCCTCTTACGACACCCACGGGAAGTGATGGGATGGTAATAATACAGAAAATTTAAATCAAACAATTCATATCGAGGTTGCAAACAAGTCAAAAATATCGTAAAAGTCATTCAGATACTTATTCTTCTTTGTCATCAGATACAGAGAATGACTCCGACCATTTCCATATACCTTTTTATCACATTCCTCTGAACAATAACACCGACATTTCCCATTTTGCCCAGAAGAACTGTACTTTGCAGTTTTCAGTAAAACAATTTTTATTATTTTGGGATAACGAAGCCTTTTAGTGTAAAAAACAGGTCAGTGCAACAAAGGCTTTTCCTTTGTTGGACATTCCTTTAATCTTTGCTTTGATCATTAAGGAAAATACGGAGAATCTATCCTTCTGATACTTCAAATTTTTAACCGACTTCCAAAAAAGGAGGAGGTTCTCAATTCGGTGGGTATTTTTTTTAATGTATGTACACCGATTACTCCGAGGTTTCTGATCCGATTTTTGTGATTCTCTTTTAGTTCGATGAGGTATACTTGCCATTTGGTCCCGTAAAAATTTTATCCGGTTTGGTTTAGTAGTTTTTATTTTATGAGCATTTTTGCTTATTTCATTTTTTGCGCAGACGAAGATGTCGTCCATATATCACCACTTAAAAGTGAGAAACAAAAAACTTTTTACGAACAAATATAACCGACTTCCAAACAAAACACTACAAGTATAAAATAACCTTAATTTCGGAAGTCGGGTTTTTGGATTGTCATAATCATTTAAGTAATTATGTTTTGGAAAGAAGAAAATGATAGAGGTACGTGTTAATTCGATCTAGATTTTTTGGAAAAAAATCATTGCTCTAGCAGCATAATCCACGAAGAAAACAGCGGAATTCGTTTTTATGGAGAAAGGCCCAAGAGTTAGCGACCCGAGTCCCCCTCTCAAGATGAAAAAACCTCGCACAGACAGTTTGACGCCTAAGGGAGGAAGATAATACTCAGAAGGGGGCGGCACAGTATCTGTAACCGAGGGTGGTTAGCGAATGAGGAAACATCTCAACACACAGTGAGTTCCCGAGTCTCAGAAGAAATTCTGAAAAGGAACTAATACTATCAAGACTTTCTCTTCATCTTCAGACCTACTGTTACCGAGATGATAAAGCAACAAAGGTTTCTTTTGTATTACGGTTCCGTATCCAAAGGGTAACCAACGGAACCCTATTACTAAGCCTCCGCTGTCTGTCCGTCCGTCCGTCTGTCTGTCAGCGGGCTGTATCTCAAGAACCGTAATAGTTAGACAGTTGAAATTTTCACAGATTGTGTATTTCTATTGCCGCTATAACAAGATATAATAAAAATAAAAATTAAGGTTTATGGTACGGAACCCTTCGTGTGAGAGTCCGACTCGCACTTGGGCGGTTTTTTTATTTGTGATGGGTTTGCTCTTGAGTCTAGGCCAGGTCAGAGATGACAGAGACAAAGTCGACGATGGAGTCAGCTTACCCAGAAGGAGCCTGTTCACTGTGACTTTGAAGAGATTAGGGTTGTAAGCGTTTGGAAACACAGACGCAGGCAGAGAGTTCCACTCCTTTGCTGTGTGCATATAAAAGATGTTTGGAAGCGCTTACTGCGAACTGGTGGAATAGTAACAAGGTAGGGATAGTAAGATGCAGTGCGTCTGGATGTCCGATGGTAGAAGGGGGCCGGTGCGATGAGGTCGTGGAGTTCTTGGGCACAATCACCGAAGTATGTAGCTTGGCATCCACCAGTTTTACGTCACCGATGAAAGAAGAAAGAAAACTACTGTATTTGGCACACACGAAATCACACAATGTAGGCAACAATATGAGGAAATGAAAATTAATTAAAAAAAAAAAAAACTATAACATTGTGTGCCCCGCGGCTGCGCCAAATAGGTCCAGTTCAGCAAAATGCCAGACAACTAGGTGCTGCCTGACGCTGGTTTTCAACTGCACCTTAAGTTGAAGTAATGAACGGATGTAAACCAGTTTTGTAGGGTATTAAATATGAAGGTAAATATATAATATGCTAAAGTGTAGTTAAACATAAATATAATTTTGTGTGCAGTGATAAATAATATGTTAAAAAAAAACAAAGGAAAGAAAACATTGATACAAAAAGCAAACAGAAATAAATCTACGCAAAAAAAAACCGGGTTCGTGCGATTCCCAACCCAGACTTAATGCCATATAATCCGCGCAGTGCACGTTACGTAACCACTACCCCGGGAACAGCCGAGCGAAATAGACGGATTGCAAGCAGCTTTAAATATTTAAATGTATTTTGATAAATATGCGATCAGACTATGTAATTTAACGATGAGCCTCTTAGCTCTGCGTTCCACCGAGTCAAGCGCGGCAAGCTGATACTTAGCTGGGCCATCCCAAAGGTGGCTACAATACTCTATGCAGGATCAGACTTGCCCTTTATATAGGGTTAAAAGCTGTCCAGGCCTGAAGTATCGCTTCACCCTATTTAGGATGCCCAGCTTTTTGGCCGCGGTTTGGGCTTTGTACTCGATGGTGGCGCCGAAGTTGAGACTGGATGTCAACTCCATGCCTAGGAGCTCGAGCCGATCAGTCACAGGAACAGATACACTCCGAAAAGTAGGAGTTTGGTCAATTTTTTTTGTTTTTAGTAATTCATGTTCATTTATTGTTTGTTACAGGTAAATATAAAGATTTTTTTAATTATAATAGGATCCCGTTTGACCGAAATCACAACTACCGGTAAGGAATGATGTGGTCAACGATGGAGCACGCTTGCCTATTTTGTTAAAAAACCTCTAAAAATGCCCCCCCCCAAAAATGTTTGATACAGGGCTTTGAGACCAACTACGCCACTGATACCAGTTTAGGGTAAGATCGAATGGGAATAGTCAAGAACAGAGTAGAGATGAAAACCGATGAACGTTAAAATAATCTTTGCAAATAAGCCCTAGAGATCCCATTTGAAGGCTATATAAGGAATCAAAATAAAACGCGATGCATATGTTGGCGTCGTGTATTTAAAGTGCTAATGAGTTCTGCATATTTAACGGGCGGTGTGTTGATTTTCAGCTTTTCATCTTAAATAACTTTTCTGTTTGTAAATACAGCTCATTTTTGCTACCATCAACAGCTTGAAATATTTTCTAGAAAAGCCATTTCCATGAAACTCGTAGATAAATTAATTACAGAGCAAAATGGAAGGGTGTTGAAGCTCATGCAGGAAATAACTAACGAACTCTCAGAGTAGCAGGAAGTATATGATCTATACACATGGCACCATAAACAGAAAAAGGAGGTTTACTTTTTTGTTAACAGTTCGTCTAGATAAGTATTGGTAATTGAAATAACATGCATTTTGTTTGGCATTAATCATATTTTTAACTGACTTCCAAAAAAGGAGGAGGTTCCCAATTCGTTGGGTTTTTTAGGGTTCCGAAAAAAAAGAACTCTTATAGGATCACTCGGGTGTCTGTCTGTCCGTCTGTCACAGCCAGTTTTCTCCGGATCCACTGGACCGATTCTGTTGAAATTTTGTGTACATATAAACTTCTATGACCCAAACACCGACGCGTTACGTAAATTATTAAATTTTTAGTATGGGGGTCACTTTTGGGGGTCAAACTAGAAAATTAAAAAAAAAAAGTTTTTTGAACAATATCGTGTGACATATCAAATGAAAGGGCTTACAGTGAAGGTTTTAATTATATTTTTTTCATAATTTTAAAATAAATTTGGTCCCGTAAAAATTTGATTCAGTTTGGTTCAGTAGTTTTTATTTTATGAGCATTTTTGCTTATTTCATTTTTTGCGTAGACGAAGACGTCGTCTAAGTATTCACCACTTAAAAAAGTGATAAATACTTTTTACATTACAAAAAAATATAACCGACTTCAAAACAAAACACTACAAAGTATAAAATAACCTTAATTTCGGAAGTCGGTGTTAAGAAACAAAGAAACAAAACTAAAAACACCTTTTTTTTTGGAAGTCGGTTTGTTTAAGCCCTAAGCAATTTGCGGAGAGTACTTGAAATAACATGCATTTTATTTGGCAGTAATCATTTGTTACCCTGGGTCCACCACCCAAAGCGATGAAAAATCTTAAGTAGTCTCCTAAGGAATTTGCGGAGAGCACAGCATTCAGGCATTTTTGTCCTAGTACAAATAGAATGCAAGGCATGTGATAAATAAAAATCTACACTATTCCCGCAAGGTGGCTTGCAGTCCTTACCTCTATAAATAGGACGGTTTGATAGCCAGCATGGTTACTTTTATCCTAATACTACGTGTAACAGAAAAACCGGTGAAGTGCGAGTCGGACTCGCTCACGAAGAATTCCGTACCTCAAACCTTAATTTTTATTATTTGTTGTTATAGCGGCAATAGAAGTACACAATATGTGAAAATATCAACTGGCTACCTATTACGGTTCTTAAGATACAGCGGACAGACGGACGGACAGCGGAGGTCTAGTAATATGGTTCCGTTGGTTACTTTTTGGGTACGAAACCCTTATAAATACCTCTAAAGGGGTAATTGTACTCATAATTATTAACAGCTTTTACTATAAAAACGGCACATAGATGTGTGGGGTAGTCGATTTTTTTCAGCGCTTTCGGGGTTTGTCTCACGATAAAACTGTTTGATAATGAAGAGTACAATGACCCCTGACAATAAAAAAGTAACAGAATAAAGGCCTCTTGTATTGCCTTTATTTTGTTACTTTTTTATTGTTAAGCAGGTAGGTACACTATTTGTTCTTTTTTGATTAACACCGGCTGTAATGTTAATAAATAATCTTATTTTATTTTACTCGCTAAACTTATTAGTTTGACGAGTTTGTGACGATGGCGAAAAACGTTATACCCGGCGCCGTTTTAGTCGTCTTACAAAGGCGGCCTACTTAATGTACGTGACATAAACTACTTATAGGCGCGACAATTTTTTTAAATTTATTCATTGGGATACTAGGCACAATTAAACTAAATAATGCATTAGAATTATGATACACCCTGTTAATAATGTTTTCGTATCAAAACAATGTCGTCGTTCCATTCCACGCCGAACTTGGAACACAAGCCTCGGACGGCGCTTGCTCCAGGATGTTTCAAACTACCTATACGTCATGATAATCTACACTAATATTATAAAGAGGAAAGATTTGTTTGTTTGTTTGTTTGATTGAAATGAATGGGCTCCGAAACTACTGGACCGATTTGAAAAATTCTTTCCGCAATGGATAGCTACGTTATCAGGGAGTAACATAGGCTATATATTATCTCCGTACTCCCACGGGAACGGGAACTACGCGGGTGAAACCGCGTGACGTCCACTAGTGAATAATATTTTCATTTTTTTAATAATTTAAATGTTCAAAACAATCGTATTTTTTTATAAATGTGTATTAGTCATTGGGTTGATGATGTGGGTTGCCGCTGTAATACAAATAAAAGCACACCGTGTTTATCATATACATGGTCTGTCATTGATATTTACAATGAGACAAGTACTAATTCAGCAACTAGTACGCTAATATACTATCCAGTTAGCACAAACCATCAACACCACATAAAAAAGCCCTGGTTTCGTTATCCAAAGCCGTGTAATAACCCAAAAGAGGCGATCCGCTTCGCGTACCATGTAACCGTAACCAAAACACCATTGTGACCCACCAGAGTATGACGTCATGGGTCTTTGAAACCCCACACTGTTTGAGCGCATTCCGAGGGCATTATCGTAATATCACCACAATTATCACTAGTACGCAGGTAGGTGGGGGGGGGGGGGGGTACTGAGACCCTTTGTGAAGAGTTATAGGGCTAGCAAGTGTAATTGAGCGTTGATGTATGTGGAGCGGATGATGACGACAATGGGGTGGGTCGTTTTTTAACCGACTTCCAAAAAGGAGGAGGTTCTCAATTCGGTGGGTATTTTTTTTAAGTATGGACACCGATTCCTCCCGAGTTTTCTGATCCGATTTCTGTGATTATTTTTTAGTTCGAAGCGGTATATTTGCCATTTGGTCCCTTAAAAATTTGATTCAGTTTGGTTCAGTAGTTTTTGTTTTATGAGCATTTTTGCTTATTTCAATTTCTGCGTAGACGAAGTTGTCGTCCAAGTATCAACGATTAAAAGTGAAAAATAAAACAAATAAAAATATAACCGACTTGCAAACAAAACACTACAAAGTATAAAATAACCTGAATTTCGGAAGTCGGTGTTTTTGGTTTTGTATCTTTGTTTAAAAAACAAGTAGTGTTTTGTTTGGAAGTCGGTTATATTTTTTTGTAAAAAGTTTTTTATTTTGTCATTGGAACAGGAATTGAGTGTTTTTCATAAAGAGAAATATTGAAAGACTTCCTAAGAAATACATAAGAACGTGATACTAGATAAGCAAGACACTGTTCACTGTGGAAATCAAAATATTTAAAGACATTTTGATGTTAAACTAAAATTACCACTACCAAAGCACTCAAGACTCGAATTTAAGATTTCAGTATAAGAAAAAAAGGGCAAGGCAGCAGCAATCTCGATTAGTGGAAAAGCTTCGTTAAAAGTTGTTTAAGAAATCCACTTTATTTTGACGAAAAAAGAAATTAAATATATCGACGTGCTTGTACAAAGTTAAAAAAGTGTATAAACCACATAAGTGCAGGTCTAGGAAGCCAATCATTAAAGATATAGGTCACATATTATTAAAAGAAACTATTGTTTTTATTCATAGTGGCAATTCTACTAATTCTCATACAGTATTCGCATTCGCATGTCAATCTCAATTTGTCAAAAATGTATGAAAATCAATATATAAAAAACCCAAGATGCACAGTCTCCAACAAAAGCAACACTCGAAACTGTCGTCAAAAACTGACATGTATCAAGTGTCATGTGCGAGTTGTGTGTAGTTTTACTATAAACATTTTTTTTGCAAATTCAGCCTTACACGGAACGCTTAAAGTTGTTTTTACAAAGCAGTGCAGTATGGCGAGTGATGCGCATTTTTTTTTGCAAATTACACCTTACACGGATCGCTTAAAGTTGTTTTTACAATGCAGTGCAGTATGGCGAACGATGCGAGACTGTTTGAAACTAGCGCACGATTACACATATTGCGCTTGTTTTTTGCGGACGTTTTTGAGATGCTGAGTGTATATCTTGGGTTTTTTATATATGTAAATGAAGGCTTTTTTTGACAGTTTGCGAATGACGTGAATGTGAACGTTGTTTAAGGCGACGGCATACGCCAGCGACCTTGAGGGAATAAAATGCGCACTCGTTTAACAACGCGTGCGACCCGAAATTCAATAGTTTTTTGTACTTACGCTATACCTAAGACTTAAAAAAGATAGCCAATTAATTATGATAACGATAATTTCAATTAAAATACGCCCGGCGGGTTTGGTCCGATTGTCGTTTTTATGTCCGTGTTAGAAATAACTTTACAAATTAATTTCACTGTGTTGAACGAATAAAACTCGAAATTTTCATGTATCAATTTTTTAAGAAAATAGTCTAATGTAACATTTATTTAAAAAAATTACGACTAGCCGTTTAGACGTGACTCTCATGTTAAAATCAGCTACTCTCAGGAGATACCTGAGAGTAGCTGCCGCTGCCGCCTTAAAAATTAGTTGAGCCAACCCTAAGCGTACACTCGCGGGCATATTACTTCTACGCATTCACACGCATCGCTTGCGTAGGTATTATATGTAAACTCGTATACACGCGTGCCCTCTATATGTATGTATGTGGACGTTTAGTTACTGATGAGTAACCAGTGAGTCATAGATAGCCAGTGTAAACAAAGTAATGATTTGTTTTGTTTGTTTATGCCTAATATGCGCGACCTCTGTGAGGACGACATGTAGTTTGGATATGCTATGTATGTGTACAAGTTTTTAGGGTGTCTGTCCATGACAGCGGAGCGAGGCTTTAATGGGTAAGCACCCTTAAGAGAGGTCAATAAGATGGGTAATGAAGAAAATTTGAATTAGGTTTAAAGAACTTTATTTCTCATAAGAGCATAGTTCACTTAAAATGAGATTTACAAATTAACTTAAATACACTTATTTTTGCTCTAGTTTAATTTAAAATTACATGACAATACATATAACAATGAACTATCAAAGGTACAGTACGTGCTAACAATATGCGATTTTAATTTGTTTTTAAATATGCTTAAGGGGATACCTTTAGAATAAGGCCGTTTTTCGTTTTAACGTATCTGGGGGGCTACTCTCTAACGAAATCCGTAGTTTCGGGCTTAGTTTCGGGCGGGCATTTTTTACTCCGTATCACCTAACCACTGAGAACTAATGATAACACGATTTGACAGTTACTGTGAAATCGTGTTTTCATTCATTCTCAGTTCGGGTTCAGGACTAATCGTAAGTCTGTAGGTGATATGGAGTAGAATACGCCCGCCCGCAACTAAGCCCGAAACTACGGATTTCGTTGGAGAGTAGCCCCCCTTGTTAGGTACTTCGCACAGGGATGTGAGATTACGGTATATGCTTTTTGACTTTATGATCTAGTATCCAACTGAAGGAATACACGATACGAAGAAATTTTCTCGATAGAAAAAAATCACAAAGTTCGAAATATCTTTTCACTTTTTTTAGCTACAAGACGCAACGCTTTAGATTGATCCTATAAAAATAACCTTATAGCATATAAAATAACCTTATCGAGGTTTCAACTGAACAGATTTCGATATAATAATACTTTTATGTTATCAAATCCGAAAATTTATTTTGGCACTTACGTTTTTTTATTCCGAGCTACACTCTCATTATCTTCATCTCATCTTTTGCCTTACAAAAGTATTTGCATCTCTCTCATTTGTTCAGTTCTTCAGATGCTCGGTGGAGCTCTTGCAGGCAGGACCTGTATCACTTTTCTGCAAATCGGAGCTGTCAGATCTTCGTAATTTCAATATATTTTTTTACAGTAAATGCTAATAGTTTAGCCGTTTATAGATAAATTTAGTGTTAAGAAATGTCTGCACCATGTGAATGTGTATTTTTATGACCTTGAACAATATAAAACGCAATATTTTTCTATCCACACTAATTTTTGAAATAAGTATAAAATTGGTATGAAAGAAAAGAGCAAAACTAAATTAAGTACAACGTCGTTGGGACTTCCTACCTGAAGGCGACGATGGACTCGTTTACCAGGAAATGAATAGCAACGGCTTGAAGAAAATAACGTCTCCAAGTTATCACCTTTACTTGTACATACGCACTGTATCCTCCAATGTTCTCATCTCACAGAGCAATATTGGGTAAACATTATGTTTTCTATATTAGAGTGTCTGTTTATACAGCGTTATTCTTACATTTTAACTCAAGAGACACGCTAAAATAAATGTTTTCATTTTAGGATTGAAATACGTCAAACATCGATGTGTCAAGAATGTGTTAAATGTCAAAGGCAACAAGCCTAGGGAAAATTATGGAGTCGCGTTTGAACTGTGAAAAATGTGTTTAGTAAATACTAGCTTTTTACCCCGACTTTTCTGCGTGGGTTTTAGAAGTACCTACCAGAAATAAATGAAAAATATTTAATCCTACTAATGTTATAAATCTAAATCAATGTGATGTTGTAATAGTTGTTAGGCCAATTTTAATTTATCATAATTCTGGGCTCTTGATATTTTGTGACTCTTTATTCCTCATCATTTCAGCCTTACTTCATCTCGTACCACAGACATATTTTTGTAAAAATAAAATATTAGCAAGTTCAATTTAATTGACAATGACGTAATTTCAAAGCCTTAAGTTAGTTATGACGCATTTTCAACGTCTCATTAGATACCTATATCGCCAATAAAACAGTATGTAAATCAAGCCTTCTCATAAAGTCGGCGAAAAAATTATACATTATTTTTTAATTTTTACCTTCCAAATTTGTTTAAAACGCTTACTTTCTTTCGCTTTTACGACAATAAACATTACAAACATCAGAATAAGGTTAACATTTTTCCACCATTCCAACCTATCAAAAGTCTTGGTAGGTATAGTTTACGAAGACAAAAACAGTACAATACAATATCAGCGTTTTACCTGAAATAAAACGCACATTAAAATACTTACCCCACTGGAAGCTTTCTTATGAGATCTGTTTGTTATCGCCTGGTGCTATACTGTAGGCCAATGTGATAAAGCAGGAAAGAAGAGAGATAGAAGAGAATTTAAACAAAGTTGTAATTAATAATTTATGCATTTATTTAAATATACGTATAAAGCAATTCAATGAAAGTACATAGATAAGTGTACTTTCTAGAAACTTTATCGATAACTACTAGGTATGTGTAACTTAGAAATATAATTAACACTTTTTTTTAATAAGAAATCATAAATTGTAATCATAAACAACCAATTTAAGAATATCTGTTCTAGGTAAACAACATTTTTATTTAGCAATGTTAATCAATTGGATTAAACAATTGTGTGACGTTTTGTGAATCAGTACTTCTCATTATTTCTCGTCTATAAAACTGCTGGAATGTATTAGCTGAACGTCAATTTCCACGTGCCAAGATTTCGTCGAGAGGATAATTTTGAAACCAGCTTTTGGAGGCTACAGCAGACCGGGTGCTACCTGGTGTGGCTACAATGCCAGCTTCCCGAAACAGGGTCTTTACCCATCCTGCAATGGCTGTACGTGAAGCAGGTTTAGCCACACCTCTAATCGTAATAAATAAATTAGTTGATTTTGCCGCTTTACGTCTGTCGTTATATAATATATAGTTTTTTCTGTCCAGTATATAGGGTTAAGGTTAGAGCTATCGGTATTTAAAAGCAATTTACAGCCGCACTGCCTATAATTAGTGCTGTCAGTTTTAGAGGCCAAAATATTATACTGCTATCAGATCTTATGCAATGATTAGGATCGATATTAAGTAGAGTTAGATCGTGTATTCGCCTACCAGAGCAAAGCAACAACAAAATTCCAGTATGACGTGATGTTTGAAATAGATTATTTGAATTAATTGTGTAATTATTCAAAAATGAAATTAATTTATCAATATCCCAAACTGGAGGCTTTGTGACCTTTGAATTTTTAAGGGCAATAGATTTTAAAACATGTCTTACTAGAACGTGTGAACTTAACTGACATGAAGTTTCAGCGTTACATAGTGTAGAAATTACCGATTTATGTAAAAGTATTGAATTATACGACAACTTTTCAATTAAATATAAATCACATAAAAACTGCGCTAATTGTGAACCAGTGGGATTCATTAAGTCAAGGTTTTTATTACAGCACCACGACGTCCAGCGCTTCCAGGCTACTTCGTAGGTTTTTAGTGTAGATTGGAGGAGGGTACTGAAGGGGTGTTGACCTTTGACAATTTTGGGCCCACCAGTTTAGTTCCTCTAAGACACCTTGTGGTAGTGGGTAGGTCTTTGATGGCAGGACTGACAGCGAATTTACGAACATTAGTAACTGTCGATGATTGAGCCGACCCCGAGGGACAGCAAAACTGGCAAAATTTATAAGTCCCACTATTTTCTGCAACTCCTTTAAAGTTAACCGCTCTTGTTCGCCTGATTTATCCTGATAGCCTGATTTATCTTTGTAATGATGTCCTGAATCTTTTCTTTTGGTAGGATTTTTTTATTTTCCTATGGTTTCTATAGTATCCCTAAATAAATTATCTTTTGAGGAGAAACAACAGATTTTACGAAATTTCCTGTCCACCCCAGTTTTTGTAATATTTGTAGTTATTTTGACATGCTCGCGAAGCGTGTGAACAAAAATGGCGTGCCACTTTTTTACGAAAACTAAAAACTACCCGCAACCACCAGGTGGTGCCACTGAGCCGGAAGTAAAGAGGGGACAAAAATACGAAAACTGGTAAGAAATTGATGGGAAACGGAAATGCCATCTCATATGAAAGCTTCCAGTGACGGTCAAGTAGTTTAATACAGGTATTTTTCCATGATTTGGTATAAGTCTTGAAGATGTTCCGTGGATGAAACAACCACCAGGGTTATCCTACAGCCCCGGATTTGGAATGCCGCATATAATAGCAGCGGTGCTCATGTATACTTCTGATGGAACTTTACTGAAAGGGTCATTGCATCACATTTAGGGTCTCATATCAACCGAAAGACATCCACTGATGGACATAGGCCTCCCCCAAAAGGGGGGGGGGGGTTGCCATAATCGCCACGCTTGGCACGCGGTTTGGTGATCGCAGTGTATGGTTGAGTTTTACAGAGAACGCTGCTGCCCATTCTCTGGCGTGTCCCTTAGTTACGACACCCATGGGAAGTGATGGGATGGTATTATTCTTTTACGGCACCATACGGCACCGGCCGACACCATACGGCATTAAGGGTCTAATACTGATTAACTATGTCCAGCAGTGGACGACTTTCGGCTGATATGATGATGATGATGATGACTGGTTAACTAGGTATTGAACTCAACTAATATGATAAAGAGTTAAAAATATATGTTTTTTTTATTTGTGATGGGTTTGCTCTTGACTCTAGTCTAGGTCAGAGATGACCGAGACAAAGTCTACGATGGAGCGAGCTTACCCAGAAGGAGCCTGTTCACTCTAACTTTGAAGAGATTAGGGTTGTAAGCGTTTGGAAACACGGACGCAGGCAGAGAGTTCCACTCCTTTGTTGTGCGCATTATAAAAGACGTTTGGAAACGCTTAGTGCGAGTTGGTGTAACAGCAACAAGGTAGGGATGGTAAGATGCAGTGCGTCTGGATGTCCGATGGTAGAAGGGGGCCGGTGGGAAGAGGTCGTGGAGTTCTTGGGCACACTCACCGAAGTACAATCTGTAGAAGACCGACAAGCAGGCAACCTTACGGCGATGAGCCAAGCTATGCAGCTTGACATCCACCAGTTTTACGTCACCGATGAGCCTCTTAGCTCTGCGTTCCACCGAGTCAAGCGCGGCAAGCTGATACTTAGCTGAGCCATCCCAAATGTGGCTACAATACTCCATGCAGGATCGGACTTGTGCTTTAGATAGGGTTAAAAGCTGTCCAGACCTGAAGTATCGCTTCACCCTATTTAGGATGCCCAGCTTTTTGGCAGCGGTTTGGGCTTTGTACACGATGGTGGCGCCGAAGTTGAGACTGGATGTCAACTCCATGCCTAGGAGCTCGATGTTTACAGGACGTTCGATTTATTTTTCACTGATACAAAACAATCTCCGGAAAATGCACGGTTTCTGTGGAAAAGGCTACGTGAGTAAAGCCACGCGAAAAAAAAAAAACAAATTGACTACTTATCTTTTCATTCGTTTTCATAACTTGTGTACATATTACAATTACGATTAAAACACAACTTTTATACAACTGGTCTACTCCATACCTTCCGTATGCTTAAAAGTCTCTAGTACTATCTCTATCGCACAATTATGGCCATGTTCTTAAATAGTCAACTGAATTAGTAGTTTTCAAAATAATTTGGGGCCATACAAAACATGATATAATTTACCAACGATTGTAAAAAATGAGTATTAAAACAAATCAATATTATTCGTCGCTCGATATTTTATAAAATTATATTTTATCTACGTCTAAAATCACTGTTTATAAGAGTGCTGATTTGTGTTAATATTTTGACAGAAGAAGTTTATGAAGTTTGCGTGCGGGCAACACTGAATCAGTTGGCGGTTTTATTTAATTTCATGTTGTGGCGCTAGGTTCGATATTTCGGACTTTGCACATGGAAGCATGCGGGGACTGCGCGGTGCCAGGAGATGAAATCGGTGCTTTCGAGCTATCATTTATTTCAAAGATACGGCCTTAATTTACTACATTCTATTATGTCGTTTGGCAGGTTGTTATATAATTGTGCTCCCTCATAAATAATGCTTTTTATACCGTATGTGAGTGTGCGTGGCTGAGTCAGTTGCAACGTGTGTTTATTTCTGAGGTGATATTTGTGTGTCTTTTGAGTGAATGTTATGTTTGAGTGGGTATTACCTGAAATATTTTTAACTAAGGTACAAGTATTGAACACATACAATTGTGTAAGGTTAAAAAGTTTAGTCTTTGAATATACTTCATTTGTAGGTGTTAAGTAATTGTAATGAAATAGTGTTTTAATGATTTTATTTTGTGTAGTTTGTAGCCGTCTCAAGTTATTTTTGGCAGCTGAGCCCCATATTTCAATCAAGTATTCTGGTTCAGGTGTGATTTTACTAGAGAGAAATTTAGAAATGATAACATTTTTTATATTATTTATTTACTTAAGTGTAACCATCATCAGCCTAGCCTTTTCCCAACTATATTGTGGTCGGCTTCGAGCCTAACGGAACGGATTAAGTTATAATTATAATAAAAAAAAATATTATCTGGTCAGTCGACTCCGGAGAGATAGCCGTAGATTTTGTCCTTTTATTGCCTGACAAAAAAAGGAATAGTACTTGACAAAACTGTCGATTGTATCAAATACGTTTGTTATACCGAGTACTTTCCACAAATACGCTTACAGTACACCCACATCTCATCAAATCAGAATATAAGTACGACAGTTCCTAATAAAAAAAAAACTCACATTGAAAAAAGAACCTCAATAACAAGCGCCCATAACGAACGATTGACATTCTCATTCACTCCTATCTTAAGGACAAAAATGCAATTTATCACCCTCCCCCTCCCCGCCTTTGCAGTGAATGCAGTTCATCCTGCTGGCGTGAACGAAGAATTAGCATCACTTTGGTATGTAGATGAAGGTACGCGAGCTACGGGACGCCAATCAACGTGGATCTGGGTACACATGGTGATTGCGTCTTGTTGAATCTGTGAGGGTATGGCGTTAGTTTTCGAGATGCGATATAACCCCAAAGTTATAAATGTAAATGGAAATGTATATCATCTCTGATTTAGACTAGAATCGGCCAAAACCGGCCAAGTGCGAGTCGCACACGAAGGGTTCCGTACCCACCTACCTTGTTTTTTATTGTTTGTTATTAAAGCGGCAATAGAAATACACAATCTGTGAAAATTTCAACTGTCTACCTATCACGGTTCTTGAGATACAGCCCGCTGACAGACAGACGGATAGATGGACGGATGGATGGACAGACAGGGGAGGCTTAGTAATAGGGTTCCTTTGGTTATCCTTTTGGTACGGAACCCTAATAAAAAATAAAAAGTCTCTGTTACACGTTAAGACGTGAAGAGTGTATGTCTGTGACCTCTTCACGTCTTAACGTCTAAACTGATTTGGATGAAACTTGGCACACGCATAGACCATGTCCTGGATTACGGACATAGAAGACTTTTTATTTCGGGAATTTTGTACCTTTAGATAATTTCTGACTATCTCGCGGGCGAACCCGCTGGCAGAAGCTAGTTAAAAATAATTTTATGATATTTAGAAATGTTGGTCAGGATATGTTGTTAAGTAATCGTTATAATCATGTCAGCCAAAATAACGTTCACAAGCACTGAAACATCATGGTTGGGTAATAAAATCCATTGACAAAAATCTTTTGCACAAAATTATATAGAAAGCATAATTACGAGTTGCATATAATTATATAGGTTGCATGTATTGCTTATTAATTTTGGTACTTGTTAAGGATAAACTAATCTAACATATAAAAACATTGTGTCACAGTATTTGTTATCGATGTCCTCCGAAACGGCTTGACCGATTTCTATGTAATTTTTTGTGTATTGTGTGACCTACAGTATTTTTTTTTTCTTTTATATGGCAAAACAACGTTTGCCCGGTTAGCTAGTAATATTATAATACTCAATTCGTTTCTCTTTTCTGTTACAGGTAATTTATTGAGGGTATTTCAACAAGTTGAGTAAGTACGTATTTACCTTATAGCTGAGCGGCAAACGTCAAAAAATAAACCGGTGCTTCGCTAAACTTTTACAGGGATCTATAATACTAATGATTTTCATGTTTTACATTACGTTATAAAATTGTGGAAAAATTCTCTTACCTCGATGTATCGAAACATGATCATAATTTACTTTCCTTTAGGACATTGCCATTTAGAGAGTTATCAACGTGAGATTGTTAGACGAGTAAGTATAAGTGTAAAACTAAATTGTGATACAAAGCGCCGAGATTGACATTATCAATAAAAAAAAAACAAAAATGAATCTAATATGCATAATGAATAAAGTAAAAAGTAACATTTATACAATTTGTACAAGTCATTGATCGTATTGGCATTATCTTGATATCATTATCTACACTATTATTCAACTGTGTTCTACCTACGAGTTTCACTGGAAACAGTATTTATACGGACTAATATCAGGATCAAAATATACCTAAAGCAAATTATTTCCCGCGTACCGAAATCCGAACTCAAAACCGGTATCCGATGCAGGCTCTAGATTGTTCGAGCGTGCCATAATCCCTGCATATCAGGCGCTTGTACAATGCACCCTAATGAATAATGCTTAGGTTAGGTACTTGAACTAGAGATGGGACGCGTTGAATACAGTATCCTGTACAGTATTATGTGAGGATTTTAGCCAATCAGAAGATTATAGGTAGGGCTGAATGCCCAGGGTGCACTGGGACGTGTATTTATTTTAAGAATGGCATCTATGTTCATTCATCATGCCATGAAGTACCGTGTTACCCAGTTAATGGGTTGTGGAGGTTTGGTAGGCAGCCGCTCCATGTAAAATACTGGTAGTCAGCTAAATCTCGCTTGACTGGAAGCCGACCCCAATGTAGTTGGGAAAAGGCTAGGCAGATGATGATGATCCATGTTCATTCATCAGTCTTTCGACATTAATGGCATGGCAAAGGATTTAAATTACCAAACGAAATTCAAACTTAAGGCCTGTTCAGACCTACGCGATATTCGTTACCTAGAGCGGTAGCGATAAATGTCGCTCGGTTTCGCGCGGTATTCCGCCGGGTATTTTGTTTGGAGTTCCCCGACTTAGATTTGAACAGTAGGATTATCGCATACCCACTCGGCTTTCACTACCGCTCTAGGTAACGAATATCGCGTAGGTCTGAACAGGCCTTTATCTGGTTGGAATACGACATAAATGCCAATGTTATAAATTGATTCCGTGGCATCGCGATATTTATTGACACGGTCCTGAAGAGCGCGCTAAGGGATCCCGCGGCGGGATGCGGGTACGTCACCGGAATGCTATAGTTAGCATTCCGGCGGTGCCGCTGCATCCCGCCGCGGGATCCAAGTGACTTGTGTGCGCTAGCCGATGGCGAAATCCTCTGTCATTCTGTTCCGTTGTGCGTAAGCCGTAATTCAGTTTGAAGCACAGAGGTGAATTCAATGAAAGTAACTTAAGAAGTGAAAATGTCTGTGTATCATTACACAGTAGGTACATTGCTTTTTCCCACGGCTCCATTCAGCGATAGTGCAGCTTAATTTCATAGAAAGAATTTCCGTAATCGGATAAGTTATTCCAGAAATTCCCTGCTGTAAACGAGTTTTACCTTCTCAATATAAGTTTAGTTTACACGGGTGTAAATGTTAGCGGATTATTATTGTTTAAATGTATTTATTTATCTGTTATGTAATTATTGTATATACAACGTGTAACAGAATAATAAACTTCTTAAGGAGTCATTGTACTCATCATTATGAACAAATTTTACGATGGGACCAATCTCGAAATCGCGAAGAAAAATCAGTTGTTCACTACATTTTGTCGAGTTATGCGCACATAAATGTATGGGGGAGTCAATGTTTTTCGCGATTTCAGTGTTGGTCCCATAGTAAAAGTTGTTCATAATGATGAGTACAATGACCCCTTAAGAGGTATTGCGTTTTTTTCTGTTTCAGGTTGTATAAATAGTATACCTGCAGTACTGTCACTCCTCTTTTTAAAATCCATCCAAAGGTTGTCTTTAAAAGATTGCTTTTAGTGATAAGAACGCCCATTGTGTCACCCTATGTAATGTTTTCTTCATCTATCTTTTCTTTAACTTATATAGTGTACATAATTAAGATGATTCTATTCTATTCTATTCTATGAATACGTGTAAACTCGGACGGCTAACACTCTTCTAAGGACTAACTTAATTTAACGCCTCAGTATATTACCAAAGTGTACTTAATGAAGTAATGTTACGGATTCCTGTGAAGTTTCAACGAAAGAAAAACTGCAATTACTTTGATGAAAACGTTTCATAAGTTGAGGGATTTCGAATGGAGGGTCTTCTGTAAGTTTTAAGACGTCTTAAATGAGGATTTTAGTATTTCTTTGACGTTCTTAGATTTAAAATTGAAGTTGGTTTCTATTCATGTAAGTTTTGAGACTGTGTGTAATAGGGATTAAAATGTATGAGCACGTTTGAAGTTTTAAGTTACGAAGAATTTGAAATATTTCGTATTTTAAAGGCTGCAAGACCGCAGTATTTTCTCAAATTATTAGGGTTTACTAAGTGTAAGTATTAGTCTCGTTAGAAATTCGAGTATCTTTTTCGCTTTAGAGTTTTTAAGAAGTATTTCTAAAGTAATGTTTATAGAGGAAATGCGGAGTTACTAAAGATTATGTATGTGGCCATCACTGCAAGGTTGCCTGTTGGTCGGTCTTCTACAGATTGTACTTCGGTGAGTGTGCTCAAGAACCCCACAACCTCATCGAATCGTTCCCTTCTACCATCGGACATCTAGACGCACCACAATTTATAATCATCGTTTCATCATCCAACCACAAGACGAACGGCGATGCGCCACCGGTACATGGTGGACAACCCACCCACACGCACAAAACGTTTTGGGAACACATTCGTAGTGCGTACAGCTAAGGAGTGGAATTCCCTGCCGGAGTCTGTGTTTCCTGATAGCTACAACCTGGGAGTCCTTAGGTCAAGAGTGAATAGGTAACTTCTAGGCAAGCGTGCTCCATCTTCGACCGCATCATCGCTTACCATCAGGTGAGATAGTGGTCAAACGTGAGCCTATCAATAGTAAAAAAAATCCCTACCTTGTTACTATTCCACCAATTCGCTAAGAAGGATTGGAACTCTCTACCTGCGTCTGTGTTTCCGAACGCATCAATGCTTAATCTCTTCAAAGTTAGAGTGAACACTGACAGGCTTCTTCTGGGTAAGCTCACTCCATCGTGGACTTTGTCTCCGTCATCTCTGACCTCGATTAGAGTCAAGAGCAAACCCATGTAAAATAAAAAAATGGCTTCGAATAAACATGCTTTTTAAATAGGTACCTCTTTTTCAAAATTCACAATTATACATGAAACCTATTAAAAGTCGGCTTTGATCAAAAATCTTCAAACAAATGAAAAGGAAAATATTTTCTTTTGTCCTTCAGATAACCTTGCGTATATCTTCGATATTTCTAATAACAGCATTATTTCTCGTAAACCGCGCCGATATAAAAATGATTCATGCGGCAATTCATTGAGTACCATAATATCTGAGAAGCGCTGACTCACTCGCCTGCTGATTGGAGGAAGTATAAAGTAACAATTTATTTTTATTATGAATTCTATTTGTATAGCAAGATAAGTGGTTGTACCTAAAAGAAATTCAGAGGATTGAAGAATTGCGAAGCAAGTTCTTTTGGTCCCGTTACGGTACTGTTAAATTGGTAGTTATGGTACAAATATTTGCGATGATTCTTGATCCAAAACTACATAGTATACATTACTTTTTAGGGTTCCGTACCCAAAAGGTAACCAACGGTCTTATTACTAAGCCTCCACTGTCCGTCCGTTCGTCCGTCTATCTATCAGCGGGCTGTATCTCAAGAACTGTAAAAGGTAGACCGTTGACATTTTCACAGATTGTGTATTTCTATTGTCGCTATATCAAACACTGGCGGACATCACGCGGTTTCACCCGCGTAGTTCCCGTTCCCGTGGGAGTACGGGGATAAAATATAGACTATGTTACTCCCTGGCAATGTAGCTATCCACTGCTGAAAGAATTTTTCAAATCGGTCCAGTAGTTTCGGAGCCTATTCATTTCAAACAAACAAACAAATCTTTCCATATTAGTGTAGAAGTGTAGACTAGCATTTGCTCGCGACTTCGTACGCGCAAACCCGGTTTTTTCCCGTTCCCGTAGAAATTTCTGGAAATCTTCTCTTAGTGTTCCCCTACACTCCCCAAGGAACATGCCAAATTTCAGCTTTCTACGACCAGTAGTTTCGGCTGTGCGTTTTCTGTCAGTCACTCAATCAGTCAGTAACGGAAGAATTTTATATATTAGGATTTATAAAAATTAAAAATCCCATACAAGCAACGTGTATTTTTTTCGGGTTATAGTACGGAACCTCATGTGAGAGTCCGACTCGTACTTGGCCGGGTTTTTATTTCATTCTGAATACTTTTCAATTGTGGGTACACCATACTCTCTCATGTCATTTTAAAACTGCAAATAAAACAAATTCAAATTTTGCTCTAATGAAGTCTAAAAATATATTCGTTTGGTTTTTACCTGTCACGTGGTTTAAAATCAGTAAAACGTGCCGAAAACTGGAGGTAAAAACAGTTAAAGTTTTCTTTCGAAATTTTTTAACATTTTACGAGGCATCCCTAAAACTGCCGTAAAAAAGAAACGTGGTGAAAAAGAAATTCTGCGAAAAGGAAAATGTACCGTGAATTTCTGGTGAAAACTACGATACAAGAGACAAACTTAAAGTAATAAATGGCATAGAAAACGCTCAGTTTGTTTATTTAACAGATATCACTTTCAGAAGTCAGTTTTATACGTTTGTTTTTAAACTGTTTTTCGCTGAAAAAAAAAAAACATCGCAACAAAACACTCAGAGATATTAATTTTATAAAGTCCACTCTGTAAAAATGTATCATCATCATAACAGCCGAAAGACATCCACTGCTGGACATAGGCCTCACCCAAAAGGGGGGGTGTGCCATAATCGCCACGGTTGGCAGGCGGGTCGGCGATCGCAGTGTATGGTGTTGCGTTTTATGGAGAACGCTGCTGCCCATTCTCTGGTGCGTCCCTTAGCCGCCTCTTAAAAATGTTATTGCTCGGTATGAGAACCATATATACAACGTGTAACAGAATAAACCCAATACCTATCAAGGGGTCAGTGTACTCATCATTATGACCAACTTTCACTATGGGACCAACACTGAAATCTCGAAAAAAAAATCGACTCCCCCATACATTTAAATATGTGCGCATAAATCGACAAAATGTACTGAACAGCTGATTATTTTTTCGCGATATCGGAATTGGACCCATAGTAAAAGTTGTTCATGATGATGAGTACAATGCCCCCTTAAGAGATATTGCGTATACCCTGTTAGTTAGGTACACTTTGTATAATATGTGAGGTTAGCTCCACACAGATTTGAGTGGACCTCTCCAGACAGAGCAAATACGAATCGAGTAGCTCAACTAAAAACTAACGAGCTCAACCATCTTTGAATAAAGTCAAAGAATTGTGTATTTTTCTTCGGCTGCCCAATTTAAATTCAAATAAAAATGTAAATAGAAACAAACGACTATCGTCTGGGAGGAGAATGCAAAAAAATTGGGGTGGCTCGGTGGCTCTTACAATTGAGGGAGACCACCCGATCTTATCACCTTTCAGTTATTATGTACGTTTGCGGTATTTTCTAGATTCTTTAATGGGATACAAGATTCTCACAATCTTCTGCTTATTTCGAATACATCGGTGCATAGTTAGTGAAGCTTTTTGTTATATTTCGTAAAAAGAAATGTAGCCAACAAAGCTATCTGGTATGTAGGCCGCTTGCTTGCAACTACTTTTAAAGAATGTTGTGAGTGTGATGAGTAGACAATTATTGTACACCACACTCATCATAGGTATGTTTTTAAGCTTAAAAAAATATTATTATTGATATATAAAAAACCCAAGATACACACTCAGCATCTCAAAAACGTCCGCAAAAAACAAGCGCATAATGTATAATTGTGCGCAAGTTTCAAACAGTCTCGCATCGCTCGCCATACTACACTGCTTTGTAAAAACAACTTTAAGCGATCCGTGTAAGGTTGAATTTGCAAAAAAATTGAGCATCACTCGCCATACTGCACTGCTTTGTTAAAACAAATTTAAGCGATCCTTGTAAGGTTGAATTTGCAAAAAAAAAATTGTTTATAGTATAACTACACACAACTTCCACATGACACTTGATACATGTCAGTTTTTGATGTTACTTTCGAGTGTTGCATTTGTTCGAGACTGTGCATCTTGGGTTTTTTATATATCAATGCTTATAATAAAGGAAAAACATTGACAGGGCAGTGGAAAAAAAAAAATGTTCCTGTATCATCATCATAATCCACAGCCTGACTTCGCCCACAGCAGCATAGGCCTACCTTCACTTGTGCCAATCCCCACGCTCTTTTCCTGTACACCAAATAACTTTGCTGTCTGTATGTACATAGTATTGAACACAGTATCACCAAAGGTACTTTAGCGATATTTTTGGTTAACATTGATTAGTTAAAATTCTACAGTAAGTGAAAGGTTACACTTGTCTGTAACCAATACTAAAGTTAAACTACGAGTGTAGATAAAAGTTCACTAACCTTTCACTTTTCACTGATGATCTTGAAGCACTTTTAAAGTCTATCACTTACACATTCACACACTAATAAAGTCTGTGGACAAAAGAAACAGACAATTAATACCACATTCTTAACAACAACAGTTTCTTAACATAAGGATTGGTTTTTGGATTCTGGACAATCCCTGAATCCAAAAACCAATCCTGTTTTTAACTGACTTCCAAAAAGGAGGAGGCTCTTAATTCGGAAGGTATTTTTTTTTAATGTATTTACACCGATTACTCCGAGGTTTCTGATCCGATTTCTGTGATTCTTTTTTGATTCTATGCAGTATACTTGCCATTTGGTATCATAAAAGTTTGGTTCAGTAGTTTTTTTTTATTTTATGAGCATTTTTGTTTATTTCACTTCTTGACGAAGACGTCGTCCAAGTATCACCACTTAAAAGTGAAAAATAAAAGCTTTTTACAAAAAAATGTAACCGACTTCCGAAATAAAGGTTATTTTATTCTTTGTAGTGTTTTGTTTGGAAGTCGGTTATATTTTTTTGTAAAAAGATTTTTATTTTTTGGATTCAGGGATTGTAAAATATTATATTAAGAGCGTTTACGCCGTGCGGCATTTCATACAAACTTTCCAAGTCCTTGTTTTTCGAAAGGAACGAACTGATTTTAATGAAACTTCCTACACATAAGCAGGATACATATTTCTAAAAAGACAGTAGAGACTTTTTTCGAAATGTTTTATTTTAAAAAAGATAATTGGAAATCTCTGTTTCTATGGAAAATTTAAAATCGGTCGTTTTTTGCTGTAAGACAATATTTCGAAAATTTTCTCTACTAACTTTTTAGACCTATATGTTTCCTGCTTATGCGTAGAGTTTAATTAAAATCGGTTCATGCATTTTGAAAAATAAGGACAGTAAAAACAAAGTTTGTTCAAAGTTTGTACGAAATGCCGTACTGCGTAAACGCTCTAAGGCCGCGGACACGAACTCAGCGGGCAAGGAGCGGCGCGCGATCAGTTACATTATACATCTCTGCATTTGAACGCGCTGCTGCAGCACTGGTCGCGTCAAATGCATAGATGTATAACTGCTCGCGCCGCCCGCGCCGCCGCGCCGTCCCTTGCCCGCTGAGTTTGTGTCCGCGGCCTTAAGACCAGAAAGCTTTTGCCCGAAGAATAAATATGGTTGTTTGGCAAATTGTTTGTACAAGAGCAACGAAACCGTTTTTATTCTTTATGCAAAAGCCATCCGACGATTGAAAATCCACTCTAAAATAAATTATTAAAATAAAGCGGACGGGAAACCTAAAGCGTAGTTTCTTTACAACTACGCTTTAGGTTTTTCGTCCGCTTTGAATAATGGAAAAGAACTTAATTTCTCAGAACAAATTGTTTTCAAGGTTAATTACTGCTTAGTACCCAAGTCTATCTTTGATTTCCAAGAAATATTATCTGTAGCAGATTGAAGAAAAAATGGCGGCGCTGCTGTCGGGAATAGGTTAAACCTGAAAAGTCTGTAACAGCTGAAAGTTTTATTGAACTTAAATCGAAACTTTGCAGACATAGACTTTCTTTATTACGGTCTAGACACCTTTTCGTCTGGATTTTTCTGAACTGAATTGATAGTTGTAAAATCAAACATAAATAAAAAAAAATAGGTTGTCTGCAAAGTTGGTTTAGGGACGATAATTTTACGTGATAACGTCATAAGAAAAAAATTAAACGTGCGGAACGTGACCGTGACACTTTTTCGTGCGTGCAACCGGTGTTCATCGATTTATTAGACGTCAAAACCAGCAAATATAAATAATTATATTTTCTAACTTTTAACAGGCTCATGTTTGCGATTTTACCCACTCTAACGGATTAAATAGTGCATGTGTACATGTACATGTGTATGTGTGTGTGTAGTGTGTGTGTACATTTGTATTTCCTAATCCAGTTATTTAGAAAGCGGAAATTATCATGCAGTCTTTTAAAATAAAACAAATAAATCTAAAATTTATTAAAGTCTTTCGGAAACGAGGCAAGAGAAGAGTTCCGTACCTATTCTATGATAAATGATATTTATTTCGCAAATAGGTTACAAGTAACTCTTTTACACGTCAATTTTTTTGACATATTTATCTAGATGAGGCCGGATGTGTCCTAGCTGACTACCCTGATAAGAAACACCGAAACAAACTTAGAGATAGTCTCTTTTGAAGTCCATACAATCGCCAATAACATATGAAAAACATGACGGTTAACGTGAAAAAAATGAGCAAAAAATCATCTTCTATACTAGAAGGATTTAAGTAGTTAAATGAATGTAAACAATTTTTATTATTTTATTTAAAAACTCACTTTAAAATTAGAATGCAACTCAAAAACAAACGTAGGTAAATACAACAATAATGATTACTAAATCAATGGAATTATTTTTTAATTATTACAAATAAACTACTGCTTAAAGCAGTAGTTTATTTGTTTGATATGTGTTTGTGTAAAAAGTCACATCAAGATTGTTTACCTTTTTTAACTACCTGAATATTTCTAGTAGGTATCATCATTATCATATCAGGCGGAAGACGTCCACAGCTGAACATAGGCCCCAAGCGTCGCCCCATCGACCATCTGTAGTGCTATTCTGTAACAACATTTTCGTATCTCGACAGCGGAATCCGAGGTGAGTATCAAGTTAAGACCTTTATGTTGTGTGCAATAAATCTCACTTTGTGAGTTTTGTCACTCAGGTGAAGCTCGATATCGAAATAGTTATTTACAGAATAGACTAGCTGTTCTGCGAGCAATGTGCCCTGCCCACTGCCACTTTAGTTTGGCGATCCTTCGTGCTATGTCGGTAACCTTTCTTGTTCTTCTTCTTCTTATCGTGTGGGTGGTAAGGTCTAACGACCCCACACACCCTAGTGTCAGAGTTACTAAACCGCCGCTTGGGCTTCTGACATGGTTTATGTGACGACCATTTGGCGGCCGGGACCACCGGCTTATACGTGCCTTCCGAAGCACGGAATCATCTTTTTATCAGACAATCAGGTGATTCAAGCCAGCAATGTCCTAACCAAACTGGAAACAACTTTACAAAGTATGCTTTCCGTGTGAATCGAACCCAAGACCACCGGGTCACAAGGCAACACCTAAACCACTCGACCACGGAGGCAGTTTCTTGTATAGTTCAAAGATACTTTTTTTTCATTTTTAAGAATCTGACCTAACTTTCCTTGATCTAGAAAGATTGTGAAGCGGAAACCGAAACAAATAAAGAACATGTGCTCGCAATTTCAAGCATGATGAGAACCCTCTATATGAATGCTTTTCAACTTGCTAATTAGAGCAACTCTAGTATAGAGTGATGATGAATTTTATTTTTTTGAGTTGAAAGGATACTGGTTTTCTTTAGTAAAAAACTTTTTTACTAAAAAACAACCGACTACCTTATATGTATTTTTTTATAAATAAGTTTTTTTATTTTTTAGTGGTAGGGGTAAAATAAGCAATTGGTTAACCAAATATGTCATCCAAGTAAACGAATTCTAAGGGACTAATCGGAACGTATATCCTTTCACATAAAACAAGAATTTTTCATATCGGTTCATAAATTACGGAGTTATGAACTGAATGTAACAAACATAAAGAAATACAACCGAATTGAGAACCTTCTCCGTTTTTGAAGTCGGTTAAAAATATAGCAATGAGCATGAATAACACAAAAAAAAACTCTTTGTAAATGTTTTCTAAATCGCATTTTGATTATAATTTTTAAAGAGACATTCACACGAAATGTTTTTGACTCGTTTTAACCAGAAAAGTCGTTCCGAGCAGAAAGCTCATGCAAAAATGTAAACAATTTGACGATCAATTTTAGCATATTGATCAAAGTCTTTTAAAAGTTCATCATCACCACCAATGGCCATAGACCTCCACTATCTGTTTTACGAGCAATATGCTATCCATTGTTACTTAAGTTTGGTGATTTTTCGTCCATTTTCCGGCAGAAATCTTCATTTTTGAATCGATCACGCTAGGAAATTTTACATTTTACTTACATTTACTTTTTTATTTAAGTATTGGAAATCATCAAATGACTCCACCTGCTCTAGGCGGAACCGAAGGGAGTGTCAGACTCTTACTGACTAAAACCCATCCGTGTTCCTTCTAGTGCCCTTTGCGTTCCAGGGCCGCGGTGACTCTTACGATCAAATTCAGCAACCATTAAGAGGGGACTCTAGTCGCGAGGAATTTGAAAAATAGGTATTTGAAGAAACTATTGCCGATGCGTCGCACTGGCCCTATCAAGTAAAATGCGAAAGCGACAACTGCAGCTCAGGCTGATTTATACCTATAAAAACCTTGACTAAAAGACGTTTTGTATTCCGCAGTTTTCTTCTTCAAAACTGGACTGATCTAAAAAAATCATATATCAAAATTTAGAGAAAGACTATATCTATGCTCCTATTATTTTCTATTTTGTTAAAAACTTATCAAATTTCTCTGATAGTTGTCTGGACATGGCGGTAAAAACGGGCTGTTTTTTCGGGTTTTTGAATTGTCATAAGTCTTTAAGTAATTATGTTTTGGAAAAAATAAAACGATAGAGACACGTATTCGATCTAGATTTTTTCGAAAAAAATCATTGCTTTAGCGGCATTATCCACGAAGAAAACAGCGGTATGGAGAAAGGCCAAAAAGTTACCGAGACTTGAGTCCCCTCTTAAGTTGGGAATAAAGTGGCAACACTGCCCAAGTGACATGTTAAATATTTGTTCCGTATTTTAAAATTAGATTTAATTAGTATTTAAGTAAAATTAAGGTGTAATTGTTTGAGAAAACACGATATAACTGCATAAATACACAGGATTAATGTTTTCCTGGTTTTTTATCAAGAAAAACACAGTTTTCGATACCGGCTGTCACCGGTAACCTAAAACTGCCAGCTGACGTATGGACTTCGTATGGAACAATAATTAAACGGGGAAGTATTGTTTACTTTTATTTTATAATAGCACACATTCGTCACTTTATCTCAGTAGCACGTCCTTACTAAGTTTTATTAACTTTTATGCAGATTTTTGGACTCTGCGTTGAGAATTTATCGCTTTGTTTATATCGTAGAAAACGTCAAAAATATCTAGTTTCTGTTGATTTTCCGATATTTTTCAATAATAAATAGCAACAAAACGTTTTTAAGATCGTTATTTTGCATAGCTCACCCTTGAATTATTAAATCTTATAAGTATATTTTAATCTAGGCATCCTACCCACATTAAGAAAATCGTTATTTAAAAGCAATCCAAAGCGAGAAAATTAAATAAACAATAGCCTTTAAAGCTAATTCAGCAGCCTACCTTAGTTCTCCACTTAACTGCACTAATTTCTCCCCATTTTTATTTTTCCTTTAATTACCCACTTTCCTTTATTTTGTCTTTTCTTTAGATTCTCATATTTTCTCTTATTCTATTTTCAGTACTTCACCCTGAAACCATGCCTGTGATGACCCGCAAAGCTACAGCTCAGGATATGGAGCTCAAACTGAGAACTGCTCTCCAGGAATTAAAAGCCTCGAACGAACAATGCCAAGAAATGTTACAGGAACGAGAGGATAATGAGGTGGAAGTAAGAAAAATGGTACTTAAAAACACCTGCCTTAAGCGGGAGCTGGTTGACCTTAGCCAACAATTCCAAGATGTTGTTGATGAACGCGACCAACTGCGGGTAATCACGGAAGGTTTCAACAACTGTAGCGACTTGTATGAGGAGGCTTTACGGAAAGTTAGGGACCTAGAGGATGAACTAATAAATGCAAACAGTAGTATTATCAAATTTCAGAATGAAAAACAAAGAGCTCAGGTCAAGGAAACAAACCACTTATTTAATGAACTAATTAGTTCAAATAATTGTAAACCTCATTCCTTAGTCACGATTGACCTAACTGAGGATTCCATATTGAAACAGAACAGTAGTTATAAAAGTAGTCATAATAAGTTAAAAAGGTATGCAAAAATAAATAAATTCATCAAAAAATGTTATAGATACAAGGAGCAGTATAAACACTTTTCCAAGAATATTCCACTCAGGAAAGAACGTGTTGAACTTATTAGTAAATTACATAATTATCAAATTAAACTTGAGGACAGCATAAAAATATATGAAATTGATACACAGCACTTACAGTCTGAAATACAGGTACTCGAGGCTTCACTGAGTTCACTTAACTGTAAATATATTCAATCTCAGAATCAAATAAAAGAACATATTCTTGCTGCAAATGAGTTAGTTATGTGTCAGTGTACTTGCCAGACAGCATCAAACCTTGATGCCGTCCAGCCTGAGGTAACAGTGGTCCCGTCCCAGGTACAGATTTTGTCTCAAGACTGTGTCATTGAACAAAACTTAATTGATTCTGAACAGGATTTAACTCAAATTGATCAGCTTGAGATTGGTGGTTATTTTTCTGCGAATAGTGGTTATCATTCAGTTATGTTTTCAGACAGTATAGGAAGAGGTTTAGGGAAATTAGTTAGTAACAACCTGAGTTATTCTACACAAAATTATTGTATGCCAGGTTCATCATACAAACATATTATGGCATCATTAATAAATAATAAATATAATTCTGATACCAACATTACGGTGTTTATAGGGAATAGTTTAAATGTAAGAAAAGCAGATATCACAGACAATCTAACTGAGATGTTAAAGTTAAATTGTAATAAAATAATATTGTGTGCTTTTCCATATTTTGATAAGATGTCAATTAGACAAAATAATTATATTCATAGGTTAAATAAACACATGCATTTTTTAGTTAGTCATTATAGTGACAAGTTTATGTTTTTTGACACAAATATTTTTGTGGAACATTTAAAATCGACTAGGGATACTGTGTATTTGCCAATTAGTTTTAGACACACAATAGCAAGGCTATTAGCTTATTATATTAACTCAGACATAAGTAGTATGTCGAAGTCTTGTGTAATTAAATCCACAATGTTTAGTAATTATACTAAGAATCAGGTGGAGGGCTTAAATAACTGTAGCACTATTGCTACAAATTCTTTTACAAATTGTACGAAGGAGGTTCCATGTATCACTATGGAAGTCTCATTGTTTAACGTGGGAGCCACAAGTAGTTGCAACTCACTGCCAAGTGATGATACTGAGTTCTTGGGGCAATCTCCGGATAATCTTTTAAACTAAGTCTTAAGACAACAGAGGATACCAATGACAGAATAGTTATGCCTACCAAAAACAATGTATCTTCTTGCTCTCTGTTAAGTAGATGTCAGAAAGGGGGTAAGCAGCATGCCTTGAAAATATTTCATCAAAATATTCAAGGTGTCTCTTCCAAAATATTAGAAATTGAAATGTTTTTAGAGAAAACAATGAATGACATTGTATGTTTTAGTGAGCACTGGTTGAAGGATTACCAGATGCTAATTAGTTATGAAAATTATAGTGTGGGCAGTTGTTTTAACCGCAAATCTAAGTCGCGCGGTGGTTCCCTCATCTTAGTTAAAAAATGTTTAAAATTTAAGCAACGTAATGACATTGTTAGCTTGTCAGTGGAACATTGCATCGAACTGTCCTGTGTTGAGCTAGATAAGCATGTTATAGTGTGCGTGTATAGACCCCCTAACCCTCAAAACTTTACGTTATTTGAAACAACAATGAAAGATGTCCTTGCGAAACTTGCAGCAGGTAACAAATCCGTGATTATTTGTGGAGATTTTAATATTAATATTTTAGAAAATAATTCAAATAGCAGCAGATTTTTGAGTCTTTTTAAATCGTTCAATCTGTCTAATGTTTTTACAGAACCAACTAGAATAACTCCAACTTCTGCAACATGTATTGATAATGTATTCTGCGATTGTGATTATTTAGATAAAGCTATAGTTAATTACCTTCAATCTGATCACAGTGGTCAACTGGTAACATTTAAGTATAAAGCAGCCTTGCAAAAAGTTCAAATACAATTTAGGCCAATAACAACTGGCAAACTAGCAAAATTTAATGGGACCTTACAAAATAAGTTAAATGCTCTAGGCCACAATATTGAGGATGCGAATAAATTTTATGATGGTTTCTTTTCAGTGGTACTAAAAGAATTCAATGCAACTTTTGAAAAGAAGTCCAAAGATACTTTCCCTAAGTTTATATTTAGTGATTGGGCGACTAAAGGCATTAGGATAAGTAGGGAAAGACTATATGATCTATACGGCCTTAAGTCTTTCATTAACACTGAATCCTTTAATAAGTATGTAAACAAATATTCTAAGGTTTTCAGAAATACTTGTAAAGTAGCTAAAGCCCTGTTCATAAGCAACAAGATCAAATTGGCAGATAATAAAATAAAGACAGTTTGGAAAGTTATCAATAATGAAACTAACAGAAATAAAGTACGAAACACTGACTATTTACTAGAGACTGCGCATGGTGCCATAAGCTCTAATTTAGAAGTAGCTCAAGAATTTGTAAAATTTTTCACTGATATACCATCAAAAACAACTGAAGCTTTAAATTCTTCACCCGAGGTCTCATTTGATTTATTAAGAGCAAACATTCCAGGTTGTACGGTTGAATTCCAATTCAAACATATCAACCCTATGACAGTTATTAAAGCTTTCCGGCAAATCAAAATTAAATTGACTGAAGACATATGGGGAATGTCTATCAAAGTGTGCACGTCCATATTTGAGACCATAGCACCATACTTGGCACTAATATTTAATTTATGTGTTGACCAAGGGGTCTTTCCGGATATAATGAAATATAGTAGGGTGATACCACTTTTTAAATCTGGAGATAATAAAGATACTAATAATTATAGACCTGTATCTGTATTGCCGGTTTTCAGCAAAGTGTTTGAAAAAGTAATGCTCAATCAAATGCTCAATCATTTTAACACCAATAAAATCTTACACGAACAACAGTATGGTTTTACCAAAGGTCGTTGTACGACTGACGCTGGAGTCACGTTGTTAAAACACATTTATACAGCGTGGGAAGAGGCGCAAGATGCCATAGGAATTTTTTGTGACCTCTCCAAGGCATTTGATTGTGTAAATCACGAAACCTTGCTCCTAAAACTAGAACATTACGGACTGGGTAAACTTGCACTCAGTTTAGTGAGGTCTTATTTAAATGACAGACAGCAGCAAGTTCAAATAAATGGTGTCAATTCACGGGGTCTGAAAGTTAAAATGGGGGTACCACAAGGCTCAATATTGGGTCCGTTCCTCTTTCTGGTATATATTAATGATCTTCCCCATCTTTTAAAAAATCAAACTCAAATGGTGTTATTTGCAGACGATACGTCCTTAATTTTTAAGATAGATAGGCGTGCCACAAGTCTTGACGATGTAAATAACGCCCTTCAGCAGGTCCAAAATTGGTTTACTGCTAATAATTTAGTTTTAAATGAGAAAAAAACAAAGTGTATCAGATTTGCATTACCGAACGTTAAAAGTATTAATTGTGACATAGTATTGAACCAAGAGAAACTTGAATTCGTCGATGACACAGTTTTCTTGGGGATCACGCTTGACTCAAGGCTACAATGGGGTCCTCATTTAACATCTCTTGCGGGACGGCTAAGTTCAGCAGCATATGCTGTCAGAAAAATCCGTCAATTTACTGATATAGATACCGCGAGGCTGGTCTATTTTAGTTACTTTCATAGTATCATGTCTTACGGTATCTTATTATGGGGACGTGCTGCAGACATCGAGTCTATATTTATTCTGCAGAAAAGAGCTATCAGAGCCATTTACAATCTCCGCCGGCGCGATTCCCTAAGGGAATTGTTTAAGGATATTAACATCATGACGGTACCTTGTCAATACATATATGAAAACATTATGTATGTTCGGAAAAATCTTCATCTTTTTAGTAAAATTAGTGATAGGCATAATTTTAATACTAGAAATCGGAACAAATTAGATCAACCCCGATTCAGATTAGCTAAAGTACACACTTCTTTTATGGGGTACTGTGTTAAATTTTATAATAAAATACCACTTAATATTCTCGAACTGAATGAGAGAAAATTTAAAACATGTATAAAACGCACATTATGTAGACAAGCATATTATAAACTGGAAGATTATGTCCTTGATAAAAATGCTTGGCTAAATGCCGGTCCTGCTCCACAGCCACAGCAGCATGGGTCCACTTGTTAGGTTTTCGATAATTGGAAGAAATGCTTACCCTTTTTTTGTTCTCCTATACAATCATTTATTTATCATTTCTTTGCATTATTGTATTAGCAAAGTATACACAATAAAGCAGCCTTCTTTTTTTTTTCTTTTCTTATTTACTTGAAACCATAGTTTTGTATAACGTAGAAGCATATTTTCAATTTTTTGTAAATGTGAGCACTATGGAGCCATTTACATATGTAATTATAGATTTCGTTATTAAATTAGTTTGACATGAACGAGCGTGGCAGTTGAGAGCTTGTCATGCTCACACAAATGTTTTGCTGATGGTGGCGCGTGTTTTGGATCATTTGATTCCCTTCAAAATGGTTGAGTTAGATGGTGCTGATGCACGCGTCATGTTCGTGAACGGGCGCCGTCAGTTGAAACTGGTCATCTCTTACCTGCCACTGGCTTATTTTAATCTGTACCTGCATTTTGAATTGTTTATATGTTTTTCTTGTTCTTTGCATTGTCCTCACATATAGAAGCAATCAATGTTAATGTTAACAAGATTTTTGTAACACATCACATGGTTTAAAAGAGTGTCCGTGGAGTTTCTTGCACGTTCTTCTCCATAGAGATCTACGCTTTGGAACGTGCAAATAGCTTCATGTTTTTGACTGACCGACTTTGACAATTCAAAAGTGCCTGTAAATGGTTTATTTGAAATATACGATTTGATTTGATTTGATTTGATTTGAGTGACCGTAGGGTGGGCACCTAAGCTAAGGTCACATTGAGAAATGCAGTTTTATTACCGAGTAAACTTAGAACAATCAATCGAAAAGGATATTTTATTGCACCCTGTACTGACTTATCTTTTGTAGGTACTAAAAACGAATGCAATACCTTTCTCAGAAGATTAAATCGGGGATACGTTTTATTATTCAATGCTTTGGGATGGTAACAAAATCGTTTAACATAAAAACATGAATCACGTAGTATCGTACCCTCGTCTCGAGGGGGTGGGCAGATGTATAGACTCGATCGTTCGTTGGTATTTGATCTCCAGGGAGAACAGTTTACAAAGACATCGGCTATTTGCATGAGCTAGTTTTTTTTTTGTAATTTGGTACAAGACTGCCCCATCTCATGTCCTGGCAAATACTGTCCATCCTAGGTTGTCTGGAAGAGATCGCGGAATGCGATAAGGCCGCCCATTGTATGTGTTTAGTTTTAAGTTTCCTTTTTGTTTATACTTTTGGTGTACAATAAAGTGTATAATAAATAAATAAATAAATAAATAATATATCATCAATACATAGTAGGATGTGCTAATTTCGTCATGAATCCGTTGTGAGAGAGAGACGGGGCTATAGGATTTTGTGTTCAGCCTGAACACAAAATTACGACAAACAGGTACGATAGAATATTCATGAAAAATCAACAAAATATTCATAAAAAATCGAATAACAGTGACTTATTTATAAAAAAGTAGCTTCATCAACAATCATTTGACGCATTTTCGCCGATTCCGCATCGCCTGTCTATACATAAACAATGCCAATCGGCTCAAACGCTGCGTCGAACTAATTAGTCCCTGCACCGAACTAATTAGCCCCTGCGCCGAACTCAATAATGACTTCCAATGTTTAAGTACAACTACTGTTTAATAACTACTAAACACGTTTGTAACACTAGAATGCTTTGTACTGTGAAATACCGAAATAATTAACAGTTTGTAACTTTATCTTACTGCTAAATACGCTGGAAATAGTCTTGAAATATGAAGGCCCATATTATAAGGTCTGTATGAAGGTAACTGTAAATTGAGGGAAGCATTTGAGTTGGTGTCGATCGGATCGAAATAATCTTTGAATTTTCCAAATCTACAAAATATTTAGGTGTCTTTTAAATGGCGGATTAGCTCCTTTATACTGAATTCATAATCGTGTAGGTACCTTTAACATCTCATGTAAATAAATAATTTCAAATTTTTGACGTGATAACGTCTAATAAATCGATGAACATCGGCTGCACGCACGAAAACGGGTCACGTTCCGCAAACAAATGAGCGCGGAACAAGCGATAGAGAGGCACGTTCGGCCTAAGCGTTTGACTTGTTTGTTAAGAATTTAATTGTTTTCTTATGACGTTATCACGTAAAGTTATCGTTCGTAATTCGTAAACCGACTTTACAGACAACCAATTTTTTTTATAAAATACTAACTTTTTCCCGTGGCTTCGTACGCGCATATTCCGTTTTTTCCCGTATCCCGTTTTTTCCCGTTCCAAAAAACTATCCTATCTTTTAAGTTGGATCAAATAACATAATAGTTACAAAGTTTCATCAAAATCGGTTCAGTAGTTTAGGAGTCCATCGCGGACAAACAACGTGACACGTGATTTATATATATTAAGAATAACAGTGGTCATTCTGCTAAATAATCTTTGCCACATAAGTGAGGCAGCGTTTATATAATTTTACGCATATTTATTGTTATGACACATGGTCATTACTCATGTAATGCAGTTCATTTATTAATAAAATGTTGATAAAAATAATGGGATTATACCTAGTTACATAATATTACTATCATGTATGTCGCTATTTTTTTTACTAAATCAGATGTTTAAATGTACCCACATATTTAAAAATTATGATAGAATCTAATTGTATTTTTTCACAACAATTTTTTTACTAAAACGGTAATTTAATTAATTCGTTAAATGTTAAAACTAAGCAATCACAGATTTTCTGAAATTCTAACATCGGAACAACACACTTGCATTCTCCGAATATTGAAGTACTAAAGGTACACCTTTGGCTGCCTGTCCATGGCGTGGAGCCAGGCAGCGAAGCTGACAAACGGAGAAATTTAAACCAATAAAATTGCACAAAATGTCAGTGACTCATGTGGTGCCGAGATTTTGTGCAATTCCATTTTTTTTTAATTTCTCAATTTCTCCACTCCGCTGCCTCCTCTGAAATGGACAGGCACCCTTACTATTCCAATATTAGAGTAGCAATAACTTCACACAGGACGGGAAGTATGTTACATTATTTAATATAAAATACCTCTTGAAAATCAGTTTCATATTTCCGAACCATACTTGGATTACAAAATTTTCCAATATATGCGAAGAACATTTTTAATATTTAATACTTCCTGAAAGTACATTTTACATTTCCGAGCCAAGCAGATACGTACAGCTTCATCTTATTGTTGAGCTCAACATCTCGCTACTGAGCTGTCAAAGAGCTGGCGGCATTGTTTTGGATCCTTTGAAACCGACAGTCTGCTATAGATTACTGCTAAGGCGTTGGGATATTATAAAGCCGTTGAAGTTGGTGCTTGCATTAGAAATAGGAATATTATCAAATAAAAAGCAAAAATTAACAAAAACAACAAACTAAAATATAGCATCAAAAAATTCGTCCCCAACGCTGTCAGATGGTAATGTGTCCAAAAGACTGGCGCTAGGCTGGGCTACTTAATCTCAGCCCAAAGTAAAAGCCGGCTCTTGGGTCACGGGAAGTGTCAACCAGCCGTTTCGAAATTTCTTTGAAAAGGTTGTGAGCACAAAGGCTCAACCCCAAACGGGTCGAAAATATAGTTACCAATAAGGTAACTATATTAGTGCCGCTTGCGGTTGTCTGCAGCCGCAACGGCAGCGCCAGCACAACACGATGAACTAGGAAGATGGGATGACGCAAGAGTATCGACACAGGTTGCGTCCCACACTAAAGGCCTACCCATCTTCCAAGGAAACAAAGACATGCTGTCGGGTCTTTTGCCATCGTCACGTCCGAAGCCATTGGGTTCTAATACGGCTGGAACGCCGACGGTGACGAGAGCTCGTTGGATTATGTCGTTTAAATTAACGTGTCGTGCAAAACGGCCTGCACTGCGGCTACAAGAGAGGCCGTGGTGCCCGAGGTTGTTGACAACTTCACCACAGTGACAGCGATGAGGAGAACAACAAGGGACTCCTAAAAGTAAAGAAACAGCGAGGCGAAAAGTGGTGTCGTCGAACAAAGTGCCTAAGCAAAATAAGTTCATTAAAAATATTGTACAACATACTGCACTTCTAATTAAAAGTTCTCCACAAGAAAGACACTTGAACTGCCAAACTGTTGGGGATGACAACCCTCTGAGCTGATTAAATTTAGAATCACAAAAATACTCCAGTTTGCGCAAAATTGCTCAACTTTTCGCTGAAGTACAAAGTTAATTGAAACATAGATTAATCTTTTTATTTCAGTATGTATTTACTGAAATAAAATGATATTTAAAGATTGGTGCATAATATCGTTTTATTACCCAATATGGGTAATAAAACGATAAACATACATCTCCACTAAGCTGCCTAACCAATGTTGGAACGAAGTTCCTTATCACGCGTTGCGAAAGGGGGCCAGATGGAAAAAATTAAGACCAAAAGTTGTAACGACACTTTTTGCTATAGTTGTAAGCCGTGCGGCGTGCGCGTGTTTCTCTGTCTGTCTCTCTCTCTATCTCTCATAAAAAGCAAGCCAGTTGTGTTGACAAGCCAATTATTACTAAAATTGAGTCGACTGATTAAGTTTATATTAGATTATATTTGTTAATAATAAAAAAAATATTATTATAGCTTAAAAAAAAAATACAATTCCTTCACTAATTAATAATAAGAACTTCGTTCCATCCGGGTGTCCCTTGACACCTCTCAAGTTTTTTTTTTTAAATAAAATCTTCCACCCCAGTAATGATTTTTAGGAATCATGAAACGAACGCTACAGTATACTAGAATATAATCTACAAATCTGACTCAATTTACAATTTTCCAGCACAAACATGTTTGCCTCAGAATTTTAGCTTGAAGCATGTTTTGCTTCGTGTAAGGCAAAATTATTATACGACGTTTTCCGTCGCACAAATACGGTTAGTTAGGTAAAATGGCTGCCATGTGATACACTAGCTTAATTGCGAAGCTACGATGCCGTAGTGCTCATAAAAGATAGTTTGTGTGTCTAAGGTAACTTATAGGCGCCTTTATAGTTACGACAGGTTTATTTTGTAAGTGTAGTGGATCCCTGCCAGGGTTGGGGAATTTGTTCGAAAGAGTCACCGCGGCCCTGGAACGCAAAGGGAGGAACACGGATGGGTTTTAGTCAGTACGCGTCATTTGATGATTTCTCATCCTTAAAAAATAGTGTATGGATTGACACTATTATGTCGTTTTATTTTCTGTTTTGTCCTGTACGTTGAACATGACTTTTATAAATCTATTAGATACTCTCTAGCGACTGTAATTAAAAAATATATGAAAACTTTAAAAATACAAGTTTCTAATTTATTTTTTTAGTTGTTAACTAAAGTTTTAATTGCAACTTGCTTGCTTGTTAGTTAACAACTTAGTGCTGATTTCTCAATAGTCTGATAATTTTTAACTGAAGAATAAATATGGCTGTTTGACACGTTTTCAATACAAAAGCTGTCAAACCGCCATTTTTATACCTCTGATATCATTCACTCATATCTGACTATTGAAAAATCGGCCCTTAAACAAATAAATTAGAAACTTGATTTTTTTTAAGTTTTCATACATTTTTGATGTGACAACGTCTGAACGATGAACGCCGGCTGTACGCACAAATAAGGATGACTCATTGTCCCGTTATGCTCATTGTAACGTTACGCTCATTGTAACGTTACGCTCATTGTAACGTTGCGAACATTGTTTACTTAGAGGTTTGAAATTAATTTACTTTGAAATTAAGTATATTGTATGAAATCGTATGTTTTCTTATGACGTTGTCACGTTAAACTATTGTCCGTAAACCGACTTTACAGACAACCAATTTTGTTTTTTTGGCTTCCGAAAAAAAACGGAACCCTTATAGGATCACTCGGGTGTCTGTCTGTCTGTCTGTCCGTCCGTCCGTCCGTCTGTCACAGCCAGTTGTCTCCGGATCCACTGTATCGATTCTGTTGAAATTTGGTACACATATGGACTTTTGTGACCCAAACACGGATGCGTTACCATTAAATTTTTAGTATGGGTGTCACTTTTGGGGGACAAACTAGAAAATTTAAAAAAAGTTTTTTGAACAATATCGTGTGACATATCAAATGAAAGGGTTTACTGTGCGGGTTTTAATTATATATTTTTCATAATTTTAAAATAAATGGTTTTGAAGTTATTCAAGAAATTAGACGAAAAATGACCATTCCCCTCCTTATCTCAGAAACTTCTGAGCATAAAATTTTGAAAAAAATGGAGATAATAGATCTTTACCTAAAGATTACAGGAAAACCTATTAGAAGTCTGTAGTGTTAAAATAACATGTTAAAAAAATTAAATTCGTTCGGAACTCTTTGCACGCGAGTCCGACTCGCACTTGGCCAGTTTTTTTAACTACATTCGCTAGCGAGTATAGATTGATAAAATTCATGGTATACGTACTGTATACAAATTTCCGTGAATGCTATGAAACTTGTGTGTAGGGAAACTTGTATTGAGTAACTTTTGTTGTTTAATGCATACATTTGAAGATTTTCTGTCACAAATATATCATGACCATTGCTTGTCACTAATTAATAAATTATAACCATTGTCACTAACGTATAGTTTCTTACTCGATAGTTAGGGACATCAGAACGAAAACCAGCCCAGTAGTTCTCCATTCAGGATGACATTGTGACTACAGAACACGTTGTTCGGGTCAACGACCACTGATTGTGTATATTTCTGAACAAGTCTACATATCAATACTTCACACGCTCGCAAAAAATATTTAATCCTGTAACTATTTGGTTGTAACAATCATCATCATGTCAGACGTCCACTGCTGGACATAGGCCTCCCGGACCAAGTGTCGCCACAACAACGTCAACCGATCCTGAGCGTCCCGCATCCATCGGCTACTCGCGACCCCCGCCAGCTAGTCTATACTGTAAATAACTATTACGATATCGAGCTTCATCTGAGTGACAAAGCTCACAAAGTGAGATTTATTACACACAACATAAAGGTCTTTGTTTAAACCCAGGTACTGCAGTGCGTCTGCAATGTTTGCGGATGGTTCCATCGATGATTTCTTCTCCATCGTTAGGAAAAGAACTGCAGCGATGATGAGCAGGGTCCGTGGTAGCAACAACACTGTCCTCAGAATGTCAGCGTGCAAAATAGATAGTCCATTTACTGTGTACTGGGCAAGTGTACATCTGCACAGAAATAGGAAATAGATTTTAATTTTTGTGTCCTTATTTTGGTTACTAACAAATTACTAGCACCTTATTATTTTTATTTGTGTGTGTATTATTAACAACTATACTAACGCTGTGATTGTAACATATGGACTTATGTCTGCAATAAAGATAAATTATTATTTATTATACGAATTTGATACTCACCTCGGATTCCGCTGTCGAGACGCGAAAATGTTACAGAATAGGGGTATATGTTGTCGGTTTACCTTGTGGGAGGCCTTCCAACGCTGCGTCTAACAAACGTTATAATAATAGATACTGAAGAAGACTTTTCTAAAAAACATTGCTAGATTAGGCCATCAAACAAATTTGTAGCAGTGACAATGATTTCGCTGTTGCTAGATGGATTCGTCCTTACGCCAATACGATGTAATTGCAGACATTTACTTCAATACTACATCCACAGACTTAAGACACCCGCAGACAGGCGTGACCGAACAAAGGTATGTCTTGGAAAAATACGGCCAACCAAAAATTTTGAAGGCATCCAAATAAAACTATTTCTATAAAATATTTATTTTATTTAAAAAATGGCAGCCTGTTATTAGTCTTGAGAATTTAAAAATGAATTACAACAGTTTAATTGAAAACATTTCTGCTTATTATCCTTTAAAACTAGAGCTTTTTTTTTAACTGTACTTTACTTCATATTTCTTGTGGTCTCAAAGTACCACTCAAAAACAATATAAGTGGAGTCCGGGACCGCGGTCCTAGTCCCGAAATCCCCTCGACCCGCGATATTTTTCACAGATTTTTTTCTATGGACGTACAGGCAAAAGGAAAACCAAACGAAAAATTTTACCTACTAAGTTCAAGGTTGTACGAGTACACCAACGTCTCGAACTTTACCTCAAAAATCCTAGTCTAAATACTTAATATATAAAGCTGAAGAGTTTGTTTGTTTGCTTGAACGCGCTAATCTCAGAAACTGCTGTTTCGATTTAAAAAATTCTTTCAGTGTTAGATAGCCCATTTATCGAGGAAGGCTATAGGCTATATATCATAACACTAAGACCAATAGGAGCGGAGCAAACGAAGTTGCGCGGGTCAACTAGTCATGTATAAAATTCTTCCGTTACTGAGTGAGTGACTGACCGACAACGCACAGCCGAAACTACTGATCGTAGAAAGCTGAAAATTGTCATGTAGGTTCCTTGGGAAGTGTAGGGAGCTTTAAGTAAGGATTCACGAAATTTCTACAGGCACGGAATAAAACGAAATTTGCGCGTACGAAGTCGCGGGCAAAATCTAGTAATTTGTTTTAGTATTTATTTTTTCTTCTTTCAGCGGCTTTGCCCGCGTGATCCCTAGGGAACATACTCTCGGGATATATATAGCCTATGTGTTATTCCAGACTATAATCTACCTCTGTGTCAAATTTCATGAAGATCCTTTCACGCGTTCTGACGTGAAAGAGTAAAAAACATCCATCCTCACAAACTTTCGCAATTATAATATCTATACTAATATATAAAGCTAAAGATTTTTTTTGTTTGTTTGCTTGAACGCGCTAGTCTCAGGAACTACTAGTCCGATTTGAAAAATTCTTTCAGTGTTAAATAGCCCATTTGTCGAGGAAGGCTATAGGGAATGGGAAATTCCTACGGGAAGGGGAAAAAAGGGGATATGCGCGTACGAAGTCGCGGACAATTAGGATTGGTTGTATTGTCGCATAGCCAGTCTTTATATAAATAGTGCTAGGCGATGAGCTGAAAAATATTGTAAAAAAAAAATGGAAAAATAAATATATTTTGTGTACGTGACTTCGGTCACCTAAACTAAACGTATACCGATTACAATAGTATAGGTAGACTGTGTTAGTATTGTCGTTTGAGTAATGTGGTGGCCAACACAAAGGTGACTAAGTGCTGATTATTTTCAGGATTATGGTATTCGTTCGGAAGAGTCACCGCGGCCCTGGAACGCACAGGGCATTAGGAGGAACACGGATAGGATTTAGTCAGTAAGAGTCTGAAATTCCCTTCCGTGGCCGGGTCTAAAACGGCCACTTTAGCAGAATCTTCCAGCACATCAAGCTACCCGAAACCGTCAAATTTTACCAATCAACCTTGAACCTTATGCGTTAGTGATGAAGATGAAATTTGTCATATTTTTGTATGATTATGATCCTTGTATTTTATGATTCTACTAAAATGGCCGTTTTAGGTCCGCTGCTCCGCCCAGAGCGGGAGGAGTCATTTGATGATTTTCCATCTTTGGACTGATTATTTACTTTTCAAAATACTTTTTTTGGAATTAAAACCTGCTATTGTAGTTTACTTTGTGTAAGTATCATTAAAATTCAGCAGTTTCATTCCTTTTATTTACATGAATATATATTTTTTTATAAAAATTATAGTCTGGATTAGTATATACTCATAGGAGTATGTTCCTTTGGAATAATTTCCGATATTCCCGCGGACAGAGTCGCTGGAAAGAGCTAGTAATTAATAACATAATACATTTCAGTCATCTTACAAACGCGGCCCACTAAATGTACCCGACATAAACTACATCTAGGCGCGACTACTTAAAAACAATTATGCATTATGATAATAAGTACAATAAAAATAAATAATGCATTAAAATTATGTTACACCATGTTAATAATGTTGACGTATCAAAACAATGTCAACCAACGTTCCATTCCGCGCCGTCCTTTGAACACAAGGCTCGGACTGCACTCGCTCCTGGATGTTTCAAACTGCGTCATAATAATGAATAACATTTACATTTTCTATTTATTACTTAATTTGTGATAGGTTTGCTCTTGACTCTAGTCTAGGTCAGTTTGGAAACGCTTAGTGCGAATTGGTGGACTAGTAACGATGTAGGGATGGTAAGATGCAGTGCATTTGGATGTCCGATGGTAGAAGGGGGCCGGTGGGATGAGGTCGTGGAGTTCTTGGGCACACTCACCGAAATACAATCTGTCGAAGACCGACAAGCAGGCAATCTTACGGCGATGAGCCAAGCTATGTAGCTTGGCATCCACCAGTTTTACGTCACCGATGAGTCTCTTAGCTCTGCGTTCCACCGAGTCAAGCGCGGCAAGCTGATACTTAGCTGAGCCATCCCAAAGGTGGCTTCAATACTCCATGCAGGATCGGACTTGCGCTTTATATAGGGTTAAAAGCTGTCCAGGCCTGAAGTATCGCTTCACCCTAAATAAAACAAAAGGTTAAAATTATATATATATGGCCGAGTATATCTCAACGAGCCACTGTACTCTGAAAGGGACGGTTGTCCTCAACTATCCATCTCGCTCTATCTCCTGTAAATGTGTTTCCATCCTTGTTTCTCCAAGCGCCCATCACGACTTATATTGATGTTCAGTGTTCATTCTTTAAGTTTAAACTATAGCTTTTTCTTGTACTTTGCTTGCGTGAATCTAGGATAATTGTAATTCTTTTTATTTATAAACCATCCTTTCTTCTTTACTAATATTATAAATGCGAAAGTAACTCTCTCTGTCTGTCTGTCTGTCGCGCTTTCACGCCAAAACTACTGAAAGGATTTCAATGAAATTTGGTACGCAGATAGTCTAGAGCCTGAGAAAGGACATAGGCTACTTTTTATCCTGGGAGTATGTTCCCTAGGGACTACGCGGGCGAAGCCGCTGGCAGAAGCTAGTCTAAAATATTTTGTCATTGTGATTTCAACTACTGCTTTTCGTATTTCTCCCATCTTTTGCAAGATTTATTAAAAAAGGAACTATTAATTATTACAAAATATGTATATTAAGTGTACTTTTTTATATCTCTGAGAATAAAATTCTGAGATAAATTTATTTAAAAAAAAAATCGTTAAAAAGCGTAAAAAAATAAGCTTCGTAGACATCAAAACCCCTAAAACGGACTTATTTTTCATCCAATCAACGCTATTTACGACAAAATACTTTTCTTACTTTCGGAATTCTTCGGCAAAGTTCGGCAAAAACTTTCGCATCACTAACACCAAAAAGAAAGCAAAACATAAGAGTGTTATTTTACTTTTTATACTTATTTGTTGAGTAACTTTTTTATGTTTTTTTTAAATATTATAAGCTTAGCGGCTTCGACACCTAAAACAAACAAACAAAATACTTCAAATTTTGATCCATTCACTTAAAGGGCTTCCCTTGTCCCAACAATAAAATGTACTTGAATAAAAATACAAAACAACTTCTAAGAAAATAAAACATAAAATATTTTAGAAGCGTACCTATATTTGGGCTATGAAAAAGTTAAGCACTTTGTCAATAGTACATTGTATCGCCAAGTCGCGTGCAGATGCCATCTTTTCAAACTTCTAAATGGTGGCAAAATACTGGAGTCAGTGCAACTTGAAACTCGAATAGTTCTCGGAGAACGAACCTTTTAGTTGCAAGAGTTTGAAATGGCTGCTAAAATATACAGGTAAAACACAACACACAGGCTAAAACTACAAGAAATATCTACGCAATACCACTATTGCGTAGATATTTCTTGTAGTTTTAGCTTGTATTTTGAACTTCTTTATGTCACTTTGCCTTTGCCACCAAAGGCAAAGTGACATAAAGAAGTTCAAAATACCTACACATTAGTGGCAGCGACAAAGTGAGATTAAGAAGTTTGAAATACCTACACATTAGTAGCAACGACAAAGTGGCATTAAGAAGTTCGAAATATCTATACATTAATGGCAACGGTAAAGTGACATTAAGAAGTTCGAAATACCTGAACATTAGTGGCAGCGACAAAGTGACAATAAGAAGTTCGAAATAAGTGCTCATGTCCATCCACAGAACGAAATGCGGGACAGATAAAAGACTTCCGTAGACAATGCGACATCGATGCGATGACGACTAGTTTTGGCAGACATTGATCAGAACACGCTTTGACTTACAGTAAAATCTCTAAAAAGGCGGCTTCCTATCGTTGTCGGATTGTCACGTCGCATCTGTGTCTGGAAGTGTTATTTTATATTTTACTTAAACTGCCCCACTTCTAGTAAAAATCTCCACCAAGACGACAATCGAGCGATTCCAAAGAGAGCTTATAAAAATAAAATCATAAAACGAGTCCTCCCTATTTTTCCCTAATACATATTTTATTCTTGTATCGCAATGCTGATTCAAACTGCGAGGATAAAGTGGGATTACCCTGCGTTCGGCTTACCGGTGACGTATTTATTCTAACAGTATGAATCTGTCCCATTCCTTGTAAATACTCTACGTTGTGTCTCAGTTTGTGTAACGGTATAAACAAAAACATTTAAAAAAAACTCCAATCATTACACTTGTGAAAAGATGTGGAATAATTCAAATGGATTTTCATCGAGAGTTCGGATAGGAATATGAGTGTGACGTGCATTGCAATATATTTTCCGATTTTCAATTAATATTCGAGGTTGACTTAAAAAAATACATCGTTTCATAAATAAATTGTGCACCAGGTTTAATTAAAACTTGAGCAGAAATAGAACTACGAAGCATGTGAAGGAAATAAAGACAGAATGAACAATTATTGGATACTCAAAAATAAGAGAAACCTTGTACTCCTAAATTTTCCGTTCCGGAATTATCCTGGGATTACTAACAGCGGGGGATAAACCGATTCCGCGTGGAAAATGCAGATAGGAATTCAAAGGAGGTCTTGATTGCGTAATTGTTTGTCTACCCCCTCGAAAAGGGGGGGATGATCGAATTCACGTTATTTAGCGGAACTTTCCAATGCTTTGTCATTGTTTGAAATGTTTGAGTAACTGTATTTTCTCGATTCGTTTCGCTTGTTTTCCAATTGATGAAGTTGGTATTCAAGCTAGTCAGTAAAACTGTAGAAATAAAAGTACTATCCGCATGCCTGTTTTCAAAAGGAATCATTTGGAAAATAGGTAGTTTGTGATTTTACTTTAACTACCCATGTTCATAAAATACTTTTATGTTAGTGGAAACGTCGACAAAAGAGCGCAACGGTATTTTGTTGACAAAAAACCTTTTGGAGAAAAATTAATACCGCATACAGAATTTAATACCGTCTCTTTTGATGCACATATACGCCTGTGGAATGAATATGGCAGTAGTGAATGGTCAGCTTTTGTATTCACAGAAAACTGTTTTTACAAAAAAAACCTATTTATTATTTAAATTAAATTTTGGAAGTCGGTGTTTTCGTGTGGTTTCTACTTACTAATGAGGTACTTTTTAGTGCTAGCCCCTAAAAATTCCAACCAGTTCATACCTATTTGGCTGTTCATCTCCAAAGTTCTTCATCACATCTTTATGAAAATTTAAATGGGACTATTTCGGGATAAACTTCTTACGAATAAAGAAAATAATATCCGAATTGACAACCGCCTCGTTTTTGAAGTCGGTTAAAATATGACAATCAGCCATATTTATTCTTAAGTTATAAAATTATCTGACTTTTGGAAAATTAACCTGCTTTAATATAAAAGCATGACAACGAAATATTCGGTTACGGTCTCTGTGCACTTGACAGGACTGAGGTAAACATTAACCCAAACACGACCGCAGTGCACCCCAACGTCCCCATTCGAGGCTAAATTGATGCAAGCTCAAATATTAATACAAACTACCAACACACTCGCTGACAAACTACACAAGTGGCTTAAATTGGACCCACATCAGCGTTATTGCAAGCTGTCAAATGTGCTACATTGTGGACAGAAAATGCCCGAAATAGTCATCACGTCTTGTGTCTGACCGCTGGCCTCAAATGGGGCCAAGACAGCCACGTCCGTGCGGCATGTCAATGGGTCAATCTGTGAGATGAGAGATATTTGCGGACTATCTCGGAATATTGCATGTATTTTGGGAGTTAGGTGTTTAGATTTGCGCTGCTCCGCTTAGCACTGGGCTAACTGTCTAGTCTAAGGCTAATGGTTAACTACTGTGGTGTACTGATGTACAATAGATAATTAAATTATATAATAACACAGATATCGGCTCACTAGTTCATGCACGCGTCTTCACTCCCTGACAGCAGTCATACGACTGGCCCACGTCACTGGGCCCCCCGCTGGAAAGTCGCAGGAAAGCAAAATACGCAATTTCATTTACTTGGCTGACAAACCAAATACGTCATCTATGTAAATTAATTCTAGCTATTTTGATTTAAAAGTCAAACTTCAAAACCGATTTTGATGAAATTTAAATGTGGCTAATCGGAAAGTATATCCTTTCACATGACACAAGAATTTTTCAAATCGGTTCATAAATGACGGAGTTATGAGGTAACAAACATAAAACATACAACCGAACTGAGAACTTCCTCCTTTTTTGAAGTCGGTTAAAAACCGCTTAGCCTGTAGCCACGAAGCGATTTAAGCGCTATTGACGCAATACACCCAAACGGAACGTACAACATTGATACGATCAAGCACGGAAAGGAAGCGAGGAATTTAAAATTGCAGACAACCTGAATGAAGGAACTGTTGCCGTAGATCAATGTGGCCTGAAGTCTGATTGGTTAATTCTTGGCTTGACATGTAGGTGGACATAGACACTTGTTTGGTTTGACTAGCTCATGCCAAGTTGCAGATGTTTGTTGGGATTAGTCGCAGCCAATGCGTTCAATGTTGATTTGCAAAACAACACGCACGAAGTCGAAGGCAAAAGATGTTGACGATATGGTTAGCGCGTTAGCGCAGTTGGTCGTGTGTTCCATTCCCGTACGGAACAAGTATTTATTAATAATAATTAATAATTCTCGTTGGGCAGCTGGATCAAGGGCTTGATCCAGAAAGCAGTACTCCTGGACACGGCGCGTATAGTGAGGAGGTTCCTCTCTCGGGAGCCCTGACCACCGGTAACTTGGACCCTGTTCCCGATACCGGTGGCGCTACTATTTTTTTTAACTGAATAAATGGAATAATAATAATATAATTTATTCACCAAAAAATTTGTCCAAATTCATATTTGTAGGTCTAGATAGTTAATGGCTTTTTTTAAATATTGTAGATAATTTTAAATACCCTGACTCCTAAACTAGGTGTATGTGCCTGTGACTTAGGAGTCAAAAAATATTTGAATGGTCCACAGACAGTTGTTCCGGGTCTGGCTGCTTGTGTATGTGACTCTGTATGTTTGTAAACTCAGCCACCATACCTGCAGCAGAAAATCCTAGATGGGGCAAAGTTTAAAAAAAATGAAAAAAAACCTCTGGAAGACCTTTTAAAAACATCAGTGCTATGGTAGGCGCCTGATAAATGTGCAATAACGGTCATTGACCCAGATACATGTATTTACTTTTTTAATAACAAGAAGAGAAATAAAGACATGAAGCTGTCCTGTCTCGACTTATCGTGATCCTTTACGTTCTCTAGTTATGAAAAACGGTTCATAATTTAATATTCGGGTGTCTACGAAGGGATATTAGGGAAGGTCAGTGTACTTTATTACAAGTTTATCTGGCGCCTACCGGCCTGGGAATCGACCTTGCTCAGCAATTGCGCTTGCGGCCAACGAACCAGCCGTCAAAGAAAATCATTAAAAATAAAATCCTTAAATAACAACTTTCAAACTCCCATTCTATTCATCATCTGCCTAGACTATTCCATTATATATTGGGGTCGGCTTTTTTCCATTCAAACCGGATTCAGCTCAATACCAGTATTTTACGTGAAGCGGCTGCCTACCAGACCTTCACAACCCATTAATTGGGTAACACGGTACATCTTGGCAGGACTGGAGTCAGATTTACTGCCTTCTGACAATCCGTAACGACTACCAAAAATCTACAAATAACAGCCGGGACCAACGGCTTAACGTGCTTTCCGAGGCATGGATTAAACTTGTATGTTAAGACCCATCCACAGACTAACCTTGGCAAGCGTTGCTTGACCTTGAAGATCCACCCGTGCGGCTGATATTTTTTAGCCACGAGCTCCTCCCATTCTATTATCCAATAAAAATCCAAATCCCATTTTATTACCTATCCAGTGAAAATCTAATCGACGAGTTTCTCTTTATATCTATACTAGTTGACCCGTGCAACTTCGTCTGCGTCACAATTTTCATTACTGCTCCGCTCGTATTGGTCTTAGCGTGATGATATATAGCCTATAGCCTTCCTCGATAAATGGGCTATCTAACACTGAAAGAATTTTTTAAATCGGACCAAAAGTTCCTGAGATTAGCGCGTTCAAGCAAACAAACAAACAAACTCTTCAGCTTTATATATTAGTATAGATTATACTAATATTATAAAGAGGAAAGATTTTAGTTTTTTGGATGCAACGAATAAACTTAAAAACTGCTGGACCGATTCGAAAAATACTTTCAGCAATGGATAGCTACATTATCAGGGAGTAAACATAGGCTATATTTTATCCCCGTACTCCCACGGGAACGGGAACTTAGCGGGTGAAACGGCGTGACGTCCACTAGTACATAAATATCTAGAAAATCTGACGTAAACTACAGACAATTTACAAAAACACAATACACTTATTCGTCGATGCACTCCGCCACATCACTGTAATCCGAAAACGTGCCATAAGACTGATAAGAAGAATTTCATTTGCAGCCGAAAAAATACTCTTCCGCAGTTAAAAATACAAGTTACACATGGTCGGATTGGCTCGTACGTTTGACCCCGATCCGTCCGTATTCGCGCAATAAACTCTAACCCAGTCAGAAATGCCGTATTTTTAGAGCCGGCTGTGGCCCAAAAGCAAACTGAGTCGGGAACTGAATTGAAAGGATTGGATGCGGCAATTTGGGAAATAAGTGTTTGATTTGATATTGACCGCGGCATCGCTCTCATTGTAATAAATTTTCTGAAATAAAGCCTACTATATCCAGAGTTTTTTCTATATCCAAATTCATAGAGTAATAAATTTACTTTTGCATAAATAATATTTGATAAGGTATAGGGATAGTGGTTTTCAATTTCCAATCATGGATGAGTCATTCAAGATTCCAATAGCGCCTAATTTTTTGTCGGCAACCAAATTTTTCAGGCAACAGTGTCTTACGTTTACAAGATATGCGGCCGAAAACGTACTGAACAGCTGCTTTTTTGTGTTTTTGCTTAAATCATTTCTTCGATGGAAGGAAAACGTATGAAAAAAAAAATGGCCAGTCATGAAAAGAAAAAAAAAACAGTTTATATGTATAATTGAGTCCTTTAACTCTACTCTTTCACCGTCGCAACTTCGGGTATTTTAAGTGTCAAACTACTTAAATAAAAAGTTTCATCATCTTATACAATTCAATGCCAACAAAAAACTGTTAACATAATTTGAATTTAATTCACCGTTTCGGTCAAAAAAACAATAAACAATTGAATTTTTTGTGCACCGTCTGTCGCAGAGGAAATCCTGTACTTTTTAATTAACTGAAACTTTATGTACAGAGGTCAATCGAAGAGTGGAAAGGTCATGTGTCATGACTTGATCGTCACTTTAGAACAGGGTTTCTTAAAGTGGGGTCCAGTGTGTATCAGGGGTCCGCAGAAGGTCAGTCTGTAAACATATTTATTAGGAAATGGTGTAGTAAACTCGACAAGACGCATTGTCGCTGTTGGGAGGCGAATTCAATAGTATTCAATACGTAATTACTGCGCGCTGTCTTAATTAATACCTATCGGCCACTCAGCTCAGGATGTCGGTACTTGCTACTACGTATCTTTGCGAGGCACTGTTCTCGGTTCTGGTGTCAATAAAAACAAAACATCGCAGTTCTTCATCAAGGATTCTTTTAGCACTATTTTTGGGTTCTGTACCTCAAAAGGAAAAATCCGGAACCCTTATAGGATCACTTTGTTGTCCATCCGTCTGTCTGTCAAGACCGTTTATCTCGGGAACGCGTGATGGTATCGAGTTGAAATCAAACCATATACCAAGGTCTATGGCCCCTTGCAGCTGTGAAAAAAACAAACTTCTGTATTAACGTAAAAAAAGAAACGGTCGTTTATGCCGCAATAAACGTATATTTCGACACTCTCAAAGGAATCAAAATGTATAGGGTATTTCGCGTTGACCTAGAAATATGAAATTTGGCAAATAATACTGTCTTATACAAGTAGGTATAAGGAAAAGTCTGAAAACTATACATTTGTAATTAAATCATAAAAAATATAGCCTTTATTTATAGTAATTTGTAGCTGAAATTTGTACGAAACCCTCGATGAGCGAGTCAGACTCACACTTGGCCGGTATTTTTTTATTTGTTGCCTTTATGACCAACCAGTATTTGTGTCAATAAATAAACAGAATAGAATACTCTTTATTATGTACACCAATATGTGCCTATAATGTTGTATAAATGCCTTCTCCAATTCAATTTCTTTTCAAATCTCCACGTACTATCAATTCTAAAGTACTTGCATTACAAGCGCTTATCCTTGATCCACGTCATACAGGGCCCGATTCACAGAACCGCAGATGTTTTCAACTGAAGAGTTTTCATAGAGGAAAACCGTTGTGCAATAAATATTATTGCAAGACGATTCAAGACAAGGAATTCTGATTGGCTTTATAATACTTGTGTGGCGTTATTTATATACACGGAACTGATCAAGATTCTAACCAAAGGAATTATTATTGAATGTGGGAAAGACGAATATATCGTTTTAGTTGTTGTAATAATTAAGGACGTAAAACTATCATGAATCGACATCTAGTTTGTAATAGTACAGGAACATAATATTGTTGTGTGTAAAGATTGTAATGATGTGCTATGAAACGTTTATCTAAAAATAGTGGTGCATGTAAAATATATTTTAAAATACAGAATTTTACGTGGATTATATTTTAAAATACAGAATTTTACGTAGTTTTCATTCGAAATTATTTTATTATTATTGCGATTGAAAATAATAATTCGCATTTAGTGGCCCTAATTTGGAAATATGCGTATTATGCAGTGCACTGCTTTTGCACTAATCCCAAAAAAAAAACTATTATTTTTGACTTCTCCCACATACTTTCTATTTCTCGTTATTTCAGTAGTCGCTCCCGTTTAGGCGCCAGATAATTTTGCAAAAATGTAGTTGATCTTTCTCTAATATCTCTTCTAAGGTACCCAAAAAGCCTATATAAATAATGTAATTTTTAACTGATTTCCAAAAAAGAAGGAGGTTCTAAATTCGGTGTGTATTTTTTTATGTCTGTGATTCTTTTTTAGTTCGATGATACTTGTCATTTGGTTCCGTAAAAAACTAATTCAGTTTGGCTCAGTAGTTTTTATTTTATTTTAAAATAACCTTATTTTCGGAAGTCGGTGTTAAAAAACAAAGATACAAAACCAAAAACACCGACTTCCGAAATTAAGGTTATTTTATACTTTATAGTGTTTTGTTTGGAAGCCGGTTATATTTTTTTGTTCATTACTAGAAAATATTAAGCATGACGATAGATGTCAATTCAGGACAGCTGGTATTTGAAATTATGAATGTAAATAAATGTATGGGTCAATGAAATAATATTTTAATGTCACCTATCGCAATGTTAAAAAATATCGCTGAAACTACTCAAATTCATAATTCCTGTTCCCAACCTCACTTTGGGTTGGGAACAGGAATGAATAATTTGCTTTGATATTGAGCAAAGCTAAATACATATCTCACAAACAAACTCAAAGGTTCATATTCAAACATAAGTTGCAGTTTACTTATCGTGAGTAAGAACGTCGTTAACCTATTTCTCCCCGGCTCTTGGACTAGCTGCGATTATACGAAGTGATGTTATAGTACAAGAGTTGCCCTGTTTGTTACAAAAGAGGTTAACGTGGAAATTAATTCTTTGTCCTCCTTGGGATGTGGTTCAGCGAAGGAAAACTTGTCGAGCTTGGTTTTGTTAAGTATTACAGTTGTCAAAAAATAAAAGGCCCGTTTTGACAGCAGTATACAACATTGCTTTACTGGTAAGTTTGAAAGAGACATAAAAATAAATCTCTTTTGCACTTAGTGGTAAAGCAATCTTCTATCACTCTCTACTCAGCTGTCAAATCGGACTTCTGAGATTTTGGTGACTTTAAGATACAGTACTGTTCTTGAAAAACTGAAAAAAAACTGGTTTATAATAAAAGGCTAAGAACCTTTGTGGCATAGCGGCTCCACCGCCACTTTGATTTCTTTTCAAAGTTGTTCGATCTAACATGTATACAGGGTTATTTGTAAAACACCAGCAACCTCTTAGGCAGTGAAAGTACACATGATTATAAACAACTTTTACTTTGAGACCTGAAAAAAAAAATATCAGCTGTTTCATGCAAAATGCAATATTTAGCCAATGAAAATGTATAAAACAGCTGATATTTTTTTCGAGTTTTCAGGGTTGTTCTCAAAGTAAAAGTCGTTTATAATTATGTGTACTTTTACTGCCTAAGAAGTTTTTGGTGATTAACAAATATCCCTGTAGAGGACACTTCAACAAACAAATCAAATGTTAGGAACATGGTGCCCTAAAGTGTCACGTGCCGGGATATTTTGGAGTAAAGTAACCATGTGACAAACATGACAAGGTATCATTAAAAATGACTTAATTATGTTCATAATTATGAAAAAAGTTCGAACTCCTTTCAACAAGTCAGTGACTATGTACCGGAAAGGAGAATCGAAGAAATATTAACCAATCATATCAGTCAAAATTCCAGTGACTCACGTGGTGCGGAGATTTTATGCAATTCCATTGGTTAAAATTTGTCCGTTTCTCCGCTGTAGTGCCTCGCTCCGCTACAATGTACAGGCAGCCTAAAGGGCTGAAGTAGGGGGTGGAAATTGTTTGTACTAAATCTGCGAAGACAAAGTCACGGGCGAAGTGCTAGTAGATCTAATTTTTACTTCAGTAACAGCAGAAAAGATCTTTCTCAGTCCTGCCTAGACTAATGGGTAAACTTCAAAGTCTTCCAAATCACTTTCAAAGTACTTTCATATAGTTTCCGACTTCAGAAACTGTTGGAGCTACAAACGCTGTATAAAGTATTATTAATTGCGAACTTGGGCTAGAAAATGGAACTCGGAAAATCTAGTTTTTTGTACTTAAAAAGCGTTTAAATTCAATTTACAATATCGTCTCGGACAGGCAATTTCGTAAAGCTTAATTTCGGGTTAAAAATGGGACAAGCCCGCCACACATTCCCAACCACTGCAACTCTTGAAAGCCAGAATCAACAGTGACGACCACCACAAAAACGTTGAGTCAGTGAAGCCCGACGAGTCCCAGAGAAACGATTCAACTGCTGCTGTGCTGATTCTGCTGCTGGACTGCTTTTTTAATTTCTGGTTGTGTTATTTGTTCGAAAGAGTCACCGCGGCCCTGGAACGCAAAGGAGGAACACTGATGGGTTTAAGTGACTTAAACCCATCAGTGTTCCTCCTTAAGAGTCTGACACTCTCTTCCGCTCCGCCCAGAGCGGGAGGAGTCATTTGATGATTTTCCCATCATTTTAACATATTTTTCAAATTCCTCGGGAATAAATAATTTGAAAAATAGGTATTTGAAGAAACTATTGCCGATGCGTCGCACTGCGCCCTATCAAGTAAACTGCAAAAGCGACAACTGCAGCTCAGGGTGATTTTTACCTATAAAAACCTTGACTAAAAGACGTTTTGTATTCTGCTGCTTTCTTCTTCAACACTGGACTGATCTAAAAAAAACATATTTCAAAATTTAGAGGAAGACTATGTCTATGCTTCTAATATTTTCTATTTTGTTAAATTTATCAAGTTGACAGTCGTCTGAACATGGCGGTAAAAACAGGCTGATTTTTACCTATAAAAACCTTGACTAAAAGACGTTTTGTATTCTACTGTTTTCTTCAAAACTGGACTGATCTAAAAAAAAAATATATATCAAAATTTAGAGGAAGACTATATCTATGCTTCTATTATTTTCTATTTTGTTAAATTTATCAAGTTGACAGTCGTCTGAACATGGCGGTAAAAACGGGCTGTTTTTTCTAAAATAAAATGATAGAGGCACGTATGAATTCGATCTAGATTTTTCGGAAAAAAAAAATCATCGCTCTAGCAGCACTGTCCACGAAGAAAACAGCGGAATGCGTTTGTATGGAGAAAGGCCCAAGAGTTACCGACCCGCGTCCTCTCTTAAAAAAAACCATCATATCGGTAATTGTGGAAGCTCGACCTAAACGATTGAATACCCACATTCTATAAAAATTACAATTTCGAACATTATTGCCGGAGCTAACAGTTAATACAGTGTAGTGTAAAAAAACTACAACAGAACTTTTCCTCGTGAGTGTGCATATATCTACACAAAACGAAGTTAAAGCCGGAAATCGGTTACTTCGTTTTGTGTCGATACGCCCTTTTACGATAGCAGAATACTAGGTACTATGTAATCACGATTCGTTAAAGCTCTTTTCAGCTTTCTTCGGCACGCGTACCGTGAATCTAGTCGTGACCAGAATCACTGCAAAGGCTTCACAATGATTTTATATATGCAAGTTCTTAAAACGTAACAGACAGTTGTGTTGCTGGGGAGTTTGTTGGCCACTTCTTCTCCACAGCTAAAACACTAGGAAGTGGTGACGGGCGGGCGTTTTGTGGGACTGTCTTTTGTAAAACTTGACGTTCAAAAAGTGCTGGCTCTCAGCCTAATTTGAATAAACGACTTTTGAATTTTGAATTTTATAAACGCTTAAAACTCGGGGTTTAGTAAATACGAGGGTTTGACGATTTAAAATGGTCCATTGTTTTTAATCCTGAAATTCTCATGAAACTCATATAGTTTTATTTTTTATACGGACGTATTAAATACTCACCCACGGGAAGTGATGGGATGGTATATTCTTTTACGGCACCATACGGAATTGGCCGATAACATACGGCCGCTTCATCTATCTAATGATTATTACACAATCATAAAACAATGAACATTTGAATTATTAAAAAAAAATATTATTAATTATCATGACATTTGACGTAGTTTGAAACATCCAGGAGCAAGCGCAGTCCGAGGCTTGTGTTCCAAGGAGTGCACGGAATGGAACGGAGACCTTTTTTTGATACGTAAACATTATTGATTGGGTATTTAATCATTTTAATGCATTATATATTTTCATTGTACCTATTATCTTAACGAATTATTTTAAGAAAATAATCTCGCCTAGAGGTTGTTTATATCGGGTACTTTGAGTGGGCTGCTTTTGTAAGACGACAAAAATGGCACCGTATATATTGCTTATCAATAAATATCAAAGCGTTAGTAAACATCCTGTTGGGAATAACAAAAAGAAAACCGGAAATATTTCCTGTAAAGTATCTCTAATATCGGCTCCCATCCGCCTCCCACAGAATGTCCAGAAATAGGTGTATCCTGCAAAATAATGTTCATTGTTAGCGCTAATTAGAAGGTAACTCGAGCCTCGCAAGCGCCCACGTATCACCCAGGTGTCATGGCAACCCCCTTATGAGGACATAAAGACAATAGAAGCATTATTTTGCGACGCTTGGAGCCATACTTATAATCAACTACAGGGCTATGACCCTATTGGATAATTGTGTGATTTTGTAGAGGACACTGGTTCGAATTGAAAGAATATGTTAGTATTGGATAGTCCATTTATCGGGGAACGCCTTCCTCGATGAATGAGCCATCCAACATTAAAATGTTCTACGACCAAAAGGAGCAGAGCATTAATTAAAAATGTGAAGCAGACGAAATTACGCGGCGAATTATTATATCTGTTGACAGCGATCCTAGTTTTTGGCCTCCCCATTTACAATCGAAAACTAAGTCGCGAAATACTAGTATTTAGTAATTTTTTTATCTTTTGTATTTCTTCCATCAGTCATTGAATAAAGTAAAACATCGTCTAACTCATTTGCCAAGTGCTTGGTCGATAATTCAATATCGCTAGGTGTTCTAGGCGTCAAAAGTGGAGCAAAATGTTGCCTGAGACGTGACCAATCATTTTCTTCATAATATTTATCGCCCTACATCGCGAGGCGCGGGTTAATGAACGTTTTCTACTTCAAACATTATAAAATGCAGTAAGTGGTAGATTGTTTATGTTTTAAATTTTTCCTCATTTTCTAGAAACTATGTACCTACAGAGGCCAGCACATTAACTACAACAATCTATCAAATTTCTTTAAAAGATTTTCTACTTTATCGCTAAAGGAATTAGGTACAAGGTTGATTGGGAAAATTTGACAGTTTCGGGTAGCTTGATGTGCTGGCCTCTGTACATACTTTAAAACTAAAAAAAATCGACTGTTTATTATTCTCATGGCTCATTATCATTCTATTTTTATCTACCTTTATCCTAAACTAGTTTCTGCCAGCGGGTTCGCTCGGGTCAATGTCGGAATATTCGAAAATAAAAAAGTAGACTATGTTCTTTTTCAAGGTCTAATCTATATCTACCAAATTCCATCCAAATCTCTTCAGCCGTAAAGATTTGAAGAGGTAGGTAATAGCCAGGCTGTTACTTTCCTCTAAAAATTAATAATATTAGCCATTGATATATAAAAAACCCAAAATACACACTCAGCATCTCAAAAACGACCGCAAAAAACAAGCGCACAATGTATAGTTGCGCGCTAGTTTCAAACAGTCTCGCATCGCTCGCCATACTGCACTGCTTTGTAAAAACAACTTTAAGCGATCCGTGTAAGGTTGAATTTGCATAAAAAAATGCGCATCGCTCGCCATACTGCACTGCTTTGTAAAAACAACTTTAAGTGATCCGTGTAAGGTTGAATTTGCAAAAAAAAATTGATTATAGTAAAACTACACACAACTCACACATGACACTTGATACATGACAGTTTTTGACGACAGTTTCGAGTGTTGCATTTGTTCGAGACTGTGCATCTTGGGTTTTTTTATATATCAATGATACTAGCTGACCCGTGCTCACTTCGTTGGGCTGTATCCGTGACGACTGCCAAAGATCTATAAATGGTAGTCCTGACCAAAGGCTTAACGTGCTTTCCGAGGCACGGAGGAAACTCGGTATGTTAAGATGGTCACCCATTCACAGACCAACCATTTATCGACCCGTGCTGTTGTTATTATTTAAACTCAAACTCAAATCGTATATTTCAAATAAACCATTTACAGGCACTTTTGAATTGTCAGGGTCGGTCGGTCCAAAAAGATGAAGCTATTTGCACGTTCCAAAGCGTAGATCCGCCCATTGTGTCACCCTATGTAATGTTTCTCATCTGTCTTTTCTGTAACTTATATAGCATAGTCGGCCTTATAATGTTCCCACTGTTGGGACTCAGGCCTCCTCTCTAGGAGAGGGAATGGGCCGTAATCCACCACGCGGGCCCAGTGCGAGTTGGTGAAAAGAAGAAACTTCACGGACAATCATTTTGCCATGATCTCCTCATAAGTCAGTCACATTCATAAGTATTTTAATAGCATACCTTAGATTTATAAACAGTCTTGTAGTATAAATGAACACTAGTATTTATAGCTCTCAACTGTTATCAAAATAAACGAATTTTTTCGTCGCGAATTGCAGTGTCGGCCTTGAAGCGTCGTTTCTAAGTGGGTGACGATTAGTAGTAAGGGTGTCAACAGACTGGCGGACTAATCGCAGCGACAAGCGATGACATTGAAATGTTTACAAGTTGCTTGCCTACTCAAGTGGCAAAAGTTACGTGGCTGAATAGATTAATTTTCCAAGTTAGGATGTTACTAAGTTTATTAAATCGCTAATTTAAACGTAATATCTGTGGAAATTCCGGGGATTAATTCATTTCAGCAATTTATCTACATTATACAGATACGGTTTTCATAGACAAAAACATCTTCCCGCTACTAGGCCTGACCTTATTATGCACACAAATAAGGGCATCAACAAAAAACGCTGCGACATTATGTTGGGACGTTGGCGCAGACGTTTTTTATCGACTAATGCAGCGCCGACCTTGAGCTCCTTCCTCTAAGTGGGTGGCGATGAGCTTAGGGACACGACAGATTGACTTAAGTGGTTCAGACAGATGGTAAACATTCTTACTAATAGATTTTTTGTTGATTTTCTTATGAATGAACTGTCTGGTTATAGAAATTAGTTCATTTGGATTTAAGTGGCGTGATGTCGATTAAAGATATGCAGTCATTTTTATTAGAATTCTATATATATTTTGAACATAAACAATATGTAATTTGAGCCGCTTTGGGATAAAACAGATACTGCTGTTTATTAGTATAATATGTCAAATTGATGATAGATATATGGGCTACTTGTTTAACCTCGTAAAACACCATATCCACTCAGCCTTTTTAGGGATAGGCAAAATTTAAGCTGCCACGTGATAATTTTTCCTTTTTTTTTGGTGTCCCCGCAGCGTTATTTAAAACCAGTGTGTACGTTCTTTTAGCCGCGCGTGTGAATGGAGCAAATATTTTCGTCCTGTCTCTCTAAGTGGCGAGTGTGACCTATGATTATGTTTACTTTAGGGCTGTCGCGACCGAGTTTAATAATCAGTTTGTTTTTGTACGAATATAAATCTTTCTCTATATTTTGTTGTTGTTTTGAAAACTGGACTAATAAAAATAAGGACATGTTTTAAAATTGTTAAATTATTATGTATTGATTTTATTAACTACACTTATTGCTGTGCCCTTCAGGGTCCGTAACTTTATCTTAGCTTTAAGCATATTATATGATATAATAGGCTTATTATCCAGCTCGAAGAACCATATGATTGGGCTCAGTTGGAATTAATTTAAGTAAATGAAAGTAGTTGACTGTATTAAAATAGATATAATACCATAATTTACATGAACAACGTATCACAGAATAGAATACAAAGAAATGCCCGTAACGGAGGGCGGCTGGCGGTTGCCATGTCCCGGGTTCGGCACCCCGACCCCGCGCAGCCCCCCGCGGTTGTCCATGACGCGCATATGTGATGCGCCGACAGATCTTAACACATTATGGAATGTAAATAAAGATATGAATATGAATATGGACATAAAAGTATCAATACAAATAGGTTATGTACCTAAAGTTAAAAGTAACAGTGACATTCATACAGTTCTATATAGGACTGTATAAACGTGGAGCGGAAAAAAATACAAAATGTAAGAAAGAAAAAAAAAATATTCAGTAAGGACGAATGTATCTAAAATTATCTTGAAATTAAATTATTCAAAAGAATGTTGAATACGTAAAGTACCTGTTTACCATTCGGAGATATGTAAATCGGTTACTTATCGTGCTTAACTCAATTTACATAGGCACTTGAGTGCGATATTACAATAATTGTTAGGCATACAGAATCTAATTATTCTGTAAATAGAAAAGACCTAGTTAAAAATTAAATTATTAATCTACACTAATATTATAAAGAGGAAATACAGGGTGTAAAGGACATCGTAACGCAAACTTCGCGAAAAGGCTACACCTAATGCCACTAACCAAATTATGGAAGTCATTAATCTCGCTAATGATCGGTTACAAAAATTGTAATTTTCGAGCACGCAATGTATTGTGAACAAAGCGATCTAAACGCGCGAGAGCGTTGTACGGAGTACGTACCTACACTACTTGCTCACACACATACACAAGGCTGCGACGCCGCGCGCGCTGCGGTCTTTAAATGTACTCGTAGGCTTACCTACGAATATCGCCTACCTATCGTCGACAACAAATCACACAAAATCATTTTAACACTCAGAAATACCTACGGTACCTACTGATGGTAGGAAAATGTTTATGCAGAATTTAAGAGAAGAAAAGGATCCATAAGCTTGGTCTCTTAAAATCACAATTCCGATAAGGATTGATAAGATAACAAAAAAGAAACTTGTAAGTACCTAGGTACATTGAGATCCCGTAACGTAGGTATAAATTAATGAACTATCTAACTCACTTTGAATGTAGGTACTATGAATATCGCCTTTCGCGGCACAACAATAATGCCTTTCACATAAAATGAATCATTTGTATCATTCAGAAATACTTACCTACTGATAGTAAGAACTATCCAATACGAGTCCAGGATTGATTAATAAAAAATAAGCTGGAAGTACATTGAAATTCGGTAACGAAGATAAATAATGAACTACCTAACTAACTTTGAATGTACCTAAGTACCTACGAATATCGGCCCTTCGCCAACAACAACTGACATGTCTATGCAGAAGTTAAGGAACCATAAGCTTAAGCATGTTCCACACGGATGTAACTGATCCAATGTACAATCCAAGGTGACCTTGGTGGGAGCTTGGTTTCCATCCGCGAGTTTTGTATTAATTTGGATTGCATCTGCCGTTTACACTGATGGCAACAAGCAAGGTCACATGGAAGGGATCACAAGGAACATGCTTTAGTCTCTTAAAATCACGAACACGATTCCGATAAGGATTGATAACAAAGCCGGCCATGCTCGAGTCGGACTCTAAAACAAAGGGTTACCATAACCAAAAAAAAACGTTTCTTGTATGCGAGCCCACCAGTAAATTACCTAGTCCTTCAGACGGACGGACAGCGGAGGCTTAGTAATAGGGTTCCGTTGGTTACGCTTCGGGTACCTACGGAATCCTAAAAATAAAATTGTAAGTAATAAAACCTACATTGAGATCCGATAATGTACCTACTACTAACTCACCTTAAGCTCGCTCACCCCTAACTAGATAGGGTTCGAAGTGGCCGCCGCCAGCACGCTCGCAGATCTGAGCGCGACGCAGAGTTTCTGCGTGGACACGGGGCAGAAACGTTGGGTCCTGGGCACACTCCTCACGCAGCAACGCAAACACATTCACGATGCGATTTCTCATCTCGGCTGCGGAATCGCACTCTGACACAAACACTTTGTCCTTGACGTAACCCCAAAGAAAAAAATCTAAGGGGGTCAAGTCTGGTGAGCGAGCTGGCCATGGCTCCGGGCCGAATCTTCCGATCCACCGGTTTCCGAAAGACTCGGTAAGGCAGCGTCTGACGGGAAGAGTCACGTGCGGGGGAGCGCCGTCGTGTTGGAACCATGCCACTCTGTACTGGGCTAGAGGTATATCCTCGATTATTTCCTGGAGGTTTGTTCTAAGGAACTCCAGGTAATTTTTCCCGTTTAATCGTTTCGGGAGAAAAATCGGCCCAATCACGCAGTCTTTATAAATGCCGGCCCACACATTCACCGACCATCGAGTTTGGTGTCCCGTCTGCTGCAATGCGAACGGATTGGTACGAGCCCAGATATGGGAATTGCGCCTGTTCCACATTCCATTTCGAGTAAACGTGGACTCATCCGTCCATATCACATTTGCAGCAAAGTCAGGGATTTCGTCGTGCTGTCGTTGTAGCCACCGACAGTACCTAACACGGGATCCTCTGTCTGCGGGTAATAACGCCTGCACTTTGTGAACGCGATACGGGCGCTGGCGATCTCTGCGTAAAACCCGATGAACAGTCGAATGCGAGACGCGGGTCCTGTAACGGTTACGCACCACACGAGCTGCCGTTCGTACTCCCAGTCGTGGGTTCTGCCGCACGACATTCAGGATGTGGTTCGCTACGCTGGGTCTAACGGGCGTTCCAGCTCCCTCGCGCTGAGGCACAATCGGCTGGTTGTCTAAGACACGCTGGTACGCTCGTGTTATCACTCGAGAATCTCGTGGATGACGAGCTCCTGGATACCGGACTACGTAAATACGCAGTGCCTCACGTGCGTTCCCACGTGCTTCGCCATAGCACATCAGCATGTTACCATATTCTTGGGCACTGTAGTAATCATTATTAAGTCCAGATGACATCTTTAAATGAAACACACAAAGACACACAAACACAAAGAGAAACCAAAAGTTGACTTTTCAAACGTCCCGAAAACCGAATTTTGCAATAAAAGCACACTCGTTTGCTATCAATGTCAACAAGGAACTGACCAAAATCTATCATAAAATGTCCTTTTCGAACTTTCCTTTGAGCTCGCCGACAATTACCTACGTGCATTAGTACAGTAGCGTGGCTATCAAAGGCTTTTTTATTTTTTTTAATTGAATGATTTAGTTTATTGAATAACTGAATTAGTTACTTGGTCGTTTTATACGAACAAGATTAAGATCTAAGAGAACCCAAACTGTAAAATACCGAACGATTTTTATTTTCACGGGTACCACTCGCCGTTCACCTCGCTAAGGGTGGTCACTGCTCAACCGGGCTAGCCTGTGGTGGCCTAAGAATATGGATATGACTCTAAAGCCCTCAGCCGAGGCAACAAAATACCGAACGAAGCGATCAAGTTTCGCCACTGAATGTAAAGTATGATTTTATTTAATCCTAACAAAACTAAATTGGCGTCATCACTCATCATTATTAAGTCTCAACACCATGTACATAATTTAGTGCTGCCGTATTTAAAATTCTGTCACATTGATGTATTAAAACGTAAATTGGGTATACCAAGAGCCAATATTGAGATAAGCGTAACATTACTAAGCGTAACATTACTTATTTTACCTTAAGAATTAGTATGGTTTGTGAAACGCTAGTAAAAAGAAAAATTATTTTTTCTCGATCGGGTAAAACCACTTAACGGGTTAGCCCCTCTCCCTTACTACTATCAACGCCACAGAATACCTACATCAACTGTTGGCGGCGGCGTCGGCGGCATGTGCAAAGGCCCAAAGAGCGCGCGCTACGTATTGCCGCTATAAGAAAATAGGACTTATCGACACAAAACGAAGTAACCGATTTTCGACCTTAAGCTATTACATTAAAGTTGAAATCAGTTACTTCGTTTTGTTGTGATACGTTTTATTTTCTTATGTCGGCAATTTTAGGCGGAATCCTTTAGCGGTGCCTTTGACAAGCTACACACACATGCACACTCGTTGTGTGCAGGCAGCTACTAGGCATGCGTTGACCTTTCGTTTGAACTTTGGACAGCTGAGCAGATACCTATTTGTAGTTTTATTTACATTGCTATTTTTAGTAAAAGTAGTGAGTTAATTATTTTTTTACTGAAAATCTCATTGGGTTAGGTCAGAATAACGATTATGAGCAGTCTAAAGTAAAAAAAACTCCTGAAAAAAATGAAAAAATGAGGAAAAAGCCGACGAAAAATTCCAACTTGGGGGTGTCCAGAATCATGTCCTGGACCCATGGAAATCGTTTGTGCGTCGATGTCTTTTACACCCGGTATTTGTATGTTTGTATTTTTGTCAGTATGTAACGAATAAACTTAAAAACTACTGGACCGATTTCAAAAATTCTTTTGCCGTTAGGAAGCTACATTATCACTGAGTAACATAGAATATTTATAAAAAAGTTAGGGATCCGTATGAAATCTTCGATAATGTAACCCAAGGTGTGAAAATAATACCGAAAAAAAAACCTTATATCGCGTACGCTGCGGAAACTATTGAAAATAGAGCAAAATGATGTGCTACATTTTTATAGAGGACATCAATATCTATAAAAAAATCCGCAAGAGTATATATCTAACTATTATGGTTAAGTCACAATTACCACTTTTTGTTCAAATTATTCAATCAAAACCCGGGTGGACTGGAATAGTGGTGATTTTGGTATCATGATATTAATCCTTATCCATTTAAATTAATTGATAATTAAGTTTGATTACGTATATGTAAATTGCACTTTAAATAATGCAAATCGGACCTTTAGTTTAAAAGTTACGACGGGTATAAAAAAATCAAAGCAAGAAAAATGTTGCGGTTTGAGCGAACTGCCGTACGTTGAGTATTAAGAAGTCATTTACACATTACCCTATTAAGTGGGTAGAGGGGAGATGTAGTTCGTGGAGTACCAACTAAACACGCGCGAACGAAGTCGCGGGCGAAGTGCTAGTCTATACAAAAAAAAAACTTTGTATACTTAGACTATCTTTGCCATTCTACTTCTTTACCTACTACAGAGTTCATTTTTTATTTCTATTCATGAGCGAAAGAATTTCTAGAATCTAATCTCATTTCACAGTTTTACTTTTACAAACATAGACAGCTATTAACAGACGACTTTGTCTCTTTATAGCTTCTAAAATAATCTAGTTTTACAATGAATAACTCTTAAGAAGCAAATTAATTTATTATTTATTTTCATTTAAATACTAGCTATGCCTACATCTTCGTCCGACACTTAGAAATCTATGAATTAAAACTTAATTTAAAAAAAAAATAAGGTTCTACATTTATTTTTGCTAACAGTGGAGACGAGTGAATTTTCAAGAATATTTGCAAGTAAACTAGATACAAATAAATACAGGTATTTTTTCCGATTTCCGTGTTAGTTAAACATATACTAGTTTTGAAGATCTGCGTTAAAAGCATACAGGCAAACACACTGGCAGAAAATAATTAAAAAAATGGATGATTGGTTTTTTTGGAAGTCGGCGTCATAAAAGCTGGCCAAATGCGAGTCGGACTCGCGTGCAAAGGGTTCCGAACGAATTTTTTTTTAACATGTTATTTTGACACTACACACTTTTAATAGGTTTTCCTGTAATCTTCAGGTAAAGATTTATTATTTACATTTTTTTTCTAAATTTAAGGCTCACTAGTTTTGGAGATAAGGGGGGGAATGGACATTTTTCGTTTAATTTCTTGAATAACTTCAAAATCGTTTATTTTAAAATTTGGAAAAAATACAATTAAAACCTTCACAGTAAGCCCTTTCATTTGATGTGTCACACGATATTGTTCAAAAAGCTTTTTTTAGTTTGACTTTTAAATTTTCTAGTTTGACCCCAAAGTGACCCCCATACTAAAAATTTACTAATTAACGCGTCCGTGTTTGGGTCATAGAGGTCCATTAGTGTACCAAATTTCAACAGAATCGGTTCGTGGATCCAGAGAAAACTGCCTGTGACAGACGGACAGACAGACAGACAGTCGAGTGATCCTGTAAGGGTTCCGTTTTTTTTTCGGAACCCTAAAAACGAAGACAACCATGAGAAACACCACATACATGTATGTAAAAGCTAAAGTATGTGTTCCGCCAACCCTACAGGGTTCACGCCGCCATATTGCGTGAGTCACCGACAGAAATACGCGATAACAACGCGTCCTTCTGATTGAGTGCATTTTAGTTTCTCATTTTATACGCTGGGAATGTTAAGTTCTTCAAGTTTTTTAGGATTCCAAACAAAAAACGGAACCCTTATAGGACCACTCGGGTGTGTCTGTCTGTCCGTCTGTCACAGCTAGTTTTCTCCGGATCCACTGGACCGATTCTGTTGAAATTTGATATACATACGGACTTTTGTGACCCAAACACGAACGCGTTACGTAAATCATTAAATTTTTAGTATGGGGGTCACATTGGGGGGTCAAATTAGAAAATTTCAAGAGTTTTTTTTTAAATATCGTGTTATATATCAAATGAAAGGTCTTATTTTAAGGGTTTTAAATATATATTTTTTTATAATTTCAAAATAAATGATTTTGAAGTTATTCAAGAAATTAGACGAAAAATTACCATTAAAAATTTTAGACACAGTAGTTTCGGAGATAAGGGGGCTTATCTCAAAAATTTGAAAAAAAAGGAGATAATATATCTTTACCTATAGATTACAGGAAAACCTATAAGAAGTCTATAGGGTTCAAAAAAATGAAATTCGTTCGGAACCCTTAGCACGCGAGTCCGACTCGCACTTGGACAGTTTTTTTTAAAATATGTATGCAATTTTAGCTCCGGAGACATTCATGTCACTTCCATGAACAAATCCTAACAATACTAGAACTGGTTGACATTTTGAACAGAAGAGGTGGTACAGCCAGTGCCTTGCTAATTCTAAGATCAAGCAATGCTAGATATTGACTGTTCGTATATCTTATCATAGCGATCTTACCTGGCAAGTTAGTGACATCATTTTACTTGCCGACATAGAAGCGGACGAAGTCGCGGGCAACTGCTAGGACTAAGCCTATCTCATCATCTGCCTAGCCTTCTCGCAGCTATATTTGGGTCGGCTTCCAGTCGAACCTGATTCATCTGAATACCAGTATTTTACGAAGAGCGGCTGCCTACCAGACCTCCACAACTCATTAACTGGGTAATACGGTAGTTGTTGGCAATACTGGAGTCAGATTTACAGGCTTCTGACAAGCCGTAACGACTGCCAAAGATCTAGAAATGACAGCCGGGACTAACGGCTTAACGTGCTTTCTGAGGCACGGAGGAAACACGGTATGTTAAAATGGTCACCCATCCACAGACTGACCTTGGCAAGCGTTGCTTAACCTTGAAGATCGTCCCGTGCGGTTGTTTTTTAGTTAGCCACGAGCTACTCTAGGCCTAAACCCAACTAATATTGTAAGTTGTGATAGTAATTTTGTTTGTAACGCCTTCAAGCCTAAATTACTAAACCCATCGTGATTAATTTCGTTAGTAGATAGGTGAATGGGATCCTAGAGACGGTAAAAGACTACTTTTTGTGATTATCTATATCAACACTAGGATAGTAATCTACACTAATATTATAATGAAGAAAGATTTGTTTGTTTGTTTGAATTGAATAGGCTCCGAAACTACTGGACCGATTTGAAAAATTCTTTTAGCATTGGATAGCTACATTATCAGGGAGTAACATAGGCTACATATTATACCCGTACTCCCACGGGAACGGGAACTACGCGGGTGAGACCGCGTGACGTCCACTAGTACAAAATATAAATACAAAACGTTACTGAGACATTGTTTTTTTTAAGTTTCCGTTTTCCATATAAAAATGAACGGAACCCTAAAATACAAGAATGATAAGCAAACTTGAAAATAGTTCGAGCAAAATGTGTATTAAATTTAATTAAAATTCATTGAAAAACCAAGATACTGCCTGAAATCTGGCGAGACCACAGCTTTGCAAATGAATTAATTAGTTACCTCGCCCTGGGCTACCAATTATAATTAAACTGGAGTTTTACTTTTGAATAAATACTCTTTGATAGCACGTCTAAAGATATTAAAGTTGGTGGCATCAGCGGGTCTGAAAGGGGGCACTTTGGTAGTATCATATTCATCATCATCTTATCAGCCGAAAGACGTCCACTGCTGGACATAGGCCTCCCCCAAGCGTCGCCACAACAACCGGTCCTGTGCGTCTCGCATCCATCGGCTACCTGCGACCTTCACCAGGTCATCCGTCCTCCTTGTGGGAGGCCTTCCAACGTTACATCTTCCGGTACGCGGTCGCCACTCCAGAACTTTTCGGCCCCATCGACCATCTGTTCTGCGAGCAATGTGCCCTGCCCACTGCCACTTTAGTTTGGCGATCCTTCGGGCTATGTCGGTAATCTTCGTTTTTTTTTTACGGAATCATAATATTAATCACACAATAATCTGTCAAATTTCATTTTCATCTTTATCGCTGCCGCATTAGGTCCAAGCTTGATTGGGAAAAAATTTTCAGTTTCGTGTAGCGTGTGGTTTTTTAGTTAGCGATCGGATTTTTTGTCTAAGTAATTTTTATATTTCCTACATTTTAGTGAGTTATGTTTGCGGAATCATCTCCTCAAGCCCTTTATTTTGATACCCCACACGATAGATATTGAGGAAAAAAGTTTTTTTAAGACATAATGTGGCCTAAAATCGGCCATTTAAAATTTTATATATTCAGGGTCACTTTCACAATCAAGACGAATCTAACAACACCTCTCAAGCTAAAATCTATCAATCCGTTTAGGCTACAGAGCGTGCTAAAAAATATACATACATACACTCGAAAAACATAACGCTCCTCCTGACGCAGTCGGCTAAAAAGATAATCTGTCGTAACGAACGTTCTTATAAACAGTGTTAATTGATCACACTGTACTATTAATTTATAAAGTAAACAAACGAAGTGTATGATTTATATTTATCTGTGGCACGAGCTATTTATACTGGCTATGTACCTACCTATTAGCGTAAGTCCACATTGAGAGCGATGTAATATAGAACTTTTAATTTCATTATACACGATGCTAAATTAGTCGTCTTACAAAGGCGCCCCACTTAATGTACCCGATATAAACTACCTCTAGGCGCGATTTTTTTTTAATAATTCATTAAGATAAAATATAGAACAATAAAAATAAGTAATGCGTTAGAATTATGAAACACTGTTTATAATGTTTACGTATCAACACAATGTCACCGTTCCATTCCGCACCGTCCTTGGAACACAAGGCTCGGACTACGCTCGCTCCTGGATGTTTCAAACTATGTCATGCGTCATGATAATATGAATAATATTTTTTTTAAATACCTATACATATATTTTTTTTTCAATAGTTTAAAAATATCATTTTTGTTAAATGAATGTGTAGTAGACATTGGATAGATGAAGTTAACAGCCGTTGTAAGACAACTCAAATGACATCGTGTATGCAAAAGAACATTTCAGAGATAGAATTCGAAAGATCTCTCAGAAAGGTCATAATAGAGTTACAAAATGAAAATTGAAATGTTTACTGAAGTATGTACCGTATTGCACAGTTAATAAAGTTCCTTATTTGGTCGCTGAATCTCGCGTGATTTAAAATTCGAATTTCACTCTCACTTGTGTATTCTTTTTGGATAGCAAAGTTTTATAAATTACTAGCTGACACGGTAAACGTTGTTTTGCAAAAAAAAAAATACCCTACCACCTATTCTCATACCTACCAAATATACACACAAAATTTCATGAAAATCGGTCGACCCGTTTCGTAGGAGTTCGGTAACGAACACCGTGACACGAGATTTTTATATATTAGATTAGTTTGTATCGCTATAAAAACTGCTTGCAGCGTCGCATCGCGTAACTTTTTGTGTGAGCTGACCCTTACACGTGACTACGTGAGTCATGAACCAGATAGTATCTTCAATGGACGTGTCGTCAGTGACGTCATCAGTTTGAACAGCGACTACAAACATACGGAACTTAAATTAACGTTTCTCGACAGCTGTTGCTTTTGTCGAAATAGCTAAAATACATGGTTTGAAATTCGAGCAACGCGACTAAGAACAAATCATGGTCTAATTTAGATATTAAGAGTAAGTACTAGGAAGATGTCACGTCCCTGGTAAAAATTGTACCATCGTAGTGACAACGTACTGTATCGTTTTCATGTTTTGTTTCATCATCATCATCATATCAGCCGAAAGACATCCACTGCTGGACATAGGCCTCCCCCAAGATGGGGAGTTTGCCATAATCGCCACGCTTGGCAGGCGGGTTGGCGATCGCAGTGTATAGTGTTGAGTTTTACAGAGAACGCTGCTGCCCATTCTCTGGTGAGTCCCTCAGTCGCCTCTTACGACACCCACGGGAAGTGATGGGATGGTATTATTCTTTTACGGCACCGGTCGACACCATACGGTAATTTATATGTTTTGTTTACCTACGTGAAAAGAGAAAAGCCCCACAACTCCGACAAGATGGAACGATGACTTTGTGAGGGTCGCGGGTAGCCGATGGATGCGAGACGCACAGGACCGGTCGTTGTGGCGACGCTTGGGGGAGGCCTATGTCCAGCAGTGGACGTCTTTCGGTTGTTATGATGATGAAGATGAATGACTCCGAAAGTCAGTCATGAAATTATTTCATGCACTCGTAGTTATAAATTTCGTAGGTACATAGTAATCTAATTACTGAATAAAGTACAACATTTTATCTTTCGTAAAAGTAATAAAACGAATGTACAGATAAAAACGTGACGGTCGTCATTTTGTGGCTTCCTAATGTATGTATTTACGTTCTAATAAAATTGTATTAGATTGCATTGTGAGTACAAGCAGGTACTTAATGTTTTATGAGAAGATATGTAGTATTATTTTCAGTGCGTATGAATAAAAAACTTGCCAAGTGCGAGTCGGACTCGCGTGCAAAGGGTTCCGAACGATTTTCATTCGTTGTAATATGTTATTTTAACACTTTAGACTTCTTACAGGTTTTCCTGTTAACTATAGGTAAAGATCTGTTATCTCCATTTTTTTTCAAAATTGTAGGCTCAATAGTTTCGGAGATTGGTCATTTTTCGTTTAATTTCTTGAATAACTTCAAACCTATTTATTTAAAAATTTTGAAAAAATATATAATTAAAACCCGCACAATGACCCCTTTCATTTGATATGTCACACGATATTGTTCAAAAAACTTTTTTTTAAATTTGCTAGTTTGACCCCCAAAAGTGACACCCACACTAAAAATTTAATGATTTACGTAAAGCGTCCGTATTTGGGGCACAGAAGTTCATATGTGTACCAAATTTCAACAAAATCGGTCCACTGGATCTGGAGATAACTGGCTATGACAGACGGACAGACAGACAGACACCCGGGTGATCCTATAAGGGTTCCATATTTTGTTTGGAACACTAAAAACAGCTAGTTCCGTACCATACACTGCAAAAGTCACATTTCTTCTTTGGGGTTTAATTGTTTGTTCCTTTAATTTAATTTTTATTAATTGTCATCATATGGGCAAAAGAAATACACCGAAAATTTAAACTGTAACTGTAGGTACATCACACGCCTACATAAAAGCCCGCAGACAGACAGACGGACGGATAGGGTTCTGTTGGTTAATCCTTCGGGAACAGAACCTGGCCAGCCATTACTCCCTCAGGCCAGGCCAGATATCGATTCTCATTACGTCTGGAGAGTATCGCTAACTTATCAAATTTGACCTATCATGATGTTGAAATGGACGCTCCGTTGATTGAATCGCTCAAGGTCAAGTACCAGAGACACAATGCTTGGAAACGCATTTTCATTTAAGAGGAGACTAGTCAGTAACACAGGTATTTGAAGAAACTATTGCCGATGCCGTCGCACTGGCCCTATCATGTAAAGTGCGAAAGTGACAACTGCAGCAGAGGCTGATTTTACCTATAAAAACCTTGACCAAAAGACGTTTTGTATTCCGCTGTTTTCTTCTTCAAAACTGGACTGATCTAAAAAATCAATGCGTCAAAATTTAGCTATCTATTGCTTCTATTATTTTCTATTTTGTTAAAAACTTATCAATTTTGTCTGTCAGTCGTCTGAACATGGCGGTTAAAACGGGGTTTTGGATTGTCATAATTCTTTAAGTAATTATGTTTTGGAAAAAAGAAAATGATAGAGGCATTTATTGATTCAAACTAGATTTTTTGGAAAAAAAAACTTTTGCTCTAGCAGCATTATCCACGAAGAAAACAGCGGAATGCGTTTGTATGGAGAAAGGCCCAAGAATTACAGACCCGAGTCCCCTCTTAAGTGCACAGTGAAAGACACCTACTGTTCTGTTCACCCACAACACAGAACAAGCGTGAAGCCACTTATAACCTTATCGTAAGCGCCAGATAACCTTGCAATAAAATACATTGACCTTTTCCTTAGATAACAAAACAATAAATTATGTTATCCATTTTTCATTTCTAGAGAACGTAAAGAATCACAATAGGACTGACTCAGGACATCTTTACATCTTTTTTCTTTTTTAGTGTTCCGTACCCAAAAGGTAACCAACGGAACCCTATTGCTAAGCCTCCGATGTCCGTCCGTCCGTCTGTCTGTCAGCGGGCTGTATCTCAAGAACCATAATAGATAGACAGTTGAAATTTTCACAGGTTGTGTATTTCTATTGCCGCTATAACAACAAATAATAAAACTTTCGTGTGCGAGTCCGACTCGCACTTTTCCGGTCTTTTCATATTAACAAAGTCAATAAATGTATGTGGGTCAATGCCCGTTATTGCACACTTATGTGGCGCCTACCATAAACAACACGATTTAACCTAAACTCTGCTTACTCCAACAACGAACAGTCAAATTATCACCAATTACCGCTTCACTACAACATGGTTTCGAAACTCATGACCTCTTTCCGCCAAATTGGTTAAACACTAGTGAAATCGATTTTCAGTGGTTAAAAAAAATGACCAGTTTTTGTCCCGTAAAGTATTGCGGTACAAAACACAATAGTCTTTTGTCCGTGCGATGGGCACAGTGCGGCGAATTTGAATGGAAGTGGAAAATAATTAGAGCATTTTTTTTGTTGTTATGTCAAACGAGTTAATTATTCGCGTTTGGCTACCGTTATTTTAGTAACGTTCATGTGAACAAATGAGTAATTAACTAAGTAAGCAAACATTCGTAGATATAAGAAATATGTTATTTATGTGAGCAAAATCGATTATTTGAGTACAAAATATACAACGTGTTCTTCGTCATTGTAGGTACTAATCATTATGAACAAATTTTACTATGGGACGAACCCCGAAATCGCGAAAAAAGATCTGTTCAATACGCGCACACAAATGTATGTATTTTTTGTTGGTCCCAAAGTGAAAATTGTTCATAATGATGAGTAAAATTAACCCTTAAAATGTATTGCGTTTATTCTGTGATACCTTGTATTCAATCCAAAACTTGTTATAAAACTGTTGGTTCTGACAATTTACTTCAATTGTTGCGTCTGATCAAGGTCTGCGTCATCTCTATTATTGTACCAATCGAACTAGATCAGCCATGTATTCATTGCCAGATTAAAGCATTAACAAAAAAAATCTTGTTAATACGAAGATTTGCGCTAGCATCCTCAAGATCATCGTACTAGTCCTTATTCCAACATCACATGAAAAAGAAAAACCGATTAATAAACGATACAACATACCAAACTAAAATAATGTTTTGTGTACATGAAAACGTTTATATGTAGAATTGACATTTGATTTGACATTATATTTGTCTACCATAGATCCGTTTTTTTTTATACTGTAACGTAAAATGGTTTCAACCTATTCACATGGACAATAACGCAGACATGCTGAAACCCTGCTGCAGTAAAACCACCCTAAAATCTGCAACACATCGTTGGACGTAAAAAAAATGATGTGACAAATCACATCCATCCAGAAGGGATTGACTTCACGAAAGCTTCACTGACTAGTCTACGCGGCAGCTAGTCGGTTAAGAAGCGAAGGTCTATTCTGTCAAAGAATTAAATCCTAACTTTGAACTTACTCCAATGATCATAATCTGTTGACAAATAGGAACTGAAATTATTTGCCTCCATTGAACAGCTCAACCAATGGTGACAATCTGCCACCCCTTGCGAAGGCTATGCCCCGTATGCAAAGTCGGTACCTATCACCGCCCATGGAGTCCTTCAATTGCGTTACAGTGAACGCTGAAACCCTAAGACAAATATTAAACTGGAATAACTTCAGCCTAGTTAAATATTAATATTAATCGCGACCTTCTCTTCTCTACCCGGCGCCTCCACCAAGATGTACCGCTGCAGGTTAGGGCTTCTGTAACGTCTGGGGATCGGGATAAAATAAAATACTTTTGGTGATTTAAGAGATCATTATATTGAGCTGGTGCTCCAAAGAAAACCTGTACAGTTCTGTCAGAAAAACAAATCAATCAACATGTGTCATTATTTGAACCTATTCTAAATTATGAACTAGCTTTTTTAATTCTTCCAAAGCTTTTTTTATAACTAAGTGGATGGAGGTCCCTGGAGGGTGAGGCATCCAAGGAGGATGTCTGACAGTACACAGCCCCCTCTTAGAGAGGGAGGGGAACTCAATGCAATGCGGGTTGATGGTGGTCACTAAATTGTGGGACCGGTTTCCCCACGATGTTTCCCTTAAGGCTTGTATACATGCCAATGACCTTGTGCATATAAACGGAACTTACTACCCCTCTACGCACCACTCCGCTACCCGCATTTTAATTTTTGTTTGCTTGCGTCGGACCACAAGACGAACGGCGATGCGCCACCGGTACATGGTGGACATCCCACCCACGCACACAAAACGTTTTGGGAACACATTCATAGTGCGTGCAGCTAAGGAGTGGAATTCCCTGCCGGAGTCTGTGTTTCCTGATAGCTATATCCTGGGAGAATTTAAGTCAAGAGTGAATAGGTTACTTCTAGGCAAGCGTGCTCCATCTTCGACCACATCATCGCTTACCATCAGGTGAGATAGTGGTCAAACGCGAGCCGATAAATAGTAAAAAAAAACAAACAAACTCTTCAGCTTTATATATTAGTACATAGATTTCTTATCAAAATAATTGTCCAACAGGCTAAGGGGCCGACTCCACGAGCGAGAGAATCGCTTCGAGTTGACGTTTTTTCACTCATCGAATCGCTGCGATAATGTCGTAGCGTGGAGACACGTTCTTAGAGTTGTTATAGAACTACGTGATACGGCGATAGTATCGCTGCGATTCTCTCGCTCGTTGAGACGGCCCCTAAGGCTTATTTTACTCAAAGAAAGAGATCATAATGATTAACTAGCAAGTTTTCCTTCCGCCTAAGATTGATGAGTTCCTAACGGGGTCCATTTCTTTGAAAAAAATATGCAACGTGTTACTGAAAAATCTGGAGCTCTGACGAGTATATTTTCTGAACAGATTTGGCAAAAATGAGATTAATCTAATGTCATTTTTTTCATGAGATTAATCTAATGTCATTTTTTGTCTCAAAAGGTTACAAAAAATTTGCTGAGCCACTGAACATATATATTATACTATGGTAGGCGCGAGAAAAATGTGCAATAACGTTCATTGACCCACATTCATTACAACAGAAATGAAAGCTGTCCTGAGGGGCTACTCTCTAAGCCCGAAGCCCCGTTACCGTTTTTCATTACAGAATCTAAACAATCACGATAGAAGTCGATTCAGGGAGGCTACTCTCTAAGCCCGAAGTCTGTAGTTTCGGGCTTAGTTGCGGGCGTATTCTCCGTATCACCTAACCACTTAGAATTAAAGACAACACGATTTGATAGTTACTGTCAAATGGTGTTGTCATTCATTCTTAGTTCGTGTTCGGGACTAATCTTAAGGTGATATGTAGTAGAATACGCCCGCAACTAAGCCCGAAACTACAGACTTCGGGCTTAGAGAGTAGCCTCCCTGAATCGACTTCTATCATAATCATTTAGGTTTTGTAATGAAAAACGGTTCATAATTAATTTATTGTTCGGGTATCTACGAGGGGATATTAGGGAAAGGTCAATTTACTATATTGCTAGTTTAACTGGTGCCTACCATAAGGTAAACTTAGGTTAAAATTCAATTCAAAGTTGATTTTTCAAAAGTGAGATATCTTTTTTTGATAAAAAGGGCGGTTTGGCTTGTTTTACTACTTAAAAGCTGGCAAAATACAATTTTTGAGCCTCAGATAAAAGCTATCTAAGAAAATGCAGTACTTAGTACTCAACTAAAGTTGGATTTTCCTTAATAACTGTGTACGAATAAAAAAGTGCAACGTTTCAAGATGTGCGAGACCAAGGCCACTTCCTCAGACTGACTGGCAAAGGAAGATATTTATATTACTTACATAAATGTATTTATTACTTAGATAAACGTATTTATTACTTAGATAAATATATTTATTACTAGCTGACCCATGCCCACTTCGTTGGGCGGTATTTTTCGGGTTAATATATAGCCTATGACACTCACAAATAACGTGGCTTTCGATTGGTAAAAGAATTTTCAAACTCGGTTCAGTACAGTAGTAGATAATGCTTGTTGCCTATGTAGGCAACAAGCATTATCTACACTAATATTATAAAGAGGAAAGATTTGTTTGCATGTTTGTTTGTTTGAATTGAATAGGCTCCGAAACTACTGGACCGATTTGAAAAATTCTTTTAGCATTGGAAACCGCGTGACGTCCACTAGTGCTGTATAAAATTATGCGTAATGATCATTATGCTGAATTTCGTTATGCCAATGTAAATTGTTCCAATATATTTTATGCTTATCATTAGTAAACCGTTCAAATAGAATTGTTTTAGCTTGACAACTATCTAAATCAAAATCGAATTGGATAGTGACCTCATTAATAACCAAACACAATCTGCTGTCATTGATATCACCGCATTACTCCAGCCATTGATAACATCTATGCTGTAATGTGTTCGAGAATTCGGACCTCGATTGAATTAGCTTAACTGTAATATTAGATAATCGGTGGAAACATAACTACAAGTACGAGTAGCTATCGGGAAACACAGATTCCGGCAGGGTATAGGAAACATGCAGTATTTCCATTTTTGCTTTAATTTCAAGAACTCCATCTAGAATAGACCAACACATAAATAAGAAATGAAAACGCTTTAATTTATTGCCAAAATTGCGTTTTTAAACAGAAGATTTAATTTTCGCGCGAAAACGGACGATAACCTCACTCCTGTCAGCCACTGGTCCTAACTGTCCTTACTCAAAGACATTAGGTTGCCTTTTCGTTGTCATAACAGCAGTGACGTCAATACACGCTGATTGTTGTTTTTAAATACGTTCCGTTTCACGTTACTTTAATTCATAATTTTTGTTAAAAATCGTTATTAACTAAAGTAGGAACGTAGCAATGACTTTTATTTTATACTTTTTTATCATATTACTAACAACATTCTCATAAATTCTGTATTTGCATCTTCCCTATTACACTACACAGCTGTGCTCACAATTAAAGTATTCCTAAAAAAAAATGTGCGTATTGGCGGGATGTCCCGGTGCATCGCCGTAAGTCTTGAAGCCCGGTGATGGAAGCACACACTCCAAAAAGTTTATTTTGAATGACGTTCCATTACTATTCAATATTATTCTTTTCTTTGCGATCTTTTTGAGCTGAAATGATATCTAGCCAAGAAAATTTCCCCATATTTACTTCAAGAAACACCAGAGACTTCACAGTAAGAATGCACAATTTTAAATGAAAAATATTGGTCCTCTGAAGCATTTCTTATTTGAAGTCCTGTCGTCTATAATTGCATTGGCTTTGCTCAAAGCTCTCGAGAGCCGGCTTAAGGAACTACAATACAACGCTATCACAGGTCGCAGTTCAGGCACAATACCAGAAATGTAGCGTATAATAATATCGAAGAAAATTCTCAAGGGTTACTTGAAATTGAAAACATCACTGGATACGTTTGTCGGCTTCAATTTCAAGAGGCTTCTAATTGAAAATGTTGTAGCCTAATAGGATTGTGATGTTCTGGAGGATTTTAGTGTTGTTAGATTTTGTTTGTTGTAATGTATAAAGCTGAAGAGTTTGTTTGTTTGTTTGCTTGAACGCACTAATCTCAGGTACTACAAGTCCGATTTGAAAAATTCTTTCAGTGTCAGATAGCCCATGTATTGAGGATATATCTTCACGCTAAGACCAATAGGAGGGAAGCAGACGAAGTTGCGCGGGTCAATTAGTTCTTTATACTTTAGAAATTACACTGAAATAGCCTTCATTGATAACAATGTGACCCCAAAATGGTCAATAGGTAATGGAGTATAATGGAGTAACTTAAGTCAAACTACGATAAATATACTAATGTATATTTATCGTAGTTTGACTTAAGTACAACAATATGTTATAGTTCAGTTATATATTAGTCATGAGTACATTACGTACATCTAAGGAGTGGAATTCCCTCTCAGAGTAGGTTTCCTGATAGCTACAACCTGGGAGTCTTTAAGTCAAGAGTGAATAGGTTACATCCAGGCAAGCATGCTCTATCTTCGACCGCATCATCGCTTACCATCAGCTGAGATAGTGGTCAAACGCGTGCCTAACAATACAAAAAGTTATTTTAGTTTTATTTTAAGTTTGCTCCCCTGTGTCCACATTTCTCATTCTTCTCTTCTCATCCTATGTGTTCTCATCTCTTCTGTCGCAGTTCTATTGGAATAAGTCTTTTGAAATAATCAGTATCTTTCTTCTCTCTGTATATTAAATTCTCGTGCGTTTTTGTGTACTAACACATGACTTACACAAATATTTTTTTTAAACTCGACACCGACTTCCGAAATTTAAGTTATTTTATACTTTGTAGTGATTTGTTTTTGGAAGTCGGTTATATTTTTTTTTCTTTTTTAGTGGGTATTCACAGCGTAGCGGCGTGATGTTATGTAATGAACTAGGGGCTATTTAATAAAACCCACTTACTGCTTTCAGTGTAAAGGTCTCGTCAATACGAATGAAATTAGCCCAAACACTTGGTAGTTCCTACATACTGATGTGTCGTCTCCATCATCAGGCCTGATCCAAACCTACATTGTTTTGTAGTATCACCCGATATACACACGAATATCAAGGTTTTACCAGATGCGTGCCTACAATTTTTGGAGAGTTGCCCTCGATTTCTCAGGTTTTCCATCATCAGATCCTGACGTAGTGGCAATGGGACCATACCCTTTCATATGAAAAAAGATTCATCGAAATCGGTTCATAAACGACGAAGTTATCCGCTAACACACATAAAAAAAAATATATCTACGCGGTCGAATTGAGAACCTCCTCCTTTTTTTGGAGTCGGTTAAAAACTATCATTGATTGAGATCTTCGAATTAGTTCAACTTAATTTTCACCAGTCGACCTCTAAAATAACTGAACCGCATTATCATTTATCTATTCAAAAGAAATTCGTCCAATTTCAAGTTATTTTTACTATAATTACCAAGGACGTGGCTCAGTGGGCAACGATCATTTGCATAGATATTAGACCGTGTTTTTTTGCGCTAATTGCGAACGTTCTGACTAGGTACCCTAAGACTAATTGCCTCGTTAGTCTGGTTATCTAGGTCATCTAGACATTGCTGGGGCTTAGTCAAAGACGAACAGTTGGCAGGTAATGTAGTTCCCTTGGTTAATGAATTATGGTGTCTTTATTTACATTATTTTCTATATAATAACTAAAATTAACAAATACACTAAACTAAAATATAGCATCAAAAAATTCGTCCTCAACGCTGGTAATGTGCCCAAGAGACTGGCGGCATTGCCACGTGGAATGGCAATGCTTAATCTCAGCCCAAAGTAAAAGCCAGCTCTTGCGTCACGGGTAGTGTCAACCAGCCGTTTCGAAATTTCTTTCGTTTATACACGTTGTATAAATAAACACTTACTAATAGTTAATTAACACCATAATTTTTATTCACGGTTTCAGTGTTGCTCCCGTAGTGAAAGTTGTTCATAATGATGAGTTCAATGACCCCTTAAGAGGCATTGTGTTTATTCTGTTACAGGTTGTATAGGATCGGGTATCTCTTGAAAATGTTTCAGGATTTTATGATAAAAGTCTGATAAACAAAAAATACTTAAGTACTATATTTTTATAAACAACCAATAACTGAAAAAATTTAGTGAAAATTAAAATCAAAATAAAATCATTTAAAATAGGCTAGCAATTTTTGAACGTCAGTTTTATATACAGATAATCCCCCAAAACACCTGTTGATCACAACGAATCCAATTTACCGAGAAAACATACATAGGCACACAAATTATTTCATAATCTGCCTAGCCTTTTCGAAACTATATTGGGGTCGGTCTGTCAAGCCGGATTCAGCTGAATACCAGTATTTTACGTGGAGCGGCTGCCTACCAGACCTGAACAACAATTGGGTAATACGGTACTTCTTGGCAAGACTGGTGTCAGATTTGGTTTCTGACAATCCGTAACGACTGCCAAAGATCTACTAATGATAAAACTATTAGTGAGTGAATAGGATACTTCTAGGCAAGCGTGCTCCATCTTCGACCGAATCATAGCTTAAAATCACCTGATTTTAAGCTATGATTCGGTCGAAGATGGAGCACGCTTGCCAATACTATTAATAGGCATACGTTTGACCACTATCTCACCTGAGATAGTGGTCAAACGTATGCCTATTAATAGTAAAAAATGGCAGCTGGGAACAACGGCTTAACGTATTTCCGAGACACCTCCGTGCTCCGAGTTTCGGTATGTTAAGATGGTCACCCATCCACAGGCCAAACTCGGCAAGCGTTGCTTAACCTTGAAGATCGACCCATATGTCTGTTATTATGTCACAAGCTCCTCACAAATTATTTATTGATCGTCAATTGACATTAGTGCTAGTTATGCCTCCAGCCGTAACACGGTGCTTAACATTAGCACACTGTTACAATTCACGTCATAACCGATAATGTTACTCTGGAGCGCGGAAACCACAGAGCATTAGCAGCGACTATAGTCATGGTGGATTTACACAGCCACACAATTACGCGTAGCTAAAATTTTAGCTATCATGGCTATTAGTAAACGATAACCGTTCCGCCACCATTTCCTGGTTTTATTATCACGAAATAAAAATTCATTTATTCAAATTAGGTAAAAAGTGCTGGCTCTAAGCACTTTTTACCCGACTACGGCAAAGCCAAAAGGAAGGGTTACGATTTTAGCTATGTATGTATGTATGTTCCACCATACCGCTTAAAATACCGAAATGATTTTGATGAATGGGGTGTCAAAAGATTTGTAAAAACACTCCAGGTGACATAGGCTATGGAAATTTTCACTAAATTTAATATGTGAGAATTTACACGTAAACTTCTGACCCTGAAAAAGTTAAATTGAGATAATCATGACATGTTTGGTATCAAAAGAAAGGCAATGCAAATATGTTCATATCTTGTATTGTCTAAGTAAATTAATATGTTTGAATTGGTTACAAAGAAGCGAAAGTGAGTAATACTAGATAAGCACCTAATATAATAAATCTGTAGAAGAATTGTTTTTGTACATAATTCTGTAGTCGGGTTACAGTTTTTTAAATTTTACTCTTGTTGAAAGTCGGTTTACACAAAGACAGTACAAAACGCTCGCCATTCAACTCTTTTTAGTTTTTTCTCACAATATCAAAGCAATCATAATTAAAATATGATTGCTTTGATATTCTCATTTTTTGACCGTCAAAGTTTTACATATGGACAGCCCCCCCCCCCCCATAACACCCGTCACCACTTCCGTTTTAGATGGGAAGAAGAAGTGGAGCAACGAACTCCCTAGTAACAAATGTTTATTAAATTTGATGGGAAGTTTGTGGTTTCGCTCCTAGATAGGCTGATGCAAATACAACTTTGTAAAAAGGGGTTTCACAGACTCCTTGACAAATGTGAGTACGATGCCTCTGTCTAAAATGGCCCACTTGTTGGAGAGTCAAGTAACCTACATCATTGAGGACCTAAGTCGAATGCCATTGATAAACGTGACCACTTCCTGGACTCAAACTATTGAAGGGTCACCATCTTCGGGAAGTTTGTCCATCTAGCAGTGGCCGCCGATTTGCGGAATTTGTTCGAAAAAGTTACCGCGTCCCAGGAACGCATAGGGCATTTGGAGAAACACGGATGGGTTTTAGTCAGTAAGAGTCTGACACTCCCTTTTGCTCCGCCCAGAGCGGGAGGAGTAATTCGACGATTACTCAACCCAAAAAAACTAGTGGTCAACGATGTGATTTCGTGCTCTGTGGAGGAAATACTAGAAACTGAGAAAAGTGGTTGTGAAAGCCACTCGTGCGCAGCGGAAAGACGCTCAGTATGTCGTGGCCACGCGGTCGGCAAACTGGGATCTGGTTTAGAAATTACTAGCTATTGCCCGCGACTTCGTTCGTGCATACCCCGTTTTTTACCGTTCCCGCAGGAATTTCTGGAGATCCTTTATTAGTGTTCCCCTAGAGTGTAGGGAAGCGATATACCAAATTTCACCTGTAGTTTCGGCTGTGCGTTGTCTGTCAGTCACTCTCACTCACACTTGTGACTACATTTTCTTTTGTTTTGCGAAATGTGTGTGTAACTGATTAAGGTGCATCTTGTACCTTAATTAGTTTCACACAGTTTTTGTTTTATTTATTTTTTGAATTTTCAATAACGAAAACCGTAAAAACCGTAGTGTATGACTATTTATTAATTAATAATTCAAAACAAATTCAGTTTCTCCTTCGTTAAAAAAATGTTCAGCTTTCCTTAGAAAGTCCTAAATAATTGTATGATTTTCATAACTGTCCAATATTTTTGTACGGTGAACAAAAAATGTTTCTAGGTCATAGTTCTGTTCACCAAAAAGTCTAACAATTAAGATCCCTCAATTTCCATTACTCGTAAAACCCTAACATCCTCATTGAACAAATTATAACATTAGAGATCCACGTAAACGATACAGGAAACAACATACTAACTTTGATATATTAGAGGCTATTACCTGAAGTTGTTGTCTGGTAACAACAGAAGTTGTTGTTTGTTACCCAGTCTCATATCATTATTATGTTACTGCATGCAATGTGAGCTGATGTTTATGAGTCGTTGTTAATTAACCACCGGCCGTTTTTCTTGTCTGATAGTGTGAGAGAATATCTCAGTAATTTAAGATATCACGTGTTAATTGTGATTATATTTCAAGTACGATGTAATGTGACAGCAGAAAATTAACTGTTAAGTCACAGGTTTTATCTAGTTTAGAGGCAAGGTGTTGAGAAAATGCTGGCGGAGTGAGTTTGTATGCAAAAAGTCATCATTCGAGGTTTGGCTGTCTCAATATTGAACTGATTTAAGAAGCCAAATTTTGTACACTAAGGCTCTGTTGCCAGCGATTTATCGGACAATTTTGAGCATTTTGTGAGGGTTCTAGTGCTTATACGGTTAATAAATCATCAAAAAGGAAAACATAGGAACACAGTATATATCCTTCTCATTCAGTTTGTGAAATATCTCTGAAATCAGTTCAATATTGGAGGAGAAAACAGACGAGAGCCAAACCTCGAATTATGACTTTTACATACAAAGTCTCGCCGCCAGCATTTCCTCTTAAGCAACGGTTTTTAATTTTTAACTGATGAATAAATGGCTTTTGACATCATTTTCTACACAAATACTGTCAATCCCTAATTTTGTTCCTTAGGTAAAAGTTATTAGATTATTGGAAAACCGTTCCTATGGCTTTTATTGTTGTTAAGATTTTCTTGTGAGACAATAAAGTTTTTTCATGATCAAGAAAGGTGGAAAGAGACAAGGAACCTTTCCCTTCAGCGGCACAAAGAACGCTTTGAAAAAATAGATTAACCATATATCTGCAGTCACAAGACAAAAGGACGTAACGACACAAAACGAAGTTACCGATTTGTGACCTTAATTTTCTTAATGTCGAAAATCGGTTACACCGTTTTGTTTAGATAGGTATGCCCTTTTTCATATGACGGCAGATATGAATGTAAACGTATTTTACCACCTACATTCTCATTAAAATTTTATTTTACCTATTATAATATTGTATTTTATAATAGGTTATTTCTATTAATATTACTTCGGGAACCTAAGGTCTTCAAAAAGCGCAAAAAGCGCTATTAAAAATATATCGAATACATATATTTTATTCATCATCATCATATCAGCCGATAGACGTCCACTGCTGGACATAGGCCTTCCCCAAGCATCGCCACAACGACCAGTCCAGCACGTCTCGCATCCATCGGCTACCCGCGACCTTCACCAGGGCCCCAAGTCTGCTATTACAATAGCACGTGTCAGAATGGTCTATCGTTGATTTCATAATGGTTGATTTTGACAAGATTCTATGCCATTTCTTTCAATAGAGAGTCAGTGGTTGACCACTGGAAAGTCATAATGACGCTTTTATATCCACACCCACATACACTATTGTAATAGCAGACTTGGGGCCCAGGAGTATTGCAAAAAAAAAAATACATTTGACGCTCACAAAATAATCATCAATAATTATTCGAAATTACCTATCTGCAAAGCTACTCTACATTCCACTATACATGTCAGACTGCACGTTTATTTCATACTGCCCACTACAAATAACCACAATTAATTAATTTAGTGATACAATGCGACAATTTATATGATTATGTTAACGAAATAAAATATAAACTTCCTGCCATTGCGATTGTACATCACAAAAATGCGAGCAAATAAAATGGCGAATTGATATTCCAATGCTCTTTTTAATTTAATTGGTGCGAATTTACCGGAAAGCTTAAGCTATTTTATAAACGCGAATGCAAAGCGATTTTATGAAATACATTTTACGATCTTAATTCCTATTGATCGGATAAGGGTTAAATAATGCTTGCGCACCTATTTAAGTGTTCTTTTGTTTTAATTAAGTGTTCATTTATTAATTTCAACGCTGCGTGTGTTTTATTTTATAAGTTTACATTTGCATATTTTGATTTTACGTTTTAAGTTCTTAGGCCATAATTATAACAGTGTTATTAGTATGTTTTTGAGTCAAAATTATATTTTTGTCTATCCAAATTTACCTTCTGAGACAATTTTTTGTGTCGTGATGACACCTCTTGAAAATGGCATCGACTGTTACAGACGTTGCTCATAACTACCAACGGCTTTTCACCACAAACCACATTTGTATGACAGTGCTGACCCCTACATTTTCTGACCACGCATCATAGATGCGTACCTACGTACGTCTCGAACAGACAATGGACGCGTGAACATTCAAGAACGGCGATAAATTACTTTATTATAAGGCATAGTTCCTAGTTAAGAATAATATCCTGACTTGAAAACGTATTGTAAAATAAAGGGTCCAATTAAATTCTAATGGGTAAAATAAAATCCAATTTTCACTAAATATAGTACCAGCAGCCGTTGAAATGAAATTGTTTATATTCAATATTTACATCAAAATGGATAAAACATCACGATTGTAACGATAAAAGAAAATATAACGAAAAAATAAGTAGGCTTAATAATATATTTGAAGTAAGCTTAATACTTAAAATTACTACTTATTTTTTCGTTATATTTTCTTTATGCAAATTAATTCGCTTTTTTCTGTACAAAATAAAACATTAAAACAATCGTTTAAATAATTTATAATTTTGCAAAAAAAAAACACGTTATTTGTTTTCAAACATTCTGTGAGTGGAAATAGGTTCTTTTCCAGCAAAGATTTTAAAATAGTATCTAAAAACAAGTTTCCCTTCAAAATAGGTTCCATAATAGGTTCTAGTATTCCTGTTAGAATAATTGAACGTAGACAAACATGGAATCAGTACCCGTCAATAACTGCAACGGTTTGGTCTGACGCCTTACTAGTGGCACAGTGCAATGTACCGTAGCTCGCACTTGGCTAGACTAGCGCGCCTGTTAATGGTAGTCATTATGTATGAATTAATATAATCTTAGTGTGTTTAGTTTATGATACACTGTGGGGTAGCAGTATCCTGTGTAGACGAGAAATATTCTTCGTAATAAAAATCGCTACATTAAAATTAAATCGGGGAAAAAATGCTTGTAGCGATTTTCTGGTAGAAAATCAGTAAAGCCTTAGGTATAAATGCCTGTTTTGCGTTACACTTTAGTGCCCTTAAATAAATATCTAAATTATAGTATTGCTTTTGTTCGATTTTCAACTTTTGGGGCTAAACAGAGAGTTGATAACAGATATGCGTCTGCATTTGTAAAATTAAGTTAATGGTTGCTTAGGATGATGAGAAGAAAAGAAAAAAATACAAATTTCTTTATTGTAAGTACGCAAGGTTCAGTTGCCTACGCTAGTTTAGTGTCATCTACATCTACACTAATATTATAAAGAGGAAAGATTTGTTTGTTTGAAATGAATAGGCTCCGAAACATCAAGACCGATATGAAAAATTCTTTCACCATTAGAATTCTACATTATCCCTGATGGACAAGGGCTATAGAATATTTTCAAAAAAGTTAGGGATCCGTATGAAAACTTCGATAATGTAACCCAAGGTGTGAAAAAAATACCAAAAAAGATCCGTACATCGCGTACGCTGCGAAAAATATTGACAATAGAGCAAAGTGATGTACTACAGTTTTATAGAGGACATCAATATCTACAAAAAAGTCCGCCAGGGTATATATCTAACTATCATGTTTAAGCCACAATGACCGCTTTTCGTTCAAATTATTCAATCAAAACCCGGGTGGAATGGTATAGCGGTGATTTTGGTATCATGATATTAATCCTTATCCATTTAAATTGTTTAAATAATTAAGTTTTGTTATGTACATGTACATTACACTTTAAATTAATCAAATCGGACCTTTTGTTTTAAAGTTACGACGGGTATAAAAATACTCTAAGAAAAAAAAAGTGTGGCAGTTTGAGTGAACTGCCCTTCGTTTATTCTATTAGTAAGTAATTTACACATTACCCTTTTAAGGGGGTAAAGAGGAGATGAAGTTCGTGGAGTACCAACTAAATCTGTGCGAACGAAGTCGCGGGCGAAGTGCTAGTAACGGATAAGTAGGATGTGTGGTCGCAAACAACCTTACAATATTACAGATATTCAGTGTAGGCCATTGCTATGAAAAACACACAACAGAGTCCGGATAACGACATGGGATAAAGGCCGGGTATTTTATGGGTTTATGAAAATAAACAACACTTAGGTGCAGAGGCTGAGAAGGCAGAAAAACGGGGTTTAGTTGAAGTGATAAAATACAGGGCATTGAGAATATTGAGATAAAAAGTAAGATGCTGTAGTCCTTATTGGCCTTTAACCTTAAGTCACTTCAAAATTACATGGATTTTATGTTTGATTACATCTTATAAACATACACAAATAGATATGTTATAGATCGCTAGCTTTGTCGCTACATGTAGCTTCTGTGGCCATTCTATAAACGTTAGGCGCCGAATAATTTCGATAAAGACAAATAAAATGATGATGCTTATTAGTTATAAGAGGATGTTTTAACAAAAAAATAACCATCCACTATCATGTTGGTTTTGTAGGGCTCCGTACCTCAAAAGGAAAAAAAGAACCCTTATAAATCCAACATGAAAGTGGATGGTTATTTTTTTTTTCACTTTGTTGTCCGTCCGTCCGTGTGTCTGTCAAGACCCTTTATCTCGGGAACGCGTGGAGGTATCGAGTTGAAATTAAAACCGTATACTCAGATTTACAGTCCCTTGAAACTATAAAAAAATCAAACTTTTATGTTTACGTAAAAACAAGATATGACCGTTTATGCCGCATAAAACGTATATTTCGACTCTCTCAAGGAAATCAAAATGTATAGGGTATTTTCCGTTGACCTAGAACTATGAAATTTGGCAAGTAACATCTTCTTATACTACAAGTATAGTTAAAAGTATGAAAACTATACATTTGTAATAAAATTGTAAAAAATGTAGACTTTATTTAAAGTAATATGTACCTACAAATTTGTACGGAACCCTCGGTGTTCTAGTCCGACTCGCACTTTTCCGGATTTTTTATGTTGAAATACCGAAATAACATAAAGAAAATATCTCACAGATTAAGTAACAAGCTCTGTATCCATCACATAGCCGTCTTCTAAAAACTATTTCAACATAATTTCAAACAATATAATTAGAAATTATACTAAGTTCCGTAAAAGGAGTATGTGTCGCAAACACAAGCATAGTTATTTATAGTCCCGCAACGATGTCAATTAAACTTGATTCATATGAGAGATGATAACGCGTGCACTGCGAGAAAACATGGAATCTAGTGAGAAGTGTAATATATGTGCGTTCAAGTTACGTCATATTTTAGTATTTTAAATAAGTGCTACTCGATTGCGAAAAACACGAAAACAGAGTGACTAGCTTAGCAAGCTAGTGAAAATGATCTGATTTTTAAATGTGCATAAGGCAGAATATTTGTAGCCTATGTTAGCTTCACAAGTGCCTAAGTTAAATATTGCTTTTGTAAATAAACTCACAAAAAATCGAAAATAATGCTAGAAATCAAAATAACATTATTCAGATAATATTTGGCTCTCGAGCAATATTCGAATGGACATACAATAAGCTTTATAACAAATAATAGAAAATATATTTTATAATATTCAATTTCTATTTTAATTTTATTTATTTTATTTCTTAATTTTAGAATTGATAAAATTGTGTGAATGTTGTAAGATAGTAAGCAATTATTAAGCAAAAATAAATACTTTTCCTATCGAGTAGGAATACATCTCATATAGAGGAGCTCGTGGCTAAAGAATATTGGCCGCACGGATCGAACTTTAAGGTTAAGCAACGCTTGTCAAGGTTGGCCTGTGGATGGGTTACCATCTTAACATACCGAATTCCCTCTGTGCCTCGGAAAGCAAGTTAAGCCGTTGGTCCCGGCTATCATTTGTAGATCCTTGGCAATCGTTACGGATTGTTAGAAACCGGTAAATCTGACTCCAGTCTTGCCAAGAACTGCCGTATTGCCCAACTAATGGGTTGTGAAGGTCTGGTAGGCAGCCGCTCCATGTAAAATACTGCTATTCAGCTGAATCTGGTTTGACTGGGAGCCGAGCCCAATATAGTTGAGGTAAGTCTAGGTAGATGATGAAATACTTTTCCTATCATCAATTTCCCTTATTACACTTTCTTAGAGTAAAATCAAGCTAGTCGCGTATTTGTAAACAAGTGATGTCTGTTCACGATTCCCATACGAAAGGAGAGTTTTCCCACGATTGTGTGAGTAATTCAATGTTCCAGCTATCTAGAAAGAAAAGTGTTTACTAAGACTTTCACAAGACCAACAAATAGATATATTATTATAGATCGCTAACTTTTACATGTGGCTTCACTTCTGTGGCCAATTCTACGGGTACTGTGATTTATTTTGGGATCAAAGTAGCCTTAAAAGCTACTTTAAAGTATTTTCGTAGATAGATTCCAAACTACCTCCAACAAACATACAAGCTAATTATTCCTCTTTATTATAATAACTTTTAGATAAGCACTACTTTACCAATATTGGTTTTGTTCATTTACCCCATAAAATTAAATTCACCTGGCAAGTACTAAAAATTGAAGCTTGCTAAAAGGTTTCTGATTTAAGTAGATTAATTGACGCTTTCGCAACTAATGGCATAGCTATTAGCCATAGATAATGTGCTACATTTTTCCTGGAAAATCTTCTGCTCTAGCTTTTAGCTAGAGTGTTTAATATAAAACTGAAGTATTATGATTCACTTGCTTCTGCCAGTGGTTTTGCCCGCGTTTATTTCGGAAATAACCCCAGGGAAACTTCCGTGTGCCGAATTTCATCCAGGTCAGTTGAACCGTTCTGACGTGATCCAATAACGAACCATCCATCCATACAAACTTTGGCGTTTGTAGTAACATAGTGAAAGTTTATGCTATAAAGAGCCATGATAAAATATCTATTAATGGGCTCACAAAAAATTACGAACAAAATATACTTATTTCAAAAAATCGCCAAAACTTTGGCCCCACAAAAGACGCTCCGTGGTTAGCGTGGTCTTTGCGATTCTTTTTTTTTTGAAGATGACTGTGTTTATTTAAAACAATTGCCCATCAAACACGGAAAACAAGAAAAAAATCGGCCAAGTTCGAGTCGGACTCGCACACGGGTTTCATGCCATAAACCTTAATTTTTAGGGTTCCGTGCCTCAAAAGGAAAAAAAACGGAACCCTTTTAGGATCACTTTGTTGTCCGTCCGTCTTTCTGTCAAGACCCTTTATGTCGGGAACGCGTGGAGACATCGGGTTGACATTAAAAGTATATACTCATATCTACAGTCCCTTGAAGCTGTGAAAAAATCAAACTTCTAGCTAACGTAAAAAAAGATACGACCTTTTATGCCGCAAAAAGACGTATATTTCGACACTCTCAAGGGAATCAAAATTCATAGGGTATTTCCCGTTGACCTAAAACTATGAAATTTGGCAAGTAAAATCTTCTTATACTACAAGTACAAGGAAAATTCTGAAAAATTAAATCATAAAAAATATAGTCTTTATTTTAAAGAAATTTGTACCTACCAATTTATACGGAACCCTCGGTGGGTGAGTCCGACTCGCATTTGTCCGGCTTTTTATTATTTGTTGTTGTAGCGGCATTATAAATAAACAATCTGTGAAAATTTCAACTGTCTACCTATTACGGTTCTCGAGGTACAGCCCACTGACAGACAGACAGACAGACGGACAGCGGAGGCTTAGTAATAGGGTTCCGTTGGTTACCCTTCTGGCACGGAACCCTAAAAACTAAACAATGAGTGATTCAATCGGTCAAATCGCATTTTTTCCTAACAATAGGACCTACTATTACGGGCTAATCCCACCATCATTATTTGACACCCTTTTCCGCATTGCCGAGCGATTTTCAACCGTAAAACCCAAGGTTAAGGTTGGAGATTAAATTGTCATAGGCAAACATAACTTGGGGTTTAAGTGGACCGTTAGTCGGAGCTAGTATTCTAACCTTGAGGGAGGTCAATGAACCTGTGTTAATGCTGCCAGCACCGTAGGATTGCGGTCTTATATACTGTGCTTAAGGGCTGTATGCACTATTAGATTTAGTCGGTTTGTAGGATTTCTGTTTTAACCCAACGGTTTAGTAGTCGTTAGTAACTGAGCGAGTTTTGAGTTGGATCCTTGGGTTGAAGAGAGTGGTGCCTGTTCATTTCAGCGGAGCGAGGCAGCGGAGCGGAGAAACGGAAAACTTTTAACCAATGGAATTGCATAATTTATCTGTGGAGACTTGTTATTTGCAATTTAGTTAATATTATTTTCTTTATAATGATATTAGTCTGTAAGTCTTCCGAAAAATAAATAAATATATAAAATCTCCGCACCACGTGAGTCACTGACATTTTGTGCAATTCCATTGGTTAATATTTCTCCGTTTCTCCGCTCCACTGAAATGGACAGGCAGCTTTATAGGGGTTTTCGTCTCTATCTTTTTTTTTAGTAGCTGGCGGTGTTTGTTTGTGTAGTGCACATTATATCTGCCTACTGTCAGTTATAGACGACTAATCAACCCAGATACCATCCCATCACTTCCCGTGGGTGTCGTTAGAGGCGACTAAGAGACTCACCAGAGAATGGGCTGCAGCGTTCTCAGTAAAACGCAACACCATTAACTGCGATAGCCAACCCAGCTGCCAAGCGTGGCGATTATGGCAAACCCCTCCTTTGGGGGAGGCCTATGTCCAGCAGTGGACGTCTTTCGGCTGATATGATGATGATGAATCAACCCGGTGCTTTGAACACCCAATTTTTTGGATGTTTGTCGGGTGTTTTACCAAAGCACCGGGTTCAAATCTGGTGGATTGCTCATCTCTGGCAATACAGGTGTGTTGTCTTATGAATTTAGTTTTCAGGGTTTTGTACCCGAAGGAAACCAACAGAAACCAGTGTCTGTCAGCGGACATGAAGAACGTATCTGAAGAACCTTAATAGGTAGACAGTTGAAATTTTCACAGAGTGTGTAGTTCTATTGTCGCTGTAACAACAAACAGTAAAAAAAATATCTATTACGGTTCCTGAGATACAGACAGACGCTGAGGCCGTTGACAGAAAGACGGACGGACACCGGAGGCTTAGCAATAGGGTTCCGTTAGTTACCCTTCGAATATGGAACCCTAAATATGCTCGTACTCAGTATACCTAACCAGAACAATACAAAATTGCTGCCTATTAATGTAGGATTCACGAGAGCATTCCCAATAAATCTACCATCATGAAGCGATATTAGCAATTAACAACGCGTACCTACCTACCGAAAACTGGTTCTGCAATTTCAGTTTATCGGCTTCACGTAGACGATAGGATCGGGAAATACGTTCTGGTGATTAAGAGAAAATGCTGGCGGCGAGACTTTGTATGTTAAAAGTCATAATTCGAGGTTTGGCTCTTGACTGTTTTCTCTTCCAATATTGGACCGATTTCACGAACTGAATAAGAAGGCTGTATACTGTGTCTCTATGTTTTCCTTTTTTGATTAATAGTTGTCAAATTTGTACACTAGGGCTGTGTAGTCAGCGATTTATCAGACAATTTTGAGAATTTTGTGAGAGTTCTAGTGCTTATACGGTTAATAAATCATCAAAAAGGGACACGGTATATATCCTTCTTATTCAGTTTGTGAAATATCTCTTAAATCGGTCCAATATTGGAGGAGAAAACAGTCGAGAGCCAAACCTCGAATTATGGTTTTTACATACAAAGTCTCGCCGCCAGCATTTCCTCTTAATTTATTACTAACACAATGCGGTTCAGTGAGTAACTATATTTTGTCATAATATATACTGAATTATGATAGGTTGTGATACGATAATGTGATGTTGCATAATTAGATGTTCGCTAGAATTCGCGATTGTGTTGTTAGCTGACGCGGTTACATACTATACTAATATTATAAGGCTAGAGAGTTTGTTTGTTTATTTGGTTCAACGTCCTTATCTCACGAACTACAGCTGTTCAATTCTATAAACATGTCGAACTGAAGGCTTGGGTGAAGTGATCACGAAGCGAGCTCTCATTCCATGTAATCAAGATGGAATGATAGTTCTCACAGAATCTTTACAGAATCGACCGGCTGGTTCGAATCGAAAAATTCTTTTAGTGTTGGATAGCCCATTTATCGAGGAAGTCTTCACGCTACGACCAATAGAAGCGAAGCATTAATGAAAAATGTGATGCAGACGATGTTGCGAGTATCAGCTAGTTTAACCATATAGATATCTCAACTTGCGCATTTATGCCTATTGAAAATCACTCCCTTTAAAATTCACAGGCGTAAATTAAACAATCATTCACAGACACTAAGGTATATTTAGAAAAAATACCAAACTTAAACCACACCCTCAAAGACCCTATCATCAATTAATCAATCAATTTAAATAAAATTATTCCTTTACTGACTGACTGAGTGACTGACAGACAACGCACAGCTGAAACTACTGGTCGTAGAGAGCTGAAATTTAGCATGTAGGTTCTTTGGAGAGCAAAAGCTAGTAAATTATACATGACTAGCTTTTGCCCACGACTTCGTACGTGCATATGCCGTTTTTTCTCGTTCCCGTAATAATTTCGGAAAATCCTATCTTCGTGCACCCCAACATTCCCCAAGGACCTACATGCCAAATGTCAGCTCTCTACGACCAGTAATTTTGGCTGTTTTGTCTCTCAGTCACTCACTCACACAGTAACGGAAGAATTTTATATATTAGAATTTCTAGCCAGGAAACACAGAACGACTATAAAAACGGGTTGAATATCTCTAAATTAATAGAAGCTATTAACTATCCTAGCTTGCACTATATTTACCGTAATATTTTACTACCGAGACCCATATGTTTCAGTCATGTTTTACTGCAGGCGGCACCTGGTGAATAACGGCCTTATTAAATTACTGTACACTGTGAAAGCCTGGATTATGTTCTAGCTAATGGAGAAAAATATAACAGGAGTTTCAACTTCATATTAGAAATGCTTAGCAAAGGATTTCAGGCTCTTGGAAAGTTTTTTATTCAGTCAGTTTCCCAGTCCGAATAAAGTCACTTCTTCATATTCAAATCAATTTGTAATTGTCTTCTGAAATCCATACATATAATTTGTTTCCGTAACAGACAACGCACAGCCGAAACTGCTGGTCGTAGAAAGCTAAAATGTAGCATCTATGTTCCTTAGAGAGTGTAGGGTGTAAGAATTTCGGAAAATCCTCTCTTAGTGCTTACTATTATATTACGATTTTCCGAAATCTTACGGGAAAAGGGGATGTGCGCTTACGAAGTTGCGGGGAAAAGCTAGTGTAACACTAAAATGCAACTTTGCCTTCATTTCGTATACCAAAGACTTACAAATATAATTTTGACTAGAACACGACGTATCTCATCCCGTGATCCCCGATACTTGTTACAGTTGTCCTAAAAAGTACAGTACGACTTAGTTTACACAGAAAGTTAACTCAATGCAAACTAAAACAAACATGGAATATGTCAAAAAATTGCTTGAATTATCCTCAGATAAAACTGCGAAAGGTATTTCAACGTACGTATTACAACGTAGAAATTTAATCTGTACCGTAATTCAGTGTTTTTTTGTATTTTGAACAAAATATGTTTCGGGTGCTGTTTCAGCATAAAATGAAAAAAAAAAATCAGCGTAAAAGAATGTTTAACGTATGAAGGGGTCGTTGAACCTAAGGATCAAAGGGTTTGTTGACCGTTGATGAAAATGGTACATATTTTCTTAATATTTTGTGAAGATATAGTATTTTATTGACTGCGTTATGGTGCCTATCTTATGCTTTGTTGGTCTTATGGTTTTAGACGCTTTTCGCGAGCTGAAGGTACGGCGGAACCACTAGCGAGTCAAGGGGGGGGGTCGTCTAAGGGGCTCCAGCCCGCCCCTCCCAAAAAGATCGAGATAACTTTGGTTGGCCGCAATCTAACGAAGTAGTTATTCATAATCTAAGAATGCTTGTTATGCGTTAGGCAAAATAAAATTGTTTGCTTTGCAAGTTTTACTTTGCTAAAACCTGCCCTCAGCGGGGTAAAGCCCTCCCCCAAAAGTCAATCCTGGAGCTGCCTCTGGATCGGATAGTCCTGTAGGGCTTTTTCATTCGGGTTTTCTAAGTAGCAATCGGTCGATGGCAATAGGTATGAACAAAAAAAAAATTGTTGATTGGTACATTTTCGCACGCGCATCTCGAAAAAAACTGGCCAAGTGCGAGTCGGACTCATTCAATTTTTGTAACACATCGTTTTAACACTATCGACCTCTTATAGGTTTTCCAGTAATCTATGGGTAAAGAACATCTGCATTTTTTTTCGCAAATTTTAGTTTCAGTATGTTCGGAGATAAGGAGGGGGGAATGGTCATTTTTGTTCTAATTTCCTGAATAGCTTCATAACTATTAATTTAAAAAAAAGATATATTTAAAACCCTCACGGTAAGCCCTTTTATTTGATATGTCACACAATACAGTTTGAAAAACTTTTTTTAATTCTCTAGTTTGACCTCAAAAGTGACCCACGAACTAAAAATGTAATAATTTACGTAACGCGTCCATGTTTGGGTCACAAAAGTCCATATGTGTACCAAATTTCAACAGAATCGGTTCAGTGGATCCGGAGAAAACTGGCTGTGACAGACGGACAGACAGACACTCGAGTGATTCTATAAGGGTGCCGTTTTTTGTTCGGAACCTTAAATAAAAAGAAATGCTCTATGTAATACGTGCATCCTGAATAAGTAGCATTCGAGACTTCTATCCATCAGTATCAAATTGAGGATGCAATCGGTCCACCCGGTCTTGAACTCCACAGTGTACTTAATAAGTTCTAGTTACAGGGAAATTAGGTTTCTCCATCAGTAATTACAGAGGCCAACTTCGAACAAACTTAGTTGAAAACACACTAGTAGATCAATTTACTTACAGATGATATTAAATTATTCCTGTCAGGCTCCGTAATCGTTATCGGTAGTAATAGGATTTTAGTTGGGTATGCTAATTAAGTTCTAAGTTACATTGAAAATTGTTTTTTTTTTGTCTGTATTTTATTAGTAAGAACAAAATTCTTAATAATTAATTACGGTCTAGCCTAAAAGACTGTAAAGAAACTTAACTCTAACTTAATATGTTACGTGATAGATTATGTTATAGCTGCGAAAATTTAAAACATTGAAATGCTAAACTGTGTTGTGGCGAGACAGGTGAAATAATTCCCACAAAATAATAAAAAAAACAAAATCTTTGAATTGTAACCAATCCTTCGCTCAATGGAACTTAAATCATTATTACGAGGTACAATAAATTCATAAAACGGGGAAAGCAACTTGCTGATAAACTTGTCAATTTCGCTTTATCTCTAGCCCGTTATTTCCCATTGCTGGGCAACAGTCCTCCCTCTCCCTTTTCCTCACGTCTGTCTTCTGCCAATGCGGGCCAGTTCTTAAGGTAAGAGTCGAGTTCATATCTCCACCTTCAGCTTGGTCTACCGCGATGCCACCTAGCATTGAAAGGGACCCAATAAGTGGTTATTTTAGCTCACAGCTCATCTGTCATACGAATCATACGATAGACATGTCCCGGCCTAATCCAACTTGAGACAGCAGCCTTCTGAGTAACATCAAGAAAGAAAGAAAAAGCGTTTATTTGCGCCAAGTATGACGCTTACCAAAAACAATAATTAAATTAAACAAAATTACAATTTTATGAAAGTTGGGAAGATTTGCGTCACATTTGCCCAAAACGGCTATCTGTGGCTTTAGTTTTGGCGCGCAGTATTGTGTTCCTTACACAGTTCGAAATTCGGAGTCCCGGATATTGTGCTCCATGACTCTTTGGCAAACCTCGAGCCTGGTTCTAGAAAAAAAAATTAAGAGTGAAGGAAGAAAGAAATATATTTTATTGGATACAAACAAAATTTAAATAACAAAAACATGATAAGAATAATAAAAAAGTAAAATTATTAAACGGAAAAGAAGAAGGTTAAATTTTTGCCAACGATTGATACGCCCGAAATCAAGGCTGAATTGTAGACTGTAGATGTAGATTACTGTTCTTCTTAGTCGGATGCTCTAGTCAGAGTGGACTTCGTTAGGCAGAACTACAAGTAGATACTGATATTTATATGACAACTTTGAAACTCTCAGTACAATTGAAGACAGATCTCGTTGGATGGATCTTAAACCAACTGGACCGTACCTAACCACCACCTTCTTTTCCAGACATGCTACGAGATGGAGAGATACCTACGGGAGGAGCCGCGCAAGCGTCGCGAGCCCTCCCAGGAGGAGGAGTGGGCGAGGTCATCGCCCAGCACCGCGACCCCGTCCCCCCCGGCCTCTCCGCCGCTGCCACCACCCTCCACCACCTTAACTTTCATCACCACGGTGAAGTGTGAGCCGCCCAGCGATTCGGAGTACGAGCCCAGCCCTGGTACGTCGACTCGTAGGTGTCGCACCTCTCGGGTGTCAGGGACTTGAGGGTTCATTTATATCTTTAGTTATAGTTTTAGTTGCTGTTTATTTTTTATTATTATTTTGATACATTGCAAGCTGGAGCTTCACAGTGGGGTAATAGGAACCAGTGAAATTTTTTGCACAGTTATCATACCACTCACTCTATCACGCTATACATTTAATCACATAGTTAAGTTACACTGAGCATCATCATCAAACCATGACACATCAGTAGTAGGTACCTCATCACTTAAGAAGACTAAGTAACATCAACTTAAACTAGCCACAACAATTTCGCCTGTAGCACCAAACTATTCAACATAAACTGATAACATTAAACGCTTGCCCATATAAGTGTACCAAACCTTAAACTGTAGACTATCAGAAGCCGAACCACCACTAACTCTCCAAAAATACAACAGCCAACGATTGCGCTTGTTCTCTTTCTTTGTCCCCTAAGCGCCACTTTATTCTGACTTCGCCCCCAAACTGTTACAGAGGAGACTACTCCTGGCCCAGTGGCTGCGCAGCACCTGGTACCTCGCAAGGCTCCAGTGGTGCGCCACCATGCGCATCCGCATGCCAGCGACCCACGCCGGCGCGTGCACCGCTGCGAGTTCCCGGCCTGCGACAAGGTGTACACTAAGAGCTCGCACCTGAAGGCGCATAAGAGGACCCATACTGGTTAGTATCTTTGGTTCCTTTATTCATCATATCAGCCGAAAGACGTCCACTGCTGGATATAGGCCTCTCCCAAGTGTCGTCACAACCACCGGTCCGGTGCGTCTCGCATCCATCGGCTACCCGCGACCCTCACTATGATCAGTCCACCTTGTGGGAGGCCTTCCAACATTGCGTCCTTTGTTGCGTAAAGCTAAGGGATCTGTGGTCAAGCCTCGTGTTCGTGGTTTGAGCAGTAGCGAACCTTCATTGCCCTGTCTAAAGCCGGAACAACATAGAAACGTCTAGGTGGTCGCTAAAAGCGAGGTGGTCCTGTGATTGGTGGTTAATACTAAAGGCCTCGTGTTGGTGTTTCTAGAATAGGATATTTTCCTTGATAGAAAAATAATAGTTTTATTTATTTAGTGGGGGCTGGTGTCGCCTTGTTGGTTAAAAGTGTACCAAGACGTGACGTGTCGCGAAACTTCGACGCACTGTAGGTATCGCCTTAATTTTCAAAACAAAAAAGTGTCCATTTTTTTGGGTTCCGTGCCTCAAAAGGAAAGAACGAAACCCTTATTTATAAGATCAGTTTGTTGTCCGTCCGTCGGTCTGTCAAGACCCTTTTTCTCGGGAACGCGTAGAGGTATCGAGTTGAAATTAAAACCATATACATAGATCCACGGTCCCTTGATGCTGTGAAAGAATGAAACTCTATGTTAACGTAAAAAAAAGATATGGCCGTTTATGACGCAAAAAAAACGTATATTTCGACACTCTCAAGGGAATCAAAATGTATAAGGTATTTCCCCTTGACCTAGAACTATTAATTTTTGCAATTAATGTTGTCTTATACTGCAAGTATAGGAAAACGTCTGAAAACTTGTAATTAAATCATAAAAAATAAAGTCTTAATTTAAAGTAATGTGTACCTACAAACTTGTACGGAACCCTCGATGGGCGAGTCTGACTCGCACTTGGCCAATTTTTTTTTGATAATCTTAATGACGGAAAAAGTAGATTTATTTCAAGAAAATACCTTTCTGTCGCAGCAACCATTATTTCAGCACCATATTTTACCTCGGGTGAAAAGTATTTCACACTACTTATAAGTGAATGCAATCCTAGTACTACTGCTAGCAACTTACGATAATTTGCAAATAGCGAAATTTTTGCTTAACCATGAATACAAAGCTTAACAGTAACGTATGTCCTAAGAATTTTCCTGCCTAGCTATATGTGTAAATGAATGTTTCATACGTGCAATTATTTTTTTTATTTATAAACTTATCTTTACGTTTCCATCCTGTAATAATATTCATACACAGTTTTATTTTTATTGGTTTACCATTAATTTTATTATTTTGCAACGGTTTTATGCTAAATATAATATTTAAATCCATGCTAATAGTGTAAAATCATTTACTTTACAGGTAAACTCCACATGCTTAAAGAAGTTAAAAATAAAACTAAACAAATGTGCGTTATTATTATATTAGAAACTAGCTTCTGCCAGCGGCTTCGCTCGTGGTCCCTAGGGAACACATTCCCGGGACAAAAAGTAGCCTATGTCCTTTCTCAGGCTCTAGACTATCTCTGTACCAAATTTCATTTAAATCGGTTCGGTAGTTGAAAGCGAGACAGACAGACAGACAGAGTTACTTTCGCATTTATAATATTAGTAAGGATATAATAATAATATATCCTTACTAATATTATACTTTCAAAAATTCTTAAAAAAAAGTATTTATTGCCACAGCTGACATACATAAAATCAAAATTATAAACCTATCAGTATCGAAATAAAAAATTACTTCCAAGTGAGAATATGAAAACTGAATTAATAGGGTCACTCAAAAATTGATTTCCGATCTGAACTGACCTTTGATTAATTAATATCACGAGTTCTCCAAACCTTCGTATCACAAAAGTGACCTCATTCTGTCCGCAGTACGACGCGGTACGCATACTACGATAGTATCCGAGTATCCGACAATCCCATAATCCTACCCGCGGTTCCCGGATCGATACACCTCAACCGCAATATGTGTACAGTCGCTTAAGTTGACATTGAACCACATTTCAACCTTAATACTAAGGCAATAAGGGTGAGAGGCGGTCTCGCCAAATTTGTTCCCGTTACCTGTGAATATCGGTGGACCAATGAACGTGACACATGAAAACACATTGATTCTGATGGAATTTAGGTATGAGAGCGTTTTGTTTGTTTATATAGGAGTTTATTTCCAGCCAGTGCGGACTGAGGCAACCGTTCTTCTATGATTTATACAGTTCTTGATTTGCAAAAAGAATATCATCAAAACAGACAAAAACAATCGCCTCGGACGAAATCGGTCGGATCACATCATCATCATCATCATATCAGCCGAAAGACGTCCACTGCTGGACATAGGCTTCCCTCAAGTGTCGCCACAACAACCGAATATCATCGAGATAAAATTTATAATTATTGATTTTTAGGGTTCCGAACAAAAAACGGAACCCTTATAGAATCACTCGGGTGTCTGTCTGTCCGTCTGTCACAGCCCGTTTTCTCCGGATCCATTGGACCGATTCTATTGGTACACATATGGACTTCTTCCTTCGTTCTTTAGTATGGGTGTCACTTTTGGGGATCAAACTAGAAAATTAAAAAAAAAGTTTTTTGAACCATATCGTGTGACATGTCAAATGAAAGGGCTCACTGTAAGGGTTTTAAATTTTTTTTTTCATAATTTAAAAATAAATGGTTTTGAAGTTATTCAAGAAATTAGACGAAAAATGACCATTATACCCCTTATCTCCGAAACAACTGATCCTAAAATTTTGCAAAAAATGGAGATAATAGATCTTTACCTATAGATTACAGGAAAACCTATAAAAAGTATACAATATAGTGTTAAAATAACACTTTAAAAAAGAACTTCGTTCGGAACCCTTTGCACGCGAGTCCGACTCGCACTTGGCCTTTTTTTACATTGTAATAGAACACTATTGTTGGAAAAATCTTACTGTAGAATCTTCCGATTATAAGTAATCGTTCGGATGACTCGGATTTCATGAGTCACCTTATGCTTTCAGAGATATAAAATGATAATCGTAAAATGTGTTGTCATTTGTATTTAGAGTGATTCCGTCAGATTGTGAGAACGTTTTGTAGATTATCGTAACTTAATTGCTGATTCCCATTTATGCAACGTGTAACAGAATAAACACAATACCTCTTAAGGGGTCATTGTACTCGTCATTATGAGCAACTTTTACTATGGGACCAATCCCGAAATCGCGAAAAATATATCAGCTGTTCAGTACATTTTGTCGAGGTATGCGCACAGAAATGTATGGAGGAGTCGTTTTTTTTTTCGGGGTATCATTGTTGATCCCATAGTGAAAGTTGTTCATAATGATGAGTTCAATGACCCTTTAAGAGGTATTGCGTTTATTCTGTTACAGGTTGTATGTATACCTCACAGAAATCTTAATAAGATTTCTGTGGTATACCTTGAGTTTTTGAACATAAAAATATATCCCCCTCCCTTCCTAATTTGTCCCATTTTGTCCACATTATAATAGGTATGATTAAAAAAAAATTTCTGTAAAGTCGATTTGCGGACGATAATTGAACGTGATAACGTCATAAGAAAACATTGATGTAAAGAGAGATAGCTGCGTCATAAGCCGAACGCTTAGGCCAATCGTGCCTCACTATTGCTTGTTCGGCGCTCTCGCTTCCACGCTCGGCTCAGGCGGAACGTGACAATGAGTCATGCATGCTTTTTCGTGCGTGTAGCAGGCGTCCATCGATTTAGACGTCAAAAATGTGATTCTATTTAGTCCGTCAGTTAGATTCATTGATATATAAAAAAACCCAAGAAGCACAGTCTCGAACAAATGCAACACTCGAAACTGTCGTCAAAAACTGACATTTATCAAGTGCATGTATGACTTGTGTGTAGTTATACTATAAACAATTTTTTTTTGCAAATTCAACCTTACACGAATCGTTTAAAGTTGTTTTTACAAAGCAGTTCAGTATGGCGAATGATGCGCAATTTTTTTGCAAATTCAACCTTACACGGATCGCTTAAAGTTGATTTTACAAAGCAGTGCAGTATGGCGAGGGATGCGAGACTGTTTGAAACTTGCGCACATTTATACATATTGCGCTTGTTTGCAGACGTTTTTGAGATGCTGAGTGTGTATCTTGGGTTTTTTATATTTCAATGGTTAGATTATTAAAAACTAGTGGACGTCACGCGGTTTCACCCGCGTAGTTCCCGTTCCCGTGGGAGTACGGGGATAATATATAGCCTATGTTACTCCCTGATAATGTAGCTATCCAATGCTAAAAGAATTTTTCAAATCGGTCCAGTAGTTTCGGAGCCTATTCAATTCAAACAAACAAACAAATCTTTCCTCTTTATAATATTATCTATACATATAATAAAATCGTAGACTAACCGTGTCTGTACATTGAATATTTTTGCATGAAAATTACACAGAAAACTCAGGGAAATGGTATAAAACACAAAAATGCAATTTTTGAAATTTTTGTCTGTTTGTCTGTGCGTTTGTGGGAGCATCACGCTTATACCACAGATTAGGTTGCAAATCTAAGTACTTAAAAATATTAAGCGATAACCCGAGTAACATTTAGCGTTTATTTCATCAAAATCGACCCACAAAATCAAAAGATATTGAATTTTTAAGTTTAGGAAGAAACTTCCTAATGTATTCTGATGAGTCAGAGCGCCATCTATTGAGAAAAATAAAATGCACGAAAGCATTCAAAATTGTTGAGTTATTTGTGAAACTTTTAATACGTGGCAAAATAAGAGTGATCATTTTATACCTTTTCGTTATTGATCGATACAATCGATCCACAAAATCATAATATATTGAATTTTTAGTTTAGTAAGAAACTTCCTTATATATTCTGATTAGTCAGAGCGCCATCTATTGAGGAACCAAAAAATGCATGAAAGCATGAATGTTACACCAAAACACATTGATTGAGTTATTTGTGAAACTTTTAATACGTAGACGTAGTCTTCTATACATATAATAAAATCGTAGACTAACCGTGTCTGTACATTGAATATTTTTGCATGAAAATTACACAGAAAGCTCAGGAAAATGGTATAAAACACAAAAATGCAATTTTTGAAATTTTTGTCTGTTTGTCTGTTTGTCTGTACGTTTGTGGGAGCATCACGCTTAAACCACAGATTAGGTTGCAAATCTAAGTACTTAAAAATATTAAGTGATAACCCGAGTAACATTTAGCGTTTATTTCATCAAAATCGACCCACAAAATCAAAAGATATTGAATTTTTAAGTTTAGGAAGAAACTTCCTAATGTATTCTGATGAGTCAGAGCGCCATCTATTGAGAAAAATAAAATGCACGAAAGCATTCAAAATTGTTGAGTTATTTGTGAAACTTTTAATACGTGGCAAAATAAGAGTGATCATTTTATACCTTTTCGTTATTGATCGATACAATCGATCCACAAAATCATAATATATTGAATTTTTAGTTTAGTAAGAAACTTCCTTATATATTCTGATTAGTCAGAGCGCCATCTATTGAGGAACCAAAAAATGCATGAAAGCATGAATGTTACACCAAAACACATTGATTGAGTTATTTGTGAAACTTTTAATACGTAGACGTAGTCTTCTATACATATAATAAAATCGTAGACTAACCGTGTCTGTACATTGAATATTTTGCCATGAAAATTACACAGAAAACTCAGGAAAAAGGTATAAAACACAAAAATGCAATTTTTGAAATTTTTGTCTGTTTGTCTGTGCGTTTGTGGGAGCATTACGCATAAACCAGTACTACTTAAAAGTATTAAGTGATAACCCGAGTAACATTTAGCGTTTATTTCATCAAAATCGACCCACAAAATCAAAAGATATTGAATTTTTAAGTTTAGGAAGAAACTTCCTAATGTACTCTGATGAGTCAGAGCGCCATCTATTGAGAAAAAAATAAAATGCACGAAAGCATTCAAAATTGTTGTGTTATTTGTGAAACTTTTAATACGGTATTAAAATGTTTACTTTTATTTTGCTACGTCTAGCAAAATAAAAGTAAACATTTTAATACCTTATCGTTATTTATCGTTACATACGGGCTTCTTATTTAACGTCTTATGCTGCCAAATATTTTGTCAGTTTACATGGTCGATAGATGGCGTTGCACTGATGACGCGTTTTTCTGAATTGCGGTGTTAAGATTTTCCGCTGGAGAATGACCTCACACGATTATTATACACAGTCGTAGTTCGTAGGAATGTCGGTTTGGTCTCTGGAAGGTCTTAAACGAATAGGAGCCAAAATTGCTTAAATCTCTGAGTTGTGCTGGTTTCGTTTAAAGTGCTTTTATCGTAGAGTCCTAAACTGATTTAGAACTCAGTAGTTTTGTGAAGTACTGGACGGTTCGACTTGCGGATCAGGCCTGTAGGGTTTCGTACCAAAGGTGCTGACAGGACCCTACTTTTAAGGCCTCCGCGATTGATAACGTTTAGAGCGAAGCAACGAACGGTTCAATTTGCGAAACAAGGCTAATAATAATAAGGTACCGTACCAAAGGTGGTCACGGTGACGGGAGCGATCGATTTTGGTGGGGCTACTCTCTAAGTCCGAAGTCCGTAGTTTCGGGCTTAGTTGCGGACGTATTCTACTCCGTATCACCTACAGACTTACGATTAATTCCGAACCCGAACTAAGAATGAATGACAACACGATTTCACAGTAACTGTCAAATCGAGTTATCATTAGTTCTCTGTGGTTAGGTGATACGGAGTAGATTTTTTTTTTACTATAGATAGGCATACGTTTGACCACTATCTCACCTGATGGTAAGCGATGATGAGGTTGAAGATGGAGCACGTTTGCCTAGAAGCAACCTATTCACTTTTGTCTTAAAGACTCCCAGGTTGCCCGCAACTAAGTTTTTAATTCGTGCTAAGTATCAGACGGTTCGATTTGCGAGCCAAGGCAAATTATAGGGTTCCGTGCCAAAGTTGCTAATGGGACCCTATTATTTAAGCCTTCGCTTACGATCTTGATTCGTGCGAACCAAGTCGATTTTTAGGGTTCCGTACCAAGGTTGCTAACGGAACCCTATTTATTAATAAGCCACCGCTGTCCGTCTTCCTTCAGTTTATTAACCGACTTCAAAAAAGGAAGAGGTTATCAATTCGACTGTTTTTTTTTATGTTTGTTACCTCATATTAACCGACTGGATGAACCGATTTTCATGATTATTTTTTTATTTGAAAGCTGGTGCTTCCCGTGTGGTCCCATTGCCACCACGTCAGGATCTGATGATGGAAACCCTGAGAAATCGAGGGCAACTCTCGAAAATTTAAAACGTATTTGGTAAAAACTTGATATTCGTGTGTATATCGGGTGATACTGATACAAAAGAATGAAAGTTTGGATCAGACCTGATGATGGAGACGACAGAGAGTCAAGGGAACTCCACATCGGTATGTAGGAACTACCAAGTGTTTGGGCTTATTTCATTCGTATTGACGAGACCTTTACACCGAAAGCACTTAGTAAGTTTTATTTTCATAACATAACATCACGCCAGTACGCTGTGAATGGGTACGCAGGTACCACTAAAAACTGAAAAATAATTTTTTTTTTTACAAAAAATCTAACGTGTCAAAAAGCGAAAAAACTAAAAACACCGACTTCCGAAATTAGTTATTTTATACTTTGTAGTGTTTTGTTTTGGAAGTCGGTTACATTTTTTGTAAAAAAGTTTTTTTCGTTTTATTTCCGTTTCGCTGATATAAAAATGTCTTCTAGATAAAGGTCGAATCTTTCACAATATAGCAAAATTCTCAAAGTCGGGTTTGTTCGAACACTATTCTAACAAACTCGAGAACGGCTCGACCGATTTTCATAGTTTTTGTGTTTTATTCGGGACGAAGACTAATTCCTTCGTCCGGAATAGCATAATAAGAATTAAAATACAAAAAAAAATGAGTATGTAGGTAGGGTAGGTAGACAGGTAGGTAGGGAAGGTAGGCAGGTAGGTAGGGTAGGTAGGCAGGTAGGTAGGGTAGGTAGGTAAGGTAGGTGAGGTAGGGTAGCTATGGTAGGTTGGTATGGTAGGTAAGTAGGTAGGTCGGGTAGGTAGGTTAGGGTCGGTAGGTAGAGTAGCCAGTTGACGGGAGCGAAGCCGCGCGGGTCAGTTAGTATATATATATAAGTGTAGATATTGGACACGTATTTTTTGCTCTATAAAATATCCATAAAAATTGACGAAGATATAACGCATCAATGATTAGGGGTGGGAGCTTTTGACGTCACTGTTCGGTAAAAAGTGTAAGTACTAAAATGTGACGTCACACGAGTTTTCAACGCACCGTATCGTCTTATTTTTTTGTTAATGTGAAAAATAAAATATACGTGTCCAATTTTTTTTTAAATCTATCTGACGGACTTATTCGATTTTTTTGTCATCTACCCTATTTATATTTTTAATTTTAAAGTTTTCTTTATGTTTTCCATTTAGGTGTACATAATAAATTAATAGGTACTTACCTACTGATGCAATAAAGCAAATTGAAATCACATAAATCGACGATAAGAATCGTCATTGAATTACAGAACCTAGGTACTAATATTTTGTAGATGCTGGAATTTAAACTTAAAACCAGAATATGAACGGAAATCAACAGTTTAGGTAAGACAAATATCAATATGTAAAAACATTTTTACAGTCTGACTGAACCTCTTTAAATATGTACATTGACATCACGCTTCACGATCATCACTATTTGTATAGGTTACATACCTTTTATCTTCGAAAGCAAGTGACTCATAAAATCCCATTCATTCGAGCAAATTTCTACAATCGTAAGTTTCTTGCGTTAGTTTTCTCTAACAATGCTATGAATGCTATGATCCATACTAATATTATAAAGCATAAGCCGCATTTATCTCACGAACTATTGCTTCGAATTGAAAAGAAATCTTTTAGTGTTAGATAGCCCATTTATCGAGGAAGGCCATAGCCTATATAACATCACGCTACGACCAAATAGGAGTGGAACATTAATTAAAAATGTGACGCAGACGAAGTATCGCGGGTCTGCTAGTTTAGTACAACAGTGTACGGGAAGTCAAACACAAAGTAGGGCAAAGTGTTGTTATTGTTATTTCCAAGACCAAAGTACTAGCACAAGCGTAACATTCTAGATTACGCCACCTATGGTTGCCGGCTGGAACGAACTTGTTGCCCACGCAAAATTGTGAATAACGCCATCTAGCGGGACGTTTAGAAAACTGTTAATGCAACTTGCACTAAATATTTTCACGCAGTAGTTGTTGGTAGATAACGTACGTCTGAGTGAAACTACATACATGAATGGAAATAACGCTATCTAGCGGAAGTTTAGAGAATAACACAGGCACACAGCCTGTCCAACTTTCACTGGACATTATGCACTGTGCTTTGTAACTCAGGTACGCTATCTACCTGAATTAAGGCTAAACTTTTATGAAAACGCTACCTAGCGGGGTTTCAGAGAAACGGGTGAAAAACACAACTTTCACTTGACATCGTACACATGGCTATTTCCTACCTTTAAACTTGCACTAAACTTCAACAGATGGCGCTGTTATAGAGACCGTGCACGGCGTTGACTATGCCATCTAGTGTCGTATATTCTAAGTTTTAAGGGTCAGAATACTTGACATTTGCGCTTCTGTTCTGCCACCTGTGGTTCCTACATCCTCAGTTTGGGGAACGTGCGCAAAGAAGACTGTGCCATCTAGCGTAGCTATTTCGAACTTTACACTTGAAACATACTTGACAGTGACATTTCTGTGCTGCCATCTATATTTCTGCACGCTCCCTATATGTTTACGTGGTTAGGGAAATTCACAGCCGCTTTTGTTAGCAAATTATCAAGGCCCTGCGTTCCAGAACTGTTTCCCTTGATCAAAGCTAGATGGCGCTCATAGTCTCACATTTTAGATAGCCCATGCAAACAAAAGCAGCCCGTCTATTCTGTCTACATCTCAACCTCACCGTGTAGTGTGCCTAAACTTGGCGGAGTGAGCATGAAGTGAAGTGCAGTGCGATTCTGTAAACATGTCGAAGTGAAGGCTTGGATGAAGTGATCACGAAGTGAGCTGTCATTCCATCTTGATTACATGGATTGACAGCTCACTCCGTGATCACTTCACCCAAGCCTTCACTTCGACACGTTTATAGAATCGACCGGCAGCTCATCTTATGTTCACTTCACCTAAGCTTATACGGTGAAAAGTTTACAGAATCACACAGTTCATACTTTGAGCCTTTTACGACGCACATGTAATTTGATTGTTATTTTTTTATATTTACTGGTTAATCAAACTGTCTTATATGAGGGCCAATTCATACAGAATTGGCCAATATATCATCAATAAAACCTAATTTTCACTACTGTTAAACCAAGTTCTATCCTTATTCATACTGAAAGACAAACCGATTGCAACTGAGATCGTTTCTTGAAAATTAGTAGAATTAACACTATGAAGAGCGTGTTTCTAAAATAAAGAAAGGCTAGAAAACACTTTGTCAAACTGCATAATACATGAAATAATAACGATTTTGGTCAAGGTAACAGGTAGGCAATTAACTTCGCCTCGAAATTGAATTATTTTCACGCTTGCGCACTAGTACTAGGTCATGCATTGTACAGTTTACCGATATCAATAAATACGACGTACAACATTCAATCTTCCTATGTCGTATTTATTGATGATGATGGTTCATGACACCAGTCTTGGGGGCCGTTCAAGTATTACGTAAGCACCAATGGGGGGTGGGGGGGTCTTTACTATCCTTATTTTTGAGGACATGGGGTACGGGGGGTGGTAATTACATCAGCAATATTTATTTCCCTTTTTGTTTGCAAATCTTAGTAGATTTTAATTTGACATAATTATGGTTAGTTAGTTGTTTTTACTCTTACATGATGTTTAGTAAGAAATAACAGAAGTGGGGGAAATAGGTCTCGCACGAGTAACAACTGTACCAATGTTTACGTACGCATTGGAGGGAGGGGTAATAGCTTTGATTACTATTGCTGACAAGTGGAGGTACTGGTATTCAGCTGAATCCGATCTGACGAACCGACCGGAACCATCGTCTGCCTGGTTTAACCCATGTTCTTTGGGGTGGGCTCCATTATTGTTGGGAAAAAGATGTTGATGTTAATATGTAATACATTCAAGAATGTATTGCACAACTTGAAAAGTTAATATTTTTGCTAACTAAAAACTTACTCTATTTAACTAAAAGTCAATTATACTAAATATCTATACATAGTATAATAAATACATAATAATAAAACTGTAGGAACCGTTGTGTCTTTACATTAAACAAATTTACCAAAAATGGAGTGAGGGCAATGCAAAGGAGTTATAAAACATAATAAAAGTTTTTTTTTGTTAATTTGTCTGTCTGTTAACGCCAGCCGTCCGGCCGGCCGGCCGTGTTGTACGGATTCGGCGGGAGGACACGCCTGGGTGTTGACAGTGTTGACACTGTGAGGGTCGCCCGGAAGACACGGTGGAACATACGGTGGAGGTCTGCCCTGCTTGGGCGGAGCACCGCCGGGTCCTCGTCGAGGCGATCGGCGGCGGCGACTTCTCGCGACCGGCCTTGGTTCAATCTATGGTCCAGCGCGAGGAGGCACGGGAAGCGGTCACCTCCTTCTGCGAAGCAGTAATGCTAGCGAAGGAGGAGGCCGAACGTGGGAGAGAGAGAGAAACCTCACGCCCCAGCCGCCGCAACATTAGAAGACGCCCCGGGCTTCGGAAGTCGCAGGGCGATTCCCGGCCACCGTAGGCGCGGACCTGCGGGGCGAGCGTTGGGTGGCTCGCTGTCCGATCGGAACCAGGCCCGGGTCGACGGCGCGTTTTGTTCCACGCGCGCCTCAATGAGATGTCAGCATAGAAGAAGAGGTCCGCTAGGTCCAGTGCCTGCCAGGGTTGCGGAATTTATTCGAAAGGGTCACCGCGGCACTGGAACGTAAAGGGCACTAAGAGAAACACGGATGGATTTTAGTCAGTGAGAGTCTGACACTCCCTTCTGCTCCGCCCAGAGCGGGAGGAGTCATTTGATGATTTACCATCCTTAAAACTTTTATACAATAACCGACTTCCAAAAACAGAACACTAGAAAGTATAAATTAACTTTAATTTCGGAAGTCGGTGTTTTTGGTTATTTCGTTTTTTGACATTTATATATATATATTGGAAGTCGGTTACATTTTTTTGTAAAAAAGGTTTCTTATTTTTCACTTTTTAGTGGTACCTGCGTACCCATTCACAGCGTACCGGCGTGGTGTTATTTTATGAACTGGGGCCTATTTAATAAAACCTACTTTGTACTTTCGGTGTAAAGGTCTTGTCAATACGAATGAAATAAGCCCAAACACTTGGCAGTTCCTACATACTGACGTGGAGTTCCCTTGACTCTCTGTCGTCTCCATCATCAGGTTTGATCCAAACCTTCATTGTTTTGTATTATTACCCGATATACACACGAATATTAAGATTTTACCAGATGCGTGCCTAAAATTTTCGAGAGTTGCCCTCTATTTCTCAGGGTTTCCATCATCAGATCCTGACGTCGTGGCAATGAAACCACCTCCGCAGCATACCCTTTCATATAAAAAAGATTAATCGAAATCAGTTCATAAACGACGAAGTTATCCGCGAACACCCATAAAAAAATATATATGAAAAGGTTGTTAACGTACGATAGAGCTACATAAAGTTGGCCATGGGAAAACCAGAAGAGAAGTCTACCCCTGTAACGGAAAGAGTAGAGTAGAGTAGAGATTCCACTATCCGCACCATGTTAGACTCCCATTCTCAGTCAGTTCTGGCTAAGTTAGCCAGCCTAGCTCCGCCCAAATGCCTCCTCGGTGCTTCACAGGTTTGGCGGAGCGACCTCACGGCTGCCCGACGTGAACAAATTCTCGGAAATTACTTTTTGAATGACGTGGGCAACTGATTCCTCGGTTCGAAGCAACCTTTGCAAATTGGGCTGTCTACAGCGCCTATGTTTAAAAGATGTTTTTTAGGGGCTAATGACCTGTAATTATACCTATTATTATTCGGAGGATATTTCTACTTGAGCTGAGAAGTCGTTTAGTTAGTCGCGTGTATAGGCTCAACGTTGCCAGTTTTGACTGCTTGCAATAATGTAGCCTGCGACCATTTGATGTCACGAAGTTCAGTTTATCTTTGGTAAGTTCATAGACGAAACTATGGAAAAGATAGGAGGGGGAGTGGGTACGGGTACTCTCTTCGTGAGTTCGTCTGTGGCGTCATTGCCTAGGGATCTAACTACAGTTCCCCTTGATCAACTGGAGTAATAACTGGAAAATAGAAATCATAAAACTTAATCGGATGATGTGTATTATTTTCTTCCATGGTCGTTTTCATAAAATATATTCCTTAAGTTCTCCAGAAACATTTGCCAATATTATACTTTTTGCTTGATCGGTGAGTTCCCCGTACACATGGCAGAAGAAATGAATTCATGCTGTGAAGCAACGGGATAGCACAGGCTTCCTCTAAAATAACCGAACAATCTTCTTGAAACAACTTGATGAATCAAGTTTATATTTTATTTTTTAGCGCAAATCGAAATAATTTTATGTTTTTAAAACACAGAAATCCAATTTCAGCGGATCTAATGCAATTCTTTCGACTCCTATATCATGGGACTTCGCCACCTGCTCGTGGGTGATATTACATGCCCCTTGGCTCCAAGGCCGTGTAGGCCCAGTATTGGGCAACTTTAGCAAAGTTTAGCAAATGTAAGCGCGCCTGTTGACCAATATTCTAATCTTAATACTGCGATTCAAAAAATGAAATCAAATGCATAAAGCCATCTATGGAATATGTAGTTGAACTGTTTAAACATAAGTTTGGAGTTTGTTTTAATTGTTATTAATACCTAGGAATAATACGTGCATTCAGACCGATATTTTTTAAGGTATTCAAATAATTACTTTTTTAAGACGTTGTAAAAGTAATAAATAAAACAATATTTTCTAGTGTGATTCTCATGCTGTCGATAGTAACATATCGGGCAATAGATGGCACTGCGTTTATCTGCATTACGTAGAATATTATTCTACGTAATGCAGATGACGTTGATTTCTTCTAGAAAATTGCTACAATTCAGGTTTATGTGTAAAACTTATGAACATTCGTTTTGTACTTTTTTAAACGTGATGCAAACAAAACAGAATACAGATAAAAATAAAATATGTTTTGTTATTTATACTTAAACAGTCTGGCTATTATATTTGGAATACTTGGATAAATGCTAAAAAATATCCAAAATACAACAATAATATGTATTGAAAATATATAATTGAAAATATTAGTTAAAATAGGACACATAAAAAAAAAACTTTTTATAAAAAATATAACCGACTTTCAAACAAGCAGCAATCAAGTATACTGCATCGAACTAAAAAAGAATCACAGAAATCGGATCAGAAACCTTGGAGTAATCGGTGTACATACATAAAAAAAAATACCCACCGAATTGAGAACCTCCTCCTGTTTTGGAAGTCGGTTAAAAAGTAAGGAAATTCATAGTAAAATAAAATTTAAAAAAGAATATCGACTGCTGAGATATCTCGTGTCAACTCTTTCAGCAGGCAGTCTTTGAGCCGATGGTCTAGGACTACTGTTGGAAATTACTTGAAATAGCCGATCTTATTTATGTGATGGGTTTCGCTGCTCAGCTCCTTGAAAGTATAGCGTGATGATAAAAATTGCTAAGGTTAGGACCCATAAGTATCTGCAATAATGTAATCTGTTGTGGCTTCTTATAACAATTCCTCACTTAACAGTTTGGAAAAATGTGGAATAAACATTTAAAAGTTATTTTAATTACGCATAAACCAATTTTATTTTTATTTTGATAATATTATTATTTAAAAATACAGTTTAAAAGAGAAAATAAATCTGTTGCTCGGGATCGAACCATGGGCTACTTCTCGATCAAAACAGACATGTTTTGAATATTGCTCAACCTCCGTAGCACTTAGCGTGATAATATATAGCTCAGATATATAGCCTATAGCCTGACCGTACCTATAAGGATTATTTATGCTAAAGGACATGGCCAACTTTTGTATGGACGTCGGCATAGTTATTGAATTTGGTTTACACCAATGATTTTTGGTGTTTTATATTCGTGAATATTGGCTCATTAAATTGCTATAAATAAAAAACTCAGAGAACTTGTCATTACAACAGACTAGACAAAAACAGTTTCATAAAACCTTTTAATCAGATTGCTAGCAATAAGGTGTTAGATTATAATTTCGCTATTAAAAAACTTATAGGCGCTTTAAAATAGCGAACAGTTGTGAATTATTACGTTTAGGTATTACTTAGGTATATGGTTTTAGTATTATTAAGCATTTAAACAAAGTACTGGCCACCTAAATGAAGGATTTTAAACTGCATATTGATTAACATTTATTAAACTGGGAAATAGTCTCAAAAAATGTGACAATAATAACAAACATAACATCATGTCTGTATTCCATGAAGGGTTGGGCAGAGGTGTACCTACAGTACACCCACATTTCACCAGTTATTTTGAATACCATGTAATAGGGGGCGAGTCTATTGCCATCAACCGGGCACAAATCCAGAATCCGGGCTGCTACTGAGAAATTCCTGATGAATAAACCCAATATCACTTTGCTCGACCTGGGAATCGAACTCAGGACCTCATGCTCAGCAGTAGCGCTTGCGACCACTAGACCAACGAGGCAGTCATAATAACAATATTAACAAAGTATATATTCAAAACCAATGTTTTTCTTTAAAGTACATTTTTACAGGTTACCCTTATATTTTTTTTAAAATAGTTCAATAAACAAGGGAAGCACAAAATAAAACAAAAAGTAAAAATAATTAGTTATTTATTAGAGAAAATAAATAAAAATATTTTGCTGTATTATAATGATTATATCTTAAGTGCCTACCTAGATAACATACATTACAGCAATGCAGCGATAGTATTAATAAAGAGACCGAGAGAGGACAATCAACCGGCTTTTTTTTTATTTCACAAATAAAAATCTGGATAAAGTGTAAGTATAGGGCTTCAGTAATTACATAAATAACTGCTTTAAACATAACCAGACATGTAAAAAAATACAACCATCTTAATATATATAAATCACGTGTCACGTTGTTTGTCCGCGATGGACTTCCTAAACTACTGGACCGATTTTGATGAAACTTTGTAACTGTCTGTTATTTGATCCAACTTAAAAGATAGGATAGTTTTTTGTAATGGGAAAAAACGGGATATGCGCGTACGAAGTCGCGGGCAAAAGCTAGTTGATTTATATATTATTATTTTAAATTGTGATTATAGTTTTCAAGAAATATTAGCCTTTGTTAGAATATTTTAATATTCTTGAATTGTTAATAGTATGTTGTCTAAAAATCCTGCTGGATATAGTTTGGTGTCTTGCCCAACCAAGGTACCAAATTATTGTCATAATAACATGACAACAACAACCAACAGTCCGGTTCCCTACAAAGCAATTACAATAGTACCCTATTAGTTTACTTAACATTTACAGGAGGTAAAAGATTATACAGAATTAAAAACTGGGGTACTGTAAGACCCGTCCAATAATGGCAAAAATGGTTTGGTATTTCTGAGACATTTTCAAAGTTCAAAATATTAGCTTTTGTCTTCATAATATTAATTATGTCTTCTATATGGATGGCACTAAATGTAGAATGTGTCTCATTCATTTGAGGCAATAAATGCCACTGATCGCTGTACAAGTGTGTTTCATACACTCTACAGCTCCGAGGAACATAGAAACTATGTTCTTGCAAAAGCAGTCTTTTAATGAATTGCGGGACCAAATGCAACATTCTGTTTCTGCATTGTTGAAATATACAATGAACAGATGTGATCGAAGCTCGCTTATAATTAGGTAATGATATGGTATTATTTTCCCTTTGTAGTGGTGGCTCTGGTGGGCTGACAACTTGAACATTAGGGACTGCTGCATTGTTGTCCGAAGCCAATTCCTGCATGTCTCATGATGAGTCATGCACTGCCTGTCTATTTTCTCACATCCAACACACATGGCAAACATAGTTGTTTCTTGAGGGCTGAAAATAAACCACAGAATAAACACTGATAAATGCTTATGTTTACATAATTTTTAGTAACAGGGGTATCTTTTATATACATCTCTTTATGTTTTCAAGTATTATGTTATTCTAAAAGGCAGTACTATGTTACACATGCCTACTTTAGGCAAGCATATGTTTAAGATGGAAAATACAGATATTACAATCATACATACATAGTATGAAAACTCGTATTTTAATAAATGAATACAAATAGGTATTTATAGTAATGAAAACCAAAATGCTTACCACATAATTAGTATTTTGTGATATTAGGACAGCCAGCAATGGACACTCCATTCTGACATTATGGTGTCTTATTGTCCTCTCAGATTTGCCACAACCGAGGCAAACCATGTTATGCCCCGTAGTCTCTCGTGTTCCCCAGCTTCGGCATTTAATAATAATAAGCATGGATGACAAATAAATGTATCCAGAGGAAACTGAAAATAAGATGCACTGTAAGTTAATTTCGCATACCAGAATTACATAAAAACAAATCGGGTTAAGTTTTTTCTAGTCCAACTTCTTACCTGGGTTTGAGAATTGGTTATCCAATGCGAAAGTTTTGTTTGATGGTGTGCAGAAAGCGAGGATATGAGATGTCTCTGCAACCTTTGCATCCACTTTGATCCACAAAACAAATCCGAAACGTAATGCAAATCAGAGTCCAGTGTTAATAGCTAATAGATAATCGAGCGATAGAAGGTATCAGTCCGTAGAAATAAGCAGGGGTCAAAAATATTAGAAAATAATCGCAAAAACACAAACTACCTACGCAATAATGACATTGACATTACATTGACATTTGACATAGACAATGACACATGGTCAAACAATTAAACGCGTTCCGTTTTAAGATATTTTATTGTGTGAAATATTTAAAAAAACTATCTAACACATCAACATTATGAATAGATAATTTTATTAAATGCAAAAAATACTAATGAAGACAGTTTCATATGAATAAAATGTTCTTAATAAAAGCATTTTGGCGTCCATATCACATGTCTACAAGTAGTATGCTTGGTATGGAACGCCCATTATTATATTTATCTTTCTCTATGGTCCAATATGGCGGACGTTGACAAATGGTACTTTGAATTCATCTTGCATTACTATTATTTTGAAATAAAAACTGACGAGTTCAGAGAGGTCAAAAACTACGTATTAATTCATTTTTCTTTTTTTAATATATAATATTATTGACTATGTTTGTGTAAATGGAATGTACTTTTTTGTCCATGTCTTTTGAACAAAATCTGTTCAGTAGTTTTCGCGCCAATCGGGAACATGCACCTCAAGATTTACTATTTTATTATATGTTACTATTTTAGATATAGATTTAGATATATAGATATAGATAGATAGGTATTTGTGAAACTTTTAAGACCTCTTCAGGTTAAGTGAAATTATGTTAATACCTCAGAAAAATATCGTTTGTTCTCTCAAATAAACTGTAAATACGTTGCCCGCACACTGAAATGGCAACGAAAAAAGAAGGCAAGGACTACCACGATCCCGCGCGCGGATACGTAGCTATCTTGATTAGTACCACAGTGTTCCACTGTTTTTTAGTGCTGTGATGTTGGTGCATCTACAAGTATGTACAGGGAAATTGAACAACATTCGTTCTGCGACTTTTCAAAATTCGAAACATTTTTTTTCATACAAAAAATATAAATATAGTCTAAATTTTGCATATTCTTTATGAGACGGCAGACGAAAGCCGCCGCCCAGCTGGTGGCGCGGCGGCGACGCGGCACTGGGTGCGCGCGCGTAGTATACGCGAATTTTACAGACTTTAAATAAATGCAAACAAATTGTTTTTGGCTACATTGTTCAGTTGAAGTCAAAGTCGTAGAACAAATGTTGTTTAGGGTCATGATACGAAGTCAGGATCAAGAGGTATTGGATTTTTTTTTAATTTCTCTGTATAATGTGACATTGGAGCTACTTTGCCCGAACTAATATTTTGTGTAACAAGGATAGAGGAATAACTTCAAAGACTTGTGACTTTCCTGTTTTTACACCAATTTTATTTATTTTTTTACTAATCTTACTGTTTTTATAACATTTATCAAAATGAGCCGTATGGTGCCGGCCGGTGTCGTATGGTGCCGTAAAAGAATAATACCATCCCATCACTTCCCGCGGGTGTCGTAAGAGGCGACTATGGTACTCACCAGAGAATGGGCAGCAGCGTTCTCTGTAAAACGCAACACCATACACTGCGATTGCTAACCCGCCTGCCAAGCGTGGCAATTATGGCAAACCCCGCCCCCCTTTGGGGGAGGCCTATGTCCAGCAGTGGACGTCTTTCAGCTGATATGATGATGATGATGATGATCAAAATGAGTTTTGTCGTCTTACAACGGCAGCTCGCTTCACCTACCCAAAGACACATTCATTAAAATATATAAATATTTTTTAATTTAATTTGAGTATTCATAAATATTATTTAAGAATGATGAATTATTTAAGAATGAAAAAGATGTTATTAAAACAGTAAGATTGGTAAAAAATAAATATTTTTTTTTTTACCATTTATAACGTACGGCATTTCATGTACGTCCTTGTTTTTCGACATAAATGACCGACAAGGCCTAAAAGATTAGTAGAAAATATTTTCAATAATCTTTTAGAAAAAAATAATTGGAAATCTCTGTTTGTATGAAAACTTTTAACATCGGCAGAATTTAGCTGAACCTTTTTTTCGAAACTATTCTCAATTAAGTTTTTGTTGAGTCCTGCTTATGCGTATGAATATCTATTAAAATCGGTTCATACATTTCGAAAAACAACGACTTGAAAGTTTGTATGAAATGCCATACGTCGCTTCGTAAACGCACTTTAAACCGGATGAGGGGGCATTTTCTCAAAGCCCAGAAAATCTGACACCAGTCATGTCAAGGGGTGCAGACAGATATAATTATTTTTGTTTTTTTTTTTTAATAATAATAGTAATGTTTATTAGCAAAATACGACTGACACATACATTTTACATTAAACGTATAAGTACCATACGTACGTTTACGTACGTACGTATGGTATTACCCAGTTACCTAGTAATTGGGTTACATAATACCCTTGCAGAGTCTTGCCTACAGCTTCAAAGATTTTCGAGAAAGCAATGTGCAATCGCGTGTACACCTTTTGCGAAAAATATAAAATATTTGACGAATGCCAAAATGGCTTTCGAAAAAATCGATCTACAGCATTAGCAGTCTATAAATTTATACAGGAAGCCCTAAGTATAATAAATAAAAAAAAAACGCAGTAGGTTTAATGCTTGACATGACTAAAGCCTATGATAGAGTGCAATATGATATTTTACTAAATAAACTATATAGATTAGGGATACGCGGTAAATCACATGATTGGTTCAGATCTTAACTGGAAAATAGAGCACAGCTAGTAGAAGTCGAATACTTTAATAAAAATATAAACGAGCTTCAAAAGTTCCGGTCTGACAGAAAGGCGATTAACGCATCAATACCACAAGGAAGTGTCGTTGGGTGTCTTTTGTTTCTCATTTACATCAATGATCTCCCAAAATTTATAGCAGAATCTGGACCATGCGTTTTATTTGCGGACGACATTTCCATTCTCACCCAATGTCACGACAACGTAAATCTAAACAGTACCCTTAATGAAACACTCAGCAAAATAATAACCTGGATGAATGAACACAACCTTGAAATCAACTTTACAAAGACTAATAAACTCATAACTTTCCACCCCCACAAAAAAATCTTCTAAATGTAAATTTTTATTTTAATAATCATAAAATAGAAACAGTCAATGAATTCACAATATTAGGTATAACCGTAGATAAAAACATAAATTGGAAGTCACACGTACAAAAAGTAAAAACTAAACTTTCAAAATTTTTATACGCTTTTCGTGAAGTCAAAAAAACCACTAATTTACAGACTGCCCTGGTTACTTATTACGCCTATGCGTGTGCATGGATTAGCTATGGCATAATAATGTGGGGATACAGTACAGATGCACTTACACTGTTCATAGTGCAAAAGAAATTTATCCGTATCTTAGTAAATATTCAACAAAAAGATAGCTGCAAACCCCATTTTATTAAACTAAATATATTAACTCTGCCGTGTATTTATATACTTGAAATATGCAAATTCGCTCACAAACACCAAGACTTTTACACTAAACGCGAAGACATTCAGACACGATACGCACTCCGATACAAAACACGACTCAACCTACCAACATTCCGCTTAAAAATACACTCAACAAGCCTTCTGGTCACGTCAATAAAATTATACAACATGTTGCCGGAATCAATAAGAAATGAAAAAAAACTACATATATTCACGAATAAATTAAAAATTCTTTTACTAATGAAATGTTATTACAGCGTAAACGAATATTTAAACGACAAATCTTTGAAACTTGCATAGACTAGACAAAAACCATTTTAGAATAAGTTAAATGTTAAGTCCTCATCTCCACATCGTACTTTTGCTGTGCCCGACATGATTGTTACTTTTAAAATGTTTACCACCTAAGCCTACATTGTGGAATGCAATAAAGTATTGAGTATTGAGAGTACCCCGCTAGTCACCTCATGTTAACTGACATCAGTTAAATTTCCGAGGCCCGACAAAATTTATAAAACCCCGGATAACCGGATTTTCCCCGGACACCCCCATTTCTTTAAATATTATAGCTTATTTCCACAAACTACAGCGTTGGCTCATTTGCAGTTCCGGAGATAGTTGTTTTAAATTACTCATCTTTCAATCAATCGAGAATCCGCTGACTGATAAAATGCCTGGGTTACTCTGAAACTTTTGAACGCCAACCCCGGGACGATCCTCGGTTGCTCTTCACACAAAGACAAATCCGGGGAAATCCGCACGAATGGCAACCCTGACTGTATTATGTATAAATCTAGTATTCAGATGCGTCTGCATACTGGAAGTAAATTTAAACTTGATTGTGAAAAGACTATTGAAGATTGGGTGGACATCTCACCCATGCGCACAAAACGTTTTAGGAACACATTCATTGTGAGTACAGCGAAGGAATAAAATTCCCTGCCAGAGTCTGTGTTTCCTGGTAGCTACAACCTGAGAGTCTTTAAGTCAAGAGTGAATAGGTTACTTCTAGGCAAGCATGCTCCATCTTTGACCGCATCATCGCTCACCATCAGGTGAGTTAGTGGCCAAACGATTCCCTATAAAAAAAAAAAATGTCTGAAAAGTCGGTTTTCGGACGATAATTTTACGTCATAACATAATAAGAAAACGATTGAATTTTTAACAAACAAGCCGATTGCTTAGGCCGATCGTGCCTCTCTATCGCTTGTATCGCGCCCTCGCTTGCGGAACGTGACACTTTTTCGTGCGCGCAGCCGGCGTTCACCGATTTATAAGACGTTATCACGTAAAAATAAGTCATAAAACAATAATATGGAGTTGTATTAATCAGCACAGTACTTTCTGGTGTTTGTAGTTGGTTCCATAGCAAGTGCTTGGGCCAGACGGATCCGGGTTTTTAACCGACTTCTAAAAAAGAAGGAGGTTCTCAATTTGACCGATTTTTTTAATGTGTGTTCGCGGATAACTTCGTCGTTTATCAACTACACTAAGAGATCGCTGGATGTCCTGCGCGTTCAATATAATAATGCTTTCAGGATGTTGTTGCGACTGCCCCGCTTCTGTAGCGCCTCTGGAATGTTTACCGAGACCCACACGGACGGCTTTAAAGCCATACTACGTAAAAAAACTGCTTCGCTGCTGTGCAGAGTGCGGAGTAGTTGCAACTATATCCTGAGTGCTGTGGCGGAGAGCTATACGCCAAATATTAGGCATTTTGTGAGGAGGTTGATTAGGTAGGAAACATTTTCCTGCCTGGTCATCCGTTGTTTTACAATACATGTTCTACAATTTCTATATCAATGTTTACTAACACTAGAATATAAGATGTTTGAAATACTAACAAAATATGGATCACCGTAGTCCGAAATAAACGAATTTTAATTTAATTTATGTTAATTTATGAACCGATTTCGATTAATCTTTTTATATGAAAGGGTATGCTGCCGAGGTGGTCCTATTGCCACCACGTCAGGATTTGATGATGGAAACCCTGAGAAATCGAGGGCAACTCTCGTAAATTGTAGGCACGCATCTGTGTATATCGAGTGATACTACAAAAATATGAAGGTTTGGATCAGACCTGATGATGGAGACGACATCGACAGAGAGTCAACGGAACTCCACATCGGTATGTAGGAACTACCAAGTGTTTGGGCTTATTTCATTCGTATTGACGAGACCTTTACACAGAAAGCTTTATTTTCATAACATAACATCACGCCGGTACGCTGTGAATGGGTACGCAGGTACCACTAAAAAGTGAAAAACAAAAAACTTTTTTACAACAAATATAACCGACTTCCAAAAACAAAACACTACAAAGTATAAAATAAACTTTAATTTCGGAAGTCGGTTTCAAAAAACGAAATAACCAAAAACACCGACTTCGGAAATTAAAGTTAGACGGACGTTTTGCGAAGAGCCGTCTAAACTCCCGGATCGGATTTAGTGTTAAACAAGAATTAAGCAAAAAAAGAAAATTTTTGGGACCCGTATACTTTATTTTTTACGCTCATTGGAGAGACATGGAATTTTCACACAACACGTGTACATAACAAAGAAGAGCGCTTGCCAAGGTTGGTCTGTGGATGGGTGACCATATCTTCGTGAACAAAACTGTCATTTGTAGATCTTTGGAAGCCAGTAAATCTGACTCCAGATTTGCCAAGGATTACCGTTAAGAATTTCCTAATTAATGAACAATATAGCTTAAAGCATTCCTCGATAAATGGGCTATCCAACACTAGAAGATTTTTCAATTCGTACCAGTAGTTCCTGAGATTAGCGCGTTCAACCAAACAAATAAATTCTTCAGCTTTATGATATAAGTATAGATGGGGCTACTGTCTATCACCCTTTACAGGGGTGTCGTGTTACCCAGTTAATGGGTAGCTGGGTAAGACTCCTGTACCCCTTGATAAGATTGGTGTCATATTTTCTAAATACCTACATTTAACGACTTCGAAGTGTCCTCTACCCATATATGCGTGTCAGATAGGTTATCTCCTTTGTGAAAAGTTAGCCCAGTGCTAAGCGGAGCAGCGCAAGTGGGCTTTAAAATTAATACGAAAATGCATTTTTTTGGTTGGTTCCATAATAATTAGTTGCTCATAATTAACTAAACATAATTAAACTCGCCCTTTTTCCCATGGGGGTGGGTGGACACTACAGAAAGGCACCCGACCCTTGCATACTCTTTTTGCTTCGGTTACGTTAATAATACGGTCATTCATGCACTACGCACTGGCCTTGTGTACATATGCCAATAAGATATGTCGTGCTAGCGTTTCGTCTCACCAGTCATTCATTATATATCTAAGGATAACTTATTTCCTACTTTTTATGGTTCCGAAAAAAAACGGAACCCTTGGACCACTCGGGTGTCTGTCTGTCACAGCCAGTTTTCTCCGGATCCACTGAACCGATTCTGTTGTGATTTCCAAACACGGTCGCGTTACGTAAATTATTAAATTTTTAGTATGGGGGTCACTTTTGGGGGTCAAACTAGAAAATTTAAAAAAAAGTTTTTTGAACAATATCGTGTGACATATCAAATGAAAGTGTTACTGTGAGGGTTTTAATTACATTTTTTTTAATAATTTTAAAATAAATGGTATTGAAGTTATTCAAGAAATTAGACGAAAAATAAACATAACTCCCCCTCCCCCTTAACTCCGAAACTACTGAGCCTAAAATTTTGAAAAAAATGTAAATAATAGATCTTAACCTAAAGATTACAGGAAAACCTATTAGAAGTCTGTAGTGTTACAATAACATGTTAAAAAAAATTCTTTCGGAACCTTTTGCACGCGAGTCCGACTCGCACTTGGCCAGTTTTTTAAATTTGCACTACATCTTCTCACAAAACCACATCGTTGTCTAAAGCTTGTTTCACACGTACCACAACCACAACTACAAAACGTGGGGACCACAATTTGCGGTCATTATCTATCGCGTATGTGATATAAATTTAATCAATAAAATTTCGCCAGGTTTTCTTTGCAGCGGCCTACATGAGTGCGCAACAACCAAAACTGCTTTAAAAACAGTCCCGTGGAACCTAGTCTTAATAAGGAAACAAAAAAATTTCGAATTCAGATATTTTTTAAATAAAGATATGCGTGCAAAACACAAAAACCTATAGACGGAATATTATTCCACGCTGCCTGTGCGTTTTATACTCTGAACGCGACAAGCGAATATATTTATGTCAATGTATCATGTCCGTGTATTAATAGATCATAGATAAATCCAAGTCCATAACTAACTCCTTAACCCAATTGATTTCAGGCGAGAAGCCGTACAAGTGCTCCTGGGAGGGCTGCGAGTGGCGGTTCGCGCGCTCGGACGAGCTGACGCGCCACTACCGCAAGCACACCGGCGCCAAGCCGTTCCGCTGCCGCCACTGCGAGCGCTGCTTCTCGCGCTCCGACCACCTGGCGCTGCACGCCAAGCGCCACGCGTAGCCCGAGGCCCCCGCCGCCCCCGCGCCCGCGCAGCCCACCCGCGCCGCGCAACGCAAGCGCAAATAAACCGCTCGCGCACCCCTTTAGTTACACGTATGTTATAATTCCGTTTATAGGTTGTTGTGAGTTGTGAACACGGAATTGATTGTGATGAGCAGATACAGCGACAAGCCAAAGAATGCCGCTACGTCGTAGCCGAGTCAACACTCATTGCACCTAATGCTTTAAAGTTTTGTTTTTAAGTTTTAACGAGTTTTTTATTCGGGAAAAATCTCTTGATGTTTCGGCAATTATCGTTACGGTTCTTTGTTGCTAAGAGTTCGATTTATAGCCGTTGTGTATTATGTAATTTTTTGAGCTTTGTATTTTGGCGTTGTCGCCTGGCGATAGCGCGTGTGTGCCATGAGTGGGGGAGTAGCGTCCCCCGCATGCATTTCAATCGCGGTCATATAATTTATTGGGGAGTTCGGCTAATCATCCCACCGACGCCGAGCACGACCTTTATTATTTTAGGCTTAGTGCGTCGCGTTACCTGATGTTATGTCGGCGCCGCGGACCAGTCGGAGTGCGTCGTGCTGTGAGGCCACTCTCTCGCACAGACGAAGTGACTGATACATCAGGGGGGCTATTCTCGAAGCCGATGTCCGTAGTTTAGGGCTTATTTGCGGGCGTATTCTGCTCCGTATCACCTACGGACTTACGATTAGGCTCGATCCTGAACTAAGAATGAATGACAACACGATTTGACAGTAACTGACAAATCGCCTTGTCATTAATTCTTAGTAGTTAAGTGATACGGAGTAGAATACGCCCGCAACTAAGCCCAAAACTACGGACTTCGGGCATAGAGAGTAGTCCTCCAGGGCCGCAGTGACGTTGCCACCGACTGGTCCACGGTCTCGACGCAGATTCGTGTTTATTTTGTATAATTGTACTTTATTCAGTAGTTTTAAGCTTCCTCTTTACTCTTTCATTCCGATATTTTGCGGTTAACTGGCCTTTATTTCGTTAGTTTTAAGGATTATTGTCTGCATTATTTAATTTATGGCATGCTTTTATACACATAGCGTGAGAATGGAGGATATCAACTTTAAGTACATTTTTTTTTGTATTTTTGTAATTTGTGTTGCGCTAAGTGTGTAGAGGTGTAGATTTTGGGGTCGGCGACGACGATGGCCATTGATGTCGAATTAGGTACGCGTGTTCAGTCTTGATCTCAGTAATTTACAAGAACAGCACTATTTCTAGCTCGCCATCGGTTGCCCCCGTCGTCGCATGCCTAGACACAGTCGCTATTTATTGATGGCCAACATTGTATACAGGTACTTTCATGTGTACCCCATCCCAATTGCATAACACATTCACAAACAATAACTCTCATGTTGGCAATTCAACAGCATTCATCACTCTAAATACGTCTACGAGATGACTTAATCAACGTAGTGAATGCTGTCGTATTATCAAAATGCAGTGTTAAGCAATTAGGATAGTTCCATAACGCCACTAACTTTCGTATCGCTAACCGATTATTTGAACAAGTAATTATGTTTATAGGAATAAGAGAAACCCATTGTTTTATTATTATTACTCATGAAAAAAATCACAATTAAATTAAGTTACCATAAGCACTTAGTTACTACCATCGACAACACTACCCTGCATAACATCTCTGCAGGTTCATAAATGAACAACTTTGCAGTTTGAAATACGAACAACTCTGCAGAATAACATACGCAAGTTATAGCAGTTCTGACTGACCTAAGTAGATAATAGGAGTGAAAAACAACTGTAAACAATAATGAACTGCCCTTTAAAAATGTAGTGTCTTTGAGTCATCAGTAACTGTGCAGTTTTACTCACATACCTCCCGGGGCCAATAATTTAGTCTTCCCCTCTGATAAGTTCCACAAATACAATATAATGTGCTTTGCACTTTTGCAGAGTTATCACACGCACTCTAAACGATATTGAATGATAGTATTAAGACACTACAAATTTAAATATAGCCAAATAGTTTACATGAATTTTGACTGAATTTGAGTAATTAATATAAAACATTGACTGAGGAAGAATGTAACGAAGGATCTGCTTTTTGTGTTTCGATTGACTCATGAATAAAATAAGGAAATGTAAGTTATGAAATTTAATTGATCACGCTTGATACGAACAAAATATATAGACTAGGGTGTTATGTACATTATTTACTCTTTATTATTTGATTGAATAGGAAAGTAACGATGTAACGTAAAGTGCGTGTGACATCTCTGCAGCTTAGCAAGTTAGCACATGGCGCAAGTCTGCATTTGCACTTACACTCTGTAAGTTATTATATTCTGTCGTCCCATGTACCTAGATTTGATAACATTTAAATGATTGAGTCGCCGTTAAAGTTAAAATTAAGTTTACACAATTTTTATTTTTACTTTTCATTGCTTTTTTTAGAATTTTGACTTATTTTTTTAACAATTAATTTCGAAAATCTCAGTTTTAAACTTTTCTAAATCACACTTTTGTTTTGCATAGTTTGTCGACTGTCAAAATGGTTTTTATTAAAATATATTACTGTTTTGTTTTGACAGTAGACAATAACTGAATTACGTGTTCAATAGCGATAATAATGAAATAAACAACAAATTAATGTCAATTTAAATCAATTTTTTAAATACAAAAATAATAATTTTTATTTGACATGCAAAGTATACGGCCACTGATTTAAAAAAAATGCTGATTTTGCTAAGTTAAGTCACAAAACTCCTTAGGCTTGTTTCACACGTACTACAACCACACAAAACTGTCGCGACAAAAAGGGGTCAAGCTGTGGTTACGTGTCACTTTTCACACGTATAACCACAGCTTGACCACACGGTTCGGTGCGACTTCTTGCGGTTGCGTTGTCATCATCATCATCATATTAGCCGAAAGACGTCCACTGCTGGACATAGGCCTCCCCAAAGTGTCGCCACAACGACCGATCCTGTGCGCCTCGCATCCATCGGCTACCCGCGACCTTCACCAAGTCATCGGTCCACCTTGTGGGAGGCCGCGCCAACATTACGCCTTCCGGTACGCGGTCGCCACTCCAGACATTTTCGGCCCCATCGACCATCTATTCCGCGAGCAATGTGCCCTGCCCACTGCCACGTTAGTTTGGCGATTCTTCGGGCTATGTCGGTAACCTTGGTTTTCTTGCGGATATCATCGTTCCTGATTCGATCACGCAAGGAAACTCCAAGCATTGCCCTCTCCATTGCGCTTTGAGTGACTTTGAGCCTTCTGATGAGGCCCATTATAAGCGACCACGTTGCGTTGTGGTACCTACAAAATGTGGATGCCGGTCGCTTGTTCGCTTTTTGTGGTTGCGACGCGGCTGCGATGTGGTCAGTAATGACACGCAGTCGATAATGACAGCAAAATGTGGCCAGTGTGAATACCCGTCCACATGTGGTGATTGTAGTATGGTATTGGTACGTGTGAAAAAGCCTTAGCGAGTGTCATTTTTAACTTAATCAACTCTGAAATATAAATTGATTTTTTGACTTTCAAAAGTGGTCACAATTTTTATTTTATTTTATCAAGTTTCTTTATTTCAATATATCATTTTAATTGGACTAAAGTCACCAAAATCTAAGATCAAAATCCGATTTGACAGCAGGATACAACATTGCTTTACTAGTACGTAAGAAAGAGACATAAAAATAAATCTCTTTTTGCACTTAGTGGTAAAGCAATCTTCTATTCCTCTCTACTCAGCTGTCAAATCGGACTTCTTAGATTTTGATGACATAAGAAAGATATTATGCAAAATTTTTAATTTAATTTAAAATGTTCGGTCTAACCAAATTCATTTTCCAAGAAAGTTATCTCCATAGACATTTGGATTGTCAATTGCTTTTATAAATTGCTATTGAGTTCACGTAATTAAACTGCACGGGCATATACAGGGGGTTTTATACGCGTGTGATTAAAGCTCACGCTTGTTTTCTCAATGGTTTGACATTATACAGGTTGTTGCAAAAAAGTAAGTTGCTTTTAAGCCACTTTTTTAAAGCGTGACGCATTTTGAGGAGCTTGGACCTGTATAAGCCCTTAGCTAGCTAACACAACCAGCTAGGAAGACTGTGTTTTTAAACACATTGTAAGGGTTAGGCTATATACGTAAAATCAAGTGTTAGCTGTACGAATTTAGCTTTTAAAATCATGCATAACCACTAATATAATTAAATCATTCTGCATTTCTTTTCTAGATCGATGTATAAGTGTAACAACCGTGAAATCATAGAAGTAAGAAACAAAAAATTAAAAAAAAATTAATGTGATTCATAAATTTATTATACTTTAATAATAAAATGATAACATGATAGAAATAAATGTTATTTGTATGGTATGAATACCGCTTTATGAATGGTCTATGTGTACTAGGATTAATATGCACGACGGCTGGCAAATGCATATGTAGATGTGTAGAATACCTACATTATTGTAACTTGAAGTTCATTACCCGCTGTGACTAAAAAGTCACTTTTTCTGTCTAATTTTATTGGCTTTGGAGTTAAATTTTTGAATCAATTATTTTTTATCCACTGAAGTATATTTTGACTAGCTTATAACCACCAGAAGATCAGCAAAATAAAAACTTTGATTCTAGACCTTATAAAGGTATAATGACAAGATTGGTTCGAGAATTTAGCTCCAAACAATTTGCAGCGGGTGTGAAAAAATCGATATGAATATTCCATATGAATGTCAAACTACGTCATTAAATTTTGTATTAGAAAACGTAATATATAAACGAAATATACATTTATCTTATAATAATAATATATATACTTACAATATATACTACTATAAAAATAGATAAATTTTCGTCATTCAAGATACGCGGCTGTGTTAGAATCAACTCTTTGTATAAATTTTCGACTCCACCGACTCGGGAACGTCATTTACATACAAAAATAGTATTTAAGATTCAGTAGCTGAAAGTATTTAATGATTTAGCAGTTATTAAAGGTACGCGTGGTGGAAATTTGAATTACATAAAAATGAGTTTCGAAATTGGTCAAAGCCAAAAAATAAATCAAAATATGTTTTTCTTGAGAATATTTGCGTCGTTTTATAAAAATATGTAGTTTTGTCATTTGTTTTGTTTCGATGAAAAGAAATATCCACAAAATCGTCAATTCATCATTAAAAAAAATCGCGATAGCACTTTGGTAGAACCTATAAGTTGCTAAATTTTGTCCTAAACCGACTATTAATCGCGAAACAATGAAAGAAACGAGCTTTGCAAACAGAACGCACAATTTAAACTATGTAAGTAAAAACACGGCATTTATGATTTGGTGCTGTTTTCACTAATTTTACACGCGTATATATTTTGACAACATCTTAGATAGTTTCTGGTTTTGGAATCAGTCACTACGTCACTATAAAATATAGTAATACATAATGCATTTCAACACTTTTCAAAAGAAAGAAAAGTTTTCAGTAAGGACTTGTTATACTCTCTACCTAGCCCCTTATCGCACATGCGTGAACCTCTGACCTAATTTCAGCTGTGAGATACAAATCAATAAACCCCGGGCAGTCTAGCTGGCCTTTGAGAGTTCGTGGAAATGTAGACTGCAGTGAAAACCACATTACTCACGCTAGTCGGCGACACTGTGCTACCAACACGTCCTGCACAACGGCGCCAACTAGCGTGACTTTTCCGAACTAAACGACAAAGTATAACGTAATTTTATTTTTGGATTTTCGAAACTTTTTTCCAAAAAAAAATATGTAAGTGTTACAGTTTTCTGCCAAATTAAAATTTATGAGTAAATTTAGTACCATTAACAAGAAATTTCCGCGGGATTTGTTATAATAATTAATTAATTTGCTAACACGGTGCCTAACTTTTATGATTATCATCGTTTTGTCATTTTGTACGACTACACTTAAGTTTACTGCGTTACTACATTCCATTGTGTTCCCGATTCGGATGGACATTTTGAATATCAATATTATAAGATGTATTTTGGAACTTATAACCGGCTGTTGAATGGAATAATGTTATTCCGATGATCATTATTTTAAATTTAAAATGAAGTTTTTGTCAAATAAGAAATTTGGAATATTTTCCATAAAAACACAGTTGCATGTTTTCAAAACATTGAAAATTTCAGAGAAGTTTCATTCACACATTTTTATAACATGGTTTTCTTAAGCTTTTACAACCACAAATGAATCACCAACAATTACTAGTTTAAAATAGCTTTTCTAACATTTAAAATAATTATTCTTACCCTATTGAATAAGTAATTAATCCTATTTTTAAACTCCATAATGGTTGTCTGTATTTCAATAATATAAAAACTGAATAGTTAGGTTATTCAAAGGTTGTACTAGAAATTCAAAATTAGGCTAAATACCTGTAAAAAACGATTTAGGAAGCATTTATAACTGGGTTGGGAAAACTTATGAAAACCTTCAAAATCACTTACTTCTAAATATCCGTAGTTATTGCTAAACTTACCTGAAATTAAAACAAAACATTTATTAGTTCACAGTCGGTTATAAGCATTATTATTGTAAAGACTTTCGTCATAAATCATAATGTGACGACACCATCATTACGTCATCAAATTGCCAAATTGCGTCACTGATCTTCTGACAATCGTCAAAAAAGCTGCGCCTTTTTTGTATCACCTGCTGACTATCCAGAGTTGTCATTTGTGATATTGGGGTATTCCCCGCTAAATATTGACGGTGGGCTCAAACTACATTTAAATTAATCTGCATTGTTAAGCAAAAAATACATCATTGATACCTTTTTTAGCTTTTAAATTTAGCTTTAAACATTTCTGGAAAAATTGTTCCTTAGCTGTATTTTACAGAAATGTTTTATTGAGAATTGGGAGGGTAACACAGTTCAGTTATGCTAGGCAAGCTAGACATAGTTTAGACTAGTTATGAAATCAGACCCAATTCTTATGACAATTGTATGGAACAGTGAGATCTTTAGTATTATTCAAAATAATAATTCATGAAATTGTTTTATGAGAATGAATTGTTTTGCAAGCTTTGGGCGTTTTAATTATGCATGTTATTATTATAATGTCTTTTATGTAAGTTGTTGTTATTCTTAAGTGTAAATTACAAATTCTAAATTAATCGTTATTTATAAAACTGAAACACATTGCTTGTAAAATTTTGTGATCTGGATAGTCATTTATGATTTTGTAATGATGAAAAAAAAATGTATTAAAAAGGGCGAAGCTTTGAAAAACTAAATGTTGTCTTCTAGTTTAATACTGTAAGGGCGTTTATATTTCCAATGAGCCGTTACTGTATATAAACACTAATTATAGTTACTAATCGTAAATATTTACAAAACAAATAATAACAATAATTTGTTAGTGTAAACGATTAATTAATGTTATTATTTGTCTTCGATTCCTTTCCGATGTATGTATTGTAGGTCCCATCGCATGGGACACATGTAGCATACACGTTTTATATTATTAAATTTTTCTTATATGTGGAATTAATTGGTTTTATTTACTGTTAATATTACCACTGCGCAAATGAAGTTGTGCCGCACAAGATTAATGTTCTGTAAAGAATTGTTATTCAAGCACGCACTACACACAAATACAGAAGCTTTTCACAATCACTGTTTTAGCAGTTTTAGTTCACAAGAGACAGTCTTGCTTTCAGTCGAAAAACGTCGTAACGTACTCTAGCAGAGGCATAGAAAACACCACTTTCTTTGTTCAATCACAACAATAGAACAATGTATTCGCTTTGGTTCATTCACTAGTCTATAGATTCACTCGCGCCAGAAAACGAAATATTTTACAAAACAATGTTCAGGACCCCGGAGCCCCTGCAGGATTCTATTTATAGCGTGACCTAGACCGTATCGATTTTAAGATGCACTTCAAATATTCACAATTCATTGTATTAGTTTATCAAAATACCTGATGTATCTGTCGCTCCGGCCACTGGAACTCGATCGGTTAATCTGGAGACCAAGTTCCGCTGGGAATATTAACGATTTCAATGCCAGGAGGTATTTCTTTGAAAAACACAAACATTCATCTCGCGGGATTCCTACTTGTTACATTGTCTTGAAGTTAGCGATAACATGTCAATTCAGTGGCTTGAAGTTGCCAAATGTAATAGTGATTGGGCTACGCGTTAGTTACCTCTGTAGAGTGGCTAGCGTTCAGGTAGCGCGGTATCGAAGTCGATAAATCAGGGTGGTACAGCTTCCGGCTTAATGGGAAGCTTTCGCGCGAAAATGTTTAGTCGAGAGTTTTTAACTCTTTCATCTGTACATCGCTAGTCAATTGATATGCAATAAAAATCAAATTATTCGTTAAATTGCGCTTCTTAGTTGAAGAAAACCGAGTTTATTTATAAGTAGTAAAAACAAAATATGAAAACATTTCGTGTTTTTAAAGTAAAAGCTCTGTTGTTGTATTTTTGAGTTTTGCTCATAACAATCATAAATATAAGAAACAAATAAAAAAAACTAAGACACTTGAATTTTTTTTCCGTTTTCAAAGAAATGAGACCACAACAATTAATAAGTAATAATATGATTATTAAAGTCCATAAAACTACACCTTATTATGGACGCAATTTTTGGGTAATACAATGACAGACGACCGCAGCAGTACCTATTTCAGCGTTTAAAATTCTTTTGTAAAACAAAATCCAGCCCCTTATCGTTCAAACAGCAACAAATGTTACTTATAGCAAGACGGTGACTTGTCGCCTGCCGAAGTTCATGCAGCAGCAGTACCTATGAAAAGTAAGTATTGAAAAAATGCGTAAGTTTTCAAACAAATAAGAACAAGAAAATAACCGAAACGTGAGTAGCTTTTACCCACGGGTTCGATCCCATGGAATTACAAGCAAGTACTCAACAATAATGTTGCTTTCTATAAAGAAATAGTTACTACAAAAATAAGAAAAGAACGAAAACCTTCCGAACTTCAGAAGGGATACAAAATCTAGGACTGAATATTATGTGACTAGCTTTTTCCCACAGATTCGCTCCCCAGAAGTGTCTGCCCCTAAAGCACCTACGATTTTACATTATAAAAAAAACTTTTTTTTACCAAAAAATTCAACCGGCTTCTAAAAACAAACACTAGACTGTTTCTGAAGACAGTAGTACTTCTTTGAAAAAAAAAAAAAGTTTTATTATTTTTCACTTTGTTAGTGCTTGTGGGGTACTTAAAAGAGAAAAATAATAAAAACTAAATATTAAGCAATTACTTTGGTAAGTTACCTTGAATTGCATCATACATCGTAAGCAAAACTGCTCACAAAATAAAAACTACTGAGCCGAAATGAACGAAATTTTTGATTCAGTTTTATTTTATGAGCATTTTACCGCATCAAACTAAAAAAGAATCACAGAAATCGGATCAGAAACCTCGGAAAGATACTGATTTCTCCGAGGTTTCTGATCAAATTTCTGTACATATAATATACACTGTGATATAAACTGGTATATACATAAAAAATATACCCACCGAATTGAGAACCTCCTTTTTGAAGTCGAAATTGAATACTAAACATTCTCACAGTGAAAGAAATTTCGAAATCGGATCAGTACTTCCAGTGATTTTATAAAGAAAAAATAAACAATATTACTTCTTAATAAAACCACTTACGTTTACAAATTATAAAAGCAACCCTAATAATAATAGCAAAAAAAAAAAACAAACTCGTACCAAAATCGTGTAAAAGGCTTAAATTAAATTTAGAAACCGGCCAAGTGTGTGTCGGACCACGCACAGTGTAGGGTTCCGTAGTTATACGTCTTGAACTACCTTTTTACGTAACTAACAACTTCATCTAACTTTCAATGGAATTTGCACGAAATTTTCCTTTTCCAAGTACATTTTATAGGTTTGTCGACTATTACTCGTTAGCTGTGATAGTTTTCCTTTGTGATTTGTTATATATGCTACTACCATAAATATGTTCACGACTCCAAAAACAACCTTTTGCTGCAGAAGCTGGCAGAGGGGAGGGAGGAAGGACACTTGAGTCTATCAAAAATTAGCACAAATTAGCCCAATATTCCGCGACCGGATCTTTGGGTGGAGGAATGATTATGACGTACCCTCATTATTTATTCACATTCACACCACACCCTGGGATAGACGATAAAATAAAATAAAAATCATTATCATATTCAAAATACCCACTTTCTAGTGCTTCTAAGCGTCGTTGAGCTAAACGCCGCACAGATAGAAAGACAGACAGACAAACATGGTGAAACTATAGGGTTCTTTGTTGACTACGGAACCCTAAAATGCTTAAAAAAAGGATCTCATTTTTTCCCACATCAAAAGTTACTACAGTGCGTACAAACACTTGGATTCAACTATAAGTCCATTTTCTAAGAAACTAGTACGAAATACTAAATCAATCTGAGTGCGCAATAAAAGTTCACGAACCATTTTAACTCTGCATAACTCCCCCTTAAGTACGGGTCACTATTATTCTAGATTTCATACCAATTGAACCTTATCATCAATGCAATAAAGTTGTTTTTACTAGTAAAAAAACTGTTATAGTTCGGTATGAAAACAGCCAGTCCGGTATACCACGTCATTTTCACTTTGATTCGGTTAAATTTTCTTTGTTGAAATAATCGACTAATTTTAAACAATTGATTACTTACTAACACAATTCTTCAGATAAAATTCTAGTATTTTTTTAAGTAATATGTGAATTACTAACACGAAATTAAAAATTTAAAAATGGACACGTTTTTAGTCGATTCGAATGGCGGAATCGAGTTCAGTAAGGGGTGCTCAAAATGGTCGATAGAAAACCACCCTCGAGGGTGACAGTACGACCAATGTAATTACATTGTGGACTAAAATATTTGCCTGTGCCAATGAAATGTTGTAATTATTTCGCCAAAGAATGATAAAAGCAAGAAAAGTGAGGAGAATCTAAATAAGGAATATTTAAGGTCTAGGTAAGTGTACGTTTAAAGCAATTCAGAAGTTATTTATAGTAGATTATAGCCACCTAAGTATTGTGCGTCATTACAGCGAATTGGTCTTGTGTGATAACTTTAGTGTTTTTGATAAAAACAAAAGAATATTTTGTCAAAAACGTAATTACGTTTTGCAAAGTTTTATATAAGCGAGCAAATTAGCGATTTTATATGGTTCTGATGCGATTTTAAATGCTATGCATATGATGCCTTGTCAAGCAACGTCTTTTGTATAATAACTATGAAGCTAGCTAAATAATCTAACTATAATTATGTTGCTCCGCGTCTTTGTTCTCGTGAATATTAGAAATAGACAAACTAGTTCGAATATGAGTGGACTGCAACATTACTACTTAAAGTTTCGGTAACTTTATGACATGTAGTATATTGTAGTTGTTTATTATCGCTTAATAAATAAAATATATCTAGTATATAAGTTAAGAGGCAGGAAAAACGAAAACATATCATTTTCTCCTCGGCTGAATGATTTCAATCTTGCTTATTTCCTTACCTAAAGCTCATCTGAAATAAATAATAATAATTTTGGCGGATAACAGAGTTTTTCGAAGCGAACTTGACAAGATACCCCGTAGGTTTGTTTACATCCTAGCTTACTTAATCAAAATCTTTGTCAAACCTTTTCGTAGGCGTTTGCTACGAGCTCGTAGCAAACGCCGGTAGCGTTACTACGTCGCAGCTACGGCGTAGGCGTCCATATTGTGCTTGAACATTAAGAAAGGCCTCTTGCAGGAAGTTAAGTCTTGCCTCTGGCTTATTTGTATGTCAACGTCGGAAACTTACGAAAGCACTTATTATAGGGATTTAATAAAAGCAAGGTTATGTTGAGGTATCAGACAGTTGTTAAATGTTATTGGTAAAAGTTTAAACTGTTTTATAGTAAAAAAGCGTTCATGATGAACTGGTCGCCGGGAAGAGTGGAAAGCTGTGGGGGAGACCTTTGCCCAGAAGTTGGAAAATTTATGTTCATTAAAAAAAAAAACCGGCCAAATGCGAGTCGGCCTCTCACATGAAGGTTTCCGTACCATAAACCGAAAAAAACTGGCCTAGTGCGAGTCGGACTCGCGTGCAAAGGGTTCCGAACGATTTTTTTTAACATGTTATTTTAACGCTCCAGGCTTCTAATAGGTTTTCCTGTAATCTTTAGGTAAAGATCTATTATCCCCATTTTTTTACAATTTTAGGCTCAGTAGTTTCGGAGATAAGGGTCATTTTTCGTCTAATTTCTTGAATAACTTCAAAACCATTTATTTTAAAATACAAAAAAAAAATATAATTAAAACCCTCACAGTAAGCCCTTTCATTTGATATGTCACACGATATTGTTTAAAAAACTTTTTTTTTTAATTTTCTAGTTTCACCCCTAAAAGTGACCCCTATACTACAAATTTAATAATTTACGTAACGCAATCGTGTTTGGGTCATAGTAGTCCATATATATACCAAATTTCAACAGAATCGGTCCAGTGGATCCGGAGAAAACTGGCTGTGACAGACAGACAAACAGACACCCGAGTGATCCTATAAGGGTTCCGTTTCTTACGGATGTTCGGAACCCTAAAAATGTAAAAATGAAAAATAGATAATGTTACAAAAATAAAACCTTGGATTGAAGAATATTTTTCTTTTTTTTCTTGTCGTCATTTAGCTGGATTTTATGTATTTGAAAATATGGCATGCATGGTACAGTATCTAATGATATGTTCATCTAGTAAGGCTTTTTTATAGTTTGTTTAGAGAAGATCCTGAGGAGCACGTCTCTTAAGTCTTTTAAATGTGTGATTTGGTTGTTCTTCCATTAAATTTCTTGCCAATTGGTTTGGATGGTTTCCTATTCTTTTGCAATAGGATTGTAGAGTCCTTTATTTCGTCTTTAACAGTCTTGACGTTAAGGTCACGGTGTAGGTAATTATTTGTTAAATACCATGGTGCTCCTGTTATCATACGTAGGGTTTTTGACTGGAAGCGTTACAGGATCTCAATGTTTGATTTGGATGCAGTGCCCCATAGTTGCAAAGCATAAGTCCAGGTTTGAGTATACACTTCTATAGAAGGAGTTTGTTTTCCAGTGTAACTTGGGATTTTCTTCTCATGAGCCAATATAGCTTTCTTAGTTGTAAGTCTAACCTCATCTGCCTGGGGTATCTTTATTTGATTAAGTTCGACTTCTGTGCATATTTCTTTTCTTAAAGAGAAGGTTATTTGGACTGATCTCGTTTCATTTGCCTTTATACGCCAGTATTTCAGTCAGTCCGAGATATCATTGAGGTTTCGTTGTAATTTTGCCGATGCTCCAACCGCGCTTTCATCAATGGCAAGAACCACTGTATCAACAGCAAATATTCCTGTCATTGTGACTTGTCCATTTGGTAAGTGAAGTATACATAAGGTAGAGCATTGGGCCCATCACACTGCCCTGCGGGACACCTGCTCTTATTTCGTGCAGCTTTGTAGTACTGTCGCGTATCTACACTAATATTATAAAGAGCAAAGATTTGTTTGTTTGTTTGTTTGAAATGAATAGGCTCCGAAACTACTGGACCGATTTAAAAAATTCTTTCAGCAGTGCTACATTATCAGGAAGTAACATAGGCTATATTTTATCCCCGTGCTCCCACGGGAACGGAAGCTACGCGGGTGAAACCGCGTGACGTCCACTAGTTTAACATAAAAGTGTCTGTCACTAAGATATGACTTAATTAGAAGGTAAAAAATAATCGGTAAGTTTTTGCGGATTTTGTACATCAGTCCATCATGCCAAACACGGTCGAAGGCCTGTGAAATCTCTAAGAAGGCGGGGGAGCAGAGCAGTTTACTTTCAAATGTGTGATTTATCTTTTGTACTAGCCTATACACTTTCTCTATTGTACCATGGGATTGTTTGAAACCAAACTGGTGATCTGGGACAAGCTTTTTAGCTGTAATTTCTGGTGCAAGACGTCTGAGTATTAGTATTTTCATGACCTTAGATGGAACTGGAAGCAGACTGATCGGACGGTAAGATTTGACATCAGTAGGGTCTTTGCCAGGTTTAGGAATAATAATGATTTCTGCGACCTTCCATTGTGGCGGAACAAAGTTTTTCCAGAGGCATGCGTTGTTAGGAATATAAGTAAGGAATCTAATACCGACGTCAGGTAGCTCTCGCAGGGTCTTGGCCGTAATAAGATCATATCCCGGTGCCTTATGAATGTTGATGTTTCTGATGGCTCTTTTGTGTATTTTGTTATGGGTTTGTCTAGTAGATGTGGTTGATCAATTAAAGATTTGATTAATTTGGCTTTGCTAGATCCGTAATCAGTGTTTTGGGTAAAAACTTTAGATAGATGTTGGGCGAATTCATTTTCCTTATCTTTGTTGCTTTTTTCCCATGTATCATCTAGCTTCATACTATTATGAAGCTAAACTTAAACTGATGAACTTAAGAAACCAATAACACATCGACCTCCTATGAGGTCGATGTGTTATTGGTTTCTTAAATTTTGCCTTGGCTTTCCAGAGAGAGTAACCGGTGAATTGGGTTGCATCAAGATTTCTGAGGTAGTTTTCCATTTTCGTGTTTGTGTTCTTTTTTAACGTTCTTTTTTAATTTGTTTGTTATGCTATTAAATATGGTTTTATGTTTAGGATATTTTGCGTCATGCTATAGTTTTCTTGCTTTTCTCTTAGACTTTACCAGTTCCAAAATATATTTGGAATACGAGCTGTTGGGTTTGTCGTTTTCGAGTTGAGTCGGAATTGCAGCCTATGCTGCTTCCTGTATTGTCTGATGAATAAAAATAATGACGTATAAAATAGCATTAGTAAGATACACGTGAAAGCATAAAATAGCATTAGTAAGATAGACGTGAGTTTTTGCATAGTGATATTTGTAGCTTAGTTAATAGTTTGTTCTAACAAGTTTAATGCCGTATGGTGTCGGCATGCCGTATGGTGTCGGCCGGTGCCGTGTGGTGCCGTAAAAGAATAATACCATCCCATCACTTCCCGTGGGTGTTGTAAGAGGCGACTAAGGGACTCACCAGAGAATGGGCAGCAGCGTTCTCTGTAAAACGCAACACCATACACTGCGATCGCCAACCCGCCTGCCAAGCGTGGCGATTATGGCAAACCCCCCCTTTTGGGGGAGGCCTTTGTCCAGCAGTGGACGTCTTTCGGCTGTTATGATGATGACGATGATGAACAAGTTTAATATAATTAGAAAAATAAAAAAACCCGACTGCAAAACATAAATGCAGCAATACACTAACGGCCATTTTCAATAACCAATCTAGCTTTTATTCCAGCTACTAAAGATAAACTAAGCTATCATTTTATCCTTCTCCTTCAGTAGGTCTCTCATTACTGAGGATCATGGTCACTGGGCCCCTATAAGCGGACAATCTGTCTCCATCGATTCCGGTCCAAAGTTGCCATCACCACCGGCTGATATTTGTTTGAGGACGTAGCTTCTTTCACTTGGTCAGACCATCCTACCTACTGACGGATAGCATTATCTACCCAAGTTGACTATCTGTCATCGGGAGGACGGTTAGCCTACAAAGAGTTCCGGTCCATTACAGCGGAGCGAGGCAGCGGGGCGGAGAAACTTAGAAATTTTAACCAATCATGTCAGTCAAAATGTCAGTGACTCACGTGGTACGGAGGTTTTATGCAATTCTATTGGTTAACATTTCTCCGTTTCTCCGCTTTGCTGTCTCGCTACGCTGTAATGGACAAGCACTCTTAGGCCCAGACTCCACCAAAGCGGAGATGTGCGGAGAAGTCGGAAGCGGAGACGAGAAGAGATGTTTTTCAGTTAGAGTTTACCAACCAAAACTGTGCTTAGATGCGTACTGGCTAGATTGAAGCAGAGATGTGCGCTGACTACACTGCATGCCGCACACATCTGGTCTCCGCTGCGCGCCATCGTTAGCTTGCGAGGCTAAGCTCACATCTCCACATTGTACCGCGGCTCAGTCCAATTTCAGCGAGTCACATTTCTGCTTCAATCGCGCCATATAAATATGATATATGTATTTCCACTCAGTGGTATCCACTTAAGCTGAGTGGAGACGATAATTATGTGAGATTAACGAAATTCTATTGGTTTTTGGAAACACATCTCCACCCCGCTCGTCTCTTCTCCGCTTTGGTGGAGTCCGAGCCTAAAGATAAGACCGCCCATACAAGTCGTTCTAACCTGCATTTCAATAAAAAATAAGTTACGTACTCTCCGACAGACGGAGCTAACTCTAGAAACGTCATTTCATTATCCCTCAACATTAGCCGATAACGCAACTACGTTTATGCGTTTGAATATTAAAATAGTAGTAGCAATGTATTTTCTTTTAATAATGGAATATTATAGCAGTGACGATTTATTTATTTCAAATGATAACACTTCGCGTGACCCAAGGGCTGGTTTTTACCTCGGACAAAGGATAAGCCCCCCGCCCGCCTTCCAAGCGTGGCGATTATTGCAAACCCTCCCTTTGGGGGAGGCTTATGTCCAGCAGTGGACGTCTTTCAGCTGTTATGATGATGATGATGATGAGAGGATAAGCATTGCCATTGCAATCAATCAATTCAATTTATTTTGTTTTATCAAATAACTATGACTCATTTGTTAGTAACAAACTTATCCTATGTTAGTAAGCAATGCTGCCAGTCTTTTGGGCTCATTTCCAGTGGACAGCGATGCGGACGAATTTTTTGACACCTAATTTTAGTTAGGATTTTTTATTTTAAGTGTAAATGATCGTAGATTGTGTCGGCGACGAGACCCTATCCGCGATATGGTATTATAAGGTTTATTTGTGTGTATAAGTTCTCATAAGAATCCAATAACACCGTATTTTGATAGTTTATCAGAGAATTTTCAGGTAAAAATTTGTACTGTCAATAAGAACGTAACTTGAAAATGCGATTTTTTTGTTTATGAAGATATTGTTACAAAATTAGTGTTAAATGAAAGTTTTTTACATAAGAACAATATCACAAAAATAATCAAGTCAAAAGGACATCTAGTTGACATGTGTGTATAAATTCCAAGGTTTTTTGAAAAGTTTCGATCAGAGAGACGGAAAAAGCTATCTTTCGTTAGTCTGACACAGATAGAACAAAACTGCAATTGTGAAACGCAGACCACGAGTAGAAAGAATTTATTTTGTTTTCAGGGTTAGCCATCCGAAAACTTAACTTTACCAAAATCCGCAATATTGTTTTTTTTTTTAAAACACCTATCTAAGGACACTTGGGTTTTTTAGTGCAAGAACTAAATTAATGAGTAAACTATGTTCTTTTTATGCAAGTACAGCGTTATCGGTGTCCTAAAGTTTTGGTTTGGCACCGACTTCAAAAACTAAGTAAATACCCAGATAATAATAAATTTTCTTATCGTTAGGTATTAATTACTTTTTGACAGAAATTTGCTTTACGGGGTAGTAATAGAGACGGGATAGGGACTGAATTAGGATAGGGGTGGGGTTTATAACATTATTTGGTGCTTTTCAGTGGGTTGGTTTTATGAAGGCGGTTCCCTTTTTTCAAAAAAAGAATTTAAACTAAGTTTTCATTTTTGTTTTTTTTTTATTTATTTTTTTATTTCATACTTTTTAGTGATTTTGTTCATAGTTACATTCTCCATTTATTTTAGTCGTGGGGTTTTTAGTGATAAGTTTTGGGCTACTACAAGTAGGTATCAATTTGTGATCATGACTTTGACGCACCTACCTAGTATTATACCATGTGCCTATGGGCCTAGGTAGAAAAACGAAGGATGCTTTAAGGAAGTGTCGTGCAAGGCAGAATGAATGCTATTTTGATATTACTTGATAATCCATCTATAGGAGTACGTTTTAAAGATGACGATGGATACATTTTCATAGCGCCAGTGACGGCAACCTATCAAGGCAATCGTGGTTACGGTGATATCGAGAGGCGGATTTTGCCAGTCATACTGCGTTGGGTTGTGACGGTACACAAGTTCCAAGGTGTACCGTCGTCGATTAGATATAAATGACTCCCTATCTAAATTAGTAAATTGGCTTGCAGTAAATAACCTCAAAATAAATCTTAATAAAACCCATTACATGAATTTCAAAAATAAAAACGCAAAATTAATTCCTTTATCTATTAAATACAATAATGAAACTGTATCTGAGGTTACTAATACAAAATTTCTGGGTATCTATATAGATTCTAATATGTCATGGAAAACACATGTAAATAGTGTATGTAGCAAGTTAAATCAGTTCTCCTATGCCCTCTATATGCTCAAAAAAGTATCTAACCAAACCACACTACTTAGTGCTTATCATGCCTATGTGGGATCCACTTTATCTTATGGGATACTATATTGGGGATACTCAACTGATAGGGAAATTGCGTTCAGGGCACAAAAAAAGTGCATCAGATCAATATGTGGGATACACCAAACTGAATCATGTAAACCTTATTTCATAAACCTCAAGATATTAACCCAGCCTGCTCTGTATATTGTAGGGCACACCACTAGGGCTTCTGGAATGCCCCCGGAATCGATTCAATAAAACAGCCTTTAAGCGATTTAAGAGATTATTATATTGAGCTGGTGCTCTCAGGAAAAACTTTTACAGAACTGTCGTAAAAACAAATCAATCATTATATGTCAATATTTAAACCTATTCTAAATTCCTAATTCTTCTAAAGCTTTTTTAATTATTAAATTGACGGAGGTTCCCGGAGGGTGAGCCATCCAAGGAGGATGTATCACATGAGCTACGCCCTCACGAATAGAAGATACTAGGAAAGTCTTCCTGTAATCTTTTATTCCAAGCTTTGGAAGAGTTAAGCACCTACCTATCCCTAACCAGGAGTTCCTGCCTATGGGTAGAATGATCGTAGACAGGGTTGCATATGCTTCTATAGAAGCAGCTTCAGTCATGTCCTGCGATAAGCATTATTCTTTTAAATTCTAATGCGCCATTTGCGCTGAACAAAAACGCAGACATGCTGAAACCCTGCTGCTGCAGTAAAACTACCCTAAAATCTGCAGCACACCGCCAAACGTAAACAAAATGATGTGACAAATCACATCCATCCAGAAGGGATTGACTTCTCGAAAGCTACCCTAACTAGTCTACGCGGCAGCCAGACGGTTAAGAAGCGAAGGTCTATTCTGTCAAAGAATTAACTGCTAACATCGAACTCACTCCAGTAATCAAAATCTGTTAGAAAATATATGAATTGAAACTATTTGCCTCCATCGAACAGCTCAACCAATGGTGACAACTTGCCACCCCTTGCGAAGGCTATGCCCCGTATGCAAAGTTGGTATCACCGCCCATGGAGTCCTTCAATTGCGTTACAGTGGACGCTGAAACCTTAATACAAATATAAAACTGGAATAACTTCAGCCTAGCTAAATATCGTTACTACTCGCGACCTTCTCTTCTCCACCCGGCAGCATCATCGAAGTAGTCTATCATCATCCGTATTCCAACATAACATGAAAAAGAAAAACCGATTAATAAACTATTCAACATACCCAAACTAAAATAATGTTTTGTTTACATAAAATGATTATAGTATTGACATTTGATTTGACATCATATTTTCCTACCATAGATCCGTTTTTTTTTTTTTAAAGTCTAACGTAAAATGGTTTCAACCTATTCACATGGACAATATCTCTGAATCTCCTGTTGTTAGGTTTACTTATCACATAATTTACTTCTGAAACCCGCCTAATAATTTTGTATGGACCTTTATACAACCTACAAAGTTTCGTGCTTCTACCTATATGTCGCCTAGGAGTATAAACCATTACTAATTGATTTACTACAAAATTCCTGACTTTCGCCTTCTTATCATAAATAGCTTTCTGTCGGACTTGCGCCTTTTTTATATTATCTATGGCACAGCGTGACAGCTGACTTTTCAGACTATGACGTCCTACAAAATCTAATGACTGATTCTGTTCCCCAATATTTATCGTTAAATCTGTAAGAAATGATGGCTCCCCAGCATAATACGTAAGGTGAAATCTTGGTGCTTGACTGCTTACTGGTATTATACGCGAAACACACGAGAGGAACATAGCTACACCAATTTCTCTGATCCGTAGCAACATACATGGACAACATTTGGGTTAAAGTCTGGTTAAAACGTTCGACCAGACCGTTCGATGCGGGGTGAAATGCTGTGGTGAAGCGTGACTTCGCCTCGAAGAATTCAACAGTGTCCTTCACTAAGTGTGACGTAAAAACCGACCCCCTATCCGACACTATTTCTTTTACACCATCATACCTACAGAAGATTTCTTCAATTAGGAACTCACTAATTCTTTGTGCCGTCGCTCTAGGAACCGCCTTGCAGACTGCATATCTTGTAGCATATTCTACACTAACGATAATATACCGATTACCTTTCATCGACTTCCTAAAAGGCCCTAGAACATCAATGCCTACTTTCTCCATCAAATGGTTCACCTGGACTGGCTGTAACTGTGCCAACTGCTTACATTTCTTGCGCTCCTGACATAACCGACAACTTCTCACATATTTATCTATCTCCCTCTCAGCATCCTTTATGTAATATCCTGCTCGAAATTTACCTAACGTCTTGGCTAGACCTAAGTGACCACCTGACCATGGATCATCATGCAATTCCCTTAATATCTCCTTCAGCAAACAACCTGGGATCACTATCAACTCTCGAACCCTATTCAATCTCCTTGCTTGTTTACATAATACACCATCTATGACACTAAAACCTTTGAGTGTACTTCCACTACTAGCTGCCAGTTTATCAAACCAACCTCTACAAAACTCATCTCGCAGCTGCTCTTCTCGCATCCTCACAACCTCTATCCTATACAACTGCATGCCGTCCTCTAACTGTTTCTCAGACAACCTTGACTCCTCCTCCTTTTCCTCGGCTAAGGGATTCCTACTCAAAAAATCCGCTATGACGTTGTCCTTCCCTGCACAATGCACTATGTTGAAATCATATGCCTGGATACACAGCGACCACCTAGCTAACCTTCCATTCATATCCTTTCTGCTCCTTAACCAACATAGGGCTTTGTGGTCAGTCATCACCTGAAAAGTCAAACCCCATAGAAAATGTTTGAAATAATTCAATGCCCATACCAAAGCAAGACATTCTTTCTCCGTGATTGAATATTTCTTTTCCCCATCGCTTAGCTTCCTTGATGCATATGAAATAGGAAACATTACCTCTTCACCTTGCATGAGACAACAACCAACTGCTTCATCACTGGCATCTACATACAACCTAGTGACCATGTTTTTATCAGTTGAATAAAAATGCAGAATAGGTGGTGATTCCATTATCTTTATAATCTTTCGAAATGCTTCTTCTTCCTTACTACCCCAAACAAACGCTTTATTTTTTTTTTAAAGCTTTGTTAGTGGTAATACAATCTGTGCAAAATCACTAATAAACTTTCTATAGTATGAAAACAACCCTAAGACGGATTTAACTTGCTTTGCGTTTTTTGGTGTTTTCAAAGTTTTTAAAGATTGTAATTTCTTATTATCGGGTCTGACACCATCTCCTGATATCTCATGTCCCAAGACTGTAATTTTATTATACCCAAAACTACACTTGCTTGGTTTTAAGGTAAGATTTGCTTTCTTTAAACGTAACATAATCTCTTCTAACGATTCAATAAATTCATTAAAATTATTTCCCCAAACCAAAATATTATCTACATAACAAATGGCCTTTTTATATTTTATTCCAGCCAGTACTTTGTCCATGACTCTTTGGAAAACAGCTTGACTTGTTTTAAGTCCAAAAGGTAAAACATTGAATTCATATAAACCTGAAGAAGTAATAAATGCAGTTTTATGCTTATCTTCTTCACACAATCTATGTTGCCAATAACCTGAATTTAGATCTAAATCTGCAAAATATTTGGCTCCCGATAAGTATATCATAATATCCTCAATAATCGGTAATGGATAGCTATCTGTTATCACCTTTTTATTCAACTTCCTATAATCTACACAAAATCTCCACGACTGGTCTGGCTTCTGCACCAATACTACCGGGGATGCATATGCACTTCTGGATTCCCGAATAACTTTATTAGCCAACATTTCCTTGACTTGTGTATTTATTATGTCTCGCTGCTTGGGTGAAACCTTATATGGTGGGTGATGAACTGGTATATCATCTACAGTTCTAATAGTAATTTCTTCTATGCTACAACTACCTAATTCAGAGGCCTTAAAAGCGAAGTTATCTCTGTATAAGGTAAGAAGAGTTCTCAGACTGTTTCTTTTCTCCGAGCTTAAACCTAAATTAACATCAAGTTCATTAACTACATCAGCATTAGCTACTTTCGATAAAAAATTATCATCACAGTTTTTAACTAAATTCGAAAAATATAAATAATCAGTTTCCGATACAGAATTAAAACTCCCTTCTCCCTTAGATCCACGAACCTTCATAATGTTGTTATTTGGAATTATTTCATTATTATGGTCATGGCACACCACTTGCGATTCTGACATAGCATTTTGTTCAGTACATTTGTGAAAATTTATACAACATCTTCCCATTAAAGTAATACACCCATTAGAAAAATCGATAACTGCTTCGTATTTACGAAAGAAATCCTGTCCCAGGACCAATTTCTGGTTATTGTTTTTAATAATCAGGAAATCATTCACAAAGACACTAGAGTCCACTATAAAACTTATCGTCGTTTTCCCGACAACTTCTAAGCATGATCCCGATATTGACTTCACAAAATGATTTGCCTTGTCACTGGTATGATTTAAATTGAGATTCAACGCATATTGATCTGATATACACGAAATTGATGCTCCGGTGTCTATCAGAGCAAAACAGGCTTGATTATCTATTGTAATGTTAATAAATGGATTGAGGTCACCGCATTTGCTATTTTTCTTTAGGAGTTGATCTCTTTCGGACACAGCCTGCAACTCCACTTCATTACTTATCGACTGTGCCCTTCCGCGTTTGGGTGGCCATCAGAACGTGGGCTTCTTGAGCTGGGGGTAATTGGAAATCGGTTATTTCTATTATCAAACCGTCTCGGCCGCAAATTATACCTCGGAGTGTGATACGTATCCGTATCACCGGCTAGGTTTGGCGTCGATCTTGCAGCAGTCTGCCCCGGGCTCGTTGGTCTCGGTGAAGTTGGGTATCTCTGACTTCCGGCTGGAAAATGATCAAAACTGACCCGCGGAGGGTGCAACGAAAAATTTGCCCGGTCGGGCTGTGTCTCCTCAAATATTTCTTTTATTTGGTCAATGGTGGCACGCAACTCAGCTTTTGAGTTATATAATCGGGTCCCCAGCTTTAATTTATAATGCATATTTATACCCTTCAAGAAAATCTTAATGAATATCTTTTCGTCGGTAATTCCGGACTGTAATCCTTAATCAGCCAGTCTATAGACAAATGCGACTATGTCTTCTTTAGTGTCTTGACGCGCATTGTAGAATTTCTCAACAAAATCTATTCCTGATGGGAATTCAGACTTCAGGCTGTCGCAAATCACCTTAAATGACACCCCTTCTTTGTACGTAAATTTGAAAAAAGCTAGGGCCGGGCCGTCCAAATAAGCACCCATAATGAGGGCTAAATCACTCTCCGGCCATCTATTAATGGCTGCGATTTGGCGAAACTGTGTAAGGAAATCGTCGAACGAGCAGGTGGAACCCGTACCCGTGAAGGATACTACTTTCGCCATCTTGCGAAATTATATTTATTTAATAAAAACCACTAATCTTTATACTTATCTAGGCGTAGAAATTTCGCCTGAGCATCACTATAAAATGGGGGTCTTCATGCACTTTTTTTTACGCAGTGCATACGCGAAATTATCTTTATACAGTGTACGCCCTGTATACGCGAAAAACGTACTTTTCTATTTATTAAGTACCCGGCGCCTCCACCACATGTAGGGCACACCACTAGGGCTTCTGGAATGCCCCCGGAATCGATTCAATAAAACAGCCTTTAAGCGATTTAAGAGATTATTATATTGAGCTGGTGCTCTCAGGAAAAACTTTTACAGATCTGTCGTAAAAACAAATCAATCATTATATGTCAATATTTAAACCTATTCTAAATTCCTAATTCTTCTAAAGCTTTTTTAATTATTAAATTGACGGAGGTTCCCGGAGGGTGAGCCATCCAAGGAGGATGTATCACAATATCTACGCGGCCTCAATTTTAGTTAAATCGAACATCAGTAGCTATGACACATTAAGAAGCAGTAGACTTAAAAATACATTACGCAATAAAACAGCCCACACTGCAGTTTATAGCAATAGTATATTTTGTATGGGCATAAAAATATATAATAAGCTACCCAGAGACATTAAGAACCTACAGTCAATTGGTATTTTTAAAAGAAAGCTGAAAGACTTCCTGATTAATAAGGCGTATTATTCTATAAAAGAATTTTTCGAAGAAAAATAATTATACATAAGATAAAAGAGATCTAATACTAAGTATAATGGGATATATGTAAATTATACAAAATAATGAGAAAATGTAAAATTTATGAAAAATGTTAATTCATTTACTATTACGTAAGTTATCTATAATATTCAATGAAGAAATATATGTTTCAATTTTAATTGCAATGCCTAAACAGGCAACTAAGTTATAAGAACCTTCCTATTTTTGTTAACATCTGTCCTGTACCTACCCGACACTTAGTTCGCAATAAAGAATTTTGACTTTGACTTTGACTTAGACTACACTTAGTTCCGCGGTAATTGACCTAGGGCCTAAAAGTTTTGCAAAAGGCTAATGTTATGTTCCCTTGAGTCGATTGAAATCCTTACAAGGCATGGCTTTTTGTGATATTGACTCAAAGAAGTTACTAAATCAACGCCCCACGAAAACAGAGCCTTATCCGAAATGACCAGGATGAGAAATGTGCTTTTGCATTAGATAGAATAGGTACTGCGTCATTATCATCTGCCTAGTCTTTTCCCAACTATTTTGGGGTCGGCTTCCAGTCAAACCGGATTCAGCTGAATACCAGTTTTTTTTTTTTTTTCGGTGGGTTTGCTCTTGACTCTAGTCTAGGTCAGAGATGACAGAGACAAAGTCTACGATGGAGCGAGCTTACCCAGAAGGAGCCTGCTCGCTCTGAATTTAAAGAGATGAGTGTTTTAAGCACCAAAACTTGGTAGCAGAATTATAAACTCTTTTCTTAGCGCGAAACCTACGTGCTCTAACCTTTCGACCGCGGGCCTTGATCCAAGATTGGTAGGCAGACTATTTTTGGGCCTCAGCATGGGCGCATTCTGCATTATACCAAAGCCGGGATTTGTGACCGAGCGGGATGTCAGATAATAGAATAAAGTACTCCATCCTTTGCCGAATCACGTCCGCAATCACGTCAGTACAGCACGAGGGGTCACCTGAGGAGAAGCAAACTTGCCGCCATGGATAAGACGCAAAAAGTGCCACATGTCATCCCAATCTGCTGACTCGTATCGCCATACACGTCTCGTGCCTCTAGGGCTCCCATCTGGAGGTGAACAGGGTCGATACGCTTTTCATTAGGCAGTGGTCAACAGTCCCAGCGAGGCTAAGACCAACAATTAATGACTGCCCGGATCAGTTGACTGCAGAAAGTCCAAGCAATTGGGTGTATGGGCGTCAACATCCGGTACACACATTCACCAGCTGGGTTAGATCTAGCGTTAATGCAAACTTGCGCGCCTCTAACCCGGCATGGTCAGTTTTCTAGCACGGGAACAACCACTGCTTATGGTGGGCGTTGAAGTACCGCAGAAAAATGAGCTTTGCTGTAGGGTACCGTTGCTGGGCTAAGTCAGTTGACTCCACGAGGAAATAAAATAGCACTGTTGTCTCCTTGTCACCGTTGTGCGATCGGTAGACGCCGATGTTAAGAAATTTCTTCACGCCAGTTTCCATAAGTAGCCATATGACAGAAAAACCCGATTTCTCAACTCAAAGTAACGGAGACGACGACAACAGATTTCATCGCAGACGTACACATAGACTCCAGATTGTTTCTTGAACTTGTGTTCAAGAGAGTAACCCGGGTAGTTGAGGTACGCCACGTCCAACGGGGTTGATAGTTTCGTCTCCGTTAAGAAAAACAGGTTCGACTTCTCGGTCTCTAGGTGATGATGGACCGGATCGATATTGGAGTGAGCATGGAGCGGCTGCCTACCAGACCAACACAACCTATTAACTGGGTAATACGGTACTTCTTGGCAAGACTGGAGTCAGATTTACTGGCTTCTGACAATCCGTAACGACCGCCAAAGATCTACTAATGACAGCTGGGACCAACGGCTTTACGTGCTTTCCGAGACATGGAGAAAACTCAGTATGTTAACCAACCTTGGCAAGCGTTGCTTAACTTTGAAAATCGACCTGTGTGGCTGTTATTATTTAGCCACGAGCTCTTCCATAGAATATCTCTGTACAATAGGTAATTACTGCGTGTAATAATTAGATTACAAACCACTTACTGAACAAAACAAATCGTATAAGAATAAGAATATTTTATTTGTATAGAAACATGGTACATTTAAGGTCTTATTAAATAGAGAACTGGGATCTGACATGTTTCGCCATTCATTGGCATACAAATATTCGAATGATAGACATAATTCTTTTTATCAAATGTTAAAAAGAAAAAATAAGTCCTAAGTAACATAAATTATTAGACACATTTGAATTCTTATAAGTTTACATTATATTAAAATAAAATTAGCTGTATCATATATTTGTTAAGTAACTCTTTTATGTACATATTATTATGCTTTCTTACATTACTTAGAAAATAATACCTTCTTCTAATTTTAACAATATATAAAATATGAGTATACCACATTAAAACAATAGGAACATTTATAGCAGTTAGTAGTCATACTTGTCTGTTATTTTTTTATCAAAAAATTATTTTTCGGTATAAAAACAATTATCAATTAACCATTTCTTTAATTTGGATTTAATTTAATTTGATCTTTAATTTGAAAATATTTTAATAGTTATCGTAGTAATATAGTATTCGTAGCTACTTCACAACAGATTTCGGTGAAAAGTTAATTATTATAACAACCACACACACACATTACTTAATACCGCATCAAAATCAAATGAGTAGAACCTGATTTATTGCAACCGCATCATCAAAACCGGCTGAGTTGAACTAATATATCGCTTAATAACGGATCTAACGACACGGGGTATCGATTTATTGTATACTAAAACCTTTTCTAGAATGTAGCAAATACTTTGCTAAAAACCGCATCAAAATCGGTTCCGTCAAACTCGAGATAATCGCGGACAAACATATATACATACAAACAAACGGGTCGAACTGAGAACCTCCTTTTTTTTTTGATTTCGGTTAGAAACAAAAAATGTGTTGAAATAATTAGTTTACAAATAGTGGAAAGTGGTAGGCGGTTCAGTAGTATATTTTAAAATAGGCCTATTATAGTTTTATAATAATCTGGATAAAAGCTATGGATGGTATGACAAATATAATATTACAGTTGCAAACAAAATTAGAATTCTGAAGGTAATGTAGTGATTTGACCGATTTAGGTTTAATTTAAACCTGTGTTTCGGGCCATATCTCTACAAAGGTAGTTTTCAAATAGGACATTCATTGAATTAGATTAACATATATTTTCTATATCTAAGCAGGAATAATTTTTTGCTTTACCTTTCTATAAACCAGGCTTATGGGATATGATTATATCCATAGCTATATTTTATATTTTGTCAAGCTGATTCATTTTATAAACCAGAAGAAATAGCAAAGATAGTGTTAAAGGCACATAGTATTTTAAAGTATTTAAAATTAAGTTAAGTATTTTAAAATAAATAGTCTATTTTACTATTTTTTTGCTTACATCCATTACACCCCAGCATACTATCATGAGTAGTCAGTTGGGTAGGTCTGGTCCATATCTGACCATATCTTTCATCTTTATACATGGGAAATTTTACTGTGGTTCTTATTCTTCAAAAGAACTCTAGCTCGAACTTAAGTTCGCTCTTTGGCTCGCTGAGTACCTTTGGATTTGTAGATTCGTCGTCTGTCTGTGTCACGTCTTGGTTTTGAATGTCAAATCGGACAGGACGCAGTGGTCGAAGAACTCACAGTCGCAGATTGTGATTTCCTTCTATTTAATTAGTTTTACGTATTCATCTATACTAATATTACAAAGAGGTAATTTTAAGAGTTTGTTAGGTTGTGGGGGGTAATCTCTCGATCTACGGAACCGATTTTGAAAATTATTTCACCAATAGAAAGCCACGTTATTTGTAAGTGTCATAGGCTAAAAATTAACTCGAAAAATACTGCTCAATTAACTGGGCACGGGTCAGCTAGTTTTAATTGAAAAATTTGAAGTGGTAATAATGTAATATAAAAAGAAATACTGTTGTGTCTGATAACTCTGAAACATTATATGCGGTAACCGATTAAGCTTCCTAATTGACCATTTTCGACTAAAAACGGAACAAAATTAAAATTATTTACAAAAAAAAAAAACTGTTGATGCCTAAGTATTCAGCATTCGCCAAACCCATTTTTTATTCATATGCAACAGTACAACCCTTATACCAGACTGAATCGATGCACTTATTAAAAATAAACCCTTAACTAAGCTCTGTCTCGCTCTGTCGCGCCGAATGCGCGCGAAGAGTACGGTACAGTCAGCTAGAAAACTATCAGTGACATTGTACTTCACAATGTCATAACAGCAAACTTACATACGTTATGTATTTTTGAGGAATATTCGTAATTCCTGGAGGGACATAATTGTTATTATGTAGATAAACATATAATATGTAAATTGTGTACCTCCATTTCTAAGCTCAAGATTTATCTTAACTGGAGTTGAATTTTCTTTTTATCATTGTTGAATGGCTCGCGGTAGATAATAATTATATACGAGCTAGGTGAAAATATGTATACATGTACAAACGGAGGAAAAGAACTCATAGGGCAACGAAAAATTTGTCTACATCGCTGTCCACAGCGATAAAGATGAAAATGAAATTTGACAGATTGTTGCGTGCATAATATTATGATTCTCCTAAAGTGACCTTTTTAGCCCCCCCAGAACACTGGCCGCATTGCCACTTTGAATGGCAATGAAGACATTATTTTATGTTTTTTGGACCAATGCGAGTATTTGAAAACACAGTATAGCATCTCGTTTTATTGGCAAAGTTTTTTGAGTATTAGCTTTCAGCGATTGGTTTCCGTGCGTAATATTTATAATAAATTATAATAACTAAGCGCTGTGTCAAACGTTCGTTATTATTTATCATAGTTTGTTATTTTTTCAGATATTCAAAGTTTAAGGACTGTAAACTGAAAATTGCGGGAAATTCCATGAACTATTCAATATTTAAACCAACATGCCAGAAGATCTTGTTTTACTAATCATTGTTCCACCAGACCCAAATATACAACGCGTCATTTTTATATTTTAATTGCACTTAATACGAACGTGCTTAATATCTCCCCGAACGTTGATGACATCGAAAACATACCCTGTGGAATTAAAAGTGATGAGAAATTTATGAGCGCGACAGTACATTCGTATCGATCAGCGCAGTCGCGGAGTTTGCCGGTCGGCAGTCCCTTGCAGCCAGTGTTCCGAACAGTTCACACTTACACCACTTTTTAAACTCAGAGTTTTATTCGTTTGAAAATGTCGACCCTGAAGCCTGAACAAAAAGCCATGCTGAAAAAGGAAATCAAGAAAGTGAGGCCGGAAGTCATAAGTCAGCCGTCACTCGAGACGATGCCGTTTGATCGTCTTGTAGGTGAGTTTACCCAAAATAAACATTTAGTTTCGCAATTTGTGTCATATTTTTTGTTTCGCAATTATTTCTTTGTTTTTCGTTTCTATTGTACTTTCATCGCCCTACGTAGAAAGTTGCGTTTCGAGGAAAATTTCCAAAGCGTTGGGTAACGCGGTCTTTGTGTTGTTTACTTTTGTTTGCTGAAAGTCTTACAAATAAACAAGTTTTGTGTCAAACAAAAAAGGGGGAAGGGGTGAGTACCGAGTTGACGTCAGATATAAAAATAGACCCAAAAAGTCGTAAGCACTTAAATGTCAATACAAAAAAATGATAACCTAATTGAGTTTTTAATTGACCAGTAAGCAATTTTACTGGTCTTCTGGGCTTCTTCTAACGTTTGTGATAGCCACACTTAGATTTAGTTATGTGTAGCAGCGTATTTTATAAATAAATGTACAATTATGATTAGAGTAGTGACCTGTAGCCTGTTCTTACTTCAGTCTGATTAAATTGTCCATAGTGTGTGTTTGTGTGTGTGTATTGTAGACCCCTTTTATCATGTCTGATGACTGCAGAAGTGCCACGTTGTATGGCAATTCTTATTCTTTGGGAAAGAACGGGCCATCCAAGGGTCGATCATTCGGCGAGAAATGACCTTGGACACTCGGACCCTTAGAGTTTTGATTCCAAACGGCTCAAAACTGTAACTACTAATAAGGTTACAGTATTTTCGCTGATTGATAATACGAGTATGTGAATATTAAGTGATTTGAGATTTAATTTCATGAGCCTATCCTTTTCTTTTGAAGAGTTTAAGTTCTATGAACTGAAGAGAACGAAAACGATAATCGCGTTTTTTTTATAATTGCAACTGTTTAGGTTGACTTGTTAATGTGTCTTAATAACGGTGAAGGATGTTGCGTTGACCCTGAATAAATTGTGAGAAGTGCAAGCAAAAGATGAAGATATATCAACAGAAATAATTAATAAATGTGGTTTCAGGGTCACTTTCAGTCGCATCTGACCTCGGTTCGATCGATTGACCCATGTAATGTCTCAATTATTCACAATCGTGCTATCGATTCAGACAAGTACCGTTGCATTCTCAATTTATAATGCAAAGAGTTCGATTCTGTGACGAATGTAGGTCAGGTATGAGAAGTGTTTTATTGTTAGAGTTTGTTATGTTAGCAAACGGATGGGAAGCATCTTTATCTTCATTGGCTGCCTTTGTTGCACTTCCTGCTGTACTGCTCTCTTTTGTACATATTCTTCTCTGGACTTTGTCCACTCATCTAACTTTTGTCCCCCTATACCATCTTTCGGTAACCTGAGGGCTTTGTTCCCTCTGCTATCACCATTTCTAGCCAAGTACACCTTGCCTACCTTTACTACATATCTTAGTCCTTTGCGCTACGGCAGACCTTATAGTTGCCAGCCACCAGGATGCCAGCTTTTTATAGAGCTAGCACAGTCTATTTTACCAGTCAGTAACAACAACCAGCGAACTAGGATCTTTCTCCGAAAGAGAAGAAACATTCAGAGGATCATTCTTATATTTTCAATCCATTTCACTACGTTTGTTTTTTTGATAATTAGGTTGGACATGATCATCAGACGCAAACTATCTTAATTTTGGTTTCCTCCTCCAAACTATGTTATGGGAGAGCTTTTTGTCTGACTGGATGAAACAAATTCCAGTATTTGACATGAAGAATTTTGCAGAAGGTTAAGGTTAAGTTTTTTAGATTTCATTCAATAAGCAAACTTTTGTAGGTTATTAATAAAAATGTTTTGTTGTGTTTTTCAGAATCCTACATCGAAATGAGCGTGGAAGTGATCAAGGAGATGGAGAATCGCACCGACCCCGTATTCTTGGAGGTGCTGAACTATGCTAAGGCGCATCTGACTCGCGAAGGTATTATTTCATTTGGATTTTTAAAGCGAAAATCACGAGCACGTACTTGACTTATGTAGTGTGGCCCTTGAATAAGCGACGACAGCAAATTTGAGACTAAGGGTAAATTTCACGATCTGCTAGGACCAATGCCTGCCAGACTTGCGGAATTGTTCGAAACAGATACCGCGGCCTTCGAACGCTAATTGCATTTGACTCGGGCGGGTTTCAGTCATTTGATAAATTCCCATCCTTAAGAAAAAAAAAACCGTTCAACTGCGAGTCGGACTCGCCCACAGAGGGTTCCGTACAAATTTGTAGATACATATTACTTTAAATAAAGACTATGTTTTTTACGATTTAATTACAAATGTATAGTTTTCAGAGTTTTCTATATACATGTAGTGTAAGACGGTATTACTTGCCAAATTTCATGTGTCAACGGAATATACCCTATAAATTTTGATTGCCTTGAAAGTGTCGAAATTTAAGTTTTTTGCGGCCTAAACGGCCGTACTCTTTTTACGTTCACTTAGAAGTTTGATTTTTTCACAACTCCAACTATAGTATATGGTTTTAATTTCAACTCGATACCTTCACGCGTTCCCGAGATAAAGGGTCTTGACAGACAAACGAACGAACGGACAGACAGCAAAGTGATCCTATAAGGGTTCCGTTTTTTCCTTTTGAGGTACGGAACCCTAAAAAGTGGATTTTACCATAGAAACTAAATGCTATCGGCACAAGCACAGATTCGTAAGCCAGAGTTGCCAATGCCAATACTCCAAAGCACTGAACGCGGTTCAGATCTACCGACTGTTATGTTTCCCTTGCTCACCTCGTGTTTGTTACCTTGTATGCACAGCAAAGAGAGGATAACGATGTTTTTTGCATTTATTTGCAGAGTTTCTGTCCATTCAGTTAGAAGTGTATGCAGTTTGCAACAAGATTGCAATGGAACACTGCACACGTGAGTATAAATTTCATTTAACGTTCTTCACTTCAATCAAATCAGTGGATATACCTCATACAATGTCCTTTACATCAAATTACTTGGGGTAGACTAAATACCTCTGCTTCGTCCACTCCCCCTTTTAAAATTCACGCTATTATTCACTACCTTTTGTCATGTTAATTCCCAATCCCTCAAAATCAGTCCACGTTTTTTCTCTGACCTTCAACTCCGTCTCTATTTACAAACATTTTTATTCATCACTCGTTTATTCTCATGCATTTCGTCTTACTTATTAAACCAGAATATCATCTCGAGGCCTTCCCCCAATTTATTTGGGGTAGACGCTTCTTCTATTCTCACTCTTTTATCATGAAGCAATCATTCACTCCCTTTCGTGTCAAAATTAATCCAAATTTTTCTTTGTCCTCATCTTTATTTTGGTCTCAAGCATTTCGTCTAACGTTAACCAACTATGTAGGTAATCAAAAACCTTTTCTGCGTTACAGCGGTGGACAAGATCGCTCACCTCGTCGTCCTACATGAACCTATCCAGTAAGACACTCAAACACCTTCAAATCACAGGTATGTTACATTTACTTTGTTGTTTGGGCCGTCACCTCCACCAGTTTTTTCCATCCGTTCGTGAGCGGCTGGACAGGACATGGCTGGAGGTGGATCATTGTGTTGCCCAATTTCTCACAGGTCATGGCGACTTTAAGAGTAAATTATTTTCCTTTAGGCTTGTGGCCTCGCCTTTATGTCAATTTTCTACAGCTTACCATGTATACGAACGATCCGCACACTACATCTTATGGTAGTGTATTTTTTGGCAAACTGAACGCAATATTATGTTAGAAAGTATTCAGGTTACATCTGGAGTAGTTTATTACACGGACCTTGTAGACACCAGAACAAATTTCCGTGCGTTCAAGCGATTTTGCCATACCTATTACTGGAATCAAAAGTAGCTCACAATTTAGGACCCATTAGTTTTAGTGTTAATATATAATCTTTGGTGCTTGACAACTGGGCTTAGCCCAGTTGTATATGTCCCTTGGTGCCTATTGGCCTAGCTCTATTCTGTCTCCTGCTTGATAAGGAGTGAAGTGGAAATTATAATTTTTTTTTCCTACTCACCGCTATACTTATCTGATTAAATTCGTTGCAGAATCCAAGACAGTGGAATCGTTTCTCCGAGACTCGTCGGGCTTCATTGGCCCAGCGTTTTTGTGGTGGTCGCCACTGTTATGGCTTTCAGGAGTTGCAGTGGTTGGGAATGTGTGGCGGGCTTGTTACTTTGTTGCTTCAAAATACTGTCAGACCTCACTAGGGCCAAATGCGTCGATTGTACTCAATGTTCAGGGTCAAAATCATGTTGAACGTATTTCTCTGGAGATTCTGGCTATATTGTTCTGGCCATGTTGTCTTGCTTTCTGCGATGTGGATGATATCGCATTATTATTGTGTTCTCTGGCGTGACACGGATTTGATCTGACTAACGTAATGGGCTCCTGCCTCTGGCTTGTATTGTTTCTATTTAGTTTTTTGAACATCACAATTCAAAAATTGGCAAAAAGAAAAGTTGAACTATCCACCAGAAACTAAATATTAGTATCAAAACGTATATTTTTTGTCAATCGTATAAAATGGTTGGAATACGGTAATGCGTCAACCTGCTAAAAAACAACACTGTTCGCTCACGGGAACGCGCGAAGGGCTTTTCTTAACTGGGTATGGCGTGGAAAACCTCCCACGGGGCAGCAGTTTGCGGAAATGAGAGAAACTAGAAAAGTTTTTAAAGTTAAAGTTTTGTCAGAATAATGAGGACCAAATTAAGATGAATGTTTTAGCAACAGATCATAGCGGAAAACATTTTCAAAAATTTTAAAAATCTACGCAAAGATTGAGTCCAAAACCTGCGGTTCCGGTGAGCGTTAATGGCAGGACTGAGCCTGAGGATATTGCGAACATGTTCAGGAGGCACTTTGGAGTAATTTCGCGGCTTCAGTCGGTGGATAGGGCTTATGTCACTGAGAGTAGATTGTCTGGTGTTTTTATATATCATCAAAAAAGATACAGAACATCATACAGTCGATGACCAGGGGCAAATCACGATGGCCTCAGCATAGAAAATTGCAACAACATGCTGGTCCACATCTTCCAAGAGTCCTATCTATGCTCTTTATATAATCTTTGCGTGAGGCACTCGTATCTGCCTACTGATCTGATGAGGACGATAGTTGTGCCCATAGTCAAGAACAGGACAGGCGATGTCTCGGACAAGGATAATTATAGGCCAATATCGTTGGCCACTGTAACAGCAAAGGTTCTTGACGGTGTGCTTGAGTGGAGAGTAACTGGGCAGCTCAATCTACATGATGCACAATTCGGGTTTAGAGCTGGGCTGTCCACGGAAACTGCTATTCTTGCGCTCAAGCACACGGTCAGGTACTATACTGATAGAAACACACCTGTGTATGATGCTGGTTTTTTATAGTATCTTATGGTCGAAATTGCGTGAGCAAGGTCTTCCTAATGAGCTCGTTAAGCTCTTAGGCTACTGGTATGACCACCAAATCAACCAGGTCAGATGGTCGGGTGCCTTCTCTGGGGCGTATGGGTTGGAGTGTGGGGTGAGACAGGGAGTTTTGACTTCCCCAGCGCTCTTTAGCCTATACGTCAATAAGTTCATAAAAAAGTTAGTTAATAAGTTGCTCGAGGAGCTCAGCAGCGCTGGTATCGGATGCTGTATTGATGGTGTGATTATTAATAGTATAAGTTATGCAGATGATATGGTGCTGCTGAGTCCCTCGATTGATGGACTCAGACGGATGCTGGAGATATGTGAGAGGTACGCCACGTATCATGGTTTATTGTACAATGTACGAAAGAGTGAGCTGGTGGTTTAGGGTAGGTACTAAAAAGCCTATGACAGTTCCTCCGGTATTTTTGTATGGTGTGCCACTAAGCAGAGTGTTGCATTTTAGGTACCTTGGCCACATAGTGAATGAGGACCTGACTGATGAGGGACCTGAAAGGGAGCGAAGAGCGTTGTTGATCCGATGTAATATGCTGGCCCGTAGGTTTGCACGATGTTCTAGAGAAGTGAAACTCACTCTGTTCAAGGCGTTCTGCCAGTCTTTTTACACATGCAGCCTGTGGGTTAGACATACGCAGAGGGTCTACAACGTTCTTCGCGTGCAGTATAATAACGCATTTAGGGTGCTGTTGGGGCTCCCGTGGTTTTGTAGCGCATCGGGCATGTTTGCTAAAGCTGATACAGATAGCTTCCAAACTATTATGCGAAAAAGAACAGCATCCTTGATGCGAAGGCTTCGAGGGAGCACCAACAGCATTTTAAAGGTGATAGTGAATAAGCCTGATTGCCCGTTCCTGGAGCACTGGACCTGTATACACAGCTGTAGGTCTGGTGCAGTGGGAAGCGGACATATTTATAGGTACCTGAATTAGTTTTATTTTTGTTTTAGTTTTATTTTATTTCTTTTGCTGTGTGCCAAAAAAATACTAACATAGTTTTAAGCGTTACTAACAACAATATGAATATTTTGTGTTCGAAATAAATAAATAATAATAATAAGCCCCCTAAATCCCTACCTTACGTCCGAGCTGAACACCAAGACACGTGGGGGGTGGACACGCGTATTGTACAATTGTACATAAAACTTACGCGGCTAACAAGACAAAGGTAACCCTTTATGGAGATGAACAGTAGGAGAATATATAATTTACGGTCGCTTCCTGGGGAGCGCCGGGGCACATCTGGAGCCAATGCTGGATGCCACAGCATACGAACCATCGGCGGTGAGGCGTTGAGCAGGCGGACCCTTACCGAAAATTCTGTTACAGTCGGTCGCTGTGAACTGAACAGGCGGGTTCATAACGTAGAAGCTACAGCCGATTCCATGGGCGATGATACCAGTTCGATATTTTCATCTATACTTTCGACTCGCCCCTCTTACATGACAAGACGAACAGCAAGATCGTCCACCACCAGCACGCTTGATAGTGTTGTGCAAGATGCCCACCTGGACACTGAACTTGCACCCACTACAAACGCTAAAAGTACGCGTAGGTGATGGATACCTGAAATGAATAAGTTTATACTACGCACTTACCTCCAATTAACTGCATTAGATACCGACAGTAGGACTTATCTTGAACCGCTGCATTTGAAATTTATAGAAAAGTACCCGAATATGCAGATCAGTCGGCAAAGAGTAGGAGACCAACGCAGAGATATAATCCGTAACAAACTACTACCACAAAAAACAATAGACGAGATACACAATAAAGTCAAAGAAGAGCTTAATCAATTACAACATAACCATCAATATCCACAAACGTTCATTAATCAAACATAACATTTACTAACACCGACACAAACTACACAAATCTGTCCCACCAGCTCTGAAACGCTAATAACACAACAAAGAACAAACACTCGAATGAAATGGACCAATGAACAGAACGAAGCTATTATGCGGTCTTATTATCGCGTCACAGATCTAGGCAGAAATGAAACTGAATATCGTAAACCCTTGTACGATAATTTTGTCAACAGTTTCCCCCCATTTGCTCACCTAAGCGAACAACGGATAGTTGACCAAAGAAGAGCCATAATAAACAATAAATACATTGAAACGGATAAATTAAATTCATTTAAATCAGAAATAGCTGCAGAATTAGAACAAAAAACGTTAACTTAAGCAACTACACTAGTGAAACGACCATAGACAATTCAATTAACAACAATAACACTCATACACAATTAACAGACAAACAATGATTTGCACATTAGAGACGAACCCTCCCCACCCCCTCCAAACACTAACTAACACTGAAACAAACATTACAGAGCAGCTCCTGCCTAACTCCCAAACATGTCTAGAAAGAGTCCCACTTATAGACCACACCTTCCAACAAGCATTCCAATGTTATGTAGAAACCAGTCCAATAAATAGAATTTATATTCCAAAACAAAAACCATCCAAAAAACTCTCAAGTATATATATATATTTTGTTTTATTTGTGATGGGTTTGCTCTTGACTCTAGTCTAGGTCAGAGATGACAGAGACAAAGTCTACGATGGAGCGAGCTTACCCAGAAGGAATTAATTACCTTAACCAAATAATTTTTCCTGAAAACGTCAATAAAGACAATGACTTTCATACAATTCAGACAGTTATATACAGTGCAGCATGGACTGCTGCTAAAGTTAATGGAACTAAAATATCCCTACTAGCAAAAGAAATTAACCAAGGCCAAAGGAAAGAATACATACCAAATTAGCAAAGACGACTAGAACGAAAATTAAATAATATAAGATCAAAAATAGGTAGAATAACACGGTTTATCCATGGCAACAGAAGTAAAAATGTAATAAAACATGTAAATAGCATCATAGAGCAATATAAAATCCATACAACACATGAAGAACCAAACACACATTAGACACTCTAAAACAAAAACTTTCAGTTATAACAGGTCGACTACAAAGATATAAAGCATGCACCCAAAGAAAACAACAAAACACTTTATTCAGTCATAATGAAAAACTATTCTATCGCAATATTAGTCAGGCAACAACGAATGTCCTGGAAAATTACACAAATGATCGTAACAATGTCACTCCGGATCCAAATACATTAAAACACTTCTGGGCAAGTATATGGGAACAACCAATAGAACGCAATGACCAGGCTGATTGGATACAAACAGAGCAGTCACACAACAACACGAAAATTCAAGCAATGAATTTTGAATACATTACCCCACAGATATTCCATAAAGTACTTTCTAGGCTACATAACTGGAAAGCACCCGTGTCAGATCATATTCATAGCTATTGGTACAAAAAAATCACAGCAATCCATGGTTATCTACATAATTATATTAATATTTTCATTCAGGACCCCGAAACTATACCGTCCTATATTACATCAGGTACAATGTTCATGATACCGAAAGACCGCAGTGACCATTCTAATCCAGCAAAATATAGACCTATCACGTGCCTGCAGACCTTATACAAGATCATCACATCCTGTATATCTGAATTGATATACCAACACATTGACGCCAATAACATCTTACCTGAACAACAAAAAGGATGTTGAAAATTTAGCCAAGGCTGCAAGGAACAATTAATCATAGATTCCGTAATTCTGAAGAAAGCAAAAAACTAAATCTGATCTATTTACCATGTATATCGATTACAAAAAAGCTTACGATTCTGTACCCCATTCATGGCTTGTTAAAGTTTTAGAAATTTACAAAATACACATGATGAGCACCTGGACCACTGTGCTTAGACTCACTATTCCAACCGAAACAGTAGATACCAGCCCAATAAAAATACATAGAGGAATCTTCCATGGAGATGCGCTTAGCTCATTATGTTTCTGCCTTGCTCTAAACACCTCTCTAATATTTTAAACACAACATCATTAGGAATTCCTTTAAAAGCAACAGATACAATCACTGACTGCGAACAGACTGATACACAAACAAGCATTCTAAATCACTTGCTGTATATGAATGATATTAAGTTATATGCAAAAACCGAGAGCCAACTAAATGAATTAGCTAACCTGACGGAACATTTCACAAACGACATAAAAATAGAATTTAGACAAATGCAAAATAAATTCAGTTAAAGCAGGACAGAACTATAAGCATCAATACACCTTAGAGACAGGAGAACAAATAGAACCATTAGATGAACCGTCAGATACATTCTAAAGACACCAAACATAAACTCAAACAAAAATTTCAAGATCGACTAAATACAATACTAAAAACACAACTCTATTCACGAAATACAATAACAGCTATCAACACGTTTGCTATACCTGTACTCACCTATTCTTTCGGCTTAATCAACTGGACCAAAACAGACCTTAAATCCTTACAACGTAAAATTTACACGATAATGACAAAATTTCGCAAACACCATCCTAGATCATGCCAGCAAAGGTTGACTCTATCGAGGAAAGAAGGAGGCAGGGGCCTTATTGACGTGTCAAACTTGCACAATAGACAGATTACAAGTCTTAGACAATACTTTTTCACCAAATCGGCATCTTCCATACTACACAAACTAATATCACAACACTAGAAATTATAGAAAGTTTATTATCAAGAATTTAACCACTGTCACATGTAAAAATGCAATAGTTCTCCAGAAACGATCCAACATATTACAGTCGCGTGTAAGTCAATAGCCCAGACAGATTATAAGCGTAGACACAATCAAGTAGCCAACATCATTCACCAGAAACTAGCTTATTAACTCAAACTCATAGACACTGTAGTACCATACATACAAATACAACCCCGAAACGGTGTTGGAAAATATGACCACGAAATTGTATTTTGATCGTGCCATTCTCACTGACCGCACAATCCATTTCAATAGACCGGACATCACAGTTATAAATAAAGTAAATAAAACAGGATATCTAATAGACATAAAAAAAACCAAATACGCATAATTTACAGACGACAATCGCAGAAAAACTATCCAAATATATTGAACTAAAAGATGAAATAACCCGTCTTTGGAATCTACAAAGGTTACAATAGTCCCTATAGTGCTATCTACAACTGAAGTAATACCCAAACAAATTCACCAAGCCCTTAATTCTTACACCTTCCTTCAAACACTTACCAGCTACTGCAAAAGGCAGTGATATTAAACACGTGCAGGCTAGTAAGAAAGTTCCTGCAATGTGAACCCGACAATCCGCAACAAATAGCCACACCAATACACCCCCATCTATCAGACAGCCTACAGTATTTACTCTTATCCCAATTGATAACACTTGGCTTAGGCCCGTGCCATCAATTCTTCCCGGCTCGCCGAGGAAAACAAATGTATAACAAAAAATAAATAATAATAATATAACCAGGGGATTTCCCACTTGAGAAGTGATGACACCGATGTCCATCTCTTTGTTTGTGTTTCGGTACTCTAAGGAGAATATGTTGAAGTAAACTGATCCACAGTAATAACATAAGTTTATTTTATTTTTCAGAGGGCAGAGTTTGCTGCAGGACATCGCACGCTGCTTATCAGAAATATTGACCTACGTCCTAGTTGTACCTGTAACTATATTCCAAGCATCGGCTATTTTGTCAACAATACCGTCCCACGATGGTGCAACCTTTGCTGTGTGAAAATGGTCACACAACAAAAGTTGCACGATCGTGGTAACGTTTTCTTAAATTGCAATATGGCGACGACCCGACGTGTCGGAGGTACCCCTTGTACAGCTTCGACACCTAAACAGCCGGTATATTCTGTCAACAAATCACCGAGTAAACTTGGGTGACTTCACCCAAGTTTACTCGGTGGAACCAAGTTAACTAGATGGAATGACAGTTCTGAACTGTCATTCACAGCTCACCTCATGTTCACTTCACGTAAGCTTACACGGTGAAAGGTTTACAGAATTGCACTGCTGGTCAAGAGCAGACACTCAAAAAGGATTTATGTAGAGATATGACTTCAGCAGACCATCGTTAACTATTCATAATATCAGGAGATATAAATTCACAAATAGTGGAGGCATACTAAAAAGTATTGAATTCTTCTTTTTGTAACTTTAAGAAGCCTCGGAAAGTTCACTGGTGTTTAAGCTGTAAACTCTGCACTTTGTGAATCTTTTTTCACCTTCAGTAGATTTAATTTGATGTTTGTCACGAACAAGGACTTGGTTCCCGAAGGTCTTTGTATTATAATATGTTATCATTTTATTACGATCAGTGTCTAGGTCTACTCAAGCATTGTCTGTCATGTTGGACTCCTGGTTCTGTAATCACATAGGCTCAAATGGTGTTCAGTCTCCTAGATGTGCATAAATGCATAAATGTTAATAGATACACGGAAAATAGTAACACCTTCAAGCAACAATTTTCAGTTGTTTTAAATTAAGTCGTTCTTCAGTTGTTTTATTTGGAGTGTTTTCAAGTACATCGTATTTTTAAAGTATGGATTAAGAATAAAAATGTAACACGGTCATCTAAATGAGAATGCAGATGACTGTTAAAAATTCTGTGAGAATATAGCACAATCATTTTCAAATTCAAAACCTAAATCAGCAGGTCTGACGAAGATCTGTCAAACAAAAAACGTCCGTCTGACGCAAATCTGCCAAACAAAAAACTTTTGGGTTGTTAAAAAACGGTCGTTTGCGTTCTCACTTAGTTGGTATTTAAACCGTGTAATATTAAGGAACGTAGAATAATATTTGTAGAAAACTTGCCAATTGGATATTTGGGCCTGTGTTCGTTCTAGAACACGTGCCTAAATAAGAAACTCAGTCTTGAATCTCGATTTTATAACCCAATTTCAGTAGCATATTTGCATATTAAATCCAAAATATTTCAAATGAGATTTTACAACTAAGTATCGCTGAGAATACAGACATTAGAGACATAAAAAATATCAATTATAAAAAAAATATATTAGACTTGTGAAAAACTATTTAGGTAAGATAAAAATGACTGTTTGTTCTTAAGAGCACAGTTGAAAAAAATTGAGAAACAGGTATCAAAATTAGAAAGTAAAACTGAAGAAAAAAAAAATACGCAGTGATTCACCGTAGGACTTAGACAGACGGCTTAGAGAATAGCCCCCCTGTGCTAACAATACTTAACACTGCGAAGCATTGTTATGTTATCAAGCAGTGAAACTGTATATCTGCTTTCCAGTTGATTTTGTGTGAGTACAGATGGCAATTGTTTGGGTCACCCGATTATTGGGTTTAAACCCTTCTACTGAGTTATTACCGACAGCACAAACGTAAGAATAATAACAGATTGGTAACGAATTGCGATTTATTTGTATTTTTGTTAATAACGATTAGGTTTTATGAACTTATTTGTAATAATTTTTTATCGTATTTTATGCTGATTTCGTCTGGTATTTATAAGTTTTTGATTATGTGTATTTGTATCGCTTATTGTAGGTATCATCAATTAATACTGTGTGTTCTACTAGATACAATATGATTTTAACACGTTGCCTGCCATATGGAAATCCGAATACATTTGCGTTTTTCATCAGTCGCTTAAATGACGTGAAATGACTTATTTATAAGATTTCTATATATAATATATGTTTTTATATATTTTTTTGTATATTATGTGCTGTTTTTAATCCGCCGGTCATTTACACCCGGCGCGGCGCAAATGTAATATTTTTTTCATTGGAGCCACGCCGGTCAAATCGCCGGTCATCCTTGTTAGTCGCGTAAAAATCCCCGCCAGAACGTCCATCCTGCGCCCGAGCGAGCGCGCTACTGATGAGTGAAAAATAAAGAAATATTAGGATAGTGCATGCTGCGTCCCTTCCCCGCTGCCCCGCATTACATTTCTTCCGCGTCCTGTGCGAATGTTTTTGTGCTCAGGCTGTGTGAGGATTTACTAGGAAAGGGCTATTCTGTATTTGTAGACAATTGGTACACAAGTTTGGATTTGGCAGAAAAGTTAATTGACAATGAGACACATCTTATTGGTACTTTACGTAAAAACAGAAAGTACTTGCCGAAACAGGTGATGGAAGCCAAATTAAACCCTGGTGAGTTTGCAGCCAAAGAAAACAGCAAGGGAATTACAGTTATGAAATGGAAGGACAAACGTGACGTTTGTCTACTGTCAACTAAACACTCTATAGGATTTATAAAAACTAAAAATAAGAGAGGAATAGAGGTGATTAAGCCGAAGATAATTATGGATTATAATAAAGCTAAGGCAGCAGTAGACCTCTCGGATCAAATGACAGCGTATTCTTCTCCGCTTCGAAAATCTATCAAGTGGTACAAGAAGTTGGCCTTAGAACTGCTTCTAAACACAGCTGTAGTAAATGCTCGGGTTTTATATGAAGCTACCACAAAAAAGAAGATACCTATTATTGAATTTAGACGAAAACTGTCACAACAAATGATTGACTCAAACCCACGTGATGGAGCTAACATTCCATGTAGGCCAAAGAGAATAAAACATTCTCTTGTAAAAGCAGACGGAAAGGCTGTGACGACAAGAAAATTTTGTGTAGGTTGTTACAAAAATAATTCACAAACGCATGGAAGAAAAATTGCCAAAAACAAAACCAAAAAGGTTACGACATTTTGTTCAGTTTGCCCAGACAAGCCATATTTGTGCAGACCGTGTTTTGATAAAAATCATTAATTTTCTGTTTGTTTTTTAATTTTAAATTACTTTGATCTCAACACAACATAATGTGTCTCTAAATAACACTAGTCCTTGATTTGTAATAATAAAAATATTTTAAAAAGTATACTGTCTTTAATTTACATCATAATTTTGTTTGACTCGCTACAAAAACATTCATACAACCAAAAAATTATAAAAATATTTTGAGGCCAAGTTATCTAAAGTGATCATTGGGGCCGCGCCGGCCACTTGTAATGGTATTTTGCGTTACACGCATGGCCGTCAGCGAGCAAAAGGTGTTCAAGTTCACCTTAGTTGTGCCGGTCATTTAAGCCCCCCATGGCCCAAACGCTTCTACCAAGTGCCGGTCATTTGGACCCCCCCTGGCAGCTAACGTGTTAATGTTAGTCTATGTTATTGTGATATGTAAAGTAAAACCAACCCGATCGCTTTATATTTTTGATGTCAGTAGTCTGAGAATCAAAATTGTATAACTAAATTTCAAACACGTTTTTTTTCTCAATCAATAAATTTGTGTGTCAAACAATTGTGCTGTTTTCTTTGATGACTCTTTTCCTTGGTGGGTGTGGTAGAGTTTTGAAATTATTATGATGGTAAAATAAATTGAAATTATTATGGTAGTAGGTAATGTCTACTGGACGGTTCTTTTTGTCAAAATTGATGCTTTCGAAATATGGCAAAGACCGTTGCGGATCTTTTGGACACACTTCGGATCAGTCTCGATTCTGGCAGAACTTAAAATTAAGGAGAGATTATCGTCGACTGTTCAAATTTGAATCTTTAAATATTTCGGAGACATTGTTCGGATCCATCACTCCATAGAACAACTCGTTGTCCAGGGACAAGTGAAAGGCAAGCGATCAGGCGGTCGATCACGTACGCGTTGGATAGACTCAATAAAAGATGCAACACAAGCTTCCATAGTCCAAGGTTCACGTAACGCTGAAGACCGCAACAAGTGGGGGCTGGTGAGGGCTGTTTCATCCAGAGAAGATGCATCACGACCACTCTGCCAAGAGTGAGTGACTGAGGAGAGAAATGCTCATTAATTATTATGGTAAGCAGGCGTATAGCAGGAATGACGTTGATGCTATGACGTCATGATGACTGAATAATTAGTGACCAGTCTAACGTCTGTATTCATGACGTCAAACACTTGAAAAAATTCACAAGAGTTGCAAACGTTTTTGATGACTATTATATTTGCTTATAAAAGTCGGAATTGGTAGAACCTAATTTTTAAGTCATTTCCTGGACTCGAATCAATAAAATTGTCAATTGTATCTTTTCAAAAAAAAATTTTTTCATTGATTAACATTAAGCGAAGAATTTTTTTTACTCAGAATTTTATAACACCTACTCATTTTGAATTTCGATGTCGTTAGGTCTTCTTCTTTTTGTGTTGATTGACTCTAATTCTAAATTTTGTCCAACCAGTATTATCAACCTGTACAACTCTATCACTGACCGGCTGGCCGGTTGGTCGGCATATAAGTATATTTATTTAAAACAAGGCAGTTATTGTCATGTCACTTGCTGCTAGAACTTGAAGAAAGAGGAATTATTCACAGTATAATTAGGTATGCGTAAAGAGTGCGAGTAGGTACGAGTGGTGGTGGAGGACCCGAAACGATCTTTGACCACCTCAGGGAGCATCCTTCTGCATCGAACTTCAAGGTAGGATAAGTAACTACGATGTGTGCATAACTACTGTATATTGAACTTGCATCTAATAGGCTCACTTGTTCCATCATAGTCTTAATCCATTACTTACCATTGCGCAAAAATGGTCAATGCAAGGCCCTAATCTTCCAGATGAAGATCATCATCAGCCCAGTTACTTTGGGGTCTGCTGCTAAATGGATTCAGCTGAACACTAATATGTAGTCGAGCATCTGCCATCGCGGTTAGAGCATTGATGAGACTGGCACAGGAACGTAGGGATTGGCACAAGGATAGGGAGGTCTATACTCAGCAGTGGGCAAACACGGGCTGTGATATCTGTTGATGATATCTGACATCTGCACTATTCAGTTAGGTTTTAGAAAACAGGAGAATGAGGTGTCTGAATACCCGTTACAAAGGAGATAATACTTAAAAGACGACACTCATCCCACCAGTCTACCGGAATTTGTGCAGGCACCGAAAAACCGGAATAAGACGAGTTTTTTTAACACATTGGACATGAGTGGAGAAAAAGAAAGTGAGTTGAATTATAAAATAGGTAGGCCAGTAAGTTATGTAGTGGAGGTCAAATAAACAGACACTCTATGTTAAATTAAGCCCAATGCTAGATAAAAGAACAAGGATTGGTGGCGTAACTTGTGAACACAAAGTTTTGCCACACATCTCACTTCTCCGTTGTCCGGCTCTGAAATACTGTTCACAGAAACTGCATAAACTTTGCCAGCGACAAAAGATAGGTAAACAGGAATCAACAAAGACCACGATAATAAAAAGCACATTCAGATGCATTTATTCGAGTATGTTTGAAATATTATCAGAAGACAATAATATCATCGCCTAACAACACTGACATTAGAAATACTGCAGCAGAAACAAAATAATTTTGATGGAACTACAATCACAGATAATAAATGTAAGTTTTCACAACAATAAACGATTACTTGTAGCCGAGAAATTACAATTTCGTAGTAATTGACACATCATTACAATATTTGAGCGAGTAAGAAAGAGAATACATACATAAAAACTTTTTTGAACGCTTCTCAACTATCTTCCTTTTTTTAAGTAACCCTCATCTTGCTTCTTCTATTATCACATTCCGGATCTATTTTTGCCGCGATCTCCAATATTGACTTCTATTTTGGCCATATTATCTCTCACTTAATCCTCCAATCGTTTGTTTAGTTCTCCTTCTTCCTCTACCTCTATACTATCTACATACATAATTTTCTCACGGCATGTTCCTCATTCCTCTGCATCACATGCCCATACCTTGATAACCGATTTCTACTTAACTCCTTGCTTGCCCTTACCACTTTTACAAATTTCCTCTTATACGTACTCGTTTACAAATACTGTCTTATATTATAATATTATCTTATACATCAAAAGTTAAAGTATGGCACAATATACTGCCTGTTATGCAAAAAAAACACAATATAGTCTAAAAGTGATACATTATGAAACATTATAGGTACACTTGTTTTCTTCAAGTAGACGGAATTCTTAAATATTTAATCAGAATTTTGTAAATTTTCTTTATAGTAATAATAAATAAATACATTTTTTTTTTGTAATCTTAGAAACATTTTTTTGCGAGTATTAGTTTTTTTTTAGTTCCAAAACCGATATAACATAATCTCAATTTCAAAACTTACTTTAAGTTCGCGTTGTATAACGAATACGATCTAAATATTGTCATTTTTAGTGAAGTTTATTTACATACACTAGCTGATCCGGCAAACGTTATTTTGCAATGTATTAAAAAAAATTGCCTACGACCTATTCTCAGACCTACCAAATATACACAAAAAATCGGTACAGCCTTATCGAGGGAGTTTGATAACTAACACTGTGACACGAGATTTTATATATTAGAAGATTAGTATTGTAATTTTGTGCTTCGTTTCGGGCGGAATAAACGAGTCTTTTTCTTTATTTTCTTTACATTTCAATTACGAAAACAAAAGTAATTAAATTCCTTTTACTTCTTCAACTAACTATAACAGTACATTGTTTTTAATTTAGATAAAAGTGTACTTAATTAGATTAGATATTTTGATATTAAAGTTTGTTTTGAATCATAAAGAAGCACAACACGTGTAAAGGTTTTAAGTCTACATTTTATTGTAATGTTTGTATAAAATTAATAAAAACATTAAAATACGTCAAAAAGATACCCCATCGCATCGGTGGCCCAAGCTCTGTAGTCTAATTGCGTAGTAAGACAACGTTACAATAGTAACGTCGTACTATTTTGTAGGATTGGAGAAGAGTGACCTGCCGGTCGATTCTGTAAACATGTCGAAGTGAAGGCTTGGGTGAAGTGATCACGAAGTGAGCTGTCATTCCATCTTGATATCAGAATAGTCCAATCAAAGCTGAATGACAATTCACTTTAATCTCACTTAACCCTTGTTCTAGAGAGGAGAGTTCGATGAGGTGTATACGGGATAGACCGACTATTGTTCACGCTCAATTTGAGCATTCAAACAATATTCATTGCGCTAAACATTGTTGAGAAGACAATTTTTTAAAACATTTGCGAAGGTACGACCATGGGTTTTTTTTTAATTCAGATTGCAATTGTAAGCGTCTTTTGCGTATAGGGGTACTGGTTTTGGGGGTCCAGACAGGACGAACCCCTACAATACGAGTCGTAGTATCACTCTAAATCAAGCCCTTGAGACAGCAGCGTGTATAGAGCCTCCTTGGGTGTTAGCTGAGGATCTTCCTAACTATCTTATACTAATAATACTATAAAAATAAAGCTTGTTAGGATGAAATACACACATAAAAATCTTAAAAATAAATAGTATGAATCTTAGCGCACAGGTATACTATATCTATGATTGACACAATACGGTTTGTAGATAATAAATATTTTGGAATTGTTTTCGTTTTCCGACATACATAAGTACAAAACCACTTGTGAAAATTCTTGGCTTTTACTAATCATAAGCCTGGCACAGTGATCGCTGAGTCTACATACCCACAGGACATAAGTTGATAACTCTACATAAGTGAAATTCTGACTATAAATTGATAACTCTACATACGTGGAATTCTGCAAGCGGTAGTGTGGTAAAGCGGACTGTCAAAACGACAAAATATATGGGACTGACAAACGTTTGCGAAATGTCACGAGATCAGTCTATGTATATAAAAATCAATGCAACTTTTCGTTGTAATTTTATAACTCAAGTTCGGGCTCACTTATCCAAACCAAATGCTTTGTTTGGACTATTTAGTAGATGGTTTATGTGAAGTTTGCACAAAATCGGTCGAGCGGTTCTTCTTTTATCACATTTTTTGTTACATAGATGGGTAGGGTAGGTAGGGTAGGGTAGGTAGGGTAGGGTTGGTAGGGTAGGGTAGGTAGGATAGGGTAGGTAGGGTAGGGTAGGTAGGGTGGAGTAGGTAGGGTAGGTAGGGTAGGTAGTGTAGGGTAGGTAGGGTAGGGTAGGTATGGTAGGGTAGGTAGGGTAGGGTAGGTAGGGTAGGGTAGGCAGGGTAGGGTAGGGTAGGTAGGGTAAGGTAGGGTAGGGAAGGTATGGTAGGGTAGGTAGGGTAAGTAGGTAGGGTAGCCAGTTGACGGGAGCGAACCCGCGCGGGTCAGCTAGTTCCTTATATTTTGTCATTTCGACATAAGCATTCTCTAATGGAATGGTTCTTTGTCTAGAAAAATGCTCCATGTATGCGTTTTAAAGAGTCCAAATCTTTCATACGCATACATGGAGGGCGTTTGAGAGATTCTCGATTCTGAACTACCATTGTGCCATTATTTGGTCAAAACTATTATTATAATGGTATAAATCGTTTCCTTTCTTCGATGTCCTGATAAATAGCGTGCGTTGTCCGTCTGTTTGGTTCATCACTGTAATGAAAAAGAAAAGTTGGTCATTGCTGTGGAATCTCGAATGTCGCAGCAGTGATCCACCATTATTTGTTGTGTTGTTTTGTTTGTATCAGTGTTTACTAACTTAGTCTTAAGTTTTACTAACAGTTGAGTCATGTTACTCGAATAAATAAAAATTATATTCTATTGTGTTTCAATGAATTTAAGTTAACAATTACATATTACGTATTTTTGGCTACTTTACTCATCTACCACTATATATAACTATGTAGCCTCTTCCCAAAATTACACTTGCATCAAAATAAAAAGTAATTTAAGATTTTTGGTTGCATTTTTTTAATGTCACTTTTACAAAACGCTCGCCCGTCACCACTTCCAGGTGTTTTGGTTGAGAAAAAGTGGCGCAACCAACTCCCCAGCAACTCATCTGTTGTCTGTCGTTTTGTGGGGATGTGATGCATATTTTCCCAACTTATAAGTTACTAGCTTCTGCCACTGTCTTCGCCCGCGTGGTCCCTAGGAAACATATTCCCCGGATAAAAAGTAGCCTATGTCCTTTCTCAAGCTCTAGACTATCTGTGTACCAAATTTCATTTAAATCGGTTCAGAAGTTTTGGCGTAAAGCGCGACAGACAGACAGAGTTACTTTCGCGTTTATAATATTAAGTAAGGATTCATTTTATTTATATGCCTTTCTAGGGTTCCATAATCAAAGAGTAACCAACTAAACCCTATTAATAAGTCTCTGCTGTCCGTCTGTCTGTCAGCGAGCTGTATCTCAAAAACCATAATAGGTAGATAGTTGAAATTTTAACAGAGTGTGTATTTCTATTGCCGCTATTACAACAAATAGAGAAAATTAAAATGAAATTCTTCAAAAAAATAAAAATTGGGGCAATATGTATGGGAACAACAAACGTGTTCTTCGGTTTATGGTGCGGAACCTTTCGTGTGAGAGTCCGACTGGCACTTGGACGATTTTTAATTTGTTTATTATCTGTTTGTTAACAAAGCGTTAAATATAAAAGAAGACACATCAGCTGTTATGCTTGGGAGATGTTTTATAATCCTAGCCATTCCCAACTTTATTCATGTTGGAATTCAGTTTAATCAGCTGCAACTGAATACTGACTGATAAAATTTTCCCTCAGTGACATGTCAGTTGGTTTCTTTAAAAGGAAATGCTGGCGGCGAGACTTTGTATGTAAAAAGTCAAAATTCGAGGTTTGGCTCTCAACTGTTTTCTTCACCACTATTGGACCGATATAAGAGATATTTCACAAACTGAAAAAGAAGTATGTATACTGTGTCTCTATGTTTTCTTTTATTGATTAATATTTGCCCTGTTGACAGCGATTTATTGGACAATTTTGAGCATCTTGTGAGAGTTCTAGTGCTTATACGGTTTATAAATCATCAAAAAGGAAAACATAGGGACACAGTGTCAGTCCTTCTTATTCAGTTCGTGAAATATCTCTTAAATCGGTCCAATATAGGAGGAGAAAACAGTCGAGAGCCAAACCTCGAATTATGAATTATTACATACAAAGTCTCGCCACCAGCATTTCCTCTTAATATAAGTCATACAGACCTGTCGTTTGACAGCTTATATAGCCCACTTGCAGGTGTTGAGAGGCTGCACCAGGAGCGCGAGGTCAGCAATGTGATGGATGGCTGAAACACATCAATAGTTCCCTTTATTTTTTAACCTTTGCTAAGTTAGGCAAATTTTAACTGAATTAAAACCAGGCTTGTAGCTTTGTTATATGTGCTATAACTAAAGGACGTATTTTGCTATTATAACTCAACATCATGAATGTGTTTTCGCATTTTACTTGTGAACGGCGATGTCTTTTATGTCTGAAGGCTCTTTTATATTCAGTCTAACCTAGTATGAAACCTAACCTAGGCAGAAGGCCATGCAAAGGGCAATGGAGAGGCAATGTGATCCAATCATGAAAGACGATATCCGCAAGAGAACGAAGGTTACCGACATAGCCCGAAAGATCGCCAAACTGATGTGACAGTGGGAAGGGCACATTGCTCGCAGAATAGATGGTCGATGGGGGCGAAAAGGCGGACCGATGGAAATGATGAGGATCGCGGGTAGCCGATGGATGCGAGATGCACAGGACCGGTGATTATGGCGACACTTGGGGGAGGTCTAAGTCCAGCAATCAGTCTTTCGGCTGATATGATGATGATGAACCTAGTCTGTACCAACTATGTTGGTGTTAGCTCCCATTTTAACCGGGTGCAGCTGGATTGGCTTAGTTATTAGTTAACTAATAGTCTGCCTGGCTTTTTCGATGTTGAAATCGACTTCCAGTCTATTAAGACTTTTATTTATTATTGAGGAATGGGTTTGCTCTTGACCTCGATCACGCCTGATGGAAAGCGATGGAGCGTTCCCAGAAGATACCTATTAGTCTTGCTTAGAAGGGAGACAGGTTATATGTGGAAGAGAACACAAACGCTGGCAGAAAATTCCACACTTTTGCTGTGCGCATAAAATGTGGGGGAGATGCGATGAGTACGACTAGTCGGGATATCGACCAAGTGTAGGACATCTGGTATTCTGGAAGTAAAAGGGCGATGGTGGGATCATTAGGACGCGGCTGAGTACCAGGATTTTACATGGAACTACTACCTATCCCCGTAGTATCCTTCGGGAAGACTGGTGTTAGATTTCCTGGCTTTGGCTAACCGTAACGACTGCTAAAGATTTACAAATGATAGCCGGGACCCACCGCTTAACGTGCTTTCCGAGGTTTTTTCTTGAAGATCGATTCACGCAGCTGTTATTATTTTGCCTCACCTTGTTAGCTTATAATATATGTATATATATATTTAAAAATGAATTCCTATTTCCCTTTTTTATTGTCAGGATAAGGTTCTTACGAAAAAAAAATATTAGGAAAGTTGCAGTGTAGGTAGGGTATGTAAGGTAGGTAGGTAGGTTAGGTAGGCAGGGTTGGTAGGTAGGGTAGGTAAGGTAAGTAGAGTAGGTAGTGGAGTAACCCGTAGGTAGGGTAGGTAGGTAGGGTAGGTAGCCAATTGACGGGAGCGAAGCCGCGGGGGACAGCTAGTGAAGGGATAATTTATACTTACACAGGGCTTGACGACTTTCCAGCCGAATACGCTCATCTGTAATCACAGATTAACGAAACCATTACTATTGGATTATTTTCGATTCGCTACAAAGTCGATTCGTCACAGAAAAAGCATGAGTGATATCGTCACACTTTTATTTATTGTATTAAATTATTTCCTTTTTTTTTCTCTGTACAGACTGTATCTATTTTTAACTATATTAGGTCTTTACAATACTGGACCATCTTATTATTGGTGTTTAAACAACAGTTGAAATATTTACATACCTTCAGGAGTTAACTCGTTCGGTTTCGGGTATCCCACTACGGCAATAATATTCTCAACATCTTGCAGTACCTCCTCACGAAGCTTCTCGTCCTTTTCTGAAATAAAATAGAAAGGCAACATTAAAATATAGAACAGCAAGCGACAATCACCTTCTGCTTTCTTAATATATTCACGCAGCAATTATTTTTCTTCCACACTTCTTAACCATCTCAGAATTCACTCCCTTTTTAACCGACTTCAAAAAAAAGGTATGTATGTATGTATGTATGTAAATCGGGCTGGTTTCCGCAACTCCACGACTAAGCGCGTATTTTGCGTGCAGGTGGGACAAATGTGTCATTCGATCCACCCCAGCTCCCCAAGGAAGGCCAGCAAAGCCTTGATGTTTCCAACTATCTCACTGAGGGTACCTGGGTTACCGAAGTACTTGGCCCTGTAATCCGCGACTACCGGGCAGCTTAGAAGCAGGTGTGCTGCTGTCTCATTCTCCTCCATGCAGGCTCTGCATAGCGGGCTGTCAGTGACTCCTATAGCATAGAGGTGTTTATTAAAAGACCCGTGGCCAGTTGTTACGGCTGTGACTGTACGCAACTGTTGTTTAGTCAGTCTTAGGGCTTGTTTAGTGAATCGGCCATCTATAGAGGGAAGTGCCTCTTTGGCCTGCCTACACTCACCATGGTCAACCCATAGCTTGTGATGTTTTTCTCCGGTGCGTTTCCTTACCAGATTGCGTATGTACCCGAAAGGCAGAGGCACGATGGGTTCAGGTCCCATCGCTGCCATACTCGAACCCCTTCTGGCGAGTTCATCCGCTGCATCGTTGCCTCGGGACTCGCTGTGTCCCTTGATCCATTGAATGGTTACTTTATTATGTCTACCAACCTGATTAAGACGTTGGTGACACTCGAGAATCAGCCCAGAGTTGACCGTGTGGCTGTTCAGAGCTTGCAGGACAGCCATGCTGTCCGAGAGTATGCGTATTGACTGGTCTTTAACTTCCCTGGTTAGGATGGCTGATGCCGCCAGAGAAATGCCCATGCATTCAGCTTGGAACACTGTGTTGTGGACCCCCAATGGTGTGGCTATGTGGATGTTGAGATCCTCTGAGAAGATTCCCGCACCAGTACCTGTACCTGTTTTTGATCCATCGGTGAAGATCCGCAGCTCTGCGGGGCACAGCCCCTCGCAACGATGATCCTCATGCAATTGGATTTTGTATTTTTTATCGAAGATAAATTGCTTGGGTACCCGGTCATTGGTTGCTTTTGTTATTGGGAGTTCATTATTGAGCTCCTCGAGCAAAGCGGTGTGCCGTGTTTCTCTCTTACCCCAGAGATTCAGTGTTTTAAGGCGTACTGCTGCCATCGTCGCTTCCTGTTGTATGAACAAGTGTAGCGGAGGGAGACCCAGCATGGCTTCCAGTGCCGCAGTTGGAGTAGTCCTCATGCAGCCCGTCGTCGCCATGCAGGCTAGCCTTTGCATGTGTTGTAACTTGTTTATGGCTGTAGCTAGCTTTGTGCGTGGCCACCACACCACGGCCCCGTAGGTTAACATGGGCCGAATTACTGCGCTGTACAGCCATAGTATTATTTTGGGAGATAGGCCCCACTTCTTCCCTATCATTTTCTTGCACTGCCAGAAGGTAATGCAGGCCCTGTTTAGTTTGAAGTCTAGGTGATTGCTCCAGTTTAACTTACTGTCTAGGAGGACGCCTAGATACTTTACCTCGTTAGAAAGCTGGAGCTCTGTGTTGAAGAGCTTAGGTAGCCGGTAGTGACCTAGTGCTCGTTTTTGAGTGAACATGACTAATTCAGTTTTCGTGGGGTTTACTGACAGATCATATTCTTCGCACCATCTCTCCACGATGCGTAATGCTTGTTGAGTGAGGTTGCAGATCGTTCCAGTCACCTTCCCTGGCACGAGGATTGCGAGGTCGTCTGCATAACCTATTGTGTAGTAACGATGTGCATTGAGCTTGGTGATAAGGTCGTTAATCACCAGATTCCACAGAAGAGGGGAGAGCACACCTCCCTGCGGGCAGCCTCTGGCTATCAGGGCCAACTGCTGCTCTTCCTCAAGGCGAACCACCCGTTTGCTTAACATATTAGTAATCCAGTCAATTAGTACCTGTTCTACACCGTGTTTGGAGAGGGCGGCACTAATGCTGGAAAAGTTTGTCTTGTCGAAGGCTCCTTCGATGTCTATGAAAGTGCCCAGGCAGGACCCTTTCTGATGAATCGCTTCTTCAATCTGGCTTACTACCAGATGAAGAGCGGACTCTGTCGACTTACCTGAGCTGTATGCGTGTTGGTTACCATGTAGTGGTATTGTTTTTAAAACGCCATCTCGTAGCTCCCTTTCACACAGTCTTTCCATAGTCTTCAGTATGAACGAGGTCAGACTTATAGGTCGATAGGATTTGGCGTTTGTGTAGTCACTTTTACCTGGCTTCGGAATGAAAATGACTTTCACTTCCCTCCATCCTTTAGGAACGTATCTAAAGGCCAGACACGCTCGCATTAAGGGCACCAGTTTTGTTGCAATAGCGGTACCTCCCCACTGTAGTAAGGCAGGAAACACACCATCAGGACCTGGTGCCTTGAAAGGTTGGAAGCTTTTGATGGCCCACTGAAGTTTTTCCAGCGTAATCATCTTTTCTGCATAAAGCCAATCATCTTCTGATGGTGTTTGGATAACGTCATGACATATATTCACCTGCGCGAATACGCTGCCTGGGAAGTGAGTTTCTACTAGGAGGCGTTGCGCTTCTTCAGGTGTCGTGGTCAGTGTATTATCGGGTTTCCGGAGCGTGGCGACCTCAGGTGTGTTCTGTTGCGCCAAAATTTTCCTTACCCTGTTTGCTTGTTGGCATGATTCAATGTTACCACAGAATTTACGCCAACCTGTAGTTCTTCTGAATCTGATGCTTTTCTTGTAGCTGGATTTGGCCGCGTAATACGCGTCCCAGTCCTCATCACTACATGTGTTCATGGCTCTGTTAAGAGCCTTTCTTACCTTACCGCGTTTGCGCTCTAGATCCGCACCCCACCAGGGTTGTTTACCCGGAGTGTCGCGCGGAATCGTTTCCGGGCAGGCGATTTGGTAGCTGTTTATCAGCGATTCGGTAAGTTGTGATACTTGCGCGTCGATCTGTGCCGTGTCCGCAAGAGACTTCGAATCGCCTGGTGGCGCAAGCCTTAAGGCGAGGTTGCGTGTGTATACCGTTATATCCGTGTTACGCGGATTACGCCTAGGTTGTTTGGGTGATATACAGACCTGGATGTCAAAGCGGATCCACCTGTGGTCTGAGCAGGAAGCCTCATTTGAGACCTGCCACCCAGTGATGAGTTCCGCTGCTCCCTCTGTTGCCAGAGTAAGGTCTATAATTGTACGACTGCGTCTGGTTACGAAAGTTGGTTCCGAACCTGTGTTTAGTAGGGATAGGTTAGTTGTAAACAGGTAATCAACCAATGCCTTACCCCTTTCGTTTTGCGACTCCATCCCCCATAGTGGATGGTGTGCGTTTGCGTCGGTCCCGATGACAACCTCATCCCCGCCGCTTTCACACTGTGTGATGAGGCGGACAAGGTTGTGTGGGGGCGGTTCCTCCGCCTCAGGCATGTAAACCGAGGCGAAGACGATCGCCACCTTTGTGGCTCCACGCTGTATATTCAGCCTAGCTGCAGAGACATCTCTGCAACAGAAGTCGCTTAATAGCTGTGCTTTAAGGTTACCCGTGACATAGATGCACGATCTAGGGCGATCATGGTCCGTATTAACAAGGAGCTTACCGCCAAGATTGGAGAGTCCTCGTATATGGCCACCCCTAATCCACGGCTCTTGGATCAGGGCAATGGCCGTGTGTTGGTCCTCCAGCCACTTGCGGAGTTGAGCCGTCGCGGTCTGGCTGTGGTGGAGGTTAGCCTGCACGACTTTACAGGCCGACAAAGGGGACGCCATCACAGGCGAGACCCTCCTCGTCACCCTCTAGTCGCAGCCCGGCAAACAGGTCGCCCTCGTCGAAACCGTCCCCCCCCGGGTCCGAAACCGGGGACAACATTACGTCGTCCGGCTCCTCCCCCGATGAAGGGACGGCACCCACGGTGGCGGCAGGGGCGGCCGACACTGCTGCTTCAGCAGGTTCAGCCGCAGTTGCTTCCGGGTTGTTTGGCGCGGAAATGGACTCCACTGCGTCTTCCAGCGGCTGTCTCGTGTTCGGGTCCCACCCCCGAGGGACGTCGACGAACCTGCCATTTGGACCCTGGAACTTGACGTACACCGATCCCAAACCAATTGAGAGTCGGCGTTCCGCGCTCATCAGGGTCGGAACTTGGTCCTCGGGGATACCCAGCACCACGAACCAGCACGCCTTCTGCTTCTCGGCGTGCAGCACTACCCACCTCTTAACATCGATCCAGCGATTCTGGTAGCAGAGGGCTCGTCCAATAAAGGTCGAGTCCTCGTAGACTCCCTGGTCGTCGGGGATGGCAATGCCGCAACGTACCCGCTTCTGGATCTCCGTCTGGCTCTTGACGACTAGCGAGGTGCTAGCCGGGAGAGCCAGGTTGGAGACTGTCTTCTTCAGCCAGGCTAAAGTGTGGTCGTTACCGCACCACAGCTTGAGGACTCCACCGGCGAATAGCGGCTTCGCGTTGAAGGTCGGCCCTGGTGTGTCCTGCATAGCGGAGCAGGCCTCGCTGATGATCTGCTTGTGGATAGCAGCTAAGACCTGGTCCGATACTCCCTGGCTGATGATTCCCCTCCGGTCGCAGGTTATCGCGACGTTCAGGGACGCACTGGCAGCTTGGGCGTAGCTTTTGTTGGCAACCCGCTGGGACTGGTCAAGCCGCGGCCGCTTGTGCTCTCCACGAGGCGAAATCGTCTCGTTGAGAGCCCGCTTGGCCGCAGCCTGATCGTTCCCATCGGATTGCCGCGTTGTGGTTACCACCTCGGCCGGACCTCCTGCGGATTTAGAAGGCAGTATATTAGGCGTTGGTTGGCTAGCGCCAGCCTCAGCCTGCGACCGCTTCCCTTCACCGAAGTTCAGCTTACCTGGCTTGGTCGGTTTAACCGAGCTAGTGGCAGCAACCTGCGTGCTTTGGGGGGCTTTGCGTCCCCGCCTGCGTTCGTGACGCCGCTCCTTACGCGTCAGTCTTTCTCTCCTCTTACCCTGGCTTGTAGGAGCTGCTGGACCTGAGGGGTCCGAACAAGAGCAATGGGCTTGTGGAGTGGATTTTTTGCCCTTGCCCTTTCCCTTTCCCTTGCGGGTAGGCACCTGCCAGGCGCTTGCGAAAACGTCCTCGGTGCTGCCAACCGTCCCCGTGTGACCGGAGACGGCTGCGTCTTGGGATGTGGCTTGAGGAGCCACAGGAGGAGTAGGAGGGTGTTTGGGAAGGCTACTTCCGGCAGAGGTGTTAACCGTCTCCGTTTTCGCCTTTTTGTGTGAAGGATCGGTACTGGTCCCATGCAGCGCCGTTCTCCTTTGCTTGGAGTGGGACTTTTTGGTCTTAGCTGCGGTTTTCGCCACAGCCGGACCGGCGCCCGCGCTGGCGCCCACGGCGTGAGCCGCAGGACATCCAGGGGCGAGCGAGGCACCAGAGGCACCTCGCTTAGGAGCTTTGCCAGCTTTCGCCGACTCCACTCCTGCGGTGTTTTTAGTTGGCTTCAATTCGTCCATACTAAAAAATGACTCTTTTCATCTTCCTGGCTCCCACCCACCATGGAGCCCGCACCTGGGAACGTCGCACTACTGTGAGTGCGAGCGTTAGGACTACCAGGAAGATATAGGTGCGCAAGGCTGGTTTACAGCGCGACATCGGGTGCTCGATCGGGTTGGCAACTAATCAACCCTCACTTACACCGTCAGCATGGCCTTTACCTACCGCTTCGGCCGCCCGAGGGCGACCTCCGCGGACCCCACGCACCTCGCCTGTGGCCCTCTGACGGGACACTGTGGCCATTTCCCTACCCTTGGCTAGAGGGTAGGGCCACCGTTTCGCTTGAAATCCAGACCAAAGGGGGCGTGTTGCCTCACGGACACATTACCACCAGTGCCGATCGGCTCAACCCCCCAGGACTCCTTCATCCCCGCTTACGGCGCTCAACTGCGCAGGTCCTAGCGCAGGTGACTAGTTTCTCCTACCCGCCATCAGCTGAGTTTAGTGACGGCCGAGCCCGCAACCACTTCGTCACAGAAGGGTCACAGTTAGGAGGGGAGTTGGAAGGGGTCATAGACGGGAAAAAAGGGTTAAGTGGGAATTGGGATGGGTCTGAGTGGAAGGCCCGCCACTCTACGGGTCGCCCGGTGGTTTCAGTTACGTCTAATTCATAAGGAATTAGACCAAAAACGGGGTGGCAACCTCGAGAAGGTATATCCACCGGACTTGCCTTGAGGATCTACACGACCGTTGCGCTCTCCCTCAAGACCACGCCACCTTCCCGTCTCTGAGGGAGACGGCAAGGTAGGCCTGCATCTATACTACCAAGCAAAGCAAAGCAAAGCGTGTCGTTGTGCAACCGCAAAAGCATACATACAGACCATCCCCCAAAAAAAAGGTATGTATGTATGTTTGTCCGCGATTATCTCGAGTTTGGCTGAACCGATTTTGATGCGGTTTTTAGCAAAGTATTTGCTACATTCTAGAGAAGGTTTTAGTATAAAACAAATCGATATCCCGTGTCGTTAGATCCGTTATTAAGCGATATATTAGTTCAACTCGGCCAGTTTTGATGATGCGGTTGCAATAAATCAGGTTCTACTCATATGATTTTGATGCGGTATTAAGTACCTAATGTGTGTGTGTGTGGTTGTTATAATAATCAACTTTTCACCGAAATCTGTTGGGAAATAGTTACGATTTGTTATGTTCAGTGAGTGGTTTGTAATTGAATTATTACACGCAGTACCTATTCTACAGAGATATTCTATGGAAGAGCTCGTGGCTAAATAATAACAGCCACACGGGTCGATTTTCAAGGTTAAGCAACGCTTGCCAAGGTTGGTCTGCGGATGGGTGACCATCTTAACATACTGAGTTTTCTCCGTGCCTCAAAAAGCACGTTAAGCCGTTGGTCCCAGCTGTCATTAGTAGATCTTTGGCGGTCGTTACGGATTTTCAGAAGCCAGTAAATATGACTCCAGTCTTGCCAAGAAGTACCGTGTTACCCAGTTAATAGGTTGTGTTGGTCTCGTAGGCAGCCGCTCCACGCTCACTCCAATATCGATCCGTTTCATCATCACCTAGAGACTGCACCTGTTTTTCTTAATGGAGACTAAAATATCAACCCCGTTGGACGTGGCGTACCTCAACTACCCGGGTTACTCTCATGAACACAAGTTCAAGAAACAATCTGGAGTCTGTGTGTACGTCCGCGATGAAATCTGTTGGCGTCGTCTCCGTAACTTTGAGTTGGGAAATCGGGTTTTTCTGTCATATGGCTACTTATGGACACTGGCGTAAAGAAATTTCTTTACATCGGCGTCTTCCGATCGCACAACGGTGACCAGGAGACAACAGCGCTATTTTATTTCCTCGTGGAGTCAACTGACGTAGCCTAGCAACGGTACCCTACAGCAAAGCTCATTTTTCTGCGGTACTTCAACGCCCACCATAAGCAGTGGTTGTGCCCGTGCCAGAAAACTGACCATGCTGGGTTAGAGGCGCGTAAGTTTGCATTAACGCTAGATCTAACCCAGCTGGTGAATGTGTGTACCGGATGTTGACGGCCATGCCCCATACACCCAATTGCTTGGATTTTCTGCTGTCAACTGATCCGGGCAGTCATTCATTGTTGGTCTTAGCCTCGCTGGGACTGTTGACTACTGCCTAATGAAAAGCGTATCGACCTGTTCTCCTCCGGATGGGAGCCCTAGAGGCACGAGACGTGTATGGCGATACGAGTCAGCAGACATGTGGCACTTTTTTTGTCTTATCCATGGCGGCAAGTGTTATTCTCCTCGGGTGACCCCTCGTGTTGTACTGACGTGATTGCGGACGTGATTCGGCAAGGGACAAGGGGCAAGGGGGGTGAGTCGGTGCCAAATCAATAAAAACAAAACGAATGCTGCCAAACAGAGAAATTCAGCGATCGTACACGCAGAAGAAGCAACGCAGACAAGTAATCACCAGCATTTGCATAGAATGGGCCACTTTGGAGTGGGACAGTAGTGCAAGAACTAAATTAATGAGTAAACTATGTTCTTTTTATGCAAGTACAGCGTTCTTCGGTGTCCTAAAGTTTCGGTTTGGCACCGACTTCAAAAACTAAGTAAATACCCAGATAATTATAAATTTTCTTATTATTGGTATTAATTACTTTTGGGCAGAAATTTGCTTTACGGGGTAGTAATAGAGACGGGATAGGGACTGGACAAGGATCTCAAATCGTTTATTGCTCCATAATGTACACATACAGGTGGTAAAAGGAATAAATAGGAACAAATTATGGACCCTGTCGGGCACAGCAACACTTTAAATAATTAGGAGAGAGGAAGAGCGCTTTAAATAACTTTTCTTGCAAAATAAATGTTCATTATTTCCTGTTCAATATATCCTTTTATTAAATATTTTAAACGTATTATTACTATTATTGCCCACGTATTTATTTTTGGATTAAATTACATCATCATCTGCCTAGCTTTTTCCCAACTACATTGGGGTCGGCTTCCAGTCAAGCCGGATTTAGCTGAATACCAGTATTTTACATGGATCGGCTGCCTACCAGACCTCCACAACCCATTAACTGGGTAACACGGTACTTCATGGCAAGACTGGAGTCAGATTTACTGGCTTCTGACTATCCGTAACGACTGCCAAAGATCAACAAATGACAGCCGGGACCAACGGCTTAACGTGCTTTCCGAGACATGGAGGAAACTCGGTATGTTAAGATGGTCACCCATCCACAGACCAACCTTGGCAAGCGTTGCTTAACCTTGAATATCGACCCGTGCGGCTGTTATTATCTAGCCACGAGCTCCTCCATCCTCCTTTGGATTAAATTACATATTAGTTGTTTTATTGTTTATTCGCTTGCATTTTCTGTATAAGTGCATATTAGTATGTTTTGATTTTATATTTAATTTTATATGAATACTTAGTTTTTTTAATTCATTTTTTTATTATTAGAATAGTATATTATTTAATTATTATTAATAGAATACAATGTCATTTATTTATTTATTTTTATTGATAGAATAGTATATTTAGTTATTGTTATTAATGGAATAGTATGTTATTTATTTATTATTATTAATAGAATAGAATGTCATTTATTTATTATTATTATTAGAACAGAAATGTCACTTATTTGCTACTATCAATATAAAAGGATGTAATTTATTTATTATCATCAATAGAATAGAATGTTATTTATTTATTATCATTAATAGGGTATAATGTCATTTGTTAAGAAATTGCAATAGAATAAAATCTATAATATAAAAATGAATCGCAAAATGTGTTGGTAAGCGCATAACTCAACAACGCCGGGACCAATTTGGCCAACACTTTTTTAAAAATGTTCGTTGAAGTTCAAAGATGGTATTTACGGCGAGAAAAATTCGAATAATTGCCGGAAAACCCCTAAAAACAGCCCTTTTCTTTTTCCCATACAAACGTTTTCTAACTAAAACGAGCTTTATTGCTATTGTATAAAGTTTATATTGAATTCAAATCAAATCAAATCAAATCATCTTTATTGTGGATCATAGGTACATAACACAGATGGTGTTATTTAAATATTTAGGACCAGCTATGTCCTACCCTTAGGGCGTACAATAGAATGTAGGTAAGTACCTATTTAGTGAGTTTACTCGTACATGCACGTCAACCATAATGTAATACATTGCTTATTATTAGATTCTTGAATCTTCGTTAATTATTATTATTATATTGTATGATTATCTACACAGAACGCATCATAACTCAGGCAGATTGTATTTTAACAGAGATAATTACAAGCAGTCACTGTTGTTTAAACAATGTAGGTATGTAGGGTAGGAGTAGGGTAGGAGTAGGGTAGGAGTAGGGTAGGAGTAGGGTAGGAGTAGGGTAGGAGTAGGGTAGGAGTAGGGTAGGAGTAGGGTAGGAGTAGGGAAGGAGTAGGGTAGGAGTTATATTAAAGATGAAAATTGTGACGCAAACGAAGTTGCGCGGGTCAGCTAGTGTATAATAAAATAGAATATCATTATGGACCCTGTCGGGCAGAAGATTTTTTTTTTTTTAGTTGTTAAGTGGAAGTTATAAACATTATAAAACAGCCAAACTTACAAGTTTGGCTGATGAAGGATAGGGGTGGGGTATATAAAATTAATTTGTGCTTTTCAGTGGGTGGGTTTTTTGAAGGCGGTTCCCTTTTTTTTTAAAAGAATTTATAAGTCATATTATTAATTTTATGTATTTGGTCCTTTGGTAGGCAAACGAGGAGCCGAAGCCAACACGCTGCGACCCCGTTAGAAATTTCAAATGAAATGGGGCAACAACCGAAATTATCCCTGGACGCACTATGAAAGTATACCCAAGGACTATCGCCGGTTATTGCAATAGTCCTGTATTGCAGAATATAGATACAAACAAGATGAAACGCTATACGCCCGGTGGACCGATTATCGTATACTATGGAAGAATTATTGGTCCCTGCCTGACTACTGATAGTTAATTAACACGGCATTAAAAAGGCAGGGGGTGACTTGCACACTCAATAAATGGGTCCCCGAAAACGGTCGCTAGCCCAGTCACATTATTGTTATCACAGTTCAATCTTCATCATCATCATCATCATATTAGCTGGATATAGGTACACCTATTTACCTATTTTTTTTTATGGGTGGATATCCTCATGGATGTCCTCCGCCCTGGGGCGGGTGGAGGGGTCTGTCAGACTCTTACTGACTAAAACTACCCCGGTGTTCCATCTCTCACCTGCGCCGGGGATCATGGCAACTTGCGACTTCCGTAATCCTCGGCTGGTGCCGGCCCGCCTCCACGGGCCACCTTGGGTCAGCGGGGGAAGTGAGGTGTTTGACTCCCCCCACGGCGTCACACCTATATACTTCCCCCAAGCCGACCCCAACATATGTAGTTGGAAAAAGACCACGCAGACTATTTGCTAAAAAGTTAACCAACGATCCATGAAAAATACTGGTATTTCGCTGCACCAGGTTAGAGTGGAAGCTAACACCAACATAGTTGCCCCATGCTAGGTTCATCATCATCGTATCAGCCGAAAGACTGACTTGGGGGAGGCCCATGTCCAAGTGTCGCCACAACAACCGGTACTGCGCGTCTCGCATCCATCTGCTACCCGCGACCCTCACCGGGTCATCGGTCCACCTTGTGGGAGGCAAATTTTGCGTCTTCCGGTACGCGGTCGCCACTCAAGAACTTTTCGACCTCATCGACCATTTGTTCTGCAAGCAATGTGCCCTGCCACTGCCACTTTAGATTGGCGATCTTTCGTGCTATATCGGTAACCTTGGCTATCTTGCGGATATTATCATTCCAGATTCGATCACGCAAGGAAACTCCAAGCATTACCCTCTTCATTGCCTTTTGAACGACTTTAAGCCTTTCGATGAGGCCTATTGTGAAAGACAGTTCAATCTCATACCAATCATATTGTACTCAACTCACATTTACATTATTCTCGCTTACTTGCATCATGGTGCAAAAAGTCCAATTCCATGACAATTGATTCTCAAACAATTTTGGTTCTCAGTCATTATTAAATATAGTCAATCTGCCTAACCTTTACCCTAATATATTGAGGTCGGATTCCAGTCAAAGCGGATGCAGTTGAATATCAGTATTTTACAAGAAACGACTGCCTATCTGACAACACAGTGGTCTGACAGGGTTGCGGAATTTGTTCGAAAGAGTCACCACGGCCCTGGGGGGCTACTCTCTAAGCCCGAAGTCCGTAGTTTCGGGCTTAGTTGCGGGCGTATTCTACTCCATATCACCTAACCACTGAGAACTAATGACAACACGATTTGACAGTTACTGTGAAATCTTGTTGTCATTCATTCTTAGTTCGGGTTCGGGACTAAATGTAAGTCTGTAGGTGATACGGAGTACAATGCGCCCGTAACTAAGCCCGAAACCAAGGACTTCGGGCTGAGAGAGTAGTCCCCCTGGAACGCAAAAGGCATTATGAGGAACATGGATGGGTTTTAGTCAGTAAGAGACTCCCTTCTGCTTCGCCCAGAGCAGGAGTGATGATAAACGCTTAGTTGACACTTTGCGTGACCCAAGTGCTGGCTTTTACCTCGGACAGAGGATAAGCATTGCCATACAACGTGGCAATGCCGCCAGTCTTTTGAGCGATGCGGACGAATTTTTTGACGCCTTATTTTAGTTAAGATTTTTTATTTTAAGTGTTTATATTTTGTTCTAAAAAAAAAAAAATAGGTAACATGGTGCTGTCAGATTTTTTCGCTTCTCATAATTCGTAATGACTGTCCTAGATCTATTAGTGACAGCTGGAACCCCATTGGTCCTGTCTTAAGAGATCTTAGCTTTCCGAGGTATGAATGAGTCTTGGTATGTCAATATGATCGTCACCCATCCGTGGAACTACCTCGGCTATCGTCACTGCAATTTTCGATCTGTGCGGTTGTTATTATTTAGCTTCGAACTCGTAACCAGTTATCTATACTCATACTAGCTGACTCGGCAAACGTTGTTTTGCCAAATAAAAAAAACTGGCCAAGTGCGAGTCGGACTCGCGTGCAAAGGGTTCCGAACGAATTAAATTTTTTAACATGTTATTTTAGCACTACAGACTTCTAATAGGTTTTTCTGTAATCTTTAGGTAAAGATCTATTATCTCCATTTTTTCAAAATTTTAGGCTCAGTACTTTCGGAGATAAGTGGCGGGAATGGTCATTTTTCGTCTAATTTCTTGTATAACTTCAAAACCATTTATTGTAAAATTATGAAAAAAATATAATTAAAACCCTCACAGTAAGCCCTTTCATTTGATATGTCACACAGTATTGTTCAAAAAACTTTTTTATTTAATTTTCTTGTTTGACCCCCAAAAGTGACCCCCATACTAAAAATTTAATGATTTACGTAACGCGTCCGTGTTTGGGTCATAGAAGTTCATATGTGTACCAAATTTCACCAGAATCGGTCCAGTGAAACCTTAGAAAACTGGCTGTGACAGACGGACAGACAGACAGACACCCGAGTGATCCTATAAGGGTTGCTTTTTTTCGATACCCTAAAAAATAAAAAAATAGCCTAACACCTATTCTCATACCTACCAAATACACACACAAAATTTCATGAAAATCGTTCGAGCCGTTTCGGAGGAGTTCGGTAACAAACACCGTGTCACGAGATTTTTATATATATCTGTATCTATACATATAATAAAACAGTAGAGACCATGATTTCTGTATATAAAACAAAAATACCAAAAAATTGAGTAGGGTAGTCAAATAAAAGCTGTAAAACACATTTTTTTTTTAATTTTTTTGTGTGTCTGTCACGATAATCTCCGAAAATACTGAACAGATTTTGTTGGAGTTTTCAAAGTTAGATTAAGCTTATTTCTGAGCAACATTTAGTCTTTGTTTCATTCAAATTGGTGGCCAGAAAAGTTATGGACATTTAATGATTTTAAAATTACGTATCAACGTTTTTCGACAGGTTTTGATCAACTTTCAATTCGTTCAGTTTAGCATAAAATTAGCCTTTAAAAACCTATCCTTAGAAATTGCAATCATCACGCTATATCTTCTAGGAGCTAAGCAGTCAATACCTAGAAATTATTATAATATCGGCTATTTAAACCAAACGTCAACTGAATTCATAGACCCGGCGGTACAATGACTGGCTTCAGAATGAATTGGTGTAAGTTCGAATTCTAGGTTCCGCTACTTTTTTAAAATGATTGTTGACTATTTTTTTACTTTTTGATGTTCTTGCTCTAATATTTTCGTTGGCCGCGACTTCGTATTCCTGTAGGTACGTTTAAAATGTGTGGAACTTGAGGTGACGAAGTACTGAAATTCTGGATAAGTACACATACAGAAAATAGGTTCTGTTAATTATCTAGTAACAGAAACTATTTTCTGTTTTTCTGTAATCTTTTTTGTTCGCATCAATCGCATTACAATAAAAAGTATAAAATCAAAAAAGATAACTTTTACACATAAACCTGATAATTTGTAGCAATGTAGATGAAATGAACTAACTACGTAAAAAGATACCTGCAATGCCATCTATTGACCCAAATAGTACTTTCGACGGCATGAGATTACACCAAGACATATTTTTTAGTTATCAGTGGTACGTCTTAAAAAAAGGAGTTCGACAGGGGTGTCTTCTTTCACCTCTGCTCTTCCTTCTTGTTCTGGATGGCATCATGCTCAATACATTGAGCAACAAGCGCCGCGGCTTAGAGTGGGGACTGTCCAGCTTCTTGGAAGACCTGGATTATGCCGATGACCTATGCCTCATGAGCCACACACGCGCTGACATGCAAGCCAAGCTGGACGACCAACGACGAGAGGCTAAGGAGGCGGGACTAAAAGTCAACTATATAATAAATTACCATCAAGTATTAGAAATGTACACTCACTCAATGCATTCAAAATTCAGCTCGGCCAGTATTTAACAGCAAGTAAAACACAGAAATGAATGCGTTGGGTGGGTCGTCTTTGTGAAACTGTACATAAGGAGGTGAAGTCGAACCTTTTTTATATTGTTAACATTAATTTATTGTTCTCAGGTAAGTGACATTTGTGTATGTTTTATTGAGAATAAAGTTTCTTTAAACCTTAAATCTGGAAGACCCAGGAAATGAGGTGCGGAGCGACAAGCTCTTTGCCGTTGCTCATCGGCACAGAGGAGGTGGAGAGAGTCCACAAGTTCGCATACCGTTAGTGTAGTGTCAGAAACCGGAGGAACTGAAGAAGACATCACTTGGAGAATTGCCAAGGCAAGAGCAACCTTTGCACAGCTCCGTCCTGTATGCCAATCAAGGAAATTAAACCGAAGAGTAAAACTCAAAATATTCCGGTCCTGTTGCTGTACGGATGTGAGACATGGAAGGTCACTGAGGACATTATCATGTGACATCTCGCACAAACTCCAGGTCGTCCCTTCGTCGTCGTCTTCGTCGTTCGTCATCAACCGATTCCTTCGTCGTATCCTCGGTGTTTACTGGCTCGAAAAAATCTCCAACCAAGATCTGTGGGAACGCTGCGGTGAGACTTCGATCGACCAGTAGATCAAACGCCGCAAGTGGAACTGGATCGGCCACACGCTCCGAAGGGATCCTGAACACATACCGAGGCAAGCCCTGGACTGGAATCCCCAAGGAAAGCGTAAACGTGGTCGCCCCAAGCAATTAGGAAAGACCTGGAGCGAAATGAAGCGCGAAGCTCAAGACCGTTCGGGATGGCGGCGCACTGTGGGCGCCTTCTGCCCCATCTAGGGACACATGAACTTAAGTAAAGTCAAGTCAAGTCAACAAAAATAAAACGAACTCCAAACTAATCTTTTAATAGTTCAAGTGCGTATTCCATAGATGGCGTTATGCACTTGATCTCGTTTTCGCAGTGTTAAAATTACAATATTCGTCAACTTGCGCGCACTTATTTTTGCTATGCTTAACAAGTTAAAGCTGCTCAATAAGACCTATAATTTGGAAGATTTAATTAATACCACCGATGCTGCAATTAACGTAGCCACCTACTGGGTCAAAACAGCATAAAGAGTTAACCATCGACTTGAAAAACGAAGAAAAATGAACCTTCACAGGCCTGCAGGAGTCGCAAAAACAGTTGAATTAGCTCGGTTAATCAGATGTCTAACTGTGTTCCAAAATGAAGGCTGTTGGAGGTAGCATCACAGAGTGATCCACACTGAAGAAGGCTTGGAGACGCGACGTATGTGGTCGCAATCTTAAGCAGTGAAGAAATGACGATGAAGAAGAAGACCACTCAAATGCGCATAATTTAACGAATACTGTTAAAAATTGCTAACGGCGTATACCACAATCAAGAAGGTGGTTAGGTTGTTTTAGAAGATAGCCTTTGTTGTCCCGTTGCTTCAGCATTAATTAATTTCTTCTGTATACGGTGAACCACCGAACACGCAGCAACCATCAATATACATAATATTGACAAATGTTTGTGAGGAAACTATTTACATGAAAACGAGCATGGAAGAAATGGTACACATCCTATTAAATTCTATGATTCTTCTTAACACATATTTTAATTTCGCTTAAATATTGCAAATGCTCTCGGCTGAAAGTCACACAAACCCAACAAACTGTTATAGTAGCTGAAATAAGATTTCGGCTGATTGCTCTGGTGACGATGTGATCATTCGCAGAATCTCAATCCCAATTATTTACCATTTATTTTCAAAACTGGTAAATTCCCAGTGAGCCTATGATAGGCACGTCATGACCAGTTCAGGGCCAGAAATTATCCGTTGCGGGGTTCACCCTCCAGTGGATCATGGGGAACTGTAGATCCCTAGGCAATAACGCCACAGACGAACTCGCGAAGAGGTTCGAACCTTTCTCACAGTTTCGTACATGAATTTGCCAGAGATCAGCAACGGCAGTCAAAAATAGCAATGTCAAGCCTATACACGCGATTAACTTAACTACTTCTCAGCCTTAGTAGAAATTCCTTCCAAATAATAATACGTATAGTCACGGGTCATTGCCCTCTAAAAAGAAATTTTTCAACAAAGGCAAATTTTAGACAGCCCAATTTGCAGAGGTTGCTTTGACGCCGGCAAATCAGCTGAGTGTCTACTCCATCCGTTGCGGGGGTAGACTTCGTTTCTGGTTGGTATACCTATGGCCAACTTTATGTAGCACTATCGCGTGTTAACAACCCTAACAACGATCTTCAAGATCGTGTACAGAAGTTTCTCATTACGAAAATTACGAAAAATTACTAGGGCTGGACGGCATTTTGAACAGAAGAGATGATACAGCCAGTGCCTTGCATAACATTCTTCCAAATTCTTTATTCTAAGAGAGGTCTAGCAATTTTAGATATTGACTGTTTGTATATCTTATCTTAGCGATCTTACATATCGACATAATTATACTTTTCGACATACAGGCGAACGAAGTCGCGGGCTACAGCTAGTTAGATATAAAGCTGAAGAGTTTGTTTGCCTGAACGCGCTAATCTCAGGAACTACTGGTCCGATTTGAAAAAATATTTCAATGATAGATAGCACATTGATCGAGGAAGGCTATAGGCTATATATTATACGCGCTAAGACTAATAGGAGCGGAGCAGACGAAGTTGCGCGGGTCAACTAGTTATTAAATAAATACTAATGTCAAATATTACTATATTATTCCAAATTCTAAATATTGCTATTAATATAATAGGCCCTGTGATTTTCGGCTACCAATAACAGGTCATCTATACCTAGTGGCAGGCCTGCGCAAGCTTGGTCTTTCGCCCCTTTACCACGCCAAAAACTTTTGACCCCATTTACTAGCCAGAGCGGATTCTGCGAATTTTGTGCCCCGCCCGATGCCTGTCATTGTATGTTCGAAATACATCGTATGTTGCATATGAACATAGCATAGCTAGAATGACTAGTTTAGCGACACTGCAGAGGTGAGGGCGGGATTTGCACTTATTATTTGGCGGTGAGCCACTAAAGTGAAATTCCCTGCCGGAGACGGATGGATCTTTAAGTCAAGAGAATAGGTTAATCCTTTTTTTACTATTGATAGGCACGCTTTTGACCACTATCTCACCTAATGGTAAGCGATGATGTGGTCGAAGATGGAGCACGCTTGCCTAGAAGTAACCTATTCACTTTTGACTTAAAGACTCCCAGGTTGTAGCTATCAGGAAACATAGACTCCGGCAGGGAATTCCACCCCTTAGCTGTACGCACTATGAATGTGTTCCCAAAATGTTTTGTGCGTGTGGATGGGATGTCCACTATGTACAGGTGACGCATCGCCGTCCGTCGTGCTTCTAGTCAAACGTGTTTCATCGTCGACCATATCATCGCCTACCATCAGGGGGAATTGGTCAAACGCGAGCTAATCTACATATATCCTAAATATAAAATTCTTCCGTAACTGAGTGACTGACAGACAACGTTCCTTGGGGAGTGTAGGATTTCCCGAAATTCCTACGGGAACTGGAATAAACGAGATGATATTAGTCGAGGGCGGCAGCTAGACAATAATGAAAAAAATACCATCCACCAACGTATTCTATTCCCACTCCCATCACCCACACTATCTTAAAAATAGGAGGTCTGTGTTCCAGCAAAGGCACCATGGTAGGCTCTTTACGTGTCTATTGTGCACCACAGTGTGACAAGACCTGGCCTTTACTCCCCATTATGAGCAACCGCAGCAATAGCTACCGTTGGCTTGTTACTGACAAAGACAAACACTTGGCAAAGTTTTTGAGCGCAAGGAAGGCCATATTGGTATTTCCTTGTCTGGGACCGGTATTTTCCTCTTGAATTGAAAATTTATATCTTTTTAGTTTTGTAGCACATGGGATACCATAACGCATTGCTCTAAGAAAGTGTCACTAACAATCAATTTATTTAAGGTTTCCAGGTAGTTTTATGTACAAAGGTGTACCCAATATCTAAAAATATTACATTATCAATCACTCTACCTTAACCAATCAACTTAATAAAAGTATCTCTACAATACACATCTTCAGAAGAGAATTCATCCCAATCAGCCCGTCCTCCCTGCGATTCAATATTAATTAAAACCAATGATTGATTTACCTGTAAATTGAAATTGAGTGGGGGCGGTGTTCTTTGTGTGTTGATATTCTTGGTTGCCTTTCTTTCTTTGTTTTGCACTGTCCATTTGTTTGTAGTGCTTAGATGCCTTATCTTTGGCTTGCGTGTACTTTAGTATTTTAATTTACGACTTCTTAAATGCGACTTTGAAAGTTTTTAAAATTTATTTTGCTTTGGTATGGCGTCCAAAGCAACAAGCATTTGGAGAAATAAATAATAAAATGCCCCTTAATGACTGCTAGATTTGTAGAATGTACGGTCTCATTGATTTCACCGAAGAGTGACGAATTGTTTTAAAATTAATTCTTGCGTTTGACCATTTTCATACCTGGTGGTAAGCAGATAAACTTGCAATAAAGTACATTAACCTTTCCCTAATATTTCTTCGTAGATTCCCGAACATTAATTAAGAACCGTTCTTCTTTGTGTGTTGTTATTTTGTTTCCCTTTGTTTGTTTGTTTTGCACTGTTCATTTGTTTTGTAGTGTTTTGATGCCTTATCTTTGGCTTGCGTTCCCTTGTGCCAAGTAGGCCTTCAAATTCAAAACAATGCACTTACCAATAGCCCGTTTAAGTTGCAGCCACTTCCCACACTGGGTCGTCACGTCTCGGGTCCGCTTTCCCTTCCTGTTGAACTTCCTCCTGCTTTTCTCCTTCCCGGCTGTAGGCCCCGACATGGTTTAAATCAGAATACTTTGTCACCGGTCACTTAAAAGGGGAAGCGGGAGAGTACCGGTCACGGGCTCTTGTTTAGTGGGACTGCCGGCCGGGCTGGCTCGCCTGACGCGGGTCGATACTTGAATGTACAATCACGCACATCATCTTTTGTAAGCCTTTCTGTAATTATTTCTTTATTTGTTAATTTTTTCTCTCTCATTCGTCACACATACGGTACTGAGTCAAAGTAATTTGATAACTTTAGAATGGTGTCTGTTTTAGATAACACCAACATTTTCAGGCCTACCCTCCGTCTTCTTTTTCTTTTCGAGTAGATGTTGACCCTTACATTTTGTGCCCAGTAGGTGGCCATGTTCACAGCGGCATCATTGGCGTTCATCAGGTCCTCAATGGTGCAGGTTTAAGGGCACTTGGGACATTCCAACAAGTAAGCCATATTTTGAACGCGGGCTCCGCACTCACACGTAGCTTCACACAATCCGTAACGGCTGTCAAAGATCTACGAATGATCGCGGGGACCTACGGCTTAACGTGCTTTCCAAGTCACGGAGGAAACTTGGTATGTTAAGATGGTCACCCATCCACATACCAACCTACTGACCATGCGGCTGTTATTCTTTAGCCACTAGCTCCAACATTGTAGGGAAAAGTTTTATAAACTTGGCCCCACACTAGGAATTTCTCCTGTATCGTGGGTTTCAGACATATAAATTCACATACACAAACAACCAGAACCGGAACAGCTATCTGTAAGCTACGGACGGAACAAATATTTGTATAAATATTTGTTGGTGATTTAAGGAGTAACTGATGATGAGGTGGAAACTTGCGTATCTTGGAAACTACTAGATAAAATATTAAATATTTTTTTTTCAGTGGAAAGTCAGAAGTTCTGACTTTGGACTCAATATTGTACACTGGTGTATCATTATCATTACCATGTTTTTGTTATAATTATGAAGTACCAAGTTTGAGAGAATTAATAAAAAACAGGGATGAAATTTTATAAAATATCATCTTTTTTGGTTTCGAAAGAACTGCATGAATAAATAATACTGTAACACTAAAGCTCGCTAACTGAGTAAGCTTGGAGTTATTAAGTCACCTTTTCATGCTTTTTAGGGTTCCGTACCCGAAGTGTAACAAAAGGAACCCTATTAGTAAGCCTCCGTTGTCCGTCCGTCCGTCTGTCGGTCAGCGCGCTGTATCTCAAGAACTAACTGCTTCCGTGGTCGAGTGGTTTAGGCGTTTGCCTTGCGACCCGGTGGTCGTGGGTTCGATTCCCACGGGAAGCATACTTTGTAAAGTTGTTTCCAGTTTGGCTAGGACATTGTAGGCTTGAATCACCTGATTGTCTGATAAAAAGATGATTCCGTGCTTCGGAAGGCACGTATAAGCCGGTGGCCCCGGCCGCCAAATGGCGGTCATAAACCATGTCAGAGGCCCTTGAGGTGGCTTAGAAACTCTGACACTAGGGTGTGTGGGGTCGTTGGACCTTGCTACCCACACGATAAGAAGAAATCTCAAGAACTGTAATAGGCAGACACTTGAAATTTACACAGAGGGTGTTTTTCTATTGCCGCTCTATCAACAAATAATAATAATTAAAATAAATTAAACATTAAAGGGAGCTCGCATACAAGAAACGTGTCTAATGTATAAATTTTAAGAAAATGCACATGTAATCATGTATATTATCGTGGATATAATTAAGGTGGAGCCACTAAGAACTAGAATACAAATGTATTTGTCTTAGAGTTATGTTTTCAGAATTTACACTTCACTTTTCACAGAGAAAAGGGGTCAGGCCAAATCCTACAGAAGACACTGTGGAACTAAACGGCTGCCTGGCTTCACTGTTGCATCCTCACGATCTAGCAACTAACTCAGTGTGTTGTGTATTGCCTCTTCCTGAACTTGGCCGCCACACTGCCGTACCAAACGCTGGGGTTAATAGCATTATTTATTTTGATAGGGTTTTCTTATTGACTGTACTACCTTCAGCTGTTGCGAATGTCAGAGCGAGACAGTATATAGCACAAGCCTTAATAGAAAAGAGAAGGCAACAAAACACACGTTTAATATTCGTTAAAAGGGGTTCGGTCTGCTTTTGTTGACAACCCTTCGATACATTGCGTGGCCGTAAAGTTTGAAAGGATGAAGTAGCCAAACAGACTCGCGCCCAAAGGATTCTGTATTTCAAAGCTATGGTTTTTATTGTTTATTTTGCTTAGGACGCCAAGCAACAAGTATTTGGAGAAATTAATAAACTTGTTAAAATGTATCCCTTTGTAACCGAAAGATGTCTGGAGGTTTATTAAGTTTGGTTTACATTGTTAGGGTTCCGAACAAATAACGGGACCTTTATAGGACCACTCGGGTGTCTGTCTGTCTGTCCGTCTATCACAGCCAGTTTTTTCCGGATCTACTGGACGGATTCTGTAGAAATACTGTACACATATATGGACTTCTGTGACCCAAACACGGACGCATTAAGTAAAAAAAAAAATGTATGGGGTTCATTTTTCGGGGTCAACCTAGAAATAATTAAAAAAGGTTTTTCAAACTGTATCACACGGGTGAGGGTTTTAATTATATTTGTTTCATAATGTTAAAATAAATAGTTTGGAAGTTATTCAAGAAATTAAACCAAAGATGACCATTATCTCCGAAACTACTGAGCTTAAAATTTTGAAAATAAAATAGTAGATAATAGTTCCATACCTAAAGATTACAGGAAAACTATAAGAAGTCTGTAGTTTTAAAATAACATGTTAAGAAAAGTAAATTGGTTCGGAAACTTTGCACGCGAGTACGACTCTCACTTGGGCAGTTTTTTAATGCTTGAGTTTGTCTGATTATGCTAGCTTAGGTAAAAGTGGCGAATTATTCAGTTTTAGGTTTTACGTGTTACATAAGTTTTATTTTTCCTTTTGTAATAATACTTTGCATACTATTGTATAAATGCGAGTTCTTCTAACTCAACAAATGAATATGTTCCTGGGGAGTTTGTTGTGCCACTTCTTTTCCACAGCTAAAACACTAGGAAGTGGTGACTGGCGGGCGTTTTTGGGGGACTGTCTATTTGTAAACGTTGACGTTCAAAAAGTGCTGGAACTCAACCTAATTTGAATAAATGACTTTTGACCTTGAATTTTTGACTTTTATGATAGGAAAAATACGATCTCGTTGATTTCACCAAGTAGTGACGAATTATTTTTGATTAAAATGCTTGCGTTAGACCAATATCTTACCTGATTGTAACAGATGAGGTCGACGATGGAGGACACTGTCCTGAAAATAACCAATTTATTATTGACTTAAAGACCCCTAGGTTATAAATATCAGGAAACACTGGCTTCGGCAGGAACCTCTAATCTATAGCTGTACGTACAATCAGAAGAAGGCCAACGAAAAGATGGCTAGATTGTGCAAGGAGCGATATGGAAGAAAAAGAAGTTAGTGACACATTACATTACGGCTGGAAGAAAACGTGTTGGTCAGACCCCAAGTAACATGGTATAAGGGCAAGAAGATGATGAGCTGTACAAACAATGAAAATGTACTAAGAACGTTTGGAGCGCATGGGTGAGATATATCCATCATTTTGTACCTACTGACGGCGCATCACCGTTAATTGCCGAGAGTTTTAAGTTTCCTTTCTAAAGGGGATCCTGCCGTTTTGCCGAAAAATAATTGTCAAAATTTCAATACCCAAACAAGTTTTAGCAATCGCGTAGGCGCGGAACGCCGGAGCCGTAACAGATACCATGTGTGCTACATGCTTGCTTGCATGATCTCTTGCGTGCTGCATGCATGATGTATGCTTGTTTCCATGGTTCTTACAGAGAGAAATAAATATATTTCACTGTAAGAAGACCGAGTAGGTATATTTTATTTTATTCCTGCTACTTTAAACAAAACTACACAACGAGTGAACTATCTTAAAACAAGTATCATCAAGTTCATAGCGAAAGAAGAAGTTTCAAGAAATTTCCGCTACAAAATATAGTAATAAGGTAAAATATGTTTTACCAACTGAAATATTTGACTACAAGAAAATTGGTAAAAATACTAGTTGGTAAGCAAGTTATTGCTTCACGCAAGCAATAACAAGCAAGTTATTGTTTACATCATTCTGCACTCGATAGCTGCCCGGGCAGATAGCCCGCTTGTGTGGGCATAAGCCGATCGAACGAGGTCTGTTTTAGTTATTAAGTACTAACCTAGGCTAATTAATTTTGTTACTAACACAGGGGACCGCAATTATTATTATTAAACGTTCACTTGCCAAAAATTAGGTTAGCGTTACAATTATTTGTGAAGAGTGTATTTGTTTGGGTAGTGATAATTGGTCAATTTCTTTTCGATGACACAAGAGTAACACTTTTTTTTTTTTTATTAGTTTAGTATATGGAATTTGTAATGGACTATTATGTTTTTTTTTAATTAATTTAGTATATCAATTCTGTAATTTATTGGATTTATATAATCAATGGATAATCTACAGTATATTAATTAATTATAAAGAGGAAAGATTTGTTTGTTTGTTTGAATTGAATAGGCTCCGAAACCAGTAGTTTCGGAGCCCATTCAATTCCGATTTGAAAAATTCTTTTAGCATTGGATAGCTACATTATCAGGGAGTAACATAGGCTATATATTATCCCCGTACTCCCACGGGAACGGGAACTACGCGGGTGAAACCGCGTGACGTCCACTAGTTAATAATATGTGTAAAGTTCAATTTAATGTGATAGAATATAATTTGATTTTTGATTTCATTACATGTTTTGTGGATTGGGAAACGAGAAGATGTTGTGGGTGTTGACTGATTTCTATGAGTTTATAATAGCCTGAAATAAACGAATTTTATTTATTTAAATGTTTATCCTTTCCAATCTACTTAGTCACTATAACAACGGAAACAACTTTCGGCTTTTTTGTCAGATTACGAATGAGATGCAAAAGTTGTTTTGAAGTTATTTGAATTGACGCTCTGATCTTATATTCACTTTCAAGATTTGTTGTTGTGTTATGTTTTTTGTTTGTTGTTGTGTTTGTTTGTGTGATTTGTTTGTTGGTTATGTTTTGTAGTAATTATCAAACAAATCTTGAAAAAAAAAGAACTTTTTTTCAAGGTTTGTTTGATAATTATTTTAAAACGTAGAATAAAATGCATGCTAATAAGGCCTGTATTTACTCTACAGTTTTTCAAATGGAAGATTCACGCACGTGTTATGCTTAGCGTATTTACAAAACAAATATCATTAATCATTTATAGCATTTTTTTACTCCGTCAAAGTGGTCATAATTCGTCTAGTACTTGTCATCATATCTACACTAATATTATAATAAAGAGGAAAGATTTGTTTGTTTGTTTGAAATGAATATGCTTCGAAACTACTGGACCGATTTGAAAAATTCTTTCACCATTACAATCCTACATTATCCCTGATGAACATGGGCCATTTTTTTTTTTAACTAGAGATCCTTAAGAAAATTGCAATAATGTAACCCAAAGCAGCAAAATTTTGCCTATAAAATTAATTATTTTGCGCGCGCTGAGATAACTATTGATGATACATAAAAATAATGTACTACATAATTGAAGTACTCATTATTTACCTATAAAAAATTCGGGAGAGTATATGTCTTACTATTATGGTTAAATCGCAATTACCGCTTTTTGTTCAAATATTTCAATCAAAACCAGGGCGGAATGGAATAGTGGTGATTTTGGTACCATGATATTAACCCTTATCCTTTTAAATAGTTTGATAATTAAGATGGATTATGTACATGTAAATTACACTTTAAATTAATAAAATCTGATCTTTCGTTTAAAAGTTTCGACGGGTATAAAATACTCTTAGTAAGAAAAATGTTGCGGTTAGAACGAATGCCCTACGTTGAGTCTTTTGATAAGGAATTTACACATTACCCTATAAAGAGAAGTATAGGCGCTGAAGTTCGAGGAGTACCTACTAAACCCGCGCGAACGAAGTCGCGGGCGAAGTGCTAGTCTTATAATAATTATTACTAATTTACTGCACTTTTTTGAATGGACTTTGAGTCCTGTACAACCGACAAGGGTATAAAGCTGGGAAATAAAAATGTTCAACTTAATGAAAAATCAAAATTCGTTGCAATTACAGAAAACAATGATTTCGATCTTTAACCCGTCAGGCCCCATACTGTCTTACTATTGTCTTTTCATTTTGCAAGGCCTGATGCACATTTATCCCATTGCGCGTAGAATCAGCATGCTGAAGTGGAAGTGAGCCGGCTACGTCTGCAGACGGACAGACGGTCGATGGAGCAGACATGTGTTAGAGTGGAGACCGCGTATGGGCAAACGTAGTGTTTGACGCCCTGCGGCACGATGCATTGATGATTTAAGGAAGGCGGCTGGCAGCGGATGGATGCGGACTGCTCAAGACCGGGATGGTTGGCGGTCTTTGGGCTCCCCTCCGCTTACGTTCAGCAGTGGACGGAAATTGACTGAAATGATGATTTACCCCCAGTTTCTAAATGAAGAATTTAAAGTTTAGTTGTGAAAATCTACGTCTACACTTAACCTGAAAACCTGTCAATTTTTTCCAATAAAATTAGGTCTGCATCTCCAAATTTTAAATTCAGAATTTATAAACATTCAATGCTTATGGAAGCCGAGAGACAATCTCGTTTGACTTTATCCAAAAATTATATTAGAGTTATACTCGGGCTTGCAACAAAACCATAGCGCGATTCAATTTGATCCCGACGCCGTCTATCGAGCCAGGGTTCACCATTTTTGTGGTGAATGAGTTATAATTTAATTTTACGGCGAAAAAAATATCCTTGGTTATGAAATACTAGAGTAATAATTCCTGAAAGCCACACATATTTTTAGGGTACACTACATTAATACGAAAAACTTTATTTCGACAGTCACAAATACGAATTTCAAAATACCGATTTTCATAATTCCGAATGGTTCAAAATCCCTAATATAACAACTCCGATATATCATTAATCCTTTTTTTTATAATTCCGACATATCAGTTTTCCTAATGTTTATAGTTACTATTCTTAAATAAAATACCGAGTTTCAATAGATCGAATAACAAAAAGTCCGACTTAATGATAATTCGAAACATCAAAAAACGAATTCCGATTATTAAAATACCTATTAATCATAATTTCGATAAAAAAACGCTTTGTAAAACTGAATAGCAAGTCAAATAAACACAATTGGTCGTCAGAACAAAGTTTATTATTATTATGTTTAGTATAGCACGCAATATGCAGCAGGCATGGTTTCTGTCACGGCTCCGGCGCTGCGGGGCTCCGGCGGTCCCCTGCGAACTTATCGTCGCAGATGGTTGTAACGCTCACCACCGCAGCCTCGGCTTGCGGCTTGAGGCTCAGTGGATCAGCCGCGACGGCGGGCGTTATAACACCTGCTCCTCAGCTCGCGGACTGCATCGCCTCTCCACGCCTACGCGGGCTTAAATTACACTCTAGGGCTACCCCTACTCTACTCTACGACTCTACGTAGTCTTGTCTGCCCTACGGCAGACAAGACTACGTAGAGTCGGTTTTACAGCGATTCGTTTCTGTCACTTACGTTTTGAGCAAAACATAATGACTGTTTAAAACAATATTTTAATTTCAGGTTCAATATGATTAAAAATATTCGTTAGGTATATTGAACAGTAGATCTTTAGACCGTAGTTATTTCGAAAATATTTAAATTATCTTTGAATATTACAATATGTAACTAACTGAATATTATACTGATTGAACCTAAATCAAAATCTTAATTTTAGCAGTTTATTCGAAGTATTGAAAATCGGAATGTCGTTTTTCGGACCGAAAACCCATCGAGCATTTGATTCTTCGGACGTATGAAAATCGGAAAACAAACTAGTCGCATTTATGACTTTTGGTCAAATAAGTTTCGTGATTTATAATAATAGATATTCTTAGAAGATTTGTCTGCTGAGAGGGCGGGGCCATCACGATGACGCAGCTAGTGGAAGGGATAACGTGATCTGAGCAGCGCGCCCGAGTGTCTCGGTCACTTTTGCTTGGGCGCTCGGATGCGACGGTTGTTCTTTAAGTAGACGGTGTATTTAAATTTCGGTCTAACGGTTTTTTTGCTATTGATAATTGTTTTCTGATTTAATTAAATAATAACTTTTAGGTTATTTCGTGTTTTCTTTTTAAAAAATCAATTGAGCCCCTGATCTCTAAGATCATAAGTGGGATTCGAATAATTAGAATACACGCAGCGTTAATCGTTCGCCATCTTTTTAACCGTAAATAATGTTAGTGTGTTTTGTAAAAGTGTTTCGACACGTGTTAATAATTTCTTGACTTGTTGGTGTGCGTTTTATAGTTGCCACGTGGTAATAATCTTATCGTTTATAGTTTGATTACGTGTTACCAACCACGTGTTAATTATTTTATTTGCTTATACTTTACGTAGTGTGTCGTTATAATAATGTCGAGTCGCGAGCACATGCCGCGCGAGTTTTCATCTAAGCGTAAATCTCGCAAGCACCGTAGTGACTCTCATACACGCCGCGAAGCTCGTGCGAGACGCCGAGATTGTGATCGAGAATCGCGTGATAGATCTGCTATGCGACATCGTGATAGGTCCGAAAGTTTTGAGAGTTCACGTAGGCGCCGCGATAGTTCTTATGGGCGTCGGAATAGCCCACGGCACGATTCACTAAATGAAATCCTTAATCGATTAAACGCTCTGGAGGATAAGTTACCCTCAAACGCAGTACGGATCTCTACCCCCAAGTCGTCGCATCCTTGCGTTAGAAGCTACACGCCCTTGCTAGCTTCAGCGGCCGCTGACGCACCTGGCGCCGTCTTGGAAACACCTGCTACGGATGGTACCACGACTGCTGAGCCATCGCGTGAGGCTGACGCTGCGGACAGGATTGTCGGCGCACTTTCCTCGCTTATTCAAGTAAGATCTAAACATTACTACATATCGAATTTTGATCCATGTGTGCATGACTTTGACGTGTGGTGTGCGGAAGTAGACCAGGGACGCGTATTATGTCACTGGGATGATCGGGAATGCCTAGGGCGTATTGGCGGCTGCTTACGTGGTGATGCTAAGACGTGGCTCAACGATTGGGTGACCAATGACCGATCGTGGACTAATTTTAAAGCCGAGTTTCGGTCATTGTGTCCACGTGAAGTTGATATGGCTACAGTGCTATATGAAGTTATGAGTACGAGTTCCAATAAATTCACCACGTATGCCGAGTATGCGCGAAAATCTTTGTTAAGATTGAACATCGTTAAAGGGCTCTCGGATGAGTTGAAGACCGCTATAGTTGTCCGTGGCATTTCTGATCCCCAAGTTAAGGCCGCAACCACCAACGCTAAGCTGCAGTCAAAGGATCTTGTTGAATTTTTGTCTGTATTCATAAAGCCTAAAAATGCACCTTCTACTACTACTACTACCAACAATCCTGTTCGCACGTCAAACCAAAATAATCTCGATCCGCGTAAACGCAAGGCCGCAATGCAGTATGATCGATTGACTTGCTTCTCATGTGGAAACGTAGGTCATAAACAGCATAATTGTTCAAAAAAATCGAAGTCTACTGAATCAAATTCCAATTCGCTATCAAAAGCTGAGCCCACGAGCTCTAATTCACAAAAGAGTTCTTCTAAACCGATAAAAACTTGTACATTTTGTAGAAAGAGTGGACATTCCGTTGAGACTTGCTTTATAAAAGAACGTGTAGAGTCAAAATCGAACAACACCAATAGTTCGAGTAATGTAAATTTTTGCTCAGAGTCTCCTGCAGACAAAACAATGTGATGCCTGCTGTTATTCAGAGTGTGCCCGTTGATGTTTTAGTCGATTCTGGTTCTGATATATCGCTTATATCTGAACCTGTGTTGAAGCATTTTAACTTAAATAAGATTGCTACGTATCGCCGTATGCGAGGTATTGGAAGCCAGGACATAGAGTCCATTTCATATGTGAGTACCGTCATTGAATTTCCTGAACTCTCTCTAGAGGTTGATCTGTATGTTGTCCCTCCGGAATGCATTCAGGCACCGGTATTGATAGGCACTGATGTTTTAAATCGAAGCGGGGTTACGTACATTCGAACTAATGACTCTCAACGTTTAATTAGGATTCCGTATGTAAACAACGTGTCGACCGTAGAGTTCGCCAAAATAAAAACGCCTTTGGTTGGTGACGAAAAAGAATGTTTGCTAGCCTTATTAAACGAATTTTCCGATACATTCACTTCTGGGACGGCGACCTCTACAGTAAACACGGGTACTATGGAGATAAAACTTAATAGTGACACACCCATAAACTATCGACCCTATAAACTATCCGCGGACGAAAAACGTCGCGTTCGCGAGATAATAAATGACCTGCTAAGCAAAGGTGTAATACGCGAGTCTCACTCCGACTACGCTAGTCCTATCATCCTCGTTAAGAAAAAGGATGGGGCTGATAGGATGTGCGTCGACTACCGAGCACTAAACGCTGTCACTATCAAGGAGAGATTCCCTTTGCCGCTAATAGACGACCATATTGACAGGCTGGGTAGTTATAGGTACTTTACTAGTTTAGATATGGCAACAGGTTTCCATCAGGTTCGGATGAAAGATGATGATTCTATTAGTAAAACAGCGTTCGTAACGCCTGAGGGGCATTACGAATACTTAAAGATGCCGTATGGGCTCGCTAATGCCCCTATCGTTTATCAGAGAATCATCTCCAAAACTCTGAAGCGCCTGATGGATACCGGCAAAGTTCTTATTTACATCGACGATGTGTTAATTATGTCAAACTCCGTTGGTGAAGGTTTGAAAACCTTGCGCGAGGTGTTAAAAACGCTCACTGACGCAGGATTTTCGGTAAATCTTAAAAAATGTACGTTTTTGGATACCGAACTCGAATATTTAGGCAGACTTATTGGACATGGTCAGGTTAGGCCGAGTCCTAGTAAGACTGAAGCCTTAGTCAAGTCCCCGAAACCCTCTAATGTAAGAGAGGTTCGCCAGTTCCTTGGGCTAGCAGGTTATTTTCGTAGGTACGTTGCAGGGTATGCCTCGAAAACTGCTTGTATTGCCAAACTGCTCAGAAAAGGCGAGCCTTTCGTATGGGGCGCGGAACAAGACTTAGCACGCGACTATGTAATTAAGAGTTTAACCGAAGAACCCGTTTTAGCCATTTTCGATCCTAGTTTGCCCACGGAGCTTCACACTGACGCCAGTGCGATCGGTTTCGGTGCAATTCTTATGCAAGAGCATGAGGGCAAACGGAAGCGAGTTGTCGGCTATTTTAGTAAATCCACACAGGGTGCCGAGTCCCGTTACCACAGTTACGAACTCGAGACCCTGGCGATTGTTCGCGCATTGCAACATTTTCGGCACTATTTAATTGGTATACCGTTTAAAATTGTAACCGATTGCAATTCCCTCAAGTTGACTGAGCGCAAAAAAGATTTGTTGCCACGCGTGGCGCGCTGGTGGATCTACATGCAGGATTACCAGTTCACGCTTGAGTATCGAAAGGGGTGCCTTATGCAACATGCAGATTTTTTCAGTCGACAACCCGCTACTGTCCTTCAAATTCAAAATCCGCGAAATTGGGCGAAGATTGCTCAGACGGCCGATTCGGAAACTCAAAGCTTGATGCAAAAGCTGAGGGAGGGTCAGTTAGATTCTACACGATTTATTATAAAAAAAGAATTGTTGTATTATAAGCATACACCTACTGGTGAAGATTCTCGTCTTCTTTGTTTCATTCCAAAGGGACATAGGCTTAGTTTGCTTAGAGTATTCCATGATGACCACGACCATATCGGAATAGACAAGACCACCGAACTCATATTGCGTCATTTTTGGTTCCCTGGGTTAAGGCCTTTTGTCAAGAAATATATCGGGCATTGTATTGTTTGCTTGTCGCATAAGAAAGTGCCTCGAGCTCCTAGCCAACCCATAGAATCTTGGACAAAGCCTGAAATACCCTTCTCAGTTATCCACACAGATGCTCTAGGTCCACTAACAGAGTCAAACGGTTTTCGGTACATACTCCTGGTAGTAGACTCTTTTTCAAAGTATTGCTTGTTGTACGCTCTATACAAACAAGATACCGCCGAATTGAAGCGCGTATTTTCTAATACTGTCTCACTATTCGGTGCTCCGTCAACAATCGTCTGCGATCGTGGCAGAATGTTTGAAAGTGCGTCATTTCAAGACTGGGTTACGGAGCTAGGCAGTGACATACATTTTATCACGCCGGAAATGCACCGCGAGAACGGACAAGTCGAGAGGTACTGCCGAACGGTCCTCAATATGTTGCGAATAGAGGTGAACAATAAGGGTGCCCAGTGGTCCGAAGCACTATGGAAGATACAGCTCACCTTAAATATAACCAAGCACGCAGCTACACGCACATCACCCCTACAGCTGCTTACTGGCATCGAAGGGACCACTCCGGTTCTACGATCTCTCGTACGAGATGTCGCTTTGAATGGCTCTCATTCCAACCGAGAAGCCCTGTTGACACTCAGGAGACAGAGGGCATCTGAGTTGCTGGCTGAAAATCAACAGCGACAAGATTTGTATGTTAATGAGCGCCGTCGACAGCCACGTACGTTCGCTGTCGGCAGTTTTGTTTTTGTTAACAAAGGTTCACAGAGCACTGGCAAGCTGGATTCCGGGATGCGTGGCCCTTATAAGATTGTGCGAGCGCTACCACATCACCGATATGAGCTAGAGCTGCTAGCTGGCTCGTACGGAAAGAAGACCCAGACCGCTGCAGAGCATATGGTTCAGTGGCGTGGCGAGTGGACCCCGGAGGCGTGTGAGGCGTTCTTTGGGAATGGTGAGTATGTTGGCAGCCCCGACATTGTGGCAGCTAACTACTCCTGGCCCCGATAGTGGCTACCTTCAGTCCCGAAAGTGACTTAAATCCTGAGCCCCGATAGTGGCTATTCGTCTGCCCCGAAAGTGGCAAGTGATCATTGCCGCGAAATTGGCAATTGGTCTATTCGTCTGCCCCGAAAGTGGCAAGTGATCATTGCCGCGAAATTGGCAATTGGTCTAAACATCTGCCCCGAAAGTGGCAAGTGATCACTGCCGCGAAAACTGGCAATTGGTCGTAGCTGGAACCCCGATAGTGGTTGCCAAGCGATGTTGTTGTTTCAGTAATGATTGAGGTCCGGAACTCTTTCATTGGTGAAACAATTACAAGCCGCTGCCTATTTTGATATGATTGCTTGAGAAAACGCTTGTGATTTCATTAAAATGGGTAGCTACGACTTAAACTTTCAGAATATTTCATTCACTCTTTGATTTTGGTGTGTTTTAGATGAGTTAAGTGACGAGGACTCAACTCGCGCAGACCAGGCGCCTGACATCCTACCTACGAGGGATCGACCAAGAGAGGATCAGGCGAATGAGCAGTTGGCACCAGGCAGTCAAGCTGACGAGGACGTTCAGCTGTCAGGAGAGGCCGTCTTAGAAGATTTGTCTGCTGAGAGGGCGGGGCCATCACGATGACGCAGCTAGTGGAAGGGATAACGTGATCTGAGCAGCGCGCCCGAGTGTCTCGGTCACTTTTGCTTGGGCGCTCGGATGCGACGGTTGTTCTTTAAGTAGACGGTGTATTTAAATTTCGGTCTAACGGTTTTTTTGCTATTGATAATTGTTTTCTGATTTAATTAAATAATAACTTTTAGGTTATTTCGTGTTTTCTTTTTAAAAAATCAATTGAGCCCCTGATCTCTAAGAATATTATAATTCTTAGGTATTATGAAATACGGCCTTTTGAAAATCGGAATATCGAAATTTGGAATAAAATATTTCAGAGTATTTGGGTGTTCCCATATTTTTAATATGAATTTTACGACCAATTCAAGCCTACATTCGTTGACTACCTACGTCCCCAAATTGGTACCAAATTAATGATTTTCGCTTTTCACCCGACTACGGCGGAGGGTTATGTGGTTGACTGCAGTGGCGTGCCTAGGGTTTCAAAATAAGGCAAGCCCAATAAAATTTTAACCGATTTCAAAAAAAGAAAGTTCAGTTTTCGACTGATTCTGTAGGTACCTTCGTATGTATCATCGCAATTTTCTCATAAACTGATATAGATGTCTCAATTCGTTGTTTACCAAAATTACCGAAAGAAACCATTGCACACAGGTGTTTATGGGAATTTGCGTGCCTTTTAATGGCGCCAGATATGTTATTTAAATCATTATAACCAGATGTATTCCAAACGGAATCTTCATTCGAAAAAAATAGGCCACGAACACAACTTATTAGTGTGCGAACAGCCAACAATCCAACTAGTTTTATACACTGATCTATTAAATTTCGTTTATGCGATTTACTAGTCTAGAAAAACACAGATTAGGCGTCGGTTTTAATGAAGAAATTAACTGTTTTTTCTGAGCAAAGTTTAAAGATTTTACCTTATCTTCGCCAATCAAAACTTGAACGCATTTTAAATCCTCACAAGGTACAATTACCTCCATTGTTGTAGGTAAGTCACCAAAACAATTGTATCACTGAGAAAATCTAAGAATACACACAAAAAATTTTAACAACATAACTTTTCAACTCTCAAGCAAATAAAACTGAAGTGAGTTGCACTCCGGTGTCAAGAACTACTTACGCAGAGTTGCAGTGTTGTCATTTAGGCAAAAAAAGTCACCAGGTATATGAAAAATCTAGCTAGATGTCGCAATTTTTTTATTTTTAAGATATTGCTTGAGTATTTAATTTCGTTATTTTAAAAAGTCGCTAGTTTTTATTGTTGCTAAATCTTAAAAAAAGTCCCCAAACTCGTTAAAAATCTCCAAGATCCCACAACGTCGCTAAAACGGCAACACTGCAGAGTTGGCAAGGTGACAAGTTCACGCATACGCGTCCAACTTCATACGCAAGCACGGCTTAATCTTCAATACTGATCGATTTGTAGGCGCACAAGGTTTAGAACTCGTTATACGGCACATCGCTATAAGTGCGAAAGTGACGGAGATAGTATTTGAAAGCCCGGTAAAAGCCGGTACGTGTAAGCGAGATAGCTATATGTAGACGCTGCAAATGCGAAACTCTGCGCGCGAACAATCGCGATGTGTAGTTATGTAGTAATGTGGCATAGGTAGCGTACTTTGTGTTATTTTGATAAGAATTAAGCGCGCGAACTTTTAAATAGTTCGGGTTTGATATTGATTCTCTATCGAGCATTTTAGTAAGGCATGCCGGGCTTTTGGGCTTGTATGAAGGAACCGCCACCGGTTGACTGGTATGTATGTATGCATGTATGTATGTTCATCTGTTCCCTCAGTATAGGTTGAATCGACAACAAAGTATAAAAAAAAAATTCGTGATTACAAACTTATATTTGACCGTGACGTGTATGGTAGAACATTTTTTCAACTACAAAATTAGGTTGGTCCTACTTAAATATCTTTCATAAGAAATATGCTCGGTGTTTTCATACTACCGTGCTTTCATAGAACATCAATAGGTAATGCATTCTCGGAAAAAATCGAGACTAGATTCCCATTATTATTTATGTACACACAGAAAAAACAGTAAAAGTTAACATTATAAACACGAGTACAAAGGAACTGCTTATTTCTAATGAAATTTCTTCCAGCAGACCTGCGACAGGAGAAATAAAAAGAAATGTAGACAATAGTGTGTAAGAACAAGAGAAGAGTATGTTAAGTCATAAAATTAAAGTAACAAATAAAAATAAAATATACATATAAAATATATACCTATACCGAATACTATATTATAAAATAAATACATATATATATATAACTATCATAGTTGAGAGGAAAGGTAGTGCTCTTTAAGTCGTTTCTTAAAAAGAGAAATCGATTTTAAGTCACGAATGCTAGGCGGAAGTGAGTTCCACAATCGAACTGCATGGACAGAGAAGGAGTAGGAATAGTAGCTGGATTTATGAGGATGGGTTTTAAGGATAGACCTGAGGTGTGATCTGCACGGAGCGTCACTAGGCCGAGCGTAAGAAATGCGCTCACGCAGGTAAGAGGGATAAGAAGGGTTATGAAGGATGTTGAAAAGGAGACAAAAAATTCGAGTGTTCCTGCGAAGACGGATAGGGAGCCACTTGAGTTCCTTGCGAAGGTGAGAAACATGATCATACTTGCGTAGACCAAACACAAATCGAATGCATAAATTTTGTAGTCGCTCAAGCTTGTTTAATAGCTCCTCAGTAGCATCCAGGTAGCAGGCGTCGGCATAATCTATAATCGGCATAATCTATAATCCCATGATATGCAAACTACCCGTATACTCAACGTAAGGTTCAGTTCAAAACCAGCGTCAAGCAACTCCTAGTTGTCTGGAATCTTGCTGAACTGGACCTATTTGGCGCAGCCGTGGGACACAAGGTTTTTAGGTTTTAGACTTAAGTTTCCATTTTATTTGTACCTACTTTGTGTGTATCTGTGTGTGCCAAATTAACTTCTTTTCTTTTTTCTTTCTTTCTATCTACACATTTGGAATCTTCGGTGCAGGAGTCAGACTCTCACTTTTCCTTTTTTTATTAATTGACTGGCTTGTATTTAACCAGAAGGTTAGCAGTGATGTGGTCGGAGATGACGCACGTTTGTCTAGAAGTAGCTTATTCTCTCCTGACTTAACCCGGGATATTTGCTCACAGGAATCATAGACACACTACCAAAGTATTCCAGAAACATGCCCCGTGTATGGGCGTATCCGTTGTAATAACAACAGTGGATGATATCGGATTCATATGCCAATTAATTTCTATTTCTGATAAGATTGTTTACTGATCTTGAACTGTATACAGGGTGATTTATAATTAAGTGTATTTTTTGAAATAAGTTAAACTAGTGCTAATTTGCAATAGTTTTAACCCCCAACACTTGGGGTCCAATTGGGTTTTTAATTTGTTGTAGGAATTTTTTGCCTTACCGCCAAAAAATGCAAATGATGAGAATTTTTTCCACACTGGATAGTCAAATGATACTTTTCAGATAGCTCTTTAATGAATGAATACTACTAATAACAATTTATTTATAAAAATTGCCATATCTTTGGATATGAAGCGTCGCCAGCTATGAAAATTTCTTAAAACATCTCTTGGTTATTGAGTCAATTTACTCATAATATATTAAAAAAAAACCTTTGCCCCGCACTAGGAATTTCTCCTATATCGTGGGTGCGTTTATAGACATATAACCTCACATAAACAGCCAGACCCGGAACAACTATCTCCAGGCCATCCGTGCGGGAATCGTACCCGCGACACGCAGTGCAGCAGTCAATCGCTCCACCACTGCGCCAACCGTGTCGTCAAAATGTACCGAATTTGACGACACGTTTGACTGTATTGGACGTACAAATTACACGAAACACGTTGTTGTTTAATAAGCTTTCTAATTAATAAGGCCCACAGCGCGGGTGATCCACAGGCCAGCCATACATGCCATCTCACACACCAGCTTCCCGACATTGACATATGTGAGATGCCCCTAACGCTTTAAAACGGTGAAAGCAGTGACTTTCTTTTGTTTTATCGCCTTAATTTAAGCAGAATTGAGAATAGGGGGGCTAAAAAGGACACTTTAGGAAAATCATAACATTAATCACGCAACAATGGGTCAAATTTCATTTTCATCTTTATCGCTAACGCATTAGGTTCAAGGTTGATTGGGAAAATTTGACAGTGACGGGTAGCGTGATGTGCTTTCTGATTCTGCTAAAATGGCCTTTTTAGACCCGCAGCATGAACACCAAAACCTCCACTACCACTACAATTTAACTATTCAGAGTGGAACAAATTTCTCACCGTTTCCAGTTTTTGGCTTTACCCATAAAATTTCTAAAAATCATAAAAAAACCGTTAACTCGAAAATCACCCAATATTTACCCCAAGTTTTCAGGATCAAAATCGTTGCAAATCAGCTCTGGTTTAACTTATTTCAAGGAACGCACTTAATTACCAGTCACCCTGTATATGATTTCTCCTAACAAATAAAAGGAAAAATATAAGTAATAACAGCAATTAGCGAGAAAGAAGAAAATGTTTTTCTGCACTGGAATTTTCCATTGTTTGTGTCTTAGCGTGTTTTCATAAATAAGGTTTCTTGGAAACTTCTAGTTAATAAACAAAAATAATCCTGCAGAGAGGTTTGTTTATTTGAACTAATTGGAAATTGTAATGGAATATTTTCAGAAAGTGGATCCTTCAATTTGTTATTGTCTGGCACTGACATATTCTTTGTTTAGATTAAGGCGCGAACCCACCGCGGTGCGTGCTGTGCACGGGCACGCGTCGCATTTTAGCTGCGCGGATTCATTTGTTCGACAACGTGGGTCTACCTTTCTACTGCAATAAATACTACACACGGCTCCATTTCACAAGGCGTATTACTAAACTCTAAACTGTGCTCCGATACCGTTTTGATATCGTCGTGGGTTAATATCCGTGTATAGTGTGTACTGCTTGTACAGCGTGCGTGGTGTTAACAGCGTTGAGCTATGTGAGCACCGTATTCGAGCAAGCCATGCGTGTACCAATGACGTCAATTGATGCGTAGCGTGTCCGTGGGCTGCAGTGGGCACAATCACATACATTTCCCTGCATAGCGAAGCTTAACTCACGTACGCAGCCTCTCCTTGCGCCGCGGTGGCTCTGCGCCTTTACACTTATATTAGACTACCTACTTACATTGTTGTCCGAGAATATTTAATAGATTAATAAAATTAAAGAAGAAATTGTGGCTCTAAACGAAGCACATGGTGGACATCCCACCCACATGCACAAAACGTTTTGGGAACTTATTCATAGTGCGTACAGCTAAGGAGTAGAATTCCCTGCCAGAATGTGTCCTGATAGCTATAACCTGGGAGTCTTTAAGTCAAGAGTGAATAGGTTACTTCTTGGCAAGCGTGCTCCATCTTCGACCGCATCATCGCTTACTATCAGGTGAGATAGTGGTAAAACGCGTGCCTATCAATAGTTAAAGAGGACAGTCTTTCAGCGGTAGCACGACAAAGGTGACTGTTAAAACCTCAAATCTGTATGGGGTTGATAGACGCTGTCGAAATGTCACGTTATACTTTAGCATTTCGACAATCGCATTCGATGATACAAAAACACTTGGTCTAGATCATCAGGGATCATCATCTACCTAGTCTTTTCCCAGCTGCAACTATATTGGGGTCGGCTTCCAGTTAAACCGGATTCAGCTGAAAACCAGTAGTACGTGCAGCGGCTGCCTACCAGACCTCTACAACCTATTAACTGGGTAACACGGTAGTTCTTGGCATGACTGGAGTCAGATTTTTAACTAGTTTCTGACATTTCGTAACGTCTGTCAAAAATCTACAAATTACTTTCGCTTTCGCCAACTGAGACCTACTTTAACACTTTGGACCACATTTTCTTTGAATTCAATTCAATTCATTTATTCAATAACGATTTTTACATCGTGTCTGAATTTATATAGTTCCCTCACTTGACTTGGCTCCCCAAATTTAAGATCCCTCTTCCGATTAATATTCCCTCCCTTTTAACATATTGCTTCTCCAGGACTGCTTGTAGCTGTAATGATTTTCATCAGTCGCAATAATATTAAACGTTAAGTCATACTGTACTCCAAATTACCGTCTATGTGGATTTGGCATTTAATGTAATATTAATGTTTTAACAATGTTATTATAATATTTATGTATTTCTATTTTCTGTTTGTTTCAGTCCCTTACTAACCCAGCAAGTTTTCAACTGTACAGAACAATCAAAGAATTAAGTCTTTGTCTACCGTTCATCTATCACCACACTTGCGTCTCCAATCTACTTTAGACATCGGCAAAATAGTCAACATCGGCTTTGCTTGCCATATTAAAATCTAGAATAGAACAATAGATTCTCTCAACAACTTAAGATATATAAATAGTAACGTTAATTCCACTTCCATCGAAAATGATTATTCTAAAACGATATATGACCACAAGATTTCGTCACATAAGTTCCAATCGCGTTCATTTAAATCTCCCTTCGTTCCGTCTGTTCCCTGTCAGGCCATCTGCACAGCTCGCTGAACCATTCACTGATTAATTTTCTTTTTGACCCAACTCTGACAAAACCATTTTGTACAATGGAACTGACACGCCAACAATACTAATATCAAAAGAGCTGCTTCTGTTATTGGTATTGTTGGCGTGTCAGTTCATCGAATACCACGACGATGACGCAGACGTCATCGTCGCGGTATTCGAAACATCTCTTGCCGTCTTGGCAACTTCATTTCATTTGGCTTGAATTCATTTATTTCTAAAAATTACAAACCACTTGTATAGAAACAAATACTTAACATAACTAGATTTAGGTATACATTTTTGTTGTCCAGGGGAATCGAGAGCTTATATTGTTAACATTACGAATATAAGAAGGTAATTGTTAAAAAAAATTGTATTGACTACCGCCGTGCGGCGCGTTGAGCGGTCGACGTGCGGGTGACTCGTTATCTTTGGTTTTGTGTTTGAAATCTAAGGACTCGTTTACACTAGAGGCTACTTCTGCCTTAGACAAGCCAGGCGCTCCTCATGGCCTGCAACTACCCAACTGACGTGAAACTGACTAAAGTGACTCTGACTAACCCCCGGTAGAGCCAATATAACACCGTCCAGTCGACTGTTAGGGCCGCCATGAGATGTAGGGAGAGTAAATACCGTGATGCATACTTCTCGATGACTCAACTAGTGAATCATCCTTTAATTTATTGTTGACGTGCGGGTTATATACATAGTGCGTACGTGATACTATTCTAATAAAACTTCGAACTCATTTACTCTAATTTAAACTATGTTGTGATGTGCTGATGTGTGTGACTTCTCACCACACATCGCGCTGATGCGTAAATCGGCGAGACGAGCGCGCCGGCCGTGGACTGGGCAATGCATCCTTGTCTCGCAAAGCGGGCGCCATGTTTGCATCGCCCACCTTGTCACCTAATTAACCAATCATTGCATCGAGGCGACTCCGCTGTTACCTGCGCTGATCAATACTTTATAGGACGTCTGTCATATGACCTAATTAATTGGCTGTATCGATTCGATTCTTTAATAAGAGCAATGTACCTTTCGGTGCCAGCTTTATTTTCTTTGTCGCTTGTTGAAGACGCAGACACCTAGTTGCGTTGATAATAACTATAAGTTGACAAACTAATTAATAAATCACTATTGACAAATGTCTTCGAAGAGATTCAGATATAAATCATATCGAATTATTTGATATCATTGTCAAATAATTCGAATAAATTTAATCACATAATCTTGGGTATATATTTATAGGGTATATGTCATGGGCGTGTGTTTATAATTAAAACTAGAAGCTGCCAAAAAAGTATCCTATGTCATATTCCAGGATCAAACCACCGCGCAAGCCAAATGCGGGCGGCGAGACTTTGTATGTAAAAGTCATAATTTGAGGTTTGGCTCTCGACTGTTTTATCCTCCAATATTGGACCGATATAAGAGATATTTCACAAACTGAATAAGAAGGATGTATACTGTGTTTGTATGTCTTCATTTTTTGATTCATAGTTGCCAAATTTGTAGACAAGGGCTTTGTTGTCAGCGATTTATCGGTCAATTTTAAGCTTTTTGTGAGAGTTCTAATGCTTATACGGTTAATAAATCATAGGGACACAGTATACATCCTTCTTATTCAGTTTGTGAAATACCTCTTAAAACGGTCCAATATTGGAGGAGAAAACAGTCGAGAGCTAAACGACGAATCGAATTATGACTTTTTACATACAAGTCTCGCCGCCAGCATTTTCTCTTAAGGCTGCTTTCTCGAGAAATGCTTAAAAACAGCGTGTAGATGAAGCGACTTTTCGTCGGCACTAACAGAGAAATTACTTCTGAAAAAAAAAATAGTTAGTAATCTACATGATATGATACGTAATTTGGTTTAGCCAGAATTTATCTATCGGTATCATATGTGATACCGATAGATAAATTCTGGCTAAACCAAACCAATAAGAAAAAAAACCACCAAATCACCTCCAAATCGTTGAGATGAAAACATATTACTCCTTCATTTTTTTTATCAAATCAGGATAAAAAATATATTTACTGCTTTGCAATACAAAACGAAAACGATTTGGTTTTATTACTTTTTAAAAACATGTATTATTTTTATCATCAAAATTAAAATGCGGGATGCCGAGTGGCGCCTAGAGGGGTAGTTAGCTCCGTTTATATGCACAAGATCATGAGCATACCATGTATACAAGCCTTAAGACGTGAAGAGGTTTATCAATTTATTCACAAAAACAGAGAACGAAATGATAAAAAACGCGGCGTCTCAAAGCATTCTTCCACGTCGCTGTCATCTGGAAATGTACCCAGAACCACCTGCACCAACATTATATCTCTTCCCATCGTCACGTACCAAGCCGGTTGGGTCTATACTCCAGGAACAACACAAGATGAGCCTAAGTAAAGACACATAGCGAACCGAAACGATGCGTTATCCAGCATAGTGCCTACGGTACGAGGACTGTTGACTAGAAAAAAATCGCACTTTTAATTTTGGCACCGCTAAAGAAAATAGTAAATTAATACAGACTTCAAGTTTTCCAGACTTCAAGTCCTAGTAAACTAAACGCCACCCGCCCCCAATGGGCGCCGGTCGTTCACGATGGGCCTCGTCAGAAGGCTTAAAGTCACTCAAAGGGCAATGGTCAGGGCAATGCTTGGAGTTTCCTTGCGTGATCGAATCAGGAATGATGATATCCGAAAGAGAACCAAGGTTACCGACATAGCCCGAAGGATCGAAAAACTGAAGTGGCAGTGGGCAGGGCAGATTGCTCGCAGAACAGATGGTTGATGAAGCCGAAAAGTTCTGGAGTGGCGACCGCGTACCGGAAGACGCAACGCTGGAAGGCCTCCCACAAGGTGGACCGTGCACCTGGTGAAGGTCGCGGATAGCCGATGGATGCGAGACGCGTTGGTCCGGTCGTTGTGGCGACGCTCGGGGGAGGCCTATGTCCAGCAGTGAACGTCTTTCGGCTGATATGATGATGATGATGATGATGAAACGCCACCGAACTATTTAGCAGATATAGAACAACACTTTTAAATTTAACCACACACTTCTGGACCACCTTCGCACCTTCCACCCACAACAATGGGTGGTCAAACCCGCTGTAGTTTGACCATCCTCACCCTTAATCTTCGGTACACTATACAGGTACCTCTGTCTGCAAGATCACTACATCATAATCTCTAAATAATAGTCCCCTGCCCCGTTTGGCTATTTGTACGCGATAAGCATTCAACCCATATTTCTTCAAAGTTACTCTGCGAACAGGCTTCTTCTGGGTAAGCTCACTCCATCGTCGACTTTGTCTCCGTCTCCTCTGACCTAGACTAGAGTCAAGAGCAAAAAATAAAAAAAAATACTGTTATTTCCAAGAGGTAATAAGCAATTGGGTTCATAACGTAAATTACGGGAACAAAGACAAAAAATCTTCCACATTCAGATGTTTATTCAAAATAGAATTGTTACAGTAATATAAGTAAAGAGTAAAATTTAAACCTTAAGCTACGGACATCACAACAAAATATTAATACTGACATTTTGTTATTGTACTTCCCTAATAATATATCCATTTTTATTTAATTTCGAATTATATTTTCTGTTTTTGTCTTTGAACTCCAATATAATTTTAACGAGTCAGTGGGTTCATGAATTTGGACAACTTTAAGGATCAACACAGCAGTATTGACGACATTGTTGTATTATTTATTTTGCGGCCGGGACCACCGGCTTATACGTGCCTACCGAAGCACGGAATCATCTTTTTATCAGACAATCAGGTGATTCCAGCCTGCAATGTCCTAGCCAAACTGGAAACAACTTCACAAAGTATGCTTCCCGTGGGAATCAAACCCACGACCACCGGGTCCCGAGGCAAACGCCTAGACCACTCGACGACGGGGTCCACATTACACACAGAATAAACGTAATACCTCTAAAGGGGTTATTGTACTCATAAATGTGAACAAGTTTTACTATTTGATCAAACCCGAAATCGCGAAACAACGTCAGGTGACCGCGATTGATAAATGATATTTATTTTGCTAGTTATTAATCTAGATGATGCCGATTATTCTGTTACAAATTGTATATCTCACAGAATCAATTTAAGAAACTACCTGTGTTCTACTTCAGATTATGATTATATGAACCGCTAATATCAAGATTCTATGTTATTATTGGACATCAAGATATTAAATGAAATTATTCTAGTTCAATTATTTATCCCGATAATACAAATTCGGTTATAAATTCGTCTGCCTCCTGGCCATAATAAATATACACGTAATGTTTTTAAAATCCTATATAACGGTAGTGATATTATCCAATTTACCAGCAGTCTAATCGTCATCTAAAAATCTATGAATTCCATCTCAATAAAGGCTACTAATATGACACAAACAAACAAACTTACACACAAAAATACAAACTTTCACGTTTATGATATTAGTAGGGTTGAACAACAAAATTCTACGTCATTATTGGACATCAAGATGTTTAATTATTCTAGTTCATTTATTTATTCACCCCGATAATACAAATTCGGTTATAAATTCCTCTACCTTCTGGAAATGATAAATATACAGTAATGTTTTAAAAATCCTATATAACTATAGTGATATTATCCAATCTACCAGCAGTCAAATCGTTCTCTAAAAATCTATGAATTCCGTCTCAATAAAGGACTAATAATATATAATATAATATTATACAAACAAACTTTCACAAACAAATAAACAAACTACAAACAAACTTTCACATTTATGATATTCGTAGGGTTAAACAACAAAATTTTACGTTATTATTGGACATCAATATATTTAATTATTCTAGTTCAATTATTCATTCCGATAATACAAATTCAGTCACAAATTCATCTGCCTTCTGGCAATGATAAATATACACGTAATGTTTTTAAAATCCTATATAAAGACAGTGACATTATCCAATCTACTAACAGTCAAATAATTGTCCTCTAAAAATCAATGAATCCTCAATAAAGGCAACTAATATATTGAATATAAAAGTTTGTATGTTTATATGTTAGTACCTCAATCACGCAAAAACGGCTAAAGAAATTAGGATGAAATTTGGCATACGTATAGTACACATCCTGGAACAAGACGTAGGCTAATTTTTATCCCAGTAAATGACATGGCTTACTGGGGACTGAGGAGGAAGTCGAAATTCAGAGCCGCTGCTGCCTTAGTATTATTACAAGTGCCAGGAGACCAAAAACATCAAGCGCAAGGAGCCCAAAAACGTGTCGAAATATTTTAGGAACAAGAATTTGTGAGCAGTAATGATTCACAAGGTACCAGGAGACCAGAAACATCAAATACCAGGAGACCAGAAATATGTCAAAATATTTTCTAACCTGGAATTGTGGAAACTATATCGTTCAAAATTCCAGCCCGGAAAATATACGAGATATTCATGTTCTTCTGTTTAAAATATTAAGAAAAATCTTGCCCAAAAATACTTCGACATGTTTCTACTCTCCTAGTGCTTGTGAATTTGAAGTACTGAGGTAGCAGTGGCTCTGAATTTCCATTTCCTCTTCAGTCTCCAATTATCCATAGCGTTAACCGGGATGAAAAGTAGCCTGTGTTATTCCACGATGTGAACTATACATGTGTGACAAATTTCATCCAAATCCCTTCAGCGTGCGTGATTGATCCACAAACATAAAAACATACAAACTTTCACACAAAAACATTCTAAGTTAACATTAACATCAAGATATTTAATTATTCTAGTTCAATTTTATTCATCTCGATAATACAAGTTCAATAAAACATTATTTTACAGCAGTCAAATTGACCTATGAAAATCCTTTAATAAAGGTTTAGGCCTATAAACTTAGCCTTTTTGAAGTAAAGTTATAATGAACACATAATTATTTAAATAAATTATCTAACTACTAGCTGACTCGTGCCCACTTCGTTGGGTGGTATTTTTCGGGTTAATACATAGCCTGACACTCACAAATAACGTGGCTTTCTATTGGTAAAAGAGTTTTCAAAATCGCTTCAGCAGATCCAGCCCCTACAACCTCACAAAATCACAAACTTTACCTCTTTATAATATTAGTATAGATTTTATATAATATCTTGTAAGACTTAGATAAAATAAACAATAGATAACACGATTAGGTGTAGATTATAAAGTTTTATTTAAATTTGGTATCCTAACATCACCTTCGCGATGGCCTTGGGCACCTTGTACATATGTTTTACTCCCTATTTTTTTTGTCTTAGTCTTACAAGATCTTATACTATAAAAAATAGCTAGATAATTTAATTGATTCTGTAATTCTTCCACTGTTTTACAACTTTTGCATAAATAATCATGTAAAATGTTCTTAATTTAAAAATCGTATTCGTCTAGTGGATCCTCCGGCGGGGGGTCTGCTAAAGTTGTTTCGTCGACTTCAAACGTCCCGTTTATACATTCGGGAAACCAGTTCCTTCTCGGCCTACCCTGGTAGACTGAGAATTTTCCATTTTGTAAGTATTTGTAACTTAATATGCCTGGATGTTGTAGGCTATCCATATAAAATTCTAGTTCTCTTTTCGCGAACTCTGTAACGTAAAATGGGCTTTTAAACAAATGAAAATAGCTAATAGAAGACTATGATAATGCATTGATACGTACGGGATTGACATGGGCTGTGGACATCACATGTACCAGTTTTGGAATTCCGACTATAATAGGTCAGTGGGATCACCAAAAGCAGATAGTGACGGTGAAAAGACTTTTTAAATACCTTCTTCTTTTAACATCTACACAAACAACTAGTCTATCACCCAACATATGGAGTAATTACTGTACGAAGATGAATTTGGCCCTAGCTTCGCAAGCAGTGACTTTCATCAACGCTACTGAGTTGCCCAGTGTGACACCGTGATACGCCCATCCCCGGGAAGTAGACCCTAAGTGAGACTTCCCGGATAATATTGAGTGACTTAAAACAAATTTTACCCGCTTGCCCGCATCGCACTACTACACACCGGCCGTACTAAGGGATGTCGCATGCACGCAACAAAATAGGGGGGCTACTCTCTAACGAAATCCGTAGTTTCGGGCTTAGTTGCGGGCGGGCGTATTCTACTCCGTATCACCTACAGACTTACGATTAGTCCCGAACCCGAACTGAGAATGAATGACAACACGATTTCACAGTAACTGTCAAATCGTGTTATCATTAGTTCTCAGTGGTTAGGTGATACGGAGTAGAAAATGCCCGCCCGCAACTAAGCCCGAAACTACGGATTTCGTTAGAGAGTAGCCCCCTAGATCAGGAAACCGATTTGCGACATCCCTCAACGACGGTTGTCTATTGTTTACCCGAAGATTATATACCATAATCATCATATTTCCGAATTTCATTTGCCCGAACGTTTTGTTTGCCCTAAAAGACATATGACATACTGTTAATTGCCCGAAACTTAGATACCATAAGATACGAGTGCCATACGTATTGTTTTTCATATTTTTAAGTGCCATAATAATTATTAAACATAATATTTAAACGCCATAATGATTATTAGACATAACATTTAAATGCCATAATAATTATTAGACAAATATTTAAACGCCATAATAATCATTTGATGGTGGGCTTCGTCGACGTTCAAATGAACTACTTCTGTGTGGTTTATAAAAAAATAACAACGACGGGGATGGCGGAGTCTATTCGCTCGCTCACACGACCCCGCCATCCCCTTCTAACCAAAACCTATCCGAGTCGGAGTGCCCTAAAGTCCCGATTGCATCCAGTTTTTCCTGATATAACAACCGTTACATACCCAATGTCGATGGCAAATGATGTTATGGCATATGATAATTATGGCATGAGATAATTATGGCATGAGATAATTAGGGCATGTGATAATTAGGGCTTACAATGATTATGACAAATGATGTTATGGTAAGTGACTTTATGGGAAACAAAGCTTCTAGCACGTGACTAATATAGCGAATAAGAGTAGGGCAAATGAATATTACGTCGTATAATATTATGGCTGTTGACTATTATGGCAAATGATATTAGGGTAAATAAAATTCGGGCAAACGGCGGTATACCCTCAACGACTATATGTCAAACCCGGAAATACTAAAAATCGCACGAGTTTTTCAATGATCCACACAGACGTTTCAGGAAAGATGCAAACTGTGGGAAGAGAAGTATACACCAGCTCACAAGTTTATGAAACCTAAAGTGTAGTTTCTCCCAGATCGTGAATTGTTGTGGCCTATTTGAAAAGCGGATCTCCAAGTCCTTGAAAACCGCTCTCCACTGCTTTAATACTGAAAAAATTAAAGACGTAATAGAGCGGAATAAGGGCTCCAGGGTCTTTGGTAGAGATCTGTCTATTGGGCAGAGCCAGCTCACAAAACTGAAGACTGCTGATGGCAGAACCATATCCGCCAACTCGGAGGGAGATCGAAACATTCTATGGAAAGTTATACACGTCAATGACTAAACCAGCTACGAATCTAGGTAATGACCCAATAGCTAGATTGATACGGCACTATACCGAGGACATCCTGGACGTCAGCCTGTATGAGATTAGGATGGCTCTGAAGCAGCTTAACAACAACAGGGCGTCGGGTCAGAACGGAAATACGGCCGAACTCCTGAAAGCGGGTGGAAAACCGGTCCTTAAGACCCTTCAGGAACTGTTATATTCCGACATACTCGAAGGCAAAACGCCGCAGGCATGGAGCAGAGGTGTAGTGGTAGTCTTCTTTAAGACTACCACCATATCGTGTTACCAGTGATGACTTATGAAACAGAAACGTGGTCGCTCACAATGAGCCTCATCAGAAGGCTTAAAGTCATTCAAAGGACGATGGAGAGGGCAATGCTTGGAGTTTCCTTGCGTGATCGAATCAGGAATGATGATATCCGCAAGTGCGTTTGCGCGTAGGTCGTGTTTTATAGCCTCTTCGGATACCCAATGAAGTGTTCTGAACACGAGTGCATACGCCTGAACTTTGTGAAATTAAATGTACACCATCAATGCTGCAATTAATGAAGCCTCCTACTGTACTTACTGACCATGACTGCAGGACCGTAAGATCAATTTGCATTTCAATGAAAGAGGCTAAGAGAATCTACAATTTTGTTTAATTTTTACTTTAGCGAGTCAACCGGGAATTCACTATAACGCTTCAAAAACCCAAGGCTTATTTTAACGAATCTTCTTAAGGAATATTTTTTAATGTAAATTGTTTCTAAAGCTTAAATACAACGTATTGCTACTATTAATAATAAAATAAAATTGCTATTTTTATATTTGGAATGTTTTTTGTTCTAATAATTGTTTAAAAGTGTACTAAATAAGTTATGAACTTAAAAAAACATGAAAAAATGGAATTATGTAATTATCCATAAGCAACACACTCTAAAAATACTCATTTATAGAATCGGAAGTGTCGTACCCAGTTCACAATAATGGCCGTAATGGGAACATCCAAATACTCCTAAATACTTTATTCCGAATTTCGATGTTCAGATTTCAAAACTCCGAATTTCATCATTTTTAAGAATTATAGTTGTCTATTATTCAAAAACACGAAAATTGTTTTACCGAAAGTCGTAAATGCGATTTGTTTATTTTCCGATTTTCATACGTTCGAAGAATCAAATGCTCGATGGGCTCTCGGTCCGAAAAACGACATTCCGATTTTCGAGAGTCCGATATTTTGGTAGAATCTAGATCATCATCATCATCATATCAGCCGAAAGACGTTCACTGCTGGACATAGGCCTCCCCCGAGCGTCACCACAACGACCGGACCAACGCGTCTCGCATCCATCGGCTACCCGCGACCTTCACCAGGTCATCGGTCCACCTTGTGGGAGGCCTTCCCACGTCACGCCTTCCGGTACGCGGTCGTCACTCCAGAACTTTTCGGCCCCATCGACCATCTGTTCTGCGAGCAATGTGCCCTGCCCACTGCCACTTTAGTTTGGCGATCCTTCGGGCTATCTCGGTAATCTTGGTCCTCTTGCGGATATCATCATTCCTGATTCGATCACGGAAGGAAACTCCAAGCATTGCCCTCTCTATTGCCCTTTGAGTGACTTTGAGCCTTCTGATGAGGCCCATTGTAAGCGACCACGTTTCAGTTCCGTATGATCAAAAACTACCGGAGATATTGCGCAACTTCCCGAACGCTGCCCAGCCGAGTCGGATTCGACGGTTGACCTCTTCCTCGAAGTTGGCCCTACCTAACTGGATCGTTTGTCCTAGGTACTCGTTACAATCTTGATTTGAGTGGGTGCTACATGGGTATTTACCATGATCTTGGTTTTGTCCATGTTCATTTTGAGACCCACTCTTTCGGAAGCTCTACTGAGGTAATCGAGCATTGTACTGAGGTCCCCCGTAGTCTCAGCCATGATGACTATATCGTCGGCAAATCGAAGGTGACTGATGTACTCGCCATTGACATTAATGCCTAGCCTTCTCCAGTCCAACACCTTGAAGACATCCTCCATTGCGGCTGTAAACAGTTTCGGAGAAATGACGTCTACCTGCCTCACACCCCGCTGCAGGAGGATAGGTTTCGAGGTCCGATCCTGAAATCGGACTGACATGGTGGCGTTTTTGTACAAATTTTTCAACACCTCGATGTACCGATAGTTGATCTGGCACCGTTGGAGAGACTGCAGCACAGCCCAAGTCTCGATCGAATCAAAGGCTTTCTCGTAGTCCACAAACGCTAACCGATAACCTGACGGAGCGTATGTATGTGGTCTACGGTGCTGAAGCCTTTTCGGAATCCGGCTTATTCGGGAGGCTGGAAGTCGTCAAACTTGCGTGCGAGACGGTTCGTGATGACTCTGGAAAACAGCTTGTAGACATGGCTTAGAAGTGAGATGGGCCTATAGTTCTTAAGCAGGGCATTGTCGCCCTTCTTAAAGAAGAGTACCACCACACTTCCACTCCGTGCCTGTGGCGTTTTCCTTTCAAGTATGACGGAACTGAACAGTTACTGAAAGGCCTTAAGAACCGGTCTTCCACCCGCCTTCAGGAGTTCGGCCGTAATTCTGTCCTCACACGACGCCCTGTTGTTTTTAAGCTGCATCCGAGCCATCCTAATCTCATGTAGGCTTATGTCCGAGATGTCCTCGTTATAATAATAATAATAATTTTATTATCAGGCAACTGAGGGCCATAGATAAAATACACAAAATTATCTTAAACCATAATAAACTAATATATATTGATAAAACCTTAATGAACTATAACTATACACGGTATGCTTTCGGCGTCGTGTTCCGCTGCGTGGTGTCGTGTAACCGTCCTCGGAAACGTCGTAATACGACACCATTCTTAGACAGTTAGACAATAACCTCAACTTTAAAGAACACGTCAAAAATCTTTGTAATAGAGTAAGATCGCCAGTTGACCGTCCCCGGCAAAAGCCATATTGACGGTCACTGAGGAGATCATTGTCTTCAAGGTAGGTCAGCAGCTTACTATTCAGAACCCTTTCCATAACTTTGCATAGGATGGAGGTAATGGCGATTGGACTTGGTAATGTGCAGGGTCAGCACGGTCTCCCTTTTTGGGCACCGGATGCACATTCGCAAGCTTCCATGATTTCGGCACCGTTCTTTTTTCAATAGAGAGGTGGTACAGGCGAGTCAACACAGGAGAAAGTTCAGATGCACAATGCCTCAACACTCTCGTTGGAATGCCGTCAGGTCCACTGGCCTTATTCACGTCTAGACTGCACAATACTCTTCGGACCTCTTTAATATGAACTGCGATCTCCGGCATCGAAGAGTCACGACGAGGTAAAATTGGTGGTTGCTTGGAGCCAGCGTCCAGACGCTAATTGCTTGCAAAGAGAGTTGCAAATAAATTTGCTTTCTCACTTGCAGAGTGAGCCAGCGAGCCATCAGGTTTCAACATTGGAGGTAAAGTGGGTCGACAGACATTCGTTTCAACCGCTTTCGACAGGGACCAAAATTGCTTACTACCCTGAGGGTGCAATGCTAGTTTGTCCCCGATACGTCAGACATGGTAAAAACGTGCCCTACGTAAAACCCGCTTGCAGAACTTAGCGGCAGAATTAAAGGCTCTTTTCCTCGCACGAACCCTACATGCTTTGACCTTTCGGTCGTGGGCCTTGATCCGTGCTTGGTAAGCAGACTCTTTACGGGCCTCAGCTTGGGCGCATTCTGCATTATACCAAGGCCGGGATTTGTGACCAAGCGGAATGTCGGAGAATTGAATAAAATACTCCATCCCCTGCCGAATCACGTCCGCAATCATGTCAACACAGCACGAGGGGTCACCCGAGGGGAAGCACACTTGCCGCCATGAATAAGACGCATAAAAGTGCCGCATCTCATCCCAGTCTGCTGACTTGTATCGCCATTCTCGCCTCGTGCCTCTAGGACTCTTATCTGGAGGAGAGCAGGTCAACAACCAGGCTGTCGCCAGACGTTCCCAGCGGAGCTGAAACTGATACTGAAAGACTCCCCGGATCAGTTGTCAGCAGAAGGTCAAAACAATTGGGTGTTTGGGCACCAACATCCGGTACTCGCGTTGCCACATTCACCAGCTGGGTTAGATCAAGCGTTAAAGCAAACTTACGCACCTCTTACCCGGCATGGTCAGTTTTCTGGTACGGGAACAACCACTCTTTATGGTGGGCGTTAAAGTCCCCCAGAAAAATGAGCTTTGCTGTTGGGTACCGTTGCTGGGCTACGTCGGTCGACTCCACGAGGGAATTAAACAGCGCTGTTGTCTCCTGGTCACCGCTGTGCGATCGGTATACGCCGATGTAGATAATTTTCTTCACGCCTGTGTCCGCAAGTAGCCATATGGCAGAAAAACCCGATTTTTTAAAGCAACGGAGACGACGAGAACAAATGTCATCGCGGACGTACACACAGACCCCAGTCTGCTTCTTGAACTTGTGTTCCAGAGAGTAGCCCGGGTAGTTGAGGTACGCCACGTCCGACGAGGCTTTCTTTGTCTCCGTTAAGAAAAACAGGCGCGGCTTCTCGGTCTCAAGATGGTGATGGACCGGATCGAGATTGGAGTGCAACCCCCTAATATTAGTGAGATGCACTTTTAGTGGGAGGAAGTGCAGCCGTTGTTTTACCATATTTTTCTTCATAACTTTGGTCATCATGGAGAGTAGATGGGGAGAAAAGTCGAATTGTCGAGGCGCTGCTCAGTGAACCAAGTGGAATATTAGAGCTAAACTGATCTGTGGGGAACTCATTTGGAGACTGCGGGGACGCCCGAACCCCGCCGGATATGGCCACCGGGTCCTCCCATCCAGTCGCCAGCTGGCACGGTGGAGCATATCGGGATTTTTCGCTAGTTGGCGGAGCAGCCTTTGACACGTGGCTGGCGTGCTACTTAGTCCCCCTACTAACTGCGGTCGGCCAACGGCTGGCACCGTGCTTCGGAAGCCGCTACCCTCCAAAATGAGTTACCCGGAAAGCCCAGCCCAGCGACCCAGACCGGTTCTGAGCAGAGCAACTTACAATCTTTGACGACACGGTTGGCGCAGTGGTGGAGCGATCGACTGTTGCGCGGCGTGTCGCGGGTTCGGTTCCCGCACGGGTTTGGCCTACAGATAGTTGTTCCGGGTCTGGCTGTTTGTGTATGTGAAATTGTATGTTTGTAAACGCACCCACGATACAGGAGAAATTCCTAGTGTGGGGCAACGTTTTCTTAAAGAAAAAAAAAATCTTCAAAGGTACTGGCACTCCCGCACACCGACGGAATACAGCAAGCTGCTTGGCGGCGACTTCGGCGGGATGGTGCCAGGCGGCTCCTTGCGGAGCCTACCCCCGCTTTTAGTGAGATCGTTCAGACGTACGACAGGCAAGCCTGTGGTGCCCGGGGTGGACCGTGAGAAGGTAGATCCCAAACCACCCCAAAAAGTTTATGTAGTGTACCCGGCGATAATGGCAATAACACATTGTACTGGGATAGGTCCATCATCACTGACAGGACCATTCTTGCCAATAAGCCTGATAAAGTGGTGGTACACCGAATTGAGAAGCGTGCAGTGATTGTAGACATAACCGTTTCGCCTGACGATAACCTCACGAAAGTCGATAAAATTAAACAAATACTACTACTACTTACTATGTTGACTTGGCTCGCGAGGTTGTCAACACGGGATGTGCACTCAGCAATCATTGCACCACGAGCCTCGACTGACACCTCAGGAGTCACCTCGTTAGGCAGCTGGATTAAGGGTTTGATTCAGAAAGCAGTACTTCTGGATTCGGCTCGTATTGTTAGGAGGTTTCTCTCTCTAGAGCCCTAACCGCCGGTAGTTTGGGCCTTGTTAATGATACCGTTGGGCTATGCTACACAAATTCCCAAAAGTTCAGGCGTGTGGGCACTTGGGGCACTCCAACGTGTAGCTCGTGTTCAGAACACTGCACTCAGGCTATAAAACACGACCTACCTGGGAACGCAATCGATTCAGAGCTTATTAGCTCTGAATGTTTTTCTTATGTCTAATATTTAACAATGTATCAAAAAAGTTTAAAAAATTAATAAAAGAAAAACGGGATTACCTTCAACAGTGAGAGACTTCATGATTTTCAGCAAGCGATCCCTTACAAAAGGAACTTCGAATTGTTTTTTCATATCTTGGAGGACCACTGCATACATTTTATTGTATATTTCTAAAAATAAACAAAAGTATATCAGCTTATTAGGAGATTTTAAACAAATTAATAACATGATAATAAAAAAATGCTCGTGAATCTGTAACACTATATAATTTTTTTATCAATTATGTGTCTGTTGCAGCCAATTGGCTTAATCAGCCGTGTAATTGGCGGCCTAAGTGACATCCCGATATTTAATTGAATAGCTAGGCTAATGACTTGGTTCAATATCGTTTAATGACTTGAAACCTAGGAACTTAGGAACCCCAACACGGTTAAGTAAGGATCCCTGCACGCTAAAATAAGTCTAGTCGTCAACGTTTGCTTTGAGGTGGCCATTTACAATATGGCAATGACAAATATAAGCTGTAAATCAACGTTTTATAGAAAATTTTAAGTATTTCACTTGAATAAAGTTCCCAAATTACTATTTTATAATTCATCTCTTCATAAAAATTCCTATCTATGAACGGCCTAAGCTTCTGCCAGCCCATTCATAAAATGGAAAGAAAGGCCACTGATTAAATGGCGCCGTTTAATGAAAAGGCGTTAATAAACGGGTGATTTAGCAAGTTGGCTGCGGCATGTCTACTGAGACTATGTGCAATTATTTTTTTAAGTACTGTTAAACCAACGTTTAACAGTACTTTGCAGTCACTTGAAATATAGGTAGGACAATAGCATGTATTTTTGATCGCACGAGCAAAAAGTCAAAACATTGTTATTTAAACAGTTATATTTAAGTGATTATTAGCGAGAAGAACTATCGCACAAGCAATTGAAATTGATGCCAGGTCTACAATTAAAGTATTAAAACTATTAACTACAAATTAAAACAATTAAAATAGTTTTAACGTCAGCAGTTACATGAAAACGGGCCAAGTGCAAGTTGCGTTCCGAAGTTTAGCTATATTTTGTCTTGTGTTACAAGACGGGTTTACAATCACATTATAAAGGTAACAAATGCACTTAGTTGCAAGACTTTTTCTATGGAGCAACAGAGTCCTTTTTAGCGCGGAACATAAATAAAATACTGTTTTGCAATCTGTATTTGTTTCGCAATGAGACAAAAATAAGCTTTAAATAATTTCTAAATGGCTGTTTTATAACGTCTAACTTTTTGAGTAACCTTCGCAAGTAGATTCGCTTACAGACAGTACAGTTAGCTTGTTGCAATGCTAATACTAAAAATTAGCTTCATTTCGACCGACTAAGGCAATTCAAATATGTACATAGTTTAAACTTTAAATTTGAATTAATTTCGCTACGGCATGAGCATTTCATTTGTTTGTGCGACGACAGAAATTAGATTGCATCCCTATATACGAATATTCAGTTATGCCACTAGGGTACGTGGGGGTCGTTTGACCTTACTGCCCACACGATAAGAAGAAGAAGAAGTTATGTACTGCAAATTTAGCTTACGTAATTCCATATAATAATCAAATGGAGCATGCACTGTGTCTTCATCGGGAACGTAATCAAATAAATTACGTTCTCTCTCTTCTATCAATTTTAATCGCTTCGTTCTTCTTTCTGTTTCTTCCGCTTTCCTCTTCCTACTGTTATCAATCGTTTCCATAGACGTCCCAGGGGTTTCAGGTGTTTCCATTTTTAAATCAGTATGCAATCCAGTATTCCCGCGTGACACTCGAAGGTAATTGCCGGACGGCCGGTTCGCCGGATAGTTTCCTCGCAAGTCGCTGTATTGGGCGAGCGACAGTGACAGAGCTATATCTACAGTCAAGCATTGGAAGAGGACAAACGATGCCTCATGGACCCCTCTAGCGCGGGGTATTTATTGATTGGTGACTGTTAGGTTTCAGCTCTGAACGAATCTAATGGATGTAACTATAGGACATGCAAATGAGATAAGTTGACATAATATGTTTAACGTATATAATTCCTGTAGATTGGGTTATGAAATTGGTTGGATTACTAAAAAAAATATTAAGCAAGTTTTTCTTTTTTGTTTTTATATACAATAATTATTTAATTTGGTCCAGGTCAAAACACATCAATTAGATTTGAAAGAGGAAAATTTGAGCGGTTATTTAGGTTTTTGGATTTTTAAGACAAGATAAAGGGGTGCATGAAAGAAACATCTCCGAGAGGCGTTAATATAAATCGTACTGCGATTCCAATTCGGCGCACCCTGCAGGGCTGCTGCGTGGTGCTCGGAAAACTTTAACATGTTCGGTAATTTTTCAGACTTTGGCTTATATTTTTTAAACGGTGAATTCTACGTAAAATATCAAATCAGTACTTTTTTAAATTCCTAGACAAAATTTGCTAAAGTGCAAATGCAACTTAATTGTTTTATTAGGTACTAGCTGTGCCCGCGACTTCGTTCGCGTGGATGTCGAAAAATATCTGTTGCATAGATAAAATCTACTTTAAGTTAATACCTTGCGTATCCTGATCTCAAAATTAAGAAAATAGGAAGAGGGTAATGCAGGGCACTCTACCATCTCTTCCGGTTGAAATGCCGATTAGCCCGGGTAATCTCCTGGTACATACCTACCTCGAGCTAGGTATCAAAATCAACAAAACCGACTATCGAATGAACGGTGGTAGGTAGTCTTCAAACTACGAAACAAAGAAACTGATGAATAAAGTTGATTCTTAATTTTGTCCAGCCTTAATTTTGTCTCTGGCGAGGCGGCGAGCCTCCTTGCCGGACTGCCGCCATGGGATCTAGAGGCGAGAGCCCTCGCGCTCATTTAAGAATGGCGCGTGGAGGCGCTACGCCGGGGCGAGACTCGTCGAGGCGATCGGCGACGGCGACCTGTCGTGGTCGGCCCTGTTTCAAGCCATGGTCCGGAGCGAGGAGACTTGGGAAGCGGTCACCTCCTTCTGTGAAGCAGTAATGCTAGCGAAGGAGGAAGCCGAACGCGTGAGAGAGAGGGAAACCTCACGCCCCAGCCGCCACAACAGAAGAAGACGCCCCGGGCGTCGGGAGTCGCAGGGCGATTCTCGGCCACCGTAGGCGGGGGCCTGCGGACGGCGAGCATTGGGTGGCTCGCCGTCTGATCACAACCAGGCCCAGGTCAACGGCGCGCTGTGTTTCACGCGCGCCTCAAAGAGCTGTCAGCATTAAAGACGGGGCCCGCTAGGGCCAATTCCTGCCGGGGTTGCGGGATTTATTCGAAAGAGTCACCGCGGCCCTGGAACGCAAAGGGCATTAGGAGGAACACGGATGGGTTTTAGTCAGTAAGAGTCTGACACTCCCTTCTGCTTCACCCAGAGCGGGAGGAGGCATTTGATGATTTCCCATCATTAAAAAAAAAGCAAAAAGAAACAGTTTCTTTGATTTTCCCTGACAATTGCAGATTACTTCTGTAATCTGCAATTGAGAGTCTTTAGCGCTTACAATTCCTGCCGAGAATATAATTTGACATGTTTCTGGTCTCTTGGTATCTACTTGTGAATTTGCAGTGCTCATAAATACAGCCGCGAAAAAAATTCGGCATAATTCTAATCTTCTAGTACTTTTGAATACTAACCGCGCTCAATTCTGGAAATACTTCGATATGTTTCTGGTCTCCTGGTACATAATGAATCTTTAGCGCTCATAATTCCTGCCCGGAAAAAAACTTCCACATTTTTCTGTTGTTTTGGTATTTTTGCATCCCTTACCGCTCATATTTCTAGGGCGGAAATATTCCGAAATGTTTCTGGCCTCCTGATACTAATAAATCTTTAGCATTCACAATCTTAGCCCCAAAAATACTTCGTAATATGGTGGTGTTGTTGTGGTCTCCTGGTACTTTTGAATTCTAACCGGTCAGAATTCCAGCGCCGGAAATATTTTGACATGTTTATGGTCTCCTGGTACTTGTGAATCCTTAGCGCTCAAATTTTAACCAAAGAAATACTTCTTCAATATGTTTCTGGTCTCCTGTCACATGTGAATCTATCGCGTTTACAATTCCAGCCCGGAAAAAACTTCAACATACATGTTTCAGTTCGACGGTTTAAAAAAAAAAACTTAAAATATTCTAGCCCAAAAATACTCTAACATCGTTCTGTTCTCCTGGTACTTGTGAATCTTTAGCGCTCTCAATTTCAGCCCAGGAAATATTACGACATGTTTCTGCTCTCCTGGTACTTGTGAATCTGAAGTACCAAGGTAGCAGAAGCGCTGGGTTTCCACTTCCTCCTCAGTCTCCGTTAAGCCATGCCTTTTACCGGGATAACAAGTAGCCTATGTTTGATTCCAGTATGTGATCTATATGTATGCCAAATTTCATCCAAATCCCTTCAGCCGTTTTTGCGTGATTGAGGCACAAACATACAAACATACAAACTTTCACATCCTACTAATATTATAAACTAGCACTTCGCCCGCGACTTCGTCTGCGTAGACTTTAGAGGTGGTACGCAACTATTTTGTCCCATATTCTCAGTCTCGGAAATTCATCTTCATGATTCTTTATTCTGATAGTTTATGAGTCTTTACTGTCAGTACTTTCAGCTCCGGAACTACTTCGACATGTTTCTGGTATTCTGGTGCTTGTGAATCTTTAGCGCTCAATACTCCTGACCAGAAGAAATTTCGATATGTTTCGGTTCTCCTGGTATTTTTAAATGTAAACCACTCACAATTCACGCTTCGGAAATACTTCAACATGTTTCTGGTATCCTGGTACTTGTGAATTTTTACGCTCATAATTACAGCCCGGAAAAAACCGCTATATGTTTCTGTTCCACCCCCCCCCCCTGGTACTTTTGAATCCTAACCACTCAAAATTCCAGCGCCGGTAACATTAAAACATGTTTCTGGTCTCCTAGTACTTGTGAATCTTAAGCGCTTACAAATCCTGCCGAAAATATAATTTGACATGTTTCTGGTCTCCTGGTGAATCTCTAGCGCTCATAATTACAGCCCCGAAAATACTTGGACATATTTCTAATCTCTTGGTACTTTCAAATCCTAACCGCTCACAATTCCTACCCCGGAAATATTTTGACATGTTTCTGGTCTCCTGGTACATAATGAATCCTCAACGCTCATAATTCCTGCCCGGGAAAAACTTCCACATTTTTCTCTTGTCTTGGTACTTTTGAATCCTTACCGCTAATAATTCCAGCATAGGAAATATTTCGACATGTTTCTGGCCTCCTGATACTTATAAATTTTTAGCATTCACAATTCTAGCCCCGAAAATACTTCAACATATTTCTGGTCTCCTGGTACTTTTGAATTCAAACCGGTCACAATTCCAGTGCCGGAAATATTTCGACATGTTTATGGTCTCCTGGTACTTGTAAATCTTTAGCGCTCATAATTTCAGCCAAAGAAATACTTCAACATGTTTCTGGTCTCCTGTCACATGTGAATCTATAGCGTTTACAATTCTAGCCCGGAAAAAACTCCAACATACATATTTCTGTTCGACGGTTAAAAAAAAAAAAAAAATTCTATCCCAAAAATACTTTAACATCGATCTGTTCTCCTGGTAGGTACTTGTGAATCTGTAGCGCTCCCAATTTCAGCCCTGGAAATACTATGGCATATTTCTGTTCTCCTGGTACTTTTGAATCTGAAGTACTAAGGCAGCAGAAGCGCTGGGTTTCCACTTCCTCCTCAGTCTCCATTAAGCCATACCTTTTACCGGCATCAAAAGTAGCCTATGTTTGATTCCAGTATGTGAACTATATGTGTGCCAAATTTCATCCAAATCCCTTCAGCCATTTTTGCCTGATTGAGGCACAAACATACAAACATACAAACATACAAACATACAAACATACAAACTTTCACATTTATAATATTAGTAGGACTAGCACTTCGCCCGCGACTTCGTCTGCGTAGACTTTAGAGGTGGCGCGCAAATTCTTTGTCCCATATTCTTATTCTCGGAAATTCATCGTTTTTCATAGTTTGTGAGTTTTTACTGTCCGTACTTTCAGCTCCGGAACTACTTCGACATGATTCTGGTTTTAAAGATAGAAAAGAAAGAAAAATGTTTATTTGGGACTCGTACAAGTCATATATCGCGCATATTAAACTTAAGCGCTCATAACTCCAGCCCAGAAAAAACTTCGATATGTTTCGGTTCTCCTGGATTTTTTAAATGCTATCCACTCATAATTCCAGCTTCGGAAATACTTCGACATGTATCTGTTTTCCTTCTTCAATTTTGAATCCTAACCACTCAAAATTCCAGCGCAAGAAACTTTTAATCATTTTTCTGGTCTCCTAGTACTTGTGAATCTATAGCGCATACAATTCCTGCCAAAAATATAATTTGAAATGTTTTGGTCTCCTGGTACTTTTGTAAGTATCTATAGTGCTCATTATTCCAGCCCCGAAAATGCTTCTACATATTTCTGATCTCCTGGTGCTTTTGATTCCTAACTGCTCACAATTCCAACCCTGGAGATACTTCGTCATGTTTGTGGCGTCAATCTATAGCGTTTACAATTCTAGCCCAGAAAAATCTTCAAAATACATATTTCTGTTCGACGGTTAAAAAAATATATATTCTAGCCCAAAAATACTATAACATTGTTCTGTTCTCCTGGTACTTGTGAATCTTTAACGCTCCCAATTTCAGCCCCGGAAATATTACGACATGTTTCTGTTCTCCTGGTACTTGTAAATCTAAAGTACTAAGGCAGCAGAAGCGCTGGGTTTCCACTTCCTCCTCTGTCTCCATTAAGTTATGCCTTTTACCGGGATAAAAAGTAGCCTATGTTTGATTCCAGGATGTGGACTATATGTGTGCCAAATTTCATTCAAATCCGTTCAGCCATTTTTGCCTGATTGAGGCACAAACATACATACATACAAACATACAAACTTTCACATTTATAATATCCTACTAATATTATAAACTAGCACTTCGCCCGCGACTTCGTCTGCGTAGACTTTAGAGGTAGCGCGCAAATTTTTTGTCCCATATTCTCATTCTCGGAAATCCATCTACTTCGACATTTTTCTGGTTTTAAAGATAGAAAAGACACAAAGAAAAATGTTTATTTGGGACTCGCACAAGACATATATCGCACATATATAAACTTTAGCGCTCATAACTCCGCCCAGAAAATACTTTGACATGTTTCTGGTATCCTGGTACTTGTGAATATTTAACGCTCATAATTACAGCCCGGAAAAAACCGCTATATGTTTCTGTTCCCTTCTTCACTTTTAATCCTAACCACTCAAAATTCCAGCGCCGGAAACATTAAAACATTTTTCTGGTCTCCTGGTACTTGTGAATCTATAGCGCTTACAATTCCTACCGAAAGTATAATTTGAAATGTTTCTGGTCTCCTGGTACTTGTGAATCTGTAGCGCTCATTATTCCAGCCCCGAAAATACTTCCACATTTTTTTGTGGTTTTGGTAATTTTGAATTCTTATCGCTCATATATATCTAGCGCGGAAATATTTTGACATGTTTCATGCTTATTGGTAATTGTGAAACTTTAGCATACACAATCCTAGCCACGATAATACTTCGATTTTATTTTGGTCTCCTGGTACCTTTGAATCCTAGCCGCTCACGTTTCCAGCGCCGGAAATATTTCGACATGTTTCTGGTCTCCTGGTACTTGTGAATCTTCAGCGCTCACAATTTCGGTCAAAAAATACTTTCACATGTTTCTAGTCTCCTGTTACTTTGTATCTATAGCATTTACAATTCCAGCCCGGAAAAAACATCGACATACATATTTCTGTTTGACTGTTAAAAAACAAAACAAAACTATTCTAGCTCAAAAATACTTTTACATCGTTCTGTTCTCCTGGTACTTGTGAATCTGTAGCGCTCCTTATTACAGCCCCGAAGATACTTCTAAATGTATCTGATCACCTGGTGCTTTAGAATCCTAACTGCTCAAAATTCCAATCCTGGAATAATGAATCTTTAAGGCTCATAATGCCTGCCCGGGAAAACTTCCACATTTTTCTGTTGTTTTGGTAATTTTGAATTCTTACCGCTCATATATCTAGCGCGGAAATATTTTGACAGGTTTATGGTCTCCTGGTACTTGTGAATCTTTAGCGCTCCTAATTTCAGCCAAAGAAAAACTTCTTCAAAATGTTTATGGTCTCCTGTCACATATGAATCTATAGCATTTACAATTCCAACCCGGAAAAAACTTCAAAATACATATTTCTTTTCGACCGTTAAAAAAAAAACAAAAAATATTCTAGCCTAAAAATACTTTGACATCGTTCTATTCTCCTGGTACTTGTAAATCTTTAGCGCTCCCAATTTCAGCCCCGGAAATATTATGACACATTTCTGTTTTCATCGAAATCCCTTCAGCCATTTTTGCCTGATTGAGGCACAAACATACAAACATTCACATTTATAATATTAGTAGGATTGTGAAACTTTAGCATACACAATCCTAGCCACGATAATACTTCGATTTTATTTTGGTCTCCTGGTACCTTTGAATCCTAGCCGCTCACGTTTCCAGCGCCGGAAATATTTCGACATGTTTCTGGTCTCCTGGTACTTGTGAATCTTCAGCGCTCACAATTTCGGTCAAAAAATACTTTCACATGTTTCTAGTCTCCTGTTACTTTGTATCTATAGCATTTACAATTCCAGCCCGGAAAAAACATCGACATACATATTTCTGTTTGACTGTTAAAAAACAAAACAAAACTATTCTAGCTCAAAAATACTTTTACATCGTTCTGTTCTCCTGGTACTTGTGAATCTGTAGCGCTCCTTATTACAGCCCCGAAGATACTTCTTAATGTATCTGATCACCTGGTGCTTTAGAATACTAACTGCTCAAAATTCCAATCCTGGAATAATGAATCTTTAAGGCTCATAATGCCTGCCCGGGAAAACTTCCACATTTTTCTGTTGTTTTGGTAATTTTGAATTCTTACCGCTCATATATCTAGCGCGGAAATATTTTGTCATGTTGCTGGCCTCCTGGTACTTTTGAATTCTAACCGGTTACAATTCCAGTGTCGGAAATAATTTGACAGGTTTATGGTCTCCTGGTACTTGTAAATCTTTAGCGCTCCCAATTTCAGCCCCGGAAATATTATGACTCATTTCTGTTCTCCTGGTACTTGTGAATCTGAAGTACTAAGACAGCAGAAGCGCTGGGTTTCCACTTCCTCCTCAATCTCCATTAAGCCATGCCTTTTACCGGGATAAAAAGTAGCCTATGTTTGATTCCAGTATGTGAACTATATGTGTGCCAAATTTCATCGAAATCCCTTCAGCCATTTTTGCCTGATTGAGGCACAAACATACAAACATACAAACATACAAACAGACAAACATACAAACATACAAACATTCACATCCTACTAATGAGGATGCTGACCAGGAATGCGCGGCTGCTGCATGCGTGGTCAGGATACCCGTAGAAGCCGTGGGTACTGGCTGGCTGTATGACTCGCTGCTCGAGAGCTTGAGGTTACGATGAGGAGAAGTGATGATGAAGTCACGCACCTCGCATTTTTACTGTCCGTACTTTCAGTCCCGGAACTACTTCGACATGTTTCTGGTCTCCTGGTACTTGTGAATCTGTAGCGCTCATTATTCCAGCCCCGAAAATACTTCTGCATGTTTCTGGTCTCCTGGTACATAATGAATCTTTAGCGCTCATAATTCCTGCCCGGGTAAAACTTCCACATTTTTCTTTTGTTTTGGTTATTTTAAATCCTTTCTGTTCATATATCTAGCGCAGAAATATTTTGACATGTTTCAGGCTTCCTGGTAATTGTAAAACTTTAACATACACAATCCTAGCCACGGAAATACTTTGACATGGTTTTGGTCTCCTGGTATCTTTGAATCCTAGCCGCTCACAATTCCAGCGCCGGAAATATTTCGACATGTTTGTGGTAGCGCTCACAATTTCGGCCAAAAAAATACTTTCACATGTTTCTAGTCTCCTGTTACTTGTGGATCTGTAGCATTAACTATTCCAGCCCGGTATAAACATCGACATATATACTTCTGTTTGACTGTAAAAAATTAAACAAAAAAAAATTCTAGCCCAAAAATACTTTAACATCGTTCTGTTCTCCTGGTACTTGTGAATCTATAGCGCTCATTATTCCAGCCCCAAAAATACTTCTACATGTGTCTGATCTCCTGGTGCTTTTGAATTCTAACTGCTCACATTTCCAACCCTGGACATACTTCGACATATTTCTGGTCTCCTGGTACATAATGATTCTTTAGCGCTCATAATTCCTGCCCGGAAAAACTTCCACATTTCTATGTTGTTTTGGTACTTTTGAATCCTTACCGCTCATATTTCTAGTGTGGAAATATTTCGACAAATTTCTGGCTTCCTGGTACTAATGAATCTTCAGCATTCACAATCCTAGCTCCGAAAATACTTCGACATATTTTTTATCTCCTGGTACTTTTGAATTCTAACCGGTCACAATTCCAGAGCCGGAAAAATTTTGACATGTTTATGCTCTCCTGGTACTTGTGAATCTTTAGCGCTCATTATATCAGCCAAAGAAATACTTCAACATGTTTCTGTTCACCTGTCACATGTGAATAGCAAAAAAATTGGTAATTGTGAAACTTTAGCATACACAATCCTAGCCACGATAATACTTCGATTTTATTTTGGTCTCCTGGTACCTTTGAATCCTAGCCGCTCACGTTTCCAGCGCCGGAAATATTTCGACATGTTTCTGGTCTCCTGGTACTTGTGAATCTTCAGCGCTCACAATTTCGGTCAAAAAATACTTTCACATGTTTCTAGTCTCCTGTTACTTTGTATCTATAGCATTTACAATTCCAGCCCGGAAAAAACATCGACATACATATTTCTGTTTGACTGTTAAAAAACAAAACAAAACTATTCTAGCTCAAAAATACTTTTACATCGTTCTGTTCTCCTGGTACTTGTGAATCTGTAGCGCTCCTTATTACAGCCCCGAAGATACTTCTAAATGTATCTGATCACCTGGTGCTTTAGAATCCTAACTGCTCAAAATTCCAATCCTGGAATAATGAATCTTTAAGGCTCATAATGCCTGCCCGGGAAAACTTCCACATTTTTCTGTTGTTTTGGTAATTTTGAATTCTTACCGCTCATATATCTAGCGCGGAAATATTTTGACATGTTGCTGGCCTCCTGGTACTTTTGAATTCTAACCGGTTACAATTCCAGTGTCGGAAATAATTTGACAGGTTTATGGTCTCCTGGTACTTGTGAATCTTTAGCGCTCCTTATTTCAGCCAAAGAAAATCTTCTTCAAAATGTTTATGGTCTCCTGTCACATATGAATCTATAGCATTTACAATTCCAACCCGGAAAAAACTTCAAAATACATAATTATTTCTTTTCGACCGTTAAAAAAAAAACAAAAAATATTCTAGCCTAAAAATACTTTGACATCGTTCTATTCTCCTGATACTTGTAAATCTTTAGCGCTCCCAATTTCAGCCCCGGAAATATTATGACACATTTCTGTTCTCCTGGTACTTGTGAATCTGAAGTACTAAGTCAGCAGAAGCGCTGGGTTTCCACTTCCTCCTCAGTCTCCATTAAGCCATGCCTTTTACCGGGATAAAAAGTAGCCTATGTTTGATTCCAGTATGTGGACTATATGTGTGCCAAATTTCATCCAAATCCCTTCAGCCATTTTTGCGTGATTGAGGCACAAACAAACAAACATACAAACATACAAACATACAAACATACAAACTTTCACATTTATAATATTAGTAGGATGTGAATGTTTGTATGTTTGTATGTTTGTATATTTGTATGTTTGTATGTTTGTATGTTTGTATGTTTGTATGTTTGTATGTTTGTGCCTCAATCAGGCGAAAATGGCTGAACGGATTTGGATGAAATTTGGCACACATATAGTTCACATCCTGGAATCAAACATAGGCTACTTTTTATCCCGGTAAAAGGCAACGCTTAACGAAGACTGAGGAGGAAGTGGAAACCCAGCGCTTCTGCTGCCTTAGTACTACTGATTCACAAGTACCAGGAGAACAGAAACATGTTGAAGTATTTCTTTGGCTGAAATTATGAGCGCTAAAGATTCACAAGTACCAGGAGACCATAAACATGTCGAAAGTTTTCCGGCGCTGGAATTGTGACCGGTTAGAATTCAAAAGTACCAGGAGATTAGAAACATGTCGAGGTATTTTCGGAGCTAGGATTGTGAATGCTAAACATTCATTAGTACCAGGAGGCCAAAAATTTGTCGAAATATTTCCGCACTATAAATATGAGCGGTAAGGATTCAAAAGTGCCAAAACAACATAGAAATGTGAAAGTTTTTCCGGGCAGGAATTATGAGCACTAAAGATTCATTATGTACCAGGGGACCAGAAATATGTCGAAGTATTTCCAGGATTGGAATTGTGAGCAGTTAGGATTCAAAAGCATCAGGAGATCAGATACATGTAGAAGTATTTTTGGGGCTGGAATAATGAGCGCTACAGATTCACAAGTACCAGGAGAACAGAACGTTGTAAAAGTATTTTTGAGCTAGAACATTTTTTGTTTTTTTTTAACAGTCAAGTAGAACTATGTATGTCGATGTTTTTTCCGGGCTGTAATTCTAAATGCTATTGGCTCACAAGTACCAGGAGACTAGAAACATGTCAAAGTTTTTTTTTGGCCGAAATTGTGAGCGCTAAAGATTCACAAGTACCTGGAGACCAGAAACATGTCGAAATATTTCCGGCACTGGAATCGTGAGCGGCTAGGATTCAAAGGTATCACGAGAACAGAAAACTGTTGAAGTATTTTCCGGCCTGGAATTATGAGCGCTAAAGATTCATTATGTACCAGGAGACTGAAAACATGTCGAAGTATTTTCGTGGCTAAGATTGTGAATGCAAAAAAATTCAAAAGGACCAGGAGACAAGAAACATGTCGAAATATTTCCGGAGCAAAATTTATGAGCGGTAAGGATTTCAAAAGTACCAGAACAACAGAAAAATGTGGAGTTTTTTTCCGGGCAGGAATTATGAGCGTAAAAGATTCATTAGGTAGAAATATGTGCGGTACGGATTTAAAAGTAACCAAATCAACATAAAAATGTGGAAGGTTTTCCCGGGCAGGAATTATGAGCGCTACAGATTCACAAGTACCAGGAGAACAGAACGATGTTAAAGTATTTTTGGGCTAGAATAATTTTTGTTTTTTTTTTTAACCGTCAAAGAGAAATATTATGTCGATGTTTTTTACGGGCTGGAATTTTAAATGCTATAGATTTACAAGTAACAGGAGACTAGAAACATGTCCAAGTATTTTTTTGGCCGAAATTGTGAGCGCTAAAGATTCACAAGTACCAGGAGACGAGAAACATGGTCAAAATATTTCCGGCGCTAGAATCGATAGTGGCTAGGATTCATAGGTGTCAGGAGAATAGAAAAATGTCGAAGTATTTTTGAAGCTGGAATTGTGAGTGGTTAGCATTTAAAATTACCAGGAGAACCGAAACATAACGTCTTTTCTGGGCTGGAGTTATGAGCGCTAGATTCACAAGTACCAGAATACCAGAAACATGTCCAAGTAGATCCGGAGCTGAAAGTAGAGACAGTAAAGAATCACAAACTATAAGAATAAAGAATCATGAAGATGAATTTCCGAGGATGAGAATATGCGACAAAGAAGTTGCGCGCAACCTCTAAAGTCTACGCAGACGAAGTCGCGGGCGAGGTGCTAGTTTATAATATTAGTAGGATACCGCGACTTCGCTCGCCGTGTTGATCGGAAGCTGATCCGAATATAGTTGGGAAAAGGTTAAGCATATATTAGAAAAGACAGACAATACCATTTGGCCCCAATTGGGGCTGACGGTCCTTGAGAGAGTAACTCTGCCCTTTTATGTCCTTTTCGTTGAATGGCGGCCTAAATGATCCCCAATGCGCAAATGTGTCAAAGTGGCGAATGGGTCTGTCATGTGACAATATTTAATTAACAGGATGGCAGATGCTTAGGCCGTCTATGAATAGGGTAGGTAAATGTGTGACGAAAATATAATTATGAAATTATTTATTTTTTGGGAATCCTAAATTCTATTAAATGCCGGGATGTCACTTAGACCGTCTCTCTAGTGGATAAACGTTTGTAATCTGTGCCCAGTTTTGCCAACTGTAGATTAAGTGTTTTTCGCAAATCATTTCAGTTTTTTACCATGAAGCATCATCTGCCTAGCCTTTTCCCAGCTATATTGGAGTCAGCTTCCAGTCAAACGGGATTGGAGCGGCTGCCTACCAGTCCTGTACAACCCTACAATACTGGGTAACACGATACTTCTTGGCAAGACTGTAGGTGTCAGATTTGTCGGCTTCTGTCAATCCGTAAAGACTGCCTGAGATCTCTTCTCGGTAGGTATGTTAAACTGGTCACCCATCCACAGACTGACCTTGGCAAGCGTTGCTTAACCTTGAAGATCGACCCGGCCGGCTATTATATTCCGTGGTACGTAGGAATCTCGGTATGTTAAAATGGTCACCCATCCACAGACTGACCTTGGCAAGCGTTGCTTAACCTTGAAGATCGACCCGGGCGGCTATTATATTCCGTGGTACGTAGGAATCTAGGTAGGTTAAAATGGTCACCCATCCACAGATTGACCTTGGCAAGCGTTGCTTAACCTTGAAGATCGACCCGGGCAGCTATTATATTCCGTGGTACGTAGGAATCTAGGTAGGTTAAAATGGTCACCCATCCACAGATTGACCTTGGCAAGCGTTGCTTAACCTTGAAGATCGACCCGGGCAGCTATTATAATCCGTGGTACGTAGGAATCTCGGTATGTTAAAATGGCCACCCATGCACAGATTGACCTTGGCAAGCGTTGCTTAACCTTGAAGATCGACCCGGGCAGCTATTATAATCCGTGGTACGTAGGAATCTCGGTATGTTAAAATGGTCACCCATCCACAGATTGACCTTGGCAAGCGTTGCTTAACCTTGAAGATCGACCCGGGCAGCTATTATATTTCGTGGTACGTAGGAATCTCGGTATGTTAAAATGGCCACCCATCCACAGACTGTCGTTTTTACGTGAAGCGGCTGCCTACCAGACTTCCACAACCCATTAACTGGGTAACACGGTAGTTCTTGGCAAGACTGGAGCCAGATTTACTGGCTTCTGACAATCCGTAACGACTGCCAAAGATCTTCAAATGATTTAGTCATTTGAAGATCTTTGGCAGTAGTTATTTTTTTTTCCTTTGGTATTAAGAGTTTCACAAATAATATACGCATTCATTCATGAAACAGTTCTAAACTGTTACTATTTAATTATCTCAATAGATGGCGGTGCGTGTATGTGCTTCACGTAATGAAACTTTAAACGAAACCTTTAAATACAAATATCTTTTGATAGAGTGAACCGATTGCGATGAAACAAAAACTAACTATACCTCCAGTTACGTACAATTTTAATGCGTGAAATTTATCTACGTTATCTCTGTACTTTTTACGTGATGCCTGCACATCCAATCAGATAAACAGACAAACAGACAAAAATTCCAAAAATGAGGGAAATGGGTTCTGTAAGTTACCCTTTATCTCCCTAGCTATTTTTTAATTTTTTATTTTGAATGTACAAAAACAACTCTTCAACAGATTTATTATATGTATATATATATTATATGTATATATATAGATATATAGATATAGATTGAGATATAGCACACGAGCTTCTGCCAGCGGCTTTGCCCGCGTGATCCCTAGGGAAAATACTCCCGGGATATATATATCCATGCCTATGTGTTATTTCAGACCATAATCTATCTCTGTGGCAAGTTTTATGAAGATCCTTTCAGGCGTTCTGACGTGAAAGAGTTACAAACATCCATCCTCACATACTTTCGCATTTATAATATTAAGTAGGATCAAACATGAATGATGATGCGTACCGGAAGACGCAACGGAAGCCCTCCCACAAGGTGGACCGATGACCCGGTGAAGGTCGCGGATAGCCGATGGATGCGAGATGCACAGGTCCGGCCGTTAAGGTCCGCCCCAAGCGTTGCTACTTGGGGGAGGCCTATGTCCGCAGTGGACGTCTTTCCGCTGATATGATGATGATGATCAAACAAGAACTGTTTCCCAAAAACACGAAATTGTAGTTTAAAAATGCCCCGCAAATTGCAGGACTTTATAAAAGGATATGATAGCTCAGTAGAAAATGTTTCTTGTCATATAAAATGAAATCGAGTACAATTTAAAAAAGAAACCTATAAATTTATCAATCTTAAATATTACACATATTTTGGTTATATATGTGTGTGTAGTGTTCATATATGGAGGAACGTTAAGGGAAATGATTTACGTTACGTGATGACGGGACCTCGGCTGACTTGTGCAACAGAAATACACTGCACAATGTAAATTAGTAGGAATTTTCAATTATTTATCGAAGAGAATGACAATCCAACGACGGGAAGACCCAATGCTCAATATCCTTAAGAAACTTGCCGCTGGAAAGAGCTTTTCTAGAAGAACATTTTTTATTTATTCGATTTTTGTAAATTATGAATTCGTTTGAGTTAAGGAATAAAATTAAACCTGGCCGGATAAATAAGTTAAGGATTTGTAAGCTTTAAGAAGCACTTTTGCTATCTTCTTTTTCTTCTCATCGTGAGGGTAGTAGTAAGGTCTAAACGACCCCACACACCCTAGTGTCAGAGATTCTAAACCGCCTCAAGGACCTCTGACATGGTTTATTTGTCGACCGCCATTTGACGGCCGGGACCACCGGCTTATACGTGCCTTCCGAAGCACGGAATCATCTTTTTATCAGACAATCAGGTGATTCAAGCCTGCAATGTCCTAGCCAAATTGGAAACAACTTTACAAAGTATGCTTCCCGTGAAAATCGAACCCACGACCATCGGTTCACAAGGCAAACGCCTGAACCACTCGACCACGGAGGCAGTTAACTTTTGCTATAAAAATAACTATTTCTAATTTTAAGTCCGTTTGGAGATAATGACCTTAAGGCTTGTATACATGCCAATGACCTTGTGAAACGGAGCTAACTACTCCTCTACGCGCCACTCCGCTACCCGCATTTTTAATTTATTATAAAAAAACACATGTTTTAAAAAAGTAACAAAACCAAATTATTTTCGTTTGTATTGCAAAGCAGTAGATATTTTTTAGACTTTTGTTAAATAATGGAGTAAAACGGTCGGACTCGCATGCAACAGACATACAGACACGCCCCTCGGGTGTCTGTATGCCTGTTGCATCCTATAAGTGTTCCGTTTCTTACGAAACAATATATCTGAGGGCACACATCACCGGCTATCCAAGCCCGCACTAATAGTAAACACATTTATGATTGAAGGTTTTTCGAAAAAAAAAATACTGATCTTTTATCCCAACAATGCCAAACAACAAATTCTGACGTCGTATATGTCCAAGAAACACACATACCTAGTATGAACAGATGATAGTGCTGATACACCACACGCACAATATGGCAGTACTACCTCTATAGTCGTAAACCTAGTCATCACCGTGAAATCTGTAGTCTCAAATAATGAAAACTCCATAGAAGTTCTTATCGTGGACATAGAAACTTGCACGATCACCTCAGTCTACAAACCCCCAATATTCCTTTCGAGTTCCAGAAAACTGTTGAAAAACAAGCTGTAAAAGTTGGTAACTTTTTCAGACACAGCATATCCTGGAGGTACCGCAAAACTACAGCTGATGAAAATTCCGTCGTAACAACCTAGAACCTCTAATCTTTGTGAGCAATGATATCTAAACCCTATTTTCAAAACTTGTTTGTCAGCCTATCCTAAACATAAGATTCTCTTTAGTCCTAGGTTTTATAAAGGCCAGCTAAAACAAACATTTCGTTGATGCAAAATTGAATGAAAAAGAATCCACACCTTAAAATTACGAAACATTTGTTAAGTTAATTAAATTAAATTGAAATTTATTAAAATAATAAGTTCACAAAAAGTGTACAAATGGTTCAGTAATATATATTAATCTGGACATAAACTATGGTATAACAAATATGAGATTACAGTTAAAAATAGAATTCAGAAGGTAATGTAGTGTGTTGCCTGATCTAGGTTTAATTAAACCTGTGTCTCAGCCATCTTTATACGACAGTACTTGTTAAGTAGTACAGTCATTAAATTAAATTAATATATATTTTTTTTTATATCTAAGCAGAAATAATATTTTGCGTAACCTTATTATAAACTAGGTTATGGGATATATTTATATCTATAAATCAAATTATTATAAAATAAAATTAGGTTTTTAATACTTAAGTCCAGCACCTCTAGTAGTTTTCTGTGTCTGAGTAATTTAGTTTGCTAAATAATCTGAAAACATTATATTACTCTTATTGTACCTTACATTATATACCTTAAGCAATTTGTTAAATTTATTATAAAAGAAAGGTTCCATATATAGATAAAATAAGTAAGTTAAGTATGAAGGTTCGTGCAAACTAGATCCTTTCTTCTCGTGTCTGAAGGTACTGGTAAAAAATCTAGCTCAGTATGTTGCAGTAAAACTATACTTAAAACAAAAAGTTTTCGAACTGTTAGCACCTTGCATGTCATATAAATCTTGTGTGTGGGAAATGTAAATGGGCGACGGGTGGCGACTTTTAGAATTGCTCTTTGAGCAGGTTCTAGCACTAGTAAGATTAATTTTGTGGCACCACCCCAAGAAGTTATGCAGTATGTAAGAATAGATTGACACAAAGCCAAGGAAACCTGTTTAATTAATTTAACCCGTGAGGCATCGAACAAGCAAGACAATTGAAAGTCAATACCATTTAGCCCTAATTGGGGCTTACGGTCCTTTAGAGTTAAGTCGGCTACATCCCGTAAATTCTTAACAATATATATTAAATTTTACGCACTCTAGTGCTTAATAAACTGATGCGTTTACGGAAGTTTATGTGTTGATATTATTTGGACTGTGTCATGTCAATGCATACTCAGAGGCACCTTATATGTGAAAATCCTTAACCTCCCAATCCTCCTTAAGTATGAAGACCAAAAACGACCCCTTCGGTCGTTGTCGTACATAAGAGATCTTTATACTGTTTTTGGAGTTTTAGAGGACACATTATATCTCACCTGTTGGTAAGCGATGATGTGATCGAAGATGGAGTACGTGTAGCGGCATCAATACCGCCACAAGAAAAACCAAGAGAACAAATCTACATCGCAACAAAAAGAACCGCGACGCCGCCTATCGCAGCGAACTACTACATTGACCGCAAGGCACAACAACCGTCTGGTCGGAGGATCCTCCCATTGACAATGGAGGTTTGCGGGACTTTACTCTCTGTACCGCATACCTCAACAAAGAACGTCAGCGCAGCCTTCGTGCAACTACTTCAGCGTAACTTCACCATCACTTCTCCTCATCGTGACCTCATGCTCTCGAGCAGCGAGTCATACAGCCAGCCAATACCCACGGCTTCTACGGGTATCCTGACTACCAGCATGCAGCAGCCGCGCATTCCTGGTCAGCATCCTCAGCCTCTACCCTGAACCTCATCAGCGACCTTGGCAAGCACACTGCACCTTCGGCCAGTCACATGAAGAGCCATGAAGAACCTCTCCTGGTCAACCCCAGCAGTCACGTCACTACGACGCACAGCACCGCTCCGACTCACTGGAGCCAGCAGCAGCACCACTCCGACTCACTGGAGCCTGCAGCATCATCCCGACTCACTGGGATCTCGTCACCCCGACTCACTGGGGCACTGCAGACAGTTCCGACTCACCGAGAACTCTGCGACTTCCGGTTCCGACTCACTGGAACCAACCTTCCACTGGCCTGGCAAGCATGTCAAGATGTATGGACGACTCATCCACTATCGAACTCCGGTCTCCGGAGGGGAGTGATGTAGCGGCATCAATACCGCCACAAGAAAAACCAAGAGCAAATCTACATCGCAACAAAAAGAACCGCGACGCTATCGTCTGTGTTTCCGGATAGCTACAACCACCCACTTTTCCAGTCTCAAACGAAAGGCGAAATAGGCGTGTCAGGATTGGAGACAACTCAGGCGCACAAGTCCTCAAAACTATTGCCGGTATCCCGTCGGGGCCACTAGCCTTATTTTCGTCTAGATTACGCAGTACCCGAAAAACGTCCTTCTGATGAATGCAAATATTCGACATACTCGACTCGCATCCATCAGGAGAAGCAGGGGGCTTCGAGCCACCAGGATCCAGACGCGACGACTCCGCAAACATAGAAGCAAACAAGTTTGCTTTCTCCTCAGCGGACAGGGCCAGCGACCCATTGGGTCTCAGCAGTGGTGGTAGTGAAGGGCGGCAGAAGTTCGATTCGACTGACTTAGCCAGCCAAAAAACTTTACTACCTGCTGGGTATAAAGCAAGTTTGTTCCCTATTCGGCTAATGTGGTCAAACCGAGCTCTCCGCAACATCTTCTCGCAGAACTTGACAGCCCTGTTAAAGGCTCTCTTCTTCTGACTCACGTCATTTGCTTTGCGCGCACGGGCGTCGACCCATGCTAGGTACGCCGCATGTTTTATCGCATTAGCGCGATTGCACAGGGTACCAAACCATGGGCGAGGTTCGCCAGACATTGCTATGTCTGAGAATGGAATGTAGTACTCCATTCTCTTCTGCAACACTTCCTTCACGGCGTCAGCGCACGACGAAGCATCAGTTGAATGAAAGCAAGTAGGCTGCCAAGGGTAACATGCGAAAAATTATCGTATGCCATCCCAATCTGCTGACCTGTATCGCCATACCCGCCGAGTGCCTCTGCGGCTAGGATCGGGCGGGGAGTAGACGGACACAGACTTCACCAGACAATGGTCGGAACTACCCAGTGGGGAAGAAATCAACACCGAATAGCGGTCTGGACCTGTTGTCAGCAGAAGGTCCAAGCAATTGGCTGTGTGCGAATCAACATCCGTCACCCTCGTTGCCCCCTGGACCAGTTGGGTGAGATTTAACGCAAGCGCTAACTTTCGCGCCTCTCGTCCAGCATGGTCTGTGTGCTGGTATGGGAAAAGCCACTCCTGATGGTGGGCGTTGAAGTCCCACAGCAACACCAATTGGGCAGAAGGGTACCGCTGCTGAGCCGCATCCGCCGCCTCACTGAGGTGCTGTATTAGCCCAGTTGCCTCCATCATATTGTCACCTCATAGACACAGGCGTAAATAATTTTATCCAGACCGGTGTCCACTAAAGTTCATAGCGTTGAGAACCTGGAGTTCTCAAGATTGCGGAGACGCCGATAGCAGATGACGTCCCAGGCGTACATACATACGCCCGCGCGTGGACTGAAGTGGTGCTCCGGGGTAAACCCTGGGTAAGTAAGATACGACACGTTTGAGGGACATCCGATCTGTGTCTCCGACAGGAATAAGAGCGCTGGTTTCTCAGTCTCTAGGTGGTGATGGACTGCGGCGAGATTTGAGTGCAGACCTCGGATGTTAGAGAGGTGCACTTTGTGTGAGAGGGAGTGCTGCCGCTGTACAGCTTTTCTCTTAATTTTCCTGCTTATATTGAGTGAGTAAGGTAGAGGAGAAAGAAGTGAAATGAGGTTCCATTCTGCTAACCCTCAGTCAGGCACGCTCTGACAGGATGACATCATTGGGGGACTGCGGGGACGCCCGAGCCCCCCCGGAAATGTCCATCGGGCCCTCTCGTCTGGTCGCCAACCAGCACGATGGTGCATTCCGGGATTTTTCGACAGTTGGCGGGGCAACGTAAAAGCTATCGCAGAGCGCGCAGGCAACTTAATAAGCTTAAAAAACGTAAGGTTATCGGGGACCCCCTTATTCTTGCTTTAAGTACTTTTAGAGTTGCCAAGTCGCGCTACAGAGCATCGGTTGAAAAATCTAAGGGTAATTTACTCCGGAAAATTGTTGATAAACTTGATAAGGAGGGTCCGTGGTCTCCTTTGTACCACGAGTTCAAGGCTAATAGATCTGTCGACCTTGCGTACGTGCAGAACATTAAAGTAAATAATAAACATGCCAGAAACAACTGATGTTTTGCTTAATTCTCTAATACCAGACGATTCATCAGTAAATGATAATGAATACCATCAACAGATTAGAGCGTGGGCCGCGGTGTCACCTGAGTCACCGGAGTCAGACCTTCCATCCACTGACGAATTCATAAACGTTGTCAAGAGACTACCTCTCAAAAAATCATTCGGTGAAGATAAAATATCTAATAGAATGATTATAGAAGCGTGTAAAACAGCGGGCGACGCGATCTTATCCGTATATAACCGATGCATTGCAGAAGGTATTTTTCCTCGAATATGGCGACAAGGCTTTATACGCATTATTCCGAAGAGTGGCGATAAGCCCCCGGATGACCCAAAGTCCTACCGGCCCATAATACTACTTCCATCTTTGGGGAAACTCTTAGAGCGACTAATCGTTCCGCGCTTGCTACCGAATGGACCTAAATTTCATATTAATCAGTTTGGTTTCACTATTGGTAAATCCACAGTCGACGCGGCTCTCTCTGTCCGTAAAATTGTTAACTTATCGGAACATAAATACGTGGTTGGAATCTTTCTCGACATATCTGGCGCTTTTGATAATGCATGGTGGCCGATGCTACTACTTAAAATGAAAACCCGTGGTTGCTACAAAAATATCTATAATCTGATTCTTTCGTATTTTCTAAACGGCTCCGCAAAACTCAAACTTGGACATCATTCCATTTCTAAGTCTCTAACCATGGGATGTCCTCAGGGCTCAGTTATCGGTCCATATGTATGGAATTTTGGCTATGATGATTTCCTCGCGCTTCCGCTCCCATGCGGCTGTTCATTAACCGGTTACGCAGACGATGGCTTACTGCTCATTGAGGCAAGCACTCGGGCGGGACTCGAGAACTTGGCTGACACATGTCTACGTTTAATATCACAGTGGGGCGATCGAAACCGTCTGACCTTTGCACCGCATAAAACCTGTCAACTTATTTTAAAAGGGAACCTAAAATCCTGGCCTAGTATTAAATTTAATAACGTACCCGTTAAAAGAAAAGAATCCGTGTGCTACCTCGGTATGCTACTAGAAAGGAACTTTTCATTTATTGATCATATAAAAACAGTAGGTGAAAAAGCAAAAAAGAAATTCTACGCCTTGACGAGAATATCCAAAGCTACTTGGGGTCTCTCATTTCAAACCTTAAAAACTATCTATGGGGCTACTTACTTGGGTTGTATGTGCTACGGGGCACCTGTCTGGGCTGACAGGGCCACCATAGGGGCGGTACGCCGTTAATTGCTGCAAAGCCAGCGTTTGGCTTTGATATTCTTATGCAAGGCGTATGGGACGGTTAGTACTGAAGCCTTACCGGTGCTGGCGGGTGTTCTCCCAGTCGATCTAGAGGTGCAGCGGCGTGCAGCAATGTACTACTACGCTAGAAAGATCACGGACCCAGAGTTTTTACCGCAACGCGACCGTGATAAGATCTGTAGATTACTAAAACCCCAGACTGACGTCTGGGAGGAACTTTATCCGAATGGCAATGTAGGTGGGAAAATTCCATTAAAGGCCGACACCTCCACCAGTTTTTTCCATCCGTTCGTGAGTGGCTGGATAGGACATGGCTGGAGGTGGATCATTGTGTTGCCCAATTTCTCACAGGTCATGGCAACTTTAAGAGTAAATTATTTTCCTTTAGGCTTGTGGCCTCGCCTTTATGTCAATGTTCTACAGCCGACTATGAATATGAACAATCCGCACACCACATCTTATGGGAGTGTATTCTTTGGCAAACTGAACGCAATATTATGTTAGATAGTATTCAGGTTACATCTGGAGTTGTTTACTACACGGACCTTGTAGAAACCAGAACAAATTTCCGTGCTTTCAGGCGATTTTGCCATACCTATTACTGGAATCAAAAGTAGCTCACAATTTAGGACCCATTAGTTTTTAATTAATATATAATCCGTGGTGCTTGACAACTGGGCTTAACCCAGTTGTATACGTCCCTTGGTGCCTATTGGCCTAGCTCTATTCTGTCTCCTGCTTGAAAAGGAGGGAAGTGGAAATTATACATATATTTATTTTCCTACTCCTCCGCTGTACTTTTCTGATTAAATTCGTTGCAGGATCCAAGACAGTTAAATCGTTTCTCCGGGACTCGTCGGGCTTCATTGGCTCGGCGTTTTTCTGGTGGTCGCCACTGTTGATTTTGGCTTTCTGGAGTTGCAGTGGTTGAATGTGTGGCGGGCTTGTCCCAAAAAAAAAAAGAAATTGGCGGGGCAGCCTTTCATGTGTGACTAGCACACTACTTGGGCCTCCAACTACCTGCGGTTGGCCAGCGGCGCACCGTGCCTCGGATCCCGCTACCCTCCACGACTAGTCTCCCGATACGCCCATATCAACGCGAGCCTGGTCTGCCTATATTGGAACAACTATTTCGACCCAACTCCTCTGAATTGGCTACAGTGAGCATCGTACCGGAACGCGGCTAGGCCACTTGGCGGTACGTCTTTGCCCAGTGGGTGGTCGCAAGCCATCGGCCGAAACCTACCACCAGTTAGTGTCACCTGGTTAGCACCACCCGAGGACCACGTCTAGGGACTAGCAATGGGTATACTCCTACGGACGCGGGTGACTCGGCCCCCCAAACTCGGCTCCTCACGTTCTTTAATAAATGCTTGGAAACCTCTTACATTCCCATAGAGAAGGACTAAAATCATAGCGCTATCAAAACCGGGAAAGCCTTCTAGCGATCTCAAGAACTATCGTCCAATATACTTTCCCTGCCATACTTATAAGTGGTTTGATAGGTTATTATTGAATCGCCTTACTGAAGCAGTTGAACCTAAGCTTATTCCGAGCAGGCAGGCTTTAGACCCGGTAATTCATATTCCAGCCAAGTCCTTTGATTAACCCAGTACATAGAAGATGGGTACGAGGCCAATAATCACTGGTGTCGTATTTGGGGACCTGTCAGCGGCATACGATACCATTAATATTAAAATGCTTCTTGCCGAAGTCAGCACCCTAACCAACGATCACGAGTTTGTCAAAATACCGAGCGACTTATTGCAACATTGTCGCAACCAGGTGTCCTTTCGGTCAGATAAAAGCAGATGACGTCGACCATAAAACGGTTTCCCTCAAGGCAGTGTGTTGGCGCCAACGCCTTTTAATACTATACACCAACGTCCAGCCTACTAAGAAGCACATTGAATGGTTCTTGTGCGTGGACCTAGTTTTGGCGGCGCAATCATTTTAATTCACGGAGGTTAAATATTAACTGGAAATAGCACTCAAGTCACTCGGAAGTAAGTATGACAGTAATGCCCTTCGCCCGAATCCGTCAAAAACTCAATCATGCGCTTTCTATCTCTGCAATAGATTTTCAAACAGGAAAGTTGACATCACGTGGTGAGAAACTGAGATAGAGCATTGCAAGTACACTAAGTACCTGGGTGTTACTTTGGTCAGAGCATTAACTTATCACATGCTTATACACTGTTTCAACACGAAGCAGACGATGGGGTCCCGAAACAATCTGCTGCGTCGCCTTGGTCATCCTCCACCACCCGACTTCTTGAAACCTCAGGAACACCTACCATCTGGACGTTAACTGCATTAGCCTAAATAGAAAGCACTTAATCGTTTGCAAACCTTAGTAGGCCGCTGCAAATACAACTTTGCAAAATGGGATTTCATTGACCCGCTTGACACAAAGTGTGAGTGCGTCGCCTCCATCCTAAAAATGGCCCACTTGTTGGAGTGTCCCTAGTGCCCTTACACCTGGGCACAATATGTTTAAGGGTCACCATCGACTCGAAATGAAGAAGAAGACAGGATAGACTGAGTAGAGGAATTTCTAAACAGAGTTCAATAAAGAGCCAAATCTAATACATTCAGATTTATTTATTGTAAAATGTTACTTAAAAAACAAATCATAATTGTAATCTTATTATTGACAACAGAAAAACGTAATTATTAAATTTAAATAGAACTTTAATCATAATTAAAACTAAATATACTTAATAGGACCAACTTAATGATAGAAAACGGTAATAAGTTCAACTCATCCGTTGAGAAATAAAATTTTTCATTGTTAAATTTCATTTTTGTGAGAAGTGAAACATTTTCACTTCTCGATAAATACAGTGCTATGCACTGTCAAGACATTGTGTTACCAATTTGGAAATAACATTCTTTGTTTAATTAAACAGTACAAAACATTTTTTGTGTAAGTCTCATTTACACAGTTTTATCATTAATTTTGATTCACAAGTCTTTTAATCTCTTTTTAATTTTTATTTTATTTTAATTCAAGTAACTGAATATTACTGAATACGAATTTATTTCACATTTAAGCCCGTTTTTTTTTCTCGAGAAGCTTAATGTTTAATGACTTATTTAGGTTATTAATTAATGGACAATTAAGATGAGAGTGATAATAATCAAATACGCTGAAAAAAGTAGGGCGCTATGAAGCGTCGAAAACGAACAAAAATATAAATGACACCTTAAACTAGGATTATAATTGCGAAATTGTCGCTAAATAGACATGCAGTGATTATATAATAAGGTCTAATATAATGACCTTTATCTACAGAATATTAAAAACCAACAATTCCGCTCATTTACAGATGTTCAGTTATTGATTACCAAGGTGTTTTTTGTTTTTCTATGTGTCACCAACTGTTGGCTTAAAGTTTCCTAGAGATGCTCATTGGGAGCAAGGATTAATAGGTATTGAAAGGAGACATTATTTATAATGCCACTACAATCAATACAATAATGGTGATTTGCTGTTAGTTTTAATTCAACAAACCATCAGCTGGTTTTCTTATTGTAATTTAGTTAGAAGCTGTCAATCATGATGAAAAATGGCGGTATTGAGTTGTTAAAAATGGTTGGTGTATGTAATTAAGCCGTGTCCTGATGATCAGCATTCTCCGTCGAAGAAACGGCACCTTCAGCTTGAGGTCCAAATCCCCTGGGCACATCTTCCATCTCGTCAACCGCTAAAACACAAAAATTATTTAAAAAAATCAGCTGGATGAATAGATAACCATCTTTATAGGTATCAGAAAAGTGGGTCAAAATCAAATCAAAGTCAATTAATTTATTCCAATAAGGCCATTAAAATGCTTATTTTGACGTCTACATTTACAGTTATAAAAAAACTAGTTGACTCGCGCAACTTGGTCTGCTCCGCTCCTATTGCGTGATGATATATAGCCTATAACCTTCCTCGATAAATGGGCTATCTAACACTGAAAGAATTTTTTCAAAACGGATCAGTAGGCGAGAATCGGACCAATCTCAGATGAGATTAGCGCGTTCAAGCAAACAAACTCTTCAGCTTTATATATTAGTACAGAGGTATAGATAAAGTGACTCTAGTAGTATGAAAAAATTGAAAAATCTGCTTTGTTATCATTTACTCACAGAGAGCCTCCTGCATGCAACGTTGGTAGCAAATACCATAGATCTGATGGCGGTTCTTCAGGAACGCTGTAAAGATGGAATAAAAAGAATACAGCATATTTATTTATAAATTTAACATAAGAAGCTTAACGTATGGCTGAAAAGTATAATGTACGATTAGTGTCGAGTAGACCGCGCCAAAGTACATCTTGCAACGTGTTGAGGGACTTGGTCTCGTGGTATCCAGTGTGGCTAACTAGATACCAAGAGACCAAAGCTGAAGTAGAGGACGTACAAACAGGTGAACACTCCTTAAAGGTATGAATCACTCGTATACAGTTTGGTTTTCAAAAATTAGATTAAGTGTATTAATATAGACAGATTAACAAATCTTTAGTTATATTTTAAATTTTAGAATGATTTTATATTAGCGGCTCGCCCCAGCTTTGCACGGGTAGCCAATTTGTGTACCATTATGTGTCTGCCCATATTTTCCGATGTGTATCAGCCTATTGCGTGAATATCAGTTGCATTTTAATCTTGCTCACATAATTGGAGTCTTCTTCTTCTTCTCGTGTGGGCAGTAAAGTCTAACGCCCCCACACATCCTAGTGTCAAGGTTTCTAAACCCCCTCGAGGGCTTCTGACATGGTTCATTTGACGACCGCCATTTGACGGCCGGGACCAATGGCTTATAAGTGCCTTCGGAAGCACGGAGTCATCTTTTTTTATCAGACAATTAGGTGATTCAAGCCTGCATTGTCCTAACCAAACTGGGATTCAACTTTACAAAGTATGCTTTCCCGTGGGAATCGAACCCACGACCACCGGGTCACAAGGCAAACGCCTAAACCATTTGACCACGCAGGCAGTTATGGTTGGAGTAACTGATATTCATCCTTAATACCCAACAAACCAGAAAAGATTTTAAAATGAATAATCGATGTAGGATCGTAAACAAAGAAACTATAATATTTCATTCTAAATTGATAACTTCTACCGATTACGTGAACGAAAAAATCTAATAGTATTCTTCTTCGTAGATAGCGAGCATACTCTTTAAGTTGGAAAAGCTCTGACGTCACGCAAAATTTGGTCAAGGTCAATTTCGTAGTAAACAAAACACAGACAAGCTAACGGAGACCATTGCCGGCAGCGCGCCAAAACAATAACAACATGCCGCCGGCGGGAAAACACTCTACTTAAAAGGCCTCTTTGAAATCCAAATTTTTAGTTATTAAGTAAAAAACGGATCTGGATAAGGTAGATTAAAGTCTGAAATACCACATAGGCTACTTTATCCCAGGATAACGTCCCAAGGAAACATAGTACCAGGAGTATGTTGCGATATTCCCGTCGCACGCGGAAGAAGCTAGTAAGAACTAAAGATAACATTAAATATGTACCTTCAGGTCCTAACTTGGCTTTGTACATCTTCACATAACGTCTGAAGAGAGGATTACGTTGATTCTGCATATCATTGACCAACGCATCACGCATCGCGTCGAATTTAGCTGAAGACAAATAGAAAACATATAATTTATTTGTGTATACATAATATTATAGTGAAGTTTAAAAACTTAGTAATATACCTTATTCAAAGACATTCGACTTACCAATATCTTGCTTGAGTTGGCGCCATCCGCCGTTTTGACTGGCTTTTATCAGCATTTCCTTTTTTTGCTCCAAAGTCTTTACGTTATTGGGGAACACACCAAACGACGACATGGTATGAGCTTTAACACAATTGGTCAAATCACGTAAACTGCGCGGTGCGGGGGCGAATTCGCGGGAAAAGAAAATTCAGTCGTAAGGTTCGTACCGGTCGCGAGTTTTCGCTCGAAGTTAATGCCGTACGCGGCAATCAAAGCCTGACGACGAGGCCGCGGGGTCGATACGATACGGTGCCTGCGGGGGGTTGGGGGTGGAACAGGGAAACTGCGCGGCACCATCACTAACACAAGCTCTACCAACGCATCTATGCATTCATCGCATAGTATGCGTTGGTAAGTGGGCTTGTGAGGGTTGGACATCCTAGACTGGATACGCCGTACTCATAACGCCATCCATTCAAATTAGTAAAAACTTTTCTCATGTAATCAGTCTCTGATGCGATTTTCATGGTCGATATTTAGTCAAAAAGATTTTATTTTAAAACAGCTTTTGTCCGCGACTTTGTACTCGCGTATCCCATTTTTCCCATTAGCGTAAGAATTTTGGAACCAGTTACCTATACATATAAACCCAACCCTAATCTCTTTAAAGTTAGAGTGAACAGGCTCCTTCTGGGTAAGCTCGCTCCATCGTAGACTTTGTCTTTGTCATCTCTGACCTAGACTAGAGTCAAGAGCAAACCCATCACAAATAAATAAAAAAAAAACCTTCCTCTTAAATCACTTTGTCTTTTGATGAAAAGCGCATTAAAATCCGTTGCGTAGTTTAAAAAACATAAGCGTACAAACGGAAAAAGCGACTTTGTTTTACATCATGTAAAGAATACTACATAGAACCATCAAGGATTTGGAAGAAAATAATGTATTATAGAAGTGGTTTTTAGAAGTGAAATGCCAAAAAAATAAAAAACCTTGATCTGCCAGTCCAAGATGGAAAATTGTAACAGAGAAAGAAATCTAGAGGGTTTTTAACCATCATCGCACCGAATACATCGTTAACGCTTTTATCGAAATCGTCTCAAACATTCTGAAAATCATTCTCGCAAAGTCCAAATAAGTCGAAGTAAACTACATCATCAGGCCCTGGACTACCCCAGCAGCAGCGCGACGTATTTTACATAACCGTAGGTTCTGACCCAAATAACACAACGCAGAACTCACACGAGATACAAAAACTTCTGAACCAATCTGCTACGTTGATCAAACGGATTTACACTAAGAAACTGCAAAATCTATTTACAATGACAAGAACACGTGAACAGAACCTTCTAAGATTGTTACTTATAATTATGACCCCGCAGAAACACTCGACCAATGTTAAAATTTGGTTCACCAAATTCTGATAAGACTATAAGAAACCCAAGCCTTACTGGAATTAATTGCCCAATAACGCCCAAACACAAACTATCCACACATTTACTTATACCCCAAAATTAATCTGATATAATACCAACTCAACAATGACCGCGCTCCTGGGCCTGACAAACTTCATGTAACATAAACATTTAAAAAAAAAACAGAATTATGGTTTTCTAAGCCGATTTTTCCGAACTTTTACCTACCACTTTCTTCTAAAATCATGTTGCCTGTTAGGAAATACTATTAGAAACCGATATCGCGAGCCGAATAGGAGAGTAATGACGTCAAGCAGCTTGATTGAGTTACGTTCAGGTCAGTGCTACCTCTGAATTATAAGCATCATTTTTAGAGCAGCCACGTCTAGTTGTGCTACTCTGCACTCCTCTGCTCTAACCATAAATTTAAGAAACAGAATAAGAAAGAAAGAAAAAGCGTTTATTTGATCTTTGCAACTGGTGCATATCCAGAGCGACAGAAAGTCACAGCCCAATTCGCTAAAGCGGCGTAACCGAGCCCCGCGACGATTACAGGCCATATCGTCCTATTCATTATTTCTGCCACCCAAATTAGCAAAGGTCCTTTGAAAGCAAACACAAGATTCACTTAATTCTTCGATAAACACGATTCAGTCTCCGATAGGGTATTCGGCTAAAAGAGGATCCGATCGGATTGATCATTTTGGGCCACCCGCCCTGGTTTTGGCCGTTTCTAGGTTACCACTACGTCACCTTCTACTATCTGCCCTGCAGTTTTGGCTCCATACAACATAAAGAGGAGATCTAAAAGTACGACTCTTGAGTTCATCAGACTCTTCAGTTCGTGATTTTGACATTTTTGCAAAGTTTATTATATGCCCAAATTAACTTGACTCACCACTTTATCACTAGCTCTTAACTTCGATGCAGTCTGTGCTTATATTTTTAGTGTTCATCTTTTTGTTAGTGTTGTTTCAAGCTGTATGTTAAACTACACAGCTTTTCGAGCCATCACTCCATCATTTATTTCTGCTCTTTACTAAAAAAGGCCATATTTACAAATCATTAACTGGTTATGTTATAATCATCATTATCATCATATCAGCTGAAAGATGTCCACTTGTGGCCTCCCCCAAGTTTCGCCACAACAACCGGTCCTGTGCGTCTTGAATCCATCTGCTAGATCATCAGTCCACCTTGAGAGAGGCCTTCGAATGCTGCGATTTCAGGTACGCGGTTGCCACTCCAGAATTCGTCGTGTTAAAATGCCTACACTCTATTTATAGTTTTGTTGCAATGGCATCTCAACCGCGGGCGTCTAAGTCGCACTTGCCGATTTTTGGTTGTGTCACTCAAGTGGTCGGTTGGCGCCTCAGACTAAAAGCCTTGTTATTTTTTTAACATTCACGTTACCGGTAACGTGAAAGGACTCGGGAGTCACGTACAAGAACCATTCCTCTTTGACGCGTTTATACATGTTTTTTTCCTTGCCGTCAAGCTGCTCAAAAGTGAACTTTGAAAGATTCGGGGATTCCAGGAAGGAAAAATGTTGAAAGGCTTTTTTTCAGAAACGTTTTCGCGGTACACGTGAGAGCGGCGGGGGGGAATGTAAGCTTTTGTAGTTTTTTTTTATTGTCTAATAAAGTCACATTAATTTTACGGTTCGTGAGTTTATGAAAAAAACCCTAGCAATGATAGTTAAGTTTGGTGAAATATAGTTTGGTAAATGTTTCTGTTTTTACAATGTTATGGCACTTTTCAAAATCATCAAGACGACAGAGTTGCAATAATATTTTATCTCAGTAGTTCTACAAATGTAGACATAATAACTATGATATGATATTAATATCGACCTCCACATATAACCTATAACTACATATACCTATAACTAATATACTTAAGGTTGGTTTACTGAATTTTGTAATGCCTAGTTTAATTTAATAATTTATCCTCTTTTATTGCCAGGTCCTGCATATGCTAGCCGAAATATTGCCAGCCACCCAGCCACCCCAACCACCTTTAGTAAAGCTATAGAAATATAGTTGCATACACATTCTGTAACGCATAGGCTACCTATGTATAATACAGGTACACCGCAGTCTAGACGAGGAAAAACCAGAAATTTCTATAGTAAATACTGGAAGTGCGAGGAGCAAACCAGACGCAGCGAAACAACCATTATAATTGTATCCTTGTCTATCATATCAATCATGGCCGCCACGTCTGCATATCATCTACCTATGCGTACGTTGCATTCTCGCTGACCAATCAGGTCTTTGCGTCATCCAATCGAATGTTACCTGCCAGTATTGATTGCCATCTTTATTAGCATTGGGGGGAGTTGTCGGAACTCTCAATTAGTGCTACACAATATTGAAAATACATTTATTTCAAAACTGGCGGTATTGGTACTTGCATCAGGTTTTATACATCGTTCTCAATGTATTGCTTTATTTATACTGTTAGTCGTAACTATGACACAGTAACACCGTCATCATCGTCATCATCATTGCACCTAAAAACGTCCACTACTGGACATAGGCTTCCCCAAGAGTCGCCACATCAACCGGTCCTATGCGTCTCACATCCTAGGATTCCCCCTGGAAGGCTCAAGGTGTGCCGATGATGGTCGTCATCATTCCCATGCAAAATTGATTCGTAAGCGTTGTAGATGCTAGTTGCTTTGTTTGTAAGCATAATCAAGTAGCCTATTGTTCACACTGCTGGGGCACAGGTCTCTTCTCTAATAGTGGGCTGTAATTCACCTCATGCTTCATGACGTGTGATGTCGGCCGATGCCGTATGGTGCCGTACAAGAATAATACTATCCGATCACTTCCCATGGATGTCGGTGACTTTCGGATGATATGAAGATGATGATGATGAATCTACCTCATCAGCTTTTTGTTCATAATAGATCTTGGTAATTTCTGACCCGATTCTTACACTGACAAGTAATACTAACGCGCTGCGTTTTGCAAACACGACTTTTGACGTACCTATGTTTGATTAATTTTGTACTCATCGGCAATGATAGGCTCGTCGAGTCGAAGCTCCAAAGTCTTGAGCATCGACGCCGAGTTGCTGGCTTGTCGATTTTCTATCGGTTGCATTTTGGGGAGTGTGCGACGGAATTGCATTATTTAATTCCGCCATATTTTTCATATAACAAAGATTGTGAATTCCCTTCTAGTCATTCATATATCTACTACAATAGGAGTAAAATATTCGGTTGGTTACATGACGGGATTGAATTCAACCCCTCAATAAAACTCCTCCGACATTAACTTCCGAGTTGGGTAAGGTCGAGAATTATTGATTCACAGATTTCAATGCAACCGCTTCTAATAAGCTCGCTTAGGCAGCCCGGGCGTCAGTTAATGATAGGTACCAAGAATTGGTTTTCCGTGGTGCTTGGCAACTGGGCTTAACCCAGTTGTATATGTTCCTTGGTGCCTATTGGCCTAGCTCTATTCTGCCTCCTGCTTGATAAGGAGGGAACTGGAAATCATATATACTTTTCTCCTTCTCCTCCGCTGTACTTTATTGATTAATTTGGTTGCGGTATCCAAGACATTTTGAATCGTTTCTCCGGGTCTCGTCGGACTCGTTTTTATGGTGGGCGCCAGCGCCACTGTTGATTCTGGCTTTCAGGAGTTCCAGTGGTTGGAATATAGCAGCATAACAATTAGCAGCAGATCTTCTTCGGAGACCTTAAAGACAACCTGGATATTGAGCGTGAGCGCAGAGCGTTAGCTGCCCGTTGCAATATGATGGCTCGCAGAATAGGTAGTGTTGATGGGATTGTCGTACTACTGTAGTGCATGTTTGTCGAGGCGGAGATTGATAGTTTTCACGCCATTATGCGCAAGCGATGCGCTTCCACCATGTGCCGGGTACGTGCCAGCCCCAACAGCATCCTGGGAGCTATAGCAGGCAGGTGGGACAGCCCCATACTGGGACATTGGATAGGCCTACATGTGAATGTGGCGTAGGTATATGTTAAACTTAACTTCTGCCAGCGGCTTCACCTGCATGATCCCTAGGGAACATACTCCCGTGTTATATATAGCCTATGTGTTATTCCAGACTATAATCTACTTCTGTGTCAAATTGCATGAAGATTCTTTCAAGCGTTCTGACGTGAAAGAGTGACAAACATCCAACCTAACAAACTTCCGCATTTATAAAATAACTTGAGAGATATATTCTTTTTTATTTATCAAAAGTTTACAATCTCTCAAGTTATTTTATAATCTTACGAAGTTTGCTGTTTTCCGGTGACATATACATACATCTATACATATAATAAACCATTAGAGACCATCTATACATATAATAAAATAGTAGAGACCGTGATTCCTGTACTTTAAACAAAAATACCAAAAATCGAGTAGGGGCGATAAAAAAAGCGTAGAACACAAAAAGAGCATTTTTAATTTTTTTTTGTCTGTCTGTCTGTACACGCTAATCTCCGAAATTACTGATCAGATTTTGTTGGAATTTTCAAAGTTAGATTAAGCTTGTTTCTGAGCATCATTTAGTCTTTGTTTCAAATTGGTGGCCAGAAAAAAGTTATGGACATTTTTTAAAGATTTTAAAAATAATTAAAAACACGCCGGTCAACAAGCATTGGGCAAAAAATTTAAAACTGTAAAACAACGACTGCAATAAAAAAGTTGTTTTTCAGTTTTAAATTTTTGGCCCAATGCTTGTTTTTAATTTTTTAGTTCATTTTTGGACATGGCAGGCTAAAAATAATTAAAAAATATTTAATTTTTTTTTATTTCATACCGTTTAGTGATAAAACGATATTTTGGTTGAATAAGTAATACGAAACTAAAACGATTTTTGATTGGTACTAAAATTTCTTGGCTGTCCCAAAATTATTTTTAAATTTTCATCATTAGCCAACGAGTGCATATTGAATACTACTGTTATATATTTTTGTTATGTACTAAGCAAGCTCTATATGGTGATAGTATAGGTCAGCAAATTTTCATGAAAATAAAAAAATATTTCCGTATTTTTCATGATCCATGGCTACCCCATTATATTTTTTTTAGTTTTGACTAGTCTATGTTACCCGGGATATCGCAACGCTTCTAAAGATACCGCATATGTCGAAATCGTTTAAGGCATTTAGGAGTTAAATTGGAATAAAGAAACTCACAAACATACATACATACATACATGAACCCTGAAAACATAACACTCCTTTTTTTAGGCAGTCGTGTAAAAATTACGTATCAACGTTTTTCGACAAGTTTTGTTCAACTTTCAATTATTCGTTCAGTTTAGCATAAAATCAGCCTTTAAAAACATATATGCCTTTATATACATACATTTTAAACATATTTGACGACACGGTTGGCGCAGTGGTTAAGCGATTGACTGCTGCGCTGCGTGTCGCGGGTTCAATTCCCGCACGGAACAAATATTTGTGTGGCCTACAGATAGCTGTTCCGGGTCAGGCTGTTTGTGTATGTGTATTTATATGTTTGTAAACGCACCCACGATACAGGAGAAATTTCTAGTGTGGGACAACGTATAAAAAAATAAAAAATATATATATATCCTTAATATCGGCTATTTAAACCAAACGTCAACTGAATTCATAGACCCGGCGGTACAGTGGCTTCTGAATGAATTGGTGTAAGTTCGAATCCCAGTTACCGCAACTTTTTTAAAATTATTGTTGACTAATTTTTTACTTTTTTATGTTCCTGCTCTAATATTTTCGTTGGCCGCGACTTCGTATTCCTGTAGGTACGTTTAAAAATGTGTGGAACTTGATGTGACGAAGTACTGAAATTCCGGATAAGTATGTTAATACAGAAAATTATAGGTTCTGTTAATTATCCATTAACAGAACCTATTTCCTTTTTTTCTGTAATCTTGTTTGTTCGCATCAATCGCATTACAATAAAAAGTACAAAACCAAAGAAGATAACTTTTACACATAAACCTAATAATTTGTAGCAATGTAGATGAAATGAACTAACTACGTAAAAAAGATACCTGCAATGCCATCTATTGACCTAAATAGTATTTTCGTCGGGATGAGATTACACCAAGACATATTTTTTAGTTATCAGTGGTACGTCTTAAAAAAATGAGTTCGACAGGGATGTCTTCTCTCACCTCTCTTCTTCCTTCTTGTTCTGGATGGCATCATGCTCAATACATTGAGCAACAAGCGCCGTGGCTTAGAGTGGGGACTGTCCAGCGTCTTGGAAGACCTGGATTATGCCGATGACCTATGCCTCCTGAGCCACACACGCGCTGACATGCAAGCCAAGCTGGACGACCAATGACGAGAGGCTAAGGAGGTGGGACTAAAAGTCAACATCCGGAAGACCTAGGAAATGAGGTGCGAAGCAACAAGCTCTTTGCCGTTGCTCATCGGCACAGAGGAGGTGGAGAGAGTCCACAAGTTCACATACCGTTAGTGTAGTGTCAGAAACTGGAGGAACTGAAGAAGACATCACTTGGAGAATTGCCAAGGCAAGAGCAACCTTTTCACAGCTCCGTCCTGTATGGCAATCAAGGAAATTGACCCGAAGAGTAAAAGTCAAAATATTCCGGTCCAGCGTAAAAACCGTGTTGCTGTACGGATGTGAGACGTGGAAGGTCACTGAGGACATTACCATGTGATATCTCGCACAAACTCCAGGTCGTTATTAACCGATTCCTTCGTCGTATCCTCGGTGTTTACTGGCCCGAGAAAATCTCCAACCAAGATCTGTGGGAACGCTGCGGTGAGACTCCGATCGACCAGCAGGTCAAACACCGCAAGTGGAACTGGATCGGCCACACGCTCCGAAGAGATCCTGAACACATACCGAGGCAAGCCCTAGACTGAAATCCCCAAGGAAAGCGTAAACGTGGTCGCCCCAAGCAGACCTAGTGCCGGACGATCATTGCAGAAGCGAAGGAATTAGGAAAGACCTGGAGCGAAATGAAGCGCGAAGCTCAAGACCATTCGGGATGGCGGCGCACTGTGGGCGCCTTCTGCCCCATCTAGGGACACAGGAACTTAAGTCAAGTCAACAAAAATAAAACGAACTCCAAACTAATCTTTTGATAGTTCAACTGCATATTCCATAGATGGCGTTATGCATTTGATCTCATTTTCGCGGTGTTAAAATTACAATATTCGTCAACTTGCACGCACTTATTTTTGCTATGCTTAACAAGTTAAAGCTGCTCAATAAGACCTGGACTTTAGAGGATTTCATTAATACTACCTACGCTACAATTAACGTAGCCACCTACTGGGTCAAATAACGCGACGTATGTGGTCGCAATCTTCAGCAGTGAAGAAACGACGATGAAGAAGAAGACCATTCAAATGCGCATAATTATACGAATACTGTTAAAAATTTCTATCATCATTTTTTGATTGACTTCATCATGTCGACGAACAAGCAAATATTCAATGATGTCTCTGTGATAAACGCGGTGAAAACCGGAAGTGATCACCGCATGGTAAGAGGCACATTGAATCTAAATATCAAGTCTACGCTCCGTCCAGCACAGATCCAGATCCAAAACTCCGCTTCCAGCTTTCAGCTCGAATTTCAAAACCGTTTCGAGTGCCTAGGGAGCTCCGTGGACGATTGCAACGATGGGTTCGTGGAAACTGTACATACGGTCGGGTCTAAGTTTTTCAAGACTCGCCGTATAGATAGGAACAAGAGGGTCTCTGATCGTACTTTGAAGCTCATAAAGGAGAGGCGGGAAATGATTCTGCAGTCTTCAGAAGATGCGTGCAGAGACGGGCAGCTCAATAAACGGATCCCCAAGTCCTTGAAAACAGACCTCCGCCGTCTTAATACTGAAAAGATTAAAGACGCGATAGAGCGGAATAGGGCTCCAGGGTCTTTGCTAGAGATCTGTCTATTAAGCAAAGCCAGCTCACGAAACTGAAGACCGCTGATGGCAGAACCATATCCGCCAAATCGGAGATTCTGAGAGAGATCGAGACGTTCTACGGACAGTTATACACGTCAATAACTAAACCCGTTACGAATCTAGCTAACGACACAAGAGCTAGATTAACCCGGCACTATACCGAGGACATTCCAGACGTCAGCCTGTATGAGATTAGGATGGCTCTGAAGCAGCTTTAAAACAACAGGGCGTCGGGCGAGGACGTAATTACGGCCGAGCTCCTGAAGGCGGGTGGGAGACCGGTCCATAAGGCCCTTCAGGAACTGTTCAGTTCCGAGTTCAGATGGAGTAGAGGTGTGGTGGTACTCTTCTTTAAGAGGGGCGACAATGCCCTACTTAGATCGACCACATTATCTATAGGCCCATCTCACTTCTCAGCCATGTCTACAAGCTGTTTTCCAGAGTCATCTCGAACCGTCTCGCACGCAGGTTTTACGACTTCCAGCCTCCCGAACAAGCCGGATTCCGAAAAGGCATCAGCAACGTAGACCACATACATACGCTCCGTCAGGTTATACAGAAGACCGAAGAGTATAATCTGCCCCTCTGCTTAGCGTTTGTGGACTACGAGCAAGCCTTTGATTCGATGGAGACTTGGGCTGTCGTGCAGTCTCTCCAACGGTGCCAGATCGACTATCGGTACATCGAGGTGTTGAAAGGTTTGTACAAAAACGCCACCATGTTAGTCCGACTTCAGGATCAGACCTCGAAACCTATCCTCCTGCAGCGGAGTGTGAGGCAGGGAGATGTCATTTCTCCGAAACTGTTTACAGCCGCAATGGAGAATGTCTTCATGGTTTTGGACTGGAGAAGACTAGGCATTAATGTCAATGGCGAGTAAATCAGTGACCTTCGATTTGCCGACGATACAGTCGTCATGGCTGAGACTACGGAGGACCTCTGTACAATGCTCGATGACCTCAGTAGAGCTTCCGAAAGAGTGGGTCTAAATGAACATGGACAAAACCAAGATCATGGTAAATACCCATGTAGCACCCACTCCCATCAAGATGAGAAACTCTACACTCGAAGTTGCAGACGAGTACGACTACCTAGGGCAAACGGTCCAGTTAGGTATGGCCAACTTCGAGAAAGAGGTCAACCGTCGTATCCGACTCGGCTGGGCAGCGTTTGGGAAGTTGCGCGATATCTTCTCGTCCCACATACCACAGTGTCTCAAGACGAAAGTTTATAATCATACGGAACTGAAACGTGGTCGCTTACAATGGGCCTCATCAGAAAGCTCAAAGTCACTCAAAGGGCAATGGAGAGGGCAATGCTAGGAGTTTCCTTGCGTGATCGAATCAGAAATGATATCCGTAGGAGAACCAAGGTTACCGACATAGCCCGAAGGATCGCCAAACTAAAGTGGCAGTGGGCAAGGCATATTGCTCGCAGAACATATGGTCGATGGGGCCGAAAAGTTCTGGAGTGGCGACCGCGTACCGGAAGGCGTAACGTTGGAAGGCCTCCCACAAGGTGGACCGATGACCTGGTGAAGGTCGCGGGTAGCCGATGGATGCGAGACGCACAGGGTTGGTCGTTGTGGCGACGCTTGGGGGAGGCCTATGTCCAGCAGTGGACGTCTTTCTGCTGATATGTTGATGATAATAATGATGTTAAAAATTGCTGACGGCGTATACGAGACGGTGGTTAGGTTGTTTTGGAAGATAGCCTTTATTGTCCCGCTGCTGCAGCATTAATTAATTTCTTCTGTATACGGTGAACCACCGAACACGCAGCAACCATCAATATGCATAATATTGACAAATGTTTGTGAGGATACTATTTACATAAAAACGAACATGGAAGAAATGGATTAAATATTGCAAAAGCACTCGGCTGAAAGTCACACATTCCCAACCAAAATGTTATAGTAGCTGAAATAAGATTTCAGCTGATTGCTCTGGTGACGATGTGATCATTCTCAAAATCGGGGGATTCTGAGAATGATCTTTCCCAATTATTTTCCATTTATTTTCAAAACTGGTAAATTCCCAGTGAGCCTATGATAGGTACGTTATGACCAGCACAGGGCCAGAAATTATCCGTTGCAGGGTTCACCCTCCAGTGGATCATTGGGAACTGTAGATCCCTAGGCAATAACGCCACAGACGTTCCATCATCGGACCACAACGTATAATCGTACGGCGATGCGCCACCGGTATATGGTGGACATCCCACCCACGCGCACAAAACGTTTTGGGAACACATTCATAGTGCGTACAGCTAAGGAGTGGAATTCCCTGCCGGTGTCTGTGTTTCCTGATAGCTACAACCTGGGAGTCTTTAAGTCAAGAGTGAATAGGTTACTTCTAGACAAGCGTGCTTCATCTTCGACCACATCATCGCTTACCATCAGGTGAGATTGTGGTCAAACGCGTGCCTATCAATAATAAAAAAAGACGAACTCGCGAAGAGGTTCGAAAATGATAGTGCTGAACCCGTACCCACTCTTCCTGCTACCTTTCTCACAGTTTCGTTCATGAATTTGCAGGAGATAAACAACGGCAGTCAAAAATGGCAATTTCAAGCCAATACACGCAACTAACTTAACTAATTCTCAGCCTTAGTAGAAATACCTTCCGAATAATAATACGTATAATCACGGGTCATTGCCCTCTAAAAAAACCTTTTTACGACAAAGGCGCCATAGACAGCCCAATTTGCAGAGGTTGCTTCGACGCCGGCAAATCAGCTGCCCACTTCATCCTGGAAATTAGGCCGTTGCTTTCCGACATGAACAAATCCTCGGAACGGTAAGGTCACTCCGTGAAACCTGTGGAGCACCCAGGAGGCTTCTGAGCATTTGGATGGAGCTAGGCTGGCTAACTTAGCCAGAACAATTTAGCGCAATGGACCGAATGGAAGTCTAAATTATGGAGTCTCTACTCCATCCGTTGCGGGGGTAGACTTCTTTTCTGGTTGGTATACCTATGGCCAACTTTATGTAGCTCTATCGCGTGTTAACAACCCTAACAACGTTCTTCAACATCGTGTACAGAAGTTTCTCATTACGAAAATTACGAAAAATTACTGGGGCTGGACGGCATTTTGAACAGAAGAGATGTGTACAGCCAGTGCCTTGCATAACATTCTTCCAAATTCCTTATTCTAAGAGCATTAGATATTGACTGTTTGTATATAAGATAAATATATATAATTATCTTATCTTAGCGATCTTACATAGCGGCATAATTTTACTTTTCGACTTACACGCGAACTAAGTCGCGGGCAACAGCTAGTATTATATACAAGAATTGCTCGTTTAAAGGTCTAAGATGAGATAAGTAGGATTAGATAATGGGTAATTGTATTTTTTCCGATAGTCATAAGTACTTTTTTTTTTAAGGATGGGAAATCATCAAATGACTCCTCCCACTCTGGGTGAAGCAGAAGGGAGTGTCAGACCCTTACTGACTAAAACCCATCCGTGTTCCTCCTAATTCCCTTTGTGTTCCAGGGCCGCGGTTACTCTATCGAACAGATTCCGCAACCCTGGCAGGCACTGGCCCTAGCGGGCCCCGACTTCTATGCTGACAGCTCTTTGAGACGCGCATGTAACACAGCGCGCCGTCGACCCGGGCCTGGTTCAGATCGGACGGCGAGCCACCAAATGCTCGCCGTCCGCAGGCCCGCGCCTACGGTGGCCGGGAATCGTCCTGCAACTCCCGACGCCCGGGGCGTCTTCTCCTGTTGCGGACTCGAGCGTGAATTTACCTCTCTCTCACGCGTTCGGCCTCCTTCTTCGCTAGCATTACTGCTTCGCAGAAAGAGGTGATCGCTTCCCATGTCTCCTCGCTCCGGACCATAGATTGAACTAGAGCCGGACGCGAGAGGTCGCCGCCGCCGATCGCCTCGATGAGGATATGGCGCCGCTCCGCCCAAGCAGGGCATACCTCCACCGTATGCTCCACTGTGTCCTCCGGGCGATCCTCGCAGTGTTGACAACCGGGCGTATCCTCCCGCCGAATCCGAAACAGGTACCTCCCGAAACAACCGTGCCCGGTGAGTACCTGCGACAGGTGGAAGGTGAGGACGCCGTGGCGCTGCTCTAGCTACTCCTCAAAGAGGGGATTTATCGCCTCGATTTTGGCGTGCCCAGCGCTGGGTTGCGATAGTCGTTGTCTCCATACCGCCATGAGATCCTGCCGGAGCTCCGTCCGCTGCGCTGCGATTTGCCGCGGCAGAGGAGTCTCGCCCCGGCGTTGTGCCTCCACGCGCCATTCGTAAATAATCGCGAGGGCTCTCGCCTCCAGATGCCATGGCGGTAGTCCGGCAAGGAGGCTCGCCGCCTCGCCATAGACCGTGCGGTATCCTCGGGCCAGCCGGATGGCCATGACCCTCTGAGACGCGTTGAGGTAACGGGCAGGTCGCTTTCTCAAAGTAGGTGCCCTCACCGGCGCCCCATAAAGAGCTATGGACCGCACGACCCCCGCATTAAACCTCCGGCAGGAGGCGTTTGGACCCCCTAGATTAGGCAGAAGCCGCTTGAAGGCAGCCCCGGCCCGCCCCAGCCTGGGAGCCAAACGTCGGAAATGCTCGACGAAATTCCACTGGCTGTCAAGTACGAGACCCAGGTACGGCATCGTCGACCCGACGCCGATGTGAACCCCTCCTACCGTTATTTGGGATCCCGATGGTGGCCTGTTCTGAGACCCATGAAAGCACATGGCTTCGGACTTGTGTAGGGCCACCTCGAGACCCAACTGCGGGATCCTCTCAACGACTATCGCAACCCCGCGTGTCATAGCGTCGGCCGCAGCCTGTTACGACCCCCTCTGCGCCAGGACCAGCGTGTTGTCAGCATAGCAGACAACGCTGACGCCAGTAGGGAAGTCGGCGCGCAGCATCCAGTCGTAGCCGATGTCCCATAGGAGCGGCCCCAGAACCGAACCCTGTGGAACACCGCATGACATCTCTCGCCGGTTCCACTCTCCCAGGTGACCGGGGTAGATGACGGCTCTGTCCGTCAAGTACGCCTCGACTATGCGACGGAGGTAGGTGCCGCGGCATCCGGTGATACCGAAGTGCCTCCCTGATGCAACTCCAGGGCAGGGTGTTGAAGGCATTGGCGATGTCTAAAGACACCGCCAAGACGAACCCGCCCTGGGAAACCGCGTCCCTCGTCGAGAGGGCTCTCACGCGCATGATGGCATCCACCGTCGAGTGGCCCGTGCGGAAACCGAACTGGTTCTCCGCCAAATCCGGCCCCGCCCTCACTAGGTGCTCGACGAGGCGGTTTGCAATTACTCTTTCAAAGAGCTTGCCCACCTCATCGAGCAACACTATGGGCCGGTATGCGTATGGAAAGTCCGCAGGGCGCCCCGGCTTTTTAATGAGGACCAGTTTCCCCGTCTTCCAAAGAAGTGGGAACTAGCCCCTCTCCAAGCATGCGCTTAGGAGCTCTCTTAGTCGAGGCCCGATAGCCTCCGAGGCCAGGACCAAGGCTTTTCCAGGTAAGCCATCGGGTTCTGGGGCGGCATTTTTGGCCTTCAGCCTGTTAACCGCCACTCTCAGGTCTACCTCAGTCACCTCAAGAGTGTCGTCATCGTCGTCATCAGTGTGGTCCGCATCGGGTACCGCAGGTGGCGGAGCCATAGGCGGGGGAGTATGCTCCCCTCGCGAGGGGAACAGAGCGTTCACCACGTCCTGCACCAGCTGGGGCTGGAGACTCTGCGTCAACGGGGGGGCCCAGGTGCGGAGCTTATTCCGCACCATTTTGTAGGGTCTTCCCCACGGGTCCCCGTTTAGACTCCAGCATCTCCTTGCGAGCCAGATCCTTGGCCCGCAGGGTCCCCACTCGGAGGGCGGCCTTCGCCGCTTTGTACTCCTCGTACAGCTCCACCTCTCTAGCCGGCGCATTCGGAGGGCGGATGCGCAGCCTGCGGTGCTTGGTGTACCGGCGCCGTGCGGCAACGCACGCCTCACGCAGCGTCGCCAACTCTTGCGACCACCAGTACACCTGGCGGCGGGCGCGTCCTGGCTTAACCCGGGGCACTGCCGCGTCACAGATATCGGACATGGCCTCCCGGAACCACTCCGCCTCGTCATTGATGTTAGCAGGCCTGTCCGGTGGTGACACCCAGGCCTGCACGATCGAGGCTCCCAGGAAGAGCTCCCGGTCCAGCTATAGTCATAACTACTAACACTAGTTTTTAAGTTTTTGTATACTAACCAAATTAATAGACTCTGTCTGAATTATAACATTTTTTTTTAACCCGGAAATGCGACAGCTTGTATAGCTTGGTATAGACCATGTAATATAGACCAACGACGAACACTATAGAGTTCAAACGTTTTAAAAAAAATATTTGCAGATTGAATTTGTTACCTCTCGGCTGAACAGATAACAGAGTACAGGGTAACTTGGTACGCCTGGCTCTGAAATAGGACATATTCAATTCAATTTTCACGCCGACAGAGACGAAGCCGCTGATAGAAACTAGTGTTCCAACAACTAACAACTGGGAAAAATGGGGTAAGATTGTTCAATAGTACTCGTAGATCGTAATTTGACTTTATTTATTTATTAATCATTACAATGATACAATCAATTCTTATCACGTCTACTCCTTAATTTATTGACAATCTAAACAACTGTCTTTAAGAATAAAAAAAATAATTACCAATTCGGCGACGAGATTTTTTTCTTTTTTTCGAAGTTCATAGATCAGTTTTAAATCATATATCTTACATTATAGCATATACCTCACAAGGAAATAATTAGTAATATCTCTTTGCCTTAAAAAAAATGTTTCGTGATTTGCAAACATGTCTCACAAGAATACAATACACCGTGAAAGTTTCATGAAAAAAGGAACAAATACAAAAACTTACAAAACACTAAAATTTCTTCTTCAACGCTTCAGTCTCTTGAGCACATTACCAGCTGATAAGCTGGTAATGTGTCCAAGAAACTGATGGCATTGCCACGTTGTATGGCAATGCTTAGCCTCTGGCCAGAGTAACAGCCAGCTCTTGCGTCACGGGACGTGTCAACCAATCGTTTCGAAATTTCTTTGATGCCATGCCGTCCGTCTTTAGACATCGTCACGTGCCAAGCCAGGTTCTAACATAATTCGTGAAAATAATTTAATTTAATTTAATTTAATTACGTACTATTCCGTATTCCATTTTATATCGTTATTATATAAATAACGAATATGTTGACACCAAGAAAATTTGAATTAAAAACTATTTAGTTATTTTCTAAATTACGCAAACACGGTTTATATAAAGACAACATAACAATTTCGCATTTCATTATCTCGCAGTTGAGTATCATAATAACTAAATTATCATAATAATATTATAAACACACACACTACATAATAATAATAATTTAATACGACATAATAATAATTAAATTATCAAAATAAAATTTTATTTTTAAGTAACAGTTACAGCGAAAAAAAAACTAATTTTGTGTTGTCTCAGTAAGCAAGAATACGCAAACTTAATACCTAAAGAGATTTATTTCATCCTCAAAAACTACCTTAAATGTTAAATTAGAAACTACAATAAATATGTAGGTCTCCAAGATACGCTACTCGTTAATCTAGAGACCAGTGTCCATACTAATACTAAAGTGACTGGATTGTATCCAGGTCTGTGTTTCGTGCCAAGTCTTCTGTTGATTTTAATTCACAAAATGCATCACAAAATATTTTCCTCTTAGGTCTAAATCCGGTTTTTACGCTGTCTCTTTCATACAGAAGATTTGATGGTGCGCTCCCAATCTGTAATGAAACAATGACGGATGTTTTACTTCAGTCTATCTACTTGGCTTTTCCCGAGTATGTTGTGGTTGACGTCCAGACAACCCGAAAATATTTGTTTAATAAAAAATCTAATTACTTTCACTGACAAGCAACGTACAGCCTAAACCGCTGAATCTAGCAGCATAAAATAAACAAGAATTATCTATACAAAGAATCTGGGCACTAAGAAGTGATTTTTAGGGTTCCGAACATCCGTAAAAAACGGAAACTTTATAGGATTACTCGAGTGTCTGTCTGTCCGTCTGTCACAGCCAGTTTTCTCCGGAGTCTGTTGAAATTTAGTATACATATGGACTTCTGTGACTCAAACACGGACGCTTTACGTAAATAAATAAATTTATAGTATGGGGGTCACTTTTGGGGGTCAAACTGGAAAAAAAAGTTTTTCAAACTGTATCGTGTGACATATCAAATGAAAGGGCTTACTGTGAGGGATTTAATTATATTTTTTCATAATTTTTTAATTGTTTTGAAATTATCTCCGAAACTATTGAGACTAAAAGTTTGAAAAAAAAAATCATACGAATACCTAAACATTACAGGAAAACCTATAAGAAGTCTGTAGTGTTTAAATAACATGTTAAAAATATTAAATTGGTTCGAAACCCTTTGCACGCGAGTCCCACTCGCACTTGGCCAGTTTTTTTTTAATCTTTAAAGGGACCTAATAAATTGAGGATTAGATGACGATATTTTAGGGATTTTTTTTATTGTTGCACATGTGAAACTGCATTGGGCACCCGCTTTGTCGTTTTATAAACTGCAAAGGGCTTCCTAAAGCCTTACACCATTAAGGCTAGAAAAATACTTTATTGGCTTTGATATTAATATTCATGTCATGTCCACTTAGTTTTCGAAGAAACGTTAGTTATTCTGCAGTCAAATTTAAAAAAAAGTGAAGGTATTGTGTAGTTATATGTATTTTTGTTTAATCAGCGAAGTGGGTATAGTTCAAAGTTTAATTACCTCTACTCATACATGACGATGATACTCGTGGTGTCATCATTTAATACTACCAGATCTCCCTGTGGCTCTTCGGTCTTTATCTTTTTGGCGCTACTCGGCCCCTCTCCTGCTTCCTCTTTAACTTCTGTTTCTGGTTCTTCCTCTTTAATATCTGGATTTCCATTATTTTCATTGACATCCTGTTTTGACTCATCTTTTATATCATCTTTCTTCTCGGAAGCCTCGCTGGTGCTTGATGAAGAAGAAGTAGATTCTCCAGCTGTTAAAAAAATGTCTATCAAATGGTTGAGCTTAGCATAACCTGCCTACCTAGCTCCGCAGTACTTGTTGACACTCTTAACATTCCAATACTTTCATTTATAATTTAAAAGAAAGAGCAAGGCCGAGCCAAGTATAATAGCTGTATTGGAATAATCAAATCTAAGGAGAATGGGTAATCTTGCTTGCCCCCCAATAACGCTAAGATAGATGCCATTGTATAGATCCTTTCATGGGGAATATTTGAAATTACAGAGATTTTCTGGATTGTGGATACGACGGGAGCTACAGAGCTCCAAATATGAGTAATTTAATCTCATTTAAATTAGCAATTTCGTCAATAATAATTGAATAACATTAATTAATATTTAGACCTTGCAATCATTATTTACTCCAAATGAACTAATACAATATTTCTACACACAAAAAAAATATAAACATGACAGGACAGCTTATGTATAAAAGCAAGCTCTTTCCAAAATTTTTAATTTAGAAATCTATAAAAAAATATGAAACTCGAAAAAACTTCAAATTAGCAAAATTCGCTTTAATAGCAAAGGTTCTATTTGAAAGACTGCGTCCAATAATGCTGTATCTAATACATCCTTAATTTTGTTTGTCTTTTAATAAGTTATCTGTTTAGGTCATAAACCAAACAAACTAACGACATTGGCAAAGTGGCGAATGAAGCAAAGGCTCTCTTTGAAACCTACTTGCAATGGTTCCATCTTATGGATATTGCGTGTTATCTTTTCATAGCACGATGCCCATTCTCCTTTATACATGTGTTTTAGATTTCTAAATATATTAACAAACAGAAAACGAGAAACAGCACAAAACGTTTTTTTTTTTGCACATTGCGATTTAGGCTACTTTAGCAGAATCAGAAAGCACATTACGCTACCCGTCATTGTCAAATTTTCCCAATCAACCTTGAACCTAATGCGTTAGCGATAAAGATGAAAATGAAATTTGACAGATTGTTGTGTGATTAATATATATACTAAAGTGGCCTTTTTAGGCCACCTGAACTTAGATAGACTAGATGTAGATATTTTTTTCATTCTAAGGTAGTCAAGTTTCGCAAGCTAGAATTAATGGTATCCAATCGCAAGGGCTCAAAAAGTTAGTATGGTGTAGGAATAAGTCCGGGCAACCACATAGTTACTTGGTATAATAAATGATGGTACCTATGTAAGGGAATTATCAGTAGTAGGGTATGAATAACAATATTTTGTATGTTAGAACCTTGCAATTGTTTTAAAGACTTAAATGCCTGTTTCAATAAGACCAGGCAACACCTAAATGGAAGCCTAATTAATATAAGTTCAATGATTGATTGATTGGTTGATTGATTGGTTCAATGGTTGTTTGTTGATTGATTTGTTGTTGTTGGTTGGTTTGATTATTTGTTTGATGCTACCTTGTAAAAAATGGGCAACTGTGTACCTGCGTGGTCGTGGGTTGTGGCAGGTTCTAGGACCAACAACATTGAACAGACACGCAATAATATCTACTAGACACTGAACCCGTAAAGTGGACTACAATCCAGGAAGTTTGTGCACCCCTAAGTGGGAACATTACACGTTCAGCTTTTTCTTAGTGGGGTCAGCTTCCAGTCAAACCAGATTCAACTGAATTCCAGCAACTGGATAACACGGTACTTCTTCTTCTAAACTAACCCAAATGGTTCTTATTATCATTGGACCATTACATATTTACGCGTTAGTTTATATTAAAATAAGCTTTTAAATCTGAGTTTGTTTCATGTCTTGTGTCTTCTCAAATTAGAAACACCAGCCTCATGTTGTATTTACTTATAACCAATTTACTCAGTCAACAAGCATTTTCGCTGAGCAATCTTATGCAGAGCTCATTTCGCAAAGTGGCAACAAGTAAGTAGGACCTTTAGAACTTTTGCTTTTTGAAACGCCAGACTACATTAATATCTTATTATAGAAGTATTATTCGCGATAGCTGCTTTATAAGTAAGAAATCATATATTATTACATACTATGTTCCAGTTATTTACTTTACTGAATCGAGTATTTCGCCAGTCAAAGCCAAATTCATTTACAAAGACTACTTCAAATTTGTCATTCCAAAATCGGAAGTGTGCTTATTGCCTATCATTAAATCTAGGTAATATAATTTATAGCTTATTTAACGTACCTTCACACATGTCAGCCTGTCGGTATACGAATTGCTGGCGGGGCAGCAACCTCCTGGGACCACCCCTCCTCACTCGTTTTTTACTTGGTTTTGGTTCTTCGTTTTCATCTTGTTCTTGTTCTTCTTTTTTGTCTTGCTCTTCGTGCTCTTCTTGTGGTTCTAGCTTTATTTCCACTTGTGGTTCCGGTTGGGGCGCAGGTGTTTGCACTGGCTCAGGTCTTGGCACTGGCTCAGGTCTTGGCACTGCTGCAAGTCTTCGCACTGCCGAAGATTGTTCATTCCGCACGTTATCCGATATGACCAGAGGTTCACCGTCTGAATCAGTATCCTGATCAGATATTTGTTGTACCAAAAAATATACATCACGCCGCTTATTTTCAATGTTGTCATTTTGTTGACGATCTGGCTGTTGTCCATCATCTTTTGGTCCGTTATCTGCAGCTGTTGTGTTTTCTGGAGCAGTAGTAGTAACTGAAGTAGTAGTAGTCTGCAGCTGTTGTGGTTGTGGTTGTGGTTCACCAGCCGGAGGCGGTTCGTTTTCTATAATTTCCTCTTCGAGTTCAATTCGAAGAGTCAAAGTGGTATCAGAATTCAGAAAACAGGACATGGTGTAATTTAGCTTTAAAAAATATTGATACTGGTAAAATTCACCAACAACCAAAATCGAGAACCGCTCACTGGCTTTTGCGTAAAGTTACTGCCGGTGGGGATAGACGCTCTGACGCTGGTCGATAGCAAGGCAGGTACAGTCACGTTCATTTTAGTTGCGTTCGTTTTTTTTTTTCTGTAACTTATATGGTGTATATAATTAAGAGAATTCTACTCTATTCTTAATAATTTGTTTTACAACTGATAGGCTCGCGTTTGAGTACTTTGTTACTAGAAACGGTCTCGTGATTGTTATACGTGTATCTTTTATTTTTGTTGAAGTTCTCCCAACTGCAAGTATCAGGTGTAGCTTAGGGTAGGCATTGTTATCATGGTTTTTCAATTGTGAATAAGTATTTTTTAGCATTCCCGGTCAAGCAAAATTGACAAAGATAAGGCGTACTAAAGTTCGGGAGATGGAGGTGGTACTACAAAAGTGTACATAAAAATAACGTCACGCGTTTTCAAACTATTGTATCATCCTCATTCATTCATTACGTAAAAAAAAAATTAAATTTGTGTTGTTTTCCGAGTTCTATTAGCTCTCTTTTGCATTTTAATTACCTTGATTCTGTAGCTTTTTTGCTTAAGTCGACAAAGTAACTACTCCGAAGTAAAACAAATCTATGAGGCAAAAAAAGACGTTAATCATTAAAATCGTAAAGTACTTCATATAAGATGAAAAATAAAGCTATTTAGAAGAAAACTGTAAAATTACAATAAAATATAATTTTTCTGCTCTCAAAAACAATGTTTTCATATACCAGCTGTTAGACAATTCTGTATCCGACTGTCCATTTTCATTAACAGTCGGGGGGAGCGACGGAAAGAGACGGCTATACTATTGGAGCTTTCGAATGGTAATGTATTGAAAAGGCCTGTTCATGCAGAAATGAGGTGAGCAGGGTTAATAATAAGCAAAATGTTGTTACCCATTGATGAATATTTTAAAGAATCAAAAATCTTACTTATTTATTGAAACATTTCCGATCTTCCAAACCCCTCTTTCTTTTTTCTTTGGAACTTTTTTTTTGTTTCAAAATATATCTCAAATCAAATCAAATCTCAAATCGTTTATTGCTCCATAATGTACACATACAGGTGGTAAAAGGAATAAATAGGAACAAATTATGGACCCTGTCGTGCACAGCAACACTTTAAATAATTAGGAGAGAGGAAGAGCGCTTTAAATAACTTTTCTTGCAAAATAAATGTTTATTATTTCCTGTTCAACATCTACATACTTTTCGAATCACCTGACCTTATACATATTAAATTCCGAGAATTTTGAAAAAAATTGAACAAGACGCATATCTTGATTAGACTGTAACGAAGCATTCCATTATTTACTAAATACATTTTTTTCATGTATGTTCGCCCTGAGGCAAATCCCACGTAGCGTTCTAAGGCGAATACAAACATTGCGAAGCATGTGCCGCGAACGCCTCGTAACGCCTTCGATGTAAATTTTCCTGGGTAGCACATACCTCAGCACAAATATGAACGTCCACACATTGCGAAGCATGCGATGAGCGCCGTACGCTGTAGCGGCTATTTGTTGTTATAGCGGCAACAGAAATATACACTCTGTGAAAATGTCAACTGTCTACCTATACCGGTTCATGAGATATAGTCCGCTGACAGACAGACGGACGCACGGACAGCGGAGGTTTAGTAATAGGGTTCTGTGACGGGGCAGGTTCTAAGTCCCTTTTAAAAAAAAACTATTTTTTAACCTTGAAGGATTTTTTTTTTTTTACTATTGATAGGCACGCGTTTGACCACTATCTCACCTGATGGTAAGCGATGATGTGGTCGAAGGTGGAGCACGCTTGCCTAGAAGTAATCTATTCACTCTTGACTTAAAGACTCCCAGGTTGTAGCTATCAGGAAACACAGACTCCGGCAGGGAATTCCACTCCTTAGCTGTACGCACTATGAATGTGTTCCCAAAACGTTTTGTGCGCGTGGGTGGGATGTCCACCATGTACCGGTGGCGCATCGCCGTTCGTCTTGTGGTCCTATGATGGAACGGGCTTGGTGGAATTAAATTATGCAATTCAGTCGCACATTCCCCAAAATGCAACCGGTAGAAAACCGACAGGCTAGCAACTCGTACTCGTCGATGCTCAAGACTTTGGAGCTTCGTAGCGACGAGCCTATCATTGCCGATGATCCTCTTGGCTCGTTTCTCAATTGACTCAAGCGCATCAAGCTGGTATCTGGCAGATCCGTCCCAAAGATGAGAGCAGTACTCCATACATGATCGAACTTGCGCTTGATAGAGTTTGAGCAGCTGTTCCGGCGTGAAGTACCGTCTCACCTTTGCTAGGATCCCCAACTTCTTTGCAGCCACTTGAGCTTTTGCCTCTATGAAAGGGCCAAAATTCAGGGTACTTAGATGTCAACGAAACTCCAAGAAGCTCAAGTTGGTCGGTTATCGGCACGGTTGCACCTCGGAAAGATGGAGCTGGGTGGAATTGGCTCCTTTTAGCGGAAAACAAACACGCTTGGGTCTTAGCAGCATTGAACTTGACCAGATTGGCATCGCCCCATTCTGAGACAGCCTGTAAGGACACGTTCAAGCGCTCAACCATAGCCTCCCGAAGAGACCGGATCTGCGACCCACCAGCTCGTGCGTCGGACACGTATCTCTCAGCAACAGTGCTGTCATCTGCATACCCAAAGGTACCGGGTTTAAGCAGATCATTAATATGCAGCAAGAACAGTGTTGCCGAAAGCACCGACCCCTGAGGAACCCCGGCATTAATATCCAGCAGTCCAGACGAGCAGCCATCTATGACCACTCGGATAGACCGATCCCTCAGGAAATCCGCGATCCAATCACACAATCCGGCAGGCAGACCGAAGGAAGGAAGCTTACTAATAAGGCTTTCGTGCCAGACCTTGTCGAAGGCCTTCGAGATGTCAAGGGAGACCGCTAGTGCCTCCCCGTGCTTCTCTATGGCCTCACTCCAGATGTGAATGGCATACGCAAGAAGATCCCCAGTTGACCGATTTCGGCGGAACCCGTATTGTCAGTCACTAAGGAGATCACTCGCTTCTAGGTATGCCAGGAGTTTATGATTCAGCACGCGTTCCATACTCTTACAGAGTATGGACGTTACTGAGATAGGTCTATAATTCGACGGGTCAGCTCGACTACCCTTCTTGGGCACGGGCTGCACGTTAGCTTGCTTCCAAGCCTTCGGCACTTTTCCAGTCTCAAACGAAAGGCGAAATAGGCGTGTCAAGATTGGAGACAACTCAGGTGCACAAGTCCTCAAAACAATTGCCGGTATCCCGTCGGGGCCACTAGCCTTGTTCACGTCTAGGTTACGCAGTACCCGAAGAACGTCCCTCTGATGAATTCGAATGTTCGACATACTCGACTCGCATCCACTAGGAGAAGCAGGGGGCCTCGCGCCACCAGGATCCAGACGTGAAGATTCCGCAAACAAAGAAGCAAACAAGTTCGCTTTCTCCTCAGCGGAGTGGGCCAGCGTCCCGTCGGGTCTCAGCAGTGGTGGTAGTGAGGGGCGGCAGAAGTTCGATTCGACCGACTTAGCCAGGGACCAAAAAGCCTTACTACCTGCTGGGTATGAAGCAAGTTTGTTCCCTATTCGGCTAATGTGGTCAAACCGAGCCCTCCGCAACACCTTCTTACAGGACTTGGCAGCCCTGTTGAAGGCTCTCTTCTTCTGACTCACGTCATTTGCTTTGCGCGCACGAGCGTCGACCCATGCTAGGTATGCCGCGTGTTTAAGCGCATCAGCGCGATTGCACTCGGCACCAAACCATGGACGAGCTTCGCCAGACATTGTTACGTCAGAGAACGGAATGTAGTACTCCATTCCCCTCCGCAACACATCCGTCACGGCGTCCGCGCACGATGAAGCATCAGTCGAAGAAAAGCAAGTAGGCTGCCAAAGATAACATGCGAAGAAAGATCGCATGCCATCCCAATCTGCTGACCTGTATCGCCATACCCGCCGGGTGCCTCTTGGGCTGGGATCGGGCGGGGAGTAGACGGACTCAGACTTCACCAGACAGTGGTCGGAACTACCCAGTGGTGAAGAAATCGACAACGAGTAGCGGTCTGGATCTGTTGTCAGCAGAAGGTCCAAGCAATTGGCAGTGTGCGAATAACATCCGGAACCCTCGTTGCCCCCTGGACCAGCTGGGTAAGATTTAACGCTAGCGCTAGCTTTCGCATCTCCCGCCCAGCAAGGTCTGTGCACTGGTATGGGAAGAGCCATTCCTGATGGTGGGCGTTGAAGTCCCCCAGTAGCACCAATTGGGCAGAAGGGTACCGCTGCTGAGCCGCATCCGCCGCCTCACTCAGGTGCTGTGTAAGCCCAGTCGCCTCCAAATCACCGCTGTGCGAACAGCGGTACAGAGCGGCGAAGGCCGCCCTCCGAGCGGGGATCCTGCGGGCCAAGGATCTGGCTCGCAAGGAGATGCTGGAGTCTCCGAACGGGGACCCGTGGGGAAGACCCTATAAAATGGTGCGGAATAAGCTCCGCACCTGGGCTCCCCCGTTGACGCAGAGTCTCCGGCCCCAGCTGGTGGAGGACGTGGTGAGCGCTCTGTTCCCCTCACGAGGGGAGCATACTCCCCCACCCATGGCTCCGCCACCTGCGGTGCCCGACGCGGACCACACCGACGACGACGATGACGACGCTCCTGAGGTGACTGAGGTAGACCTGAGAGTGGCGGTTAACAGGCTGAAGACCAAAAATACCGCCCCAGGACCCGACGGCTTACCAGGGAAAGCCTGGGTCCTGGCCTCGGAGGCTATCGGGCCTCGACTAAGAGGGTTCCTAAGCGCATGCTTGGAGAGGGGCCAGTTCCCACTTCGTTGGAAGACGGGGAAACTGGTCCTCATTAAGAAGCCGGGGCGCCCTGCGGACTCTCCGTCCGCATACCGGCCCATCGTGCTGCTCGATGAGGTGGGCAAGCTCTTTGAAAGAGTAATTGCAAACCGCCTCGTCGAGCACCTAGTGAGGGTGGGGCCGGATCTAGCGGAGAACCAGTTCGGTTTCCGCACGGGCCGCTCAACGGTGGACGCCATCATGCGCGTGAGGGCCCTCTCGACGGGGGACGCGGTTTCCCGGGGCGGGGTCGTCTTGGCGGTGTCTCTAGACATCGCCAATGCCTTCAACACCCTGCCCTGGAGTTGCATCAGGGAGGCACTTCGGTATCACCGGATGCCAACCTACCTCCGTCGCATAGTCGAGGCTTACTTGACGGACAGAGCCGTCATCTACCCCGGTCACCTGGGAGAGTGGAACCTGCGAGAGATGTCGTGCGGTGTTCCACAGGGCTCGGTTTTGGGACCGCTCCTGTGGGACATCGGCTACGACTGGGTGCTGCGCGCCGACCTCCCTAATGGCATCAGCGTAGTCTGCTATGCTGACGACACGCTGGTCCTGGCGCAGGGGGGGTCGCACCAGGCGGCAGTTGACGCTATGACACGCGGGGTTTCGATAGTCGTTGAAAGGATCCGGCAGTTGGGTCTTGAGGTGGTCTTACACAAGTCCGAAGCCATGTGCTTTCATGGATCTCGGAACAGGCCACCATCGGGATCCCAAATAACGGTGGGAGGGGTTCACATCGGCGTCGGGTCGACGATGACGTACCTGGGTCTCGTCCTCGACAGCCGTTGGAACTTCGTCGAGCATTTCCGACGTTTGGCTCCCAGACTGGGGCGGGCCGGGGCTGCCTTCAAGCGGCTTCTGCCCTATCTAGGGGGCCCAAACGCCTCCTGCCGGAGGCTCTATGCGGGGGTCGTGCGGTCCATGGCCCTTTACGAGGCGCCGGTGTGGGCGCCTACTTTGAGGAAGCGTCCTGCCCGTTACCTCAACGCGTCCCAAAGGGTCATGGCCATCCGGCTGGCCCGGGGATACCGCACGGTCTCTGGCGAGGCGGCGAGCCTCCTTGCCGGACTGCCGCCATGGGATCTGGAGGCGAGAGCCCTCGCACTCATTTACGAATGGCGCGTGGAGGCGCTACGCCGGGGCGAGACTCCTCTGCCGCGGCAAATCGTAGCACGGCGGACGGAGCTCCGGCAGGATCTCATGGCAGTATGGAGACAACGACTGTCGCTACCCAGCGCTGGGCACGCCACAATTGCGGCGATAAGTCCCCTCTTTGAGGAGTGGCTAGAGCGGCGCCACGGCGTCCTCACCTTCCGCCTGACGCAGGTACTCACCGGACATGGATGTTTCGGGAGATACCTGTTTCGGATTCGGCGGGAGGACACGCCTGGGTGTCAACATTGCGATGATCGGCCGGAGGACACGGTGGAGCATACGGTGGAGGTCTGCCCTGCTTGGGTGGAGCACCGTCGTGTCCTCGTCGAGGCGATCGGCGGCGGCGACCTCTCGCGTCCGGCCCTGGTCCAATCCATGGTCCGGAGCGAGGAGGCATGGGAAGCGGTCACCTCCTTCTGCGAAGCAGTAATGCTAGCAAAGGAGGAGGCCGAACGCGTGAGAGAGAGGGAAACCTCACGCCCCAGCGGCCGCAACAGAAGAAGACGCCCCGGGCGTCGGGAGTCGCAGGGCGATTCTCGGCCACCGTAGGCGCGAGTCTGTGGACGGCGAGCATTGGGTGGTTCGCCGTCCGATCAGAACCAGTCCTGGGTCGACGGCGCGCTGTGTTCCACGCGCGCCTCAAAGAGCTGTCAGCATAGAAGATGGGGCCCGCTAGTGCCAGTGCCTGCCGGGGTTGTGGAAACTGTTTGAAAGAGACACCGCGGCCCTGGAACGCAAAGGGCATTGGGAGGAACACGGATGGGTTTTAGTCAGTGAGAGTCTGACACTCCCTCCTGCTTCACCCAGAGCGGGAGGAGTCATTTGATGATTTCCCATCCTAAAAAAAAAAAAAGGGTAAACCCTGGGTATAAAAGGTAAGACACGTCCGACGGACATCCGATCTGCGTCTCCGACAGAAACAAGAGCGCTGGTTTCTCAGTCTCTAGGTGGTGATGGACTGCGGCGAGATTTGAGTGCAGACCTCGTATGTTTGAGAGGTGCACTTTGTGCGAGAGGGCGTGCTGCCGCTGTACAGCTTTTCTCTTTTTGTTCCTGGTCATAGTGAGTGAGTAAGGTAGAGGAGAAGGAAGTGAAATCTGAAGTGAAGTGCGGGGACGCCCGAGCCCCCCCGGAATGTCCATCGGGCCCTCTCGTCTGGTCGCCAACCAGCACGATGGTGCATTCCGGGATTTTTCGACAGTTGGCGGGGCAGCCTTTCATGTATGGCTAGTACACTACTTGGGCCCCCAACTACCTGCGGTCGGCCAGCGGCGCACCGTGCCTCGGATCCCGCTACCCTCCGCGACTAGTCTCCCGATACGCCCATATCAACGCGAGCCTGGTCGGTCTGCCTGCATTGGAACAACTATTTCGATCCAACTCCTCTGGATTGGCTACACTGAGCATCGTACCGGAACGCGGCTAGGCCACTTGGCGGTACGTCTTTGCCCAGTGGGTGGTCGCAAGCCATCGGCCGAAGCCTAGCACCAGTTATTGTCACCTGATTAGCACCACCCGGGGACCACGTGTAGGGACTGCAATGGGTATTCTCCTAAGGACGCGGGTGACTCGGCCCCCGAATAATATATATTTAACTAGCTGACCCGCGCAACTTCGTCTGCGTCACAATTTTCATCTTTAATATAACTCCTACCCTACTCCTACCCTACTCCTACCCTACTCCTACCCTACTCCTACCCTACTCCTACCCTACTCCTACCCTACTCCTACCCTACTCCTACCCTACTCCTACCCTACTCCTACCCTACTCCTACCCTACTCCTACCCTACTCCTACCCTACTCCTACCCTACTCCTACCCTATTCCTACCCTACTCCTACCCTACTCCTACCCTACTCCTACCCTACTCCTACCCTACTCCTACCCTACTCCTACCCTACTCCTACCCTACTCCTACCCTACTCCTACCCTACTCCTACCCTACTCCTACCCTACTCCTACCCTACTCCTACCCTACTCCTACCCTACTCCTACCCTACTCCTACCCTACTCCTACCCTACTTCTACCCTACTCCTACCCTACTCCTACCCTACTCCTACCCTACATACCTACATTGTTTAAACAACAGTGACTGCTTATAATTCAATATGAACTTTATACAATAGCAATAAAGCTCGTTTTAGTTAGAAAACGTTTGTATGGGAAAAAGAAAAGGGCTGTTTTTAGGGTTTTCCGGCAATTATTCGATTTTTTCTCGCCATTTAAACCATCTTTGAACTTCAACGAACATTTAAAAAAAGAATTGGCCAAATTGGTCCAGGCGTTGTTGAGTTATGCGCTTACCAACACATTTTGCGATTCATTTTTATATTATAGATTGAATTAGTACAAAATTTAATGTGTCCGCAACGAAGTTCAAAGTATGACTGTCGGAAACTACCTAGTAATTATGATTCGAAAAACAACAAGTATGGGAAACATTACATGACACCTACTGACGTGTCAGCGTTTATATTTTATATGCTTAGGGCTGTCTAACAATTTATAACAACCCCCCCGATAAGATTGATCATCACGATTGAGAGTGATGAGAAATCTAAGATGAAACGTTGAACTTCGTTTTGGTTACAAACTAGGACTTAAGAAACCATAAGAACAATTATAAATGTAACCATTAGTAAACTTAGGATTAATCTAGAATAAAACATAGGAAATAGGATTAATACAATAATAATCATTTAAACAAGACAATAGGATTAAGGGTTGCAATTGTTTAAGGTCATTGCATAACTAAGTCATGATATTACGTCTTAGTGGAGTAGGCAAGGATTTGCATGATCCCTGGCCGTCTTCGTCAGATGATTCAGTGAATCTGTTATTTACTGACTGAACAGACTGAATTGTTTGTTTCTTTTTAGTGTAACATTGATTAAACACTTGGATACAATATCGAGCTTTAGTCGGACAAAATAACTTCCTAGATCTGTATAAGAGATAAATGAAAACAATGATTTTTTTTTTTTTACTATTTATAGGCATACGTTTGACCACAATCTCACCTGATGGTAAGCGAGCACGTTTGCCTAGAAGCAACCTATTCACTCTTAACAGAGATAACATACGTTAATGAGAGATAGTGAGTGCTATATTTATGTAAGTGAGATGGTTGTTCAATTTTATTTAACTCTTTTTCAAATTCATTCAAATGCACACTTGCTTGTAATAGCGAATTGAAATCATTAACATTCGATAACTTAACAAAAGGAAGATGCTGTATTGTTTTATTTATTCTCTGATTGTCGCAGCAATCATCTTCTATAATATTAAAATTAGATATATAATTAGTAACATTAGACATGACATTATCACTAGGTGTAAACTTTAAGGTTTTAAAGAAAGCTACACAATATTTTGGCAAGACCAACATGCCTGTACCAAAAAAGATCTCATCGTAATTGGTAGGATCATTTTCACATGTAATATGAGCCTTTCCAGGCTATGACTGAACGAACAACCATTTATTATTATTTAACTTGAAAAATACATCGATAGAGCCATGTAACAGTTTGGTATTACAAGAATCTGGCAAGGAACTTATAGCTTCGGTTAAGATTATTGTTTCACACGTTGGATTAGCAATTGTAGAGTACACGTTTCCTAAAGAACACACATAACACTCATTATGAATCACTTGACACTTATCCACTGACTCTAACAGTGAATAGAACATACGATCTATTGTTACAGCCACATAAGGTTTATTGGGAGCAATAAGTATATAAGTGTCAGGTTTGGAAACATCGTAAGGAGCTGGAAGTGGGACATTGTGGTAGAAGTTGTATGTTTGTGGAAGGACGAGTGGAATTCTAGTAATAATAATAATTTTGTTAAGATGATAATAACAAACTAAATCAGATATATCTATAATAACATGTATATTTTCTAAAGATAAACTTGTAGGAAGTTCACAGTGTTTAGGAAGCTTATCTTTGTGCAGGTCTAGTTCTTGGAATAATTGATAAGGACTAAGTACAGTTGGATGAAGAATGTTGAGCTTGCTAAATAGGATAGCGTTGTTTACGTCATCAATGTCAAAGGACAAGGCTATCGTAATACTGTCCAAGGAGTTCAATAACATTATCAAATGGTTTTTTATTTCTAATTTATCACTTGAATTAGATAATTGTTCGAAGGCTTTTCTAATAGTATCTAAATTTTGATTTAATTGATTTTGATTTTTGTTTACCCTTGACATTGTATTATTAAAGGTTGAAATAGTAGATTGGTAATAGCGTCCGAGAACTTTAAAGCATCTTCAGAGTCTAAAGTTCCAAAGATTGATTTTAAGATTGAGCCGCCAGCATCAATGAGCCCGCGTTTAAAACGGTTTGGTTTTTGATCTTGGACGAGGTAGGATATCGACAAGAACTTGCGAACATTATTAAGATGTTGATTTTGTAAAGGCGACAACAGATTGGTACATTCCAGTTTTAATTTTAACTGAATTTTACTGGAAGAGCTAGTAACACAGAAATTAGAAACTTCTTTGATTAGAGCTTCAACTTTATCTAAATGCGGCTTTATATGGCTAATGTCTATCCAGTAATCGTTTGTGAACTTAACATTTGGTAATTGGTCGAAGTAAAGTATAGGCCTGGACTTCCTATGATTGGAGTAATGAATTTGTGGCTCGAGGATGGTTGAAGTAATAACCTGAAATGGAAAAATTAGGCTAGTCATCTGTTGCAATTTTTATTTCGTCGTAATGATGACGAACATGTTTTCTATTTACTAAGAGGGTAACCGTGTGGTTACCATTGACTTTGACGAAAAGGCCCTTTCCATATAGGAGACATCGCTTTATTTTGTTTATGATGACACCGTAAATAAACCATGTCACCTATTTTATACGTCACGGGCTTAGCATGAATATCGAAACGTTGCTTAGATTTTTCTTTGGATGATTGTATATTTTCCAAGGCCTTTTGTCTACTATAATATAACCTATGATTAAGAGCACGAATATAGTCTGTATAGGTATTTAATTCTAAGGTATCGGCACTTTTGGGTATGTAAGGTTTAAATCCGAACAATAACTCCATCGGCTGGAAGCCGGTAGTGGAATGTACATTAGTATTATACGCTATCATGGCAGTTTGTAGATATAAACTCCAGGTATGTTGATTATCTTCGATGTATGATCGTAAGTACTCTTTTAGAGTCGCGTGGCTTCTTTCGAAAGCGCCACATGTTTGCGGGTGATACGGAGAGGCGAAAATATGCTTAATGCCGAATAATCTCTCTAACTGTTTTAGAACGTCTGATGTAAAGTTAGTGCCTTGGTCGGTTACGATCATCCTGGGGATACCTAAATGAGAAATGAACAGCACAAGTTTTTGTGCAGTTTCTTCAGCGGAACAAGTAGTCATTGCATATGCTTGCGAATACTTAGTTAAATCGTCTTGCATTGTTAGGATAAACTTATAATGATAGTCGTGAGTTTCAGGCAATGGCCCGACGACGTCTAAGAATACCTTTTCCATAGGTTTCGTAGCTGTTGATGTGATTACCATAGGAGCACGATTTGTTTGACGTAGTGGTTTGTTTATTTGACATGACTTACAAGTCTTAACATAGTTTTCTATGTCTTGACGCATGTTTTTCCACCAGTAAAGGGTTTCTAACCTATCATACATGCGAGAAATACCCGGATGTCCTGCTGAAGGAGAGTCGTGACTCTTTTAGTATACGAGGAACTTCCGCGGGTGTAGGATATAGAATATTATTATGATAGATATGAACTTTTAGACCCGTGTTGTGAAATAGAAATCCTATAATGTTGTATAATTTGGTAAAGGATAGCTTCGTGAATGGATCTTGGAAATCGGGAATAGCAAATTCTTTTTCTTCTGAATACCATGCTGTAATCATTTCTCGACAGTCTCTTAACATATTAAAAATATCTTTGTAAGTCATTTCGTCAAAATGATGGACACGTAAGAATAAATGTGTGAAAACGTGTTTTTCATTGGATGTACTTTGAAACGTATACAGTTCTCTTTCTAAGGTTCGTATGTCAGGTAAATCTTCGTCGAACTTGGATACCTGCAAGATTTCAGAGCAGTATGGAATCGAATCGTCTAAGTCGATGGCAGTAGGGTAAGTAATCATTTTACATTTTGCCTTAAGTAATGAATCGTTATGCTCCTCTATAGCGGCATCGTAGGAATTAGTATGTTGCTGACTACTTTGCAAATATTTTTCGTAAGTTTCAGAGGTAGAAGGGATACTAGGATCCATAGTAAGTATTGGATTACGAGACAAGGAATCGGCATTACAATTCATCTTACCTTTCTTATGAACTATTTCATAGTCGAACTCTTACAACTTTAAGCGCCAGCGAACTAATTTTGAACTAGGGTCTTTGCAGTTGAACAACCACTGAAGTGGCTTATGATCAGTAACTACAGTGAACTTGTTACCGTATAAGTAAGGTCTAAAGACTTTTGTGCCGAAAATGATAGCTAGACATTCTTTTTCGGTAGTAGAATAGTTTCCTTCCGCTTTGTTGAGAGTTCTAGACGCATACGCGATTGGTAAATCTTGACCGATTTTTCCCTGAGATAAAATAGCAGAAACAGCGAAATTAGAAGCGTCTGTAGTTAGTACGAAAAGCTTGGAGAAGTCAGGATATTGAAGAATAGGAGCGGTCGTTATTTTATATTTTAACTCATCGAAGGATTTCTGTTGTTCAGGGGACCAAATGAAATCAGCGTTTTTCTTTAGGAGGCTTTTAAGGGGTTTCGTGATATGGGAAAAGTTTTGAACACAATAAACCTTTTTAGGATCTGGCTTCACGCCTTGATCTGATATTATATGACCTAGATACTGTACTTCCTTTCGTAAAAACTCACATTTGGCAGGTTGTAGTTTTAATCTATGTTCACGTAACTTTCCAAAAACTGATTCTAAATTTCGGCAATGTGATTCAAGGTCGTGGCCGAATAGTACAATGTCGTCCATATATGTAAAACAGTGAGTTCCTTGAAGGCCACTTAAGACAATATTCATAAGCCTTTGGAACGTGGATGGTCCATTTCGGAGTCCGAAGGGCATTCTAGTAAATTCGTAATGACCGGATGGGACACTAAACGCGGTTTTTTCTGTGTCTTTGACTTTAACTTGGTGGAACGAAGATACAAGGTCAAGTGTAGTGAAATATTTGCTATGGCCTATTTGATCTAAGATGTCAGAGATATTTGGAATTGGATATGCATCGCCGATTATGATTTCGTTTAACTTACGATAATCGATAACAATCCGCCATTTGGGCTTACCGGACGCGTCCTGCTTTTTCGGTACAACCCAGATTGGTGCTGACCATGGAGACATTGAAGGTCGAATTATATTTTGATTTAGCATATCTTGAATTTGTTTGTTGACCTCTTCTTTATGACATTCTGGAAACCTATAACTTTTGACTGCAATCGGAGTTTCGGATGTAACACGTATTTCGTGTTCTAAAGTATTAGTATGTGTAAGTTTGTCCCCCTCTAAATAGAATATATCTTGGAATTTAGAACATATATTCCGTAAGCGATCTTGTTCTTCAGAGTTAAGATGATCACATCTAATCAACTTTTGAACCTTGGAATCCCGATCTGATGTGTATGGATATGTTGAATTAGAATATGACGTAGCTGTATTGAGAGAAGCAGTGTTTTCACTAGGTTCTATTATCTGCGAGATAGGTTCTAACGTTACTTCAAAATCTTTTAGGATTATGTCTTGATCTGACGTGTTAAGCACTGAAATAATAGTCTGGTTATTAGAATCAACACGGACTAAACACCGGGAAATATATAAACGAGGATGTTCTTGAAATTTGACATCTAGCAAAAGTCCTTCTTTAATTTCAGGGTTTGTGACATTGCAACGAATAAACATTTCGCTTCTAGAAGGAATAATCTTTATTATAGGAGATGTTTTTAAATTAAAATAGTATGAAGGATTACCTTGAATTATTAATTTAGAGTCACAGTAGCTAATGAGGGCTTTATTCCACTCTAAAAAGTTCGAACCTAAGATGCCATATTCATTCATGTTCTAAATTAATTTTGTCGACGATATGGAAATAATAGGGAACTGTGACTTCATTTTCTAGTTCCAAAGATAATATAAACTTGCCCTTAGTTTCAGAGAACGAGTCGATGTCATTAATGCCCTTGAGTTTTAAAATATCTTTTTCAACTATAGGTAGTTCAGGTAGGCATTGCTCTTTAATGATGCATATAGAACTACCAGAGTCAACTAAGAGACGAATAGGTACTTTCGTATGCGAAGTTTTTACTACAATTTATGGCAAGGAAGCTCTTGAGTTAGGAAAAACATCGTAAATTGTGGAATAACCACCTGGATTTTGGGTAAAACTATCTAATATTCCTTTAGGTGACCTATTATTTTCCATTGAATTGGTCATTGATTTTGTAAAACTAGTAGCGATGGGGTCATTATTTTTTAAAGAGTTAGCAATTGATGTAGTAGAACTAGTAGGCATTGAGTCATTATATATATTAGATTTAGTAATTGATTTAGTAGAACTAGTAAGGATAGAGTCATTATATATTTAAGATTTAGTAGTTGATTTAGTAGAACTAGTAAGGATAGAGTCATTATATATTTTAGAATTAGTAGTTGATTTAGTAGAACTAGTAAGGATAGAGTCATTATTTTTTCTAGAATTAGTAATACATTTGGATTTAGAAATTGAATTAGTTATAGGGGAATTGGAATTATTAGAGACTTCAGAATTAGTACGTTCATATTTGGAAATAGAATTAGGTTTAGGAATTGAAGCCCCTAAGAAAACTTTCCCACAATTAGTGCCTATAGTAACAGAATTACGTCGGCACCGGTTCGTAATCTGATCATTCAGTTTAAATTGTCGTCGTAATCGGTAGGTGTTGAAACTTGATTACATTCTACGTTCTTTTGTTCGTGTTTTATGTTCCCAGGATTTTCGCGATCGAAGCGGGAATTATTGTATTGTCTTTTGCGACACTGCGAAATGTCATGCCCGATATTTTTGCAATATCGGCATGTTATTGGTTGGGAACTAGAAGTCCGTTTTGGTCTAGGTGAAAATTGAGCCTTGTTTTGATTAATTTTAAATCTGCACTCAAACTCGGAATGTCCTACTTTTTGGCAGACTTTGCACGATGACCTAACTGAAAAGTTGTAGATTTTTTCTTCCTCCGTAGCGAGGTTTATAGCAGCATTAAGATTTCGGGGGTCTCGACACCGAACAATATTACTAAGTCTAGGGTGTAGCCCCAGGCAAAACGTATATAGAGCTAGATCTTCCGGCATAGCAATGCGACCTGGAAGTTCCCTTTTTAAGGAATCAGAATTATGAATTTCGGATTGCAGATCTGTCAGGCAGGTCTCAATCCTGAGGGCATATTGTGCGACGGTTTCGTTTAGCAATTGTTTACATGATTGCAGCTCTAATAAAAGATGATTATAATGTTTTCTTTCTCCAAAATTCTGCCTTAAGAATGTTCGTAATTCGTCGAAACTATCGAATAATTTATTTGAACACGCTACCTGTGCTTTTCCTTGCAATTTTGATATTATGTACTTAAGTAGCAAGGACTTCTGACCGTCAGATGCTAAGTCAAGAGCGTTTTGGCAATTTGTCAAAAACGCTGATAAAGTTTCACGCTCTCCTTGGTATGGGTTTATAAAGTTACATAAGACTTGAATAGGGTATGGCTCAGAGATAGTGGGAGTTAATTGTTTTTTGTCACTAGGGTTAGCCATAATAACGAGTGTTTGGACAGTTACCTAAAGCACAAAAATTAAGAGGATTTATTAAAGAAACGAGGAGACTTATGTGGCAACAACAAAAATAGTATATTCTACTCACAGCAAGGCGACGGCTTGGAAGACAGGATGCATCACGCAGACTTCGGTGAGTAGCGCGCTCAGCAGCACGCAGAGGCTCAGCAGCAGCAGATACAGCAGTCTTTAGACGACCCGTTGAAGGCGTTGGAAGGGGTTAGCTTGATTTAAAGCTCACCCAGGCACACGACGAAAGCAGATTCGTTGGCTGCTCAAGCCAACCCGGAGGAATTCGGTTTGATCGCGATTAGGTATCGCAATAACAACGTGGTTTTGACGACACCAATGACACACATTCGCTGGATAGTGACGAGACAGGGTAGAGTCGATAGAGTCACAATAGATAGAGACAGGATAGTCACTCACTGGATAGAGACGGGATAGAGTCACACTGGATACCGATTTTGCGGTTGATGCAGAAACGAACAGGCCGGCGGACACGGTACGCGACGGATTTTGATTTTATATAGTTTTATGAATAGCCAGTCACGAAATATGCTGACTATCCCACTTCTGACACCACTGTTACGGGGCAGGTTCTAAGTCCCTTTTTAAAAAAACTATTTTTTAACCTTGAAGGAATTTAATTGAATTAGTACAAAATTTAATGTGTCCGCAACGAAGTTCAAAGTATGACTGTCGGAAACTACCTAGTAATTATGATTCGAAAAACAACAAGTATGGGAAACATTACATGACACCTACTGACGTGTCAGCGTTTATATTTTATATGCTTAGGGCTGTCTAACAATTTATAACAGTTCCGTTAGTAACCCTTTGGGTTCGGAACCCTAAAAAAATAGTGTAATCAAATTCGGTTCGTCAACAATAAAAATATGTACGAATACAAAACTTCCTCCATTTTAAATTCGGTAAAAAAGTCATTTTTTCGTAAATTTACGATTATGATAGAGATACATCTATACTAATAAAAGCTGAAGAGTTTCTTTGTTTGTTTGTTTGCTTGAACGCGCTAATCTCAGGAACTACTGGTCCGATTTGAAAAATACTTTCAGTGTTAGTTAGTCCATTTATCGAGGAAGGCTATAGGCTATATATCATCACGCTAAGACCAATAGGAGCGGAGCAGTAATGTGACGCAGACGAAGTTGCGCGGGTTAGCTAGTTTTATTATAAATCTTCTTATCCACAATTAAGTGTAATGGCCTTATGCAAACTATGAAAGTCAAAGTTAAACCGTTTATTTGAATGAAAACATGATTGGATCATTAAAAAACCGGATAACTGTGAGTCTGACTCGCACTCCGAGGGCTCCGTACAAACTCGTATGTAGATATTTCATCTACATACGAGGGTGTCGCGATAGCCTAGGTTATACCAGTTCAGGCAAAAATAAATTATTTTTTTCTTGATTCGATTAATATTTTGGTTTGATTTTCGTGATACAATCTGGAAAACACACGATGATTCGGAACCCAGACCACCGTGTGTTCATCACTGTGGTGTACATTTATGAACACACTAAACACAACAGTACGATTTAGGTAAAAGTTATCTTTGCTTTTAGTAATTTTGATCGACTTTTTAATACTCTAAATGATTATAACATTGATTTTTTTTTATGCAAAGATAAGTAGCAAGTGTTGTACTATTTTGAAATCTTGATTAAATGGGCCATTTTTAGAGTTCCGAAAAAAAAAACGGAACCCTTATAGGATCACTCGGGAGTCTGTCTGTCTGTCACAGCCAGTTTTCCCCGAATCCACTGGACCGATTCTGTTCAAATTTGGTACAAATATGGATTTCTATGACAAAAATTCGGACGCGTTACGTAAATCATTAAATTTTTAGTATGGGGGTCACTTTTGGGGGTCAAACAAGCAAATTAGAAAAATAAGTTTTTTGAACAATATTGTGTGACGTATCAAATGAAAGGGCTTACTGTGAGGGTTTTAATTATATTTTTTTTCATAATTTTAAAGGAAATGGTTTTGAAGTTATTCAAGAAATTAGACAAAAAATTACCATTCCCCCCCTTATCTCCGAAACAACTGAGATTTAAATTTTTAAAAAAATGGAGATAATAGATCTTTACCTAAAGATTACAGGAAAACCTGTTAGAAGTCTGTAGTGTTAATATAACATGTTAAAAAAATAAAATCGTTCGGAACCCTTTGCACGTGATTCCGACTCGCACTTGGCCAGTTTTTTTAAATAACTTGCCTGAGGTAGTGTAGTACATTTTTTTTGAAAGATGAAGTGTCAAAGTTGTCTGAGAAAAGACGTTTAAACATGACCCAATGAAACTTTATTTTTTTTACTAAAATTACCATATTAAATTTGTGACTGCAGTCAATAGCATAGTTATTTAGGATTACTTTAAAAAAAAAAAAACACTACATAATTGGGAAATTTGTGATCACAGGACCTAAATATGTGATCTAGGATGTTGATTTTGAACATTTTCAAAAGTGTTCCTATTATACCAAGTAACATGGAATTTATTTTTTATTTTGCCTGAATTGGTATTACCTAGCCTATCGCCCCGTACCCGCTTGACGTTGAATTTCGGGACACTCTGTATAAAGAGAATCAAGTCTCCTTTTTTTCGTTTATAATTATGTATTACCTACTGAAGTGTATAAACTAAGAAAGCACTCATTACTCTGACAAAAAGAGAAGTAGGTAGGATTGAAGGACAAAAATTACTTTTCAGTTGACAGAACTGTTTTCCCATACATGTAATTACGTCACGATCACGTCTTCAACTGCAAGTATAAGTTTCATCATCATCATCATCATATCAGCTAAAAGACGTCCACTGCTGGACATAGGCCTCCCCAAAAAGGGGGGTTTGCCATTTTCGCCACGCTTGGCAGGCGGGTTGGCGATCGCAGTGTATGGTGTTGAGTTTTACAGAGAACGCTGCTGCCCATTCTCAGGTGAGTCCCTTAGTCGCCTCTTACACACCCACGGGAAGTGATGGGATGGTATTATTCTTTTACGGCACCATACGGCACCGGCCGACAACATACGGCTATAGTATAAGTTTGTAATCGCAAAATGTGTTTTTATGTGATAAAACTACAAATTTGTAGACGTTTTCCGTCACTTGTGCTGTAAAACATTACTTTTTGTCAAATTTCATGATACTAGGTCAACGGGAAGTATCCTATAGGTATTAGTTTTCACTGCTCCAAGGGGTAGCAGACCTGAGTATTTGATATTAATTTCAGCTTGATTCCTATACGCGTTCCTGAGAAAAAGGGTCTGGGCAGACGGACAGACAGACGTCTGGACAGCAACGTGATCCTATATGAGTTCCGTTTTAGAAACTAAGATACGGAATCCTAATTATACATTACTAGCTTCTGCCAGCGGTTTCGCCCGCTTGTTCCCTAGGGAACATACTCCCGGGATAAAAAGTAGCCGATGTCCTTTCTCAGGCTCTAGATTATCTGTATACCAATTTTCATTTAAGATTGTTCAGTAGTTTTCACGTAAAAGCGCAACAGACAGACATACAGAGTTAGTTTCGCATTCATAATATTAGTAAGGATTATAAAGTGACACTTGTTTTCCATTCGCAAAAATATAAAATCCTACAAAACGGACCAGAAACTTCGTAGTTGCGTTTTCCAAATTAAAGTTTATAAAGAAATTTAACAAAAATAAAAGCGCATTGGCCGTTATAGCGATTCAACCTTGGAATTCAAAGTTCCTTTGTGCTTTCCTTGTGTGTAAAGATATCAACCCTCTTCATCTTATTATCTCACGAAAAACTGAATGGATGCGAATTACAATAATACTGGTCATAAGGACACTGTATTGTGCGCGACCCTAAATGACTCACTTAGAGTCAGGATCATTCAGCACGCCACAGCTGTGTCGTCAAACGAGAAGTTACTGCGCAGAAAGAACCAGATCTAAACAATACATTGGTTTGCATTTCAATTGGTACTGAATCTTTGCGATTTACTCTATGCGCTTCATTATTACTTTTGGGTTCGGAACATTCTTAAAAAAAAACCGGACATGTGTGAGTCGGACTCGCCCACCGAGGGTTCCGTTCAATTTTTTAGGCACATATTATTACTTTAACTAAAGACTATATTTTGTTATGATTTAATTACAATATACTTATAGTATAACTTGCCAAGTTTCATAGTTCTAGGTCAACGGAGAATACCCTATAAATTTTGTTTCCCTTGAGAGCGTCGAAATGTACGTTTTTTGCGGCATAAAATGCCGTATCTTTTTTTTACTTTAACTTAGAACTTTGATTTTTCACAGCTTCAAGGGACTGTAAACCTGAGTATAATTATGGTTTTAATTTCAACTCGATACCTTCACGCGTTCCCAATATAAAGTATCTTGACAGAAAGACGGGCGGACGGACGGACAACAAAGTGATTCTATAAGGGTTCCGTTTTTTCCTTTTAAGGTACGGAACTCTAAAACAGAACCCTCATGCGATCACTCGGGCGTCTCTCTGTCCGTCTGTCACAAACAATTTTCCGCCCGGTTTAATTTCTGCTCGTATCATTATCTAAATAATAAGTCTTTTTTGAGGATAGTAATAACTAATTAGGTAGCTGTGTTGACTTGCCTTAGATGTACATACACTTTGACTTTGCTTGTGATAGATTATTGTAATTCTGCCTTGAAATGTTTAGACATTTCATTTTATTTAAAATTTAAGTAAGTATCATGTAAGTCAACTGTATCATGTTCTTGTGAGAAGCTAATTGTTCTTGTAACTTATCTGCAATCGCTTTAATTAAAATTTGTGTCTTGTTACTTTCATAAAACAACAGCCGCACGGGTCGATCTTCAAGGTTAAGCAACGCTTGCAAAGGTTGGTCTGTGGATGGGTGACCATCTTAACATACCGAGTTTCCTCCGTGCCTCGGAAAGCACGTTAAGCCGTTGGTCCCGGCTGTCATTTGTAGATCTTTGAGAGTCGTTACGGATTGTCAGAAGCTAGTAAAACTGACTCCAGTCTTGCCATGAAGTACCGTGTTACCCAGTTAATGGGTTGTGGAGGTCTGGTAGGCAGCCGCTCCATGTAAAATACTGGTATTCAGCTAAATCCGGCTTGACTGGAAGCCGACCCCAATGTAGTTGGGAAAAGGCTAGGTAGATGATGTTGCTTTCATAAAAAAATAAATTTTGAGTATGTTACTTGTAAGATGATGAATTGAATGATTATTTTAGTCTTGTCTACTCTTTAAATGTAACTTGTTCTTTCTTTTAATTTAATTAAGTTAAGCGAATTTAAAGTCGGCCCCGGGTGGCGAAAACCTACGCTACCTCAGTGGTTTTGCAGGGAAATAGGAAGCCAATTATTTGCTTTGCCATTATTTGATGGCAAAGCAAATAATGGGAAGGAACATGGGAAGTTCGGCAGGTGGCGAACTCTTCCATAATTAATAATAATGAGGGGAAAGGGATACATGCTTATTACTTTAATTAGATACGTAGCACAATATTCACATCCGCATAGAATGCTTGTTGTTGGGGTGGCAATTATGACAAATGTTCCGGTTTTTTTTTAAACTATTGATAGGCATACATTTAACCACTATCAAATCAAATCAAATCGTATATTTCAAATAAACCATTTACAGGCACTTTTGAATTGTCAAGGTCTGTCAGTCCAAAAATATGAAGCTATTTGCACGTTCCAAAGCGTAGATCTCTATGGAGAAGAACGTGCAAGAAACTCCACGGACACTCTTTTAAAAATAATAAATTGTTACAAAGTTTTGTTTACATCAAGTTGAAATTATACAAACATGTGAGAACGATGTAAAAGATGAGCAGGATAAAAGCGTCCGGGAAAAAAGGAACAATTCAAAGAAATATTTAAAATAAACCATGGCAACTGAGAAATGACCAGTACCAACTGACAGCTCACGAACATGACGCATGCGCTAGCACCATTCGGCTCAACCATTTTGAAGGGAGCCAAATGATCCAACGCATACGCCACCATCAGCCAGACCTTTGTTTGAGCATGACACTCCCAACCGCCAGGGTACATTCAAGTCAAAAACAAATCTAAAACTGATAGCTATAGCTTAAGTTTAAGGTACACAGTACTCACACATGTGCCGTTAAAATGGATGAAATTATACATTGCTAAATAAATTGAGTCTATAAAATGCAAATATTGTTTTTTTTACAATCTTCAGCCGGTCCAACAATGTTTCCAAATGCTAACAGATTATTTTGTGCTCCCTAGTGTCTGTGGAGCAGGACCAGCATTCAGCCAAGCATTTTTATCTTCAATATAATCCCCCAACTTATAATGTGCTTGCCTGCATAGTGTGCGTTTAATACAAGATTTAAATGTTGTCTCATTTAGTTCTAATATACATCTCACCTGATGGTAAGCGATGATGCGGTCGAAGATGGAGTAGTCGAAGTCGCTTGCCTAGAAGTAACCTATTTACTCTTGACTTAAAAACTCCCAGATTGTAGCTATTAGAAAACACAGATTCTGGCAGGGAATTCCACTCCTTAGCTGTACCCACTATGAATGTGTTCCCAAATCGTTTTGTGCGTGTGGGTGGGTTGTCCACCATATACCGGTGGCGCATCGCCGTAAATCTTGGTTCTTAGTGACTCATGTATTTAATACCATCGATTCGTGTATAGGTATATAAAATGTTCGTTGTGTAAATTAAATTCATTTGTTACGCTGAAATTCAACTACATATAACCAAAAAAGGTTGACGTGTAAAAGTGTTACGATTAACCTTTTTTATTGCAAAAGAAATATAATTTATCAATTTTAAAAATAAGTTTGTAAGTCTAAATCAAAAGGTATGAGTAAAGGTATACGAAATGCTGTAGATTGCTATTTTATCGTATAAACTGTAGTATGACCATCGATCAGTGACTATGAGTACGCGAGAAGCGAGTGCAGGTCTTGAAGAGGAGATTGGAATTGTCACGGTAGCATCTCAATTTATTTTTGCAAATATTTTATATATTAGGAAAAATATATATTTATACAGTAAAACGAGCGACATCCACAACTTTAACACCAGAAACAAGCACAAGCTACATGCTCCTTCCCACCGACTTCGTAAGGTCCACGACTCATTTGTGGGGCTCGGTATCCGTTTATACAATAAGCTTCCACGTTCTTTTCTTGACCTGCCTTTTAACTCATTTAAAGCTAATGTTAAATCTCACTACTTTTCGAAGGCATACTATTCTATTAATGATTATTTAGACGATAAGAATAGTTGGTCGCTATGTTAAACGCAAGACGTGTGTATTCATATTATATTGTTTTTTTTTGTTTTTGTTTTTTATTTATCTGACTATGTAGGTCAATTCGTTAATTTTGTAACATACATTTCTATCGTTATCCGTATCATAGTGTGCTAGCTAACAAGTAAATTTCGTGTCATGTATAATTTTATTACTTAGCATACTTTTATATAGATTCAAGTTCTTAAAACGTAACAGACAGATGTGTTGCTGGGGAGTTTGTTGGCCACTTCTTCTCCACAGCTAAAACACTAGGAAGTGGTGACGGGCGGGCGTTTTGCGGGACTGTCTTTTGTAAAACTTGACGTTCAAAAAGTGCGGGCTGTCAGCCTAATTTGAATAAACGACTTTTGATTTTTTGATTTTGATTTTGAGGTAGCCGTATCTCACCGCCAAACTCGCCTCGAATCCGCTCAAGATCACAGCTCAGTAGTCCCAGGACCAATTGGTGATCTGTCTCGTTACCTAGGTTAGCGAGCCCGTAACTATGGGAATAACATTGACGATCGAGGGAATGAGCAGGCTGATCGGCAATGTGGGAGTGTGACAAAACATTAAATGTTTTCATTGTTGTCTTGTTCTCATCATATTTTACTAACACGTTGATATTGATAATTTATAATTTTTGTAACAATTTTAACAAGTGCTCACCAGATTTGGTTTCCGTATGTGATATTAGTGCCCGTGCCCAGCTTAGACGGATCGTCTGTTTTCTCGGTCCGTAACGAGACGGATATTCCAAAGGCAGTACAATTTATATGGCACAGTTCATAACTGTAGACGGATTCGGGTTTTTAGACGGACGTTTTGCCACTGCGAAGAGCGGTCATAACGCCCGGATCGTCGTCTTCGTTTAAACAAACTCTGCCAAAGTGTGAACACGCACGTCCGGCCGCCGTCTTCCGTTTAAACAGATGGTCTGTCTGAGTGGGAACGGGCCCTTAGGGTGCCTGTTCAAAATTAATTTTATCCAATGGATTTGCATAAAATCTCCGCACCACGCGAGTCACTGACTTTTTGACCGACATGATTGGTTAATATTTCTCCGTTTCTCCGCTCTGCTGCCTCGCTCCGCGGAAATGGATAGGCAGCCTTAATGTCCCATAGCAAACAACACCGCTCAAGTCAAAACAACGATTTTCACTATTGATTTGTCGCAGATCGAATTGACAGCTGGTGATCAACCAAACCTAGGCTAAAAATACATGGCATGAAATTTACTTTCTAATAATACCTAATTTTATTATATTTGTACTCTTTACGATCACACAATAGTCCCGGGTAGGCTTAAGCGCTGGAAGAGTTTTCTTCGTCGCACAGAGGCCATCCCAGACCGTCCACCTAGTGCGAGAACCAAGCTGTGGGAAGAACATCACTCACCACCTCCCGACTACTTGCAACCCCAGGAACATTTGCCACCTGAATGTGATTTGCAGTGGCCTATTTGGAAGGCACTGAACTGGTTGCGTATCTAGGTAGGCCGCTGCAAACACAATTTGGCGAAATGGGGATTCATAGACCCGTCGGATACACAATGTGAGTGCGGTGCTCCTCTTCAGAACATGAGCCACACGTTGGAGAGCCCCAAGCGCCCACTAACATGTACTTTGGGGAATTTAATGAATGCCACCAACGATGCAATTAACATAGCCAACTACTGGGCCCAAAAAACCTAAGAGGTGAACCAACGACTCGAAAAGAAGATGAAGATTATATTTGTAGCACTTGTAGATATTAAATAAATAAAAAACATGAATCCTCCATGTGACAAGACTTCTTTGAACCACATAGTAAATATTGGATAGAGGAAATACCTGAAGCTAAAAATAAAATGAACCTTGAGCATGCATATTTCAATAAAACATTCAACAAAACGCTTAATTGCAACGGCATTTTCTCACAAAATTATAACATGGGGGTCATTAAATCTTTTTAAATCAAGAGTTGGTAAATAGGTTACTTCTAGGCGAGCCAGCTTTTATCTGATTAGATAGTGTTCCAACGCGACTCTATAAATAATACACAATATGTAAAAGACAGTTACGTGTTACACCACCTGCACGAAGTGTGACCGGTCGTTAGACCTTACTGCCCACACGATAAGAAGAAGAACCTGCACGAAAATGTCAGATTATGTCATGCAAACTCAACCTAAAGTAAGCAATTATTGCCCTGCAGGTTATAATGAAATTCAGTACAATATTATTGCCCTGAGGTCAAAAATGTGATTTGAATTTGGAACTAAACTTAGAGTCCGACGGAAACCTCTCGCAGCCAGCTACCTGTCTTTATGACTTGCGAACAATTTTCTCACAGTAGGTGTGAAAAGTAGAGTATGCTCCTCTGTGATAAAGGTGTCTTTACCTTGATCTAGCTTGAACCCCTCGCTGCATTCAGGATTCTTGTATTAACTCCCTTGCTTCGCTCGTGAGTTAATCTCTAGATTCTCTCGCTACGCTCCGGAGTTAAATTTCAATACAATATGGTGGCCGTGACATGAGACGCTGCTTTATTTCCTCGGTGCATAATTTAGTATTGGAACGAAGTTCCTTATCGCTTTTTTTTTTAATTAAGACCAAAAGTTGTAACGACTCTTTTTGCTATAGTTGTAAGCCGTACGTGCGCGTGTTTCTTTGTCTGTCTCTCTCTCTCTCTCTCATAGAAAGCAAGCCAGTTATTTTGACAAGCCAATTATTACTAAAATTGAGCCTACTGATTAAGATTATATTACATTATATTTGTTAATAATAAAAAAAATATAATTATAACTTAAAAAAAATAAAATTAATTATTTTTAATTATTTTTTTTAATTATTATTTTTTTACAATTCCCTCACTAATTAATCGAAAGGAACTTCGTTCCATCCGGGTGTCCCTAGACACCTCTCAAGTTTTTTATCTATAAAATTTTACAAAGGAGGTGGTTTATTATTTTTCGTAATGGGACAGGTGACCTGCTAGAAAGTGTTTTCTTGATTTTGGCATGCACAATGTTAAAAAATATATATTTTCAGAGTAGGCGTCGTCACTGTGAAGATTTGTGTTTTCCTGCTGCCCCACTAGACCGAAGTCTATCCCGGAGGCCCGTATAACAAATTAAATAAATTAAACTAGGAATTATGGCTGACAGACTATTTATTTTTAACGGCCGCTGGCATTTTTTTATTTATATTGTTTTTCTTTTTCAATTCACATTGTTCGCACAAAATACACGGTGTCATTTTACGTTTTACAAAGGCGGTCCATTTAGAGGCGATTATTTAAAAAAAAATTGATTAAGATAATAGGTACAATAAAATAAATAATGCATTAGAATTATGAAATACCCTGTTAATAATGTTTACGTATAAAATCAATGTCACCGTTTGATTCCGCGCCGTACTTGGAACACAGGGCTTTGACTGCGCTCGCTCTTGGATGTTCCAAAATGCGTAGTTGCATGATAATGAATCGTTAATTTTTTTTATAATTTCAATGTTCAAAAATGTCGTTTTCTTTTTTTAATAGTGTATGTGTAGTAGTCATTGTATTAATGAAGTGGCCTGCCATTGTAAGAAATGGTACCGTGTATAGTAACGACTTAAATAATGGCTTCAAGAAAAAGTTTCTTGAATGTTCTTCTCCATAGAGTTCTACGCTTTGGAATGTCGCATTAGTTTCATCTTTCTGACTGATCGGTTCTTAGACAATTCTAAAGCGCCTATAAATGATAACAAAGAAGGAAGTGAGTTTGAGTATCAAATTATATTGCTTTCAACAGCCAATCAGGTTAATTTCCGCCTTTGGTATTTATTACTAAATTAATCCAGTCAAGGTACGGGCTTATCGGTGTAAAGCCCGCAGATATGTCACCACTGTCCGCGAAGACAGAGAAAGAACAGAGGCCGACAATTTTATTATCATGAATCAGAGGGCCGCCGGAGTCACCTTGATGAACTCTTTGGGATGTTTTGGTACACTTCGGGGAGACGCATATTACGTATTTTGAGACACGTTGCACCATCTCATTACATCTGACGATTACTCCCTCACCGACCTGCAACTCTTTAAAGTAGATCTGTTTCTCTATGTTTATTGTCAATGTTGGATCGTCAATATTCATCGTCACTCCGCCACCGACAAATGTGACTGGAAGACCTATCATTGCCGAGCGGTCAACTGGCAATAATCTCGCAAAACTTTTTACGTTCACTCTTGACGAATGGAATAAACTGATATCGTTGGCAATAAACCCCATAGTTGCCATTACTATGATGCGGTATGAGGGGTGTGCGAAAGTTTCCAGTACTTCGGAGGCCGTATCTAATGGGATGGGTGGTTCAGTGAAGTTTTTGACCCACGCGCGCAAAGGCATTCCTTGGGATGTGCAGTGCGCGGCCGTCAGCCCCCAGGCTTCTGCTATCATGGCCCCCGTACAAAGCCTGAGCATTGTTAATTCATAATCAATTAATATAATTACAAAAGCATATTCGTCTGGCCATATTTCGCGACCATTCAAGAGCCTTGATTGCGAGGCTTGATACTGTTCAGCTGGGATCACCAAACGTTTTCCATATGAGTTTAAAATGATCAAAACTAAGCAAGTTACACGAAATAGTATGAACATGTCGACTTTTTATAAGTTAAAAAAATCTTTTTGCACTTTAAAACTGTGAACACATAAAACTATAAACTATTTCCAATTTTACATAAACAATGAAATTTAATACTCTTAAGCAAGTCGTAAATGTTTATATGTATGATTCGCACATTTGTGACGTAACGCAGTAAAACTACATATACAGTATGTAACATAAACCTTCTAAGGCCAAGCAAACTAACTTTTTTTAGAATCGTAAATCAATTTTCATCCTATCTCTTATATGTATGATTTTTTTTCCAAAACCGGGTCATGGTTAGAAAACAGAAACGCGTTTATTTAAATACTAGCTATGCTCGCGACTTCGTCCGCGTGGAATAGTGTCTTTGGGTAGCATTTTTAATTATTTAGGCTAATTATTTTACAAATAAGACACATACGTATAAATACTTTAATGAGCTATTTGCATTCACATAAACCTTACATGCTTCCATACAAACTTTCATCCCCTATTCCCTATTGTTATTTTACACCCTCGAGGGTAAAACTTTTACAAACTTTGAATGTCATATTTATTTATATCGAATCATTAGCCTAAAAAATAAGTTTCAAGCTTCTAGCTCTAAAAACGACGATATTTCCATACAACTTTTCATCCCCCCTTTCAAGCCTTTTTTCGCATTAATAAATAACCTATGTCCTTTCTCTAGCTCTAGACGATCTGGGTACCAAATTTCATTTAAATCGGTTCAGTATTTATGGCGTGAAAGCGCGACAGACAGACAGAGTTACTTTCGCGTTTATAATATTAAATATAAGTAAGGAAAAGGCTGAAAAATAAAATTTCATCATCATCATTTCTACAGTATATAAAGAATGTAGGTTAAACTGTGTGTGAAAATGTTTATTTCGCTGGAATTATCACACTCAGAAATGTCGTTAATAAACAAAATTCGAAAATAGAATTTGTGATCAAGTTTTGTAAAAACTATGTTCTGATCTTGATATTCTGTCAAGAGTTTTACTAATAAGGTTTCCCCATTTTCAATAATTGCTTGAAGAGGACATATATAATGCCTTGGAAGTTGGGAAGGTGTTTGATGTGGGTCGCAACATGAGTTGGTACCTTTGCGCCATCCCATCTTAGAAGACAGGAAACTAGTTTATTTGCGGAGCATGACGCATACCAAAAAACAAAACAAAATAACAGTACAACGACTTAGCGCTGTGAGCTGTGCTGGGGCGGCTCCGTTGAAGCCGGTACAGAAAATCATCACCAAATATAACAATGATATTGTAAATTAGTATAGGCTCCGATTGCTGGCTTGTTGGTCTAGTGGTTAGTGACCCTGACTGCTATGCCGGAGGTCGTGGGTTCGATTCCCACCCAGGACAAATGTTTGTGTGATGAGCACGATCATTTGTTCTGTGTCTGGGTGTAATTTATCTATAATATTTATGTATTTAAAAATATATAAGTATGTTTATCAGTTGTCTAGTACCCATAACACAAGCTCTGCTTAGCTTGGGACTAGATGGCGTTGTGTGATAGTTGTGAAATATTATTATTATTATTATTATTGCTTATCGAGTTTCTTGTGACTTCAGTAAACAATTAGTCGACTCTACACATGGTCTGGCCTTTTCTTCGGTCAAAGAATAAGGCCGGCTGCATACTTTCCTGATTAGGTTTCCTAATAGGAAATTCAGATTTGGAGACCTGGGGGCTAAAAAGGCCACTTTTTTTGCCTCTTCTAGTAAAAAAAGGATTATCTTATCAACATTACGATACCCAGATATCTGCGCTAAAAGGTATCAACGTTTAAGTCTTAAAAAAATATGTGATATAGTATAATTAGGTACAACTTCATTTTTAACGACAAAATTGTCGAAATCGAAGCGTCCGCTTCTGTTCGATTTTATCGTCAAATTTTTGTTCCCAGAGAGAGCAAGTTTCAACAGGTGGCATGAAACTTGTTCAAAATCATTACTAAGAAACTCTACGATGTAACCCAAAAGAACCTCATTTGTTATACCGCAGTAATTGAGACACTATGACTCATATACGAACGTGTATTGTTTCGTAAATATCTAAAGTTTAGAATTATTTATTTCGTTGGTACGCCGTCACCTAGGCAACGGTGGCGCCCTCCCTCACCCCAACGGAGCTCGTAGCAAGGTAGTTTCGTAGAACCTCGGTTCCAGTCTGAAAGCTTGGCTATATAGTGCTGCCTCTGTCTTACAACCCGGCCTGACAATGGACAGTCGGATAGAAAACTGTTCGATATTAAATATCTATAAAAGTAATTTTTATTTTTATTTTAATCTGAATGGTATAAGCAACAAAATATTTGGTCCACCGCGCAGGGCTAACTCTTAGTACAAAGAGAACGTGAGCGTGGCTTAAGGTTTAGGTGGTTTTATTAGTATTATATAATTTTTTCCGAAACTAAATTCTATTTAATTGTTGTACACCTACCACAGTGTATTTTTTTTAACCCAAAGGTTGACTGGTAGAGAATTCCTAGTTGCATTAAGTCCGCGTATGTACCAATTTTATATCGAGTTTCAATAAATAAATAAATAAGGGTGGGTACGTGTATGGTGGTGGGTGGCAGTACGAGGTAGTGCATAGGTGTTTCTAGACTTTAAAACGATAAGTGAAATTTTTGTTCTAGTTATTACACAGCAAAATATTGACTGGATAAAGGGTGCATGGATTAAACATAAATAGAGAATGGAGTGGCGTTTTTTTTTAAGAAGATAGTCGAACGTATTTAAACCGTGGACAAAAATAAAGTAGGTTTTAGTTTTGAATTTTATTTTGGAAAAAAAAACATTTAGTCTGGCAGACTTGTAATCATCATCAGCATCCTCATGTCAACAGAGTTGTAACATGATAGAACAACAACAACTATTGTATTATCAATGGTACTTACTTTGCCATTGACACCGATGTGAATTTTTTTCTTTATGACCTAAGTGAAATAAAATAAAAAAAAGCCGGCTAAATGTAGTTTGTCCGTAATTTGAGGCTCAAAATCAAGACCGAAATTGAAATAATTTCGATACCCATGACTAAAAACCCATACTAATATTATAAATACGAAAGTAACTCTATCTGTTTGTCTGTCGCGCTTTCACGCCAAAACTACTGAACCGATTTACATGAAATTTGGTGCAGAGAAAGTCCATAGATAGAGCCTGAAAAAGGACATAGACTACTTTTTATCCCGGGACTATGTTCCCTAGGGACCACGCGGGGGAAGCCGCTGGCAAAAGCTAGTAATTTATAATTAACAAAACCTACTGAATTTCTTAAAGAACCTATGAAAGTATAACGAAAGTATTGAAAGAAAAACTTAACTACGCTGTTGAAAAAATGTTCTCTCACATATTTTGATGTGATAATAGTCACTGTCTTGTACATTGCTACGTCACAGTCATTTTACCAACAGCAAATATGTCATTGTAATAGCAAATTAACTATTTTTGGACTTTTGGCTTTACTTGGACTGTAAAACCTTACTCTTTGCTATATATTTTTTTTTTACTATAGATAAGCATGCGTTTGACCACTATCTCACCTGATGGTAAGCGATGATGCGGTCGAAGATGGAGCACGTTTGCCTAGAAGCAACCTATTCACTCTTGTCTTAAAGATTCCCAGTTTGTAGCTATCTGGAAACACAGACTCTGGCAGGGAATTCCACTCCATAGCTGTACATAGCTTCATTCATCCATTTTAACGGCACATGTGTGAGTACTGTGTACCTTAAACTTAAGCTATAGCTATCAGTTTTAGGTTTATTTTTTACTTGAATGTACCCTGGCGGTTGGGAGTGTCATGCTCACACAAAAGTCTGGCCGATGGTGGCGTATGCGTTGGATCATTTGGCTCCCTTCAAAATGGTTGAGCCGAATGGTGCTAGCGCATGCGTCATGTTCGTGAACGGGCGCTGTCAGTTGGGACTGGTCATTTCTCAGTTGCCATGGTTTATTTTAAATATTTCTTTGAATCGTTCCTTTTTCCCGGACGCTTTTATCTTGGTCGTCTTTTACATCGTTCTCACATGTTTGTATAATTTCAACTTGATGTAAACAAAAATTTGTAACAATTTATTATTTTTTAAAAGAGTGTCCGTGGAGTTTCTTGCACGTTCTTCTCCATAGAGACCTACGCTTTGGAACGTGCAAATAGCTTCATCTTTTTGGACTGATCGACCTTGACAATTCAAAAGTGCCTGTAAATGGTTTATTAGAAATATACGATTTGATTTGATTTGATTTGTACGCACTATGAATGTGTTCCCAAAACGTTTTGTGCGTGTGGATGGGATGTCCACCATGTACCGGCGGCGCATCGCCGTTCGTCTTGTGGTCCGATGATGGAACGGGCTTGGCGGAATTAAATTTCATGATTCTCGGTCAACGGGAACTATTCCTTAGGTTTTGATTTGTTTTCGAAGTTCGAAATAAGTGTTGCGTAAAATGGCCTTATTTTTATTGCTTTAACTTGGACGGGTGATATTTTTGACCTAAAAGAGACTACGGCCTTTTATAGTTGACCCGTGCAACTTCGTCTGCTCCGCTGGTTTTGGTGTAATGATATATAGCCTATAGCCATCCTCGATAAATGGGCTATCTAACACTGAAAGAATTTTTCAAATCGGACCGGTAGTTCCTGAGATTAGCGCGTTCAAGCAAACAAACAAGCAAACAAACAAACTCTTCAGCTTTTTATATTAGTATAGATATTACCTCCAATTTCAAATTGATATTTTGACACGTTCCTTAAAAAAAGTGTGGTTACAGACAGACAGACGGACGGACGGAGGAGGGGTGATGCTATTAGGGTTATGTTTTTCCTTTTGAGGTACTATATTACCCTAATAACGGTTTTTTGAATCACTAGACTAAATACAAACATAGGTACAAGTACTTGAATGAAATGAAACGTGTTTTATGTGTGATGTTTTTAGGGTTCCGTACCTCAAAAAGAAAAACGGAACCATTATAAGATCACTTTGTTGTCCGTCCGTCTGTCTGTCAAGACCCTTTCGAGATATCGAGTTAAAATTAAAACCATATACTCAAGTCTATGGTTCCTTGAAGCTGTGAAAAAATCAAAATTCTAAGTTAACGTGAAAAAAAGGTACGGCCATTTATGCCACAAAAACGTATATTTCGACACTCTCAAGGGAATTAAAATGTATAGAGTATTTCCCATTGACCTAGTACTATGATATTTGGCAATTAATACCGTCTTATACTACAAGGATGGGAAAAGTCTTGTAACTGTACATTTGTAATTAAATCATAAAAAATAGTCTTTATTTAAAGTAATATGTACCTACTTCGTACGGAACCCTCGGTGGGCGAGTCCGACTCGCACTTGACCGGTTTTTTTGGATTATAATCCCCGCCGCGGCGCGCGCGTTAAATTGATTGCTAGGTTCGGATGTGGGCACACATTATACATCTTTGTTAATGGTCCATGTAAGTCCGCTGTGGAGGATTTTTTACCTTAAGGCTGCTTTCCCGAAAAAGCTTAAAAACAGAGTGCAGATGAAGCAGCTTTTCGTCGGCACTAACTAAAAAATTACATCGGACAAAATAGAGTTATTTGGTTTAGCCAGAATTTATGTATCGGTATCACATAATAAGAAAAAAAAAACCACAAAATCGTTGAGATGAAACTATTTAACTCCTTCATAATTTTATCAAAAGAGTATAAAAAATGTATTTACTGGTTTGCAATACAAATGAAAATAATTTGGTTTTGTTACTGTTTAAAAACATGTATTATCACTACATAGTATAATACAAAGTCGCTCCCCGCTGTCTGTCTGTCCCTATGTATGCAAAGATCTTTAAAACTACGCTACGGATTTTCATGCGGGTCTTTTTTAATAGATAGAGTGGTTCTCGAGGAAGCTTTTCTATACTAATATTATAAAGAAGAAAGATTTGTTTGTTTGTTTGAATTGAATAGGCTCCGAAACTACTGGGCCGATTTGAAAAATTCTTTTAGCATTGGATAGCTACATTATCAGGGAGTAACATAGTTGTACAACATACTTTTAATGAAACAATTCTGTACTATCTTTGTATTCCGTACAAATAAAGTATTATTATTATTATAGGCTATATATTATCCCCGTACTCCCACGGAAACGGGAACTAAGCGGGTGAAACCGCGTGACGTCCACTAGTAGTATATAATTTGTCAAGGTTTTCTGTAAATCGGCTGATATATGAAAATTATTACTGAAGAGGTCGGAAAAAAATGATCTGAAAAATTCTTTAAATCGCGTGCGCTGCGACAACTATTGATGATAGAACAAAATTAAAAATTAAAAAAAACCGCAACGCATAAAAAGAAAAACGAACATTTAAAAAGTAAAAAATAATAACTACCGCTGAGAACACACAGAAGCTAGTGCAGAAAAAAATCCGTCGGGGCTGCCATTCCTTGCCCTGAAATGTAATCAATGATTGCATTTCTACAGATCATGTGAGCAATCATTGCATCCTATAATTCCAGGACAGCAAAGAGAGGCTCCCTTATCTTCGAAACAACTGAGCCTAAAATTTTGAAAAAAATGGAGATAATAGATCTTTACATATAGATTACAGAAAAACTTATAAGAAGTCTATAGTGTTAAAATTAAATGTTAAAAAAAAATCGTTTGTTGATGGTGTATTTTGTTTTATGGTATAATAGTGTGCTAGCTAACAAGTGGTAAATAATATTTAATTTTATGATTTCCTTGTTGGATTTATATCTGGGGGCACGCCAGTGCCCCCGCCAAGTCGAGCAAAAAAGCGGCACGGCCGTACCATCCTTTTCTCAAAGCAGTTCAGGCCATTTTTGACCCCCTATAATTTCGTTGTGGATAAAACTAGAAGCCTGAATTTTCAGTAACCAAGCAGGCCTTGTATAAACACGGTATATTTCAAATTTAATTCAATTTGAACTATACCGAAGAATTGTAACTTGTCAAAGTTTCTTACTTTAGTCACTCACTGACTGACCGATCATCAAAACTCTAAGGCACTAGACGTAGAAGCTTTTATAGTGACTATATCAATATTAAAAATCTTTTATGGTTTAAATAAATATATTGACTTGGCAATCGCACTAAATGTATTACTTGTTAGATACATTGTTTTCATGCGATGGCCAAGTCAGTCTATTTATTTATATTGGTCTTGGTTGGTTGACATGGATCTCACAACTTTTTACAGTAGATGAACTGAGTTGCGAGACTTGGATATTTTACAAGTTATGTTTTTGATGGGTAGTTTTTTTTCTGTCATGTGTTAATAACTTTGCATACTATTGTATAAATTCAAGTTCTTAAAACATAACAAACCGATGAGTTGCTGGGGAGTTTGTTGCACCACTTCTTCTCCCCAGCTAAAACACTAGGAAGTAGTAACGGGATTCATTTTTGTAAAACTTGACGTTCAAAAAGTGCTGGCTCTCAGCCTAATTTGAATAAGTGACTTTGACTTTGAGTGAACAGGTTACTTCTAGGTAAGTGTGCTCCATCTTCGACCAGACTATCGCTTACCATCAGGTGAGATAGAGGTCAAACGCGTGCACATCAATAGTAAAAATATAAAACTTAAATTAAAAATTTAAAAAACCCCCGACAAAAAAAAAACTTTAAAAGTAAAAAATAATTTCTATTGATCCTTTTAGTTTTATATAGGTACGATTCTTTGTGCCATCTTGGATTCGAAATTTGTCATAGTGTATAGTATTTGACAAGTCAAGCCCTTTCATTTGATATTCATATTGTTGAGAAAAAATATGTAATCCGCCATTTTGTGGCGGCGACTATTTTGGATCGATTATCATCAAACATAGCTAAGAACACTCCCAATTAAATCCCCTTTTAAACAAAAAAAAAACAAGATCAAAATCGGTTCATCCGTTTGGGAGCCACAGTCAGACACACACACACACAGACACGTCAAACTTATAACACACCGTCGTTTTTGCGTTATCTATATTAATATATGAAGCTGAAGAGTTTGTTTGTTTGTTCGTTTGTTTGTTTGTTTGTTTGCTTGCTTGAACGCGCTAATCTCAGGAACTACTGGTCCGATTTGAAAAAATCTTTCAGTGTTAGATAGCCCATTTATGGAAGGAAGGCTATAGACGACTAGAGTCACTATAATATTTTATTTTATTTTAATTTGACGTTCAAAAGTGCCTTTATTGGTCTAGTTGAAATAAATCATTTGACTTTGACTTTGACTTTGCTATATATCATCACGCTAAGACCAATAGGATCGGAGCAGTAATGAAAATGTGACGCAGACGAAGATGCACGGGTCAGCTAGTATAAAGCTAAAGAGTTTGTTTTTTTGTTTGTTTGTTTGCTTGAACGCGCTAATCTCAAGAACTGCTGGTCCGATTTGAAAAATTCCTTCAGTGTTAGATAGCCCATTTATCGAGGAAGGCTTTAAGCTATATATCATCACGCTAAGACCAATAGAAGCGGAGCAGAGGAAGTTGCGCGGGTCAACTAGTGGTCAATAAGGATCAAATTTGAGAAGTTGTTTTTATAATTTCTGCCCCATTGACCATCTGTTCTGCGAGCAATGTGCCCTGCTCAATGCCACTTCAGTTTGGCGATCCTTCAGGCTATGTCGGTAAACTTGGTTCTCTTGCGGATATATTAAAAAAATACCTTTTATTTTTAAAAGGTTAGATAGTGGCGAGACAAGTAGGAATGATTTTTATCGGCCTACGGCGGGGCTAAAATAAATATCTAAATATACTCATAAATTGATATTGAAACCTTATTATTTCAGGTTCCTCAGTTTATTTCTTGTTAGTTTATTTATTTACTTGCTTACAATTACATGGTCCCGGCCGCCAAATGGCGGTCGTCAAATAAACCATGTCAGAGGCCCTTGAGGTGGTTTAGAAACTCTGACACTAGGGGGTGTGGGGTCGTTAGACCTTACTGCCCACACGATAAAGAAAAGAAGAAGAGATTTACATAACAGTGATTAGTAGACATGCCTTAAAATGGTTGCTCGTTCTCGTATTTAATATCATTAGGAGATTTAAATAAAATCTGCATATCTAAGAACACAATTTATTAATTTATTAACACAATACATTTGTTTATGAATATTGAAATAATGTTTTATTTTTGTCAACAGAAAACATCAATATCTCTTCTAGACGATAATAGGAATATCTCATACCAAACAGCTGGTCAGGGCGTTAAAACGAAAAACAGTTTTTGTGTCGCTCTATTATTTTTCTTACTTTACAAACTTCTGTGCACTATAACATAGTTTTAATGGTACCGTTACAAAAATAAAAATGTGTGAATGTCTTAATAGCTCAAAAGAAGAGCTAGGAACCTTACATTTTGTGACACAAGCACATGTCGAGGTTAGATACTCGTGTGCAGCATGTTCGCACTGATAAAAACATTGTTACAGTTATCAGCTTGACGCCCTTGATTCAATTCAGAAATGGGCCAAGAGGATCATCGGCAATTATAGGCTCGTCTAGTCGAGGCTCCAAAGTCTTGAGCATCGACTCCGCGTTGCTAGCTTTACGATTTTCTACCATTCGCATTGTGGGGATTGTGCGACGGAAATCCATAGTTTATTTCCGTTAAGCCCGTTCTATCCTCAGACTACAAGACGTACGACGATGCGCCACCGGTACATGGTGGACATCCCACCTACGCACTAAACGTTTTGGGAAGACATTCATAGTGCGTACAGCTAAGGAGTGGAATTCCCTGCCAGAGTCTGTGTTTCCTGATAGCTACAACCTGGGAGTCTTTAAGTCAAGAGTGAATAGGTTACTTCTAGGCAAGCGTGGTCCATCTTCGACCACATAATCGCTTACCATCGGGTGAGATATTGGTCAAACGTGGGCCTGTCAATAATATGTCGGTGTTAATGATGGGTTAACATCAAGCTCCTAGAAATATTTCACCAAAATGGTCACCAGAAGACGAAACGTTGACGCGGTGAAGGTCGCGGGTAGCCGATGGATGCGAGACGCACAGGACCGGTCGTTGTGGCGACGCTTGGGGGAGGCCTATGTCCAGCAGTGGACGTCTTTCGTCTGATATGATGATGATGATGATGAAAATGGTCATATTTATCATGACCTCTATTAAAATTTCACAGCAAAATGCTAGTGACCAGAGAGAAGATACCCAAATATTATTATTGGCGGTGAATTAAGTATCATAAACAAAAATGTAATTACAATCAATTTAACACCAGAAGTATCCAGTTCTGTTTTTTACCTTTATATTGTTTGCATAACCAAGGCCACAGGACAGTAGCTACTACCCCTATTTGCTAGAACCCTGTCTGCCGGAATTAATATTTGTGGATGGCCGAGAGTTGTATAGCAGGGTTGAAATTGATGATTATAAACCGCGTGATTACCAAAGAGTTACTTTTCAAATATTGTCATTATTTCTCAAATTGCACAGTTACAGTTTTGAGCGTGTCTGTACGTATATTCAACCGTTGCGGCAAGGCAACAGCTCTGTGCCCGCGCTCCGGCAGTTTTATTTGGCGCGAGCTTGCGCACAGTTCTAAGTTCTAAAATCATCCGTAAAATCCGGAAACAAGAAAGGATTCTGGTAGAACGCAACCATGACGACCCCGGCAGCATCATCTTCTTCTTCTGAACTGTCAGACTACGAATCATCTTCCGACTTGGAGATATTCATGATTCCAAAGAAGCTGAAAGACGAACTGGAGAAAGAATTGGAGAAAGATTTGGAAATCGAAAGGAAGGCTGCTGCCGAAAAAGGTGAACCAAGCTACAACGACGGATCTGCGGTGCAGATTGGGAGCGATGGCAGGGTCCGTAGCGCCAGAGTAGTGCGCCTTGAAAGGATCATGAGTAAGTTTACATATCTGTTTAAAAAACATGAGATGTATGGAAGGGATACTGGTTTTCTTAAAGCGTTGATGGCTTTGAAGCTTGTGGTGTGATTGCGATCTTTCTGGCGAAGATGAATGCGAGATACTGTAGCTTAGTTGTAATTTTTTTTGGTTGAGTTGGTTGTACTTACTCTGTTTTGTTGGTTCATCTCGTTAATAATGTCTCTCTCAAATGTAGCATTTAATTTTAAGCGTCATACAAACATGTTAGGTAGTCCGCCATTGTTATTGATTTTGGTGCATAAGCCACGCATGTGACCCTCCCCTTACTGCGCAGCAACTGTGTGCAACTGTTTACAATAACGATTGCTCCGAAAGCTTGCTCCGACCTTTGGCCTAGAAGAACTTAATATTAAAATCACAAAGCACGATGTAATTCTGCATTTTTGAAATTTTATACAGATCAGTTTGCCAATATTTTACTTCGGACGGGAGCAAAACTTAAAATTGACAATTTTTGAGAAAAAATCACCATTTTGAAGGCCATAATTATCTTGATTCCTATAAGTTCGTAGAGCTGTGGTTGGGCTTAAATTGTTGCAAATTTAAGTAAACATAGTTATTGAATTTACAGCAAAACGTGAAAAACGTCTCAAAATTTGGCAGTTTATCAAGTTTATTGAAGTTGCAAATTTGAATTCACACTAGTCTATACGACATACTAAAAAAACCAGAACTATATCCAGCTTTGCGATTTTAGCTTTTTTTTGGCGTCGATGTCTACTGAGATACTAAATTCACTTGAAAGCTTGAAATTCATAATCAATATCCTTAACAAACTAAGTCGGATATTTCCACTATACAAAGTATACATTTAATTTCAAGCGTCATGCAAACATGTCCGGTAGCCCGCCAAGGTTATTGATTTCGTTGCATAAACCGCGCAGGAGACCCTCCCCTTACTGCGCAGCATGCAACCTACATAGCAAGTTGTATACTACAGCGATTTCTGCGAAAATCTCGCCCCGACCTAGATTCGCTTGAAAGCCTGAAATTCATAATCAATATCCTGAACAAACTTTACTAGTGGAATATTTCAATACACTATTCAATTAGTACTGCTAGCATCCTTAATCTTTGAGAAGGCATAACATAATAAGTTTTTCATTTTACATACTCGTAAATACACTGAAGTTTGGATAGCTATCGCGTCTCAGTCAGCCCTTGCTACTGTTTATTTTGTCTTTTCAATAATGTTTCAGTTGCCTTTGACAGCTTGCCCATGCTCTTTTACGATGTATTATGGCGACTTGCGAGCAATTTTTACAAGTCTTTGTGCGACATCTACGATTTATAATTATGAATAACTAAGCACTTCGCCCGCGACTTCAACATTTTTTTTTTCCATTTTGGAGGACTTTTTCGAAATTCAACAAGTCGGAGTTTCCCCCTTTTTTCGGATGGGATTTATCTACTGACTCCTCCCGCTCTGGGCGGAGCAGAAGGGAGTGTCAGACTCTTACTGACTAAATTAACCCATCCGTGTTCCTCCTAATGCCCCTGGCGTTCCAGGGCCGCGGTGACTCTTTCGAACAAATTCCGCTACAGGGTGTTCCGCTACAGGTTGAATTTATAAAAATTAATTTCTAATGCTCACCTACTCGTACATTTAAAAAAAAAATGATGAGCAAAGTTTCATGTTTCTAGTCACAGCAGTTTCGACTGTTGATATGTCAGTTTCCTTTTTATATATATCTACAACGTGTAAAATAATAAACGCACTTCCTCATAAGGGGTCATTGCATCGACAAAATATATGCTTTTTTGCGATTTCGGTGTTGGTCCCATAGTAAAAGTTGTTCAAAATGATGAGTACAAACAAAAGAGGTAGTGCATTTATTCTGTTACACGTTGTAGAGGTAAAGATAAAACTATAGCACTTATGGTGGCACTATGGTATATTCTTGTATTATTGTTATTTCAGAGGCTCGCAAGACCATGAGGGCTCAAGTGGTACAGAATATCGCAAAGCATTTGCAGAAGCCATATGTGCGCAAAGCCTTTGATATTTTGAGGTGTGACATTCCACCAGCAAGTAAATACCTTTTATATGAGAATCATATCATATCATATGATAATCATGTCATATCATATCATATCATATCATATCATATCATATCATATCATATCATATCATATCATATCATATCATATCACGTCACGTCACGTCACGTCACGTCACGTCACGTCACGTCACGTCACGTCACGTCACGTCACGTCACGTCACGTCACGTCACGTCACGTCACGTCACGTCACGTCACGTCACGTCACGTCACGTCACGTCACGTCACGTCACGTCACGTCACGTCACGTCACGTCACGTCACGTCACGTCACGTCACGTCACGTCACGTCACGTCACGTCACGTCACGTCACGTCACGTCACGTCACGTCACGTCACATCACATCACATCACATCACATCACATCACATCACCTCACATCACATCACATCACATCACATCACATCACATCACATCACATCACATCACATCACATCACATCACATCACATCACATCACATCACATCACATCACATCACATCACATCACATCACATCACATCACATCACATCACATCACATCACATCACATCACATCACATCACATCACATCACATCACATCACATCACATCACATCACATCACATCACATCACATCACATCACATCACATCACATCACATCACATCACATCACATCACATCACATCATGTCACATCATGTCACATCATGTCATATCATATCATATCATATCATATCATATCATATCATATCATACCATATCATATCATATCATATCATATCATATCATATATCATATCATATCGTATCATATCATATCCTTAATAATAATCGAGTAAAACTAATACCGTGCTATATTTATTTGCAGATGCCTTGTGGTCATTTCGCGAACAAAAGAAAATAAGTATTATGGCTAACGAAGATGGCATGTGCATAAAAATTGCACGTTTAGTAATACCATATTAAACTAGGTGAATAAACCAGCTTGATGTTTGAAAAGAATATAATTATATTAAATTAATTTCTTATTTATTTGTTTTTTCTTATCTTTTCAGATTTCCAGCGCATGCCCCACGATACTCTTATTTATTTATGCCAACTCTTCATGCAGAGGCGTTTTAATTCTGTTGTCTGTATTACCTCGCTACACTTTCACGGAGTATCAGATTAATTTTTAATAGTTACATAAGATTATTGATTTATGGTCTTAGTATGGTCTAAATATGGTATTACGATCCCATTGCCAAATGGAAGGTAAGTTCAATACACACCCGGAATTATACCAGTAGTAGAAAAAATCTAAAAGCTGTGGTAGTTGTAAAATGTGAATCTTAATCGCTAGTAGAAAAATCTTAACATAAAATTATGTTAAGAATTTTCTACTAACTATTTATTATTGAAATAATTAAATATTATGAAAAGTACTTTTATTGCTTTTGTTGTTAAAGTCTCAGTCAATGTTCGGATTGTTAGATTTAGTTGGATTTCTTGAAAATTATTCTTGTATAGCAATTCTTCCGTGCCTCGGAAAGCACGTTAAGCCGTTGGTCCCGGCTGTTATTTATAGATCTTTGGCAGTCGTTACGCATTGTCCGAAATCGAATCGCTAGTCTTGCGAAGAATTACCGTATGACTCCGGTAATGAGCTGTGGAGGTTAGGTAGGAAGCCGCTCAACGGAAAATACTGGTATTCAACTGAATCTGGTTTGACTGGTAGCCGACCTCAATAAACTTGGGAAAAGGCTAGGCACATGATGAGTAGGATCTCCAGTGTCCGTCATCAAGCCAGAAATGTAAAAAATTGGTAGTAACAGAATCTTAATCGTTAGTCGAAAAATATGGTATTACGATCCCATTGCCAAAGGGAAGGTAAGTTCAATCCACATCCTGAATTATACCAGTAGTAGAAAACATCTAAAAAAGTGGTAGACGTAAAATGTGAATCTTAATTGCTAGTAGAAAAATCTTAACATAAAAATTATGTTAAGAATTTTCTACTAACTACTTATTATTGAAATAATTAAATATTATGAAAATTACTTTTATTGCTTTTGTTGTTTAAGTCTCAGTCAATGTTCGGATTGTTAAATTTAGTTGGATCATTTGAAATTAATTCTTGTGGTAATTGTCAGAATTCATATTTGTTGTTTAATATATTATGTTTTATGATCTCATTACCAAATGGCAGGTAGGTAGGTTAACTAGTTAATAAAAAACAATGTGACTAAGTTAGCGAATTATAAATTAAACTTATTCATAGTAGAGAAAACCAATGGAAGTTTTATAATCAAGGGGGAACACAGCTGACAGTCTGAAAGTGGTTCTGTGACCATCAAGAAACAGTTTGAACGGAAAAGAGGTTTTTAAAATATTCAATAGTAATTCAATAATAATTTCAATAATTCAATAAAAATATTCAATAATAATTAAATATTAGTACATTCCATAGTTAATCCTTATTTTTAATTATAGCAATAGTAGGATCTGGCACGGGTCGACCTTCAAGGTTAAGCAACGATTGCCGAGGACGGTCTGTGGAAGGGTGACCATCTAAGCATATCGCGATTCCTCCCTGCCCCGGAAAGCACGTCCAGAAAATCTGTCGCCAGACTTGCGAAGAATTACCGTATTACCCTGTTAATGGGTTGTTGAGGTTAAGTAGGCAGTCACTCTACGTAAAATACTGGTATTTAGCTGAATCTGGTTTGACTGGTCGACCCCTTCTACCATCGGACATCCAAACGCATTGCAAGTTACCATCCCTACCTTGTTGGTGTTCTACCAATTCGTACTTAGCGTTTCCAAACGTGTTTTATGATGCGCACAGCAAAAGAGTGGAACTCTCTGCGCCTGCGTCTGTATTTCCGAACGCTTACAACCCTCATCTCTTCAAAGTCAGAGAGAACAGACTGCATCTTAGACTTTGTCTCTGTCATCTCTGAACTAGACTAGAGTCAAGAGCAAACCCATCTCAAATAAAAAAAATAAAAATCGGTAGTAACAGAATGTTAATCGTTAGTAGAATATCTTAACATTATATTGTGTTAAATATGGTATTACGATCCCATTGCCAAATGGAGGGTAAGTTCAATCCACACCCTGAATTATACCAGTAGTAGGTTAAATCTTTAAATGCGATAACTAAAAATCTTAGTAGTGAGTAGAAGAACCTTAACATAATTGTTTGATATAATTATATAAATAATTAATTATTAAGAAAATTAATTTTATTGCTTTTTTTTAAATCTCAGTCAATGTTTGGATTATTAAATTTAATTGAATATCATGTAATTATTCTTGTGTTCGTTGACAGTAATATTTGATTTGTTAAATTTAATTGAATAACTTGTAATTATTCTTGTGTTAGTTGACAGTAATATAAATTACGTCACTTGTTATGATTATGTTTAATTAATAAAGGAATAAAAATATTAGTCTGTTTATTTTCCTCTGTCGCAAGTGGCAGTGAATTAATTACTTTTTTTAATTAACTTATATCCCGAAAGTGTTCTTTTTTATTATTACTTTAATATTAACTTTATTTCCTAACATGGGAAACACACAAACACATGAAGCTCTGATTTAAATACATATTTAAAAAATACCACACTTCCTTATTCAATGAGTGGGTTAGTAATTACCTTTGTCTTATAAAAACAGTACATAACAATATCAATAACCGTTATGAATAATGAAAAGTAGTATTTTTTTATTTGACTAGTGCCACTTTCATTCGGAAAGTACTTGCATGAATAGATATTATTATGAAAATACAAAATACAGAAGTGAAAAGTTCGTCAACTAACCTCACTCTACACCATTTCAAAATTTAAAAAAAACCCGGTCAAGAGCCAGTTGGACCCGTGCACCGAGGGTTCCGTAGATACCATCATTAAAACGTGAAACGTATTTAAATTTTCATCAGCGAGGTCTTTTTTTGTCGCGCCATCTCGTGACCGCTAGTGGAAGGAAGTAATTTAACTTTTGATGATGATTACTGAAAAACTGTGCTATTAAAGAAATCGTTTTGTTTTTCCTATAATCTATACATATAATAAAACAGTAGAGACCGTGATTTCTGTACATGAAACAAAAATACCAAATATCGAGTAGGGGCAAATAAAAAAAAAACTATAGAACACAAAAAGGGCATTTTTATTTTTTTTGTCTGTCTGTCTGTCTGTCTGTCTGTACACGCTAATCTCCGAAAATACTGAACAGAATTTGTTGGAGTTTTCAAAGTTAGATTTCTTTCTCAAAGCATATTTCTGAGCAACATTTAGTCTTTGTTTGATTCAAGTTGGTGGCCGGAAAAAAAAGTTATGGACATTTTAAGATTTTAATATTACGTATCAACGTTTTTACAAAAGTTTTGTCCAACTTTCAATTATTCGTTCAGTTTAGCATAAAATTAGCCTTTAAAAACATATCCTTAGAAATTGTAATCATCACGCTATATCTTTGAGGAGCTAAGCAGCCATATATACCATAACTTATTATAATATCGGCTATTTAAATCAAACGTCAATTGAATTCATAGACCTGGCGGTACGATGATTGGCTGCCGAATGATACGACGTACGTTCGAACCCCAGTTTTTGCAACTTTATTAAAATTTGTTGACGTATTTTTTACTTTTTTGTATTCCTGCTCTAGTCATTTTCTTTGGCCGCGACTTTGTTTGCCTGTTTGTTTAAAAATGTGTACCATAGATGGCGTTATGCATTTGATCTAATTTATTGCGGTGTTAAGATTACAATATTCGTCAACTTACGTGCGCTTACATTTGCTAAGCTAAATAAGCTAAAGCTGCTCAATAACACCTGTACTTAGCAGGTTTTAATTAATGCCACCGATTTTGCAATTAACGTAGCCACCTACTGGACCATAACAATATGAAGAGTTAACCATCGACTCGAAAAGAAAAAGAATAAAAGTATAGAGGCCCGAGGCCAGGGGTCATATCATACCACCCGCGAGCAGGTGGCGAAGTCCCATGATAGAGGAGTCGCAAAAACAGTTGAATGAGCTCTGTAATCGGCTGTCTAACTGTGTTCTAATACCTTTTTTTTATTGTTGAAAGGCATGCGTTTGACCACTATCTCACCTGATGGTAAGCGATGATGCGGTCGAAGATGGAGCACGTGTGTTCCCAAAACGTTTTGTGCGTGTGGGTGGGATGTCCACCATGTACCGGTGGCGCATCGCTGTTCGTTTTGTGGTCCGATGATGGAACGGGCTTGGCGGAATAAACTTAACATCGTTATGATTTACGTTCCTGGTTCGAAATAAATTAGGAATCAACTTTATTCATAGAGTAGTTTCTCAAGTTCGTAGTTAGAAGAATAGCACCATTCGTGTAGCGCAACACGTTAAAGTTCAAATATGCAAACATATGGTCTTCTTTATGGTCCGACGCCACAAAGAAGGCTGTTGGAGGTAGCATTACAGAGCGATCCACACTGCAGAAGACCCAATGGCCTGGAGACGCGATGTATGTGGTCGCGATCCTCAGCAGTGAGGAAACGATGACGAAGAAGAAGAAGGCCACTCAAATGCGCATAATTTTACGAATACTGTTAAAAATTGCTGACGGCGTATACCTACCACAATCAAGAAGGTGGTTAGGTTATTTTAGAAGATAGTTTGTGTTGTCCCGTTGCTTCAGTATTAATTCATTTCTTCTGTGTACGGGGAACACACCGACCAAGCAGCAACCATCAATACGCAAAATAGAATTTTTTAAATCGAACCAGTAGTTCCTGAGATCAGCGCGTTCAAGCAAACAAACAAACAAACTCTTCAGCTTTATGTAGTAGTATAGATATAGATTAAATTACGTAAAGGAACTCGCTAGAAAGTCTCACATATCTAACAAACTGTTATAGTAGCTGAAATAAGATTGCGGCAGATTGCTCTGGTGACGATGTGATCATTCCCAGAATCCCCCACATTCCCAATTATTTTCCATTTACTTTCTAAACTGTTAAATTCCCAGTGAGCCTATGATAGGTACGCGTACGTCATGACAAGCTCAGGGTCACAAATTATCCGTTAAATGATAAATGATATTTATTTTGCAAATAGGTTACAAGTAACTCTTTTACACGTCATTTTTTTTTTTGACATATTTATCTAGATGAGGCCGGATGTTTCCTAGCTGACTACCCTGAGAAGAAACACCGAAACAAACTCAGAGGTCACAGTCTCTTTTGAAGTCCATACAATTGCCAATAACATATGAAAAACATGTAGGTTAAGGTCTGAGGTGGCCTTTTGAGGAAAGCACCACGCAGGTTTAAGTGGGCTTGTCCAGACAGTGTAAGCATTTGTCAGTTATCGTGCAGCTCAACTCAAAACTTTGAGGAGCTCAACGAACCGACGAACAATAACAAACTAAGGACATTTGGGTAAGCCGCTTTATATACTCAAGACAGACAGACAGTCATGAAATCAATCCTTAAAATAACGACCTACATAGTCCTCACACTTAGTCTCACAGCACTCTTAGTGTATGGGAAAAACTGGATGGAGGCTAAAACGCAGGCCGAGAGCAGTCTGAAGGAAGTCATGCTATGGTTATCTTCTAATTTACTTACGTTGAATGTAGATAAATCGAAATATATTCGTTTTTATCTCCCTAACACCTCAACGCCATCAGAAGAAACTATAAAACTTACTGCCCACAATTGTGCCAGATCAACAATAGACAGTCGTTGTTCCCCTTTATCAAATATTGCTTGCATCAGGTATCTTGGTGTTTTAGTTGATGAACGATTGGACTGGCGTCCACAGGTGGAGACCCTCACCGGACGTGTCAGAAAACTACTGTACGTGTTTAAGAATCTTCGTCACTCTGCCGACCGTACGTTATTGAATACAGTCTATCTTGCATTATGTCAATCAATATTGGCGCTATTATTCTACTTCAGTACTGTACAAGGAGTGCAAGGTGTTAACAGTGCGACAGCTGTTTATTCTCCGTACGATGCTCCGGCGACATTCACAACTTCCTCTAAATAAAGAAGTCACAAAAAAACGAAGTAGTGCACTTGTTTGCCCCTCTGTGCAATGCAGAACAGCTTTCGCACAGCGACAATACACCGCATTGAGTTCCAGGTTGTACAATCAAATAAACAAAAAGATCTCACTATACAAACTAAATAAGCATAATTTTAAAGATAAATTAACTAATTGGTTAAAGTTATTAAGTTATGATGAGTCTGAGAAGCTTATTGAAATAGTAAAATAAAAACATCCTTTTTTTAATTTTTATCAAGTAATAATTTACACGAAACATACACTTTATCATGTAAAGTTGCTAATTATGTCGAATCGTTATGTGTAAAACAGAATAAGACGGTGAAATGTATACGACATCTAAAACGGTCGACTGCCGACTACCCAAGATACGTGCATGTCTCAGTTTGGGAGTCATTGTCTCAAAATAAAGTGCTTCTGTACATTCACAAAATAGATATAAATTTTTGTTTCTGGTAAAGCTTTTGTACTTTTTGGAGAATAAATTATTAATATTATTACTTACAATACATCATTTTTTTAAGAACCATGCAGACTAGTGTCTGAGATGGTCTTTAGAAGAAAGAACCACGTAGATTTGAGTGAACCTGTCCAGTCAGTGCAAGCATTTGTCAGTAGTCGTGTAGCTCAACTCAGATCCACTTAGAAAAGCGTTGCGGGCTTCACCCTCCAGTGGGTCATGGAGAACTGTAGATCCCTTGGTAGTTTCCAAGGTGGTAGTGCTGGACCCATACCCACTCTTCCTGCTACCGTTCTCACAGTTTCGTAAATGAATTTGCCAGAGATCAACTTAACTTCATGAGAACTATTGGTCACGGGCTACAAATTGCAGGCAGTCAAAAATGGCAATGTCAAGCCTATACACCCGACTAATTTATCTAATTTTCAGCCTAAGTAGAAATATCTTCCGCATAAACCTTTCGAATAATCACAGGTCATTGCCCTCTAAAAAACATTTCTACAACAAAGGTGCCATAGACAGCCGAATTTGCAGAGGTTGCTTCGACGCCGAGAAATCAGTCGCCCACTTCATTCTGTAAATGAGGCATTTGCTTCCCGACGTGAACAAATCCTCGGAATTGTGAGGTCGCTTCGTGAAACCTGTGGAGCACCCAGGAGGTTTCTGTGCATTTAGGTGGAGCTAGGCTAATTAACTTAGCCAGAACACTTACGCGCCATGGACCAAATGGAAGTCTAAATGCGGATTACGGAGTCTCTACTCCATTCGTTGCGGGGGTAGACTTCTTTTCTGGTTGGTATACCCATGGCCAAATTTATGTAGCTCTATTGCGTGTTAATAACCCTAGCAATTTTCATCAACATCGTGTGCAGATTTTTCAGCCGAAAAAGAAAAAGAAATGTTTGAGAATGTGTAAACAGCTTTCTTTAATATGATACTTCACATGCCCTAGTAGTCCCATTTGTAATAATCCCTTTTTACACTACTCTACTCCTACCCTACTCCTACCCTACTCCTATCCTACTCATACCCTACTCCTACCCTACTCCTACCATACTCCTACCCTACTCCTACCCTACTCCTACACTACTCCTACCCTACTCCTACCCTACTCCTATCCTGCTCCTACCCTGCTACTACCGCTAATTGTTTTCGACATAAGTCGAAAACAATTCAGCCGAAAGAGAAAAAAAAAATTGTTTGAGAATGTGTAAACAGCTTTCTTTAATATGATACTCCACATGCCCTAGTAGTCCCATTTGTAATAATTCCTTTTTACACTACTCCTACTCCTACCCTACTCCTACCCTACTCCTACCCTACTCCTACCCTACTCCTACCCTACTCCTACCCTACTCCTACCCTACTCCTACCCTACTCCTACCCTACTCCTTCCCTACTCCTACCCTATTCCTACCTTACTCCTACCCTATAATAATAATAATTTCCGGATCAAGGGCTTGATCCAGCAAGCAGTACTCCTGGACACGGCGCGCATCGTTAGGAGGTTCCTCTCTCAGGGGCCCTGACCACCGGTAGCTTGGACCCTGTTCCCGATACCGATGGGCTACTATTTTTTTGTATTTTTAAATGTTCTTTTTTATGTTTTTTTAGAAATATTAAAAAATATAAATAACTAGTTGACCCGCGCAACTTCGTCTGCTCCACTCCTATTGGTCTTAGCGTGATGATATATAGCCTATAGCCTTCCTCGATAAATGGGCTATCCAACACTGAAAGAATTTTTCAAATCGGACCAGTAGTTCCTGAGATTAGCGCGTTCAAGCAAACAAACAAACTCTTCAGCTTTATATATTAGTATAGATATGTAAATAAATAAATAAATGGAATAATAATAATAATAATCTTTATTGCACAATTATGAGACAACCATACATAGTAACTTAATAATAAACACATGATAGTCAAACAAAATAATAATAATCATTTAAAGTTATTTTGACAATAAAATTATAGGCAGGTCAACAGTAGAAAAAGTGGTTTGGTTGTCTTGTGTTATGTGCCTCTTTATACCAAGTTTTTCAGTAGATTTTCAGTGTTATTGTAGTCTAGTGTTTTCAAATATTCTTCTATAGTTTTTTTACATTTTTGGCTACCGAGATAATTGTGAAATTTGTGTGCGAAAGATGTTCTATATTTGGGTATGTTGTAAACTATATCTAATCGTCGCCTTTTTGCAAAATGAGGTTTCACTTTATGTTGTGCCATGATCTCAAGTTTAATGAATAATTTTCGTACCGTTAGGACTTCCAGTTCTGAGTAAAGTAGGTGTGTCGGATAAGTGTACTTTTTGCGAGAAATAACCTTAAGTACCATGCGTTGGGCTCTTTCGACCAGTAACATGTTGGTTTTTGGAGTTCCTCCCCATACATTCAAGCCGTATGTCAGTATAGACTGACATAGTGCTAAGTATATCTTTGTCAGTAGCTTAATGTCACATGCATTTCTTATAGTTTTGAAAATATAAATTAACTTTCTTGCGCGATTGATTACTTTCATGACGTGCTCTTTCCAGTTCAAGTTTTAGTCTACTATCACACCGAGATATCTTATAGAATTAGTTCTAGAAATTGGGTTACAATGACAGGTGTCTTGATTATTGCAATTGTGAGTTTGTATCATTATTGAGTTAGGAGAAGGTTGAGTTCTAGCGTTAATTGTAAATGTTATATATTTAGTTTTGTCAAGATTAAGTGTCAACAGATGATTATCCAACCATGAGGTTACCAAAGCAAAACCTTGATTAGCTGCTTCGATCACATCTTTCCACGTGTTGGAGCTGAACAGTAGTACTGTGTCATCTGCGAATGTTATTATTTGACCATTTTGTATAGGCAAGTTGCAGAGGTCATTAATATAAATTAAAAACAGCGTAGGACCCATTATACTGCCTTGAGGCACTCCGAAGGTCACATTTTCCTCATGGCTTACGTTGTCATCAATTCTTATAACCTGTTTTCGGTTTGTTAAGTAATCTTGGAAAAGTTGGAGAGGTATTCCCCGAATTCCCAGGGTCTCGAGTTTGTTCAGGAGGATGGGTATTGAGACGGTGTCGAAGGCCTTTGCTAGGTCTAGGAATATACCTAGGGACTTTTGCCCTCTATCCATATTTTCGACTACATACGAAGTTAGTTTGTGAAGAGCGTCGGCGGTTGATATTTTTTCTCTGAACCCAAACTGATTACCAGAGAGAAGTTTATGAGTATCTAGGTAGTGTTTTAGCCTCTTATTTATTAGTTTTTCTAGAATTTTAGAAAAACTAGGAAGTAGAGAGATTGGTCTATAATTCGACACCAAAGTTTTGTCTCCTGATTTATATATAGGAACAGTGACAGACGTTTTAAGTGCCTCTGAAAATACTCCTTTTGAAAAACAAGCATTAAATATATGTGCTAGTGGTGCAATAAGGGAATCTACTGCTCTCTTAACAAAAAAAGTGGAGATACCGTCCCATCCCGAGGAATGATTAGTTTTAAGGTCGGCAATTATGTCTCTTATTTGAAATTGGTCTGCTGGGAGAAGCATAAATGAGTTTTAGGGTTCGCTATTCGGTTTTGGTCTACACCGCCTGCTCAGATCTATTTCATTTGTGCGTGTCCTGGACAAGATGGTGCTTGCCAAATTACTACCAACATTTACAAAATACCTATTTATATTATTTAACGCGACTTGAGGTGTTGAATTAGTAGAAAGAAGCTCAGTTGGCATTTTAGGATTGCTGTTTAAATAACACATTTCTTTTACCAATCCCCATTGTCTTTTTATATTATAGCTAGACTTAGTAAATTCTGATTTATAATATTTGTTTTTAAGGCTTTTTAGTATAAAAAGGTTGTAAGTTATAATAAGGATTGAGTTTTCTGGATCCTTTCTTAATTTTTGGTGAAGTTGATCACGATTCCTCATACATCTACAAAGACCAGGTGTAATCCAAGGCTTAATGATTATTTGTCGCCTAGGCTGCTTGACGGTGTGTGTGTGATTCGATAGGACGCCTCTGATGGTTTTCAAGAAAATGTTCATAATTACATTTGGGTCATCATTATTATCAAAACTTTCCTCATTTGATCTGATTTAAGTCTCTAATAGCAGCATCGTAGTCGGTTTTTGTATGAATGAGGTTTTTTTTGGGTCTATTTTTCATTTTCAGAGGCAGTGATATCATAACACTTAAATGGTCAGTTAGAGTTGAATTGCAAACTATAGTCAACGGTTTTAGTTTTATTTTGACGAAGCAGTGATCAAGACAATTCGACTCTCTAGTCGGCAGAGTGTGCGTGGAAAGAAGGCCGTAGGACGCAAGCAGATTTAAGTATTCAGTGTGTTTAGGGTTAAGTTGTTCAAGTTTGATGTCAATGTTCAAATCGCCCATTAGAACTATGTTTTTATAATGAGTAATACTGGACAAGATTTTATCTAAAGACTTTAAAAAGGGGTCTAGGTTTTTGAAGGCTGGAGGTCTGTACAATGATAAAATGGCTAAGTCGTTGTTGATTGTTGCCACAAGGCAATTTACTTCTTGATAATAGTTTGGCTCATATACATTTGCGTGTAAGCTGTTTTTTAGGTATAGTACGATACCGTCATTTTGATTAAGATGGTTTTTAGTACTGTGAGTTGTGTAATTTAACATTTCAGGTATGATCGAATTTTCGGATAACCAAGATTCTGTAAGCATAATTAGATCGTACTTGATGTCTAGTCTCTTAAGGAGTACAGCAAGCCCTTCGTAGTTACGGTTTAGACTTCTGATATTTTGATTTAGAACTGAAAACGTTTTGCACCTAAGTTAAAGGCAGCTTTGCAGAGCTCCGGCATGTCAATAGCTACAGCATCGCCGACAATGACGACATCGTCAATGTCATTTGCGACACCTTGTAAATCAACCATATTCTTTGTAGGAAGAAACCGAAACAGAACTAGTAGCAATGGTATAGCATTGACAAATTGCCAGAACATCACAAGCTGCAGAATATACTATATTGAAGGCACATACTAAAAGGCACGAAAGTGTTTTGTGTTCTAGTAAAAATAATGTGTAAGTGTTTCAATGTGTGGTGAATGTGAGTAATTAAACAGTAAAAAATACAATGACAGGAATACTTATTTACTAATAATATTGACTTATATTATTAGATAATTTTGATTGAAAGAGCATGCAAAATTACCCTATTCCTACCCCACTCCTAACCTACACCTACCCTACTCCTACCCTACTGCTACCCTACTGCTACCCTACTCATACCCTATTCCTACCCTACCCCTACCCTACTCCTACACTACCCTACTCCTACCCTGCTCCTACCCTGCTCCTACCCTGCTCCTACCCTGCTCCTACCCTACTCCTACCCCAGCGGCATTCCCGCATCCCCTGAGTGGAGGGAGACTGGGAGATCGGCGCAGCCTTTACGTTCAGTCCTCCTCCGACGACTGCGCGCCTCCACGACGGGCCCTTCACGCCCTCCCCATGAGGGGAAGGCCGGGAATGACCGACGAAGGTGGTGACGGGTGCAATGCGGGCGGAGGCACACCCACGTCTGTCACCCGCCCATCACCACCATGAGGAGGGAGAAGGCGACGCCTTCTCCGACCTCTCCTTCGTCTGCAGAGCGGCGCAGCGAGAGGGTCGTACTCCCGCTCGCGTTCCGCCGCCTCTGTTTGCGAGATGACATCCTCGCAAAGGAGGCCACCGCTGCCCAGGGCCCCTCACTCTCCAGCATGGAGCTGACCACGCCGGGAAGTGAGAGGTCCTGGCCGAATACCGAGGTCAGACTGCGGCGCAGCTCGGAGTAAGCCGGGCACACCTCGAGGTTGTGCTGTGCCGTGTCCTCCGCTGGGCCGCAGTCATGGTACGCTGGAGTCTCCTCCCTCCCGATCCGGTGCAGGTGTGATCCGAAACAGCCATGGCCGGACAGCACCTGCAACAGACGGAACGAGAGGAAACCGTGGGAGCGCTCGAGCCAGTCTAGCAGGACTGCACCGAGCGCGTTCAGGGTTCGGCAGCCAAAGGTGGCGGGGGCGAGTTCGTCCGTCCAATGGACGATAATGGCGTCCCTCCCCTCCCGCCGCACGGCTTCCCGCTCCGTCCATTCGTACACCCTGGCGAGCACCCACGCCTCCAACTCCAAAGGAGGGGTGCCGGCCAGAGCGCACGCCGCCGAAAAGCCCACCGAGCAGTATGCCCTCGCCACCCGCTTCGCAATGGCCCTTTGGGGCCTGCGGATGGCGGTTGCATTCACTCTCCTATGGAGGGAGTCCGCCCAGATGGGGGCCCCGTCGAGTGCCATGCTCCGCATACAACCGCATCGCGAATTGGGCCCCCCGAGGTTGGGGAGGCGCCACGACAGGACGTCCGCAGCTTTCAACAGGCGCGTCGACAGCCCGCTGAAATGCGAGCCGAAGCGCCACCTGCTCCAGCACCAGGCCCAGATATTTCACCTGGGCCTAGACCCTATCGTCTCGCCGTCCACCACAATGTGGGCGTCAGTAGGGCAGCGCTGCCGAGGCTCGTGGAAGAACACGGCCTCGGTCTTGCTCAGCGCCACCCTCAATCCCAGGTGGCGGACCCTACTCCTACCCTACTCCTACCCTACTCCTACCCTACTCCTACCCTACTCCTACCCTACTCCTACCCTACTCCTACCCTACTCCTACCCTACTCCTACCCTACTCCTACCCTACTCCGACCCTACTCCTACCCTACTCCTACCCTACTCCTACCCTACTCCTACCCTACTCCTACCCTACTCCTACCCTACTCCTACCCTACTCCTACTCTACTCCTTCCCTACTCCTACCCTACTCCTACCCTACTCCTACCCTACTCCTACCCTACTCCTACCCTACTCCTACTCTACTGCTACCCTACTCCTACCCTACTTGTACCCTACTTCTACCCTACTCCTACCCTCCTTCTACCCTACTCCTACCCTATTCCTACCCTAATCCTACCATTACCATTACAGAATTTTTTAAAAGCGAGTTTATTTACTTATTGATGTTTCAAAGTTGATTTTAATATGACAGTATATATTCCTGTGTCGCTGTGAATATTATATTTCAGTGTTGTGTAGTATTTATCGCTGAATAAACGCTGTTAGAACGACAGAGTCAGCTGTGGACAAATCAGTAATTTACAGTATTTAATTGGATACAATACGATGTGTTCCATGTCGGATTTATGGTAAATAAAGAGAAGCCTACGCACAACTCTTCTTGTCCGGTTGTATGCTGATGCACGATCTCCACTCGAGTATCTTGCGCAGCCAGAGACCGCGCCGCCTAGCTGCTCCTTAAGGGGATACCTTTAGAATAAGGCCGTTTTTCGTTTTAACGTATCTTGTTAGGTACCTCGAACAGGGATGTGAGATTACGGTATATGCTTTTTGACTTTATGATCTAGTATCCAACTGAAGGAATACACGATACGAAGAAATTTTCTCGATAGAAAAAAATCACAAAGTTCGAAATATCTTTTCACTTTTTTTTGCTACAAGACGCAACGCTTTAGATTGATCCTATGAAAATAACTTTGTAGCATATAAAATAACCTTATCGAGGTTTCAACTGAACAGATTTCGATATAATAATACTTTTATGTTATCAAATCCGAAAATTTATTTTGGCACTTACGTTTTTTTATTCCGAGCTACACTCTTATTATCTTCATCTCATCTTTTGCCTTGCAAAAGTATTTGCATCTCTCTCATTTGTTCAGTTCTTCAGATGCTCCGTGGAGCTCTTGCAAGCAGGACCTGTATCACTTTTCTGCAAATCGGAGCTGTCAGACAGTAAATGCTAATAGTTTAGCCGTTTATAGATAAATTTAGTGTTAAAAAATGTCTGCATCATGTGAATGTGTATTTTTATGACCTTAAACAATATAAAACGCAATATTTTTCTATCCACACAAATTTTTGAATCCTACTAATATTATAAATGTGAAAGTTTGTATGTTTGTATGTTTGTATGTTTGTGCCTCAATCAGGCAAAAATGGCTGAAGGGATTTGGATGAAATTTGGCACACATTAAGTTCACATACTGGAATCAAACATAGGCTACTTTTTATCCCGGTAAAAGGCATGGCTTAATGGAGACTGAGGAGGAAGTGGAAACCCAGCGCTTCTGCTGCCTTAGTACTTCAGATTCAAAAGTACCAGGAGAACAGAAACATGTCGAAGTATTTCTGGGGCTGAAATTGGGAGCGCTAAAGATTCACAAGTACCAGGAGAACAGAACGATGTTAAAGTAATTTTGGGCTAGAATTTTTTTTTTTTACTGTCGAACAGAAATATATTTGTTGAAATTTTTTCCGGGCTGAAATTGTAAACGCTCTAGATTCACATGTGACAGGAGACCAGAAACATGTCGAAGTATTTCTTTGGCTGAAATTATGAGCGCTAAAGATTCACAAGTACTAGGAGACCATAAACATGTCGAAATATTTCTGGCGCTTGAATTGTGACCGGTTAGAATTCAGAAGTACCAGGAGGTTAGAAATATGTCGAAGTATTTTCGGGGCTAGGATTATGAGCGGTAAGGATTCAAAGGAATCAGGAGAACAGAAAAATGTCGAAGTTTTTCTCGGGCAGGAATTATGAGCGCTAAAGATTGATAATGTGCCAGGAGACCAGAAACATGTCGAAGTATTTCCAGGCTTGGAATTACGAGCAGTTAGGATTCAAAAGCACCAGGAAATCAGATACGTGTAGAAGTATTTTCGGGGCTGGAACAATGAGCGTTACAGATTCACAAGTACCAGGAGAACAAAACGATGTTAAATTATTTTTGGGATAGAATATTTTTTGTTTTTTTTTAAGTGTCAAACAGAAATATTTGTGTCGATGTTTTTCCGGGCTGTAATTGTAAATGCTGTAGATTCACAAATAACAGGAGACTAGAAACATGTCAAAGTATTTTTTTGGCCGAAATTGTGAGCGCTAAAGATTCACAAGTACCAAGAGACCAGAAAAATGTCGAAGTATTTTCCGGGCTGGATTTATGAGCGCTAAAGATTCATTATGTACCAGGAGACCGAAAACATGTCAAAGTATTTTCGTGGCTAGGATTGTGAATGCTAAAGATTCACAAGTACCAGGAAACCAGAAACATGTCGAAATATTTCCGCACTAGAAATATGAGCGGTAAGGATTCAAACGTACCAGAAAAACAGAAAAATGTATGTAATGTGCTATTCCTCCAACTCGCACTAAGCGTTTCCAAACGTCTTTTATAATGCGCACAGCAAAGGAGTGGAACTCTCTGCCTGCGTCCGTGTTTCCAAACGCTTACAACCCTAATCTCTTCAAAGTTAGAGTGAACAGGCTCCTTCTGGGTAAGCTCGCTCCATCGTAGACTTTGTCTCGGTCATCTTTGACCTAGACTGGAGTCAAGAGCAAACCCATCACAAATAAAAAAAAAGGGTAATTTTTCCCGGGCAGGAATTATGAGCGCTAAAGATTCATTATATACCAGGAGACCAGAAATATATGTGAATATTTCCGGCGCTGGAATCGTGAGCGGTTAGGATTCAAAGGTATCAAGAGAACAAAAAAATGTTTAAGTATTTTCCGGGCTGGATTTATGAGCGCTAAAGATTCATTATGTACCACGAGGCCAAAAACATGTCGAAGTATTTCCGGACCAAGAATCATGAGCGGTAAGGATTCACAAGTATCAGGAGAACAGAAACATATAGCGGTTTATTCCGGGCTGTTATTATGAGCGTTAAGGATTCACAAGTACCAGGATACCAGAAACATGTCGAAGTAGGTGCGGAGCTGAAAGTACGAACAGTAATGACTCACAAACTACCAGAATAAAGAATCATGACGATGAAATTCCAAGAATGAGAATATGGGACAAAGAAGTTGCGCGCGCCACCTCTAAAGTCTACGCAGACGAAGTCGCGGGCGAAGTGCTAGTCCTACTAATATTATAAATGTGAAAGTTTGTATGTTTGTATGTTTGTGCCTCAATCAGGCAAAAATGGCTGAAGGGATTTGGATGAAATTTGGCACACATTAAGTTCACATACTGGAATCAAACATAGGCTACTTTTTATCCCGGTAAAAGGCATGGCTTAATGGAGACTGAGGAGGAAGTGGAAACCCAGCGCTTCTGCTGCCTTAGTACTTCAGATTCAAAAGTACCAGGAGAACAGAAACATGTCGAAGTATTTCTGGGGCTGAAATTGGGAGCGCTAAAGATTCACAAGTACCAGGAGAACAGAACGATGTTAAAGTAATTTTGGGCTAGAATTTTTTTTTTTTACTGTCGAACAGAAATATATTTGTTGAAATTTTTTCCGGGCTGAAATTGTAAACGCTCCAGATTCACATGTGACAGGAGACCAGAAACATGTCGAAGTATTTCTTTGGCTGAAATTATGAGCGCTAAAGATTCACAAGTACTAGGAGACCATAAACATGTCGAAATATTTCTGGCGCTTGAATTGTGACCGGTTAGAATTCAGAAGTACCAGGAGGTTAGAAATATGTCGAAGTATTTTCGGGGCTAGGATTATGAGCGGTAAGGATTCAAAGGAATCAGGAGAACAGAAAAATGTCGAAGTTTTTCTCGGGCAGGAATTATGAGCGCTAAAGATTGATAATGTGCCAGGAGACCAGAAACATGTCGAAGTATTTCCAGGCTTGGAATTACGAGCAGTTAGGATTCAAAAGCACCAGGAAATCAGATACGTGTAGAAGTATTTTCGGGGCTGGAACAATGAGCGTTACAGATTCACAAGTACCAGGAGAACAAAACGATGTTAAATTATTTTTGGGATAGAATATTTTTTGTTTTTTTTTAAGTGTCAAACAGAAATATTTGTGTCGATGTTTTTCCGGGCTGTAATTGTAAATGCTGTAGATTCACAAATAACAGGAGACTAGAAACATGTCAAAGTATTTTTTTGGCCGAAATTGTGAGCGCTAAAGATTCACAAGTACCAAGAGACCAGAAAAATGTCGAAGTATTTTCCGGGCTGGATTTATGAGCGCTAAAGATTCATTATGTACCAGGAGACCGAAAACATGTCAAAGTATTTTCGTGGCTAGGATTGTGAATGCTAAAGATTCACAAGTACCAGGAAACCAGAAACATGTCGAAATATTTCCGCACTAGAAATATGAGCGGTAAGGATTCAAGCGTACCAGAAAAACAGAAAAATGTATGTAATGTGCTATTCCTCCAACTCGCACTAAGCGTTTCCAAACGTCTTTTATAATGCGCACAGCAAAGCAGTGGAACTCTCTGCCTGCGTCCGTGTTTCCAAACGCTTACAACCCTAATCTCTTCAAAGTTAGAGTGAACAGGCTCCTTCTGGGTAAGCTCGCTCCATCGTAGACTTTGTCTCGGTCATCTTTGACCTAGACTGGAGTCAAGAGCAAACCCATCACAAATAAAAAAAAAGGGTAATTTTTCCCGGGCAGGAATTATGAGCGCTAAAGATTCATTATATACCAGGAGACCAGAAATATATGTGAATATTTCCGGCGCTGGAATCGTGAGCGGTTAGGATTCAAAGGTATCAAGAGAACAAAAAAATGTTTAAGTATTTTCCGGGCTGGATTTATGAGCGCTAAAGATTCATTATGTACCACGAGGCCAAAAACATGTCGAAGTATTTCCGGACCAAGAATCATGAGCGGTAAGGATTCACAAGTATCAGGAGAACAGAAACATATAGCGGTTTATTCCGGGCTGTTATTATGAGCGTTAAGGATTCACAAGTACCAGGATACCAGAAACATGTCGAAGTAGGTGCGGAGCTGAAAGTACGAACAGTAATGACTCACAAACTACCAGAATAAAGAATCATGACGATGAAATTCCAAGAATGAGAATATGGGACAAAGAAGTTGCGCGCGCCACCTCTAAAGTCTACGCAGACGAAGTCGCGGGCGAAGTGCTAGTTATGTATAAAATTGGTATGAAATAATAGAGCAAAACTAAATAAAGTACAACGTCGTTGGGACTTCCTACCTGAAGGCGACAATGGACTCGTTTATCAGGAAATGAATAGCAACGGCTTGAAGAAAATAACGTCTCCAAGTCATCACCTTTACTTGTACATACGTACTGTATCCTCCAATGTTCTCATCTCACAAAGCAATATTGGGTAAACATTATGTTTTCTATATTGCAGTGTCTGTTTATTCAGCGTTATTCTTACATTTTAACTCAAGACACACGCTAAAATAAATGTTTTCATTTTAGGATTGAAATACGTCAAACATCAATGTGTCAAGAATGTGTTAAATGTCAAAGGCAACAAGCCTAGGAAAAATTATGGAGTCGCGTTTGAACTGTGAAAAATGTGTTAAGTAAATACTAGCTTTTTACCCCGACTTTTCTGCGTGGGTTTTAGAAGTACCTACCAGAAATAAATGAAAAATATTTAATCCTACTAATGTTATAAATCTAAATCAATATGATGTTGTAATAGTTGTTAGGCCAATTTTAATTTATCATAATTCTGGGCTCTTGATATTTTGTGACTCTTTATCCCTTATCATTTCAGCCTTACTTCATCTCGTACCACAGACATATTTTTGTAAAAATAAAATATTAGCAAGTTCAATTTAATTGACAATGACGTAATTTCAAAGCCTTAAGTTAGTTATGACGCAATTTCAACATCTCATTAGATATATCGCCAATAAAACAGAATGTAAATCAAGCCTTCTCATAAAGTCGGCGACAAAATTATAGATTATTTTTTAATTTTTACCATCCAAATTTGTTTAAAACGCTTACTTTCCTTCGCTTTTACGACAATAAACATTACAAACATCAGAATAAGGTTAACATTTTTCCGCCAACATTCCAACCTATCAAAAGTCTTGGTAGGTATAGTTAACGAAGACAAAAACAGTACAATACAATATCAGCGTTTTACCTGAAATAAAACCAACCAATTTAAGAATATCTGTTCTAAGTAAACAACATTTTTATTTAGCAATGTTAATCAATTGGATTGAACAATTGTGTGACGTTTTGTGAATCAGTACTTCTCATTATTTCTCGTCTATCTATATATCTCGTATATCTGCTGGAATGTATTAGCTGAACGCCAATTTCCACGTGCCAAGATTTCGTCGAGAGGATAATTTTGAAACCAGCTTTTGGAGGCTACAGCAGACCGGGTGCTACCTGGTGTGGCTGCAATGCCAGCTTCCCGAAACAGGGTCTTTACCCATCCTGCAATGGCTGTACGTGAAGCATGTTTAGCCACACCTCTTATCGTAATAGTTTTTTCTGTCCAGTATATAGGGTTAAGGTTAGAGCTATCGGCATTTAAAAGCAATTTCCAGCCGGATTGCCTATAATTACTGCTGTCAGTTTTGGAGCTAAACCGAGGCCAAAATATTATACTGCTATCAGATCTTATGCAATGATTAGGATCAATATTAAGTAGAGTTAGATCATGTATTCGCCTACCAGAGCAAAGCAACAACAAAATTCCAGTATGACGTGATGTGTGAAATAGATTATTTGAATCAATTGTGTAATTATTCAAAAATGAAATTAATTTATCAATATCCCAAACTGGAGGCTTTGTGACCTTTGGATTTTTAAGGGCAATAGATTTTAAAACATGTCTTACTAGAACGTGTGAACTTAACTGACTTGAAGTTTCAGCGTTACATAGTGTAGAAATTACCGATTTATGTAAAAGTATTGAATTATACGACAACTTATCAATTACATATAATTCACATAAAAACTGCGCTAATTGTGAACCAGTGGGATTCATTAAGTCAAGGTTTTTATTACGGCACCACGACTTTCAGCGCTTCCAGGCTACCTCGTAGGTCTTTAGTGTAGATTTTGGCCAAGAATTCTTAAGCAGTGATAGTTGTTGAGCGTTCAATTTCTTTATCGCGTCGGGCCACCCCCACACTTCCAAACATCGAGGACAATGTTCTCGACCTGCGGTGGTGGGAGTTCCGTCGACGTGTCTATTAGGTATCTCTGTAGGTTTCTCAGGGTTAAAGGAGCTGCGAGCGCTCGGGCTTTGAGATCGGCACGCCAGAATACCCTCTCCCATCGAGGTACTACTAATAGGAATATTCCTATCGACTGTTTTAAGTGAGACAGGACTTTGGGGACTAGGAAAGGTGGTGGGAATATCCATGCTAGCTCGTAATTCCATGGGGCACTGAAGGCATCGTGAAACAAAGCTTGAGGATCTCTCAGATCTAGGGACACGTAATTGTACACTACGTGAGCAGTCGCCGAGGCAAATAGATCTACTATTGGGGTTCCCCATTTTGCAAACACTGTTCCAACACAAGTCGGTAGTAAGTGCCATTCTGGAGTTTGGCGAAGGCGCGATAAATGGTCCGCATGATTGTTGTATTTGCCCGGAATGAAGTGTATGTTGAAGTGTATCTGATGTTGGTCTAACAAATTCAGAATTCGATAGGTTATTTCCAACAGGGATAATGTCCTTGTACATCCTTCCTTTCGTAAGTAGGTGACCGCAGTTCTGTTGTCGCTTTGAATGAGGAGCGAACTTTGATGAAGCCATTGAACTTGGTTCTGAAGAGCATATAAAATTGCTAGCATTTCTTTTTCATTGCAATGCAGCGTTTTCGTTTGAGGAGAAACAACAGATTTTTCGAAATTTCTTTTCCACCCCAGTTTTTGTAACATTTGTACAGTAATTTGACATGCTCGCGAAGCGTGTGAACAAAAATGGCGTGCCACTTTTTTACGAAAACTAAAAACTACCCGCAAACCCCAGGTGGTGCCACTGAGCCGGAAGTATAGAAGGGATAAAAGTACGAAAACTGGTAAGAAATCGATGGGAAACGGAAATGCCATCTCATATGAAAGCTTCCAGTGACGGTCAAGTAGTTTAATACAAGTATTTTTCCATGATTTGGTATAAGTCTTCAAAATGTTCCGTGGATGAAACAACAATCAGGATGAAACTATTTACTACTTATAGCAATATGGGCCTGAGGATGGAACCAGGGTTATCCTACAGCCCCGGATTTGGAATGCCGCATATAATAGCAGCGGTGCTCACATGAGCACCGCTGCTATTATGTGATGCAATGACCCTTTCAGTAAAGTTCCATCGGAAGTATACATTACTTCCGATGGAACTTTACTGAAAGGGTCATTGCATCACATTTAGGGTCTCATATCAACCGAAAGACGTCCACTGATGGACATAGGCCTCCCCCAAAAGTGGGGGGGGGTTGCCATAATCGCCACGCTTGGCAGGCGGGTTGGCGATCGCAGTATATGGTTGAGTTTTACAGAGAACGCTGCTGCCCATTCTCTGGCGAGTCCCTTAGTCGCCTCTTACGACACCCATGGGAAGTGATGGGATGTTATTATTCTTTTACGGCACCATACGGCACCGGCCGACACTATATGGCATTTAGGGTCTAATACTGATTAACTATGTCCAACAGTGGACGTCTTTCGGCTGATATGATGATGATGATGACTGGTTAACTAGGTATTGAACTCAACTAATATGATAAAGAGTTAAAAATATATGTTTTTTTTTATTTGTGATGAGTTTGCTCTTGACTCTAGTCTAGGTCAGAGATGACCGAGACAAAGTCTACGATGGAGCGAGCTTACCCAGAAGGAGCCTGTTCACTCTAACTTTGAAGAGATTAGGGTTGTAAGCGTTTGGAAACACGGACGCAGGCAGAGAGTTCCACTTCTTTGCTGTGCGCATTATAAAAAACGTTTGGAAACGCTTAGTGTGAGTTGGTGGAACAGCAACAAGGTAGGGATGGTAAGATGCAGTGCGTCTGGATGTCCGATGGTAGAAGGGGGCCCGTGGGATGAGGTCGTGGAGTTCTTAGGCACACTTACCGAAGTACAATCTGTAGAAGACCGACAAGCAGGCAACCTTACGGCGATGAGCCAAGCTATGCAGCTTGGCATCCACCAGTTATACGTCACCGATGAGCCTCTTAGCTCTGCGTTCCACCGAGTCAAGCGCGGCAAGCTGATACTTAGCTGAGCCATCCCAAAGGTGGCTACAATACTCCATGCAGGATCGGACTTGCGCTTTATATAGGGTTAAAAGCTGTCCAGACCTGAAGTATCGCTTCACCCTATTTAGGATGCCCAGCTTTTTGGCAGCGGTTTGGGCTTTGTACTCGATGGTGGCGCCGAAGTTGAGACTGGATGTCAACTCCATGCCTAGGAGCTCGATGTTTACAGGACGTTCGATTTATTTTTCACTGATACAAAACAATCTCCGGAAAATGCACGGTTTCTGTGGAAAAGGCTACGTGGGTAAAGCCACGCGAAAAAAAAACAAATTGACTACTTATCTTTTCATTCGTTTTCATAACTTGTGTACATATTTCAATTACGATTAAAATATAACTTTTATACAACTGGTCTACTTCATACCTTCCGTATGCTTAAAAGTCTCTAGTACTATCTCTATCGCACAATTATGGCCATGTTCTTAAATAATCAACTGAATTAGTAGTTTTCACTATAATTTGGGGCCATACAAAACATGATATAATTTACCAACGATTGTAAAAAATGAGTATTAAAACAAATCAATATTTTTCGTCGCTCGATATTTTATTAAATTTTATTTTATCTACGTCTAAAATCACTGTTTATAAGAGTGCTGATTTGTGTTAATATTTTGACAGAAGAAGTTTATGAAGTTTGCGTGCGGGCAACACTGAATCAGTTGGCGGTTTGAATTAATTTCATGTTGTGGCGCTAGGTTCGATATTTCGGACTTTGCACATGGAAGCATGCGGGGACTGCGCGGTGCCAGGAGATGAAATCGGTGCTTTCGAGCTATCATTTATTTCAAAGATACGGCCTTAAAACGCGACGACGATTGGGACGAGACGCCGCGTCGGCCCGCGTGTCGCCAGGCAACGGTTGCCTAGGGCGCTGCCACGGACAAGTCGCGGCGCCCCAGGCCCTCAGCGCGACTGCGCGTTTTTTTTTTTTCATTTGACTTTTGCTGTCATCATTTGACTTTTTTACTTGTGTTTTTTCTTTGATTTTTTTTTGCTAGTTATTTTATTATTTATATTAAATGCAAAGTGGTAGCAGTGATGTTGTGTTGCAAGATAGTGCCGGTCAACCTTCGACATCACTAGACATCCTGGAGAGGTGTCCTCTCTGCACCCAGGCACGATTTTTTAAAGGTAAGCGGGGTCTGAATGTTCATATTGGAAAGGTGCATAAATCTCAGAATGCACTTACTTCAGACCCTGTTATTTCATCTTCTGTGCCTTCTACACCAGCTACATCCTTTGACCCATTTTGGAAAACTCTTGCAAAATTCAAAAACTCTGTGCCTGTTTTAAAGCGAGTTCCCCGCGGCGCTAGACCTCTAGTAGCGCAACACTTGGCAGGACTCGTTCGCCGTGCCGCCCGGGAGAACTCGCAAAGTGCCTGGGAACATCTTCTTACTTTTCCCTACAGAATTTTACATGTGAATAAGAATTTGGCAACCAAAAAGACTTTAACAGCACAAATTAAAGAAAACTGTAACGTTTCGGCTCTAAATTTGGAATCTAAATTGTCGACACAGAGGTTTACCTCCTTAAGAGGTATTTCCCATCTGGTCGAATCTAAATTAGGGGAAGGTGACATTAGCGGAGCAGCCAGGATTCTTTTCAGTAGTGATGTGGTGGCTCCGTGTTCTCCAGATACTCTCGCAGCTCTGGAGAGCAAACATCCTCCCCCAGCGGATGGTCTTTCTTTTCCCGACCCCCCTGATTCGGATATTCACACCCTCACCATTACAGGTCGAGAGGTGATCACAGCCATTTGCTCCTTCCGGAGTGGCTCTGCTGGCGGCCTCGACGCCCTTAGTCCGCAACATCTAAAGGATCTTATCTGTTCAGGCGCCGGGGAAGCTGGTGAGTTGCTTTTGAAGGAGCTCACGGCTCTGATTAACCTCATGCTCTCCGGCAAGGTAAACGAGGCCGTCATCGACGTTTTGTACGGGGCCAACTTATGTGCCCTACGCAAGAGAGATGGCGGTATTCGTCCCATTGCCGTCGGAACTACTTACCGTCGTATGGCAGCCAAGATTTGTTGTAAATTTTATGGTGAGATAGTTTCGGAAAAATTTCAGCCCCTGCAGTTGGGTTACGGCTCCAAAGGGGGTTGTGAGGCTGCCGTACACGCACTGTCGACCTACGCAAATTCTGGCAAAGGAGAGGTCATCCTGAAGGTTGACATCAAAAATGCATTTAATTCGGTAAATAGGGACACCTTGTTGGTAGAATCTAAGAAAGAAATACCTCAAATTTTCAGTTTTCTCTGGCAATGTTATAGACAACCATCTAAATTACTTTATCGGGAAAACCTTTTGGAATCTGCTGTTGGCTGTCAACAAGGTGATCCCCTCGGGCCAGTGATCTTTAGTTTAGCTATTCACCCTATTATTCGACAGCTAAATTCTAAATTTAATGTTTGGTATCTCGATGATGGTACCCTTGGAGGCGATGTAAATTTGGTATTAAATGATCTACAATTTTTAAAAAATCGACTTCATTCCATTGGACTTGATCTGAACTTTTCCAAATGCGAATTATTTTTGTCTGACAGTACTGACCGACAATTCACACTTTCAAAATTCAACGCATCAAAATTATGGACAAAAGCTCTCTTCACCTCCTTGGGTCACCAATCTTTGAGAATTCCTTTCCCAATTTTGTCGAAGGAAAAATTCAAAATTTCAAAGACGTTTCGGAAAGACTGTTAAAAATTAACATGCATTCGGCTATCACCATAATTCGTTACTGCTGTTTCGGTCCTAAATTGACATATTTTCTTCGTGCTTCCCATATGTGGAAGCACCCTCACCTTTTAGAAAAAATGGACCAAATTATCAAGCATACACTATCTTCAATTTTAAATGTGGCCATGGACGACCGAGCTTGGGCTCAAGCTACTCTTCCCATTCGTATGGGAGGCCTCGGCGTCCGCAAAATTACCAGTATTAGTTTACCGGCTTTTATATCTTCGGTTCATGGCACTGATAAATTAATCAGGAATATCCTAGCTTCCACACTGATTGATTTTGATGTGCCGTGCTTCACCGAGGCTGTGAATGCTTGGAAACTCGCTTGCCCGAATGTAAATCTACCCGACAACCCATCATACCAGAGACAGTGGGATGAGCCGGTCTGCAGAGAAGTTCAGAGGAACCTTATAGCCACTTCTACTTCTACTGCGGAGCGTGCGCGCCTGCTGGCTGTGGGTGAGTGGGAGTCGGGCCTCTGGCTTCACGCACTACCGTCGTCGAACTTAGGCACCTTGTTCGACGATACAACTTTCCGCCTCGCTGCTTCCCTTCGCTTAGGCGCATCGTGTTGTTCTCCTCATCGTTGTCACTGTGGTGAAGCTGTCAACAGCCTCGGGCACCACGGTCTCTCATGCAGTCGAAGTGCGGGTCGCTTTGCACGGCACGCAAACATCAACGACATTATCCGACGCGCTCTTGTCGCCGTCGGCGTTCCAGCCGTACTAGAACCCAATGGCCTGGCACGCGACGACGGCAAGCGACCGGACGGTATGTCTTTGTTTCCATGGAAGATGGGTAGGCCTTTAGTGTGGGACGCTACTTGTGTCGATACTCTTGCGCCATCCCATCTTCCTAGCTCGTCGTGCTGTGCTGGTACTGCCGCTGCGGCTGCTGAGAACCTCAAGCGGCGGAAATATAATAATCTTGTTGGCAATTATATTTTTGAGCCGTTTGGGGTTGAAACTCTTGGACCGTGGGGTCCGAGTGCTCATGCCTTATTTAAAGATCTATCTAAACGCTTAGTTGACACTTCGCGTGACCCAAGGGCTGGCTTTTACCTCGGACAGAGGATAAGCATTGCCATACAACGTGGCAATGCCGCCAGTCTTTTGGGCTCACTTCCGGTGGACAGCGATGCGGACGAATTTTTTGACGCCTTATCTTAGTTAGGATATTTTATTTTAAGTGTATATATTTAGTATTCTATCTTATTCAATCATAGTATTCTGTTCAGTTTTATTCTAATATTAATAAATAAATTTATATAGATTTTTTGAGGCTATAATCTACTAATTACTACTAACATGGGTAGACCTCATTGATAAGTAAAAAACCCTGTTTGCTGTCTCTCAAAAATGATTTGTCACAAAGGCTAAAATTTTACAGTAGGCGAGCTTAAGCAGCATTGTTACTAACACCAAAATACTAACTTAATTATGGACTGTACTCTAAAATAAAGTTTTATTTATTGTATTTTACAAACCCCCGGGCTGTTCCACTGCTGGGCAACTGGTTCCTCGAGTACCAATTACATACACAAAAAAGCTACACACATTTAATTTACCATCATTACGAGTGAAACTACAAATGAAACAGGAGAAAATACGAAATTTAAAATAAAATAGGAATGTAAACCTAAGAAAAACCCTTATCTTCATTTCAATTTCAGAGCTCTTGACGGCTAGCGCCATCTATCGGTAGGACTGAATACCAATCGCCGAGACTTTTTCTTTTAGTAAAGTTGCAAGTGTGAACTCACAATTAAAACAAATGAACATTGGAGTAGTCCCAAACTGTTAATTAAGGTGTAATCTAGTTGACTAATGCCTAGTTTATCGGTCGATTAACTGTCCGTTAACGCTGTCTGTCATAAAGCCATTGGTTGGTAAGTGGTTAACAGACGATCGATAAAATACCTCAGAAACCGGGCATAGGAGGATAAGCAGAAGAGTTTTTTAACTATTGAAACAAACTTATTGTGAACCCGCTTGCGAGGTGTGATGATTAGGGCATGACAACATGATTAGGTATACCAACCACACTAAATTGATTTGGCTCCCAGAAAAAGTAAACTGGTCGGATCTTGGGTAGGTGGAAATCTAAAAGTCCAGACTTAAGGTTAAGAACGTGTTGTAGGTGATGGGATTTAGCAGCAGAGTAGGCTTACTTACACAATATTGAGGGAAATCTCCCAAATGTCAAGGAAGACATCTAAGACGTTCCACTGATTTCTTCGGGCTACCATTGCTCCGTATTATTTACTTATTTACTAGAATAATTGGCTGAAACACCATCTCACATAATTAGGTACATACATCCTACGACATAATATCAATTATTACCATCACAACTTCATAACAAAGGAACGTCAAAACAATTTGCCGGCATCGAATATTCTCGTATAACGCGAGGGTGGGTTCTCGGAAATTAATAAACCTATCTAGCCTAGCAACAGACACATCGAAGCGATGGGCGGTCCGCTGAGCCGTCATTGGTCTGCTCTCAACCTTTGCGGGAGCCGCGCCCAAGATGGCGTCGCGCCGGCGCAGTCACCGCCGGCCGGTATTGATTTTGCCACGTTGTCGCCAGTCCTTGCACCAATGCAATGTAGGTACCTACCTAGGTGTCTGACTTTAATATTTTAGTACGAATGTTTCCATGGAGATGTAAAACCTAAACAATCGTCAATATGAATAAGTGATTGTTGAATTGCAGCTATTTATAGCTGCTGCATTTTGGGCTTTAGTAGTGCTGATTAAGCAACGTATGCCGAGGTCGGTGTGTGGTTTATCTCCGTGCCGCGAAAAGCACAGTAAACTGTCGGTCCTGGTTATTATTTGTGCATCTTTGACAGTCTTAGAAGCCAAGAAATCTGACACCAATCTTGCTAAGGGATATTGAGATGCCCAGCCAGGTTGGGTATCACGATATCCCTGGGTTGTGCAGGTCAGACCCGCAGCCCCTCCATATAAAATGGTTCAGCAGTTGTACTTAGATGCACCTCCAACATAGTTAAGAAAAGGTTAGCCAGATTGATGTTAGAGTCAGTGCATATTATAAATAGGTATAAGCTAATAAAAAAAATAAGGAGAGCTATGAAGGTTCTAGAAAACTCGGAAGATAGCTGTGGGCTCGTCCCTTATATTTAATTAAAAAAAGCTGCTTACACTATCATCTCTTTCCCACTGTTGGGCAAAGGTCTTCCCCATTATTATAAGGCCACATTTCCCAATCATGTTTTCCTTCACCGTATGTCACACTGCTTTTTTAAATTTATAAATATTTACAAATTAAAAATAATTAGGCAAACACAATTTATGCCAATTAAGTTATCTGCAACCTGGGAGTCTTTAAGTCAAGAGTGAATCGGTTACTTCTCGGCAAGCGTGCTCCATCTTCGACCACATCATCGCTTACCATCAAGTGAGATAGTGGTCAAATGCGTGCCTATCAATAGTAAAAATAAAGTCGAGCTCCAATATCTTCTAGGTGTTTATAGGTACTCATCCCCTTAACAACATGATTTAGATATTTATAGTAAGTCCGTCCTGTCCCACTGCTGGCTAAAGAGCTACTCCATGTCCTTCTAGAAAATAACATGAAAATAAAATAATAAATTCAAAGTCAAAACGTTTATTCCAATTAGGCCATTAAAAGGCACTTTTGAACGTCATTCACATTACAAAAAATATAAAATACTGAAGTGATTCTACTGTCCATTCGGAAAGGTAGATTCTTATGGAGAAGAACGGACAAGGAACTCCATAGTTGCTCTTTTCAAATAAATCTTTTACAATATTTGGTATACAAAAATTTAGTTATATGTGAGGAACATGCACCTAGGGTATGCAGAGGTAGACTTATTAATTTCTAAATAAGTACTATATAATATTAAAAAAAAAAACATATTATCCTACTACCTATATAATATCCAACTAATCCTTCCTACATAAATTAATATTAAAAATGCGAAAGTTTGTGAGAATGGACAGATGTTTGTTAATCTTTCACGTCAGAACGCCTGAAAGGATCTTCAATTTGGCAAAGAGTTTATTGTCTGGTATAACAAATAGGATATCTTTTTTCGTCTATCAAGCGGGCGGAGCCGCGAGCGACAACAAGCTTCTCTTTCCCACTGGGCACTCGGGGCACGTGCCCAGGGCCCCGCGATCGATGGGGCTCGTTTGCGTCTGGCAGATCACTTACCTGACTGACTGATAAACATATTACTTTTAAGAAAATCTAACGTAACATAGTTTTGAAGCACTTGTAAATGCTAAAAGATTTTCTGTTCCGGATAATATTGCAATAATTACCTTTTCATTTAATGTGATTCAAATTCTATATTTGTTCAACTGTTTATAAACAAGCTGTGACAGACGGACAGACTTAGTCACACCATAAGGGTTTCTTTTTACTTTTTTGGTACGGAACCCTAAAAACAGATGAATAAATAAAAAAATTGTTTTGTTTTTTTCGCCTGTTTTAGTAAAATAGTCCTCTGCCAAAGTCATAGGGGCCCCATTATTCCGAGCCCAGGGCCTCCAATAGACAAAAGACGGCCCTGGGCGACAACTAGTACACTATAAAACTTTTGATAACATATCATCCAACAATGGAATACCTCCATACACAGTCCTTGTATATGCAGGAGGATAGGTTCTTACACGCTCCTAGGGTCAATTAGGTCCGCACTCGGCCAGATTGACACTAGAAGTGCGAAGCTTCATGGGAAACACGGGAGGTCATTTAGCGGCGGAGAATCATAATACCGTGATTCAGGATTGGTACAGTAAGCTTCAAATAACGCCATCTAGGGAGCTCGACAGAGACAATTCATAAAAGGAAAGCACTAGGAATACTAGAGTAGCTAACGCCGTACCCTGGTCGTCAAACCTTCTCTGAACAGTTTCCGAGCCGCGAAAATAGATGGCGCTGCGTATATGATTGTTAACTTTTGTTTATCTTATTTAATTACAACATTTTAAAACAAATTATAGCAACTAACTTTTTAAGTAAGGTGAGCTGGTTGAACAGTGACGGGTTTTTTAATGAAAATAACACTAGTCAACAAGATTTTGTAACAAGGAATGTGCTTACTGATTTTGAATTACCTATCTACCCATATATATAAACTGTATTGTGTGACATATCAAATGAAAAGGCTTACTGTGAGGGTTTTAATTATATTTTTCGTATTTTAAAATAAAGAGTTTTGAAGTTATTAAAGAAATTAGACCAGAAATGACCATTCCCCTACTTATCTCCGAAATTACTGAGCCTAAAATTTTGGAAAAAATGCAGATAATAGTTTTATACCTAGAGATTACAGGAAAACCAATAACAAGTCAGTAGTGTTAAAATAGCATGTTAAAAAAATGAAATTGGTTGGGAATCCTTTGCACGCGAGTCCGTCTCGCACTTGGCCAGTTTATTTTTTTTTTGTTTTGTTCAGGTCTAGTTTTTGTTTTACCAGTAAAATAATTTTCCCTTTAGCGTGTAAATTCAGATTTTTTATTTTTCAATAAAGTAGCTGTTTTTTGTTTCAGTTTATTTCATTCTAATAACAATGTGGAAAAAGTTTTCAAATGACTTTGACAAGTTTTTTACATTTATAATAATATTAAAAAAGATAATCTGCACCATCAGTTAAAAAAAGTGAGCTATACATTGGCGTTTTCAACATAAAAAGATGGTTGAGTTTCCTGACGTACCATCTATTAAACAACGTCGCCTTTACCGAGATAATGTGCCCGTGCTAGAACCACCTGAAAACTTCAGGTTTCGCCTCAAATCTCCACTTCAGAATCATATTACAGGAAAACTGTTTGTAACTAAATAATTCTAATTTCGTTTCTATGCTACATAAATGTGCTTATCATATTCACTTAAAATTTTTATTGTAACACACAAAAAATGTTTTTTTTTTACCAGCGAATTGACGATATAATTTCAGTTAGCACTTAATTTATAAAATAAAAAAATAATTCATGGATATTACGGCTGCTGACTAAAACGTCATCAGTCAATTTGAATGACTTCTAACTGATGAAAATTTTCTTTACGCCACGTTTACTTCATGAAGACTGGCCGTCTCGGACATTTGTTCATTTATTTATTTCTTAGGATCGTCAACATTGCATAAACCGTACTTAAAGCTTATAATCATTAAATAAGAATATTCTAGTGCTGCAACACTTACAGACAACCACAACATTACTATACACTATTGCAGGAAAAGGTGTAAACTTAAGATTTGAAAATGATAAAAATTTAAGAGAGCAACTTAAAATATGATAATTATAAATTAGAATGTCAGATTGAAAATAAATTAAACAAAATAAAAAATGTCAGAGATATTGAACAAAACAGAATAATACAGAAAACAAAGTACATTAAATTAACACAAGACATCCTACTAATATTGTATGTGCGAAAATTTGTGAGGATGGCTGGATTGATAGATGGATGGATGTTGGGACTCTTTCATGTCAAAACGCTTGAAAGGATCTTCAGGCACAGAGGTTAATTATAGTCTGGAATAACACATAGGACAATTTTTTTTCGTCAATTACTCGGGCGGAGCCGTGGGCGACAACTAGTAAACAGGTGAGCTAGTGGTCTAATATTTGAAAAAAAAAAAACTTTTAATTACAACAATACAATAACAACAACAACAACACAAACAATAAACAAACAACTATTACAACATACACACAACTATAATTTTAACAATTTTATTTAATGTAAGTACGTATATTGTTATAATTATTATCAAAGTCAAAGTCAAGGATTTATTTGCAAATAAATATGGTTACAAAAGTTCTTGCAATAGTAGTATGGTAGCTTAACATATTCAATCATAACATCATTATGTTATGTTTATTTACATTTTATATAAAATTTGTACATGCAAATTTTGGTATAGGTACAATTAAATCATTTACATTTAAACTGAAGGAATTCTTTTATGTTATAGAAGGGATTCTCAATTAACTACCTGTGTAAAGCTCTTTTGAAGCGGACCATTGGAAGTTCTTTAATTTGGGTAGGAACCTTGTTATATATTTTAATACACATAGGATAACAACTTCGACTATATAGTTCCGTTTTTATTCTAGGATTAATTAGTCTATTAGGATATCTAGTTTTGAACTCACATTTATCTCCCAGTTTTCCAAACATCTCTGGGTGAGATTGGGTAAATTTACATATTTCCTCAATATAAATACCAGTTAGTGTAAGTATTTTAAGTTTCCTAAACAGTGGTTTACAGGATGTTAGTGGGTCTACACTACAAATCGCACGTATATACCTCTTTTGTGCGATAAAAGCTCTTCCGACATGCACCGAGTTTCCCCATACCAGTATACCATAACGTAGTATTGAACCAACATATGCATGATAAGCCTGTAATGTGGCTTGTCTACTTGTAAGGTTAGATAAACACCATAGAGGATAAGCAATCTTACTGATTTTTCCACATATCATATCAATATGATTAATCCAGGAACACCTCTCATTTAGAACGATCCCAAGAAAAGTCATACTATCTGATTGTTGTATTTATTTGTCTTTATAAGTGATGTTTAAATTAATTTTATTCCAGTTTTTATTACGAAATTGTACATATTTGGTTTTATCTATGTTAGGTTTAAGGTTATTCGTTTCCATCCAAGTTATTATTTTACTTACGGTAGTATTTATTTCTTCATTATAGTTTTCGTTAGTTTTAGGGATAATGACGGACACATCGTCTGCAAAGAGTATGCAGGGATGGTCAGTTACTTCTGTCAGATCATTGATATATAACAGAAAAAGTGGGGGGGCCCAAAATACTGCCCTGCGGAACGCCTGTGCCATTGTAAACTAGTTTAGATTTATATTTCAGTTCACCGTTTTGATTTGATTTATCCACAGTAATTTCTACAAATTGCGATCTGAATGCATTTTGAATTTTAATATTTTTTTTATTGAATATAATAATTAAGTTAATGTTTTGGTGATAATTTGAATTTTAATCATCGTATTTATTGAATGTAATAATTAATTAAATGGTTTAATGACAATTTTAATTTTAACAATTTTATATAGTGAAAATGTTTGCATGTCGAATGGTGAAATATGGCAGAACTGATGTATACCTACTACTACCTGCTTATGTATTACCCATATTTGCAAATGAATGCTTTTCTATTCTATTCTAACATATCATCCAACTCCGGAATACCTACATACACAGTCTCTGCATATGCAGGAGGATAGGCTCTTACACACTCCCAGGGTCAATTAGGTCCGCACTCGGCCAGATTGACACTAGAAGTGCGAAGCTGCATGGGAAACACGGAAGGTCATTCAGCGGTGGAGAATCCAGGATTGGTACAGTAAGCTACAAATAACGCCATCTAGGTCGACGGCAACGGTAGTATCAAGAGGCACAGACTGTGGAGCTACAATGCATAAAATGAAAGCACTAGGAATAATAGAGTAGCTAACGTCATACCCTGAGCGTTAAACCTTGACTGCACAGTTTCCGAGCCGCGAAAATAGATGGCGCTACGTGTATGGTTGTTAACTTTCAAACTATAGTGAGCTAGTTGAATCGTGACGGGTATTTGAATTAAAATAATTGACGATATAATTTCAGTTAGCCGTTTTATAAGGCGATGGATGAATAATTATTCAGTGAATACTGAAATTTCTGATCTAAGTAGTTACTTGGGCTAAAGTCTCAACGCATTGGGTACCAGAGGATGGACGGCGTCGCCGAGGCCGGCCCAGAAAGCGGTGGCGAGATGATCTGGACGCACACTGCGAAGGCTGGTTCGAGGTGGCGCAAGAAAAGAGTGTCTGGAAGGATATGGGGGAGGCCTTTGCCCAGCACTGGGATACCATAGGCTATTAAAAAAAGTACTTACCAGCATCAGTTATTTGGGATGACTTCTAACGTAATAAATCTAATTGGGCATATAGATTCCTTGTGGGAGTGTTGGGGAGCACTAATAGAAGATTTTCAACGCCGCCGCCTCCTCTATTTCCTGTAATGGATATTTATTAGAAATAATTTTTATTGGATAAATACTCAGCCGGTTTTACTGCCGAAACCACAGGATCAGCGCAACTATTGCACCCTACACCCCATTTCAATTATTCCATTTTATGATTGTAAATTGCTCCCCTAAAATTTTCAATCACCCCTTTACACCCCTTTATCTTATGTCATACTTTTTATCGAGCTTGTTGGAAACCTCAACAAAACCCAAGTCTTCGTACAAAGTTCACCGCACAATAATCTAGACTCCCACACTAAATAACGACACCAATTTAGGAATAAGTTACTGTAGTAAGAACTACTTAGTTGATAGTACTTACACTTGATTGTTAAGGCCGAGACCAAATTTAAAATTACGATACTGGCCTTAAGCTTAGACTTATGAGCAGCATTAATATACATGTGAGTAAATAAAGTGATTCTTTGATTAAATAGCTAATCATGCAATCGAAATAATTAAAAACTGGCCAAGTGCGAGTCGGACTCGCGTGCAAAGGGTTCCGAACGAATTTAATTTTTTTAACATGTTATTTTAACACTACAGACTTCTAATAGGTTTTCCTGTAATCTTTAGGTAAAGATCTATTATCTCCATTTTTTTCAAATTTTAGGCTCAGTAGTTTCGGAGATAAGGGGGGGCGAATGGTCATTTTTCGTCTAATTTCTTGAATAACTTCAAAACCATTTATTGTAAAATTATGAAAAAAATATAATTAAAACCCTTACAGTAAGTCCTTTCATTTGATATGTCACACGATATTGTTTAAAACACTTTTTTTTTAATTTTCTAGTTTGACCCCCAAAAGTGACCCCCATACTAAAAAAATAATGATTTACGTAACGTATCCGTGTATGGGTCACAGAAGTCTATATGTGTACCAAATTTCAACAAAATCGGTTCAGTGGATCCGGAGAAAACTGGCTGTGACAGACGGACAGACAGACAGACAGACAGACAGACACCCGAGTGATCCTACAAGGGTTCCTTTTTTTTCGGAACCCTAAAAATGTGGAAATAGACTTGTACAACTTCGTCTAACCTTATGGAGTTAATATGCGTAATTATTCCATAGGATTTTTTTTTTACTATTTATAGGCGCGCGTTAGACCACTATCTCACCTGATGGTAAGCGATGATGTGGTCGAAGATGGAACACGCTTGCCTAAAAGTAACCTATTCACTCTTGACTTAAAGACTCCCAGGTTGTAGCTATCAGGAAACACAGACTCCGGCAGGGAATTCCACTCCTTAGCTGTACGCACTATGAATGTGTTCCCAAGACGTTTTGTGCATGTGGGTGGGATGTCCACCATGTACCAGTGGCGCATCGCCGTTCGTCTTGTGGTCCGATGATGGAACGGGCTTGGCGGAATAAAATTATGCAATTCCGTCGCACATTCCCCAAAATGCAACCGGTAGAAAACCGACAGGCTAGCGACTCGTCGTCGATGCTCAAGACTTTGGAGCTTCGTCGCGACGAGCCTATCATTGCCGATGATCCTCTTGGATCGGAAATTACTTTAAAATAAATGCATTTTATCGTTGTAAAGTTATTGTAAACTACAATCAGGCTACAGGAGCCATAGATTCCTTTTTAAAAAGACAAACCAAACAATTTAATTTCTTAATATACTACTATATATATAGGTTAGATTACTTCAGTACGTACCTGATTTCAAAACACAGATCGTTGACGTGACTCAGAAGGCTGCCCAGCTTAAATGGGACTGGATTAGACATGTCTGCCCCATGCCCATCGAGCGGTGGGCCCACAAATGACAAAATTGGTACCCTGAAATCGCGACACAGAATCGGAAACGTTGGAAAAAAAGGAAAGTCTGAGGTTTCTGGGTCGAAAACCCCAACCACATTCAACAAGAAGTAATATCTTTAAAGTTACAGTGAACAGGCTCCTTCTGGGTAAGCTCGCTCCATCCTAGACTTTGTCTCTGTCATCTCTGACCTAGACTAGAGTCAAGAGCAAACCCATCACAAATTAAAAAAAAGAAGTTTCAACGCCTACTTAAATACCAGCCTAGACTCTGAAGTTATGCTAGTTTGACAAACTTACCAACCATTACAATTTATGACAGGTAAACGGTTTTGCCATAAACGGGTCGTGACGGATCAGAAATTGAAAATCTGAGAACAATTTGATACTCAGATTACCCAGATATTGGGTTGTAGAGGTAGGCTGTCCGACAGTAAAATACTGGTATTCAGCTACATTCGGTCAGACTGGAAGCCGACCCCATTTTAGTTGGGAAAAGGCTAGGATCTGCCGAACCTTTTCCCATGGAAATGGATGGACTTAAGAAAGAAGCTTCTGTGTAAGCTCGCTCCATCGTAGACTTTGTCTCTGTCATCTCTGACCTAGACTAGAGTCAAGAGCAAACCCAACACAAATAAACAAAAAGGAAAAAAAAGATAACTAGTTTATTTGCACACACAGATACACGCAGTATAGCAAATAAACGGGAATTTAATTTTAAAATAATTAGACATTGTGTGTCCCACAGCTGCGCCAATTAGGTCCAGTTCAGTAAAATGCCAGACAGCTAGAAGTTGCCTGAAGCTGGTGTCCAACTGAACCTTACATTGAAGTATGAACTTTACTATCTTCTAATATATAAAAATCTCGTGTCACGGTGTTTGCAACCGATCTCTTCTGAAACGGCTCGACCGATTTTCATGAAACTTTGTGTGTATATTCGGTAGGTATAAGAATAGGTGGTAGGGTATTTTTTTTTGTATGGCAAAACAACGTTTGCCGAGGAAGCTTCCAAAATGTTCCTTAACATAATTAAACCTATCCAACAAGGCCTTCACATATTTTGATGTCAAATTAATGAACCTATCGAAATTGTAAGATCTATTAATTTTCATCAGAGAAAAAGTAATCAAAAGTCGGTTCCACCATTCCCTTAACTGATAAGTAAAATTAATCACAGTCAGAGAGCGGTGAGTTAGTTCCTCCGGGTAACGGACGATTAATCTTGTGCCAATCGGACTGTCACGCCGACGTTAACTGGAGCCTGTTGTGGTGCCGACGAGCTATGGCTGCGTATTGCGTAATTGTGCGATCTTGGTTGAGCATTTTTCTAGTTTGTACATATATATGCTACTGTGAACATACAAAGTGTAACATATATATACGCTACTGTGAACATACAAAGTGTAACATATATATATATGCTACTGTGAACATACAAAGTGTAACCGATAAACGCAATACCGAAATTGCGAAAAAAAATCGACAGCCCCCATACATTTATGTGCACATAACTCGACAAAATGTACTGAACAGCTGATTTTTTCATCGCGATTTCGGGGTTGGTCCTATAGTAGGTGACCCACTTGACTGTTAGCGAATTATAGTCAAGTTGGTTAGATAATGTTGGTTACAGACTGTACAAGTTTTTCATAAGGCTGCCTGTCCAATGTCGCGGAGCGAGGTAGCGGAACGGAGACATTTTAACGAATGAAATTGAATAAAATCTCAGTGATTCACGTGGTGCGGAGATTTTAAGCAATTCCATTGGTTAGAATTTCTGCGTCACTCCGCTCCGCTACCTAGCTTCGCGACAATGGACAGGCAGCCTAATGTGGAGTACAATGTCCTCTTATCATGTCAGTCAAAATGTCACTGACTCACGTGGTGCGGAGATTTTATACAATTCCATTGGTTAAAACTTATCCGTTTCTCCACTCCGCTGCCTCGCTCCGCGCAGATGGACAGGCACCCTAAAGCCACAAGCGTTGGTACTACAGGTAAAACGTATACGAATTGCCGTAGTTTCCGCAGGTACTTACAATTTTCCCTCAGCATTTCGTCGTTGCGGAGAATGAAAATGCAAATTTAAAACAACAATGATTGAACTGAACCCCCGAGGAAAGGAGAAGGCGCAACAAAAAGTGCTGGTCACCAGCGTCATTAAGCGCGCTGCAGAGGTATGTATCTCTTGCAAATGAGCCGCGCCGCCGTCGCTCGCTGCGCTCAGATCCGCCATTTTTGTTTTATTTAGATTGGAGGCGTGGGATTAAGGATACTGCGAAGATGACGCAAAGGAGTCGGCAAACAATTTTATTTATTAACTACACCACATAAGTTATAGAAAAGATAAATAATAAAACCGGTCAAGTGCGAGTCGAACTCACACATGAAGCGTTCCATAAACCTTAATTTTTATTATTTGTTGTTATAGCGGCAATAGAAATACACAATCTGTGAAAATATAGTCTACCTATTACGGTTCTTGAGATACAGTCCGCTGACAGACAGACGGACGGACGGACCAATGGACGGACAGCGGAAGCTTAGTAATAGGATTCCGTTGGTTACCCTTTGGGTACGGTACCCTAAAAAGGTGACATGCAGCCTCATCGCTAAAATTGATCTTTTAAATGCAACCATTAGTTTGATTTGCAAAAGACAAAGGAGAAAAGCAGCCAAGTATGTAGAGAGAAAATGCTCATAAAATAAAAACTGCTGAACCAAACTGGAAATAAATTTTACGGGACCAAATGGCAAGTATACTGCATCGAAAAATCAGAAAAATCGGATTAGAAACCTCGGAGTCATCGGTGTACATACATAACAAAAGAATACCCACCGAATGGAGAACCTCCTCCTTTTTTGGAAGTCGGTTAAAAATGATGTCCTCTTGTAATATTGTAAATTGGTTGCGTATGTTTTACCAGCTGTACGGATTTAGATGAAAATTTACAATCAGCAGCCTAATTGCGTAGGTAATCCATACTATATCAATCAATTTATAAAAAATTCTTCCGTTACTGACTGATTGACTGACTAAATGGCTGACTAATAGACAACGCACAGCCAAAACTACTGGCCGTAGCTTCCATAGACTTCGCAAAGGAGCACTAAGAGAGGATTTCCCTCAAATCTTACGGGAACGGGAAAAAAACCGGATCGCGAGTCGGAGTCGCGGGCAAAAGCTAGTACTACCTACTAGAGATGTGTCCCTCACTCATGAGGTGCCTCGTTTGAGGTACTCGTGATCGCAAATTGAAAGAGTTACTCGAATTTCAACATTGAACCACCTCACTCGTTCACGGGTCCTCACTTAAAAATTGACATTGACATTATAGACGGACGCGAGTACTCGCGAGTGAGTATTGAGTGATTGAGTGAGCTTAGTGAGCGAATGAACCGACTTATTTGATAATTGTACAGAATTTATAGAATGAGTGAGCTGATCAGGTGAGGTCTCGAAATTTTGAAAACACAGTTAACATTATGATTTTGGTATGTACAATGAAGTAATGATGTTTGGTGTGTAGGTAATACTGATGTTTGGTAGGATATTATTTAGATTATGAAGAGACACAAAAAAATGTATTAAATGAGTTGTAGGATAAATAAAACACACGAAGCAAATAAAAAACTGAAAAGTTCGGCTCGGGCTCGGCTCGTGAGGTGAATACGCCGACGTACAACTCCTCGCCTAAAATGAGGGGTATCTAGTGAGGACCTTGCGAGGCAAAATGAGGTACTCCCTCAACCTCATATAAAAATGATGAGTTACCCATCACTACTACCTACACATATAGGCGTGGGTCTGCGGACGGTGACCGTTGGGTAGCTCGCCATCCGATCAGGACCATGCCCAAGTCGACGGCGCGCTGTGTTACACGCGCGCCTCAAAGAGATGTCAGCAAAGTAGACGGGGCCCGCTAGGGCCAGTGCCTGCCGGGGTAGTGGAATTTGTTCGAAAGAGTTACCGCGACCCTGAAACGCAAAGGGCATTAGGAGGAACACGGATGGGTTTTAGTCAGTAAAAGTCTGACACTCCCTTCTGCTCCGCCGTATGTCTTACTAACCAAGTAACAATCTTATCTATAAGAAAAATAAATTGGTAGCATTAGCGGCAATACCAGGCTCTCAGTTGACTGATAGCGTTCATCTAACTGTACTTTAGTTGGCCAGCCGCCGCGCGCCGCCTGAGAGCTATCTGTTCAGATTTATCCTTCAATCCTGCTTCGTAGATTGCAAGTAACTATGGACCTTGTAGGGTTCATTTTTATAATAAAGCGGTGGGTTCGCCCACCGGAACGCATGGAAAGGCTACGCACGCATGTGTGTAAGACTTCGCCTTGCATAAAAATGTATAAGATTGTTTCCACTACAACCCACGGGCACGCTATGCATCAAGTGATTGACACTCGCGTGGCTTGCTCGAATATGGCGCCAACGTAGTTTTACTCTGCCAACGCCATGCACGCTGTGCACGCGTAACACGCTATACACAAATATTAACCCACGACTATGTCAAAACATTATCTTGCAAAAAACGTGCGTAACTTCTCCGTGTGCTGGGTGGGCTCCGCTACAGTTGTACATAGTCGTGGGCGTGTAGCGTGTACTGCAGTGGAAACGTAGACCCACGTTGTCAAACAAATGAACCCACGCAGCTGAAATACGCCGCGTGGCCGTGGATAGCGTGCATCGCGGTGGTTTCGCGGCTTTTACTTTCATACAAAAAAAAACAGCGACAAGTAGCTAGCATAGATTTTTGGAGTGACTGCCTGTCTGAGTGCAAATAGAAGTTATTTTGATACACTGCGACTGAGTTTTGCATTCTATTAACTGCATTTTGGGGAGAATATATATGAATGATATGAATTGCATATTTAATTCCGCCAAGCCCGTTCCATCATCGGACCACAAGACGGACAGCGATGCGCCACCGGTACATGGTGGACATCCCACCCACACGAACAAAACGTTTTGGGAACACATTCATAGTGCGTACAGCTAAGGAGTGGAACTCCCTGCCGGAGTCTGTGTTTCCTGGTAGCTACAACCTGAGAATCCTTAAGTCAAGAGTGAATAGTACACTTCTAGGCAAGCGTGCTCCATCTTCGATCACATCATCGCTTACCATCAGGTGAGATGGTGGTCAAACGCGTGCCTATAAATTAGTAAAAAAAAGATTACGAATGCTGCTTAAAATGAACAGAATTGGCTCTCTTACCTCCCAAGCCCATGGTCTGGGTACGATACCCCTTGGCGAGGCTGGTGTCAGAGTTTGTGGCTTCTGACTACCCAATTCATGCTTCATGGTTAAGCAACTCTTGCTGAGGTCGGTCTGGGGATGGGTGATCTTTACACACCGAGATTCCACCGTGTCTTGGCAGTTCACCCCGGCTGTCATTTGAAGATCGTCAAGGCTGCGTTTCTCCATTATTCTATTTCTATTTCCTCCTTTGTGCTTCTGTGATTAATTTCGTTGCGGGGTCCAAGACAGTTAAATCGTTTCTCCGGGACTCGTCGAGCTTCATTGACTCAACGCTTTTCTGGTGGTTGATAAACAGCCGTATCTTTTTTTAACTTATAGGTTTGAGTTTTTTCACAGCTTCAAGGGACTGTAGACTTAAGTATATGGTTTTAATTTCAACTCTACCTCCACGCGTTCCCGAGATAAAGGGTATTGACAGACAGCTGGACGGACAACAAAGTGATCCTATAAGGGTTCCGTTTTTCCTTTTGTGGTACGGAAACCTAAAAAAGATGATAATCAATACATACAAAATTCTTCCGTTAGAGCTGTTCCGCACTGCATTCGATCCGAATTCGGATTCGGATCCGATGCAGTGAGTAAACGCCCTTACTGAGTGACTGACAGACAACACACAGCCGAAATGATTGGTCGTAGGAAGCTAAAATTTGGCATGTGGGTAACTTGGTGAGTTGACCATGGTGAGTGTAGGCAGGCCAAGGAGGCACTTCCCTCTACAGATGGCCGATTTACAAAACAACACCTAAGACTGACTAAACAACAGTTGCGTACAGTCACAGCCGTAACAACAGGCCACGGGTCTTTTAATAAACACCTCTATGCTATAGGAGTCACTGACAGCCCGCTATGCAGAGCCTGCATGGAGGAGAATGAGACAGCAGCACACCTGCTTCTAAGCTGCCTGGTAGTTGCGGATTACAGGGCCAAGTACTTCGGTAACCCAGGTACCCTCTGTGTGATAGTTGGTACAACCAAGGAGTTGCTGGCCTTTCTTGGGGAGCTGGGGCGGATCGAATGACACATTTGTTGCACCTGCACGCAAAATACGAGCTTAGTCGTGGAGTTGCGGAAACCAGCCCGATTTACATACATACATACTTGGGGAGTATAGAGGAGCACTAAGACAGGATTTCTCGTTCCCAAAATTCCTAAGGGAACGGGAAAATACAGGATATACGCGTACAAAATCGCGGGCAAAAGCTAGTAACGATATAAAATGCTTTTCCAATTCGGATTAAGATTAACAATTCAGATTAAACTAAGCTGACTTGTACTAGCAGTCCAGTTTCAAATCAATCAAATCAGCTTAGTTGAATCGTTTTATTATGTGTGCACTCACCGGAATAAGACAGTATCGACATAACGTAGATGGCAGGGGCGTAGTTACCGTAGGGGCGTAGTCAACAGGTATCGAAGATACGGGGCCCCCGGATTTACAACGGGCCCCGACGTGTGGACGCATCGCTATTATTAAGCCCTGCCATCGCCTTCGTGGCTTGCCAAGATAGTTCTGAGCTAGTAGAACCTATTTTGTTTAAAAAAGCAATACCACTAAAACTGTTTCTCTAAAAATGGCCTCTAAAAATGTTTGATACAGGGCCCCTTTGAGACGCTAGTCACTACGCCACTGCAACATAGCATAGCTTACCTCCAAGACAGATGCTTATCTCTGTCCACCTGCTATACAATGATTTTCGAAAAAAAATTTTAGGGTTCCGTACCCAACACCTGTGTTCCGTAACAGCAGTGGCTTAGCCCTAATATGCAATTATGGGTAAACAAGCAAAAAGTTTTAGCAACGTGGTGCCCTAAAATGTCACGTTGCCGAGATATTTGAAGGTAAAGTCACCATATGAGAACAATGAAAATCATTCACTTTTCGAGTCAAACTAAAAATGGCAAAAAGAGTTTTTCATTCTGTATTGTGTGACATATCAAATGAAAGAGCTTACTGTGAGGGTTTTAATTATATTTTTTTCATAACCTAAAAATAAAAAAATTTGAAGCTATTCAAGAAATTGGACCAAGTATTACCATTCCCCGACATCATCTCTGAAACCACATTTATTATTTGCATTTTACAAATTAAAAGTTCAGGCCTATAATTTGGAAAAAATGTTTTTGCAATTAATTTACATTTACAAATAATATTATTTGTAAATGTAAATGTAATAATATTATTTGTATTTGTAAATATCTATACTAATATATAAAGCTGAAGAGTTTGTTTGTTTGTTTGTTTGTTTGCTTGAACGCGCTAATCTCGGGAACTACTGGTCCGATTTGAAAAATTCTTTCAGTGTTATTTAGCCCATTTATCGAGGAAGGCTATAGGCTATATATTATCACGCTAAGACCAATAGGAGCGGAGCAGTAATGAAAAATGTGACGCAAACGAAGGTGCGCGGGTCAGCTAGTTATTTATAAATGTAAATGCAAATAATATTTGTTTACCTACAGACTATAGGAAAACCCATAAGAAGATTATAGTGTTAAAAAAAAACATGTTACAAAAATTAAATTGATTTGGAACCCTTTGCACGCGAGTCTGACTCACACTTGGCTAGTTTTTTGATCATGACCTGGTTATGGAAAAAGTTATTAAATTCACGATTCTAAAAAGAGTTAGGGTTTTTGCAAGGTCCAAAGCTAATTTTCCTGGCCTTTCAAGGTTTTTGTTACATGTTCATGTAGTGTAACTGCGTTACATCACAAACGTGCGAATAAACATAAACAAACACACAAAAACAACAAAACAAAAAAAAACAAACAAACAACACAAACATAAACAACACAAACAACAAACACACATAAACATTTACGACTTGCTTACATGTATTAAATTTTATTGTGCATGTAACATTGCAAATAGTTTCGTGTTCATAGTTCTAAAGTACAAAAAAAAAATTGATAATAGACTTTTTTAAATCATGTAAGGTCGACATGTTCATACTATTTCGTATAACTTGCTCAGTTTTAATCATCTTGAACTCGCATGGCAAACGTTTCGTGGTCCCAGCTGAACAGTATCAAGACTCATATTTAAGGCTCTTGAATGGTCGCGACATGTGGCCAGCCGAATATGCCTTTGTAATTGTATTAATTTATTTTGAATTAATAGTGCACAGGCTTTGTATGGGGGCCATGATAACAGAAACCTGGGGGCTGACGACCGCGCACTGCACATCTCATGGAATGCCTTTGCGCGCGTGGGTCAAAAACTTGACTGAACCAACCATCCCATTAGATACGGCCTCCGAAGTACTGGAAACTTTCGCACATCCCTCATACCGCATCATAGTGATGGCCACTATGAGGGAAGCTGCTAACGATTTCACCTTATTCCATGCGTCAAGAGTGAATGTAAGAAGTTTTGCGAGATTATCGCCTGTTGATCGCTCGGCAATGATAGGTCTTCCAGTCACGTTTGTCGGTGACGGAGTGACGATGGAAATTGACGATACAACATCAATAATACAACTTGAGAAAGAGATCGAATTCAAAAAGCTGCAGGTCGGTGAGGGAGTAATCGTAAGATGTAATGAGATGGTGCAACGTGTCTCAAAATACGTAATATGCGTTACCCCGAAGTTTAACAAAAACTCCCAAAGAGTTCATCAAGGTGACTCCGGCGGCCCTCTGATTCATGATATTAAAATTTTCGAACTCTATTCTTTCATTATTTTAGCGAGCAGTGGCTGAAATGGCTGTCGTTAAATAAACTATGTCAGAGGCCCTTGAGGCGGTTTAGAAACTCTGACACTAGGGTGTGTGGGATCGTTAGACCCTGCTGCCCACACGATAAAAAGAAGAAGCGAGCAGTGATAACATATCTGCGGGCTTTACACCGATAAGCCCCTACCTTGACTGGATTAATTTAGTAATGAATACCAAAGACAAAATTTAACCTGATTGGCTGTTGAAAAGCAAGATAATTTGATACTCAAACTCACTTCCGTCTTTGAAATCATTTATACATAAGCACTTTAGAATTGTCAAAGAACCGATCAGTCAGAAAGATGAAACTAATGAGGCATTCCAAAGCGTAGAACTCTATGGAGAAGAACATTAAATAAACTTTTTCTTGAAGCCATTATTTAAGTCGCTACTGTATTTTGTGCGAACAACGTGAATTGACAAAGAAGACCAATATAAATAAAACAAATGCCAGTGGCTGTTAATAAATACATAGCCTGTCAGTCTGTCAGCCATAATCCCTTGTTTAATTTGTATAGCCTCCGGGATAGACTACGGTCAAGCGGGGCAGCAGGAAAACACAAATCTTCACAGTGACGACGCCTGCTCTGAAATTATATATATTTTTAAATTTTGTGTATGACAAAATCAAGAAATAACTTTCCAGCAGGGGCTGGAAAGTGTTTTCAGCCCCTGTTAAAACGGTGGTTTTCACACCCTGGCCCGTTACGAAAAAATAATAAACCAGCTTTATTGTGAAAATTTTTAGATACTTAATATTTATGTGAGAAAAGTTTAAGATTATGCACCGAGGGGATAAAGTAGTGCCTTATGTCACGGGCGTCATATTGAATCCCAAACCTAATCAAGCTAACTCCCGAGGTTCAACTCACGAGCGAAGCGATGGATTTAATACAAGAATCCTGAGTGCAGCGAGGGAGAGGAACATACTCTACTTTTCACACCAACTGCAAGAAAATTGTTGGCAAGTTATGAAGAGAGGTGGCTGGCCGCGAGTGGTTCCCGTCGGTCTCCAAGTTGAGTTCCAAATTCAAATCACATTATTGATCTCAGGGCATTAATATTGTACTGAATTTCATTATAACCGGCCGGGCAATAATGACTTACTTTAGGTTGAGTTTGGATGACACATAATCCGAGGTTTTTATGCAGGTGGAATGAAAACTTTATTGTCTTTTACATATTGTGTATTATTTATAGGGTCGCGTTGGAACACTATCACACACACACATCACATCGTCGACCACGTCATCGCTTTTATCTGAATAAAAGCGATGACGTGGTCGACGATGTAGCTGGCTTACCTAGAAGTAACCTATTTACTAACACATTATTTAAAAAGATTGAAAGACCCCCAAGTTGATATATCGAAGAGACTGCCATTGCAATTAAGCGTTTTGAATATTTGAGGCGTGCTCAAGGTTCAATATTATCTTCGGGTGTATCGTCTACCCAATATTTACGGTATATGGCTCATATAGAACGAATCACACGGAGGTTTCTGTTTTTAGGGTCCCGTACCCACAGTAAGGTATCAACGGAAGTCTATTACAAAGCCTCCGCTGTCCGTCCGTCCGTCTGTCTATCAGCGCGCTGTACCGTAATACGTAGACAGTTGATTTTTTTACAGATTGCGTATTTATTTATTTATTTAAATTTAATACACAGTTGTGGTACATGGGCGGACTTAATGCAACAAGGCATTCTTTACCAGTCAACCTTTGGGTTAAAAAGATTACGCTGTGGTAGGTATGCAACTAATAAATAAAATTTAAAGTAGAATTTTGTTTCAGGAAGAATACACAAATGATATATATAATACTAATAAAATACATATATACGCTAAAATAATATACGAATAAATATGATATTTTATACAAATCTTACTGAATAATAGAACTCAAAAATGTTCGCTAGACCAAACTAAGAATGACAGGCTTTTAAGTAGTGATTTCGGATTTTACGCTTCACGGAAAGTTTTGACTCAGCCTTCTTTATTTCAAGGGGAAGCATATTTCAGAGAGTATTTCTATAACTGTAACAAATATACTAAAATTAAATTAAATTGTAAATTAAAGGCGGCTTCCATGAAAGAAACGGTTGTTTTTTTGTTTTATGCTACGATATCCTTCGTGTGAGACTCCAACTCGCTCTTGGCCAGTTTTTTAATTACAGCGCCGTTTAATTTCGCCCTCTCAGAAAAATCCTGACGTGACTTTTCAAGCACCTTTTCGAGTAAGGTTCAAAGGTTCTATATCTTCCCCAGGGTCAAAAGTAAGATCAGATAGTAGGCCCCTCCTCTGATTAATTTCCTCCTCCAGGAGATAAGAGTTCTCAACTTTATTTCGGGCTCCCGGCGAAAATAGAACTTTCATCATGACGGATTCGCGGTATCTTACCTTATCTATTTTCAACGGATTTATTTGATTTCGTTGGTTCTGTAAAATATTTTTTTTTCTGAAGAATAAAAAAGAAAGAAGCAAAATTATTTATTTATGTTTCGCATAGGAAAGACAAAAAAGTAAGCATAAATTAGAACTGACAGTAATAAATTAGTTATTCAGTAGTCTTTGCCGGCAGTCGTCACGCCCAATGGCTTGATCGCCAACAGTCTTTGGACATCCAGACGCACTACATCTTACCATCTCTACCTTGTTGCTATTCCACCAATTCGCACTAAGCGTTTCCAAACGCCTTTTATAATGCGCACAGCAAAGGAGTGGAACTCTCTGCCTGCGTCTGTATTTCCAAACGCTTACAACCCTAATCTTATCAAAGTTAGAGAGCACAGACTCCTTCTGGGTAAGCTCGCGCCATCGTAGATTTTGAGAGACGTACTCATTTTAAAATCAGCTACTAAGCGAGATACCCCATCTGCGCCTTAATAACCACGTCCCTCGCTACACACCCTCGCACATGTCTAGTGGACACGCAGCATAACACAGGAAGCAGTGCGTACTCCTGAACACGGCGCGCAGGTTCCTATCTGCCTTGACCGACCTTTTGTGACTCGGCAAAGGTTGTTATGTTATGCCATACTAAAAAAAATACCCTACCACCTATTCTCATATCTACCGAATATACACTCAAAATTTCATGAAAATCGGTCAATCCGTTTCGAAAGAGTTTGGTAACTAATATCGTGACACGAGATTTTTATATATTAGGTAACGTGAATAATGATTACGTCAGTTAAAATATGAGTATACTACCTTTTGCCCGCGACATCGTACGCACATATCCTGTTTTTTCCCGTTCCCGTGGGAATTTCGAGACATCCTACCATAAGTGCTCCCCTACACACCCCAAGGAACGTACATGGCAAATTTCAGCTTTCTACGAACAGTCGTTTCGGTTTTGCGTTGTCTGTCAGTCACTCACTCACTCAGTATACAAAAATTTTACATATTTGGATTAAAGACAAAAATTGGCCAAGTGCGAGTCGGACTCCCGTGCAAAGGGTTCCGAAACAATTTAATTTTTTTTTATGTAATTTTAAGTCTAATTTCTTGAATAACTTAAAAACGTTGTTTTAAAATTATGAAAAAAAAATTAAAACCCTCATAGTAAGCCCTTTCATTTGATGTCACACGATACAGTTTGATTTTTTTTATTTTTTTTTTAAGTATCCACTATTCGTACTCAGTGCTTTTACTTCGTGAGACTCTCTGCAAGTCTCTTTTCTCTTCCACATAATTATATAACCCGTCTGCCTTCAAATGAAGAATGAACAGCCATCTTCTGGGCATGTTCGCTTTATCATAGTTCTGGTCCATCGCTTCCCATCAGGCGTGATTGAGGTCAAGAGAAAGCCCATTCCTAAATAAAAATAAGAAGGTAATCCTGTCTTAGTACTCCCCAAGGAACATATATGCCAAATTTCAACGTTCTACGAGTTAGACCAGTAGTTTCGGCTGTACGTTGTCTGTCAGTGACTCACTCAGTCAATCAGTAACGAAAGAATTTTATTTATTAGGATATTGATGAAAGACAGACAAAGAGATACGCTGTTCTATTAAATCACTTTCCTGGCACCCGCTCTCATTATTCATAACCTCCCCATTCTCTGTGAATTATTAAATTATCCTGCATCAGTACAAAAGAGGAATGAATGTAACTCACAGGGGTATATTTCATCTTCCCTCCAACGAGGAGGACTAAAGTGATGACCTCCGGCGTTCCCGCACTAAAGTTTTAAAGTAAAAACCGTATTGTGAAGGCTTGAATTTCAGTTGTACGTACAATGAGTGAATTTGGAGAAGGATCACGGCTGCAGGAGTATTATGCCTATTCTTTCAAAGTATGTGTTAGTTTAATGGACTAATGCTGCGTAGCGAGGAATGTACTTGTTAAAAACCAATAGGATCCCTTCATTTACCTAGCTTCGCTCAGCGCAAGCGATTCTATCAGTTCTTAACAAAAGTTTCCTTCCCTACGCATCCTCGCACAAATATGGTGGTAACGCAGCCCTTTTTTTAGGACGAGAAATCATCAAATGACTCCTCCTGCTCTGGGCGGAGCAGAAGGGGGTGTCAGACTCTTACTGAATAAAACCCATCTGTGTTCCTCCTAATGCCCTTTGTGTTCCAGGGCCGCGGTGACTCGTTCGAATAAATTCCGCAACCCAAGCGGGCCCCCGTCTACTATGCTGACATCATAGTATACATCTCTTTGAGGCGCGGGTGGAACACAACGCGTCGCCGACCCGGGCCTGGTTGTGGAAATCTCTGACCTAGACTAGAGTCAAGAGCAAACCCATCACAAATAAAAATCAAAAAAAAAACTTGGAGTGGCATCCAAGAACATATTGAAGGAATGGTATTTATCTGGATCAGCAATTCATGCCATCGCAAGTAAACCTGGATGAGTGGTGGTACAAGAGTGTAGAGATTGGACCGATGCCCAATAGTGGGCGAAGTCGGGCTGTGCTTGATGTGGAGTGTCCGATTTATTCAAAAACTGAATTCTATGTAATTTTTTAATATTTTAATTTGAATAATAATTTAATAATTATTGCATCCAAAATTTGTACGCCAACTAGGTCAAACATAGCGATCCTAACATTCGAATAAGATCTTATTATTGCACCTGTTTTGCAACTAAATAATTTGAATTTGGAACCACAATGAAACCGTAACTATCGATTCGATACTATCGATATTCGATCGTAACTATATTTAAATTCAGAAATCGAGGTGTATTCTAATTAAAACGCCAGTCTATGTAAGTTCTGCAGGTTCATTGCAACGCATATTTTTAGCGCCTTTTTAAAAAAAACTTGAGATCACAGTTCAGAAAAAGCCGCTGGGGAGTTTGATTTATCTGTTACGAGCTAGTGTTAGAACTTTAAAACATTGTCACAACTGTAAATACGCTGGTCTATATCAAAAATGGCCTAGTAGGGAAGTACGTTTACATGAATTGCTCCGGATGGCATCCTTGAGTGACGTGTGGTGCGAGGCATAAGATGCAACGAGTAATGTATTGAAATGTGTCATCTTTGAAAGGCAACATGTCTAGTACAGGACCAATATTCCAAAACTCAATTTTCTGAGTTACCATTAATAGAGAAAAAGTGAGAATGTGAATACGATAAGACTTCTAAAAGAAAATAGGAATAGAACTTTACTGATTGATTTGATTGCCATTACCAGAAACGTACGAAAGTGTGAATATTATTCATTTTCATGACGCATGACGCAGTTTGAAACACCCAGGAGCTACGAACTAGATTTTGATTTTGTGTTCCAAGGACGGCGTGGAATAGAATGATAACATTGTTCTGATACGCAAACATTATTAACAGAGTGTTTCGTAATTCTTAAAAAAAACACTGTGTCTCTAATATCTTAATGAATTAATTATTTAATTTAATAAAAAAATCGCACCTAGATGTAGTTTATGTCGGACATATCAAGTGGGCCGCCTTTGTAAGACCATTAAAATGGCACAGTGTATAAACTTGTCAATACGTCGGAGGTCAATGCTCGCTCTTTCTTCGTCAGTTCCCTTTATTTTTCAGTAGACAAACAATAAAATAATATTAATCGTTAATCGTTAATGAAAAAAATCAAAATAAAGTTTTTTTATTGTAGATAGGCAAACGTTTGACCACTATCTCACCTGATGGTAAGCGATGATGCGGTCGAAGATGGAACACGTTTGCCTAGAAGCAACCTATTCACTCTTGTCTTAAAGATTCTTGAAGAAGTCTTGGCAAAACGCCAGGGAAATGTTAAAACGCTGCTAACTTAAGCCAAAAGTTATGCTAGCAAAATAAAGAGGACACAATGCATTACTAAGAATGCGAGCTTGTTGACTATTCAATTTAGTAGTGTTACTTACACTGTTTCAAGTGTATGGTGAGAGATGAAAAGGACTTTTCATAAACAAATGTTTATCACATTCAAATCATTTATTTCAATTTGGCTGCGAGGCAGCCCTTTTTGAACGTCAAAGTTCTACATTAAGACCGGCTCCCAAAACGCCCACCCGTCACCACTTCCTAGTGTTTTAGCTTGGAAGTGGTGCATCAAACTCCCCAGCAATACATCTGCCTGTTACGATTTAAGAACTTGAAATTACATGTACAATATAGTAAGCAAAAGATGAATAGATAACACGGCAAGTGCAATGTTTAATCAGCCACATACACATGGCGTGAGTACTTGTTAAGGGAGTCTTTAAGGTTTCACGTATATTCAAGTGCGACACGACAATGTATTAAAGATGTAACCACGCTTTTTTTTTCTGAAAAAATGCTCAAGTTGTTCTACAGATAGGACAATTTCTACAAAAGTCTTACAACACTTTTTTTTTAAATTGAGATTCGTTTGCTCTTGAATCTAGTCTAGGTCAGAGGTGAAAAAAACAAAGTCGACGATGGAACGAGCTTACCCAGAAGAAGCCTGTTCACTCTAATTTTGAAGAGATTAGGGTTAAATGCAATTTCGTAGAAATTATCGCGTCTAAAGCTTCTTCTTCTTTTCGAGTCGATGGTGAAATTCTTAGATTTTTTGGGCCCAGTAGGTGGCTACGTTACTTGCAGCGTCGGTGGCACTCATTAAATCTCCCGAAGTATAGGTGTATGGGCACTTGGGGCACTCCAACGTGTGGCTCATGTTCTGAACAGAAGCACCGCACTCACATTGAGTATCCGACGGGTCTATGAATCCCCATTTCGCCAGATTGTGTTTGCAGCGGCCTACCTGGGTACGCAATCGGTTCAGTGCCTTCCAAATAGCCCACTGCAGATCACGTCCTGGTGGCAGATATTCCTGGGGCTGCAAGTAGTCAGGTGGTGGGGGATGATATTCTTCTTCGTCTAAAGCTAAGAATAGACTATGACAATATACACCGTAGACTCCATGTATATACACCGAGTGTCTATGTGTGAGCACGGGTATCTGTCATTGTGACACAAAAATTAGTGTCGAATCAGCGAGTTTTATGTACAGACACAAGTGTGAACAGAGGACCTAGCAAGAAAGTTTCTGATGTATCGTAACGTAACGTAAAATTTTCATCATTTCAGCCAATTTCCGTCCACTGCTGAAGGCAAGCCCCCCAAAGAGCGCCAACTATCCCGGTCTTAAGCAGTCCTCATCCATCCGCTGCCAGCCACCTTCTTTAAATCATCGATCCATCGTGCCGCAGGGCGTCCCACACTACGCAAAATATACAACGTGAAATTTACTCATTTCGCACATAATATTTGTTTGAATTAGATACTATATTGATATATTTGTATGATACAAATTGTCTGTAATGTAATGTATATTTGTATGAAACCAAAATTCTTTGGGGTTGTAGATTTTATATTCAAGATTCGCTTACGTTAAGTAAGCGAATCTTGAATATAAAATCTACAACCCCAAAGCATTTTGGTTTAATTTAATGCGGCATAGACAGATATTGTAACGTCACCACACCATACGTCAAAATATTCGTGCTAGGCCCTCTGCACAGAATGTCTGACACTTGTGTCGCAATTTGTGTCGCAATCTGTCGTAGTCTAATCTTAGCTTGGTAACTGTCAGTGAGCGCCAAAGGGTGCCTGTCCATTTGCGCGGAGCTAGGCAGCGGAGCAGGGAAACGGAGTAATGTAACAATAATAAAAATGTGGTAGTTTTCCTTTAAACCTCGTACATATGTTATCGTGCATAATGGACAGGCACCCAGAGAGTGCGAGGCTTTCACAAACTGGTTCTCACAATTACATCCCTTCCCATCTGTTGGAAACGCACCTTAAATCGGGTGGTATTTAATTAACCACTAGCTTGTCTGAAAAACAGTTCATAAATTTTGGAGGGATGCGGTACAGAAAGTAAAGTCCAACAAACCCCCATTGAAAAAGGAGGATCCTCCAACCAGGCGGTTGTTGTGCCTGGCGGGCTACTACCCGATTGTTAATATTCAAACACATATGATTGTACATAAGTTCAAATCGCACGGTAAACTTTGCTTGCGCAATGCAGGATTTCGACGTAGTAGTTCGCTGCTAGTTGGATAGATGGCGTAGTGGTACTGTTTTGTTGCGATGTAGATTTGCTCCGTCTTTTGCCAATTTACCAAAGTAAATGACGAATTAGCTTTTACAAGCAGTTTCATCACGTAAATAAAAGTGTCGGAAACGAAACCGGAAGCTATAAGTGCGCTCCGTCGAGCCCGACGATTGAAAGCAAATAACAGGGCCCGGATTAATAGTGGATGATGGAATGCTTTCACTGGCACTGGCTTTTAGTTAATGCCAATATTTCTATGTCACGGTCTATTCACTCATGTAAAACGATTGGGTTCGACTAGCTAGCTGACGTTCCGTTTATCCCTAGATGTGCGATTTGATTTTCATGTATTACAGTAGTCCCGGCGAACTGTGTTATGCCTCAGAATTATTTTTTGCACTGTTTTGTTTTATAGTATTCAAATTTCACGTACCTATGAGAAAACGATTTTGTCATAATCTGCCTAGTCTTTTCCTAACTATATTGGGGTCGGCTTCCAGTCAAACCAGATTCAGTTGAATACCAGTATTTTACGTGGAATGGCTGCCTATCAGACCTCCACTACCCATTAAATGGGTAAAACGGTATTTCTTGGCAAGACTGGAGTCAGATTTACTGGCTTCCGACAATCCGTAACGACTGCCAAACTTCTACAAATGACAGCCAGGACCAACAGCTTAACGTGCTTTCTGAGGCACGGAAGAAACTCGTTATGTTAAGATGGTCACCCATCCACAGACCAACCTTGGCAAGCGTTGCTTAACCTTGAAGGTCGACCTGTGCGACTGTTATTCTTTACCCACGAGCTCCTCTAGAGAAAACGATTTTTGTTAAATTTTTCCAATGCTTTAACAGGTATTCTGCTATTCGGAGCAGACAAATCTAGAAACCAAAGATCTTTAAAATCGGTCCAGCCGTTCTTGATTTTTAAATGGCGTAACTCGCCTTTGTACTAAATATATTATGCAGATTTAGGTTCCGAACGTTCGTATGTAAATACAGAGCCCATAACATAGTCATCGTATGTCGGTCTCGAATCGGAAAACAACTGGAAGGATTAAGTTGAGGTTCAAATATAAACTTCTGTGACTCAAATACGTAACAGCGTAACGTAAATAAACAATATTTTCAGACAAGAGCTATCAAAGATTGTACTCGCTCAGCGACACTCGCCGGCGATGCTCGCTTGGCAGTCAGAACTCACCAGCGGTTATTTCCACCTATAGTGCGCCCGTCGTTCAAAAGCACTCGCTTAAAGCCGAGCGACAAAACTATCGAAACTTTTCACTCGCTGCTCGTCAACTCGTTTCGAGTTTCAAGCTTTACCCGCTACTCGCTGATCGCCAGCGGTGAGACAAGTGCCTAATAGGCTGATAAAGAATTGATAGACTTTATGTTTTTATTTCACGCTCAGTTCAGCCAACAAGCGTCCGTGCGCAGCGAACCAGCACATTGCAGCATACAGCTTGAACGGAGTATATAGCCCCAGGCAGCTTGTATTGCCAATAGCTCCACTGGAGATTGACGAGCTAACTGGCTGGCGTAGGCTTGAAAAATACAACAAAGATTAATGGCTGAGCTTTGACTAATAGCTTTTAGATTTTTATTCTGTGCGTTTTTGATCAGAGGGGCAATTTTGCCAAGGACACCTCTTTTGACGAGTTTTTGACATTGGTTGTTGTTGATGGCATTGTGGCTTGAGTTTATATTGTTCTTATGGCCAGTTTCCACTCAGACGGACCATTTGTTTGGACAGAAGAGGGTAGCCTACGATTGGCAGATTCGTTCACACTACATCCGATCCGGGCGTTTAGACGGCTCTTCGTAGCGGCAAAATATCCGTCTAAAAACTTGGATCGGTCCTTTTTCTCAGATTCCTCTAAATGTGCACAGTGTCATATACATTGTACTGCCACTGGCACATCCGTCAAGATGGTCCGGTAAAATAAACGGTCCGTCAAAGTGGGAACGGGCACTTTTGTTTATATTTTAGATTTTCTATCTTCTTTTGTTTTTGTGATTGATGCCTGGCCTATCGAGTTGAAAGTTTGCGTACATTTTTGTTCTAATAATTGAGTGCCAATTCTACTCATTTTTAGTGTTCCAAACATCCGTAAGAAACGGAACCCTTATAAGATCACTCGGGTGTCTGTATGTCCGTCTGTCACAGCCAGTTTTCTCCGGATCCACTGGACCAATTCTGTTGAAATTTGGTACACATATGGACTTTTGTGAGCCAAACACGGACGCGTTACGTAAATTATTAAATCTTGAGTATAGGGGTCACTTTTGGGGGCTAAACTAGAAAAAAAAACAAACTGTATCGTGTGACATATTTATCAAATGAATAGACTTACTGTGAGAGTTTTAAGAATGTTTTGTTTTTTCATAATTTTAAAATTAATAGTTTTGAAGCTATTCCAGAAATTAGATCAAAAATGACCACAAATTTTAGGCTTGGTATCGGTGAGCCTACAATTAGTACGTTGAGACTACTGAGCCTAAAATTTCGAAAAAAATGCAGTTCTTTGTCTTAAGAATACAGAAAAACCTATAAGAAGTCTATAGTGTTAAAATAACATGTTACAAAAATGAAATTGATTCGGCACCCTTTGCACGCGAGTCCGACTCGCACTTGCCCAGTTTTCATTAAGGAATGTTGACATTCGCATGACTGTCGCAATTGAGGCTTTTTTGAAAGATTGCGACTGAGGTACGAGTCTACCACTGCTTAAAAGTTAGTAGAATTGGTCCTCTGGCTGGTAGCTTTAATCAGTAGGAGTAACACTCCAACACAACATTCAGTTCTGATCTAAAATGGACAGTATAAATAAGGATCTTCACACACAAAAAATCATAGCCTGGAGCTGAGAATTTCTTCTTACAGTCAATTGTATAGCGTTTACTGGGTATCGGGTGTATAAACTTTACAGTGATGATACTTCTACGCTTCCCACGAAAATACTCTTCCCATCATAACTTAAATGTTTAGGGTTCCGCACCTGCAAGATAACTAACGGAACCCTAATTGTACTTAGCAATAGGTTTTACTTTTGGGCTGTAGATAGCGTTGTGTGTGAGGCAAACGGTTATAATTTTCACAGTGTGTAATACTATCTCACTATAACAATAGAAAATAAAAACAAAATATGTTAGTTATCGATAGAAATGCTACACTACAAAAACATTAAAGTGCTATTTTTTGCATAGCACAAAAATATCCTTTCCACGATGATGTCTAGAGCAATGGCACAATAGCAATCGTCACGACTCATAGAACATTTATCGGGCAGTGCACAGAGGGCTCCATGGCGACGCGGCGGCGTATGTTACATGCACGCGCCCGAGTGCACCCGACCTGCGACGAACGAGCGTGACTAGCCGTGCTCTGACAAATGAACTGCAGATTGATGGTATGTTTGCCCTAATTGCTTTTGTCGGTGCAATTTTTCCAGTGGACTGGATTTGTTTCTTTTTTGGGTTTTTTACATGCAGGATACCAAATGAACTAGGTATTACTAAGCTTCCGTTGTGCATCTTATTCGCAATCTATCAAAGAAGTCTCAACTTCCAGACACTTTTGACACATTGCGACTGATATACGATTGAAAATATTGCCTAAAAAGAAATAATTTTTAAAATCGGCTCACAATTGGCGGAGAAATCGATGAACATACATGGAAAAAACAGCCAAACATAGAACCTCCTCCTTTTTGAAGAAGTCGGTTAAAAATTAGTAGCATTAGCACTCCGATAAAACTGCAACAAAACACTGACAAATGAAATAACACCACTGAAAGATTAAAAGTATTCAATAACATTGTTCACCGTTGAAACACTAACAACGCCATCCAATGTTTTCCACTACGGATTTAATAGACGTAATCGGATTCGGTCTGTGAATATTATTTACTACCCTTTGATCGAAACTTATTACTACTAGCTTCTACCCGCGACTTTGTACGCGTAGGTATATCCCGTTTTTCCGTGCCCGTAGCAATCTGAAAGTACGTTAAGCCATTCGTCTCGACTGTTCTTTAAAAATCTTTGGCAGTCGTAACGTCAGAAGTCAGAAAATCTTATACGTCTTCTTAAGAAGTACCTACCGTGTAACCCAGTTATTGGATTGTGGAAAATAGGCAGACGCTCCACGTAATACTGTTTTTCAAAAATTGTGTTATTACGGAATAGTTCTTGCATTTTTTTACTATTGATAGGCATACCACTATCTCACCTGGTAATCGATGATGCAGTCGAAGATGGAGCACGTTTGCCTAGAAGTAACCTATTCACTCTTGACTGAAAGATTCCCAGTTTGTAGCTATCAAGAAACACAGACTCTGGCAGAGAATACCACTCAGTAGCTGTACGCACTATGAATGTGTTCCTAAAACGTTTTGTGCGTGTGGGTGGGATGTCCACCATGTACCGGTGGTGCATCGCCGTACGTCTTGTGGTTCGATGATGGAACGGGCTTGGCGGAATTAAATTATGCAATTCCGTCGCACACTCCCCAAAATGGAACCGGTAGAAAACCGACCGGCAAATCGGCGTCGATGCTCAAGACTTTAGACATTCAGTACAAATTGGTAAATCTTTGGTTTCACTGGCAATTAACCAAAGGATTATCGTAGATCGGGCTTTTATAGTCACATATTTAGACTAACGTCTTGTTTGATGATGCGATTTTGACTGTATGCCTGCCCATCTGTCTGCCACAGCTGCTTATAGCTGCTACCACTATAGTCTTATGAAAACAAAAAACTAAAAGCTTTTTTACATTTCCATTGCAATTCTAAAACTGGCCAAGTGCGGGTCGGACTCGCGTGCAAAGGGTTCCGAACGAATATTTTTTTTTAATATGTAATTTTAACACTACAGACTTCTAATATGTATCTTTAGGTAAATTCTCTATCTATTATCTCCATTTTTTTCAAAATTTTAGGTTCAGTAGTTTCGGAGATAAGGGGGGAATGGTCATTTTTCATCTAATTTCTTGAATAACTTCAAAACCGTTTTTTAAGCCCTTTCATTTGACATGTCACACGATATTGTTCAAAAAACTTTTAATTTTCTAGTTTGACCCCCAAAAGTGATCCCCATACTAAAAATTTAATGATTTACGTAACGCGTCCGTGTTTGGGTTATAGAAGACCATATGTGTACCAAATTTCAACAGAATCGGTCCAGTGGATCCGGAGAAAACTGGCTGTGACAGATGTACAGATAGACAGACAGACACCCGAGTGTCCTATAATGATTCCTTTTTTTTTTCGGAACCCTAAAAAGGGATTTTAAAGTGGGTGACTGAATGTTGGGTGTTTGATTTGAACTTTCTAAAACACTTTGTGTCCGGCGCAACTTCGTCTGCGTTTACTCCACTCCTATTGGTCGTAGCGTGATGTTATTTATTTGCCTATAGCCTCCCTCAATAAATAGGCTATCCAACAGGAGTTCCTGAGATTAGCGCGTTCAACCAACCTAACAAACAAACTTTTCAGCTATATAATATTACTAGCTGACCCGCGCAGCTTCGTCTGCGTCACATTTTTCATTACTGCTCCGTTCCTTTTGGTCTTAGCGTGGTGATACATAGCCTATAGCCTTCCTCGATAAATGGGCTATCTAACACTGAAATATTTTTTCAAATCAGACCAGTAGTTCCTGAGATTAGCGCGTTCAAGCAAACAAACAAACTCTTCAGCTTTATATATTAGTATAGATAATATGGTATAGAATATGTATTATGTGTTCATTTATGGTGAGTAAATATACTCTTAAAAATGGCTGAGTAGCCAAAAACAATGCTGGATGTTACTTCTTAAATACTTGTTTTGGTCTTCAATTCAATGTTTCCTGATAGTAACCTGGGAACTTTCTAAAATCTACAGTGAATAAATTACTTCAAGGCAAGCGAGCTCCACTGTCGACCACATCATCGTGTACCAGGTGTGATAGAGGTCAAACCAGAGCTTATAAAGAATGTAGTGACACTCACCTAAACCATTGTCAACGTTACCAAGAGTGCTCAAAACTATCTCATGCCTGGATGTTTCAGTACACCTACCCATTAACTGCGACCACTGCAGAAATGTAGCTCGTTCACACAAATATTACGAATGAACTATTCAGTTGGAGCTAATTAGCTTCAAAATTACAGAATGCATTTCAGCACTGGACATTTTACTGACATACCTCCTATACAGCTGTGGTGCTAGTGGCAGTTATAACTTTGGTTTCAGTATCTACCAAACGAATTCGTCATCATCATTTGCCTAGCCTTTTTCCAGCTACATTGGGGTCGGCTTCCAGTCAAACCGGATTCAGCTGAATACCAGTGTTTTACGTGGTGCGGCTGCCTACCAGACCTCCACAACCTACCAACATTAACTGGGTAACATTAACGGTAAATCTTGGCAAGACTGGAGTCAGATTCTTGGCTTCTGACAATCCGTAACGACTGCCAAAGATCTACAAATGACAGCCGGGACCAAAAGTTTAACGTGCTTTCCGAGGCATGGAGGAAACTCGGTATGTTGAGATGGTCACCCATCAACAGACCAGCCTTAGCAAGCGTCATATTAAAATAGTATTAGGTATATGAAAAATTAAATAGAAGAGTTGGTGCAGATACTAGGAGGCTTTTCAATCATGCGGTTTTTATCTGATGAGGGCTTCTTCTACAACGTGGTAAGTAAATAAATGCAATACCTGAAAAGGCGTCATGGTACTCATCATTATGAACTTCTACTACGGAACCAACACTGAAATCGCGAAACATTCATTTTTAGGGTTTCTTACCTTAAAAGGAGAAAGGATATAGGATTACCTTATAGGATCACTTTGTTATGCGTCTGTCTGTCTATCTCGGGAACGCGTAGAGGTATCGAGTTGAAATATAAACCATATTCTCAAATATACATTCCCTTGAAGCTGAGAAAAAGAACAAAGTTCTAAATTAACGTTTAAAAAAGATACGGCCGCTTATGCTGCAGAAAACGCATATTTCGACACTTTCAAGGGAATCAAAATTTATAGGATATTTCCCGTTGACCTAGAACTATGAAATTTGGCAAGTAATATCGTCTTATACTACAAGTAGGTCTAGGGAAAAATCTGAAAATGAAATATTTATAATTAAATCATAAAAAATATTTATAGTATTTATTTAAAGTAATATCTATCGGTGGGCGAGTCCACCTCGCACTTGGCCAGTTTTTTTATCTTTGACAGTCTACTACTCCACCCGACTTTCTGACAGCCAGTCATGATTGGTGGTCATATGGGCAGTCACTCTAGGTAAGGTACTGGTATTCAGCAGCATCAACTTAGCAGAAGCAGACTCTAACATATTTTGATAAAGGCTAGGCAGATCAAGATTTATCATCATCATACCAGCTGAAATACGTCCACTGCTGGACATAGACCTTACTCAAGTGTGCCCACAACGACCGGTCCTGTGCGTCTCGCATTCATCGGCTACCCGCGACCTTTACCAGGTCATGATTATGAAAATGTTTTGGTAAAAGAAGAATACAATTTGTAAATTACTTGATGCATTTTTATAATGCGTCTATTAGAAAGGCATTACATTTAGGATGTAGCGGTAGACACTTGAGGTTAAAAGAGCGGCATCAAGTTACTTATTCATGTTTAACAAAGTGCTGAGTTAAGCCGCGAACCCACCACGGTGCACGCTATCCACAGTCACGCGACGCATATTTGTTGCGTGGCCCACCGCGGCGTTGCGGGTTGCGTTCATTTGTTTGACACTGAAGTACACGCTACACGCCCACGACTACGTACAACTGTAGCGTAGCCCATTGCGGCACACGGAGAAGCTACGCAAGTTTTTTTGCAAGAATATGGTTTTGACATAGTCGAGCTACGTGGGCGCCATATTCGAGCAAGACACGCGTGTGCCAATGACGTCACTTGATGCGTAGCGTGTCCGTGGGTTGCAGTGGAAACAATCTCACACATTTTCATGCAAGGTGAAGCCTCACATACGTGCGTAGCCTCTCCGTGCACCGCGGTGGGAGGCTTTTTCAAGAACCTTTGGCATCGGCTTGAAGAGTTACAACTGAATTTTGAATATGATAGTAAAGTTAACGCACAAGTCAGCATAAGTTTTGGAGTTCATACCGCTTAGCTTATCATATATGCTAATTTAATTAAAAAAATAATAATGTTTGGGTGACTTACATCTACATCTTCACTAATATTAAAAGAGGAAAGATTTGTTGGTTTGTTTGCATGTTTGTTTATTTGTTTGAAATGAATAGGCTCCGAAACTACTAGACCGATTTGAAAAATTCTTTCACTAGTAGAATCCTACGCTATTCCTGATGAACATAGGCTATAGAATATTTTCAAAAAAGTCAGCGATCCGTATGAAAACTTCGATAATGTAAACCAGGGTGTACAAAAAAATGCCAAAGAAGATCCTAACATCGCGTACGCTGCGGAATCTATTGACAATAGAGCAAAGTGATGTACTACAGTTTTATAGAGGACATCAATATCTACAAAAAAATCCGCAAGGGTATATATCTAACTATTATGGTTAAGTTACAATGACCGCTTTTTGTTAAAATTATTCAATCAAAACCGTGTGAAATGGAATAGTAGTGATTTTAGTATCATGATGTTAATCCTTATCTATTTAAATTGTTTAATAATTAAGGTTAGTTATGTAGATGTAAATTACACTTTAAATTATTCAAATTGGACCTTTCGTTTAAAAGTAACGACGGGTATAAAAACAATCTAAGTAAGAAAAATGTTGCGGTTTGAGCGAACTGCCCTACGTTTAGTCTATTAATAAGTAATTTACACGTTAACTGAGGGTAGAAGGGAGATGAAGTTCGTGGAGTACCAACTAAACCCACGCGAACCAAGTCGCGGGCGATGCTAGTCTATTAATACAGGAATGATAGTGAGTTAATTCACAATAAGCCGTAGAAAAACCTCCACGGTTAACAATAGAGTAGGTATTTTTGATCAAGTTGTAAAATTAATTGACTATTCACTACTACCAAGTTTAATATAAAATTAAGTACTTACGTAGGTAGAAATGCGCAACCACTGTTAGAAAACAACAGAACCCGTACAGTGTTTGGATAAAACTAATGGTCGCTAAGCTGCTTGCAATTAAATCTATTTATCATTAACAATTTTGTAACGATTACTATACTACTTTTCGTTGTTTAATATAAAAATATTACGAACAACGAAAGCAGAAATACATACTGAAGTACTTTTAGTTGTAGACAAGGAATCTTCTCAGTCATTGGTATTGTTTATGCTCAATTTAAGTACTTATTCAGTTTATTGCAAGGATAGCGAAGAGACATTATTCAAAATCCAAACGCCATTTTGGATTATGTAATATGGGCATAATACTGGGTATCAATAAAAGGTTTTGTTAAGAGGCACATTTAAAAAAAGCGTGTCTTTTAAAAAATATGATATCATTATTTTGTTATTAGATAAATTTTGTTAATCTTCATTATAAAATTGTGACAGAGCAATTGGACAAAATATCTAAGCTATTTCACGCAAGTATAACCCCACCTTAAAACAGTAATACTTCTTCAGGATTTTAGTTGAAATTGAATTTTAGCTCAAGTTACCGTTTGCGCACTCGTATAACTTTTAGCTTTCAGATATTACAGAAATCAGACTTATGGTTAGAGTAGAATCTATTAAGTTCATAGCAAAGTTATTGACTTGTTATGCTCTGAGGATACTGGGAAGTTTGTATGAATCATTTCTGAGTTTGGATATATATATAACGTTATTTTTGTAGTACCTGGATGGGAGACGACACAGGACTGATTGATCCGGTGATGCTTGTGGTAGATCTATAGCCAGCATTGGATGATTGTTCTATAATAAGATGATACTACCACTTTTCTTAGGTTAAATGGGAATTATCAATGATATATGAACTATTTGTAGAATTTGTTCGAAAGAGTCACCGCAGCCCTGGAACGCAACAGGCATTAGGAGAGACACGGATGAGCTGTAGTTACCAAGAGTCAGATAGTCTTCTATCCAACACTAACATAATTTTCCAAATCGACCAAGCCTGCGATTGGCGCGCTCGTTCAAACAAACAAACTCTTCAGCTTTACAAGATTAGTAAAGTAATCATTGGGAATGTGGCCTTAAGATAGTACCTTACCTAGTTTATTTACACGCCACGGACTCCCAACCCCATAAAACTAAAACCTTAACATTAAAACGGCATGAATAAACAAAGCCTCATGAGCGATAACAGCACGGACGCGGAATAATAAAAAATTCAGACGCACCTGTTTTCGCCATGAAATATCCCGTGAAAATGATCGTTCCTTCCCTGCATACGTCAGGCTTGAGGTTGCCAAATGAATTTAATATTAATGGGCAGTCGAGTCATAATGGCCCGATGACTGATCCCTGTACCTGGTGCTGTGTGTGGCAGTCTTAAATCTCCATTTGTAAACATTATGTTGATGCGATGACGAAGTTGGTACGCTTGGAGATACCGCTCATGTTTTTTTTTTGGGGTGTTCTTAATGGAATTTTTTACAGACTTGTCTTTACCGCTCACTCTTTGATTGAGTGAGAGCGGACTCTAAAAAGAAGAAAAAAAGCTTCTCATACTAGTCAGCTAGGAAACATTGTCTGCATCTGGTTTAAATTGACAAAATTGAGTTATTTTTAAGAAATCTACAAAATCAATATAATCAACCTAATGTATAAAATTCTTACTTTACCGATGAGTGACTCGGTGACTAACAGAAAAGGCACAGACGAAACTACTGGTCGTAGAAAAGCGGAAATTTGGCATGTTGATTCCTTGGGAAGTGTAAGAGAGCACTAAGAGAGGATTTTTCGACATTCCTACGGGAACGGGAAAAAACAGGATATGCGCGTACGAAGTCGCGCGCAAAGGCTAGCTCCATATATTTTGGTCTTTTGACTATCATTATCATTTATAGAATTTTAACTTTATCGTGGTCCTGTTATTAAAACTTTTTCCGACCTGAGGGTTAAATCTAGAACCTTACCGAAAATCTTACGGGAACTGGAAAAAACGGGGTTTACGCGTACGAAGTAGTGGGCAAAAGCTAGTCAATAAATAGGAATAAATAGGCGCCACCTCCACGAGCGAGTGTTTCGCAACGATCTTATCTTCCTGCCACTTTGTTCTATAACAAGGCCGCTCAACTTATTTTGAAGGCGGGCATAATATTGACTCCAAGTCAGCCGGTGGGTCATCTAGCCTAAAACTTAACAAAATGTTATGGTAATAATTAGAATAGAATAGAATAGAATAGAATACTCCAAAAAAAAAATAAAGTGTGTAAGTGAGATTATTCAATTCAATTCAATTCGTTTATTATTCAGACTAATAATGTCCATAATTGTTGGTAACAGAGGTCTTAAAACTATGTTAGTCAATATTAAAAATTAAATAGAAATAATTAAAACAAATCAATCATTAAATTAATATTTATTAAAATATATATTTAGTCTTGTTACTTGAAATAAATTTTAATTATTTTTATTACAAAGAGCAGAATCTTTTGATTTCTGTAACCAATTTCTCAAAAAGACTATCGCCATGCTGTCCGTTGACGGCGCGGCGGCGGGCCTAGCAAAATGCGTTGGCGGGCCTAGCAAAATGCGTTGGCGGGCCAACCGGTGGCCCACGGGCCTGGGGTTGATCAGCCTTGTTCTATAACAGCTCTAAGAACGTGTCTACTACACAGCAATATTATCGCGGCAACTCGACGAGTGCCATTTACGAACGAAACATCAACTCGCGGCAATTCACTCGCTCGTCGAGTCACTCGCCTTGTGAACTTAATGGAACTTTTACAAAAGCGATGCTCCATGTACTCGCTGTCAAAGGCACTTCGGAAACGGCTTTCAGATACTTAAATTAAATGTTCGTCAAAGTTACGCTAGTCGTTGCATTAGTGACATAGGGGTCGCAGAATATGTTCGAAAGAGTCATCGCGACCCTGGAAACGCAAAGGGCATTTGGAGGAACATAGATGGGTTTTATAAGAGTCTGACACACTCTCCGCCCTGCTCCGTTCAGAGCGGAAGTAGTCATTTGGTGATTGTCATCCTAAAATATACGCTGTATGGTGTGCCGTATGGTGCCGTAAAAGAATAATACCATCCCATCACAACCCGTGGGTGTGGTAAGAGACGACTAAGGGACTCGCCAGAGAATGGGTAGCAGCGTTCTCTGTAAAACTCAACACCATACACTGCGATCGCCAACGGCAAACCCCCCTTTTGGGGGAGGCCTATGTCCAGCAGTGGACGTCTTTCGGCTGATATGATGATGATCCTAAAAAAAGAGTTTTACTGACGAAAGAATTTTGAATCGGAAGTTAGCGCGAAAGACTAAAACAAATGACAGTTTTGATTGACCATAAAAATATATCATACAAAATGTACGAGTACATACAACTAGCAAAAATCCGAAGAGGTACAGTACAATATATTGGTACCTAAGAGTGAGTCAGAGACGCATATAAATACGAACTGGCAAGGTGGCACCGCTCGCATCCTTGTTGCATCTCCTGGGGGTGTTTATACAGAATCTAAGCCCTACATTCAACTTTAAAGGGACCCGTTCTGTCTATTGTGGCTTTGTGTAAACCCTTTTTATTGCCTCTACGCTTGTAATCACCGGTGGGCTCTTCAAAGGTGTACTAAATATTTTATCCAGATCCGAAACATATCCATCGACCCCTACCTGTTCAGCGAGCCTACTGCCACTTCAGTTTGGCGATCCTTCGGGCTATGTTGGTAATCTTAGTTCTTGTTATGTTGTACAATATGTGGCGAGAAGGCCCGTACATTTACAGCAGGGAAGCTACGTGGAATTGAAATTCAACCCTTACCAAAATTCGAGTCGTATTTCAGGTCCATAGTCAATATTGCCGATTCCGTTTTGTCAATACGAAGCAAAGGTTGACCGAGCATGTTGCTATTTCAATGGTTCCGAACCATTAACCGAAAATAATCAAGGCAAATCAAAGGCCAGCTATTATTTTTTAAAATATTATTTCATTTTTATATAACAGATGGTCGATGGGGCCGAAAAGTTCTGGAGTGGCGACCGCGTACCGGAAGGCGTAACGTTGGAAGGCCTCCCACAAATTTGAATAATTCTTTGACCACCATCTCACCTCATGGTAATCGATGATGTGGTCAAAGATGGAGCACGCTTGCCTAGAAGTAACTTATTCACTCTTGATTTAAAGACTCCCATGTAGTAGCCCTCAGAAAACATAGACTCCGGCAGGGAATTCCACTCCTCAGCTGTATGCACTATGAATGTGTTCTTAAAACGTTTTGTGCATGTGGTGGCCGTTTGTCTTGTGGTCCGATGATAGAACAGGCTTAGCGGAATCAAATAACGCAATTCCGTCGCACATTCCCCAAAATGCAACCAGTAGAAAACCGACAGGCTAGAAACTCGGCGTCGATGCTCAAGACTTTGGAGCTTCGACTCGACGAGCCTATCATTGGAGATGATCCTCTTGGCTCGTTTCTCAATTGACTCAAGGGCATCAAGGGGATATCTGGCAGATCCGTCTCAAAGAATTTCCATTAGAAATATCTAACGTGGGCTCTGCAAGTTAGCTTCGGCTATGCGTATGCCGTACAAAGGTCCGGGACAATAGTGTCCCGGGTTGCCTCTGCGCAGTTTTAGTACAAAAAAACCCCATTCTCACCCCTTAAAGGTTTTACAAAGGAAAAGAAGCCTTGTGCAAAATTTCATGTTCCTAGCCCCAGTAGATTCACGGCGCGCTGTGTTTCACGCGCGCCTCAAAGAGCCGTCAGCATTAAAAACGGGGCCCGCTAGGGCTGCGGACTTTGTTCGAAAGAGTCACCGCGGCCCTGGAACGCAAAGGGCACTAGGAGGAACACGGATGGGTTTTAGTCGGTAAGACTCTGACACTCCCTCCTGCTTCACCCAGAGCGGGAGGAGTCATTTGATGATTTCCCATCCTTAAAAAAAAGCCCCAGTAGATTCAGCTGAGTGTTGATATGTCAATCGTCAGTTTCCTCTAAATGTGTATGTAGAAACTTGAATAAATTAAGGAACTGTCTGGCAGTATTTCTGGCATTTCGCATGGCCTGATTTATTTTCAACCAAACTGCAGATATTTCTAAGCTTAGCTGAACGAAGTCCGCGTCGCCGCGACCCGCCTATTCTCATTAAAATTCTCTTATGTGTCTACAAAAATAATGCCAGTCTGTGTTATATTCTAAATATATTTCTGTATTCAGGTTATGAAGGTAAAATAGATTGGTTCAGTCGCCTTTCAGATATATTGTAGCAGACAAGGTGACCAAATATTTCTGAATAATTTAAAATGTCAATAAGTTCCATACACTAGAATTTGCCATTCATATCTGAACGTTCATTACTTCATTAATCTACACTAATATTATAAAGAGGAAAGATTTGTTTGTTTGTTAAAAATGAATAGGCTCCGAAAATACTGGACCGATTTGAAAAAATATTTCAGCAATGGATAGCTACATTATCAGGGAGTAACATAGGCTATATTTTATCCCCGTACTCCCACGAGAACGGGAACTACGCGGGTGAATCCGCGTGACGTCCACTAGTTAATAATAATTTAACTATTTAATTTTACGATTTTAAGTTTATTATTGTATGTTTTAATTTAATTTTAATATTGGAACTTGGTGCCCTAGTAAAGAAATTTGATTGACTGATTAATATCAGCGCAGATGCTTGTCAATAATTTCTTTTCACAACTAACCAAAAATATCTGAACACATCGTTGGTTTGGTTGTATTACGATTAGTTTCTGGGGGTGGGGTGTGTCAAAATGGGCCTGGTGTGCTTGTAGAAATAAGTGGACGAATCACCATCATCATCATCATCATCATATCAGCCGAAAGACGACCACTATTGGACATAGGCCTCCCCCAAGTGTCGCCACAACGACCTGTCCTGGGACTGAGCTAATATGATGACGAAAAGAACTGAGGCTTAGTTATAGGGTTCCGTTGATTACCTTTTGGGTAAGGAAGCCTAAAAAAACGTTTCTTGTATGGGAGCCCTCTTTAAATTTTATTTTTATTATAGCATAGCGGCAGTAGATATACACATTCTGTGAAAATTTCAACTGTCTACCTATTACGGTTCTTGAGATACAACCTGCTGACAGACAGATGGACGGACGGACTGCGGAGACTTGGTAATAAGGTTTCGTTGGTTACTCTTCGGTATATACTTAAAATATCTAATGACAGGCTCGTCGAGTCGAAGGAGTCGAAGTTCCAAAGTCTTGAGCATCGACGCCGAGTTGCTGGCCTGTCGGTTTTCTATCGATGGCATTTGGGGAGTGTGCGACGGAATTGCATGATTTAATTCCGCCAAGCCCGTTCCATTATCGGACCAAAAGACGAACGGCGATGCGCCACCGGTACACCACAACCACACGCACATAACGCTTTGGGAATACATTCATAATGCGTACAGATAAGGAGTGAAATTCCCTGTCAGAGTCTGTTCCAGATAGCTATAACCTAAGTCTTTAAGACAAGAGTGAATAGGTTGCTTCTAGGCAAGCGTGCTCCATCTTCGACCACATCATCGCTTACCTTCAGGTGAGATAGTGGTCAAACTTATGCCTATCTATAGTAAAAAAAAAAGATCACACTCATACAAGACTTGCTTTAACCGTAGATCCGGCACCGGCTAAGCACCGGACCGTGTGAGGTACGGAACATCGGCCATAATGCACGGTAGAACATTGTAGGAGTACGTGACCTAGTAACAACTAAGTATGGCAGATGCAACATGTACATTGTGCAGGTGAGACTAGAGATGTAATGTAACGGAGGCCTTTTAGCGGAGGGGGTGCAGAGCTTGCCCAAGACGGAGGTGGAAAACATTAACAAAAAAATGGTTATTTGTAAAGTCGGTTTACGAACGATAATTTTACATGATAACGTCATAAGAATATGATTGAATTCTTAACAAACGTGCCTCTCTATAGCTTGTTCCGCGCTCTCGCTTGCACGCTCGGCTCAGGCGGAACATGACACTTTTTCATGCGTGCAGCCGGCGTTCATCGATTTATAAGACGTTATCACGTCAAAAAAATATTAATGCAATTATTTTATTTTAGATAAACACGGCGTCCAAAATTTATTTCATAAAATAGTTTTTCATTTCTCATACTTGGAAAGTATTACTTGTTTGATCCGGGTAGCGGGTGGAAGACGCTGCTCCCCATCTTTGGACGGGAAAGACTCATTGTAAGTTCCAGCTTGGTCATCTTCTAGGTGATTTCTTAGAAGTTCAAAACTAGAAAACGGGTTTTCGCTAAATAGAGTTTCTTTTACAACTTCGCTATAGAGGCAAATCGGCAAAGGTGAGGCGAAGTTCCGTCACAACACTAGTAGGTACTAGAACTGCACATTCGGAGTGCCATTTGCTACACATTTACGTGACTTCACTGAAGAGATGCAGAACCGCTATTTATCTTATCCTACTAAAATTATAGATGTGAAAGTCTGTATGGATATTTTTAACTTACCTCATCATCATCATCATATCAGCCAAGACGTCCACTGCTGGACATAGGCCTAACCAAGCGTCGCCACAACAACCGGTCCTGTGCGTCCCGCATCCATCAGCTACCTGCGACCCTCACCAGGTCATCGGTCCACCTTGTGGGAGGCCTTCCAACGCAACACCTTCTGGTACGCGGTCGCCACTCCCAAAATATTCGGCTGGTTGTTGGATCCACTCCTTCAGAAGCTCTAATGAGGTCATCGAGCTTAACGTACCTAAAGTACTACAAAGAGTTAAAAAGAACGGAACCCTTATAGGTTTTTTCGTCCCTCTGATACTTTAACAAAAGACTGATTGACCGAAGAATATTTTTCCGAAGACTTCAAAGTATTTAGCATTTTTCGAAATACGACAAAATACTTTTCCAACTTAGATATTAATTTCTTACGGAAAATTAAATACCAAGCACGCTTGACACCCGCAGGTAAAAGTGGGTCTCAATGTACTTTTCCATAAAATACCCTCAGACAATGTAGGTGTGAAACTAAATCAATACATTCGTAGAAAATAAAGAGTAGATATTTTTCTCTGGTGTAATGCGTTTCGTGCTGTATAAACATATCGTTAAATACGGGCCACAGAAATGGCGAGTTTTTCGTTCTCTATTTCTATACTCTTCATTCTTCACCAGACGTTTCGCAGCTGGGTCATCGAGACACCATCAGAGGCTCAAGACAAAAAATGAATTTTAGCATGACATGAATAAATGTTTTAATGAATTGACTGTTAATTAATAAAAAATGTTAATGGTTTTATTTTGTTGATATATATTTTTTTTATTATTATTGTGATTTATATAATTTTTTTCTTTAATCTTTTAACTGCTTTTCTTTAAACTTTTTTTGTAACACAGACACAATGTTATTTTTTATTGGATTGAATAGATAAATGAAATGTAACGAAAAGCTATAAGCCTATTAGCGATGGGGATTGATAAAATACAAAAAAAAAAAATGATGACACCTGACATTTTGACCGTTTTTGTCAATCCCATACATTTTGGACGTCTTGACATCGCCTTTGCCACGTTACTACTGACAGAATATCACTTCTCTACAGCCTTAGGTCAGCTTTAATTTTATTTATAACTTTTATTTATTTATTTATCTTAAAAAAATGTTACAAATTTTACAATACTATAATTGAAATGTTGTTATTTGCGAAAAAAAATGAGCAACTCCGCATGAGCTAGTTTGAGGCTGATGTCGGGACTCAGTTCACTTTTCAGAAATAATGACCAGTATTTAGTAACATTTACATGTTTTATCAGTCTAAAAACTATTATGACGTAAATTCTCATTTGACTTTTCTGATCAGTACTTTTTGGAACTGAGAAAAGCTGCTTTTGACGACGCATCCAAGCTGAAAAATAAACCTTTATTTAATTGACAAGCTCAAAAAAATATTTTTGATAGCGAAATAATATAGGAAAACCTACTGAGAACCTATTCAATATCAAAGTATGGCTTAGTTGTAAAAGTCACTAGATCTTTGTTTAAGAAATAATCAGAAGATTAACAGGCTAACTACTTTTTTAGGGATCCGAAAAAAAAAACGGAACTTATAGGGTCAACTGGGGGTCTGTCTGCCTGTCTGTCTGTCTGTCACAGCCAGTTTTCTCCAGATCCACTGGACCGATTCTGTTGAAATTTGGTACACTTATGGACTTCTGTGACCCAAACACGGACGCGTTACGAATGTCATTAAATATTCAGTATGGGGGTCATTTTAAGGGGTCTAAGTAGAAAATTAAAAAAAAAAAGTTTTTTGAACAATATCGCGTAGCATATCAAATAAAAAGACTTACTGTAAGAATTCTAAATATTATGTTTTCATAATTTTAAAATAAATGGTTTTGAAGTTATTGAAGAAATTAGACGAAAAATTACCATTCCTCTCCTTATCTCCGAAACTACTGAGCCTAAAATTTTGAAAAAAAATGGAGATAATAGGTCTTTACCTATAGATTACAGGAAAACCTATTAGAAGTCTATAGTGTTAAAATAACACTTTAAGAAAATAAATTTCGTTCGGAATCCTTTGCACGCGAGTCCGACTCGCACTTGGCTAGTTTTTATAAATCAAAATCTGTAATATCAAAATTTTGCTTAGCTGGGAAAGAAACTACGGCCTAGTACCCGAACCAAAAATATTTCTCTTTTTTCTTGCTAATCATTTCCCAGCCCGCTGGTTCCCGAGCCACCCCCACCTCGTGTGAACTCATTACACCTCTTTGTCAGTGTCGGTTGCAGCTCATTTCTGCTGAGCTTGACACATCTGTTCTGACCGCGACATTTAACACGAATGCTGTTACTTTGTGTTACTCTCATGTTAAGTTTTGAAAAATTCCACGATATTGATAAAGATTGGTGGATATGTCTCTAAATTGGTAATTTAAATGCATCCATTTCAGCTGAGCGAGGCAGCGGAGCAAGCGAAGAAATTTTAACCAATGGAATTGTATTGACTCACATGGTGCGGAGATTTATGCAATTCCAATGGTAAATTTTTCTCCGTTCCTCCGCTCCGCTGCTTCGCTCCGCGTCTATGGACAGACAGCCTCATAATTGGCTGTGCCACACATATTTTTATAATTCATTTTACGACCATTTCTATCCTACATTTGCTGAGTACCCACGTCACCAAATTAAAGCTAAATGATTGTTTTTTTGCTTTTTGCGTGTTGATATTTATTGAATTGACAGCAACGATTAAATTTCTGATAATATTGTTTTTTTTTCATGTCACCATATCTGAGAGTAGATTACCTGTCTCTAATTTATACATCACTAGCTTCTGCCAGCGGCTTCGCCTGCGTGGTCCCTAGGGAACATACTCCCGGGATAAAAAGTAGCCTATGTCCTTTCTCAGGCTCTAGACTGTCTCAGTCCTAAATTTCATTTAAATCAGTTCAGTAGTTTTGGCGTGAAAGCGAGACAGACAGACAGAATTACTTTCGCATTTATAATATTAGCAAGGATTGGTCACATGTATTTCATGTTCCATTGAATGTTTGCTGTGTTTTGGCATACCCATAAAACTAAGTTAACATCATGTCTTAAAAATAACAATGACATTTTTATGGTTTGCACGAAAAATTACTTCTCCTTACTTCCTTCGGGACTAAGGAGGCTATATTCCGTACTCTATTTACTACTCATAAAATATCTCCGTTACGACTTTTAAAGTAACAACTATAAGGAAGTTTTAACAACTTTTTCATGTCCCTTTCCCGAAGTAACTTCTATAACGAAACGGCGGCCTGTTATTACAGTTTATACGACCTATTACGAATAAAGAAACTACTGTTCTGTCCTACAACTACTCTTGATCAAACTACTAAAGGAAAATTAGCCTTACTGCCCTGGAATAGTATTGGTTTCAGATTGGTAAAAGCTGTATTTACGACGATTTAACGGTAATAAGCGAGCAACTATGATATTATGATAAACGTTTTTATATACCCTGTTGAGTTATGGAATACTTTGCTTTGTAGATGAATCCTTTTTGCTTGAGCTTGGTGCTTTAACCGATACGAGTCGTAATTATGAGACTTGTGAGCAATTTATATTTAAAGATTTTGTTTGAAATAGCGATTAAAAAAAACCGGTTTATTTTAGTTAATGGTATTCCATTAACGAAAAAAAATGGCTTCTTGTGTGAGAGCCCCCTTTAATTTGTAATTTTATTTAATTTTCATTTTTGTTGTTACAGCGGCAATAGGAATACACACTCTGTGAAAATTTCAACTGTCTACCTATTAAGGTTCTTGAGATACAGCCCACTGACAGACGGACGAACGGACGGTCGCACGGACAGCGGAGGCTTAGTAATAGGATTCCATTGGTCATCTTTTAGGCACGGAACCCTAAAAAACGAATGTAAATCAATGTATATCCTTGCAAGGTCACACAGGTAGTCACAGGCGGAGCAGAGCTATAAGCATAAGTCAAAATGACGAGCCTGTAAAGAATACGGGTGCCTGTCCATTGCGAGTGGAACGGAAAACGGAGAAATTTTGACCAATCATGTCAATCAAAATGTCAGTGACTCACGTGGTACGGAAATTTTATGTAATTCCATTAGTTAAGTTCCATCTCGCTCGCAATGGACAGGCACCATTGACGGGGTACATTAAACTACGAAAAAAACCGCCTAGCCTTTTCCCAACTATTTTTATATTGTAATAATATTTTTATAGTCATGTCGGGCAATGGCTTAATAGCCAAGAGCATCGACCAATACTTCAGGAGGCTCTCGTTGGGCAGCTGGATCAAGGGCTTGATTCTGAAAGCGGTACTTCTGGACACGGCTCGCATTGTCAGGAGGTTCCTCTCTCTGGAGCCCTGACCGCCGGTGGTACCAGTGGGCTACTATTTTTATATCTTTTAATGTTTAGTTTTATTTATTTTAATATAAATATTTAAAAATGCTGGTATTCAGCTAAATCCGGCTTGACTGGAAGCCGACCCCAATGTAGTTGGGGAAAGGCTAGGCAGATGATGATAAATATTTAAAAATGTACAAAGAAAATGAATAAACGAAATTTTAATTGCATGATAATATTGACATAAATAGATATACCTATGTAAGTAAATAATTTGCACAATTGCTTGCAAGCAGAATACGATGACTTTTAGAAAATAAGCTATTTCCTTGTAATGTATCTATTTTCTTGCAAATGAACCTTTGGATGCGAGACGCATAGGACCGGTCGTTGTGGCAACGCTTGGGGGAGGCCTATATTCAGCAGTGGACGTCTTTCGGCTGATACGACGATGATGATGATAATTGTTTCCGAACTAATTCATAATTATTATGTATCCGAACGAGTTTAGTGGGTCTTATTGTTATCTGTGGGCACCGGGGATTGCCGCTTTTTCCATGTACGATGGCTAGGAGATATGTGCACAAGAAATGTAAGATTTTATAAAATAAACGAGTTTCAAGACAATATTTGTTTTCATACAATGATGATGAAACCTTTTGATTTGAGCGATGTTCAACCCGAACATCGCTCAAATCAAAAGGTTTTCAGCCTAAACGGATGCAGTTGAGCACCTGTTTGTCACATGATGCTACTGCCTAATAGCTGGCACAACCAAGTTACGGGATAACTCGATACCTACCCATAAAGTGTAAACTTAACGTTAAGAAGGTCAAATGTGCTCAAAACCTCAATACCCAAAGCTTCTCCCTAAACCAGTCCACCTTCACAACTGCCTACCCCTCACCGCAGACACAAGATTAAATCTAAAGACTGCCCCTCCAACAGAACACACGAAATATATTACCAAAGGCCACAGTTTCTCAACATCCACTCACTTCAGAAACTCGGACTTTTTCTAACATATTCCCACTCGTCGGGCGAAAATATTGCGGGAGCTCCACAAAAAAGTTTTGCTCGAAAAGTTTTTATTTCGACGCCAACAGTTGGATTTGTTTAAGAGCGAATTGATAGATTGGTTTACTCCATTCCCGGAGGTACGAGGTGTAGTTTCGTTTAACATTTTTCAGACTATTCCTATCCGCTTTGACATCCGATCTTAGTGGAATATCCGTGTTCTGGTTGTGTTCTTGTTTAGTTCGTAGACTTTATTTTGTGGGTGTCTCCTGTTTTTGGAGAAAAGATAAATGAGCTCGATTTTCTTTTAGTAATCTTTTGGATTGCAGACGATGTATTAGTATCGTTTAGAAGGACGATTTTTCATTGGCCGTCACGCGGGCTGGTAATTACATTTTCGCCATTCTTAGTGTTCGGGTATCTTCGGTTAACGTTGGGCACCGGCGGGAGACGGCGGGGTCCCGTCACTTCAATATTGTACCTGCTGAAGACTTCAAATATTCAGTTTATACAATCGACTGTTATTATTTTAAAGTTCTTAGATAGGTCCCTAACACTAAGGGTTCCGTACCTCAAAACCCTTATTCCTACATCACATTGAAATTAATATCAAATAGGACTCAGGACTACAGTCCCTTTATAACGGGACCAAAATTGTACGAGCACAACTCACTCTTGACCAGATTTTTCTGTATTTAAAATTAACATAGCAAACATTTGCCTTCATAAATCATAGCTATTTTTGCCATGACACTTTTCCTTATTTAAACTTGCGCATTTCCTTCTCCCCCTATCTTTGGGAGTCGCTGTCCCCAGCGTCAACAAGTCTACAGAATCTGTATATATAATAACAGCGGGTCACAATCGACTCTGTATTCATTCGACTCGTCGATACGTCGGAGATTTTATTACGAGATAGATCGACATGCGGGGTTATTACGTATTTCATGTCGACCTTCCAAACTATTTTCGACGTAAGAACAACAAATTTATGAGTGGCACTATATTCTGGTGTTTTTTATACAAACGAAACTGAAATTTCAACAAAAAATGTAACCTTACTTCACCTGTGAAGTGACTCACTGAACATTTTCAGTACTTATGTATTCATGAAAGGCGTACTCATGTAAATCATGGTAACGTGAATGAAGGCAAATGATGTTGATGTTTCATAGGAACTAATGTGCCGTTGCCTTTCAGTTATTCAGGGTACCGGTGTACTTTTTCTCGACTGCTCCTGAAAGAGGGTAATGTTCTCCGAGAGTATGAATTTATGGGTATCAATTTCTTGGGTAGACCTAGCCTAGATATATATTTAGGCACTTTAAAAAAAGTCATTTGTTAATAAGTATATATTAACAAATGACTTTTTTTAAAGTGCATATTGTACATTTATTATCTAGTCATATATATAAAAATCTTGTTACTCGGTGTTTGCTATCGAACTCCTCCGAAATGGATTGACCGATTTTTATGTTTTTTTTTTGTTTATATTCGTTAGTAAGGACTGAGAATAGGTAGTAGGCAATATTTTATGTGGTAGTACTACGTTTGCCGAGTCAACTAGTATTTTACATAATTATATTCTTTTCTGTCGTGCTTGTGAGTACTATCCTAAGCTTTTTACTACTTTTTCTGTATTTTAACCGTGAGAACCTGTAACTATCTCTATGTCTCGTACAATTACTATTTATCTGTTATAGCTGTTGGTTCTCCTATGATTAAGTAAAAACTGGCCAAGTGCGAGTCGGACTCACATGCAAAGGGATTTGAACGATTTTTTTAACATGTTATTTTAACATTACAGATTTCTAATGGGTTTTCCTGTAATCTTTTGGTAAAGATCTATTATCGCCATTTTTTTCAATATTTATGGCTGAGTAGTTTCGGAGATAAGGAGGGGAATGGTCATTTTTCGTTTAATTTCTTGAATAACTTCTAAACCATTTATTTTAAAATTATGAAAAAAATATAATTATAATGCTCACAGTAAGCCCTTTCATTTGATATGTCACACGATATTGTTCACGGTCCATTGGATCCGGAGAAAACTGGCTGTGACAGACGGACAGACATACAGACACCCGAGTCATCCTATAAAGGTTCCGTTTTTTTTCAGAACCCTAAAAAAACCGGCCAAGTGCGAGTCAGACACTCACACGAAGGGTTCCGTACCATAAACCTTATTTTTTATTATTTGTTGTTTTAGCGGCAATTGAAATACACAATCTGTGAAAACTTGAACTGTCTTCCTTTTACGGTTCATTGAGATACAGGCTTCTGACAGACAGACGGACGGACGGACGGACAGCAGAGGCTTAGTAATAGGGTTCCGTTGGCTACACTTTAGGTACGGAACCCTAATAAATGAAGTATCATTAGATTCATCTTAAGTGCAGAACTGACATACGTAGGCTTAATGGATTATGAAAAAAAAAAACAAGGCTGCGGCTGCCGCGCCGTTAGGTATGTAAATTCGTATATTTTATTGACAAAGTCGTGTTAGGTAACAAAATAAAGGGTTGAACGTGATTATTAAAAAAAAAACACAGTAAGATGTAGGAAATAAAGCAGAAATTACTTTTATCGAAATACCCGATCTCCAAAATAGACTCATGTGCACACAAAAGCTAAGATTTTTTTTCCAGAAACCAAATGAAAAACCATAAAGTTGCTTTTTAATAACCAAAAATAATTCCCAATATCCAAGCCCCTTTCCTATTTAGCGATACAAAACACATAAACTTTGCTCACCCATCCAAAGGCTCATCACACCAGAGTGTTGCTTAACCTAAAAATCAAGGTCAAGTTTTCCCCTTTGCAGTAAAAATGAGGGTAGTTTATTCCCCCATTTCTTACGCCTCACTGGCCCATATTCCCGCTGACTTACGTGGCATAAACTGTTACTCATGTTTTTTTAATATGACATTTCACGTAGAATGCTATATTGATTTAGTAACGTAATTTTTAGGGTTCCGAACGTAAAACGGAACCCATATAGGATCACTCGGGTGTCTGTCTCTCCGTGTGTCACAGCCAGTTTTCTCCGGATCCACTGGACTGATTCTGTTGAAATTTGGTAAAAATATGTACTTTTGTTACCCAAACGCGAACATGTTACGTAAATTATTAAATTTTTAGTATGGGGGTAACTTTTGGGGGTCAAACAAGAAAATAAAAAAAAAGGTTTTTTGGACAATATCGTATGACATATCAAATAAAAGGGCATGAATATATTTTTTTTTTATAATTTTAAAACAAATGGTTTAGAAATAATTCAAGAAATTAGACGAAATTAGACCCTTTTTCGGAAACTACAGAGCCTAAAATAAAAAAAATGAAGATAATAGATCTTTACATATAGATTACAGGTAAACCTATAAGAAGTCTATAGTGTTAAAATAACATGATAAAAAAAAATTCGTTCGGAACCCTTTGCACGCGAGTCCGACTCGCACTTGGCCGGTTTTTTACATTATATATAACGTGAAGTTTATTTAACCCTAATAACGGTGGGCAAATCAGCTATTAATGGTACCTGAAAAAATGTAACATGAAATACATCATCTGCCTAACCTTTTCCCAACTATATTGGGGTCGGCTTCTAGTCATGACGGATTCAGCTGAATATCAGTATTTCACGTGGAACTGCTGCTACCAGACCTCCACAACCCATTAACTGGGTAACACGGTACTTCTTAACAAGCAAGACTGGTGTCAGATATTCTGGCTTCTGACAACCCGTAACGACTACCAAAGAGCTGCAAATCACAGCCGGGACCTACGGCTTAACGTGCGCACCGAGGCAAGGAGGAGTCTCGGTATGTTTAGATGGTCACCCATCCTCAGACCGACCTCGGCAAGCGTTGCTTAACCTTGAATATCGACCGGTACGACTGATATAGTTTAGCGTCCTTAGTAATAACCCGCTTTAGTAATCACTACATGGTATAAAACAAAGTCGCTTTCTCTCTCCCTATATCCCTATGAATGCTTAAATCTTTAAAACTGCGCAACGGATTTTGATGCGGTTGTTTTTAATAGATAAAGTGATTGAAGAGGAAGGTTTATATGTATAATAACATCCATTAAATAGTGGAGAAATACTGTTTTTTTTTGAGGTTTCTAATGTGATGTCGTAAATAATTACATTTTATGACGCAGACGAAGTTGCGCGGGTCAGCTAGTAAGAAATATATTGATCAAGAATATCGTTTCATGACGGACAATCACCTACTGTTGATATTTTTAGCTGTAGTTTATAGTTTCATTAGTTTTGGAATAACTTTTGCACCTAAAGAACAATGGTCACTTTGGACTAGAAAAAAAACAGAAATTGGTAACGAGATGAAACTATCACCAATATGTAGTGCATTGTTAATGTTATTATTGGATATCTTCGTTAATTTTTAAAAGCTGGGGAAATAGAGATAATCTTTAAAAAAAAATACTACTTTATTTATCAGAACGCAGTATAAAATATCCATTTTCGAACGCATTCGTAATGACTTACGTTACTAGAGATGTCCATACTTTTTTATTTAAAGTTTATGATGATTATGATGATTATTATTTTTAAACGAAATTAAATCCCAGGCAATATCAATCAATCGATTAAGATTATCGTTCGTCCCTCCCTATTTTTTACAAGTAAACTAATCTAGTAAACAAACAATGACTGGTTTCTACACTGACTGACCACCGTGTTGCCGTTTCTGCGAAGACTGTGTGTACGATTTTCTGTTACTTTCTTTGCTTTCTGTTAAGTGCTACCGATTAATTATATAAACATAACCTCAAAAAGATATTACATAGATTTTCAAAATTCTCCGGCCTTTTAAAAATATATTGAAGATCGTTCTTAATTATATTTATATAGGCGAGTGAAACGACTTATGTTTCATCAAGTTACTTTTTGTTATTTTTTACTAGTCCAAGCATGTTAGCCGAGTTGCCATTGATCTTTATATAGGCTCGCGTTTGACCACTATCTCACCTGATGGTAAGCGATGATGTGATCGATGATGGAGCACGCATGCCTAGGAGTAGCCTATTCACTGTTAACTTAAATACCTTCAAGTTATACCTACAAAAAAGTAGACTGACAAGGATTTTTAAAAAATCTGTAGGTAAGTACTTTTTTCATATTTAAAGCTCATGTTTAGGGTTCCGTAGTCAACAAGGGAACCTTATCGTTTCCCCATGTCCGTCTGTCTGTTCGCGGTTTATCTCGGAGACGCTGAGCACTATGAAGTAGGAATTTAGTATGGGTGTATTAATCACGCCGACAAAATCGTTAAAATATGATCTTGAAAAAAAAAAACACGGCGATTTTTTTTTCATGTAAAGATTCCGAAAATCTGTAATAGGGATTGCATGAAAATAATATTTAGTGTTCATACAGTTTTTCTAAAAATATGCAGAAATATACGACTAATACTACAGCCCAACTATCCTTATATGGTAGTAATTATAGCCATAATTGGTGTTGTTTCAGTTGGATTTGTTTCAATTATGGCCATAATTATTGCCATGTTACGGTAGTGTAGTCGTAGTATAACAGTGAAAATAGAATCAAAATTGCTAGAAAAACAAACGAGATATAATTATTTTAAACAGATATATCTGTCCCTCTCGTGAAAACGCTATTTCCTATGGCAGCTGTAAAGTCGTCATGTATTTTGACGTCAGAGTTCGTATCGGACCTCTCTTTGTAATTGCAACCTTTGAAGATAACTTTATCTCTGATGAAGGTATTTAATAAATAATTTCATGATTGTTTATTAGGCCTAAAAAATTTATTATCAAAAAAAATAAATTACATGCATATATTGTGACGTGCAAGTACGGAACCCAACACTGCATGGCCCGACACGAACTTAGCCGGTTTCTAAACTTGATATTCATTTTCTTTATTTCCATACCTATCGGCTTTCTTTAAAACAACTTGGTAAAATTCTGTCGTCGCTTTTAAGAAAAATGGAAAATTCAAAGCCGTGAAAGAAACTTTTAGGCGCAATCTTTTCCTCTCAAACTTTTTAAAGGGGAGAAGGCACGTAATTGGATGAGTTCGTTACGTTTCGATACGATATTGATTTCCGATATTTTCGAGATTTTTCCAAGATTTTAGATTGTTAAAAAAGTGCCGTGCCTGCTTGTTAGAATACTGGAGGCCTGTTGCTAAGGTGACACCTATTTTGCGGAATAAAAATGTTTACCTATGGCATATGAGTAATACCTATGCAGTATCTATAATAGAAAAATAATTTTACGATAAATTTCGGACATCTCGCAGTTTTGTTACTCTAGTAAATTTTAATATAGCCAGGAGTTGTGCCCAAAGGGTAACCAACGGAATTATATTACTAAGCCTCCCCTGCCCGTCCGTCCGTCTGTCAAACCCTCTGTCAGCGGGCTGGCTACTAAGTAATAATAGACGGTTGCAATTCTCACAGAGTGTATAATTTTGTTGCCGCTGTAACAACAAATAATACAAATTAATCTATAAAAATGAATTACCGAAATGTTTGTACACGCATAACTTCCAAACGACTGCACCAAATTGGATAAATCTTTCTTGTATGTGTTCGTTATTGTCAGGAGAAGGTATAAGAAAAAAAATAGAAATAAAAATTTGGCGGTACCTACGAAGTTGGCCGGGTCAGCTAGTTTAAATTAAAAATTAATGGATCCCATACAAGAAACACGACGTTTATTTTTGTTTTATGGTACGGCACCCTTCGTATTATGAAAAATTACCCTCGTGATCTTAATCTTTTATTAAAATCATATAAGATTTCATAATTAATAAAGAGAAATTCAGATAACATGATTAATGAAATCCACACAAGACAATTTGTCAGCGTACTTCCACGTCGTCGTCACAGAGTTACTCCACCCTTCCCCACCCTTATTTAATCATCGTTTGAGTAGCTGTATGAATTTTGATAGCAAACACCAGGATATTAGAAGCAAGAGAGATCATTGTGCTGTAAATAAAGACTGGGTAGTAAACAGTGTCTCAAGACGAAAGCATAAGACCAGGGCGTGTTGCCAGTGATGACTTATGTCACCGTGGTCTTTCACAATGACTTAAAGTTACCCAAAGGGGAACGGGAATTCTTGGAGTTTCCTTGCGTGATCGTATCATCCTCAAAAAAACCAAGGTTACCGACATAGCCCGAAGGATCGCCAAACTGACAGTTCTGGCATTGGGAATTGCGACATTGCTCGCAGAACAGATGTACAATGAGGCCGAAAAGTTCTGGAGTGGCGACCGCGTACCGGAAGGGCGAAGATTCCCCTTAGTAGCTTATTTTAAAATGAGAATCACGTCTACACGGCTAGTCGTAATTTTGTTGAAAAAATACATGTTATACAAGACTATTTTTTTAAATTATGTAATATAATATGATAATTTTGAATTTTTAACCGACTTAAAAAAAGGGAGGAGGTTCTCAATTCCACCGCGCATATATATATTTTTTGTGTGTTCGCGGATAACTTCGTCGTTTATGAACCGATTTCGATGAATCTTTTTGTATATGAAAGGATATGCTGCCGAGGTGGTCTCATTGCTACCACGTCAGGATCTGATGATGGAAACCCTGAGAAATCGAGGGCAACTCTCGAAAATTGTAGGCACGCATCTAGTAAAAACTTGAAATTCGTGTGCACATCGGGTGATACTACAAAACAATAAAGGTTTGGATCGGACCTGATGATGGAGACGACAGAGTGTCAAGGGAACTCCAGATCAGTATGTAGGAACTACCAAGTGTTTGGGCTTATTTCATTCGTATTGACTATATTATTACCTATGTTTAACAAATATAATTTTGAGTTTTATTCGTTAAACATAGTGTAATTAGTTTGTAATTGTTGTTGTTTTTTCAAGGTCGCTGGCGTATGTCGTCGTCTTAATCAAAATATCAACCTACTTGGGTAGGTTAATACTCTGACTTAAGTAACTTTTGATCATATAAAAGCGACAGCACCATGTGTCCCTGTGTTACAAACTTTTCTGTGCTCCTATTCCACACGCCAAGGGTAATTTCTGAGAGCGATCTGTGAAAGTGTATCGTTGCGCGCTTTTTAAGGGGTAAGCAGTAATTGAGGCAGAGTGTACGTCGGTTATCCTCAAGGTCTCTCATCTAAAGGCGGAAACTGGAGGGTTTATTTTAATGCTGATTTTGTGTGAAAAGATTTGAGCTCACTGTTTTGAATCTAACTTAATACCTATTACGAATATAAAAGTGGTGTTTAGATGTTAGAGTAAAATATAAACTTCCCTTTTTGCCGAAGGCGAAGCGACGCAGTATAGATGTAGGTGACGCAGTATGGATTTTGCAGGACCGGGCAGGCGAGGCAAACATAGGCGTCTGCGTCCCACGTGCCTACGCTGCAGCGTACGCGGCTCTTAGTAGGTTCAAACATTACAAAATCTGCTCTGCCCTGCGCTGCGCGGCCCTGCGTCACCTGCGTCTCAGCTAGCCTGAATAACCTTTCAATAGCTGATTTGATTTGGTTGAAATCTTAATCACAGGTAGAAGAACAGGCCATGTTCTTCTACCTGTGATTAAAATTTGGATTAGGATAAATTTAAAAGAAAAAATCCGTTGGATAAATTTTGAGTGTCGCATGAAAGCCAAGCCCAATGGCTTGGCTACATTAACTTCGCTTATTCCTAATACTAGCTTTTACAAAAGCGAGTATTAGGAATAAGCTAAGTTTTTCCTCCTTCTTCTCTTATAGGCTGCGTTTCTTTTAGAGATGTGCGAGGTTACAGAGCGAGGAATGTGTTTGTAAAGAATCAACAGAATCGCTTCATTTGCCTGGCCTCGCTCAGAGCAAGCGATTTTCGTCGCACATCTCAGCACAACGCAGCATCTTAGTGGAATAGTCTGTATTTCCTGATAGCTGCATCCTGGTTATCTTTAAGTCAAGAGTGAACAAGTTACTTCAATGTATGCATGAGGCCTTCCCCGTTGGAAGGCTTCCCACAAGGTGGACCGATAACCTGGTGAAGGTCGCGGGTAACCGATGGATGCAAGACGCACTGGACCGGTCGTTGTGGCGACGCTTGGGGGAGGCCTATGACCAGCAGTGGACGTCTTCGGCTGATATGATGATGATGATGATGCGTGCTCCATCGTCGACTACATCATTGCTTCCATCAGGTGAGTTTATCGTCAATATTGAGCCTCTCAATTAAAACAAAAGTGACATTAAGCGTATTGTCCTCACTCCACTTATAAGACTTAATTATCTAACAAAAAATATTTATTGAAAATCCATAAAACAACCTGTAAAACGCAAAGAGGGGTTCGTGGCTAGATAATAACAGCCGCACGAGTCGATCTTCAAGGTTAAACAACACTTGGCAAGGTTGGTCTGTGGATGGGTGACCATCTTAACATACCGAGTTTCCTTCGTGTCTCGGAAAGCACGTTAAGCCGTTGGTCCCGGCTGTCATTTGTGGATCTTTGGCTTTCGTTACGGATAGTCAAGAAGCCAGTAAATCTGACTCCAGTCTTGCCATGAAGTACCGTGTTACCCTTATAAGTTGTGGAGGTCTGGTAGACAGCCGTTCCACATAAAATACTAGTATTCAGCTAAATCCGGCTTGACTGGAAGCCGACCCTAATATGATTGGGAAAAGGGTAGGCAGATGATGAACCTGGAAAACGCAAATATTGAAACCCCAATGCCTGGGTAATCGATACTAATATAATAAACTAGTGGACGTCACGCGGTTTCACCCGCGTAGTTTTCATTCCCGTGGGAGTACGGGGATAAAATATAGCCTATGTTAGTCCCTGATGTAGCTATTCATTGCTGAAAGAATTTTTCAAATCGGTCCAGTACTTTCGGAGCCTATTCATTTCAAACAAACAAACAAACAAATCTTTCCTCTTTATAATATTGGTGTAGATGTAAAAGTAACTATATCTGTCAGTTACCTTTCACGTCTTAAGAGGAAACGCGGGCGGCGAGACTTTGTATGTAAAAAGTCATAATTCGAGGTTTGGCTCTCGACTGTTTTCTCCTCCAACATTGCTCCGATTTAAAAGATATTTCATAAACTGAATAAGAAGGATATATACTGTGTCTCTATGTTTCCTTTTTTGATGATATATCTACCCTTAATATTATAAAGAGGAAAGATTTGTATGTTTGTAATGAACACACTCAAAAAGTACTGGACCGATTTCAAAAACTCTTTCGCCATTAGAATGGTACATTATCCCTGAGTAACATACGCAATAATATTTATCACTAGAAAAAATTGTTATCCTTAAGAAAATTGCAGCGTGGACGAAGTCGCGGGCGAAGTGCTAGTTAACTATATAAGCACTAGAACTCTCAAAAATGTCCTATAAACCGCTGTCAACAGAGAACGAATTTAATTTTTTTAACATGTTATTTTAACACTACAGACTTCTAATAGGTTTTCCTGTAATCTTTAGGTAAAGATCTATTATCTCCATTTTCAACAAAATTTTAGGCTCAGTAGTTTCGGAGATAAGGGGGAGGAATGGTAATTTTTCGTCTAATTTCTTGAATAACCATTTACCTAAAAATTATGAAAAAAATATAATTTAAAATCTCACAGTAAGCCCTTTCATTTGATACGTCACACAACATTGTCAAAAAACTTTTTTTTTTAATTTTCCAGGTTGACCCCCAAAAGTGACCCCCATACTAAACATTTAATGGTTTTTGTAACGCGTCCGTGTTTAGGTCACAGAAGTACATATGTGTACCAAATTTCAACAGAATCGGTTCAGTGGATCCGGAGAAAACTGGCTGTGACAGATGGACAGACAGAAACCCGGGTGATCCTATAAGGGTTACGTTTTTTTTTCGGAACCCTAAAAAAAAACATAGAGACACAGTATATATCCTTTTTATTTTAGTTTGTGAAATATCTTTTAAATCGGTTCAATTTTGGAGGAGGAAACAAGCGAGCGCCAAACCTTGATTTATGATTTTTTAGGTTTTTACATACTAAGTCTATCCGCCCGCATTTCCTCTTAACGGCAGAAGAGATTTAAATGGAACTCGGCACACGAGTAGACATGGTCCCGGAACGTAGGACACTTTTTATTCCCGTAGTTTCCTTCCTTGATATTATAATTTTCAACTAATAGGTTATAAAATTAACCAATTTCATTAATTCGTGTTTAAATCGAATAACAAAGCAAACCACACGGAAAACCTCGCACAGATAATGTGACATTATCACAGAACATGTCATTTGCAGGACAGGGGACTGGTTCACAGGAATTCTCTCGGAGGTACAATAATACTTCATTTGATTAAACCTGGCTACCGTTTTCCACACTATGTTGGGATTGGCTTATTTATTTATTTATTTAATACTTCATTCACAAAAATGCACAAAAGGGGACTTAAGAGGGGACTCCAGTCCCGAGGAATTTGAAGAAACTATTGCCGATGCCGTCGCGCTGCGTCCTATCAAGTAAAGTGCGAAAGCGACAACTGCAGCAGAGACTGATTTTACCAATAAAAACCTTGACCAAAAGACGTTTTGTATTCCGCTGTTTTCTTCTTCAAAACTGGACTGATCGGTAAAAATTATTTATCAAAATTTAGAGGAAGACTATATCGCTTCCATTATTTTTTATTTGGCTAAAAAATTATCAAATTTGTCTGATAGTCGTCTGAACGGTAGTAAAAACGTGCTGGTTTTTCGGGTTTTTGGATTGTCATAATTCTTTAAGTAATTATGTTTTGGAAAAAGAACATGATGGAGGCACGTATTAATTCGATCTACATTTTTTTGGAAAAAAAAAACATTGATCTAGCAGCATTATCCACGAAGAAAACAGCGGAATGCGTTTGTATGGAGAAAGGCCCAAGAGTTACCGACTAGAGTCCCCTCTTAATGCCTTGGGAATTTTTTATCCGTCAACCTTTGGGTGATACAGAGACAACTAGTGGTAGGAGCAATTTTGAGAAAGAAACGCGATTAATAGATAGCTATTTAATAAATACAAAGATACATATGAACTATATATACAGCACTATAATATACAGGATGATTTTCTTAAGGGTGCCTTCTGGGCCAAATCTGAAACTATAAGGATTATCGAAAAATACTAAAAGAAGTCTCGAGCCCGTTTTTGATGAAAACTAAAACTGCATCATTGGATTTTTGGAAAATCGTTGTTTCTAAAGTCACCAAAATCTAAGAAGTCCGATTTGACAGCTGAGTAGAGAGGGATAGAAGATTGCTTTACTACTAAGTGCGAAAGAGATTTATTTTTGTCTCTTTTATACTTACTAGTAAAGCAATGTTGTATACTACGGTCAAAACAGGCCTTTTATTTTTTGACAACTGTACCCAAGAATCAAACTTTTACGAACGAATTTTTTTTTTAACATTTTATTTTAACATTACTATAGACTTCTTATAGGTTTTCCTGTAATTTATATGTAATGATATATTATCTCAATTTTTTTCAAAATTTTAGGCTTAGTAATTTCGGAGATAAGCCCCCCCCCCCCCCCCCCCCTTATCTCCGAAACTACTGAGCCTAAAATTTTATTTGATATGTCACACAATATTGTTCGAAAAACTTTTTATTTTAATTTTTCAGTTTGGCCCCCAAAAGTGACCCCCATACTAAAAATTTAATAATTTACGTAACGCGTTTGTGTTTGGGTCAAAGCAGTCCATATGTGTACCAAATTTCAACAGAATCGGTCTAGTGGATCCGGAGAAAACTGGCTGTGACAGACTGACAGCCAGACACCCGAGTGATCCTATAAGAGTTCCGTTTTTTGTTCAGAACCCTAAAAAAACGATTTTATTGATTGACTTTTGAAGGACTGTATCTTTGATTCCCGTGAAAAACAAAATGTATATTTTAAAACAGCTTGGTCAATCATTCGGTCATTTTCAAATTATGAAGGATCGGATCGTATCTGACACAATATCTCGTACAACGGTCGCGGATAATTTTCTGGCAAAGAGGGTGAGATGAAAAAGACCCCTTAAAGTCCCGTCCAATCCCTTTGGGAACAAGAAGGGTGCGGGCGAGTAATTAAATAAATTAATGATCAAATTGGACATTTTATACAAGTAATCCAATTGTTCGCAGCTTTCTAGAGTTATTGTCTTTCATAAACAGTGGTTTTATAGGGTTCCGTACCTCAGTCGTCATAAACGGAACCCTTATAGGATCACTTTGTTGTCCGTCTGTCAAGAGCCTTTTGCTCAGGAACGTGAGGAGGAATCAAGCTGAAATTAAAATCGAGAAGTTTGCTACCCCTTGTAGCAGTGAAATTTTTTTTTTTTCAATTTAGCTGCCTCCGTGGTCGAGTGGTTTAGACGTTTGCCTTGTGACCCTGTGGTCGTGGGATCGATTCCCACGGGAAGCATACTTTGTAAAGTTGTTTCCAGTTTGGCTAGGACATTGCAAGCTTGAATCACCTGATTGTCTGATAAAAAGATGATTCCGTGCTTCGGAAGGCACGTATAAGCCGGTGGTCCCGACCGACAAATGGCGGTCGTCAAATAAACCATGTCAGAGGTCCTTGAGGCGGTTTAGAAACTCTGACACTTGGGTGTGTGGGTTCGTTAGACCTTACTGCCTACACGATAAGAAGAAGAAGTGAAAAATTAAACTTCTAAGTAAACGCAAGATGGCCGTTTATGCTTCGTTCATGCCACATGTTTTGTCGCTCGCAAGGGAATCAAAACCTATAGGGTAATTGCCGTTGACGGCAAGAAGATAGTTCTTACAGTAAAGGTATGCGAAACAGGGTGTAAAGTCCTGCAAACCTCTCATCATCATATCAGCCGAAAGACGTCCACTGCTGGACATAGGCCTCCCCCAAGCGCCGCCACAACGACCGGTCCTGTGCGTCTCGCATCCATCGGCTACCCGCGACCTTCACCAGGTCATCGGTCCACCTTGTGGGAAACCTCTATTGAAAAGTAATCCTCCAACCAGACGGGGTTAGGCCTAGCGGGCAACTACCCGATAGTTGTTTGTCGGGCGACTTTATACGTTCAAATAGAGCAGAGAATATTGAATCGGCGGAGTTGGATTTGTGTGATATTAGGACTTTAATAATCATGTGGCGGCCATAGGTGCCACTACATACATTTCTTACTACGATATCAACAGTAAAAAAAGAAATGAACCTTCCTTATCCTCTGCCCTTTTCCCAACTATATTGGGCTCGGTTTCCAGCAGGATAAAGCAAAACAGGGGCGGATCTAGGATTGTCGTTTGAGGGGGGGGGGGGGCTTGACCCTGTTGAGGGTAGGTTTTAGCAAATTAAATACTAAAAAACCGGCCAAGTGCTAGTCGGACTCACTCACGAAGGGTTCCGTACGATAAACCATAATTTTTAATATTTGTTGTTACAGCATCTACCTGTTACGGTTCTTGAGATACAGCCCACTGACAGACAGACGGACAGACGGATGAACGGACTGCAGTGGCTTAGTAATAGGGTTCCGTTGGTTACTCTTTGGGTACGGAACCCTAAAAAGCACAAATCATTTTATTTTGGTTAACGTATAACAAACTTCCTTGGATTACTTTTCGTAAATTCCTCAATAACTTCGTTAGGTTGTAGACTACCAAAGAAATCTGGGTCTTTTAAAAGGCTCGAGCCCCTTAGACTCTCTCCTAGATCCGCCAATGCAGCAGAATGTTCCACAACATAGTTAAACATACACATACCCTTTTGCAAGACTGGTTGACACTTTCCCGACAATTTCTTTTTTTTAAAGACGGGAAATCCACTCTGGGCCATCCGTGATCTTCCTAATGCCCTTTGCAGTTCAGGGCCGAGGTGACTCTTTCGAACAAATTCCGCAACTCTTTCCCGATGACTTCAACTTAAGGTCTGAAAGTCAAGAGTGAATAGGTTACTTTAGGCAAGCGAGCTCCATCATCCACCATATTGTCGCATTCCATCTGGTAAGCTTTGGTCAAACGCGCGCCTATTATAAAAAAAAACTGGCCAAGTGCGAGTCAGACTCGCGTGCAAAGGGTTCCGAACGAATTTCATTTTTTTAACGTGTTTTTTAACACTATAGACTTCTTATAGGTTTTCCTGTAATCTATAGGTAAAGATCTATTATCTCCATTTTTTTTTTCAAAATATTAGGCTCAATAGTTTCGGAGATAAGGGGGGATTGGTAATTTTTCGTCTAATTTCAAAATTATGAAAAAAATATATTTAAAAAACCTTACAGTAAGTCCTTTCATTTCATATGTCACACAATATTGTTCATAATTTTTTTTTTGGAATTTTCTAGTTTCACCCCAAAAGTGACACCCATTCTAAAAAAATATTGATTTACGTAACGCGTTTGGGTCACAAAAGTCCATATGTGTACCAAATGACAACAGAATCAGTATAGTGGATTCGGAGAAAACTGGCAAGACAGGACTAAAGACTAAAGCAAGGAGACTAACCCGTGGTAGAAAAACCCAGTATATACTCAGCGGACTGATTGCCGAAGCTGCAACGGATGCATTTAACTAGCGTTCGTACTGTAAACGTCTGTTTTAACGCGCATCTTTTACTGCACTGTTCCTATTAGTGTCGTTAAGAGCCAATGGCCACCGAAGAAATATGCCTCCGTTTTATTGAAAACCATTGGAGCAATAAGATCCAACGATTTAGGAAGTCTATTGTTTGTCAGTGAATGAATTTGATAATCTGGAGTTTCTTGCATGTTCTGTATAGAGATCTACGCGTTGGAACGTGAAAATAGCTTCATCTCTTTGACTGACCGATCTAGACAAATCAATAGTGCCTGAAAATGGTTTAAATAAATACTTTGACATTTCTGAGGGTTTTAATAATATGTTTATAAGACCATGAGTTATTTGCTTGTTGAAGCATAACACAATTTGATTCATCTAAAACAGAGTATTATTTATTAAATACAGATAAGTTTTACATAACAAATATCGCTATGAAATAATAAGGTAGGTACTAACCTAAAACAGAGAATCGACAGTTAAATGTTCATGCTTTACTATTCCTATAATAAAAACTTGAATCGTCTTTTGCACTTTTAAATTGAAGCAAATTCACAAACACAACTGAGTTTTAAAGAAGTTATAAAAACACATTTGTAATTATCTGTAACTATTCGATTGGAACAAAGAAAAAATACGTTTTTACATTCTCCCTACTGGTGGCTCTCTCTTGTGGCTGAACTGATAGGTACATACTCAAATGTCAATGTCAGTGTCAACGTCAACACAAAGCTTACATGTTTATTAAGTTGGTAGAAACGAGGTTTTATAGACTCGCCGGAAACCCAATGTGAGTGAGCTGCACCTGATCAGAACATGAGCCACACGATGGAGTGCCCCAAGTGACGAACCACCACCCGAGCTTTGGGGGATTTAATGAATGCCACCGATGCGATGCCGCAATCAACGTAGCTACCCACTGGGCCAAATTAATCTTAACATATAAAACTAACTTCTACCAGCGGCTTCGCCCGCGTGGTCCCTAGGGAGCATACTCCCGGGATAAAAAGTAGTGTATGTCCTTTCTCAGGCTCTAGACTATCTGTGTACCAAATTTCATTTAAATCGGTTTAGTAGTTTCGGCGTGAAAGCGCGACAGGTAGACAGACAGAGTTTCTTTCGCATTTATAATATTATAGTAAGGAGTAAGGATCCCTTCCGTTACTGATGAGTTACTGAGCGACTGACAGACAATGCGCAGCCGAAACTAGTGGTTGTAGATAACTGAAATTTAGTTTGTAGGTTCCTTGGGGAGTGAAGCGAAGCACTAAGATTGATTTCTCGAAATTGTTACGGGAACGGGAAAATATGGGATTTGCGTGTACAAAGTCGCGGGCAAAAGCTAGTATAATATAAGTAGTTACCCATCGACTCGAAAAAGTTGTTAAAAAGTCTAGTAAAACATAACCCTCCTTCTTTCGCAGTCGCAATCATCATCATCATCGTCTCAGCCGAAAGACGTCCACTGCTGGACATAGGCCTCCCCTAAGCGTCGCCACAACGACCGGTCCTGTGCGTCTCGCATCCATTGGCTACCCGCGACCCTCATCAGGTCATCGGTCTACCTTGTGGAAGTCCTTCCAACGTTACGTCTTCCGGTACGCGGTCGCCAGAACTTTTCGGCCCCATCGACCATCTGTTCTGTAAGCAATGTGCCCTGCCCACTGCCACTTTAGTTTGGCGATCCTTCGGGCTATGTCGGTAACCTTGGTTCTCTTGCGGATATCATCATTCCTGATTCGTTCACGCAAGGTAACTCCAAGCATTGCCCTCTCCCTGTCGGGTAAATAGCTAAACATTTTGAACATTATTAAAGCAGCAATATTACTATTCCAATCAGCGAGCTGAGGATTCGTGTCAACACTAAACTATGTTACGGCCAGCTGTCGGTTGACCGCGGTAGTGATAACATCAGGTCGGATTAGCGAGCAAGACCTCTTGGCCGTCCCAACGATACGACGACGGCAGGTAAGTGCGAGCGATCGGGAATAATCGGAAGTCCTCGGTTCGATTCGGAACGTTTCGTGGGTATACGAAACTGAGGCGAGGTGTCAATGTCATCCTAACTAATATTACAAGACCCGCTTGCGAAGAGCAACTTTAGCTTCTAGCTCGGAGTTGCGCAAACCATCGCTTCTTCTTCAGAGTTATTTACACAGTGCGAGCTGCTCACTAAACAGTAGACTGCTACTCGGATTGTACTCGTATGCCAGTAGCCCGGTTCGCCTTAGCTGTCTTCATATTGACAGCACACAAAAATACAGGTTCCGCTCAGGACTGCCTGGCTGACACTGGCGAGCTACGGCCTAACGCGTCCGAACGATGCGAGTGATATCCTATCTGGTGCCATGTCCAGACAGGCGATGGAAAACAAAACATGTTGAAGTAACTCGGTTGCGATTCCCCATCCTGCGATCCAACTCGCATATGGCAGTAAGTCGTATGAAACGTCCATACGATGCGAAAATCTGCGTAAACATGAGCGAAGCCGCGGCTAAAAGCTAGATTTATCTGGGCGTTGAGCAATCAACTTTCAATTTGGAAGTGAATGATTGACTTTCAGATGCCTGAGGCTATATACAGAGATTTTAGAGATGAACGATGGAACACGTGAGATTTTAGATTCGCGATTCAATCATACACTTTTTAAATCTCTGTGATAAATAACGATTTTTGCGGCTGGTAGTCTGTCACTTGGTCTACTAGAGCTTACGGTTTTGTTCAGTCAAACCTATAAAACGTTTTGGCTATCTAAATGTTTATATTATTGAAAAATTAGGTGTTTTTTTCATATACCTTTAAAAAAAAAAAGAACAAAAGTAAGATCTTTCAGTTGTCTCCAAGTCTATCAAATTTCGATAAGACGAAAATATTATTAAGTAAGGTTTTTACAAATATACTAAGACCCACGCAACAACTGGCCCCTTGCATTTACAACCCCAGTTGCCCCAGTGAATACGGTACCACGAAAACCGCCATCACTTTGATATTTATATGTAACCGTGTAGCGTGCAGCGTTGCACGTTGCATTGATACACGCTCCGACGATGAGGACGTATCTGAACTATTGGAGCAGTGTCTGATACGCGGAGCGTTGTTAGCGAATGTACCACAGAACTGTGTAAAACTTGTGGAATACTAGTGTTTATACATTTTTTACAAGCTTCTATTTATTTTCACCTATCACCTACCTATTTTGTTTCATAGCTTTTGTAAGGGCTCATTTTTCAATAATCAGAAAACTTTTATGTTAAGTAAATAAATGGCCGTTTGCCAGCCTCTGTGCGAAAATAATACATACTATCAAACCGCCCTTTTATTCTACAAGTTAAAGTTATCTGTTTTTCAAAAAACTGGCCCAGTGAGAGTCCGACTCGCACTGGGTCGTGACACTGATCGTGACTGGTCGTACAGACCGTGAGAGTTCGCCGTACCATGATCCGAAAAAACACGTTTCTTTAATTTAATTTTTAATAATTGTTGTTCGATATTATTATTATTATAGTAAGTTCTTTATTTTGCTTCTCTTTTTAGAGAGGATATGACCTTACACACGGGCCAGAAATTATAGCGGCAATAGAAATACATACTCCGTGAATATTTCATCTGTATATCTATTACGGTTCTTGAGATACAGCTCGCGGACAGACAGACGTACGGACGGATGGACAGCGGAGGTTTAGTAATAGTGTTCCGTTGGTTACCCTTTGTGTACGAAACTTTAAAAATATGCATTTTGCCTTTTAAAAAGCTTTAGATTGTCCTGTGCAAATTAAAGCAGCGTATGAACTTTGCATTTTATATAACTAGTCAAACCACACAACATAAAGTTTTCGTCGCTGCAAAGTCGTGAAGTGCTCTTAATTCCCAGAAGGGAATGAGAGCGCCAGAGTATTTCTATAGCGGGATGATCCTCATAGCATTGCTCAGCTTGCGTGCCGCGGTTCACTACGAAGTACCCGAGAGAATACATAGCTTCGCTCACGTGACATTGAACTATGGTGATGATAAGGTTGCGTAGGGATGTGGTGTGAGCCCTTAGATTAAGGTTGCCAGCTTTTTTAAAAAGAAAGAGATAGAGTATATTATTATTAAATATTAGAAAGCGTAAATGAAGAGTACGTTAAATTCGATGGATAATGGGAAGATACTGTGGTTAAAACAGTTGGAAAAACCCGGACCAGACTAGCATGGAGGACTGGAATGTGTGGGGGAAGCTTTTGCCAAAGGGAGCAAAAAATTTGAAAGAAAGAAAGAAAGAAAAATGTTTATTTAGAACTCGCACAAAACAGACAGATGTAAAATTAATTAAAACTAAAAGTAGACTATTACTTAATCACTAATCAATTAGTCTGTGCGAGGCCAAAAAGGTCCCTATCTCGGCATAAAATCCGACCGCTAAAAACAACTAAAAAGTTCCAAATAAGCCACTTTTCAAGCAACCAATTTTGCAACAGCAGATGCTCTGCAACAGCAGATGCTCTGCAACAGCAGATGCTCTGCAACAGCAGATGCAGTTGGTGACAGTCAATTTTTTATTTCCTACATTTTAGTGAGTTACATTATTGGAATCGTCTCCTCGGGCCCTTTATTTTGATACCCACTCGATACATTTGGAGGAAAAAAAATTTAAGACATAATATGATGCCTAAAATCGGCCATTTTAATTTTTATGTACCCAACGTCACTCTCACAATCTAGGCAAATCTAACGGCACATTTCAAGCTAAAATCCTTCAAGTCGGCCCCAGAGCGTGTCAAATAAATATAAATACATACATACACCCTCCTTCTGGCGCAGTCAGGTAAATGTAAAACTTAGAAATAGGAAAAGTAATTGTATCTAGAACAAGATAGTATTAAGAAGGCTAGAAATATATGTGTAGAGTAAAATCTTAGTAAACAGACTGAGTAACCTTCACTGTTTTACTTTAGAAAAGAAACATTTCGTAGTTTTTATAAACTAAAGGTCATGGCACATTATACCGGCTACGCAGCTGCACAGCTGCAACACGGTGTGACCTAGAATTTAGGCTGCGGTTAGCCGCAAGCGCGCTGATTACGTGTCATCACGAGATGCAAAATCGCAGTCCACGCAATGGCCGCGTGATGCAAACTTGCTGTCACCGCGAACACAATTGTTACCAATATATCATTTGTAATTGAACACGCCTAGGACGTTTTCATAATGTAATAAGGCGATTCGGAGTCGGCGAAAAGTAAGCACGCGGTCGGCGCGCTGTAAGCACGCGGGCTGCGGGTTGCGTTGTATGGTAGCGGCAAGCACGCTGACTGCCCGCCGCCGTTGGCTTTACATATTAACATTATGAAATATATTGTATGACACACGATTAAATGCTCTAAGAATTACAAGTAAATTGCTGGGTTGGAGCGGTGACGTTGCGGTGCCGGTATAGTATGCCACGACCTTAACTGTACGACTACGATTTCAATGGAGACGGTTATCTTTTACCATGTTTTTATTTTACCGCCACTCTGCACTAATGACAGAAAAGACAAAAACGTCGTCCCTTTCCGTGAAACGGCAGGATTTTATTCATTTCCATTAAAAGTGTAGAGTTAAAATGAATGGAGTATTTTAGTGTTTTGTATTGTGTTAAAACATTATTATAAAGTACTATAACGCAATTTGGGGAATTATAGGTGACTCTTCAAAGAAACTCCAAATATGCAGATATTTAGTAACTTGTATTGCCTCGATGACGTGCAAACATGGAAGCAGAAAATGACAGATAGTACAAATATCCTTACATCTTCTAATGGAACCTAATTAGTACGAAAAGTTGATTTGCCGACGCTAAACGAGCAGGCGTTGGTTCGAACAACGCAAAATAGAGTACAATACTATAAATGGATCTGAGGTTGTAAACATAATAAAAATGACGTGATAGAATTTAATAAAAGAGCGAGAGCGAACGCACCTTAAGGCTGCTCTCTCGAGAAATGCTTAAAAACAACGTACAGATGAAGTAACTTTTAGCCGGCATTTACTGAGAAATTAGATGTAAAAAAATAGGTAGTAATCTACATGATATGATACGTAATTTGGTTTAGCCAGAATTTATATATCGGTATCACATAATAAGAAAAAAATCACCCCCAAATCGTTGAGATGAAACCATTTTACTCCTTCATTTTTTAATAAGTGTCTAAAAAAAAAAATCTATTGCTTTGCAATACAAGCGAAAATAGGGTTTTGTTACTTTTTTTAAATATGTGTTATTATTTTATAATAAACTAGCTTTTGCCCGCGACTTCGTACTCGCATATCCCGTTTTTTTCCCGTTCCCGTAGGAATTTCCCATTCCCGTATAGCTTGTAGCCTTCCTCGATAAATGGGCTATCCAACACTGACAGATTTTTTCATATCGGACCAGTAGTTCCTGAGATTAGCGAGTTCAAGCAAACAAACAAACAAACAAACAAACTCTTCAGCTTTATGTACTAGTATAGATATAGATTAAAAATGCGGGTAGCGGAGTGGCGCATAGAGGAGTAGTTAGCTCCGTTTATATGCACAAGGTCATTGGCATGTATACAAGCCTTATAACTAAAAACTACGCTTTTAAAATGCCTTTTGGTGATTTCAGGCTCTGCTGCAAATGCTTGTTCTCATGTTAAAAAAAGAAAAGAACATTGATTGCAACGCTGGCTCCTTTCCTACTCGTCACATTCCCGAAAAGTCAAAAATAGATAAAACAAATGAACACAAGTGGCATTTCCTCATGATTTTGAACTTCGTTTACCCGATTTGTCAACTTTTGAGAATGCCTATATTCATTCCCGTTTGGTCAACCTTTTGTTTGGAAAGTTCAATCAGTAGTTAAAATAAATACCATTGTTGCTACCTTAATGCATGCCTGAAAAGAAAAAGCCAAGGGCTCGAACCACAAGACGTGCAAGCCCCCGGCTAAGGGTTGTCAACTATTTCAAGAAGAAATAGACTGTATCTGACTTCAGAAAGGGTAAATGAAGGGTTCAATCATAGGTAAAGCTTTTGTCGCTCAGATGCATTTATAGCGACTTGAATTTGAACCGTTTCAAATTCCAAGAAATGGCCTTCTCAGCACCGCGCTTTTACAATATCTTTTCGTGCCCGTTCCCACTCAGACAGACCGTCTGTTTTTCCGGCCGGTCTAAAGAGACGGATATAAATGCCACTGGCAGTTCAATTCTGCGATGAGCCGTCTAAACGCCTGGATCGGATGTAGCGTGAACGAATCTGCCGATCTTCGGCCGCCATCTTCAGTTCAAACAGACGGTAAGTCTGAGTGAGAACGGGCTGACCGTGATTTCGGAATCTGATTATTGTCACTGTTGATTTTATTTGGCGTGTGCGTGTATGATGCACGGTCGTCAATGTTCATTTCTTTCTTTGTCGAAATATTCTAAATGCGTATTCATATCATAAAAAAGCCACCGGTATATAGTGGACATCCCCACCCACACGATCAAAACGTTTTGGGAAGACTTTGTGCGTACAGCTAAGGAGTGGAATAGGGAATATGCATGCGATTTTTTTATTTGCAAAATGAAATACTTATTAACTCTAATAAACGATTATGAAATTATTTATTAAATACCTTCATCAGCGATGAAGTTATAAAGCTTCAAAGTTTACAATTAGAAAGAGAAGTCCGATTTGAATTGTGACGTCAAAGTTCTTGGCGCCTATACAGCTGCCATAGAAAACAGCGTTTTCGCGAGAGGGACAGATATATTTGTTTAAAATAATTATATCTCGTTTGTTTTTCGAGCAATTTTGATTCTATTTTCACTGTTAGTATTATATTTGTGTATATTTTTAGATAAACTGTATAGACAATAAATATTTTTTTCGTGCATATTACCTATTCTCTGCCAGAGTCTGTGTTTCCTGATAGCTACAACCTGGGAGTCTTTAAGGGGATACCTTTAGAATAAGGCCGTTTTTCGTTTTAACGTATCTTGTTAGGTACCTCGAACAGGGATGTGAGATTACGGTATATGCTTTTTGACTTTATGATCTAGTATCCAACTGAAGGAATACACGATACGAAGAAATTTTCTCGATAGAAAAAAATCACAAAGTTCGAAATATCTTTTTACTTTTTTTAGCTACAAGACGCAACGCTTTAGATTGATCCTATGAAAATAACTTTAAAGCATATAAAATAACTTTATCGAGGTTTCAACTGAACAGATTTTGATATAATAATACTTTTATGTTATCAAATCCGAAAATTGATTTTGGCACTTACGTTTTTTTATTCCGAGCTACACTCTTATTATCTTCATCTCATCTTTTGCCTTGCAAAAGTATTTGCATCTCTCTCATTTGTTCAGTTCTTCAGATGCTCCGTGGAGCTCTTGCAAGCAGGACCTGTATCACTTTTCTGCAAATCGGAGCTGTCAGATCTTCGTAATTTCAATATATTTTTTTACAGTAAATGCTAATGGTTTAGCCGTTTATAGATAAATTTAATGTTAAAAAATGTCTGCACCATGTGAATGTGTATTTTTATGACCTTGAACAATATAAAACGCAATATTTTTCTATCCACACTAATTTTTAAATTATGTATAAAATTGGTATGAAATAATAGAGCAAAACTAAATAAAGTACAACGTCGTTGGGACTTCCTACCTGAAGGCGACAATGGACTCGTTTACCAGGAAATTAATAGCAACGGCTTGAAGAAAATAACGTCTCCAAGTCATCACCTTTACTTGTACATACGTACTGTATCCTCCAATGTTCTCATCTCACAAAGCAATATTGGGTAAACATTATGTTTTCTATATTGGAGTGTTTGTTTATTCAGCGTTATTCTTACATTTTAACTCAAGACACATGCTAAAATAAATGTTTTCATTTTAGGATTGAAATACGTCAAACATCAATGTGTCAAGAATGTGTTAAATGTCAAAGGCAACAAGCCTAGGGAAAATTATGGAGTCGCGTTTGAACTGTGAAAAATGTGTTAAGTAAATACTAGCTTTTTACCCCGACTTTTCTGCGTGGGTTTTAGAAGTACCTTTTTTTTAACCAGAAATAAATGAAAAATATTTAATCCTACTAATGTTATAAATCTAAATCAATATGATGTTGTAATAGTTGTTAGGCCAATTTTAATTTATCATAATTCTGGGCTCTTGATATTTTATGACTCTTTATCCCTCATCATTTCAGCCTTACTTCTTCTCGTACCACAGACATATTTTTGTAAAAATAAAATAGTAGCAAGTTCAATTTAATTGACAATGACTTAATTTCAAAGCCTTAAGTTAGTTATGACGCATTTTCAAAATCTCATTAGATATATCGCCAATAAAACAGAATGTAAATCAAGCCTTCTCATAAAGTCGGCGAAAAAATTATAGATTATTTTTTTAATTTTTACCGTCCAAATTTGTTTAAAACGCTTACTTTCCTTCGCTTTTACGACAATAAACATTACAAACATCAGAATAAGGTTAACATTTTTCCGCCATTCCAACCTATCAAAAGTCTTGGTAGGTATAGTTTACGAAGACAAAAACAGTACAATACAATATCAGCGTTTTACCTGAAATAAAACCAACCAATTTAAGAATATCTGTTCTAGGTAAACAACATTTTTATTTAGCAATGTTAATCAATTGGATTGAACAATTGTGTGACGTTTTGTGAATCAGTACTTCTCATTATTTCTCGTCTATAAAACTGCTGGAATGTATTAGCTGAACGACAATTTCCACGTGCCAAGATTTCGTCGAGAGGATAATTTTGAAACCAGCTTTTGGAGACTACAGCAGACCGGGTGCTACCTGGTGTGGCTGCAATGCCAGCTTCCCCAAACAGGGTCTTTACCCATCCTGCAATGGCTGTACGTGAAGCAGGTTTAGCCACACCTCTAATCGTAATAGTTTTTTCTGTCCAGTATATAGGGTTAAGCTTAGAGCTATCGGAATTTAAAAGCAATTTCCAGCCGGATTGCCTATAATTACTGCTGTCAGTTTTGGAGCCAAACCGAGGCCAAAAGATTATACTGCTATCAGATCTTATGCAATGATTAGGATCAATATTAAGTAGAGTTAGATCATGTATTCGCCTACAAGAGCAAAGCAACAACAAAATTCCAGTATGACGTGATGTTTGAAATAGATTATTTGAATCAATTGTGTAATTATTCAAAAATGAAATTAATTTATCAATATCCCACTACTAACTAACTACTACTACTACTAACTGGAGGCTTTGTGACCTTTGGATTTTTAAGGGCAATAGATTTTAAAACATGTCTTACTAGAACGTGTGAACTTAACTGACTTGAAGTTTCAGCGTTACATAGTGTAGAAATTACCGATTTATGTAAAAGTAATGAATTATACGACAACTTATCAATTACATATAATTCACATAAAAACTGCGCTAATTGTGAACCAGTGGGATTCATTAAGTCAAGGTTTTTATTACGGCACCACGACGTCCAGCGCTTCCAGGCTACCTCGTAGGTATTTAATGTAGATTTTGGCAAAGAATTCTTAAGCAGTGATAGTTGTTGAGCGTTCAATGTCTTTATCGCGTCGGACCACCCCCACACTTCCAAACATCGAGGACAATGTTCTCGACCTGCGGTGGTGGGAGTTCCGTCGACGTGTCTATTACGTATCTCTGTAGGTTTCTCAGAGTTAAAGGAGCTGCGAGCGCTCGGGCTTTGAGATTGGCACGCCAGAATACCCTCTCCCATCGAGATACTACTAATAGGAATATTTCTATCGACTGTTTTAAGTGAGACAGGACTTTGGGGACTAGGAAAGGTGGTGGGAATATCCATGCGAGCTCGTAATTCCCTGGGGCACTGAAGGCATCGTGGAACAGAGCTTGAGGATCTCTCAGATGTAGGGACACGTAATTGTACACTATGTGAGCATTCGCCGAGGCAAATAGATCCACTATTGGGGTTCCCCATTTTGCAAACACTGTTTCAACACAAGTCGGTAGTAAGTGCCATTCTGGAGGTTGGCGAAGGCGCGATAAATGGTCCGCATGATTGTTGTATTTGCCCGGAATGAAGTGTATGTTGAAGTGTATCTGATGTTGGTCTAACAAATTCAGAATTCGATAGGTTATTTCCAACAGGGATAATGTCCTTGTACGTCCTTCCTTTCGTAAGTAGGTGACCGCAGTTCTGTTGTCGCTTTGAATGAGGAGCGAACTTTGATGAAGCCATTGAACTTGGTTCTGAAGAGCATATAAAATTGCTAGCATTTCTTTTTCATTGCAATGCAGCGATTTCTCTTCTTGCGACGAAGTTCCTGCCAGAGTTAAATTGTTCGCTTGATCCGACGCATCTGTTGTTAGAAAATTTATTAGAGGAGGGTACTGAAGGGGTGTTGACCTTTGACAATTTTGGGCCCACTAGTTTAGTTCCTCTAAGACACCTTGTGGTAGTGGGTCGGTCTTTGATGGCAGGACTGGCAGCGAATTTACGAACATTAGTAACTGTCGATGATTGAGCCGACCCCGAGGGACAACAAAACTGGCAAAATTTATAAGTCCCATTATTTTATGCAACTCCTTCAAAGTTAACCGCTCTTGTTTGCCTGATTTATCCTGATAGCCTGATTTATCTTTGTGATGATGTCCTGAATCTTTTGTTTTGGTATGATTTTTTTTATTTTCCCATGGTTTCTATAGTATCCCTAAATAAATTATCTTTTGAGGAGAAACAACAGATTTTTCGAAATTTCTTTTCCACCCCAGTTTTTGTAACATTTGTACAGTTATTTTGACATGCTCGCGAAGCGTGTGAACAAAAATGGCGTGCCACTTTTTTACGAAAACTAAAAACTACCCGCAAACCCCAGGTGGTGCCACTGAGCCGGAAGTATAGAGGGGATAAAAGTACGAAAACTGGTAAGAAATCGATGGGAAACGGAAATGCCACCTCATATGAAAGTTTCCAGTGACGGTTAAGTAGTTTAATACAAGTATTTTTCCATGATTTGGTATAAGTCTTGAAGATGTTCCGTGGATGAAACAACAATCAGGATGAAACTATTTACTACTTATAGCAATATGGGCCTGAGGATGGAACCAGGGTTATCCAGTGACATAGGCCTACCCCAAAAGGGGGGGGGGGGGTTGCCATAATCGCCACGCTTGGCAGGCGGGTTGGCGATCGCAGTATATGAACGTTTCGAAATGTTTTACAGAGAACGCTGCTGCCCATTCTCTGGCGAGTCCCTTAGTCGCCTCTTACGACACCCATGGGAAGTGATGGGATGGTATTATTACCATACGGCACCGGCCGACACCATACGGCATTTAGGGTCTAATACTGATTAACTATGTCCAGCAGTGGACGTCTTTCGGCTGATATGATGATGACTGGTTAACTAGGTATTGAACTCAACTAATATGATAAAGAGTTAAAAATATATGTTTATTTTATTTGTGATGAGTTTGCTCTTGACTCTAGTCTAGGTCAGAGATGACCGAGACAAAGTCTACGATGGAGCGAGCTTACCCAGAAGGACACTGTTCACTCTAACTTTGAAGAGATTAGGATTGTAAGCGTTTGGAAACACGGACGCAGGCAGAGAGTTCCACTCCTTTGCTGTGCGCATTATAAAAGACGTTTGGAAACGCTTAGTGCGAGTTGGTGGAACAGCAACAAGGTAGGGATGGTAAGATGCAGTGCGTCTGGATGTCCGATGGTAGAAGGGGGCCGGTGGGATGAGGTCGTGGAGTTCTTGGGCACACTCACCGAAGTACAATCTGTAGAAGACCGACAAGCAGGCAACCTTACGGCGATGAGCCAAGCTATGCAGCTTGGCATCCACCAGTTTTACGTCACCGATGAGCCTCTTAGCTCTGCGTTCCACCGAGTCAAGCGCGGCAAGCTGATACTTAGCTGAGCCATCCCAAAGGTGGCTACAATACTCCATGCAGGATCGGACTTGCGCTTTATATAGGGTTAAAAGCTGTCCAGACCTGAAGTATCGCTTCACCCTATTTAGGATGCCCAGCTTTTTGGCAGCGGTTTGGGCTTTGTACTCGATGGTGGCGCCGAAGTTGAGACTGGATGTCAACTCCATGCCTAGGAGCTCGATGTTTACAGGACGTTCGATTTATTTTTCACTGATACAAAACAATCTCCGGAAAATGCACGGTTTCTGTGGAAAAGGCTATGTGGGTAAAGCCACGCGAAAAAAAACAAACTGACTACTTATCTTTTCATTCGTTTTCATAACTTGTGTACATATTTCAATTACGATTAAAATATAACTTTTATACAATTGGTCTACTACATACCTTCCGTATGCTTAAAAGTCTCTAGTACTATCTCTATCGCACAATTATGGCCATGTTCTTAAATAGTCAACTGAATTAGTAGTTTTCACTATAATTTGGGGCCATACAAAACACGATATAATTTACCAACGATTCTAAAAAATGAGTATTAAAACAAATCAATATGTTTCGTCGCTCGATATTTTATTAAACTGTATTTTATCTACGTCCAAAATCACTGTTTATAAGAGTGCTGATTTGTGTTAATATTTTGACAGAAGAAGTTTATGAAGTTTGCGTGCGGGCAACACTGAATCAGTTGGCGGTTTGAATTAATTTCATGTTGTGGCGCTAGGTTCGATATTTTGGACTTTGCACATGGAAGCATGCGGGGACTGCGCGGTGCCAGGAGATGAAATCGGTGCTTTCGAGCTATCATTTATTTCAAAGATACGGCCTTAAGTCAAGAGTGAATAGGTTACTTCTAGGCAAGCGTGCTCCATCATCGACCACATCATCGCTAACTATAAGGTGAGATAGTGGTTACTCGCGTGTCTATAAATAGTAAAAAAAAAGAAAATTATGCATAACCGCAAAGAAAAGCGAACTTTAAAGGAAAGAAAAACGGCCACACTAAGTCAGTTTACTAACATAAAGAGCGAGTTCTTTACTTCTTTATTATTCGTACTCCGTCCGTATTATAACGCCTAAGTTAGCCTGAGGTTTAGCTAACTTTAATAAGTTTAAGGTTTAACTTATGAGTAGGGAAGAAGGAAAACTTTGTCAATGTTGGAAACTACTCCAATACTTCTTAAATCTTGGCGGTTAAGTGTAGTTTATAATGGTGGTGGAGGATCCATACGGGTCCACTCGTGGGTGAGTTAGGTGAAACTCCAGTGTATTTGGTGTTGTGTGTTGGTGTATATGGGGAAGTTTTGTTCTGATTCGGAAAATAAATGAGCACGAATATTGGTAACGGTGCTTAAGCGGCTATTTGGAACGGTTGTGACTGCAGCTGGTAAACTTGACTTATTAAACAATCAATATATCATGAGCAAAAGGTAATATATAAGAGGCAACCTTACAGTCGCACCAATCACCGAGAAACTCACCGACAACCGCCTCAGATGGTATGGACATGTCAAAAGAAGAAGTGAGGACCATGTGGTACAGATTGCACTAGATCTGCCTGAACCTGGCAATTTTTTTGTCGAGCAATTTGGATTATATTTTCATAAAAAAAAATATCTAATTTTGAACGAAAAATTAACAGTAAGTCTCTGTTTTACGGAATTATTTATGGTGTATTACTGTATGAAAGTACAGTACACAAATAAGTACCATAAACGTCTTTATTAATGATTTAGTTATTATATCTTCAATGTAACAAAGCATAGCATGAAAAGATGCCTAAAGTAATATTTTATGAAACATCCTTTGCAGAGACAAGGTTTTTACAAATTTACGTAAATAAATTGAAATATTTGTTTAAAGCACTCCCAAGAAAAAGAATCAATATTTTTTTTTTCATTTGTGGTTATATATAAACCATAATCACACATCAAAAAACTCGAGTCAAACGCTCAAATCCAAGAAAAAATGTAATAGCCCCCTTAAGTAATTTATTCTGCAAATATGGGTCAGCCATAATTATCAGCATCAACATTATATAAAATGCTTTCGTTACTGGACAATTAGTTTCAGCTGTGCGTTGTCTGTCAGTCAGTCAGTAACGAACTTACCAAACTATGGTCAAAGATCTATAAATAAGAAATGACAGCCAGGACCAACGGCTTAAGAGGAAATGCTGGCAGCGAGACTTTGTATGTAAAAAGTCATAATTCAAGGTTTGGCTCTCGACTGTTTTCTCCTCCAATATTGGACCGATATAAGAAATATTTCAGCTAAATCCGGCTTGACTGGAAGCCGACCCCAATGTAGTTGGGAAAAGGCTAGGCAGATGATGATAAGAGATATTTCACTAAAGGAATATGTTATGTTTTCCTTTTTTGATTAATTGTTGCCAAATTTGTACTCTAGGACTGATGACAGCGAATTATCGGACAATATTGAGCAGTCTATGAGGTTCTAGTGCTTATACAGTTAATAAATCATCAAAAAGGAAAACATAGAGACACAGTATATATCCTTCTTATTCAGTTTGTGAAATATCTCTTAAATCGGTTCAATATTGGAGGAGAAAACAGTCGAGAGCCAAACCGTGAATTATGACTTTTTTCATACAAAGTCTCGTCGCCAGCATTTCCTCTTAACGTACTTTACGGGAGGAGTCTCGGTAAGTAATGCACGAACACCCATCCAATTATCGACCTCGGCAAGCGTTGCTTAACCTTGAAGTTCAACCCGTGCAGCTGGTATTATTTAGCCCGCTTTCGCATAGAATCATAATAATAAAACGTGTCGCGCGTTCCTTCGTATCTTCAGACCTGTCCGTTACATACCCACCCGCGTGTGTTGTACTCCTGAAAGTAATCCCCAAGTAAGTGGAAAATCTTTCAGCGGAAAATGGTATACCAGAATTAAGTTCATACCTTTTTCTATCAAGGAAATGTCGGGAGAGTGACACAGTTACAGTTCTTAAGTGATGAAGATAACAGAGTCGATTTAGTTAGATTTAATTTTTGTGTTTTTCACAGGTGAATATTGAAAGAGATTTAAGTACATTGAAACGACTATCTACTCCTGATCCACATACAACGTGTAACAAAAAAAAAACAATAAATAAAAAAAAACTATGAAACTTTTTAGTAGACAAAGCCAAAGTGTTATAGCGTGACATAATTTTTAATGGAGGAAGGAATCTCTTGATTACTTGATTTATTGACTAGAAATTAGAAAAATATGACATTTAGTTTTTTATTTAATTTAATTATATTTTAATGAAATTTTAATCGTATTACTTAAATTTTATATTGACATTGTTATCTTTATTATTATGTAGTTAGAATCATTAATGTATTTTGTACTTTTGCATGCCTTCTGGTAAAATATGGCTGTTGCTAATAATTATATTTTTATGTCACCGCGTTTTGTACCCATATTTGCAAAATAAATATCTTATCTTAACAGAATAAACGCAAAACCTATTAAGGGGACATTGTACTCATCATTATGAACAACCTTCACTATGGAACCAACACTGAAATTGCGAATCAACTCAACTCCCCTTTACATTTATAAGCGCATAACTCGACCAAATGTAGGTATGACCTACTGAACAGATGTTTCGGGGTTGATCCCATAGTAAAAATTGTTCAAACGGATGAATACAATGACCCCTTAAGAGGTATTGTGGTCATTCTCTTACACGTTGTATATAAATCATAATTAGGTATATTATATTAGTAGATGCCATTTTTTTCAGCCAAAACCCCTTTTTTTATTTAAAGATGGGAAATCATTAAATGTCTCTTCCCACTATGGGTGAAGAGGGAGGGAGTGCCCGACTCTTAACCTCTGAAGGACCGTTGTTTTGTTCACTAACTGGGAAAATAAAAAAAAATATTTAAAAATACAAGTAATGTTTACACCGCGCGAGTCGGTTGGCCCCAACAGGGCCTTACGGATTCTGACGGTTGGGGCTATTTGACCCCAATCGGTCCTTACGGGTCCTGACAGGTTAATAACTAAAACCCAACCGTGTTCCTTCAAATGCCCTTTGCATTTCTGGGCCGCGGTTACTCGTTCGAACATTCCCGCAACCCTGGCTTGCTGAACTGTCTTAGGGGGTTTGTGCACTACAAGGAATTTTATTGTCCGGCAGTCCGATTTTTACAGTTCGATATGACCCGCCATAAATGTACATACTAGTGTGTGTACTATAGGTAATTTTACCGTCTGACATTTTGCTTTTCCCCGTTCCAGACCGTTTTTTTTTCCTTCCAAGAAACTCATCGTACCTAGCGGAATATGGAATATGCATGAAAAAAATATTTATTATCTATACGGTTTATCTAAAAATATAATACTAACACTGAAAATAGAATCAAAATCACTCGAAAAACAAATGAGATAAAATAATTTTAAACAAATATAGGTATCTGTCCTTCTCGTGATATCTAACGCTGTATTCTATGGCAGCTGTATAGGCGTTCTGGACTTTGACGTTATAGTTCATATCGGACTTCTCTTTCTAATTGTAATCTTTGAATTTTTATTACTTCATCGCTGACAACCTTCAGGTATGTAAAAAATAATTTCATGAATGTTTACTAGAGCTGATTAGTATTTAATTTGGCAAATAAAAAAATTGCGTGCAAATTCTCTATTGTGCGTGGCGTGTAGTTTCAAAGAGAGCTACCCTAAACTACGCCGCACCGATCCGAGTAAAGACGGACAAGTGCACAAGCCAATCATCCGGTTTTTTCATGCCACATCGGACCGTAAAAAATCGGAATGCCGGACAGTAAAATTCCTTGTAGTGCACAAACGCCCTTAATGTGAACGTTCACGGGCAAAAAGTGAAAACTAACTTAAAGAATAAAACACATTTACTGTAACGCCTGAAATCGTCATACGGTAAGTGCTTGCAGCTACGGCACGTCCAAAAAAATAATTAAAATCTTAATTTATTGTATTGTTCCAATATTTAATTGTATACACCGTGTAACAGAACAGACGCAATACCTCTTAAGGAGTCATTGTACTGCAGTGTTGGTCCCATAACGAAAGTTGTTCATAATGATGAGCTCAATGACCCCTTAAGAGGTATTGCGTTTATCCTGTAACAGGTTGTATATTGTTAGTTTTTAGATGCTATATAAAAGTTTTAAGTGCAACAAAAATCTTAATTGGTATAAATATATTAATGAGATTTTGAAAAGGTTTTATTTCCATCTTGACTTCAGGAATTTCAAATCAATTTTATCTGAAAATATTTAAAAAATCATCCCCGATTCATCAATACTTCTTTTATGTAAGTAAGGCAACAAAACTTACTCAACCACAAAAAAAAAACTAAAAAACTAATTTGTTGTTGCAAGAATCGAACCCGCGATCGGCAGTAATCGCGAGTCAATCTCTCACTTACGTTGTTACTTTGAATGGAGCAAGTCGGCGGAGCCAGTAGGAGGCAACTTTGAAACACCCCGTTTACTGAACTACATAGATTAGAATTTACCCTTCAGTTGACCTGCTACTGGCGCGTAATGGACACGCGCGGAATTTTTATAAAATTCATATTATTTATCACGTTCAATTTTTTTTATGCTAATTTATTTATTAAATCATTTAGTTAATTACTCTTAAAAACGATAGGTTTAGCTTTTTAAATAATTAGTTGGTTCTATTATATTTAAAAAAAAACACACAATATGATCTAACCAACGCTGAAACACCGAACGAAAAAAAAAACCGCAAAAAAAAATCCGCGCGCGAAACTTGCGTGTACCATTTAAAACAACCGAGCCCAGATAAGACCGGCCAGTCTAAGTTGAACCGTCATTTTTGTCTAAACACCCCCTTAACCTCTCGGTTGTGTGGCGAGCGGGGCGCTGGGTAGTTCTCAAAGAATTGGCGGCTTACGCACGTGTACAGTTAACCTGCGCACAAGTTGCAGAATCAATCAACGTGGTTATTTTGCTGGGCAATCGCTGGGAAACGTACCGCGCATGCGTTCTCCAGTAGTGATGTTAGACTCGATGTTTTTGTGCGTGAAACTTCGTCTATCGAATTTTCGGGCGTCTTGAAGATTGGGCGGACCGCTGTTGCGACGCGCGTTTTGTCGTTTTTTATTTTTTTATTTTAATAAAATATTTTTTTTATATTTTGTATTTTATTTAACCAATTTACACTCTTACATTTATAATAATGACACGTAAGTTACTCACGAACGCAAGTAAATAAATTTGTTGATTCAACAGAACCAGACGGCATGACTGTCGCAAACAAAGTAAATAACGATGAATAACATTAATTATTGTCCTGATAACAATAAAATTAGACGCAAATATACTTATCGATAGTTCATGCGGTCAAGTTAGTCGATAGTCGCCTCACTCGCACCGTGAGAATCCCGCCGAAAGCAGCCAGTGGGAGCACTTGACAGTATCCGCTCGCAACCGGTGTGCGACAGACGTCCTCATGCCACAGGCGACGAATATCCCTCGCGATCAAGGTACGTCACTAAAAACTTATTTTAAAAAACATTTTTTTTTTAATTGACGTCGATCCTCTTTGAATAAACCCAACCTTATGCCTAGTCAATATTTCCCAGTTTTTTAATTATATTCGTAATTCAAGCGAACGTCTTAGGACGAAGACAAGTGACAGCCAAATTGTTTACAATCGAGGAATTTTTCGGGTGTTCTAAGCGGATTTTTCGCATACCTCGGGTGTTGTTTGTGCGTCGGTTAAATATTTTATAAGTGCGAGTGCAATTAAAAGTTTTTGCAAACTTTTTACGCGGGTTTTTTTCACGTTTCGCGTTCGTAATTGTTGCTTGTTTGTGACAAAATTGCGGGTTACTGTGTGATATTGTGATTTCGTCCAAGATCTAGGTTTTAGACTAATTTAATTTTAATTTTATTGTAAGAGAATTTAATACGTAAATAATTAAGTGTCGCTTTACAGAGATTTACTTTCTTTTAGGATTTTTCAGATAACGTTTTTATTCTCATTAGGATTAATTAATTACGCTCTTGACATTTCTCTGTTTGTCCACATAACAATGTTTTACTTTACGAACTATGGAGCGTAATAATTTATCATCATTAGCATTCTTGTAAATAATTTTTGATGGTAGAAAAAGTTCTGATAGTAATCATGACATACAACATTTAAAAAGTGTTCCGCAAAATTCAAACGTGATTTTGAGAACATTCAATAATACGGTGGAATTTTCGTTGATTTTCAATTTTAAAAATACTACCTAACCTAACGTTCAATAAATCGCTGTAAAATCTTAATGAACAGTAACACAAAAATTAAACTTTGCACCATGACAACTTAGAAATGAATGAATATAATGAAGGTAGAACGAGTAAAATATTTTAATTAAGTCTCCATCTTCGACCACATCATCGTTTACCATCAGGTGAGATAGTGGTCAATCGTGTGCCTGTCAATATTAATAAAAAAAAGTCTATATGATGCCGAAAACTTTCGAAGCCAGCCTAGTATGTCTGTCAATAACCATTTTTGCCAAAACGATTCAATCTTCCCCGATGGTGGTCAAAAATAGAATGTGCCAATGTTAAATGATAAATAATATTTATTTTTCAAATAGGTTACAAGTAACTCTTTTGCACGTCAATATTTTTTGTTATATTTATCTAGATGAGGCCGGTGTTTCCTAGCTGACCACCCTGAGAAGAAACACCGAAACAAACTGAGAGATTATAGTCTCTTTTGAAATCCATACAATCGCCAATAACATATGAAAACCATGTAGGTTAACGTCTGAAGTGGCCTTTGTTGCAAATTATTCCCCTTATTTCCTCCAAGTACTTATCTTTCAGGGTAGCCGATGGATGCCAGACGCACAGGACCGGTTGTTGTGGCGACTTGGGGGAGGCCTATATCCAGCAGTGGATGTCTTTCGGCTGATAATGATGATGACGATGAGTTATCCTTCGTCTTACTTCACTCACTATTATTCCTGTATTCACTTCCCTACTATTTAAAAATGAACGTAACACTGTCTGTTTACCTCTTACCTCTTCACTTCTTAACAGCTTAAGGGATTTGAATAAAACTACGCTCACGTATAAACCATGAAATATGACATCTTATCCCGGGAGCAATTTCCCTTGGAATATTTTTTCTACTACCTCGCGGGCGATTATATCTTATTAGCTTATATCATTTCCTACTCCATTTTATCTTCTTCAACGTTTAAATACGAAGTTCTATTAATAAAATTTAAAATGGAAATATAGTATCGGCATTCATTAGTCGCCAAGCCATAAATACGAGCTCATTAATTCCAATAAAGCAATTTTACCAATAATGAAAATTCATATCTCTGTATAAAACAAGAGTCATGTAGGTACCACTGCGTCGTTTTAAATTAGAATTAATGTCCGCATTTAACCTGAAACGAAATAAATATAGGTCTCCGTGGTTTACACAGAAACATTACCTAAGTTCAGGGGGGAACACGCATACGTAATATTACGGCTGTTATCCAAGAGGAGGTAGGCAGAACACTTCTTTTTGGACCTCCATTTTGCCAGTAGTGTGAGGGTGCCTGTCCACTACAGCGGAGCGGAGAAACGGAAAAATATTAACCAATCATGTCAGTCAAAATGTCAGTGACTCACGTGGTGCGGAGATTTTACGCAACTCCATTGGTAAATGTTAACCGTTTCTCCGCTCCGCTGTAATGGACAGCCCCCCTTACAGTCGTGCTATTCTCTAAGAATCTTACAGTGATAAAACAGCCGATACGACTGGTCGTAGAAAGCTGAAATTGGCAAGTAGGTTCTTGGGGGTAGGAGTGTACCTACTAGGAGAAGATAGAAAGTCGCGGGCAAGCTAGTATATGGATATTTTTTTTTCGTTACTGCTGAGTGACTGACTGAAACTACTGGTCGTAGAAAGCTGATGATTGGCATGCTAGTTGCTTGGGGGATGTAGGGGAGCACTAAGAGAGGATTTCCCGAAATTTCTGTGGGAACGGGAAAAACGGGATATGCGTGTAAGACGTATCAGGCACAAGCTATAGTCTATACTAATATATAATAATAATCATTTATTTCGGACATAAATAAAAATCCTACATACTAATGAATGCCGATACTGTATTTCCATTTTAAATTTTATTAATCAAATAAGTTTAATTCATAAACTTTCCCTTTGCACCGGGCCAGCAGGCATGCCTACGGGACCAGTGCGCCAGGAAAGGGCAGTCCGGTCTTTCAGCAATAACGCTTAGGATGCTGTATCTATACTAATATATAAAGCTGAAGAGTTTGTTTGTTTGTTTGTTTGTTTGTTTGCTTGAACGCGCTAATCTCAGGAACTACTGGTCCGATTTGAAAAATTCTTTCAGTGTTAGATAGCCCATTTATCGAGAAAGGCTATAGGCTATATATCATCACGCTACGACCAATAGGAGCGGAGCAGTAATGAAAATTGTGACGCAGACGAAGTTGCGCGGGTCAGCTAGTGCTGATATAAAGCTGAAGAGTTTGTTTGCTTGAACGCGCTAATCTCAGGAACTACTGGTCTGATTTGAAAAATTCTTTCAGTGTTAGATAGCCCATTTATCGAGGAAGGCTATAAGCTATATCATCACGCTAAGACCAATCGGAGCGGAGCAGACGAAATTGCGCGGGTCAACTAGTTATATATATTTTGGTCTTTTGACAATCTTTATCACTGATAGAATTTTCACTGTCTTGGTCCTCTTATTGATTTTTTCTGAACTGGTGTCGAATCTAGAACCTTACACTCGTACAGTCATTATCTAAGCACACTTTAACTGAACTAGACTCTTGATCCGTAGTTAACTTAACCAATGGTTAAAATTGTAATAATATTTTCGTTAAATTGCGTTGTTAAATTAATAGTTAGTAATTCTATAGTTAGTAATTCTTATAGTTTTAACTAATAGTTATTTATTTGACTATTTGTAAATATAAATTTTGATTGAAAAACATACATTAACGAAATTTAGGAGCCCACAATTTTATCGACTGGTCGGCTACGTTTAAAAAAACTCGCCTGTAGTGAAAATTACTACCAAGAATTGCTATTTTTAACTGATTTTCAAAAAAGGAGGAGGTTCATAATACCTTCCCATCACTTCCCGTGAGTGTCGTAAGAGGCGACTAAGGGACTCGCCAAAGAATGGGCAGCAGCGTTCTCTGTAAAACGCAACACCATACACTGCGATCGCTAACCCCCCCCCCCCCCCCTTCGGGGGAGGCCTATGTCCAGCGGTGGACGTCTTTCGGCTGATATGATATGTACTCCTATTACTCCCAGGTTTTTGATCCGATTTCTGTAATTCTCTTAAAAAAATATTTCAGTTTCGTTGGTTAGGTAGTTCTTATTTTATGAATATTTTTGCTTATTTCAATTTCTGCGTAGACGAAGACGTCGCCCAAGTATCACTACTTAAAAGTGAAAAATTAAAAATATTTTTATAAAAAAAAATTATATAGATACGTCTTCCAAAGAAAACGCTACCAAAATTTAAAGTAACTTTCGGAATTAATTTCGGAAATCGGTGTTTTTCCACTACCCGTTTATGCTCAGTAGTTATAATTGTATGTTCCAATACAAGTGATATTAGTTTTTATATTAATGTGTTCGAACACGTTAATATAAAAACTAACATCACTTGTATTTGGCCGTTTAGCTTTCAAAATTTAGAAAGGTTTATTACCTATATTCTTTCTTTCTTTAGCTTTCGAAATGTTGTAATTATGACACCGTTGTTATCATAATCTTAAATATATCTATACTAATATATAAAGCTGAAGAGTTTGTTTGTTTGCTTGCTTGAACGCGCTAATCTCAGGAACTACTGGTCCGATTTGAAAAATTCTTTCAGTGTTAGATAGCCCATTTATCGAGGAAGCCTATAGGCTATATGTCATCACGCTAAGACCAATAGGAGCGGAGCAGTAATGAAAATTATGACGCAGACGAAGTTGCGCGGGTCAGCTAGTAATATTATACATGAGAAAGTAAGAATGGTTGGATGTTTGTTTGTTAGTCAATAACATCAGAACGGCTGAACGGATCTTGATGAAATTTGGCACATAGTTAGAGACACAACACACACACACATAACACATAGGATTTTATTTAAGGAGTAGATAGTACTCCTTTGAGATGATTTTCGACATTGACACGGGTGAAGCCGCGGATGGTAGCTAGTCATTAAAATTTTACCTCTCGACTGGTCCAGTTATAATGAGTTCAGATGTAATGCTCATTTTGTCAGTTATTAATTTTGAATTTTGATAGCCTTTGATGTGAGAACTACAAAAGTGAGTGGTATTTACCGCCAGTGGTTCACATATTTCACAATTATATTCAGTAATCAAGCGCTGGTAGCCGTAAAGCCGATCGATTTCAATAAAATTAAAATGATTTATTTTCTGACTTAATTTGCGGCTAGTTACCTACTCAAAAACCGGGCAAGGGCGTCTCAGACTGGCATACGAAGGGTTCCGTGCCATAAACCTTAATTTTAGTAGTGGCGGCAATAGAAACAATCTGTGAAAATTTCAACTGTCTGCCTATTACGGTTCTTGGGATACAGCCCGCTGACAAACAGACGGACGGACGGACGGACAGTGGAGGCTTAGTAATATGGTTCAGTAGGTTACTCTTTGGGTACGGAACCCTAAAAACACGCTTGTTTAATGGCATAGCATAGTCGGCCTTATATAATGTTCCCACTGTTGGGACTCAGGCCTCCTCTCTAGGAGAGGGAATGGGCCGTAATCCACCACGCGGGCCCAATGCGGATTGGTGAATGTCACATGTCTTCGAATTTTTGGTTCTAGGACATGCCGGTTTCCTTCGGTTTGTTTAATGGGAGCTCACTTTAATTTTGTAATTAAATTTTATTTTTATTATTTCTTGTTATAGCGACAACGAAAATATATACTCTGTGAAAATTTCAAATTTCTACCTGTTCTGGAGCACGCTGACAGACAGACGGACGGACAGCGGAGGCTTATTAATAGGGTTTCTGTTGGCTGCCGTTCGGGTACTGAACCCTAAAAACAATATATATAATAACGAAACATTATCAACAACCCACCACTCATATTGACGTTAACTAGCAAACTTATTGCGTACAATATAAATAGGTAGGTATTCTAGGTAGTTCATAAACTATTAGATATTGGTAATATAATAGTCGGAGACGGAGGATTTAATTTACTACTATAACAGTCTGTACTTGTGGCAGTGGGCAGGGCACATTGCTCGCAGAACAGATGGTCGATGGGGCCGAAAAGTTCTGGAGTGGTGACCGCGTACCGGAAGACGAAACGTTGGAAGGCCTCCCACAAGGTGGACCGATGACCTGGTGAAGATCGCGGGTCGACGTCAGGATCTGATGATGGAAACCCTGAGAAATCGAGGGCAACTCTCGAGAATTGTAGGCACGCATCTGGTAAAAACTTGATATTCGTGTGTATATCGGGTGATACTACAAAACAATAAAGGTTTGGATCAGACCTGATGATGGAGATAACAGAGAGTCAAGGGAACTCCACATCTGTATTTAGGAACTACCAAGTGTTTGGGCTTATTTCATTCGTATTGACGAGACCTTTACACCGAAAGCACTAAGTAAGTTTTATTAAATACGCCCCAGTTCATAATATAACATCACGCCGGTATGCTGTGAATGGGCACGCAGGTACCACAAAAAAGTGAAAAATAAAAACTTTTTACAAAACATATAACTGACTCCCAAAAACAAAACACTACAAATTATAAAATAACTTTAATTTCGGAAGTCGGTGTCAAAAAACGAAATAACCAAAAACACCGACTTCCGAAATTAAAGTTATTTTTCTATATTGAATTTGGCTATTCAAAACTGTGAGGAATATAGAAAAATACTGAAAGGGGTCTTGGCCTGAATTTGACGGAAACTGAACCAGCGAAGTTGGATTGAAAAAAAAAAATCAATAACCATTTTAAGTAATTTAAAAAAAAACAAAAGCACTCTAAGTAAAGAACGCATAATATAAAACTTTTTATACGAGTACAACGAATTCATTTCCTCACTAGGATTTTCAATTTTATCTACACTAATATTATAAAGAGGAAAGATTTGTTTGTTTATTTGTTTGTTTGAAATGAATAGGCTCCGAAACTACTGGACCGATTTGAAAAATTCTTTTAGCAATGGATAGCTACATTATCAGGGAGTAACATAGGCTATATTTTATCCCCATGCCCACACGGGAACGGGAACTACGCGGGTGAAACCGCGTGACGTCCATTTGTACAATGATGGTTTAAAAACATCATTGGAATGCAGTTTTAGTTTTCATCATAATCAAGTCTGAAACTCCGATGAGTATTTTTCGCCAATCCACATAGTGTCGGAATTGGCCAATCACGCCACGGTAAAACTAGAAAGCGACCCAGCATCTGCCTAACCATTTAAGGAGCACAGGCGAGATGTTATAAAACAGCAAAAACTCTACTAAACTGCGCGCCAGATAAACTTGCCACAATAAACATACACCTTTCCCTAATATTCCTTCGTAGATACCCTAACATTAAACTATGAATCGATTTTCATTACTAGACAACGTAAAGGATCACGATAGAAGTCGCTTCAGGACAGCTTTATGTCTTTATTTCGGTTTTTGATATTAAGAAAGTCAATAAATGTATGTGTAGATGACCGTTACTGCATATCTGGCGCCTATCATGGATTATAAATAGGTAACCCTAATACAACGTGGCATTTTTAACCGATTTCCAAAAAAGGAGGAGGTTCTCAATTCGGCGGGTATTGTATATATATATATATTACTAGCTTCTGCCAGCGCCTTCGCCTGCGTGGTCCCTAGGGAACATATAACCGGGATAAAAAGGAGCCTATGTCCTTTCTCAGGCCATTTGGTCCCGTAAAAATTTAATTCAGTTTTACTCAGTAGATTTTATTTTAAGAAAATTTTTGCTTATTTCAATTTCTGCGTAGACGAAGACGTCATCCAAGTATCACCACTTTAAAGTGAAAAATAAAAAACTATTTTACAAAAAAAAAAATATGACCGACTTCCAAACAAAACATTACAAAGTATAAAATAACCCTAATTTCGGAAGTCGTTTTTAAAAAACAAAGATACAAAACCAAAAAAATACAAATAATAATAATAATAACTAGTATCTCACCTTGGTTCACACCCGTGAGATTCTAGCAAATACCAGGTACACACCTGAGAAAATAAATAAAAAAAAAAAAACAAAATAATAAGGGCTTGATACAGAAAGCAGTACTCTTGGACACGGCGCACATAGTTAGGAGGTTACTCTCTCAGGAGCCCTGGCCACCGGTAGCTTGGACCCTGTTCCCGATACCGGTGGGCTACTACTTTTATATTTTTAAATGTTATTTTTTATTAATGAAATATTTAAAAATGTAAAATTATATGTAAATAAAATGACTAAAGGAAATAATAATAACATCTAGTAACCAGAAACAAATGAAAATGATATCCATTATACTACTACTCACTTTATATCCTCAATCCGTTTTCACTATTATGGAAAAACCTTTCAATCACCTAGTGGTGGGAAACCACTCGCTAATTCTCAGAATTCACGATCGTTTTTCCAATATTTGTTTTTGCAGAAAAGAAGGCAAATCACGGCAATACTGTTTGTACAGTGGTACTTCCCCGGTCGACGGACGTTTACCGATGAAGATGATATCATCATCGTTTCTCATAAAACAAATTAGAGTACCTATTCAATATAAATCTGTTATTATTCCGATACAAATCAATGAGGACTGGCATTTTCATACAAATCAATTGATTTTATCTTATTAATGAGCTTTTACCCGCGACTTTGTACGCGCGTATCCCGTTTTTTCCCGTTCCTATAGGAATTTCGTGAAATCCTCTCTTAGTGCTCCCCTAGAGAGCAATCTCACATATAAAAACTCGCCTTTTGATGTATTATGAATCATCCAGACTATAAATAAAAGAAGATATGTATCAACAGAGAATCCTTGATCGTTAAGTTTGGGCAGGCAATCCAAAATCCGTGCAAACTAAAATATTTCATCACAACTCGCACCGATCTTGTTAAAGATTGTACAGGCACAAAATAGAACCATGTAAAACAAAACATGGTATTTAGTACTGCTACAGAGATAAATCTCACTGAAACTTAGTCAAGAGTGAATAGGTTACTTCTAGGCAAGGTTGTACAAGCCTGCACCTCACATTGCACTCGGGTCCCGTACTGCGAAACTATTAAAGCTACACAATTAACCTATCTAGCGTTCTTACAACTATGTTCGGGGCCACTGCTAACCGAATGCAATTGAGGTCAAATCTTCTATCTATACTAATATATAAAGCTGAAGAGTTTGTTTGTTTGTTTGCTTGAATCTCAGGAAGTACTGGTCCGATTTGAAAAATTCTTTTAGTGTTGGATAGCCCATTTATCGAGGAAGGCTATATCGCGCTTAAACCAATAGGAGCGCGGGTTAATATTTTATTTTAAATAATTAGTATAATATTTTATTTTAAAACTGTAAATTTGACATTCAAAACTGCCTTTCAATGGCTTAGTTGAAATAAATTAATTGTCTTTGGCTGTGACACTTTGGCAAGACTGGTATCAGATTTGTTGATTTCTGACTCGTAACGACTGCCAAAGATGTGACACACGCGTGCTTTCCTCGGAAACAACAGACTCGTCTGTGTCGAGACACAGACGAGTCTGTTGTTTATAGTCTCGGAATGTTAAGATGGTCACCCATCCATGGCTAAACGTTGTTTAACGTTGAAAACCGACCGCGAGGATGCTTTTGTTTAGCCACGAGCTCCTCGTTTAACACATCATTTACAGGATTTTGGTACCTCATAGTGCTACAATCACAGCTGCAATGTGTCAAAATCCTGTAAAATCTGCAAGTCGATCAGTTCATTAGTGATGAAATGCTGCTCATTACATAGGTTCTGTAGGTTTGCTTGCATATTCATTGATCATTTACCAAATTATGAAGCATTTATTAATAGATAAAATTGTTCATTTTCCTGTGGTCAAGAATTAATACATTGCAAATTTTCAGTTGAATAAATGTGTATGTATTCAACTGAAAATTTGTGTGGTGTGTAGTACAGAGGCTTGATGATATTTTAATTTGGTTGTGTTCACATAATGGTGTAATAAATAATAAACTTCAAACCTAAAAGCTAGCTAATATTAAGAGTTTGCACACATGAATTGTTAATTATTTATTTATTTATCAATACTATTATGCACTAGTCAAAGACTAGGTAAAGTAGGGACTCCATTTTCCGCACTTAAACTCTCATTCGGTCCGTTGTGCGTGGGTGTCCTGGCTACGTTAGCCAGCCTAGTTCCGGCCATAATCATAAAAGTTTCCTGGGAGCTTCACAGGCTCCATATGAAGGAATCCTGGTGATTGAGTGGAGCAGGTCAAAGACTGGGTAAAGTATAACAGCCGCACGGGTCGATCTTGCCGTTGTCAGTCTGTGGATGTGAGACAAATGTGTCCATCTTAACATACCGAAATTCCTCCGTACCTCAGAAAGCACGTTAAGCCGTTGGTGTGGCTGTCATTTGTACATCTTAAGCAGTCGTTACGTCGGATTGTCAGAACCCAGAAAATCTGATTCCAGTCTTGCCAAAGAGTCTAGGAGAACGAATAAAACTATATTCGTAATAGCTTAGCCAATAATATCTAACACTAGCTGACCCGCGCAACTTCGCCAGCGTCACATTTCTCATTAATACTCCGCTGCTCTTTATCGTAGCGTAATGATATAAAACCTATAGCCTTCCTCGATAAATGGGCTATCCAACACTTAAGAATTTTACAATTCTCACCAGTAGTTCCTATGATAATGCGCATTAAATCAAACAAACAATCAAAAAACTTTTCAGATTTGAAATATTAGTATAGATAGAAAACAATATCCGCCAGAGTTTGTAAATACTCCGGTGCAGTTGAAATACAAAACAATATTTGTTATTTTATACACAATTTAGCTATGAAAACTAATTGGTGAGAGGTATCATTGTCGAGGTTGCTGAATAGAACAATGATTTTATATTCGTACGATTTTACTAACTGGTGTCTGAATTCATTCCTCGTCAAAATTTATTTTTATATTGACAGCTATTGTTTCATGCATTTATTTGTTTAGTACCTAACGCACTCAGATGTACAGAGGTCGACTTAAGCATGACGAAGAAATAAATATAGAAAAGTAGTATTTATTATTATTGTTTATACTTTATTTCAGGCAACTGGGGCCAATAAAACAATAAAAAACGAATACACAATTTATACAAAAAACTTAAATACTTCTGCACACGAAGTGACGCTGACGGCGCGGAAACGTGGACGCAGCGAGGTGTCGCGTAGCCGGCCGCGGAAACCCCGATACAGCACACCTTTCGGTCCAAATTCTTACGTGAAGAAGGTCACCAAATGATGAGTCGGAACGCTTTATTGAAGAGAGAGTCTATTCAGGGGACACAAAAGGCTAAAAATAAAATAATAAATTTAAAAAAATTTAAATAGTCTTCATAGCATAAAAAAAAAAAAAAATGTTTTACTTAAATACAAAAAAAAACATCACCACATTATGTAACGCTGATATAAAAACGATCCTTTTTGGACATAAGCCCGGACGCCGGACAGAAACATGTCACACGCTCGAACGGACATGTTGTAATTAAAAAGGTTCTTTGTTTCTCCACGGAACCCCAACTGGGCCGCATAGAAGATTATGCCAAAACAAAATAAAAAGCCTCCGTCCGGACAAGTAAAATGTTATCGACGCACTCTTTTTTTAGCTTCGTTTCCGTGGAAGGCATTGTACAGATTTTCCGACATTTTTCCATTAATAGAGTATTGGAAATCGCCGTTCGCATAAATATTGTTTCGTCGACATTGTTTTAGAGATTTTAATCCTTTTTGTGTTGTTAGAGCGCAGTGTTGTTAATTATTTTTTAGCATGAAAACAATTCTCACAATGGAACGCCCTCGCCTTTGTTTTTTTTTTTAAATAAAAAACAGCCATTTTGATAGTATTGGGACATCTTATTTATATACAGTTTGTTATCCAGAGACAATTTAATTCGGCGACAGAGCACGAATTTATTTATTTGATAGGTAACACCAACGACCTATTCACTAGAGACATTAGCATTATAAAAATAACATATGAATTGGGTTATGGTAAATTAGTCACTTACTTGCACACAGCAACGTATAACAAGCTTCTTTACTCGGGAGAATAGAAAAACTAAATTAGAACAAAGAACAAAACATTAAGTAAAAAATAAAATCATAATAGAAAATAGAATCAAAAATCAAAATTATCATTAAAACATTAAGATTAACAGAAACAGAAAAAATAAACAGTAAAAATTAATTTTCAAAATTCGAATTAAATTGTCATGTTGTAATTGTGTTGCTGTACCAAGTCAGCAACAAAAAAAAAATAAGTAATCAATAACCTAAGTCGCTTTTTACGATACTTAACAAAGAAATATGTGAAGCTAATTCTTCAAAACTGATTTTTAGGGTTCCGTACACTCACACATACAAATTTTTACTAAGTGTGTATTTCTATTGTCGCTACAACAACACATAATAAAAGATGAATTAAATTTAAAATTGAATGGAGCTTCCATACAAGAAACGTGTTTTTTTTTCGGTTTATGGTACGGAACCCTTCAAGTAAGAGCCCGACTCACACTTGGCCTGTTTTTTTTTTTCGAGAAATATGTTCTTTTAACGATACTGCAGTTCGATTCTGCCGGTCGATTCTGTTAACATGTCGAAGTGAACGCTTGGGTGAAGTGAGAGCGAAGTGAACTGTCATTCCATCTTGATTATATGGATTGACAGCTCACATCGTGGTCACTTTTGTAAACTTGTCGAAGTGAAGGCTCCACGACCTCATCCCACCGGCCCCCTTCTACCATCGGACATCCAGACGCACTGCATCTTACCATCCCTACCTTGTTGCTATTCCAACAATTCGCACTAAGCGCTTCCAAACGTCTTTTATAATGCGCACAGCAAAGGAGTGGAACTCTCTGCATGCGTCTGTGTTTCCAAACACTTACAACCCTAATCTTTTCAAACTAAAAGTGCATAGGCTCCTTCTGGGTAAGCTCGCTCCATCGTAGACTTTGTCTCTGTCATCTCTGACCTAGACTAGAGTCAAGAGCAAACCCATCACAAATAATAAAAAAAGGCTTGGGTGACGTGATCACGAAGCGAGCTGTAATTTCATGTAATCAAGATAAACAATAACAATATTTATTTGTTCAAGCCTTAAACCTAATTACAATTATTGTACCTTAAAATGGACTTTATCAGTTAATGGCAAGATACAAACCATGTGCAACTGGGCTAAAACTAGGAGGACTCCTGTGCTATAAGCACCAGTTATTTCCGTCACTACCGTAGTCGAGCTGCCTTTACAAATATGATGCGTTGCAACGCATTACAAATTATTAATAAATTAATTACTTACATGTGTGTATATGAACATACGTGTGTGTTATTGTGGTGTGTGATGTGGTGCGGTGTGGTGTAGTGTGGTGTGGTGTGGTGTGGTGTGGTGTGGTGTGGTGTGGTGTGGTGTGGTGTGGTGTGTTATGGTGTGTGATGGTGTGTTTGCGTGTGTGAATAGGGCCTGAGTGACTGTATTTTATTTTAAGGTATTTTTTAGATGGAATGACAGTTCACTTCGCGCTCATTCCACTTTTTTCACAGTGAGAGGTTTACAGAATCGACCAACTGCTTGCATGGAAGAAAAATTCGCCCGGTCTCTGAAGAACCCCTGAATGTCCCTTTAATACCTTCCTATACACCCGGGTCCCATGAATAATATCGTGTGATGCATATTGCTAATATTCCAGTTAGCCCCATCAATTATCAAGGCTCTGGGGTCGGCCCGGTTCGAGCCGGCCAGCGATCTTATGACCTTTCGGTCACTGCGGACGCTGGCAAGCTGTGCCATCGATATATTATCAGAGAGCGGAAATTGTGTAATATCCTAATTGAAGCTGGGGATACTGCGGTAGCTTCTTACTCAAGCAAGGCAATAATAATAAGTTTATTAAGGACTTGTGTTTGTTAGCCTCAACCTTTTAACATCATCATTATATCAGCTGAAACATTTACTGGACATAGGCCCCCCCCATAGTGTCGTCACAACGACCGGTCCTGTGCATCTCGCATCCATCGGCTACCCGCGACCCTCACCAGGTCTTGTAAAAGTATCCTGTACCTTAAGAGGGAACTCTAGTCGGTAACTCTTGGGCCTTTCTCCATACAAACGCATTCCGCTGTTTTCTTCGTGGATAATGCTGCTAGAGCAATGATATTTTTCCAAAAAATCTAGATCGAATTTATACGTGCCTCTATCATTTTTTTTTTTCAAAACATAATTACTTAAAGAATTATGACAATCCATAATCTCGGAAAAACAGCCCGTTTTTACCGCCATGTTCAGACGCCTATCAGAAAAATTTGATAAGTTTTAAACAAAATTAAATATAATAGAAGCATAGATATAGTCTTTCTCTTAATTTTGACATATAATTTTTAAAGATCAGTCCAGTTTTGAAGAAGTAAACAGCGTAATACAAAACGTCTTTTGGTCAAGGTTTTATAGGTAAAATCAGCTGCAGTTGTCGCTTTCGCACTTTACTTGATAGGGCGCAGTGCGACGGCATCGGCAATAGTTTCTTCAAATACCTATTTTTCAAATTCCTCGGGACTAGAGTCCCCTCTTAATACAGAGAGAGAATTCTCGTATTTTTGCCAGAAAAAACACCTCTATTGCCCTTACATTAAAACTGTTGATTGACGCTGAGAAGTCATCATCATCATCTCCCTTTCCTCATCCCATGTTACTTGGGGTCGGCGCAACACGATTTTTTCTTCCATTTCAAGTAAGGCGACTAAAATTTCAACGTTCCTTACGTATTAGGGACTCGTTATTAAGGTCTTCAGGTCCATCCTAGGACCAAGTTTTTTCTAAATCCGTTCAGATGTTGTGGTATATTTGACGTATGTTTTAAACATAAATATACTTGTTTTCACATTTAAAATAAAATTTTGGTGTTTTGAAGAAGGGTTCTGGCAACATTGCTGAAATCAACGTTTTTTCGCAGGAGTGAGGGACACTATATGTTACAGGCTTTTTATTTCAGTGTCACTTTTTAAGATAAAATACAGTTGTCTAAAAATATTGATTAGTCCATCAGATAAATTTCCAAAATAAAATGGACCCGTATTTTTTGCTTTATCAAATCAATAAAAATTGACGAATATGAAACGCATCAAAGATCAGGAGTGGAGGCTTGTGACGTCACTATTCGCTAAAATGTGTACTCAAATGTGACACATGAGTTTTCAAGAACTCATAGTCATGTTTCTGCCCTTTTCCCATGTTATTTGGGGTCGGCGCAACACGTAGCAACGAACCTGAATCGTCTTCAATATTGTATACGCGAAAAAATACGTGTCTGTTTCTGATATCTATCTGACGGAGTAATTAGATTTTTTTTGTCATCTTCTCCAAACGACGAACGACGACGATCTTATCACTGACAGCGATATATATACCAGACACATCCCTTTCGATGGACTGAAAGAACTTAAATAAAAAGCAAGATAACTAGATAGCTTTCACACCACCACAAACCACGACAGGAACTCTAAAAATACACGCTAGCATCTTTGCATTTTTCCGTCCACAATACGAAAAGCTAATATCAGAATTTCCCCAGCACCCACACAAACAAGGATCATTTCAAAAGGCTCGGCAGCGGGGAACACCGCTAATTATTGAAGGCCTGCCATCGACATACATAATATGTGTTATAATTACGCCATAACTTTCAACAGGGTAGACAGGAAGGTAAGTAAAGCTGATGAAATATTGCTTAGTGTACCGGGGATATTTTAGAAAGTAGCTTGTGCCCGTGGCTCTGCTATCGTTGGTGCCTGTGGAGCCGTTCACTTTTCGGCAGTAAAATAAAACGATAATGTAGCTTTATAGATCGTGTAACAGAATAAACACAGTACCTTTTAAGATAATTTTACTCATCATTATAAACAACTTTAACCATAAGGAACGTGCTGAAACTATAGGTGGCAGCACAGAAATCACTGTCAATTATATTTTACCCATAAAATTCGAAATGGCAACGCTAGATGGCATAGTCTACTTCGCGCATGTTCCTCTTAACTGAGCGTGCAGGAACCGCAGGTGGCAGCACAGAAGCGTCAATGTCAAGTACATATTCTGACCCTTAAAGTTTCGAATATGCGACACTAGATGGCATAGCCAACGCCGTGCACGGACCCTGTAGGGCCACCCCCGACACGCGAAAAAAAAACAGCTCTTCATTACATGTTCTCGAGTTATGCGCACGATTATATTTTCGCGAATTCAGTGTTGGTCCTATAGTAAAGATTATTCATAATGATAAGTACAATAACAACTAGTAATTTCAGTTATTGTGTGTCTGTTACACGTTTTAGAAAGAGAATTTGTCCAGAACTAGAGAACTTTTTTTTTGGGATATGCCCGCCGCACATTCCCAACCACTGCAACTCCTGAAAGCCAGCATCAACCACCAGAAAGCCGAGCCAATGAAGCCCGACGAGTCCCGGAGAAACGATTCAACTGTCTTGGATCCCGCAACGAAATTAGTCAGAAATGTACATGGTAGGAGTAGGAAAAAAAACAGCCTTCCCGGGATTAGTTCATTCAAACAAATAATTTATATGATTTACTAGCTTTTACCCGCAACTTCGTACGCGATTTTTCCCGTTCCCGTGAGAATTGCGGAAAATCCTTCCTTAGTGCTCCCCTACACTCCCCAAGGAACCTACATGCTATATTTCAGCTTTCTATGACCAGTAGTTTCGGCTGTGCGTTGTCTGTCAGTCACTCAGTCACTTAATCAGTCAGTAACTGAAGAATCTTATACATTTAGAAGACTTGTGGTTTAATAGAATGGCAGACAGTGGCAACTGCACTTAATTACGTTCAGTTCAGAGTTCAATCGATTTGCGGCTGTCTGGAAGATATTGCCATTAGTGATAAGATGGAGAACTTAATAGCATTGTATTTCTCATCCTATACAAAACAATGAAGCTTTACGGTGTGTCTGGAGATATTGTTTTCGACAGATTTTAGGTTTTCATTTCTGAGTGTACCTTACTAATGTTTCATAGGGTGACACAATGGGCGGCCTTATCGCTAAAAGCGATCTTTTCAAGATCGAGCGATTTTTTCCTTTATAATATTTAGTGGGAAAAGTAGGATAGAAGGAAAGGAGCTCCCATACAAGAAACGTATTTTTAGGGTTCCGAAATAAAACTGGTACCCTTATAGGATCACTTGGGTGTCTGTCTGTCTGTCCATCTGTCACAGCCAGTTTTCTCCGGATCCACTGGACCGATTCTGTTGAAATTTGGTACTCATATGGACTTCAAAATTTTTGGTATGGGGGTCATTTTTGGTGGTAAAACTAAAAAAATTCATACAAAAAAGTTTATTGAGCAATATCGTGCGACATATTAAATAAAAGGGAGGAGTTCGTGGCTAGATAATAACAGCCGCACGGGTCGATCTTCAAGGTTAAGCAACGCTTGCCAAGGTTGGTCTGTGGATGGGTAACCATCTTAACATACCGAGTTTCCTCCGTGCTTCGGAAAGCACGTTAAGCCGTTGGTCCCGGCTGCCATTTGTAGATCTTTGGCAGTCGTTACAGATAGTCAGAAGCCAGTAAATCTGATTCCAGTCTTGCCATGAAGTACCGTGTTACCCAGTTAATGGGTTGTGGAGGTCTGGTAGGCAGCCGCTCCATGTAAAATACTGGTATTCAGCTAAATCCGGCTTGACTGGAAGCTGACCCCAATGTAGTTGGGAAAAGGCTAGGCAGATGATGATATTAAATAAAAGGGCTTACTGTGGGGGTTTTAATTATATTTTTTTCATAATTTTAAAATAAATGGTTTTGAAGTTATTCAATAAATTAGACGAAAAATGACAATTGCCCCCTTATCTCCGAAACTGCTGAACCTAAAATTTTGAAAAAAAAAATAGAGATAATGAATCTTTACCTATAGAGTACAGGAAAACCTATAAGAAGCCTATAGTGTTAAAATAACATGGTAAAAACTATTCGTACGGAACCCTTTGCACGCGAGTCCGGCTCGCAGTTGGCCAGTTTTTTTGGTTTATAGTACGGAAACCTTCGTGTGAGAGGCCGACTCGCACTTGGCAAGTTTCTTAGTCCTTACTAATATTATAAATGCGAAAGTAACTCTGTCTGTCTGTCGCGCTTTCAGGCCAAAACTACTGAACCGATTTAAATGAAATTTGGTACACAGATAGTCTAGAGCCTGAAAAAGGACATAGGCTACTTTTTATCCCGGGAATATGTTCCCTAGGGACCACGTGGGCGAAGCCGCTGGCAGAAGCTAGTTACCTATAAACTTCCCATCAATTTAAAATCAAAATCCAACAGTTGCTCACCGTTCCGTCACTAATAGGTATATCCACTTCACACGACTGTTTATAGAAACTGTCTGTGACTGTGTCGTACTCGTCACAGTGTCAAGTTATCCTTGTTATGACTTTGTCAAGTCAAGTGGAATGTTGACAAAGTATTTACGTGCGAGTTGGATAGTAGCTCGTTTTAATTACTACTAGCTCTATCCTATAGCCAAAGGAATCGAGAAATTTTCAATGTTAATTATTTTTTTTTTACTTTTAAAATAACTATCTTACTTTAGCCTTTAACTGTTATATAATCCTACTTTAACTATTACTTGTTGTATAATATACAACTCTGCACTAAAATCTGTGAGTGAACAATAAATCACCTCTATTTTCCCCCCTTAGGGTAGGTTTTTTTAAAATTATAAGGGACCACTTTAACAATAAAAAAATGAATTATGGACTACTCTGTAAAAAGTTATGCGTGGTCATACATTACAATCAGTGAGTGAACAATCAATCATCCCCTGTTTTCCTACCCTTAGGGTTGGTTCTTTTTTTTTTCAAATTTGTATGGGACCACTCTCGAGGTATACCCTTTCCAATAAAAAAAGAATAATCAAAATCGGACTACTCTGTAATAAGTTATGCGTGTTCATACATAAAAAAATATATACGCGTCGACTTCAGAACCTCCTCCGTATTTTCGGCGGTTAAAAAGTAGCCCGTGGCACTTAACCGTAGCGTTGTAGCAATGAAATTATTGAATGAGCACACACAGATTACGTTTTTATATTAGTTTAGTAATATTTAATTCGTACTTGTGGTGTAATTTGTTAATATGTACTTAAAGAGATATGATTTATGTTAAGTTGTTTGTGCACTCTAGATAAGACTGAATAAAAAACACTTTTTATCAAGAATGTTCCTACAATCAGTGTTGCACTTTTTCACGACTCCGAGTCCCTCGGTCGTCATTACTCAATGTCATTAATATACTTCTATCCAAATTTAATGCAAGGAACCGAAAATCTGAGCTGTTTTTTATAAGGATGACAAATGATGCCGGAATATTATTCTGCGTTCCTCGGATTCTTTAATTTCTTGTGTCATATATTTGTGAAAGAAGTTCACTTATTTGTGAAATAAATCTAAAGATATTTTTCGAGTGCTTCTTAATAAAATAATTACTGGACCACAGCGGATAGCTTTCTCAGTAGGTTAAGCTGCAGTTGTCGTGTGTGGGTGGGAACAGTTAACAGGTCGAGATCTTTCCGTCCTTCCTTGTAAGGCCACGTTACCACTTGCAGCCATCCCACATGTAAATTATATTACATTGTGAGCTACTTCTTCTTCTTCTTATCGTGTGGGCAGTAAGGTCTAAACGACCCCACACACCCTAGTGTCAGAGTTTCTAAACCACCTCAATGGCCTCTAACATGATTTATTTGACAACCGCCACTTGGCGGCCGGAACCACCGGCTTATACGTGCCTTCCGAAGCACGGAATCATCTTTTTATCAGACAATCAGGTGATTCAAGCCTGCAATGTCCTAGCCAAACTGAAAACAACTTTACAAAGTATGCTTCCCGTGGGAATCGAACCCACGACCACCGGGTCACAAGGAAAACGCCTAAACCACTCGAACACGGAAGCTGTTCGACGTGGGCTACTGAGTTTTCCTATTAGTGGAATATTCAAATTCTGAACTGGAATGTTCCAATTACTGGAACATTCTAATTCAATTCCTCATTCAAAAGTCATCATCATAAATGATGGTGAATTTGTATTAAATTTTTTGAGTGCCTTCTTATCATTTTCTACGCCAAATTATACCTTCTTACAGTTTTGGTTGTGTCACAATTAAAAATATCTACAACGAAGAAGCGAGTTTTTTAAGATAAAATTACACTGTCGTAGTAGTATTAAACGGCGGTTGCTGCGAATTCCATGGACTGCACGAATTACTAAATATTTTGGACATGTCGCTCGTAGAAACCCTGACAGCCTCGAGAAGCTTATGGTAGTTGGCCAAGTAGACAGGAAAAGACCACGCGGGCGCTCATCTACACGTTGGGCAGACCAAGTAAAGACGCTCACTGGTCTATCAATAATCGAAGCTTTTAAAACCGCCGACGACAGAGAAACGTGGAAAAGCATAGTGCACCGAGTGATCAATACCACAGACTAGAACTTCAACAATGAAGATAACGACTAAGAAGAAGTAGTATTAAAAGTTTGATCCCATTGCCCTACTCCTACTCATTTCAATCAATATTGGAACCTTAAAGATCAAATCATAGTCTCTTATCCAAACACGAATATCTAGCCGTATTTGCTATCCCTACGTCCGACGGAGCGGCTATAAGAGTCCTATGCAAACAGTCATATCAACGATCTACGGAACCCGCTTTGACGACGGGATCTTTGTTGTTGAGTAGCGACTCCTCCTCCTCATAAATGTCTGTGACAGCTTGGATTCAGCTACTTTAGTTAAGTGGAGTTGTTGACCTCGTTTCGTTTGTTTCTTGTCATTTTAAATTCATTATTTCAGTTTCGTTTTTTTGTGAACTATACACGTGTATTGCTAATGATGTTTTGTTTGTTCTTTTATTTAAATAAATTAGTTTGTTGGAAGAAGGTTTACAGTTTTCATTATTGTCAGATTTAAAGGAGACGGTACAAAATTAACCCAGCTCACTATGATTAATATCTCAGATTGTACAGTAAGGTCTTAATAGAATATACTACCACTCTATCGGGTGGCTCACACATTATTTGGGCGTTCTTAACAAAAAATTAGGAATATAATGAAACAAAATCATTATATTCCTAATTTGTTGAATAGATATTCCTATCTTGATTGAATAGAATCAAGCTTATATTATAATAAATTTAAAAAAATCTATTATTTCGATTAAGAATAAAGATCCTTTTTGATAAGAGATCGATTTTTCTAGATTATTCACAAAAAAAAAAAATAAGATACGGCAAATTGTGCGCTTGTTTTTTGCGGACGTTTTTGAGATGCTGAGTGTGTATCTTGGGTTTTTTATATATCAATGATTTAAGCTCAAAAATGTTGTTTAACGTAAAGTGAAACTTACTAAACAACATGGTATGGTATAGGGCATTATACTCACCATTATGAACATTTTTAGTATGGGACCAACCCTGAAACCGCGAAAAACGGATTCGCGATGAGGACGATTTTTTTTTTATTCAGACCCTGAACTTGGATCCACTGTATAAAAAACACCAGCCCAACATACTTGACCGCCACCCCACCCGAAAGTAACCTTTATAACCAATCCACTCCTTACTCTTAGTGTTCCAATAAACACGGTGCGAATAATAAAGAAACAAAGGCTAATTTCCTGTGAGCCCTGAAAGCCTGGTACGTCAAAGCCGGAGAGCCTTCCTGTTTGCTTATACGTACACTTGACCCAAACCGGAAAGGGAAATCGTGTTTCCTCGCACTTTTCCTGCTGATTAAATTTGTTGTGCGTCCTAAGAAAACGTTCCGCTTTACGCAGAAATTTTCGATTAATTCTTATGAAGGGATTGTGTTTTTTAACTTTTGGTGATGGGAAATGTGTATTATTTATTGGCCTAGTTCTAGTACTTCTTAAACTAAAATAAAAACTTGCCAGGTGCGAGTCGGACTTCCACACGAAGGGTGCCGTTTCATACACCGACAAAAACCCGTTTCTTGTTTGGAAACCAACTTTTTATTTGCTTATTTTTTTATCAGTTTAGCAAAAGAAATTAGCACTCAGTGAAAACATACCACCTATTACGGTTCTTGAGATTCAGCCGTTCAGACATGGCGGATTGATAGAAATTGTATGAAAAATATGTCAAATAGACACATTTAAAAAAAAAAAATTGTAAAACTATTGGACGATTTTACCAAAAAGTTCGACCTAAGAGTAATTTTTTTCTTATAGGGCAAGTTTCGATCAATAGTTACTATTTGTTTAAAAATTTTGGCCACGTTAAAATGCTATTTTCAACCAATTGTTAGTTATTAACTAATAGTTTTTAAACCGGCCTCATCTAGATAAATATGTCAAAAAAAAAATTGACGTGTAAAAGAGTTACTTGTAACCTATTTGCAAAATAAATATCATTTATAAACATTTAGTTATTTAACTTACCTACTTGTGAAACAGTTCTGTCACTAGTCTTGCCAAGGAGTACCGTGTTACCCAGTTAATGGGTTGTGGAGGTCTGGTAGGCAGCCGCTCCACTTAAAATACTGGTATTAATCTGAAACCGGTTTGACTGGAAGCCGGCACTTGAAATTCATATTTTGTGCTGGGTTAAATTAGTTTACTATCCGTAGCTTCTGCCAAAGTTCTACAAATAACAGCCGAGAGCATCGGCTTATCCAGTTTTCCAAGGCACACAGAAGTTTCGGTATGTTAAGATGGTCACCCATCCTCTGACCAACCTCGGCAAGCGTTGCTAAAGCTTGAATATCAACCCGTGCGGCTTTTATTGTCTCGAGCTCCTCCTAGAAGAAATTACGATCAAAAGTTTCAAAAACCTTCGGGAGGCACTAAATAAAAGCGAATTTTTAAATTGCTGACAACAAGCTGAACAAGCTATGGGCAGAATTTATTATAATATCTGTGTAGGTAAAAGTTCTTCGTTGCCCGTGTGAGCTATTTTATCTAGTTCAACTGCCCAGATGACCCGGAATTCGTACATATGTGTAGGAGATGAAGCCCCGAGATCTAGGCCCATCCGGCGCCCTGAAACTGAAATGGTTCGATTACAAATGTACAACACATAATCCGATAAAATAGTACTGGACGGAATATTCTAGATACAATCCGTTCTCATTTTGTGTAGGACCAAAAGTAAGGTTTCATTAATCATTCATTCTTTATTTACTCGAAAATATTCACTCCTAAAAATGGGTCTGAAGACCTTGATAATAAAGACGAAGCCAGGCATACGGTGACGACAGTAGCTACCTACATTTTTTTCTGAAAAGAACACCGCTACCCGACCTCATAAAATAATCCTCCATTCGCCTTTGACATCAACTTGAATAAAGGGAACCCTGTCATACTGAAACTGATACCCTAGCCTGTTCACTTTTTATAAGTGACATAACACCCAAAGTAAAACGCTCCCGTGAACATTCCGGGCCTTTTTAAAAGTCACTTAAGGGCCTTATTTTGTTTGTAACGCGAAACCTTTTTTGTTTAAAAAAAAACTGAATTTTCTAAACTGGATGTGATGTTATGAATATTTCATGAAATACTTAGCTTAGTGTGCGTTCGTTGAGCGTATTTATAATTGTGAGGCCAAAATGCTGTGGGAATGTTTTATAAAAGGATGTCGGCGTTACAAAGTTTGTCCGAGGAAGTATTAACATCATACTTGTTTAATAGTCATTCCGATGCTAAACATAAAAGGCCCAAGTGTAGGTCCCTGTGGGAACCCTGAAAGATGTGACTTCTCTGCGCTGTCTGTGGGAGATTGGTAGAATTCAATTACTTGTAGGATGCATGTGGGTCACGTCCCACGTAGACGTGATCACCAGGAGATGCAATAGATGTAGTTTACAGCCTAGATCCTTATTCATAATGTCGAACGTTGAGGAATGTAAGTCTGTAAGCAGCACGTCAAGAGACAGTAATTTTAAAACATGTCATTTTTATTAAATAAGGAATTTGAGTATTGTTCAAGTATAAGACATGATACTAGTTTCTAGCTTGTTTCATACAATAATATCGAAGCTAAAAACACCGTCTATGTAAAGACTATAGTTGTCAAAAAATGAAAGACCCGTTTTGACAGCCGGATACAAAATTGCTTTACTAGTAAATATGAAAGAGACATAAAAATAAATCTCTTTCGCACTTAGTGGTAAAGCAATCTTCTATCCCTCACTACTCAGCTGTCAAATTGGACTTCTTAGATTTTGGTGATTTTAGAGTTCCTATAGATACTGTCAGACAAGGCAGGGAGGGACCTCTATGTGACTCTTTTCTTACGATAAAAACACCGAATTGATAAATTAATCCTTATATTTTACCCGACACCCACGAAAGCCGTTACAAGTCTGACTTCCATTCTTGCCAGCCTTCTACAAAGGTTGTATGTTTGAAAGTGAGTACCTACAAGGAGGTTTTCTTCAAATTCGTTTAGCGGCAAGCTGACTAGCCCGCGCTTAATCAGACTGACTCCGTTCCAACTAGAATGAATATCAGCGAGCCAGTCAAACGGAAGCGGGCTCGGCAGAGTGCCAGAACCACGAGATTTTTTCCAATTACATTTTTTCTTGCTTTCAGCAGTAATTTTCGTGGTGACTATTTATTTCGAACATTTGCTCAGGTGTTAAAGACAGAGGCAATCGTCTAGAGTGTTTGGATTTCAATATTGTAGGTAGTTTACGTTCATTGTTCAATGGTTCGGATATTTTAGTTTCGAAATTCATGTGTGTTTTATTGCAAGTGCTGCAAGTGATTAGGTATCGATCGGAGTTTCAAAAATGAGACGATACAGAACTTGAAAAACGATCATTGTACCTATTTAGGATCAACTTTTACAACACGATCATCCCTAAAATCGCGAAAACGAGTCAGCTGTTTAGTTTATACATGTTGACAATTATGCAAACACAAATGTAAGGGTGCGCAGAATTTTATTTCCATATTTTGTGTTATTTTTGTCACATCCCTTAGTTTAAAGCACTTTTTTATGGATCGACCAGAGCGGAAGGAATCATTAAATGGCTCCTTCTGCCCCAGACGGACCGGAAGGGAGTGTCAAACTCTTACTGACTGAAACCCATCCGTGTTACTCCAAACGCCCTTTGCGTTTCAGGGGGGCTAATCTCTAAGCCCAAAGTCCTTAGTTACGGGCTTAGTTGCGGGCGTATTCTACTCCGTATCACCTAACTACTAAGAATTAATGACAACACGATTTGACAGTTACTGTAAAATCGTGTTGCCTTTCATTCTTAGTTCGGGTTTGGGGCTAATCGTAAGTCTGTAGGTGATAAGGAGTAGAATACGCCCGCAACTAAGCCCGAAACTACGGACTTCGGGCTTAGAGAGTAGCCCCCCTGGAACGTGGTGACTCTTTTGAACAAATTCCGCAACGCTGGCAGCAATTAAAGCACTGGAATCTAAAGTCATCAACAACATAATCGTAGTCCAGTGTCGGGCTTCAAAATATCACAAGACATTCGGTTAACCGCTTTCCTCGTGGTATACTTTGTCCTTGGAGCCTTCTCAAGGTCACCTTCGGTCCTTTAAGCTAAAGTTACTACATACATTTTTAAAAGGCTGTTCGGGGACTCTTCTAAAATATGAGTCCTTCTCACAACCAAGTGTTGTCCTCCACCACCTTATTTCCAACTCAGCATGTACTTTGCAAGCTCTGATAGTTCTGATCCATCTTTGGTTCATTTTGCTCCGTCTTATTCCTCTACAAAATGATGGCTGGAAAAGTTCAGCCAGAAAAATATAGGCTTGAGTCTGATATTACAGAAGATATCACTTTGAAATCAAATCAACTAGGGAACTTTGACGTAGACTTTAAAATTGATATTTCATCCACAACTGCGACTATGCCTTGGTACTGTCGAACAAAACGTTTGATATACAGCCTATCTTTCCACTATTTGATTTTGTGTATGTCAGTTCTGTGACTATGATTTTTTTTTGTATCTTTCTTCTTCACATTACATCATCAGCTTTTACTCCCCGAAAGGTTACGCATTGGTATATCTATACTACATCCACTTTTTGCCAGTAATGTTTAAGAGCCACGATATAGAGGCAAGCCCATTGCCACGTTACTGGATAAAATTAGACGCCGGGATACTACATACAATTTTTTGATGAAAAAGACATCATGTGTTATACCAGACCCAGATATCGAATCCCTAATCTGACTTGACCAATACTTGCGATCGCTAGGCCAATAAGGCTATTAAAATGTATACAGTAATAACTATTCACGATTAAGAAACTTTCAGAAAAGTGATGTTAAAGGTTTGACTTGAAACAATGTCAACATTGTTGAAACTACCTAGCTGTATCTGCTAGCACACCAATCCGTTTGTTTGACTGTACTTGTTCCATCAAGATAATATTTCCTTCCATCCAATTCGCAGAGATATATCGCATGTGATCTCGTTCGGGAGATCATTGCACGTTACCTTACCTCTATTGTTTCCTGAGGGGCGCTTGTAGATTGAAAGTGTCTTTGTTGTCCCTTAGTGTATAACTTTGTGTCTAGACCACATATTCATATATTGTGTCACAATACATGAGTCCAAGTCTAGTGGAAACGATTTTACGGGGCGTATTATAACATGTTACAAAGCGAGCGTTCGTGCAGTCAGTACGTGGAAACGAGCACGAAAACGCACACATCGCGCTGGATTAAATTTGGAATAAAGAATAATTTAGTAGAATCAAAAATCCCAACACAACCTTGTCGTCAGACATCTTGACTGAGAGTGTCTTGCGAATCTTCGGGCTAAGAGTTGGAAACGAACATGTTACACGGATTTTAAGACACCGTGTGAAGTCATATATTCGCTGCGAATGGTACTAGCCTGTAACACCGAACAGTACCGACCTTTAGAAATTGTTCACACAATGTATACAACAAAAACAGTCTCAACTTTTAAACGTTCTAATTTCAAACTAAAACCGACTGTTTGACCGTTTCTGACGTCATCATTAAACGCAGTGGTTTCAATTGATGACGACACAGAACCGCTGAGCCAAATTGCCAAGCAATTTTGGTCTATAAGGATGCATATTAGAACTGAAGAAGCTTAAGAGACCGAGTATAATGTCCCGTAGGGCCGAGCGGAACTCGGCAAGGAAAAGTTTATCTCCTTTTCTTCTTGAGGCTGTTGAAATTATGACCATTATAATGCGATGAGGGTGGGCAGTGAGGGTGCTTATTTTCTACTTTCAACAAGCAACTAGCCAATCAAGGCCCTATTTAGCATCATTTGTAGAAGCAGTCTTACTAGAGCTTTTGAGACTAAGGTGCCATCTCCACAAGCGAGTGAATCGCCAATTTCACTCGTCGAATCGCCGCGATAATAACGCCGTGGAGATCCACGTTCATAGAGTTATAGAATGAAGTGGCAGGACGATAATATCACCGCGATTTACTCGTTCGTGGATGTAGTGAAAAAAAAAACAAATCAAATCAAATCATTTATACCCACATTCTATGCGAATAAATGATTTGATTTGATTTTTTGATTTTTAGTGCCTTAGATAGACCATCAAGAACGCCACTCAAGAAGTATAACTAAAATTTTATATATATATTTTTTTTTTTATTTGTGATGGGTTTGCTCTTGACTCTAGTCTAGGTCAGAGATGACAGAGACAAAGACAAAATAAAATGAACGTTTATTTCGACCAACAAAGGATCATATTAACACACACATTACATACATACAATAAAATAGTAACAAAAACATGTATGATATAATTCTAGCTATAACTTTTATTCATTATTTAATAAAATAGATTTTATAACATCACGATTGACTAATACGTTAGGGTACAACTGGCCAACAAGTTTATGAACTTTGCAAAATGGCGCCTAAGACCCGAACCTCAATTCAATTTTCGAATACCCAAAGCGACAACAATTTTGAAACTATCGGTATTATAATATCGGCTTACCCTCCGTCATCGGTGACCAGTTACCTCTCGACAACTGGTAGTTATGTTAGGTTAAACCAGTGGTTACAAACCTTTATTTGACCCGGGACCACTTGGATTTTTCCTTGCTAGCAGGTACCAGAAACCAAAAATTAAATTAAACCAGGGTCTCAATCTAAAAATTTACTTACATTTATCATATTTGTATATACTCAAAACCAAGAGAATCTGAATCCAGTCTTGCCAAGAAGTACCGTGTTACCCAGTTATTGAGTTGTGGAGGTAGGCAGCTGCTCTACGTAGAATACTGGTATTCAGCTGAATCTAGTTTGACTGAAAGCCGACCCCAAAATCGTTAAGAAAAAACGCTAGGAAGATGATCTTTGTAGATATTCAAAACTTGTACTTTAACTTTTCTTTGAAATCAAAAGTAAAGAGCACTGTCATAGGAAACACAAAATTCCATAGAAACTTAAAATCAGTTTGCATCAATGACATTTTGGCCCTTGCGGACCACAGGTTGGGAAACAATGGTCTAACTAAACGATTGACTATCCGTTATTCACGGTTCGGCTGTCAAACAGAACAGACGTGTGAAACGGGAGTTGTCGACTCTTCCTATGATAAATTTGCATCGTTAATTAGGAACAAACAAAGCAACTGGGCAGTGTATGTGTTTGACATACTAGCACAGTTTTGCCCTTCATTGTAAACTGAAACCATAAATGCTTTTCTATACATCTTCATGTTTCATCATCATCATATCAGCCGAAAAACGTCCACTGCTAGACATAGGCCTCCCCCAAGTATCGCCACAACAATCTGTCCTGTGCGTCTTGCATTCATCGGCTACCCGCGACCCTCACCAGGGCCTCGGTCCACCTCGTAGGAGGCCTTCCAACGCTGCGTCTTCTGGTATGCAGTCACCACTCCAGAAATTTTCGGCCCCATCGTCTATCTTCATGATTGTTTGCCCTTAGTTTTTATCGTGCCTACAGCTCAGGAATGGAATTCTCTGCCGCAGTCTGTGTGTTAGTTAAAACGGTGTCTTTAAGTCAAGAGTGAATAATTTACTCCCAGTCAAGCGCGCTACATCGTCGACTACATCGTCGCTTTCTCTCAGGTGAGCTTCTGGCAGAATGCGAACCTTTCAGAGTAAATCTTGGTTTAGGGCTATATATTTTTCCATGCTTCGTTTTAGTCGTCGTTTCTTAGTTATTCCCTCTGTAAAAACATACTAGGAGCATCACAGAATTTAGTAAAAGGGTCCTCCTGGAAATTAGTTTGCGCAAAAAAGATAATTAGTCTCTCAGGTTAGTGTCAATTACAAATGACGGACGAGGATCATTATCGGCCTGTTTTTTTTCGCAACTAGGTATTTTGGGGTCGTCCAGTTCAACCCCCAGTTATTGAGTAACACGATCCCCAAGTTCGGTTGGGGAGTTCACAGAATTTCGGGATTCGGACTACAAAGATTTCAAATGAGAGCTGGGCTGAGCGGAGCTGGAATGAATAGTCACGGACCGCCCTTGAACCTTGAATGTATTTCGATCTATGCGACAGTTAGCCACTTTGCGCTCTAGACGGCCACGACCACGACTAGTCGTGGCTCAAAATGTCAATATCAGCAGGCAGCCTAAGGGCGGCGCGGAATGGAACAGCGATATTATTTTGATACGTGAACATATTAACATGTACTAAAATAAAATAATAACTTCACAAATTATTAAAAAAAAAATCTCGTCCATAGGTTGTTTATGTCGGGTACATTAAGTGGGCCGCCTTTATAAGACGTCTAAAATGGCACCATGTTACATATCAAAACACATACATGGACTGTTTAAAGTCTCACTATGTTTGTACGTAATGTAACACGACTGACCATTGTTTGGTAATAAAGACCATTATTTATATACATCGCACCTCGGGCGATGATTGCCAGTAGCGCCATTTTCAGCGCGAAACATGAAATGTGTGTTACAGGTTTTGCTGCTACCATGGTTACTAACTCGCTTAAATTTCGCTTTTTTTCTTTCTTAGCGTTGCGGTGGATGGATTATAGGTTAAGCAACGCTTGCCAAAGTTGGTCCGTGGATGGGCCATCCGTAACATACTGAAAGTTCTCCATGCCATGGAAACTACGTTAAACCGTTGGTCTACGGCGTCATTTTTAGATCATACAGCCGTCAGAAGCCATAAAATCTGACACCCTTTTTGCCGTGGGGCCTTCTTGCCCAATGATAGTTTCCAGGTAAAGGGCATAGAACCGTTGTGACATAGCCCTCCCCCGCCGCCATTTTGAATTATTTTTTTAATGTTGCAGCGTACAATCTAACATGCATATATGGGTACAGGGCACTTAACAAAAAATGTTAAAAACATGGTGCCCTAAAGTGTTACTACATTGCCAAGACATTTCGGAGTAAATTCACTGCTCCATTTATAATACTGGTACTCCGCTGTTTTAGAGTTAGTAAGTCCGAAACAGACCCCAACTTCGTTGGATAAAGGTTAGACAGAGAATATATGGATAAATTATGTAAAAGATGACTAGAAAAGAGTAGACTTTCTGCTACGATCATACTGTGGTCATACACGCAAGCCATTTGCAAATACTACGTCACTATATGTTACCAGGCGAAAATAGCTTTTCGGAGTATGAACACAGAAGGAAAAATGCAAGTTTTCCCATTCCCAATGCTCAAAGTTTCCCATAGTAGGTGCCCTAGTTAACACCGGTCGTAAATAACACATAACTGAGCATTTGCGAACAAAGGGTGGGTACAATACCCGCTGGTTTTAATTCAGGTTTTTTAGCTTTAAGCACGTAATGTGGGGTGTTCGTGGGTAGTTAAGTTTTTAGAGGCCCGGGGTTTTTGAGATGGTTAAATTTCTCGTCAAAGTAGGGTGGTAATTTACAGTTAACAACATAACAATCATCAACCCTAATATACACATTTCTTCCGTTACTGACTGAAAATCGTAGAAAGCTGAAATTTGGCATGTCATTGGGAAGAGTAGGGGCGCCCTTACATTTCCCAAGGAACCTATATGCCAAAAATCACTGCTTAAGATTACTGAACTCCAGATTTTTAGATCGCTCCTAGTGTGCGCGTGTGTGGACGCGGAACAGGCCGCGGAACGGGCCGCGGAACGGACCGTGGAACGGACCGCGGAACGGACCGCGGAACGGATCGCGGAACGGACCACGGAAAGGACCGCGGAACGCACCGCGCGCAGTTCCGCGTCCACACACGCGCACACTACGAGCGTTCTAAAAATCTGGAGTTCAGTCATCTCAAGCAGTGATAACACGTCGCACGCCCTTTTTACTGAAAACCAAATGTCACTGTCAACTAAATGTCTCGCAAATCATAAAAAAAACGTTTTTCTCTTAATAATTAAATAAACATTTCGATCTCGTCGGACATCGTGACCTTCCAGCTTTTGCAAAAAAATAGAACTCTGACAGAAGGCGCGTCCACTTTGACCGTCGCGGTCTATCAGCTTTTGTGTGTGTAGGATTCTTAGCCACCGCATAGATTACAGAGGACGCGGAACACGGAACTCGGTACTCTAACCGCCAGACCGCGTGCAGTGGGGTCAGCGCCTGAGAGAGGGTTTTCCGAAATTCCTATGGGAACGGGAAAAAATAGGATATGTGCGTACGAAGTCGCGGGCAAAGAAAAGCTAGTTTTTTCATGAGTGTTTTGATGTAGGTCCATTCAAGATAAGAGTAAAGCATCCACATCTAACTTCGCCCATCGCCCAACTGAGCATAAGCCTATCTTTTCATGTGCCCCACGTTCCTGTGCCATCCTCATCGAGGGGGGCTACTCTCTAAGCCTGAAGTCCGTAGTATCGGCCTTAGTTGCGTGCGTTTTCTACTCCGTGTCACCTAACCACAAAGAATCAAAGACAAAACAATTTCGACAGCGAAGTGCCAATACCACCTAACTGAAAAAATAAAAAATTTGACACATAACTGAAAAAAAAAAGTTTCATTTCTTGATATGTTAAAAAATATTTATAATAATTATTAATAATGCTGTTGCAACTAAAATACACTTATGTGATTTTACTAAAACATGCGAATGACGCCTTTAAATTCAAAACGATAAAAGGTGATAGCAGATAGCTACAACCTGGGAGTATTTAAGACAAGAGTCAATAGGTTGCTTCTAGGCAAACGTGCTCCATCTTCGACCGCATGCCTATATATAGTAAAAAAAAAGTGAATTTCTCGAAAAATTACAGTTAAGAGGTATTGGCAATTCGCCGTCGATTTGACAGTTACCGTCAAATCGTGTTGTAATTTATGTTCGTGTCGTGTTCTTAGTTCGGGTTCGGGACTAATCGTAAGTTCGTAGGTGATACGGAATAGAATATGCCCAACTAAGGCCGAAACTACGGATTTCGGACTTAAAGAGTAGCCCCTCAGGTTCTGCCCGCGATGGCAACAGTACAATCTGCCCATCTCGTCGCTGTACGACCAGCTTCTTCCAGCCCGCGTAAACACATTAATACATATTTTTCATTATTGAACAAAAATGTATTTTTCTTTTTTCTGAAACCACACAAGGGCTTTCACTCATTTATTTCCACATTAGCAGGAAAATATGCTTTTAATCCTCCCATCCGTGAAGAACCCTCTTTAATAACTCACGATGCGGATTGTCGAGTGTAATCCTTATGAGTACATGTATCTATAATATAGATACAACGAACGTATTCATGTGTCGAACGTATCTATGTGATATGTACACACGTTCGACACTTTTATACGACAAATAATATTGAGCGCGAGTTTCGTACCTGTTCTATTGTAAAATGGACACTTAATATGGAGAAAAATATTGATTCCGATTTCAAAGAAATTTTCTTTAAAAATAATCATGGCTTGAAAAACGCAGCTTTTGCAGTATCGCTTTTATTATTGTACAAAAAATATTGAGATGGAAAGCAAACTTTCTATGGAAAAAGAAATATTTATCTGTACTAATATTATGAAGAAGAAAGATTTGTTTGTTTGAATTGAATAGGCTCCGAAACTACAAGACCGATTTGTAAAATTCTTTTAGCATTGGATAGCTACATTATTAGGGAGTAACATAGGCTATATATTATCCTCGTACTTCCTCGGGAACGGGAACTACGCGGGTTAAACCGCGTGACGTCCACTAGTTAAGTAATAAATTAGGTACTAAGGGAACAAACGCGTTAGTTTTCTAAAAGCCATGTGCCCGATAGATTTTTCCATTGCGTCGCAAAAATTACGACCTTCTTTATAATCTTTCATACCCTATAATCCCCTTTTACGTTTGCGTGTTTTTTTAAACCTCTCTTTAGAGCTTACCATCGTTGTTAAGGGATTAATGTTCAAAAAATTGTGCTGGCTGTCAGTCAGAGATTATTTAAAGAATTTTTTGGTATACGGATGGATTATGCTAGTGCCCGTTTCCATTATGACGGGCCGTCTGATTCCCCGGTCCGTCTAAAGAGGCGGATGTGCCTGTGGATGTGGATGTGTGTGTAATTTAGTCAAAGTAAATTGGCAAAAATATTAAGTTGATTATTGAAAATATCCGAATAAATATGCTAATTGGGTGTCTATACCTCTATAAGTTCCGCCACCCGGGCGAAGCCGGGGCGGACAGCTAGTGCAAAATAAAATTAATTGTTTTATTTTTGTAATGGAACAAGAAAACGTAGTGCGTTAACCCCTACTAAAATGGGCCAAGCAGTGTACGAGTTTTCCCATATTGAACGTATTTTGATCGAAAACTTATCCTAAGTTCGGGTTTCTCTTTGTAAAGCGTCCTCATTGCCACATGCTGTACTCACTCTAGCAATATTCATGAGTTGTGTTCATGATGGACTCGCTTTAGCAATATTCATGAGTTGTGAACATGATGTGCACTGAGCGTCGAATTCATACCAGCTGCCCAATATTCATGTTAACATGAATTTACCGATAAATCAATCTGAAGTATGTATGAAAGGAAATCGTTATAGTGTTGTAAATACCTATCGAAAGAATGACTACTGAAACAACAAGGAACGTGCTCGGCATTGACTATGCCATCTAGTGTCGCATTTTCGAAACCTTAACATTAAGAATACTTGACATTGACGTTTCTGTGCTGCCACCTATAGTTTCTGCACGCTCCGTTTAGAGGAACGTGCACGAAGTAGACTGTGTCATCTAGCGCTGCAATTTCGAAACTTATAGGTAAAATATACTTGACAAAGATACTTCTGGGCTGTCACCTATAGTTCCTGCACGTACCCTATAGCTTTCTATCTAGTCTCAATGATTTTTTGCATGAAAAAACTTTTACAAAAAAATATAACCGACTTCCAAACAAAACACTACAAAGAATAAAATAACCTTAATTTCGGAAGTCGGTGTTAATAAACAAAGAAACAAAACCAAAAAATGTTTTTTATTTTTCACTTTTAAGTGATTATACTTGGACGAAGTCTTCGTCAACGCAGAAATTGAAATATGCAAAAATGCTCATAAAATAAAAACTACTGAACCAAACTGAATCAAATTTTTATGGGACCAAATGGCAAGTATACTGCATCGAACTAAAAAGTAATCACAGAAATCGGATCAGAAACCTCGTAATCGGCGTACATAAATAAAAAAAGGACCCACCGAATTGAGAACCTCCTCCTTTTTTGGAAGTCGGTTAAAAATTGATATACACAATTCATTTGGACACATTCTCCATGTTATTTAAAATGTAAACTCATACTAAAATTTACAGAATTATTTATATACAACCAATTCTAACAAATTCTAAACAGTCGCCTAAGGGACTACTCACACTTATTCAGCGTATGCCCATAGAAAACAACGATTTTGTATGGAGACGCGTACGCATCCGTTCAGCTTTCCGCGTCTGTTCAGCTTTCGCGGCAAACAAGTATAAAATGAGGACAAATGTGTTATCATGCGAGTACTATAGAGATCAGCGCTGTTACTACTAGTTTACTTACGACGCTGTACGCTGTTGATAGAAGCAGAACTGTATAAGTGTGACCAAAATCGTTCAGCGAAACGCGAATGGAGCTGAATAACTATGAGTAGTCCCTTAGTCTGCGTTTCCACGAGAGATATACGAGGTTGCGTAGCGAGGAATGTGTTTGTTAAGAACCAATAGAATCGCTTCATTGGTTTTTAACAAACACATTCTTTAATATTCACAAATCTCTGGTGCAGCTTTGAATTGGACATCTTTATAAGACGGTAAAACTGGCATCTTATGTATTTACTATGTGTTTTTCACGTCCATATGCGCTCATCTACTAACGGCTGTCCACACAACGTTCAAGGAACCATAATAATATATTATTCACGATATTATACCCAAGTTTCGTCGTAAAACCTTGTCTGTTTATCTGACGAAGCCCTAAAGTAAAACTTTAATCGAATTACTTCAAGCTTGACCTTATATTGGAGTACTTTGTACTACATTTACATATGACAGCGGCAACAAAATTTTAAGATTTTTGCTAGTTAAGGCCTTGTTTTACCTGTGTTCCAAATTCTTTTCTTTTTATTTCTTTTGGTAGGCACGCGTTTGATCACTATCTCACCTGATGGTAAGCGATGATGTGGTTGAAGATTCACAGCTAAAGAATCAGCATCACTCTTACATTTTTTGAGTAAAGTACTCGCTCGTGGAGGAGGCTCTCCACGAGCGAGTACATCGCGGGATGAAGTTTTTCTTGTCAGTATTAGTTGGTCGAATTGCCGCGATTATGCCGCCACGTGGAGACTCTTTCATTGAGTTGTTTTAGAATGAAGGAGCAAGTTGTGGAGGCAGTGGAGGTTGAGTCTAAGAAATTCGACGGAAGTAAGGCATCGTCGACACAGACAATTTAGATTGTCATCATGTATTTGTGAGCATAATGACATAAGTATGCAAACGTCAATTTGTTTTTGAAATCTGAAAGCCAATTATAATTCTCATCTCACTTGACTAAAATTTATAATTATCATGATTAAACATTTAAAATTTTCATATTTAAAAATAATAAATCTTGTGTTTAAAAGTCGATATTGCGACTTGAGACTACTAAAAATGTAGAGAAGCCAGAGGAGTTTTTGACAGTTTGTGTCTGCGGTGCAAACACTTGCTCCTAAACATGAGTATTTCCCCTCTGGCGAGCTTACCTTGCAATCAACAAACGATTGGTTCCAACCGATCCCATTTAAAGCCGTCCGAAGCGACGTTGATCAATGCCAGCGATTGATTTCGACAGTGTTTTACAACCCTTCATCATATCAGCCAATTGCCGTCCACTGCTGAACGTTAGCCTCTCCCAAAGAGCGCCAACCATCCCGGTTTTCATCCGCTGCCTTATCCTTATCCTTCTTCAAATCATCTATCTATCATGCCGCAGGGCGTTCCACACTACGTTTTACAACCCTTAGGGAGAAGGTACTAAAACTTAGTACCACGTTTACCCGATAAAGGCTTTTCAAAACAGCTATCAATTTATGTAAATATGTCAACGGCATTATCGCTCCTGTGTTCGCAACTGATTTTAAAGTTAAATAAAACAGCGGAGCCTAGGCTTTTACAGTGTATCGTCGGTCTGTCGAGATTTATTTACCTACCGTCGATAGTGCAGTGAAAAGCGATGAGGAAAGTCGTTTACTACAACATCTAGACTGTAGAATCACTCTCTCAGAGGATGCAGCAGGTATTCTGTAAACTTAACAACACTTGAACGGGGCGCAATACATCATCATCTTAGCCTAAAAACGTCCACTGCTAGACATAGGCCTCCTCAAAGTGTTGCCACAACAACCGGTCCTGTGCATCTTACGAGACGCACATATCCATCCGCTACCTGCAACACTCACCAGGTCATCGGTTCACCTTGTGGGAGACCTTCCAACGCTGTACGCGATCGCCACTACAGAACTTTTCTTCTCAAGTCTATATCGTTAAGAACTTAGCACGATGAAAACTTAGCTTGGAGGAACTGTCATTTTACCTTGAGTGCCAGCTACTTCACCAAATTTTTCATCTTGAAATGTTAACAGAATAGCACTGCTAGTACTTAATCACCACCCATCATGATGCTGATTTCGTAGAGTTTAAAACTCAAATAGCTTAACACTCTTGCCGCTGTTTTGCCATCTCCCGTAAATGCCTCCAAGTCATCACGCCAGTGTTTTTTAGGCCGGTCTGGGCGACGATGCCCATTTTTCGTCTTCCACAGCTTGACGACTGTATCCCATTTGTATTTGTCATCACAAATAACATCCTTGGATTATTATTTCGGACGAGCCCCTTCATAAATCCAGTCTATAACAGAATAAATGCAATACCGCTTAAGGCATCATTGTACTCGCCATTACGAACAACTTTTACTGTGGGACCAAAAAAAATCGACTGCTTCATACATTTCTGTGCGCATAACTCGACAAAATGTACTGAACAGCTGATATTTTCTTTCGCGTGTTGGGTATTGGTCCTATAGTAAAAGTTGTTCATAATGATGAATACAATGACCTCTTAAGAGGTATTACGTTTATTCTGTTACACGTTGTGTAGGGGACTGGTGTATAGCCAAAATTTACTATCAAATCGATTCCAAGCGACGGAACGCCGATATTTGACCCTCATACTGTAATAGCCCACCGGAGCGAGCGTGTCGTCGCATATCTCTGCTAGCACTTGCAGCTAGTGCAGATCAAATATCTGTGTTCTTGTGTCTCTCATGTCCTTGACTTTCTCTTCACATGCGATGATGGCGGCTCCCCAGACTTGAATAGGCACTTGATACTCTAAGCAAGTGACATTCTACCAGCAGTAACGAGTTAGCAGTAGGGAGTTGGAGTTTCTTGCACGTTCTTCTCCATAGGATCTACTCTTGGAACGTGCAACTGCCGCGCTGAAGATAGGGTCGGTGAGTGCGTTTTGCTGTAAAGCACCTTGCTGCTTTTGTCACTAGCTCGGCAAAATTAGCTTCATCTATTTGACCGACAGACCTTGACTATTCAAAAGTGCCTGTAACTGGTCTATTTGGAATTGGAATAAAGAATTTTATATTTGTATTAGTAGCTGTCAATACGTCAAAATGTACGGGATTTTCTACAGCTGTCGAAATATCAACCTGTAAAAGAATAAATGCAATACCTCTTAAGGAGTTATTATACTCATCATTATTAACAACGTCCACTATGGGACCAACAATGGCAATGAAATCGCAAAAAAAATTGACTGCCCCAGGTACATTTATAAGCGTATAATTCGACCAAAATGTACTGAACTGCTGACTTTTTTTCGCGATTTCCGGTTTCATCATCGTCATCATATCAGCCAAAAGACGTCCACTGCTGGACATAGGCCTCCCCCAAGCGTCGGTCTCCCACAACGACCGGTCCTGTGCGTCTCGCATCCATCGGCTACCCGCGATGTTCACCAGGTCATCGGTCCACCTTGTGGGAGGCCTTCCAACGTTACGCCTTCCGGTACGCGGTCGCCACTCCGGAACTTTTCGGCCCCATCGACCATCTGTTCTGCGAGCAATGTGCCCTGCCCACTGCCACTTTAGTTTGGCGATCCTTCTGGCTATGTCGGTAACCTTGGTTCTCTAGCGGATATCATCATTCTTGATTTGATCACGCAAGGAAACTCCAAGCATTGCCCTCTCCATTGCCCTTTGAATGACTTTGAGCCTTCTGATGAGGCCCATTGTAAGCGACCACGTTTCAGTTCCGTATGTCATCACTGGCAACACGCACTGATCATAGACTTTCGTCTTGAGACACTGTGGTATGTGGGACGAGAAGATACCGCGCAACTTCCCGAACGCTGCCCAGCCGAGTTGGACATGGTATTTACATGGGTATTTACCATGATCTTGGTTTTGTCCATGTTCATTTTGAGACCCACTCTCTCTCTACTGAGGTCATCGAGCATTGTACTGAGGTCCTTCGTAGTCTCAGCCATGACGACTATATCGTCGACAAATCGAAGGTGACTGATGTACTCGCCATTGACATTAATGCCTAGCCTTCTCCAGTCCAAAACCTTGAAGACATCCTCCATTGCGGTTGTAAACAGTTTCGGAGAAATGACGTCTCCCTGCCTCACACCCCGCTGCAGGAGGATAGGTTTCGAGGTCTGATCCTGAAGTTGGACTGAGGTGTTGAAAGGTTTGTACAAAAACGCCACCATGTGCGTTTTTGTACAAACCTTTCAACACCTCGATGTACCGATAGTCGATCTGGCACCGTTTGAGATACTGCAGCACAGCCCAAGTCTCGATCGAATCAAAGGCTTTCTCGTAGTCTACAAACGCTAAGCAGAGGGGCAGATTATACTCTTCGGTCTTCTGTATAACCTGACGGAGCGTATATGTGGTCTACGGTGCTGAAGCCTTTACGGAATTCAGCTTGTTCGGGAGTCTGGAAGTCGTCAAACCCGTGTGCGAGACGGTTCGTGATGACTCTGGAAAACAGCTTGTAGACATGGCTTAGATGTGAGATGGGCCTATAGTTCTTAAACAGGGCATTTTCGCCCTTCTTAAAGAAGAGTGCCACCTAACCTCTACTCCATGACTTTGGCGTTTTACCTTCAAATATGATGGAATTGAACAGTTCCTGCAGGGCCTTAAGGACCGGTCTTCCACCCGCCTTCAGGAGTTCGGCCGTAATTCCGTCCTCACCCGACGCCTTTTAGTTTTTAAGCTGCTTCAGAGCCATCCTAATCTCATACAGGCTGACGTCTGGGATGTCCTCGGTATAGTGCCGGGTCAATCTAGCTCTTGGGTCGTTAGCTAGATTCGTATCGGGTTTAGTCATTGACGTGTATAACTGTCCGTAGAACGTCTCGATATCTCTCTGAAGCTCCGATTTGGCGGATATGGTTCTGCCATCAGCGGTCCGGTTTGGTCGGCTTGGTCGTAAAAAAATGTTCATAATGATGAGTACAATGACCCCTTAAGAGGTATTGCGACTATCCTGTTACTGTTTATCTATATCTATACTTAATATATAAAGCTGAAGAGTTTGTTTGTTTGTTTGCTTGAACGCGCTAATCTCAGGAACTACTGGTCCGATTTGAAAAATTCTTTCAGTGTTAGATAGTCCATTTATCGAGGAAGGCTATAGGCTATACGGGAATGGGAAATTCCTACGGGAACGGGAAAAAACGGGATATGCGCGTACGAAGTCGCGGGCAGAAGCTAGTTTTGTATAAAATCCTTCCGTTGCTGATGAGTGATTGAGTGTCTGAAAGACAACGCCCAGCCGAAACTGACCGTAGAGCTTTGGCACGTAGGCTCCTTGGGTGTAGGGGTGCAATAAGAGAGGATTTCCCAAAATTCCTACGGGAACGAGAAAAAACGGAATTTGCACGTACAAAGTCACACACGTCACGGGCAAAAGCCAGTCTCTTATAGTTTGGCATTTCGACAATCGCCATCGCGAATAGAATGTATTATTTAGAGTGTGGAGTCATTGCACGGCGCCTCTGTTCCGCCAGCCCCAACGTACCGAGAGCCCTATCATCGTTGTGCAGTCTGTTGTACACAGCTTCTCATATTATCACACCCCAACATCGTGCAACAAGCTTATATGGTTATCTAATATGCATACTCCCAAAGATTTTTAGAGGTAGGCGGAACAGAGAGTAAAGTCCCGCAAGCCTCCATTGAAAAGGAAGGATCGGTTGTTGTGGGAAAATGCCTGATAGTTGATATTCGGGCTGATTTATAAATTCAAATCGCCTGGTAAACTCTGATTGCGCGCTGCAGGATTTCGATTTAGTAATTCGCTGCTAGTTGGATAGATGGCGTTGCGGTTGTTTTTTGTTGCGATGTTGATTTGCTCAGTTGGTTTCTTGTGGCGGCATTGATGCCGCTACAGATTAAAGAATACAGCTAAATAGGTTTGTATGAACAATTTGGATATAATTATACGGTGGCACAGAGCAGTCACCGTCGCTTGATATCTCGAAGGCCTTTGACAGGGTCTGGCACACAAGTCTACTCAGCAAACTTCCTGCTTATGGCATCTCAGCTGTTTTTTGTAGCTGGATATCAGACTTCCTTAGTGAACGGTCGATCCGAGTAGTCGTTGACGGCTGCTCGTCTGACTTCATGGCTATTGATGCCGGTGTTCCGCAGGGGTCTGTTCTCTCTGCAACTTATTTCCTGCTGCATATCAATGACCTTCTTCAGCCTGGTCTTGTTGGGTATGCAGATGACAATACGGTTTCAGAGAGATGCTTGTCCAGCGCAACAACCATCGGAGATGAAGTTCGTTACTTGAGATGCCATGATAGAGTGGACAAAGGCTTTAAGCCTTGTCAGCAAGTGGGGTGATGACAATCTGGTCTCTTCTAACGCCACCAAAACATAGCGTGTTTTTTTACCGCAAAAAGGAGTCGTTTCAGACAAAATCCGACTTTTCACTTGTTGGGGTACACCTATTCCTGTGACTGATCGGCTCGAGCTCCTAGGCATGGAATTGACATCCAGTCTCAACTACGGCGCTACCATTGAGTACAAAGCCCAAACTGCAGCCAAAAAACTGGGCATCATAAATTGGGCCTGGACAGCTTTTGACCCTAAACAAAGCACAAGTCCGATCTTGCATGGAGCATTGCAGCCAACTTTGGAATGGCTCAGCTTAATATCAGCTTGCCGCGCTTGACTCGGTGGAATACAGAGCTAAGAGGCTCATTGGCGACGTAAAAATGGTGGATGCCAAGCTACACAGCTTGGCTCATCGCCGCAAGGTTGCCCGCTTGTCAGTCTTCTACAAATTGTACTTCGGTGAGTGTGCTCCAGAACTCCACGACCTCATCCCACCGGCTCCCTTCTACCATCGGACATCTAAACGCACTGCAAGTTAACATCCCTACCTTGTTGCTATTCCATCAGTTCGCACTATGCGTTTCTAAACGTCTTTTAAAATGCGCACAGCAAAGGAGTAGATCTCTCTGGCTGCGTCTGTGTTTCCAAACGAATACAACCCTCATCTATTTAAAGTCAGATTGAATAGGCTCCTTCTGGGTAAGCTTGCTCCATCGTAGACTTTGTCTCTGTCATCTCTGACCTAGAATAGAGTCAAGAGCAAACCCCTCTCAAATAACAAAAAAATCCGTGCCAGACAAATATTTGCATCTAAGAACTTAAGGATGAATAAAAAAATATCGAGACATTTTTTAATATTTATAAAGCTATTTACAAGAAAATATAACTAATTCGATTTTTGTAGGTCAAAGTTACCAAATAGTATGTACTTATAATATTTTCAACTATCTACTTACGGTACTTATTGAATTTACATAACAATATTTTAGTTATTTTAGTGCGTATAAGAACGTCCATTAAATGACCTACCACACAAGACTTCGGGAATCCCATGACGTTACCACCGCAGCATCTGTAGTTATTCTTCGGTTCAGGGCGGGCACTTCCCAGCAGATATAATCAGTCCTCAAATATAACCAATCCAAACTTGTCAGAAGGTTAACATGTGAAATGTCTTTACATTTATGTTTTGCTATTTTTTCCTTAACTTATATGAGCTACCCGTCGTATATAAGTCACCCTTAAATATCTGCACTTCTGGATCACTTCGTGAGGCACAAATATTTCCACGCCCCATTCCTTCAATTTATTCTCATTATCGTTGTAGAAATCCAATCTATGTAAGGACTGATAGGCGTATAGCTAATTCTGATTTTGGACCCGTCAATAAAATGATAGCTATTTACTGCGATAATTTTACTGTCATACAACAGCGGCGCCCCGGAGTCACCTGCGGATGAGGCTTGATCCTTGCTCGAGCACTTCGGAGTGAGGCACACCAAGTATCTGTTGAATCTTCGTACCTTCTTGTCACAAGTTATAACGGCACCTTCACCGACTTGTATATGTTTTTTCTGAGCGTTTCCTGTTTTGTTCATTAGGCCTGGGTCACCTTCACCGCCCACAGTCGTGACAGGGAATCCCATCAAAGACATATAGTCAACAGATAACAATCTTCCATAAAGCTGCAGACTTATCGGACTCACTCGCAATAAAGCTAGATTATTGTCTATGATCTTCTCTTTACCCTTAAGTCCGGGATACGCACGATACGCTGGGTGAAAGTAGATTTTCAGCACGCGCGAGGTTTGTCGCGCCTCAAATGCAGCATCTGTGAGCTTTCCGTACCATATGGATGGATCAACTATGGTTTCCACACAGTGCCCGCAAGTTAGCGCCCAGTCTTCAGCTATCATTGAGGCCGTGAACATACTAAGCCATGGTGGTCTAGGTAGAGGGGAGCCATACCCCGTGACGACGAATGGGATCTCATCTTTGCTCTCGTATTTTCCTTCGATCGTTCTTCGTTGTTTCTTGAGTACCAGGTTATCTGCATTTGTTGCAGATGTCCCATACTTTTTTTCTAATATTGGTAAAATACACAATGCTACGGTAAATTTGTACATGGTACATGAGTTTTTTCGTGAAATGAATTTCAGTTTCGATGTTCAATATAATATTATAATCTTTATGTTTTATTTTATGGAAAGATTTATATTTACGCTTATTTGTAGGTGTAGAATCTTTTAACAGTCAGACTCAGTCCGCGACGAATCTAACGTTCCGCCATACCATACTCTGATTTTCTTTTTTATTCGCAATAATAATAATATTCTCAATAAGTACACTTGTACTTGTACTTTTTTACAGCCTTTAGGCATATTTTCCACGATTGGTGATTGTTCAAATACGTGACTGATTAATTAATAGCCAGCCAATCTATCATTAACAACCCGGTTCTCGTTACAAATGGCATCCAAGAATGTCGTTCGTTCATTTCCGAGCTTAAATACATTGTTGAGAAGCAATCAATTACTCAATATTTATTGTTTCAATTAAATTTTCAAATTAATTGCGGTGTCTTGTTCAATTATTATTCAGCTCATTCGTCTCCTTCAATGGGTAGTGGAGGGACCAATACAAGTGGGGTTGTATAGGAAGATCCAGAACTCGACCGGTGCAAATATTTTTTTTTTGCTATTGATAAGCACGCGTTTGACCACTATCTCACCTGATGATAGGCGATGATGTGGTCGAAGATGGAGCACGCTTGCCTAGAAGTAACCTATATCGATAAAGGTTGCTAAGCGAGAGTAGCTTACTTACTCACCTCGAGCCTGCCCTTGCAGTAGGCAAAGGCCGTCTCCCACCTTTTTCTAGGCCGGTCTTGGTGATACTTTCCTTCTATGCACCACTTTGTGGATCGACTCCTACTTTATAAAAAATAAAAGGTGTAAAATTGTTTGTAAAAGGTAATTTGTAGGAGACATGATTAGTGTTTAGGATTCCGTACCTCAAAAGGAAGAAACGGAACCCTTATAGGATCACTTTGTTGTCCGTCCGTCTGTCTGTCAAGACCGTTTATCTCGGGAACGCGTGGAGTTATCGAGTTGAAATTAAAACCATATAGTCAAGTGAAATGAAATGAAAGTGAAATGGCCCCTTGCAGTTGTGAAAAAATCAAACTTCTAAGTTAACGTGGAAAAAGATACGGTTATTTATGCCGCAAAAAGCAAAAAACGTATATTTCGACGCTCTCAAGGGAATCAAAATGTATTATTTCCCGTTAACCTAGAACTATGAAATTTGGCAAGTAATACCGTCTTATACTACAAGTATAGGGAAAAGTCTGAAAACTATACATTAAAAAAATTGTCGTTATTTAAAGTAATTTGTAGCTACAAATTTGTACGGAAGCCTCGGTGGGCGAGTTCGACTCGCTCTTGACCAGTAATTTTTCCTAGCTGGTCTGTTTCCCATTGTAAGGCCAGGTCTACCGCTTTTCTTTTCCTATTTTCCTTGAGTGTTTACTAACTACTAAAAATTAGGGAGGTTAATCTACTGACTGATCACGCAAAAAGTATGCATGCAATGAAAGGAAGCTACGCTATTGTCGAGTGCCATGATAGAATGTGTCTCTTTGCGTGTGCCGTGTAGTGTCGGCCGGTGCCGTATGGTGCCGTAAATGAATAATAATACCATACCATCACTTCCCGTGGGTGTCGTAAGAGGCGAGTCCCTTTCGCCAGCGAATGGGCAGCAGCGTTCTCTGTAAAAATCAACACCACTGCATATACACTGCGATCGCCAACCCGCTTGCCAAGCGTGGCGATTATGGCAAATCCCCCTGCTTTCGGGGGAGGCCTATGTCCAGCAGTGGACGTCTTTCGGCTGTTATGATGACGATGATGATGATCTTTGTGTGTTGCTTTCCTCACAATACTACCCACCGCAGGCAGTCTTATCTTATTACCCTACATGGTTATCAAATGATTTAACCAATACAGATCATATGGACGTTAAAAATACTTTGCCCTGTAAGTTTTTTTCTGTGTTTCTTCTCAGGGTAGTCCGCTAGGAACAATGGACTCAGCTATACAACCTGTAACAGAATAAACACAATACCTCTTAAGGGGTCATTGAACTCATAATTATGAACATTATTTCACTACGGGACCAACACTGAAATCGCGAAAGAAAAATCGACTCCCCCATACATTTTTGAGCTCATAACTCGACAAAATGTTCTGAACAGCTGATTTTTTTTTCGCGTATTCGTGATTGATCACTTAGTAAAAGTTGTTCATAATGATGAGTACAATGACCCCTTAAGAGGTATTGCGTTTATTCTGTTACACGTTGTATTAACCTGACCGAAAATATTGACTTGTAAAAGGTTTATTTTTAAACTATTTACAAAATAAGTAGATAGATAGATAGATAGATAAAACATTTAAGTATAATTTATCATTTGCATTGACATTCAAATTAGTTATCATTATAAATTCATCTTCACAAGCTCATTAAGTAAGATATGCAGGTGCCGAAGGATATTTCCTCTGGCCGGTTATTAGAAATACCAAATGTTAATCGTCAAGCTTGCATGCATATGCAATACCTATGACACGCATATAAAATGCATTTCACAATTTTTATAATACCACACCACATTAACTGTTGGTATGAAATTAAATTCAGTTTATTATTGTACTACAATATTACGATCGATAAAAATATTTCATTTACCAAAAGTACTAGGAGAGCTGGGTTTAAGATGCGAGTTTAAATGACAAAGCTTCGACAGTGTATAGGATTCGGACCAAGACCTTTGTACCTATAGAACCAGTAATATTCAGGGACGTGATTCTGAAAAGGCGAACTTTTTTGTTATCTTTACTTAATCTGTGCCGCGGTATATATAAATATTTCTACACGTAAGCCCCTGTTGTTCCCACCCTCAAAAATCCCAGTGACATGGAAAACCAAAAACTTTGCGTACGGTGACACACATTTTCGAGCAATTACTTATGGTTCACGGATTTAAATCATTAATTTCTCTTGTCACCTTCCTTTTAAATCACCTCCTATGACAAATTTAACCTTAATTCCTCGTGTTTAGAGCATAGTTTCGAATAACACATCAATTCAAGGTTGTTGATTCATGCCAATGGAAAACCGACCTTACGGTTTTAAAACAACATTAGATTTTCATCAGCGCGTCTTTGCACATTAATCAAAGCCTAGACAAGTAGAAATGAATCTTACTTTTTGATTTAAAGTTTAATTTGGCGTGATAATACATTCGTGATCATAAACCACAACATTACACTGCAGTGCAAAACAAGTGGTTGTTATGACTACACACGTTGTGATCGTACACTGGCGGCCACGCTCACACACCTTTGTACGTTACTTCATAATACGGTGCGCGTTCACAGATCACTGATATTTTCATGGCTCCACTGCGGTTACCCAACTCAAAGAGAAAGTTATTTACGAACGAAACAACAATTAACAAGTTGGAAAATTATTTTAGAGAGGCTTAACATATCTGAAATGGACCTTAGAACATTCTATCAGCGGTTGTTGGAATGCCAAAATTTGACTTCTTGATATTTCAGTAGCGCATATCAATCCCATACATTATGGAACTTTTGTGTATCGTTTTCACTTATAGTATATCATTTTGTGTAGGACCTCCGATTTATTAGGGTTCCGAAAAAAAAAGGAACCCTTATAGGATCACTCGGGTGTCTGTCTGTCTGTCTGTCCGTCAGTCACAGCCAGTTTTCTCCGGATCCACTGGACCGATTCTATTGAAATTTGGTACACATATGGATTTCTATGACCCAAACACGGACGCGCTACGTAAATTATTAAATTTTTAGTATGGGGGTCGAACTAGAAAATTAAAAAAAAAAAGTTTTTTGAACAATATCGTGTGACATATCAAATAAAAGGGCTTACTGTGAGGGTTTTAATTATATTTTTTTCATAATTTTAAAATAAATGTTATTCAAGAAATTAGACGAAAAATTACCATTCCCCCCCTTATCTCCGAAACTCCTGAGCCTAAAATTTTGAAAAAAATGGGAATAATAGATCTTTACCTAAAGATTACAGGAAAACCTATTAGAAGTCTGTAGTGTCAAAATAACATGTTAAAAATCTAAATTCGTTCGGAACCCTTTGCACGCGAGTCCGACTCGCACTTGGCCAGTTTTTTATAGATAGATACCGCCATCAACTGATTCTCCTCTGACGCTGCATGTAAGCAATCAAATCGATACTTGTCTATCCTAATATTATAAAGCTGAAGAGTTTGTTAGTTTGTTTGGTTGGTTAAACGCGCTAATCTCAGAAACTACTGGTTCGAATTGAAAAATTATTGTAGTGTTGGATAGCCTATTTTAGGAGCAGAGCATTAATGAAAAGTGTGACGCAGACGAAGTTGCGCGAGTCAGCTAGTACCACATTACGGTAACTCAATTTATTTACCTGACATATTAATGGTAGATACAACCCAAAAAACGTCAGTGTCTTAGTCAATGAAAACGAATAGTGACAGAAATTTAAGATTACCTTCTGTCTGCCCTTGACTAGGGCGCTTTCAGTATTTCCCCAAGGAGTCTGGTCATACGAGGTTAATATGTGTAACTCGAGCCAAAGTAGTTTGTTCATTGTATAGACTGCTGTGTTGCTGGGGAATTTGTTGCGTCGCTTCTTCTTCCAAGCTTGAACAGTAGGAACAGGACTGTTTTCATATAAATTTTGACGTTCAAAAAGTGCGGATTATCAGCCCAATTTGAATATAGTAGAATCCGATTATAACGACGTCCAAGGGACCGGTCACCGGTGATATTACGTCGTACTAACCGGAAGTCACACTAAACGAACTGACAATTTCATAGTGGTTCATATTAAAACCAAACATATACCAATACTTACGTCGCTAAAAACGGTTGGTTGTTATATGCGAAGTCGTACTAAAAGGACCACACTGTTATTGACTTTTGGTTTTGTAACAGCCCTAAAATATTGGTTTATATTCATCATACTTCGCTGCAATAAAATGACCAACAATATTTTGTATTCTTTGACAATATTAACCGATTACTTGGCCAGAAGTGTATAGTAACCTAAAATCTGAGCTATGTGTAAGTCAGGGCTGAAAGCGGGATTTTTTTTTAAGGAAAGACACTGCCAAACCCGGGAATCTGACCTAGGATGACACGCTCAACAGTCATGCTTACTGAACCGAACCAACGCTGCATTCATCTGCAACATTATATGTGATTCCTAATGTTGCAGATGAATACAGAATTAGTCCTGACTGCAACCACAAATGAGGATTTACGGGAGCTTATTGTTTAACCTCTTTTTAAACGCTCCCTTTTTTAATATTCGGAAATCTTCAAATAACTCCTCCTGCTCTGGACGAAGCAGAAGGGAGTGTCAGACTCTTACTGACTAAACGCATCCGTGTTAGTCCTAATGCCCTTTGCGTTACAAGGCTGCGGTGACTCTTTCGAACAAATTCCTACACGCTCCCTGGAATTCCTTGTGACGAGGCTGACGTCACAAATACAATCGGCATGTAGTGACGTAGCCACGGTTGGCTGATTTGTGACGGAGTCGAGAGTCAAACGAAGTCCTTTTACAGTTGGTGTGGAACGCCGAATGGCACTGTTTGGACCGCCTGTGTTGTTTGACGGTTTGAGGCATTTTGTGTAGTACCAGAGTGCCAATTGTACTAATTTTATAGCAATGTTTGCATTCGCATCTCAGTCGCAATCTGTCAAAAATATATGAAAAAAACTGGCCAAGTGCGAGTCGGACTCGCGTCCAAAGGTTTCCGAACCAATATAATTTTATTAACATATTATATTATATTATATAGATATTTTAACACTACAGACTTCTCATAGGTTATCCTGTTATCTTTAGGTATAGTACTATAAACTGATATTTTCAAAATTTTAGGCTCAGTAGTTTCGGAGATAAGGGTGTAATGGTCATTTTTTGTCTAATTTCTTGAATAACTTCAAAATAACTTATTTTAAAATTATGAAAAAAAATATAATTAAAACCCTCACAGTAAGCCCTTTCATTTGATGTGTCACACAATACAGTATGAAAAACTTTTTATTTAAATTTTCTAGTTTGGCCCCCAAAAGTGACCCCTATAAGAAAACTGGCTGTGATAGACGGACAGACAGACAGACACCCGAGTGATCGTATAAGGGTTCCGTTTTTAAGTTAATTGGATCGGATTTTGTCCGGAACCGCAAAAAGAGGCTTTTTCAACGCTTGAAAATTAGAAGAATAAGGGTTTTCAGGAAACCGCTGAACCAGTTGGCGCAACATAGGCGAGAGGTCCTCATCATTTAAAAAATGTCGTTGACATTACATGACGTCGACGTCAACTTAACAAATGTCAGAAAACCATGAAGATATAGATAAGTGCGGAGGAAATACTATAAATACCTAAGTAAAAACGACTGTGGTCGGACACTCCCTTTCTGAATACATACATAAGATTAGTTGACCCGCGCTACTTCGTCTGCTCCGCTCCTGTTAGTCTTAGCGTGGTGTTACAGCCTATAGCCTTCCTCGATGTATGGGTTATCTAAAACTGAAATAATTTTTCAAATCGGACCAGCAGTTCTTGAGATTAACGCATTCAAGCAAGCAACCAAACAAACAAACAAACTCTTAAGCTATTAAGTACAGATAAAGAAAACAGATATCACTGGCTCTTTCTTATGTGTATATTAAGAAAGAGAGTGTTCGACCACACTTTAGTGTCTTGTGTATCTATCCTTCATGCAGAAAACAAGTGATCTGAAAGGCGTTTGGGACGCCTCAATGCTGCCATCTGGTGCACGACATTTCAGAAAACCCCTCTTTGGCACTACCGGATCGTCATCCTCTGGCCCTTTTCCTAATTTATTCGGAGCAGCTCGTGGCTAAGTAATAATAGTCGCACGGGTCGAAGTTTAACAAAAGCATCACTTGCCGTGATTGGGCCCTGGATGGGTGACAGTCCGCTACCTACCGACTTTCCTCCCTGTGTCGGAAAGCAGATTAAGCCGTTAACCCCGGCTGTCATTTAAACATCTCTAAGGCCTGGTTTCGGAGGTTTTTATCGGTCGTTTATCTGTCCGTTAACGCTATTTGTCATAAGGCCACTGGTTGGTTAGTGCTTAACGGACACAGGTTCTTCTAAGATACAGGCATATGCCTAGTTTGGAAGTCAGGGTTTAATTGTTTGTAATTTTAGCCGTTTACATATATTTATCACCACTTAAAACTGTTCTGTATGCCTTTGATGATGAATAAATAAAAAGTACCTCAGAAGTCGGGCATAAGAGTCATAGAAAGAAGCCAGGAAATCTGACACCAGCGTTGCCAAGAGGAACCGTGTTATAGTAGCCAGCACGAGTGCGTAGCACAAATGAATGCAGCGGGGTGATCTCGACAATGTACGGTGGGCGAACGAAACTTGCAACCGCAATAGTCGATGAGCATTGACTGACGAATCAATAATGTGAAGCATCAGAGCTGTCGTCGTCAAACCGAACAATGGCGTGTTTAACTGGATTGCGTAGGCAATCATCATCATTATCATATCAGCCGGAAGGCGTCCACTGCTGGACATTGGCCTCCCCAAGTGTCGCCACAACGATCGGTCCTGTGCGTCTCGCATCCATCGGCTACCCGCGACCTTTACCAGGTCATCGGTCCACCTTGTGGGAGGCCTACCAACGTTGCATCTTCCGGTACGCGGTCGCCACTCCAAAACTTTTCGGCCCCATCGACCATCTGTTCTGCGAGCAATGCGTAGGCAATGGCTCTACGTAAAATACTGGTATTCAGTTGCGCCCGACTAGACTGGAAGCCGACTCCGATCACTTTATCATCTCTAACACAGTCCACCCATCGTTTCCGTGCCAGTCTTCGCCTACTTCTTTTAGCCAACCATTTATTCACACTCAAAACTTTCGTCTTAGGTCGAAGATTTTTTGAAACTGGATATGCCTTACGACTGCATTCCTACTGTAATACATATTAAAACCGAATAAACATAAAATCCCGAAGAGAGGCCATGGTTGTCGTTATCGTTCTGAACACAAGATTTACTGAAAGCGCAAGGAAAAGAACCAGCTTTTCAATATCTTTTTTTCGAGTACTTCATCTTCTTCCCTCACTGCTGAGGATCGCGGCTACATACGATACGTCTCCAAACCATGCGGTGATCTGCAGTATGAACCGCTCTGTACATGTTGCCTCCTTCTTTATGGCGTCGGGCCATCTTGCTGGTGGTCTACCTTAAGCACTGGCACAGCACTTTTTCAAGTGACAGCATATAGTTGGATGGCGAAATATTTTTTTTCGCGATTTCGCGTTTGGTGCCATATATAAGGGTCTCTATTGTGTCACCTAACGTTTTTATCCATAATTTAAAATGCCATATCTTCTTTTGTCCTAATCATTATTTGTTCGAATGATAACCTACCCGAACTTGCTCATGCCATAAAAAATTAAATCCCTAAATATAATATGTCCTAAATCCGTTTGTCATAAATATTACAATCAATAATATACAAAAGACATAAAATCGTTTTCAATCAAAGTTAAAAGTCCTAAATTCAAATTACATTATGTTTATTTATAATAATAATATTTTTAGAAAAAAATTGTATAACAAAGCTTTTGCTATGAACTTCTCTCAGGCGTTACGTAGATACGAGCGGCAATATATATAGATAGTTCACTTGTTATGCAGTTCTGTTTGGTAGCTGGATAAATACGTTTTTGTTTTATTACTTTCAAAAATAAATTATTGAAAATGCAGCAATGTGAACTTTTAAAGACTAACAAGGGTGGCATAAAGTTAAATTGTGATTGCTTTACTTAGGACGAAAATCGAATCTACAACGAAAAATATTACTGGGTGTGTGAAAAGTACAAAAATAAACAATATAAGTGTAATGGGCGAGTTTTGTAAGCAAGCAAGCATGCAGCATGCAAGCAAGCACGCAGCACGAAGCATGAAAACAGCACGCAGCATGCAAGCAAGCATGTAACATGCAGCAGGCATGTTTCTGTCACGGCTCCGGTGCTGCGGGGCTCCGGCGGTCCCACGCGAGTTTATCGTCGCAGATGGGTTTAATGCTCACCAACGCGGCGCCGGGTGTTACAACCACCTGCTCCACAACTTGCGGGCCGCTTTGCCCCTCCGCGCCTACGCAATTTTAAATTATACTCTAGGAGTAGAGCAGACAAGACTGCGTGGAGTCGGATAAACAGCGATTCGTTTCTGTCACTAAAACCTAATTTTAGCAAATGTTTTAGGACTAAAAAAATATTATAAATGAACATTCGGAATAATACACATTATTTAACACAATACTTAGGACATATGACTTTAGGTCATGTAAAATAAGGAGATTTCATTATTATAGTACTCGATATTATGACAGAATACTTTTAGAACTAAAGATTATTATGTTAAACAAAATTTCGGGATTTTGAACATTATGGTTACTGAAGTTTATAGCAAACGTGTTAAGGATAATGATTTTCAGACAAACAATTTTAGGAGAAGAAAGGGAGTACCATATATAATGATGACTTCAATGATCCCAACTGCCTCCGTGGTCGAGTGGTTTAGGCGTTTGCCTTGTGAACCGGTGGTCGTAGGTTCGATTCCCACGGGAAGTATACTTTGTAAAGTTGTTTCCAGTTTGGCTAGGACATTACAGGCTTGAATCACCTGATTGTCTGATAAAAAGATGATCCCGTGCTTCAGAAGGCACGAATAAGCCGGTGGTCCCGGCCGCGAGATGGCGGTCGTAAAATAAACCATATCAGAGGCCCTTGAGGCGGTTCAGAAACTCTGATACTAGGGTGTGTGGGGTTGTCAGACCATACTGCCCACACGATAAGAAAAAGAAGAAGATGACCCGTTTTCAGGTTCTGCTAAGGCCGTAAGACTGTAAAATAGATTCAGATTCATTTTCAAAGCAAATTCTCCATTCTTATCGTGAAAAACGAACATATTGGAAACTGTAAAATTTGGATGGGATTAATTGTATATAAACGATTTTTTTCATAATATATCTTGAAATAATAATGCAATATTTTTTACAATCTTACGGAGTTGGCAATTTTCCGATAACTTATACAAAGCATTCTGGCTGACATCTTCCTTTCTAAACACGACAAAGACCCGCTACATAAATCTTTCCGTTTTCCAGCCGTCAGAGTGAAAATCAACAAACAAACATTCAATGAAGTTATAGCCGAAACAAATGGCTAACAAATATTGTTCGAGCAAACACAGCGGTAATTCAAAGTTTGAACTATCATAAATTGTTAGAACACATTGTAGTGAGCGCGGATTCAAAAATTAATTTCATGTGTGCCTTAACGAATCGTCTACTGGGCGAGTGGTAATTGTAGCCCCTACTAGAGGTGTGAATTCGAGTCAGTGATTTTTAGGGTTCCGAACAGCCGTAAGAAACGGAACACAAAGGATCCTTCGGTTGGCTGTCTGTGTGTCCGTCTGTCACAGTCAGTTTTATTCGGATCGACTAAACTGATTTCTTGGAAATTTTGTACACATGTGGACTTCTGTGACGCAAACACGGACGTGTTACGTAATTGAATAAATTTTGATTATGGGGGTCACTTTTGGGGGCCAAGCTAGAAAATTTAATAAAAAGTTTTTGAAACTGTACCTCACACGGTACAGTTTCAAAAGCTTTTAAATCTTCATTTCAATATCAAATGAAAGGGCTTATGTTTTTCATACTATTTTTTTTTTAAATTTTCTAATTTGGCCCTCAAAAGGGACTTCCACACTAAAAAAATATTTATTTACGTAACGCGTCCGTGTTTGGGTCACAGAAATCTATATGTATACCAAATTTCAACAGAATTGGTCCAGTAGATCTGGAAAAAACTGGCTGTTACAGACGGACAGACAGACAGACACCCGAGCGATCCTATAAGGGTTCCGTTTTTTACGGGTGTTTGGAACTCTAAAAACGTTTCAAGACATTAATTCACGTTAATGACAATTAATAACAAGCTGTAGTATAAAAATGTCTTAGAATGTCATGTTAGCTTCACTTCATATAAAACAAAATTATATGAATATTGGAAAACGAGCCTTAAATTAATATTAATTACTAGCTTCTGCCAGCGGCTACACTCGCGTGAGTATCATAAAACCCACGAGAACATACTCCCGGGATAACAAGTCGCAAATTAGAAAAAACAAAAAACCCAACTGCAAAAAAGTCAACCGGGACATTTTTGTGAACGAAAACTGTTTCGTAATTGAATTTAAACACAGCTTATTAATATTTTTGCAACCACCATATCATTTCCTTCATTTTGATAGACTACTAGATTGGTAACTATTAATCAAAAAAGGAAAACATAGAGACACAGTGAGACACACTATATATCCTTCATATTCAGTTTGTGAAATATCACTTAAATCGATTCAATATTGGAGGAGAAAACAGTCGAGAGCCAAACCTCGAATTATGACTTTTTGCATACAAAGTCTCTGCGCCAGCATTTCCTCCTAATGCATCCAATCCCGTGCTTTTAAAGTATTTAATCACCGTCTAGCTAATCACAAAACGTGGCCAACTATTTACTTAGCAGGATTTTCTTATTACGCTCTACAGCGCTCAAAGGTCAACTGAACTGCTTTCATGCAAATTGTCGCATCTAGGACTTATTTCTAAGAGGATTCCGATTCTAGTTGGTTTTGCTAACCTGTTACTTTAAAAACTGGCCAAGTGCGAGTCGGACTCGCGTGCAAAGGGTACCGAACGAATTTCATTTTTTTTGACATGTTATTTTTAACACTATAGACTTCTTATTGGTTTTACTGTAATTTATAGGTAAAGATCTATTATCTCCATTATTTTCAAAATTTTTGACTCAGTAGTTTCGGAGATAAGGGGGGGTATGGTCATTTTTCTTTTAGTTCCTTGAATAACTTCAAAACCGTTTACTTAAAAATTATCAAAAGAATATTATAAAAACCCTCATAGTAAGCTTTCAATAAACTTTTTTTTTTAATTTTCTTGTTTGTCCTCCAAAAGTGACCCTCATACTAAAAATTTAATAATTTACGGAACACGTCCATGTCGGGGTCACAAAAGTCCATATGTGTACCAAATTTTAACAGAATCGGTCCAATGGATCCGGAGAAAACTGGTTGTGACAGACGGACATACAGACAGACACCCGAGTGATCCTATAAGGGTTCCGTTTTTTATTCGGCACCCTAAGAACTATTATGATAGGTATACTAAGGTGGTAAAAATAATCTTTTTTAACGTACCAGGTCCAGTAAAAGCTATTTTTAATTCATGTGGGCTCTCTAAGCCCGAAGTCCGTAGTTTCGGTCTTAGTTACGGGTGACACGTAACCTGTATACTCTGTGATAGCAGAAACATATTACGTGTATTGCGCAGGTCAAGAATTTTATTGCATATTAATGTCAAGTCGCATTCCTTCGATTGGCAGCCATATTGTGGGCGTGCGCATTGCATGGATTTTAGTTTTTGTTGTCTTTGGTGCGCACAGATAACATAGCTATTTTTTAAGGGTTGTGCGCGCCACTATTAGTCAGCCACATTCCAACGTCTGCACAACAGTCCGTTTCCATCCCCTCACCGTCTTATTTATTATATTTTACCTTTATGTATTTATTTTTCTGTTTTGATTGTCCCGTTTTACTTACTTTTTGTGCTGCTCCGATCGACGTCATACTCAACGCCGGCTGTCGCTGAAAACCAGCGCTGTGGCTCTGACTCGCACACGAGTCCTAGCATTATGCTGAGCGATGGCCGTTTTGCGCGAATGTGACGCATATCTTCCCAATTGTTATAAAAATGTAATTTTGTTTTATTTAATTTTTATTTTTTTGGTATGCGTCATGCTTGGTGCAATTAACGCTTTTTTTTCTTTCTAACCACTAAGAATTAATGACAACACGATTTGTCAGTTACTATCAAATCGCGTTGGCACTTATTCTCAATTCGGGTTCGGGACTAATCGTAAGTCCGTATCACCATACGGAGTAGAAAACGCCCGTTACTAAGGCCGAAACTACGGACTATGGGCTTAGAGAATATGCCCCTTCTTCTTCTTCTCCTTATTCCATTATTTGGGGTCGGGTCTCCTCACTTTCCTGCGCCAAGTCAAGCGATCTTGGGTTGTCGTATCGTGCAATTGGGCTTTCTTAAGGTCTCTTTCCATGGAGGTCCACCAGGTCAATGGTGGGCGGCCTCTCCCTCTATTTCGTTCTGGGAGTTTCAACACAGTTTGAACCACACAGTTTTCGCTTCGTCTTCTAACATGGCCATACCAGCGAAGGCGGTTTTCAGTGATTTTGTCTGCGATTGGTCCAACATACGTTGAAGCTTTAACTTCAACGTACGTACTCATTACGAATTTTATCCAGCCGTGTTACACCTCCCGCCTTAGAGAGTAAGCCCCCTGACTCCAAAATAAACGAAGACGAGAGAACTGAACCAAATACAACGCTTGGTAGGGGCCACCTAATCGCTAATTACTGAGCTAAACGACTCCATTGTCTGAAATACTTCCTTTCGTTCCCTCCATGCATATCTACATACAACATACATGTCTATACGCCGCCTCGCTGTTTGAGTTATCGAATTACTGTTTAATATTACACTATGCTTCCTCGGAAGTTATTCTTTCATCATGAATAACAACTGAAGATTGTCTTTCGAAAACAATCGTGCTCTAGCTGTACTTTTTGCACTACATATTTACTTCCTTTTGTAGATGTTTTGGTGATCGCAGGTAGAAAGAAAAAAAGGAAACAGAAAAAAATTAGTTGTCTGTAAATTCGGTTTACGGACGATAATTTTACGTGATAACGTCATAAGAAAACAATTGAATTCTTAACAAACAAGCCGAACGGTTAGGCCGATCGTGCCTCTCTATCGCTTGTTCCGCGCTCTCGCTTGCAAGCTCGGCTCAGGCGAAACGTGACACTTTTTCGTGCGTGCAGCCGGCGTTCATCGATTTATACGACACTAGCGGACGTCACGCGGTTTCACACGCGTAGTTCCCGTCCCCGTGGGAGTACGGAGATAATATATAACCTATGTTACTCCCTGATAATGTAGCTATCCAATGCTAAAAGAATTTTTCAAATCGGTCTCGTAGTTTCGGAGCCTATTCAATTCAAACAAACAAACAAATCTTTCTTCTTTATAATATTAGTGTAGATTATCACGTCAAAAATGTCAATCTACGAATGAGCGCTATATCGAAATTTCACGTGGTCAATCTGTTACATTTCGACAATTTATATCACTTACAAGCTGACCCGCGCAACTTCGTTTGCGTCACATTTTCATGAATGCTTCGCATCTATTGGTCGTATCGTGATGTTATGTAGTCTACAGTGTTTCTCGATAAATAGATAGATAGATACAAAGAATATTTATTTGGAACAAGGAAAGAAATACAACACACAAAAGCAACTTTACATAACACTAGAAAATAAAAATAATTAAATGAAAACACATAGACATAGATACAAAGAAAAAGCTTATCCAGGCTATCCAAATAGGATATCTAACATTTGAATAATTTTTCAAACCGAGTCAATAGTTCCTGAGATGAGCGCGTTCAAACAAGCTTAATTATATGTATAACCTGTAACAGAATAAACGCAATACCTCTTAAAGGGTCATTGAACTCATCATTATGAACAACTTTCACTATGGGACCAACACTGAAATAGCGAAAAAATAAATCGACTCCCCCATACATTTATGTGCGCATAACTCGACAAAATGTACTGAACAGCTAATTTTTTTCGCGATTTCGGTATTGGTCCCGTAGTAAAAGTTGTTTATAATAATGAGTACAATGACCCCTTAAGAGGTATTGAGTTTATTCTGTTACACGTTGTATTAGTATACATAAAAATGTCAAATGATAAAACATTTGACATTTTCGTGTATACGACACTTTGTTGATTTAATTTCTTTCTTGACCATCTATTTGTCAAAATTCTCCAAACTTGTAGGAATAATTTTCTAACTAGAAACCTACAGTGATAAATGTGTGTGACTGCAATTATATAGATTACATTATAATACACATTTTTGCCAAGCAAAATCACGTTGTACATAAGAGTATCGAGGAGATATTCTTAACAAGGAATATTTACCCAAATCGTCACGTTTCCGCTCGTTTTCAATTTACTTGTGTCAATTTGTGAATATTTGCTGATCGCTGTCTTTTGACTCCATTTGTATCGCTAAATGTGCGCTTTCTTATAAATTGTGTCGCTTTGAATATACTGGTTTAGAAATATTACGCTCATTCTACTGCGAGTAAGTCAAAAGAGTCGTTGGTATTTTTAGATTGAAAAATTCTAAGCGAGATTCAAACTCAAAGCTTTTATTTTCAAATAAGCCATTTAAAGGTACTTTTGAATTGTCAAGACCGGTCATCCAAAAACATAAAGTTAGTTGCACGTTCCAAAGAGGAAATCTCTTTGGAGAAGAACGTGCAAGAAACTCCACGGACACTCTTTTAAATCAGTAATTGGTATCAGAATAATGGTTAGTTTATAAAAATTTTCATTCAAAAATTGTATAATACTAAAGACATTGAATCCATACAATGCAATTGTTAAGCGGCAAGAGAACCCTGTGATGTGATTGGAGCAATCTCAAGCCTTTATGTCTTCAAGATAATCTTTTACAGACTAAAAAGCTCTCTAGCAAAGCTGAGCTCTGCTTTCAAAGCTGACCTCTTTACCTTAATTAGGCCAAGTATTATTGCTTTCTAGAATTTGTTCCTATTAGCAACACTTTTGGATGGTGTAATAACACAGACTGTGCATTTTAGGGTTCCGAACAAAAAATGGAACCCTTATGTCTGTGTGTGTGTCTCCGGATCCTCTGGACCGATTCTGTTGAATTTGATACACGTATTACATACTTCTGTGACCCAAACATGGACGTGTTACGTAAAATATTAAATTTTTAGAATGGGGGTCACTTTTAGGGGTCAAACTAGAAAATTAAAAAATAAAGTTTTTGAACAATATTGTGTGACATATCAAATGAAAGAGCTTACTGTGAAAGTTTGAATTATATTTTTTCATAATTTTAAAATAAATAGTTTTGAAGTTATTCAAAAAATTAGACGAAAAATGACCATTCGAAAAACACCACCAAGAGATAAGGGCCCTTATCTCCGAAACTGCTGAGTTTAAAATGTTGAAAAAAATGGAGATAATAGATATACCTATAGATTATCGGAAGTCTATAGTGTTTAAATAAAATGTAAAAAAAAAATCGTTCGGAACCCTTTGCAAGCGAGCCCGATTCGTTCTTGACCGGTTTTTTTTCTTTCAACATCAACCGGTTCGATTCCTGGGTAGGAATATCGATTTATCAAAAATCCAATGATGCAGTTTTGGTTTTCATCAAAATCGGGACCGAGACTCCTTTAGACATTCCTCATATTATAGTTTTCACTTTAAAAATTCATCCTGTATTATCTTTCGTTACAGCTATGTTTGATGTACCTTATATTAGCCCACGAAACTCGAAACAATCATCATCATCATCATCATATCAGCCGAAAGACGTCCACTGTTGGACATAGGCCTCCACCAAAAGGGGCGGTTTGCCATATTCGCCACCCTTGGCAGGCGGGTTGGCGATCGCAGTATATGGTGTTGCGTTTTACAGAGAACGCCGTTTTAAATGCTGCCAATTCTCTGGTGAGACCCTTGGTCGCCTCTTCCGACACCCACGGGATGTCCTGAAACAATAATTAATTATTATTTCTTAAAACTTCAAAAACTAGAAAAAAAAAACACTGGAAAAAGTCGAACTTAATGCCTTAGCCATTTTCTTGCAGTCAACTTTAGGGTGGTGCAGGGGCAGAATATAGCAGGTACAGCGTAATAAAAAGACAAACAGGAAAACAATCCTTACTAATATTATAAATGCGAAAGTAACTCTGTCTGTCTATCTGTCTGCCAGTCTGTGTGTCGTGCTTTCACGTCAAAACTACTGAACCGATTTAAATGAAATTTGGTACACAGATAGTCTAGAGCCTGAGAAAGGAAATAGGCTACTTTTTATCCCGGGAGTATGTTCCCTAGGGAACAAGCGGACGAAGCCGCTGGCAGAAGCTAGTACTATAATAAATACAGACTACATATTACAATTTGGAACCCTTTACAAAAACGTTGATTCTAAACTCCGGTCGGAAAATGTAAATAAAATCAGGCCCAAGCGTTATTTATTCAATTCCGATTGTTTTCATTCTCTATCCCTTTTGTTAAGTCAATAAATATTTTGCGGATCCCTACTAAATTCGCTGAAATTGCGGAAGCGGACTCCGGAAAGCGATTGACGCTTCCAGTGTTTTGATCCGCCGCCGTCGTCGTATATTTTGAACTTAGCTATGAAATGTTTTAAAATGTGTTTATGTTACTGTTAAAGCCTGAACTACTGTTAAACCCTATATTTAGTGGTGTAAGATTTTCCAAGTCTTTAGTTTTACTTTTCAACATTTACGTGTCTCTGGGGAAAATCATAAGATTAACCGTGTGTTAAAAAAACCCCGATTAATGATTGACGCCTCCAGTTCAGACTTTTACTAGTAAAACTTGGTAATCTTAGGTTTTACCGTTTTTTAGGAATTTCAAAAATTTTTAGTGTGTAATTTATTTATGCTTTATACACCAAAATTAGCTTTTTCCCGCGACTTCGTACGCGCGCATCCCGATTTTCCCCATTCCCATAAGAATTTCGGGAAATCCTTCTCCTCTTAGTGTTCCCCTACACTCCCCAAGGAACCTACATGCCAAGTTTCAGCTTGCTACGACCAGTAGTTTTGGCTGTGCGTTGTCTGTCACTCACTCACTCACTCACTCACCAGTGAAAGAATTTAAGAACTTTATACAACGTGTAAGAGAATAAACGCAATACCTCTTAAGGGGTCATTGTACTCACGTTTCACGATTTCAGTGTTGGTCCCATAGTGAAAGTTGTTCATAATGATGAGTTCAATGACCCCTTAAGAGGTGTTTATTCTGTTACAGGTTGTATATTACGATTAAAGGTCAAGTAACACGCACTTAAATTTGATTTTATTATAATCTCAGCTATAAAAATAAACTAGTTAAGCAACTTAATAGGTAGTCTGATCCAAGCTGAGGCCTAAGAGTCTTTTCAGCCCTTTTAACGACCATTATAGCGATGAGAGGCAGACGGCGGTAAAAAGTCCTGAAAACCGATTTTTGACGGCAGCTTAAAACCGCAATTTTTTTTTATCGTAATATAGCTTAATGAAGACGAATATCAGCTCGTCAAATACGAATGAGATTAAAAAACGCTAAATAATTAAATAAATGATAAATGTGATTTATTTTGTAAGTAGGTTGCAAATTTAAGTTAACCGTGAGGACTGGTACGAGGTGGTGCGGGAAAAGAATACTTGGAAGGATTTGGGGGAGGCCTTTGCCCAGCAGTGGGACAGTACAGGCTAAATAAAAAAAAAGTAGGTTAAACATAACACTTTTACATGTCAATCTCATTGGTCATTTTAAGCTACATGAGGCCGGTGTTTCCTATCTATCCCTGGGAAGAAACATCGTAACCAACTCAGAGGTCAAAAACTGTTTTAAAGTCCATACAAACAGTACTGGGGGGCTAAAAAGGCCACTTTGGGAGAATCATAAATGAATCATATATGAATTATGTATGAATCATATATGAATCTTATAAGAATCATAATATTAATCACGCAACAATCTGTCAAATTTAATTTTCATCTTTAATTAACGAATTCGGTTCAAGGTTGATTGGGTAATTTTGACTGTGACGGGTAGGGTGATGTGCTTTCTGATTCTACTAAAGTGGCCTTTTTAGACCCGCTGGTCAAATCATATAAGAACTATGTAGTTTAAAGTCTGCCTTTTTTTAAAGTCGGCCTTTTGAGGAACGTGTCACACAGATTTGAGTGCATCTGTTCAGACAGTGCAAGGGTTTGTCAGTTATCGTGTAATTTAGACTTAGAAAACGCTGTAATCGGTACAAGCCCAATCCCTTATAGTTTGGTATATTTAATCGACTTCAAAAAAAAAAAAGAGGAGGTTCTCAATCCCTGTACCTAGTGTTGTTAGGTGTAGGGTACCACTGAAAAGTGAAAAATAATAAAACTTTTTTTTCATAAATACATCCGACTTCCAATTTAAAAAAAAAAACACTACAAAGTATAAAATATATTATTTGGAAATCGGTCGTAATTTTTTGTAAAAAAGTTTTTTGGCAACTGCATTCGCTGATAGAGGTAGAATGGTACTTTATCTAGAGCCTCAGTTCTGTATTTTTTTACTAACACCAAGCCGCACCAAGCGTTTCCAAACGTCTTTTAAATGTGCACAACAAAGGAGTGGACCTCTCTCCTTGCGTATGTTTCCCAACGCATTCCACCCTAATCTCTTCAAAGTTAGAGTGCACAGGTTTCTTTTGGGTAAGCTCACTCCATCGTCGATTATGTCTCTGTCACCTCTGATCACGACTAGACTCATGAGCAAACTCATCTCAAATAGAAACAAAGAAACAATTGAATTCTTAACAAACAAGCCGAACGCTTAGTCCGATCGTGCCTCTCTATTGCTTGCGCTCTCGCTTGCGGAACGTGACACGTTTTCGTGCGCGCAGCCGGCTTTCATCGATTTATAAGACGTTATCACGTCAAAAAAGTACCGTAAAACCTTGTTTCTAGTTTCTGTCTAAACCATCCAACTCCTTGCTTTTCAAAAAAACTAAACGGAGGGTTTTTTTTTTCGTCCAAAACCGAGCTCATCCTTTTTTGACGTGTTTCGTCTATTTCTCATTGGTATAGTTCCATTTTCAAAACTCACTTCGTATTTTTCGCGCACGATCGACAAACACCAACGAATGATGGCTTGTGACTTTGCAATAAAGGGATATTGCAGGCAAAAATAAAAGTAGACTGTCCTATAAAACTGGTCAACAGAAAAGGGTAAAGTCTTCCACAGATAGGCGAAACGCGACACGGAGTCACATAGTCCCAGATTCTGGAAACTAATTATCGAGAATTATCGATATATGACGAGTCCGTCACGGCGATACAATTGGCTGTAGGATTCATTACATCAATGACACCATGCGTCCCACGTTTGATAATTATTTGACAGTTCAATATTGCGATAATTTTAGCTAAAGGTAAAAAACGTTCAAAGTTGCACTATTATTTTCGCGACAGTCAATTTCAGCTGTTTTACAAAACGTCGGGTGGCTAGAGATGTTTTTGTCAGTTTGACAGATTGCGGCTGCGAACTCTTTTTGCGAAAAAAAAAAAAACGATGTAGCAAAATCTACATCGTAACAAAAATAACCGCAACGCCATCTATTCCACCAGCACCGAACTACCAACGAAATCCTGCAGCGAAATCAGAGTTCTCTGTGCGATTTGAACATATACAACAGTCCGAATATCAACTATTGGGCAGTTGCCCACCTGACACAACAACCGTCCGGTCGGAGTATCCTCCCTTTTCAATGGAGGTTTGCGAGACTTTACTCTATGTTCCGCATACCGTAATGCCACTCAGAAACTGCGTTTTCATAGAAATCGTTCTACGGATTGTTTCTTCAGATAAATAATGATATATCGATCGCCTAGCCTAAAAAGTGATATCCCAAAGTTGAAGTTGAGTTGCTTGATCTGAAGAAAAGTTATTTATGGAATCACAACTTTATATCATCGACGGCGCGACGTCGTTTCATACAATTCAATCTAACTTTGTGGCAAAGGTTGAATAACTGTTTAACAAACATGGCGACCGAAGTATCGGGGCTTCAGTTTGCTATTAGGTTTCAAAGCAGAGATTAATTAGGTGCCTTTGCTTGTAGTAATTATAACGATAATGAACTTGTTACTAGCGAGTTGTGTGTTTTGAATTCTGATGTTCAATTTGTTGCTTGGTTGACTTAAATACTACCTACAAACGGGGTGAATAGGAATGCAGGGGTGAGACGAAACAAAACTTTGAAGGAGATTTTCATATTATTTAAATTTGTACGATTAAAAGAGACAACATTGCTTTCTTCGAAAAATAATGATGTGATTGATAAGTGAAAATCCCTATAAAAGTTTTTGTTCCAATTCACCCCGCCGTACCTATTCACCCCGTTTGACAGTAATCAAAGGTTTTTCGGAATCGTGTAGATTCTAACAGTCATATGGAGATTCTCGTAGAAGTCTCCTATCCAGACGACTGTGCCTGTTGGTGTGCCGATTGAAATAACGAAATAAAAAAATTGAAATAATAAGTCTCATATCCCTATTCCTCACATTTTACAAAACAGAGCAGTGTACAACATTAAACCGGTGTAAAAGTACCGGAACGCGAGTACCGTCACCTGTTTGGTGTACCGATAAATCATAGTTCACAAACTAGTGGGAGCTTTGTTAACTTTAGTTTTGTGGCCAGACCTTCTGTAGGGAATTTACACTTATGCATACTCTTACTTAATAATTACCAATGGAGTATGTTTGTATGTGTCCTTAGACGGGGCCCGCTATGGCCAGCACCTGCCCAGGTTGCAGAATTTGTTCAAAACAGTCACCGCGGAACGCAAAGGGCATTATGAGGAACACGGATGGGTTGTATTCAGTAAGAGTCTGACACTGACTTCCGCTCCGCCCAGAGCGGGAGGAGTCATTTGACGAATTCCAATATTTCCCATCAATAAAAAGGTGTCCTTATACTCTGTTCTATTTTTGCACGAGCTGTATAAAATGATATTTTTTTAGAATATGTTTTTTTTATCAAACTGTATTACCCCACTGCTGGCCAGTGGTCTCTCACATAGCCTTCTACTCTTCTCAGTGTGTTGCTTTGTCCAAACAATCCTTCATGAACGCTCCAGGTCATCACGCCAGCGTTTCCTAGACCTTTCTCCCACTCCGTAACGACTTTGACAAATCTGTTCTGATGTATTCTACATTTATGACTCGCCCAATGCCAATTCATCCCAGCCTTGTTTGCCCCTTCCGCGATACCTGCTTTGGAACGAATCGTGTATTAGAATAACTTAATTAAATTAAAATCGCTTCTCTTAGGAAAACAATATAGTCCACCTTTGTGAGTTAAAATGCCTTGTAAGCTAGTGTTCGTATTACACAAAGATGATTACAAACAAAGGAAAAGGTAGATGTCTGATGCAAATGGTGCAGAGAACAATAAAGCAAGGAATAAGCTTCCTACCTGACTATTTGCTCCTCAAAGAGCTTCAGAATAGAGCGTGAGAGCTTCCCACCGCTGCTTTCAGGATGCTATTTAATTGAACCGCGTTCATTGCATCGTTGAAGCCATTAGTTCATTTCTGCCAGCAATAACATTAATTTTCGTATGAGATTTATAGAAACTGTTTTTTTTCCTATGGGAGCACAACAACCTTTAGTTCTAGGCAAGCGTGCTCCATCATCAGGTGAGATAGTGGTCAAACGCGTGCCTATTAATAGCAAAAAATATATTTATAAATATTTTCTTTGTGAAACATAGAATGTACTTACGACTGGAATAGCAAAAAGATCTGTCTACATTCAAATCATATCAACCAAAAGATTTCCGCTGGTCGATATAGGCCAACCTAAGTGTCGCCACAACGACCGATCCTGTGCGTCTCACCTCCATCGGCTACCCGCGGACCTCACCAGGTCATCGGTGCACCTTGTGGGAGGCCTTCCAACGCTGCGTCTTCTGGTACGGTAGCCACTCTAGAACGTTTCGGCCTCATTTCGACCATCTGTTCTACGAGGAAGGTGCCCTGCCCACTGTCAATTCAGTTTGGCGATACTTCTGGCGGCTATGTCGGTAACCATAGCTCTCTTGCGGATATCAACATTCAAAATGTTCGCTGAATTTTAAAAGTAGATAATTCAATTATTCCCCCGAATATCAGTAGGTATAGTACTTTTTTTTAGAACTCTGATACACTCTTTATTAAAACAAAAAATATGCACTTGAAATAAAAAAATAGTAACTAAAATAAGGCTTTAAAGAATTTGTCCGCATCGCTGTCCACTGAAGTGAGCTTAAAAGACTGGCGGCATTGCCACGTTGAATGGCAATGCTTATCCTCTGTCCGAGGTAAAAGACAGCCTTTGGGTCACGCGAAATGTCAACTAAGCTTTTAGAAAGATCTTTAAATAAGACATGAGCACTCGAGTTTCAACCCCAAACGGTTCAAAAATATAATGCCAACAAGGTTTTTATATTTTCGCGGCTTGCGGTTCTCAGCACCCGCAGCGGCAGTACCAGCACAGCACAACGAGCTAGGAAGATGGTATTATGTTTTTTTTTGTGTTTCATATAAAACAGCTTTATATAAAGGGGCACTATTATCACCTGCCAGTAAATTATAATGTTCCTTTAAGTAGTTAGTTTCCAAAACAGTTTGAATGTTTTATCAATGTGACCATGAGGCTCCTACCTTACACAATATAAATCATGAAGCAGCTCATTGGATCGAGTTCCAAACCTTAGGTACATTAAATTACGAGTTAATAAGAACTAGCCAAATTACTCTAAAGTTAACAACTACTTAAATATAGTCGAAGTAATAAACCAAGCATTCCTCAAGTTCTACAGTAAAATAACTTACCCAGCATTTCTGAGTTAAAAATAAATCAGGCCTTTATTTAAATACGTAATCTTTGGAACCAGCTGTTCAGTAGTCGAGTTTCTCGATTCGTCCCCTAGGCGCTGTTCTCGTTGACATCACTACTATATACTTAGTAGGCGCCAAATAAATTTGCAATAGAATGGACATCAACCCATATTATTGACATTGTTTGTCTAAAAACGAAACGTTGTCGACGATTTTTCTCCGCATATCTCGACAAAAGAAGATATAGTTTGATAACAATATCAAAAGAAAAAACTAGTTGTCAGTTATACAAAAATGAGTACCTACTTTGGAAGGAGTTAAGAAAATACATCTCCTAATAGTAGATTATACACCGAGGGGATAAAGCAGTGTCTTATGTCACGGGCGTCATATTGAACGATGGACCTTATGAAGGTTTTGATAATAGACTAGAGTTTAATTCATGAGCAAAGCGAGGGAGTTAATACAAGAATTCTGAATGCAGCGAGGGAATCAAGCTAGCCCAAGGCAAAGACACCTTTATCTCTGAGGAGCATACTCTACTTTCCACACCTACTGTGAGAAAATTGTTTGCAAGTCATGAAGAGGCTGCGAGCGGTTCCCGTCGGCCTCCGAGTTGAATACCAAATTCAAATCACATTATTGACCTCCGGGCAATAAATTGTACTGAATTTCATTATAACCCGCCGGGCAATAATGACTTAGGTACTTTAGGTCGAGTTTGTATGACATAATCTGACGTTTTCGTGCAGGCGGTATTTTTTTTACATAATACCTACACAGAGTCCCATTTTTTTAAAGAGCGTCCGCTTTCGCAGCGCCACCATCACAAACTGCAAAACACCCACATTGTAACAAGATTTTGATCCTGAATGTTGCTGAGACGATATTGCAATTTGAATTTCAACGCTACTTAAGCACGTGAAATTGGCTTTCTGTTCCTACAATATTTATTAATTACCGTCTTGTCTTAAGTTATTAAAGCAAAGGTATCCAATAATGCCAGCATCCACTTTAACTAATATTAATCCTAAATAAGGTTGTATTAAATTATTTGAGAAATAATAAGGTACCGTTCTCAATTTTACATAAAATTAAATTCTTTCACGGAACGAGATTGCCCCGAGGCGGAACGAGGGAAAATGACAAGCAATTCGTTATATTTTTTAAAATACAAAAGCACAATGTGGAACTACCTGAGACTGAGCATGTACGGGAAATGGATCATTATTTAATAACATGAAATTACAGTACTTTTCATAGCTTTGGATAAGCCAGTGTTTGTAAAAATTGTTGAGGAATGAAGGAGTTTTAAATTTAATTTATTTCTGATAAGTGTCTGTTGATATAACGTACGGGTTGGACTTCAAGGTTAAGTAAAGCTTGGTGAGGTCACTCCCAGGATGAGTGACCATGCGTTACATGTTTATTATTTATACTTTATTATACACCTCATATTTAAAACAGGACACACATTTATAAAAACAAGTATAATGGGCGGTTTTATCGCATACATTAAATCGTCACACAGTCGTACAAAAAGTCTTTCTCCCTTGTCTCAGAAAGGACGTTAAAACGAGAGACACCATGTTTTTTATATGGAAAACTATGCAATAGAAACACACCTATCGTATGCTGCGTTGCATACAATAAGTGTTTCTATTGCATAGTTTTTCATTTAAAATCAAGAGTCCAGACATGGTCCAGAAATCACAATGCGTTGCATACGTTGCGTACGTGGGACCACTTTGTCTCTTGCTTTAGCCGTTGGTCCCAGTTGTCATTTGAACACCTTTGACAGTCATTATGGGAGAAAAAGAGAAACATACTATATACATAGATTCAGGTTTTAAAGTAGAATGCTAACTTTATCCCGAGGTTGTTCCCGCGCTCACCTGATTTACATCCCCGGAGACCGATACATTTACTCAGACATACTGTGTTGCTAAAAATTTAACCGTGACGTACCTTTGTAGAAGGTGTATTCGTGTGTATTTTAAACCAATTTACTTAAATCTCTTTCAATTTAGCATTCGTTTTATTAGGGTTCCGTAGCCAAATGGCAAAAAACGGAACTCTTATGGATTCGTCATGTCTGTCTGTCTGTCTGTCTGTCCGTCTATGTCACAGCCACTTTTTTCCGAAACTATAAGAACTATACTGTTGAAACTTGGTAAGTACATGTATTCTGTGAACCGCATTAAGATTTTCACACAAATATAGAAAAAAAAAAATATTTTTGGAAGTTCCCCATACTTAATAGAACTGAAACTAAAATATTTTTTTAAACAAACCCATATGTGTGGGGTATCTTCAAAAACGATATTGAGGTTTTTAATTTAATTTTTTTCTAAACTGTATAGTTTGCGCGAGAGGCTTCCAAAGTGGTAGAATGTGTGTGTCCCCCCTGTAACTTCTAAAATAAGAGAATGATAAAACTAAAAAAAATATATGATGTACCTACATTACCATGCAAATTTCCACCGAAAATTGGTTTGAACGAGATCTAGTAAGTAGTTTTTTTTTTTAATACGTCATAAATCGTAAACCACAATTTACCTTTCATTCAATTAATTCATATTAAAAAAAAACATTTAATTTCATAAACATAAACCTTATGCATAAACCGTGAACCATTATTTTCTAATAATAAATCTGTAAGAGGTGGCTAAGCAAATAAAAATTATAAAGTTACAACTAATTACAAGCACTTTAATAATATGGTACTTGCTGCTACGGAACCCTTCATGGGCGAGTCCAACTCGCACTTGGCCGCTTTTTCATAAATGCATTGAAAAATTGGCTTTTGCAATTTTTTCACTATAAGCGATTGCCGATCTGAACTTTACTACCCAGTAACTTTAATTTAGGAATTCGTAGTTTTTGGTTGTTCCTTCGTTATTTGTCACCGACTTCTGAAATGAAAGTTATTTTATACTTAGTAGTCTTTATATTTGGAAGTCTGTTTTACTTTTTTGTAAAGAAATCTATTTTATTTTACGCTTTTTAGTACTTTATGTTTTCGTAATTCATAGCCACCACTGGAAGCTTGGAAAGTCACAGGAAAGCAAAATACGCAATTTCGCTTACTTGAATGACATATTATTTCCAGCTCTTTGATTTAAAAGACAAACTACTGAACCGATTTTGATGACATTTCCATGGGACCAATTGATAAGTAAGGAAATGCAGCGCTGCTGCCGCGCTGCTTTGTTAATCCATACAAATAATAAACACGCTGCTGCCGTGCGGTACATTACGATAAATTTGAAGGCGCCCTAAATGTCGGACTTGTAAGGTAACAAACATAATAAAAAAAAACTGGCAAAGTGCGAGCCGGACTCGCGTGCATAGGGTTCCGAACGAATTTCATTTTTTTAACATTATGGACTTCTTATAGGTTTTCCTGTAATTTATAGGTAAAGATATATTATCTCCATGTTTTTCAAAATTTTAGAGAAAATAAAGGGGCCCCCCTTATCTCCGAAACTAATCAGAATGGTCATTTTTCGACTAATTTCTTGAATAACTTCAAAAAAATTGATTTTAAAATTATGAAAAAAATATAATTAAAGCCCTCACAGTAACTTCTTTCATTTGATATGTCACACGATATTGTTCAAAATACATTTTTTATTAATTTTCTAGTTTGACCGCCAAAAGTGACCCCCATACTAAAAATTTAATGATTTACGTAAAGTATCCGTGTTTGGGTAATTGAATTCCATATGTGTACCAAATTTCAACAGAATCGGTTCAGTGGATCCGGAGATGCTGGCTTTGACAGACGGACAGACAGACACCCGAGTGATCTCATAAGGGTTCCGTTTTTTGTTCGGAACCCTAACAACCGAAATGAAAAGCTCCTCCTTTTTTGAATCCGGTAAAAAAGAAAACTAAAAAAACCCGATACAGTAACAAAACCACAGCCAGTTGAACCTATCTGCCTCTCACCGCAGGAAACACGAGTAGAAAAGGCGCAATCAGACAAAACCGGAAGCTTAGCGTGTGCCGTGAGATATTGTAACCTGTGCTTATTGTTATAAGGGCGATTGTAGCAGTTGTGCGAGTTCAGCTCAAATACTTGAGGAATGCGCTATGAATGAAGTTTGGGAATTTGAGCGATGGAACGATGTGGGCTTAAAAAAGTGATGTTATGATTGTTATTTGCGAGGTACGGTGGTTTTTCTTTTGTGTTAAACTTTTTCTTTTTTTTTCAAGTAATCGGATATTGCTATGATGATGAATGATCTACTCTACTCTACTCTACTCTACTCTACTCTACTATTATTCTATATCGTTCTCTCTACTCTCTTGCTAGTGACATTTGACTCTTGCCAGTGAGTCCTGAAGAGTCCAGGTTATTTGACTTGACAGGCAGGAGCATAGGCGGGATTTCATGTATGGTGTCTAAAAACAGCAGACACGGTAAAAAATAAAAAAAATTGTCAGTCAAGCGCTGATGAACTTACTGACATTGAAAGAGAATTAATATATAATTTAAAAACTTGCATGTAAAACTTACCAATAAATCTACTTAGCATTTTCCCATCTCCCAACAGGAAGGCTTCCAGACAAACCGCTCCCGCAACACATAACTGGGTGACAGGATATCCGTGGCAAGACTGCGATATTGTTAGATTTCTTGGCTTACCCGTAACGACTATCAAAGATATACAAATGAAAGCCGGGACCAATGCACCCTTTCTGCGGCAACGTTACGTTGAAGATGGTCACCCTTGAAGATCGAACCGTGCGGCTGTTATAAATAGCAACGAGCTCTTCAGCATGTACGAGAACGTGTTTACATTAAGTCGGTCACCGAATGCGGCGACCGTATTCGGTTTAACCGAATTGATTAATTTAAGTGGGCTATTTACATTAACTCGGTCACCGAAAACGGCGACCGTAGTCGTTTAAGTTGTCGGTTTATCGGATTCGACGACCGCATTCAGCCGAACCATGTGTGGCGCGTTTCAACAAATCAGCCGTGTTCAGTCACCGAAAACGGTCTGCGGCCGAATACGTCTAACTGAAAACTTGTTCAAACAAGTCAGTCACCGAATACGGGATGTGGTCGAATGCATGCAATGAATCGAAACCCGTCTCCATTATTCGGTGACCGAATAGGGGCTGCAACCGAATAGGTCAAAACGACTTAATGTAAATGAGTCATCAAAATTTCGAATGAATTAAAACTTCTATCAATGCCCAATTAATCTTCTCTTCAATTACCTTCAAAATACCACAATTGTAACATCGTAGGTAAGTTCATGTTATATTCCCGAGAACGCCGCACAAATACAAACGAAGGGGATTGAATGAGTATCTAGATTATCTATTGTCCGAGCCGGGCCAATCGGAACGATAATACCTCTTTGGAAGAGAAAAGAACAATTGCATTTACTTAAGAATCTCTCCGCTATTGTTGCTGCTTGTAGAGTGAGATATAATGTTTATCAGTATTGTAACGTGTTTTATTTGAAGGAGAATATGGTACTTACCTTACTTTGCAGTAGTGATGGGTCGTTGAAGGTTTATCCGTCAACGAAACGTTAACGTTGAATTGCGTTTGTCAACTAGTTGATCAACTAGTTAATTTCGTCAACGAGTTAACGTGTTACGAACGTCAACTTGCATGAACGATAAACGCTTAAACGCTTTTATTAATGTATGCTGTTGTAATGTTAATTTACGAACAATTTGATGCAGTTTGCGGGAGTTTTATTTTTAAAGGCATACAATTTACGTACGTTGAAAATAACAAAACGTTGGGTTCATTTTCTCGTTTCGTCAAACGAGTTGAATTCATAAACGTCGTTGTCTCGTAACTCGTTGAAGAATTCAATCAGTTGATTTGTACACGGTCAACGTTAATCCCGTTGAAGAGACATCAACGTTGATTCAACTAGTTCGTTGATTCAACGCCCATCACTACTTTGCAGATCTTTGGCAGTCGTTACGGATAGTCAAAAGCCCGAAAATCTGACATCAGTCTTGCCAAGGAGTTCTATGTTACCCAGTTAATGGGTTGTGGAGGTCTGATAGGCAGCCGTTCCATGTGAAATACTGGTATTCAGCTGAATCCGGTTTGACTGGAAGCCGAGCCAATATAGTTGGAAGAAGGCCTGACACTATGATAAGGATGGTACTTATCTCTGAGTTTGATTCGGTGTGTTGTCAGCTGGTAAACAACGGTTTCGTCTAGATTTATCATCTGCCTATCTTTTTCTCAACTATATTGGGGTCGGTGTCCAGTCAAACCGGTTTCAGCCAATAATAGTATTTTACGTGGAAACATTTCCGACCTCGTCTAGATAAATACGACAAAAATGATTTGCAAATAGGTTATTTCTTATTTCCAAAAATCAATATCATTTATCATCGTTTGGAATATCTTTTAAGTTTTCAGCAAGTTTATGATGTCTGACATTACCAATTTCAAATTCCTTAAAAACACCGATAAAACAAATAACAAAATGAAATAAATGAATATCTAACTACAATATCTAAGTATTTAAAAGCTAAGAACATAAAATTCCTGTGCGAGATCACAAAGACTCCTCTCGCATCTCAGCATAACTAACATTAATAAGTTATTACTAGTAATTCCTTATTTTTCGTGATTGTTATTTCATTCATCTTTTTTTTTCATTTAAAATAAAGTTAACTAATAGTAAATGAACCAATTTCTAAAAAGCATTAAAGATATTTTTGTATATATCTACACGTAGTATCAGTACCTACCTATAGTTGATTATTTTCTTCATTTGTTCATTTGTACTGTAAGTGTAAACTTTTAATTGGCCTTCATTATCTTAGAATAAGTAAGCATGCCATGTAATTAGCTGAAAGTATTCCAAATATAATAAAATTAAAAAAATATGCAGCCATTAAAAAAAAAATAACGTAGTGCTGGTAGCAAAAACTGATGATGATTAATTTGATTATATTTTCCTTTATTTTCTTGGAGATAAAATTTACTTTAATTGGTAATATGTTATCATGTGGAGAAAATAAAAATATTTTTACGCAAATAGTTGACTTAAGTTCAAATCAACTATTTGCATAACAGGATGACAAGGTGCTACCGCAAATCAGCTTACGTACACTGTATTACGACCTAATGAGCTATGCAAATGCATAGGACATTAGATTTACCTAGGTAATACAAATACATGATCAAATTCAATGTCTGCTTTTGAACTAAGTAAATACGGTCTTGAGGTCAAAACCGTATCTGTTTAACTAATGTTCTAGGGCAACCATTTAATGTGTGATACATTTAAATGGTTGAACTGAAACAAATTGGGCCTTATAAAAGAATCTAACCATACGATTTTTTTAGAATTATGTATGTAGTAATCAGTTTTTAAAAAAACCCCTATTTTCCATACATTTTTGACAGATGCAACTGAGATGCGAATGCGAAAGTTACTTAAAAATAGTAGAATTGGTCCTCTAATGTCTAACTTTTTGTTGTGATATTTTTAGGGTTCCGTGCCTCAAAAGGAAAAACGGAACCCTCATAGGAACTTTGTTGTCCGTCCGTCTGTCTGTCCAGACCCTGTATCTCGGGAACGCGTGGAGGTATCGAGTTAAAATTAAAACTATATATTAAGTCTAGAGCCCCTTGATGCTGTGAAAAAAATCAGACTTCTAAGATACGGTCGTTTATGCCGCAAAAAACGTTTATTTCGACACTCTCACGGGAATCAAAATGTATAAGGTATTTCCCGTTGACCGAGAACTATGAAATTTTGCAAATAATACCGTCTTATACTACTTGTTTAGGAAAAAATCTTTATTAAAAGTAATTTGTAGCTACAAAATACAAAACCCTCGGTGGGCGAACTCACACTTGGTCGGTTTGTTTTAAATAAAACTGTATCATAAATACCTTAAAACTATATCGAAACCTAAACTGAAAAAATAAAATAATGTATTTAAAGAAAAGAAAGAAAAATGTTTATTTGGGGCTCGCACAAAACAGACAGATCACATTTTAACACTCACATACGTTTTGTTTGTTGCAGGTAAGTCACAATGGGCAATGGGCAGCAGCGTTCTCTGCAAAACTCAACACCATACACTGCGATCGCCAACCCGCCTGCCAAGCGTGGCGATTATGGCAAACCCCCCCATCTTGGAGGAAGCCTATGTCCAGTAGTGGACGACTTTCAGCTGAAATGATGATGATGATGATGAGGTAAGTCATATTACTTCAGTGTTCGCGGACGTCGGGACCGGTGGCGCGTTAATTTCTATTTCCAAAAACAGGCACACTGCATTCAGTAATCTTTTAAATTAATTAATTCTTTTTAGTGAAACTATTTTACTGAGAAATGCAGTGACGTTGAATTGAGTACCTTTACTCTACTGAAGTAATAAACCACCGCGCGAAGATCTATAATCGTCCCATGAGATCATACTCCTGGTAAGAAAAGTATTTCATGTGTTAATATTGTAGTTTTTGTTTGAAAGGGTAACTAAAATCTGTGCCAACATACTATCAAAGTAGGATGAATAGTTTTAGTTGACTGCTAAAAGTGATGACCTGGTGAGGGCTGCGGGTAGACGATGGATGCAAGAAGCACAGGACCAGTTGTTGTGGCGACACTTGAAGAAAGGGAGGAGAGGTTATTAGTCGAAATGACAAAATATAAGTGATCAATTACGTGACATTTCGACAGCGTTTGTCAATCCCATACATATTTACTTCAGGATCCCTTATTGCCTCGCTTCCTTCGACAAAACTTGGTCTGAACTCAGGACGTAAAATAAGGAATACGAACGCAAATATTAGCGAATTAAGAGACAATCCTTAATAATATTACAAATGCGAAAGCGAGTTCTTGTTACGTCTTAAGAAGGGACTCTAGTCTCGAGGAATTTGAAAAATAGGTATTCGAAGAAACTATTGCCGATGCCGTCGCGCTTCGCCCTATCAAGTAAACTGCAAAAGCGACAACTGCAGCTCAGGCTGATTTTACCTATGAAAACCTTGACCAAAATTTTGTTGATGTTTTATATTCCGCTGTTTTCTTCTTCAAAACTGGACTGATCTAACAAAAATTATGTGTCAAAATTTAGAAGAAGACTATATCTACGCTTCTATTATTCTTTACTTTATTAAAAACTCATCAAAGTCTGATAATCGTCTGAACATGGCGGTAAAAACGGGCTGCTTTTTTGGGTTTTTTGATTGTTATAATTCTTTAAGTAATATTTTTTTGGAAAAAAGAAACGATAGACGCAAGTATTAATTCGATCTAATTTTTTGGAAAAAAATGATTGCTCTAGCAGCATTATCCACGAAGAAAACTACGGAATGATAGAATAATATATAGGGAACGTGCTGGAACTATAGGATGAAGCACAGAAGTAACAGTGTCAAGTATATTTTATTTTATAATACGCAGAGCAAAGAAGTGGAACTCTCTGCCTGCGTCTGTCGAACGCTTTCAACCCTAATCTATACAAAGTAAGAGTGAAAATGCTTCTTTTGGGTAGCTCACTCCACTGTCGACTTGGTCTCTGACACTTCTGACCTTATATGTCTCGAAATTGTAACGCTAGATGGCACTGTCTACGTCATGCACGTTCCCCTAAACGAAACGTGCAGGAATTATAGGTGGCAGCACAGAAACGTCAATGTCAAGTATTATTAACGTTAAAGATTCGAATATGCAACAATAAATGGCATAGTCAACGCTGTGCACATTCTCTATAGCATACGTTGCTCCAACACTCCATTTGGATAATTTTCGGCGCGGATGGAGTACCAAGCGGCAACGAATCGTAACATAAATTCAAAAGCTTCTTTTACTCCCACCTTAGCCATGAATAATTCGCCAACAGAAACAATAACGCTTTGATCGTCATAAGTTTATTTCATAAAATTAAAACACATAAAATTTTCAAAAAGGTTTTAGTACCCCTTATAACCAGCGAGCTATTAAAATAACATCGCGCGAGTTAAACGTGAAATTAATTCGCAAATTGACTGAGACCCTTCTCAAAGTTAGCCTGTGGCTCGAGGATGTTATTTTAATCATTTTAATGGAATCTCTGTTTTTTTAGCCCCTAAACCAATAGTGAAATTAAATTAATACAATTTGTTTTGTGACTAACCGCAGTGATGTTAGGGCGTACATGTGATGGAGCGCAGCGTAGAGCATTTTTCACTGGCAAACTATTATCGACATTATCCTCATTGAAATAATATCTAAAATCAATAAACACAACAATTAATTCATGAAGAGCATCGAAGCGTCTACATGCGAAAGGTAGAGCGCGCACCCACTTCCCGTCGTATACATTTGGACTCTGGAAAAATTGCAAAATGAATGACGACGGTGTGTGAAGTGTACGCAGTCTAGCGCATACTCGCGCATCCGCGCGCTTTTGCGCGCATTCTCGGGTAGAAATTCGCCTAATGGGTCACGCGTTTGTCTCTCTGCGCTGTGCTCCGTCATATGCACGCCGGCCCTTAGGCTTTGTTCACATCAGCGAGGTCCACGATAGTTAGTGGGAAAATGTCAAACTCTGCTGAGTACCTTGCCCGTATTTTTTTATTTTTTTTTAATAAAAAAAAACGTTGCCCCTCACTAGGAACTTCTCCTTTATCGTGGGTGCGTTCACAAACATATAAATACACAAACACAAACAGCCAGACCTAGAACAACTATCTGTAGGCCATACAAATATTTGTTCCGTGCGGGAATCGAACCCGCGACACGCAACACAGCAGTCAATCGCTCAACCACTGCGCCAACCGCGCCGTGGTGAACGAATTGTTTGTGACTTTCTTTGTTCGTTATGCTTTCACGCTTAAATCGCTCTAACAGATTTTGGTACAGAGATAGTTGAAAGGGGGGCCCCCTTCCATCAAATGTTTACAGTCTCCGCTGTCCGTCCGTCCGTCTGTCTGTCAGCGGAGGATTTTCACAGAGAGTGTAGGCCTGTTTCCGCTATAATAGCAACTCATAAAAAATTAATTAAAAATTATAAGTAACGGAACTCATCGTGTGAGAGTCCGATTCGCACTTGGCCCGTTTTTCACTCGAAGTTTTTCACACACACAGCAATATCTAGGAATTTCCCAAAACAGCAAATAAAAAGTTTATAAACAGTAAAAGAAACCGAACAAAATGCCCAATAACAATTCATTGGCCATTGGCGCTCAGGCCACGGTTTCAAAAAGCCAGTGAAAATAAAAATAAAGTAGCTAGAGGACAAGTACCGACATAAAACGGTTCCTGCTGAACCCTTTGCGAAAGAATGGACATCTGATAAGAGATCCGCACAAATCCCCGGATCCCTGAAGGATCCGCTGCAAGAAAGACATAAAGATTTATTTACTTATAGAGCTTGTTTTGCTGTTAAAAACTACGTTCGTTTTGTATAGACAAACTGGTCGACAGATAGGTAAAACTTAGGGCATTTACGGCGACAACATAGCGACCTTGAAGGAATAAAACGCGCGCTCTTTTAACACACACGCGACCCAAAATTAAGGAGTTTTTTGTACTTACCATATAATTCAAAGACGTTAGAAAAAATAACTGTATATCATGATGTAGATAATTAAATTGTCTTTAAGAGAGTGCAATTTTTAACGTATTTTAATGGAATTTCCATTAAAATACATTGCAGTACAAACGAAAATAAATTGGTTTTGTTACTTTTTAAAAATATATGTTATTTTTTATAATAACTTAAAAATGCGGGTAGCGAGTGGTGTGTAGAGGAGTAGTTAACTCCGTTTATATGCACAAGGCTATTGGCATGTATACAAGCCTTAAGTCAACAGTGGATGTGGATAAGTTACTTTTAGACAAGCGGCCTCCATCGTCGACCACATCACCGCAATTAGTTTCAATTAGTCCACCAGATCGATTTCCAAAAATATGTGGACATGTGTTTTTTCTTTTTTCACGTGAACCAGAAATGAAGATGCTACAGTGCGTTGTAAACTCGAGTGACGTCACATTTCGATACACTTTTATCGGAAAGTGACATCACAACATTGATATATAAAAAACCCAAGATACACACTCAGCATCTCAAAAACGTCCGCAAAAAACAAGCGCAATATGTATAATTGTGCGCAAGTTTCAAACAGTCTCGCATCGCTCGCCATACTGCACTGCTTTGTAAAAACAACTTTAAACGATCCGTGTAAGGTTGAATTTGCAAAAAAAATTGCTTGTAGTATAACTACACACAACTCACACATGACACTAGATACATGTCAGTTTTTGACGACAGTTTCGAGTATTGCATTTGTTCGAGACTGTGCATCTTGGGTTTTTTATATATTAATGCTTCACAAGCCCCCACTCCATTGTGTCTAAAAAGGCCACTTTAGTAGAATCAGAAAGAACATCACGCTACCTGTCACTGTCAAACTTTCCCAATCAAACTTGAACCTAATGCGTTAGCGATAAAGATGAAAATGAAATTTGACAGATTGTTGTTTGATTAATATTATGATTCTCCTAAAGTGGCCTTTTTAGCCCGCCTGATCTTTGATGCGTATTGTCTTCGTTATTTTTTATTAAAAAATACATATCCTATATTTTTCGATTACCTAACAGACGGATAATATTTTTTTTTATTTTGATAGGCACGCGTTTGACCACTATCTCTCCTGATCGTAAGTGATGATGCGGTGGAAGATAGAGCACGCTTGCCTAGATGTAACCGATTCACTCTTGACTTAAATACTCTCAGGTTGTAGCTATCAGGAAACACAGACTCCGGCAGGAAATTCTACTTCTTAGCTGTATGCACTATGAATCATCATCATAAATGTGTTCCCAATACGTTTTGTGCGTGTGGGTGGGATATCCACTATGTACCGGTGGGGCATCGCCGTTCGTCTTGTGGTCCGGTGATGTAACGGGCTTGGCGGAATTCAATTATGTAATCCCGTCCGTCACACATTCCCCAGAATGCAACCGGTAAAAAACTGACAGGCAATGCCTTAAATAGCCTTTTTTGCGCCCAGTGCAAGCTTCCAAAACTGCGCCCTTGCTCTTTCTAGATATTATAGGTACCCTAGCTAGAGCAATGCTATGTATAGGCCTACTTTATTTAATTTAGTGTGATAAAATAAAGCACAAGGACCTGGGTGTTGGTGGACCAATTTTCTAATATTTTGGAAAAAAATAATAATTTAAAGAACCTGAACTGATGTGGGCAATAAGCAGACGAGCTATTTAAGTGAACCCTTCGCCTATTATACCACCCACTATGTCTCACTTACTAAAACTCAAACGCAAGTTCACTAGCGCAAATGCGTTGCCCACCCTGATGCTTAAGATTTAATTTTGGGCCACTTTGGTCTTCATACTTCTATAATAAAATAACACCCTGCAAAGTTTCAGGAAACTGTAAACTAATTTAATTTTAAGTACTTGGTATGGTAGAGTTTTGAATAAGGAAGGTAGCACGCATGTACGTATGTGTTGGAATCGAGCACTAGGGGCGCAGCGGGAACTTCTCAGGAGCAAAGCGAAAAAATTATAGTCCTGCCTGGTCTGGCCATTCTTGCGCCCCCCAGAGTGTACGTCCTGTGCCTGGGCACCGGTGGCACCGCCCTATTTACGGCACTGCGGACAGGCCAGCAACTCGGCGTCGATGCTCAAGGCTTTGAGCCTATCATTGCCGATGATCCTATTGCCTCGTTTCTCAATCTCACTAATTGTCGGACCAAATAGAATCGTGTTTTTTTTTACTCAGGAATTTTCCCTATTATCGTCAAACGCGAGCGAGCCCATTATAAAAAAAAAAAACTGAATTTCAATCAATTTCTCAAATCTGCTTCTCAATTATTGATATATAAAAAGTACTAAAGTCTCATTTCTGTGCTCCTATTTTGTTTTTAGCTCGGTGAAATAGTGAAAGAATCAGGAATGTTCCTGATGGCGGATCAGCACAGCATTGATAGCGGTAGCATTTCTTTCGTTCCCCTAGCATAGATTTTAATTTGAGCACTCAGCTTGATTAATTTCTCAAAACCAGCAAACACCGATCTTAAGTCAGATCGACCGATCTTAAGTCAGATCGACCGATCTTAAGATAATTATTTTTAGCACTAAAAGCGGGTTTTTGAATTGAGTATCTTGTGTTAAGGGAGTGTTTAACAAAAATTGTGTCTTTCAGGCTAAAATCAAATACTCAATTTCAAGTGCTTGATTAAGTTAACAAGCTGGGAGTTTTTTTAGTCAATAGTGAATAGGTTACTTCTAGGCAAGCGTGCTTCAGCTTCGAACACATCATCGCTTACCATGAGGTGAGATATTGGTCAAACGAATGCCTATCACATGTGAATGAAATGAATCGCAGTGTGCGCAAGTGTGAACGCCAAACGTAGAACTCGGAACTCTGACTGCTAGACCGCGTGCAGTGGGGTCGGCTAAGTTTTTGACTCACAATTCAAAACTATTCCTTTCTTAGAAAAACATGAATAACAGAAAACAGAATCAAATCACATTAGGCAAATGTTTCCAAGAGTAAAAATACGGGAAGCCATCTTTTTTCCACGTAAATCAAAACGTCAAAGTACGGCGGTCGTTTATCAAAGAAATCTGCAAAATTTTATCATTTATTTTAGCGCTGCGAACTTCCGCGATCGACCCTCGCGACTCATTTAGCTCGATGCGGAGGATCTCGGAGCACACCGAGTACGATGAGCACATGTAAATACTTACTCGCTTAGCACATAGTTTGTGGTGGAGACGATAGTTTGGAAGTCTTGTGGCTTATGTTGTAAAGTAGCTGAAAATCTGATAAAGGGAATCTTATCAGCATGAAAGAACGAACAATGTATTTATAAACAAATATAAAGATACCTAATTAAAAAAAAAATTGTGCCTCACGGCTGCGACAATAGAGTATTTGACTACTATGAAAAATCATCATCATAACAGCCTAAAGACATCCACTGCTGGACATAGGCTTCCCCCAAAGGGGAGGAGTTTGCCGTAATCGTCACGCTTGGCAGGCAATACACACACACACACACAGCATGAATTAATACTTATACTTATTTAATAGAGTACGATTGTTGAAAAAACAAATGAAATTGCTGGAAAAACAGAGAAGTTATACGCTTTTAAAGTAATTCTTCTACCCTTGTCCCACAAAATGTTATTTATAATGGATGGCTTCCATTCAATATCTCGGGTCTTGTGAGTGACGTCCCTCGCCATTACTGCTGTCTCTGTTTAGCGCAGATATTAAAACGCTGATAAATCCGCCAGTTTTAGAAATTTTTAAGCAATATTTTTACTGCGTCTTGTCTGCTCTCTAAATTTTGAGATGTGTAATAAAAAAACTGGCCAAGTGCGAGTCGGATTTGCGTGCAAAGGTTTCCGAACGAATTTTATTTTTTAACATGTTATTTTAACACTGTAGACTTCTAATAGGTTTTCCTGTAATCTATAGGTAAAGTTCTATTATCTCCATTGTTTTTTTTTTAAATTTTAGGCTCCGTAGTTTCGGAGATAAGGGGAGGGAATGGTAATTTTTCGTCTAATCTCTTGAAAAACTTCAAAACCATTTATTTTATAATTATGAAATAAAATATAATGAAAACCCTCACAGTAAACCCTTTGATTTGATATGTCACACGATATTGTACAAAAAACTTTTTTTTTATTTTCTAGTTTGACCCCCGAAAGTGACCCTCATGCTCACATTATTTAATTTTTACTATGTTTGGGTTGCAGAAGTCCATAAATATGTGTACCAAATTTCAACAGAATTGGTTCAGTGGATCCGGAGAAAACTGGCTGTGACAGACGGACAGACAGACACCCGAGTGATCCTATAATTGTTCCGTTTTTTGTTCAAAACCAGCCAAATCAGTCAAAACCAGTCAAATACCTACTAGACCCAATTCAGCAGTGCCATACAAAAATATAGAAGTTGCCTGACGCTGATTTTCAACTGAGCCTTACGAGTGTACGGATTCAAATTTGTTCGTGAGGTGTAATTAAATATAAGGAAAATCAATATGCGTTGCTAAGGGATCGAATCCGAAATTGTGAAAAAAATATCAGGTTATTTCTTACTTTTACAGTCTTAATTTGTATCAATTAAGGATCGCACAGATTATTGATGATTCGTCAATCCTTGTGACTATACCTCGTGAATGCAGCTTCTTCTGTAAAAAAAAAACAAATTCAAAATCGGTTCATCCGTTCGGGAGCTACGATGCCACCGACAGACAACGACATACTCACACACACACACACAGAGAGAGAGAGAGAGAGAGAGACACGTCAAACTTATAACACCCAGTCGTTTTTGCGTCGGGGTTTAAAAATAAGTAAAAAAAAGTTAGAAAACTTGCTCCTAGTATCCGAGTCTCAAGGCAAGTAAGGCAAATAAGGTGCTCATAACAATAACCAACAAGCTTGTTATTATAATACTAAACGTTACCACAAAAACAACAAGACAAGTTAAATAAAACTCAAGTTAGAAAAGAGAACTAAAAAGTTAGTTCCATCATCAAACCTGGTGGCCGTTTTAGTGAAGTTCCGTCCTGATAGTTACAGAAATAAGCTTTTTCAAGACCAATGAATATTATATTCAAGTCTCTTTGATTATGAAACTTATGCTGTTGCGTTTCCCTGCCCATCTACCCAGTGCCATTAGTGGTCTCACAACGGCAGCATCTATCCAATCACTCATTCATTAAATTCGGAAAAACTTTTTTACACAAAATATTGTCGGTGTTTTTGGTTATTTCGTTTTTTGACACCGACTTCCGAAATTAAATTTATTTTATACTTTGTAGTGTTTTGTTTTGGGAAGTCGGTTATATTTCTCATAAAAAAGTTTTTCACTTTTTAGTTCCCATTCACAGCGTACCGGCGTGATGTTATGTTATGAAAATAAAACTTACTAAGTGTGTAAAGGTGTAAAGGTCTCGTCAATACGGATGAAATAAGCCCAAACACTTGGTAGTTCCTACATACCGATGTAAGTTCCCTTGACTCTCTAACGTCTCCATTATCAGGTCTGATCCAAAAATTTTCATTGTTTTGTAGTATCACCCGATATGCACACGAATATCCAGTTTTTACCAGATGTGTCCCAACAATTTTCGTGAGTTGCCCTTAATTTCTCAGGGTTTCTATCATCAGATCCTAACGTGGCGGCAATGGGACCACTTCAGCAGCATACCCTTTCATATAAAAAAGATTCATCGAAATCGGTTCATAAACGACGAAGTTATCCGCGAACACATATAAATATATACACGCGGTCGAAATAATATTTACGAACATTTGAATGATTAAAAAAACATTATTCATTATCATGACGCATAACGTGGTTTGAAACATCCAGGAGCGAGCGCAGTCCGTGGCTTGTCTTCCAAGGACGACGCGGAATGAAACAGCGACATTGTTTTGATTCGTTAACATTACTAATAGGGTGTTTCATAATTCTAATACTGTTTTTATTTTTGTTTTATCGATCGTCTTAATGAATTATTAAAAAAAAAACTCGCGTCTAGAGGTAGTTTATGTCGGATACATTAAATAGGCCGCCTTTGTAACGCCTAAAATGGCACCGTATATAAACAAATTTATTTACATTCTCTATTTAAAAAAACGGATTTTTGAAATAGTCGATGATTTTTGAAATAGTGATTGAAATAGTCGATTCAGGATGACATTGACTTTAGTCAATGTCATCCTGAATCGACTATTTCAATTTCTTATTTTATATTTATGAAATACGATACATAGTTTATTGTTCGGGTTCTTACAAAGATAACGCATTAGGGAAACAGGATTGATTAACATTGCCATGCTAAAATGAAACTCTAAGTTACAAAATGTATTCACCCCTTTGATTTGTCTTACCTCTGATGGCTCAAAAAATAATTTGAAATTGAGCTTGCTAATCTAAAAACCTGTCAAAATTGGCATTAAATTAAGGTCTTCACGTTTTTATTGTAAATGCTCAATTCAGAAACCAGAGCTCAGTCGAGTCAAAATTCAAAAAAAAATATGCAAGTGCAACACCAGTACCAAATTTGATTTTTATTATTGACTACTACAACCACATTTTAGGCGTAAGCACGATTGACTGTGTACTTACCAGAATGCGAACAAACGCGATATAAAATAAATTGTTTAAAGTAACAGTAAGCTACCTGAGTTAGCGTCTGAATCCATTATAGAGATGTGATATGGAAAGTCGTAAAATATATTCCATTTTGTAAAGTAGAAACAGAAGGAGCATACAAAATTTAGTCATAAAAACGTTAAACCATAAAAATAAATGCGATTGAAACCTCACACAGGCCTATCGCAATAAACTGATGTATACCGATAGCTTTTGTTACTTCGTAAATTCCTGAAACAGTCATGTTTCAATTGCTGTCAATATTATGCATTTTAAGCAACATAATCATTGGAAGTTCCACTAAAAATAATAATGAAGGATTTAGAAATGCAATAAAAGCTGCTATAAAGTATAAAGACGATGATATCATGTGGCATGGCCATGATGTGGCGGGCGGAGAGTATCCCTTCGTCGTGTCGGTGGCATTCATTGAGGAGCCGGTGGTGACCCGCCACTGCTCTGGTTCACTCATACATTCGACATGGGTCCTGTCATCTTCACACTGCTTCTACGATTTACTGGACAGAAAATTCTACGTCTGGTACGGAAACTTCACTGTCTCACCCTTGGTTTCAAAACTATATTCTCCAGTTCTAAATATTAACATACACCCAGATTATTTCAAAACAAAGTTTCTTGAACGGGGTTTCTTCTTTGGCGACAACGATATAAGCCTGTTGAAAGTTAAAAAGATTCGCATAGCATCTTACGGAAGATTGTCAAACATAGACCATACTAAGATGTACGGGCTCCCTGTGAAGTACATCGGAGGCGCTGCACGAAACTTCGGAACTGGCTCGAAGTACGCTGGAGGTCTGAGGAGGAAGACAGGAGTTCTCGTTAAGAACAACAATTTGGAGGAGCAGTTCAAACCGCTGCAGATAGGAGAAGGTATCGTCATCAACTGTGGTATGCTACTGACGATTTGGTCTAAACACGTGTTGTGTATTGCTCCTAAGTGTTCAGACAGACTGCATCAGCCTCTGCACGGAGACTTCGGCGGACCGTTTATATATGATGGTAAAATAGTTGGAGTGATGTCTTTAAGCTTTAAGTTACCCAAAACCTTTCTATCGTCGAACGGATTAACGCCTGTGAACCCTTATAAAGCTTGGATAAAACGCGTCATCAGACCAGTAAATAATAAAACTGACTTAAAGAAAACAGAGAGATATGAGAAGATAAAGTGAACAAGTGCAATAATACAAACTAAGAAAAAGAGTCTGGTGGCACCGTTCGTTTGTTTTTATGACTCTGTAAATGTAGGTGGTCGTAAAGTTGTTAATTAGTAGCTAAGTACATACATATTTTTAACAATACCTAAAAAAGTTCCATTACTTTGTTTTATTTTATAGTGTCTTGGATTATAGCAGCCTGACGAGTCTGTTGGGAGGTAGGAAAAACATAAGAGTCAGTGTCGTTCTCGACAAAACACATTGAATAGGTACTAAGTTTTAATAAAAACAAAGGTACTATCTATATTAGAGATTAGGCTTTGTGTCAGCTAAGAACAGTTTAATGAACTGTGGTGCTATTCTGTAACGACATTTTCGTGTCTCGACATCGGAATCCGAGTTGAGTATCAAATTCGTATAAACATAAGACCTTTATGTTGTGTGTCATAAAGCTCACTTTATGAGTTTTGTTACCCAAGTGAAGCTCGATATCGAAATAATTATTTACAGAATAGACTAGCTGGTCTCAACCTGATTTGTCTTTTATAAGTACTGTCAACAAGACATCCAATCAAGAAGTCAATATAAACTAGAAGAGTATAAAATTGCGAGCAAATAAATGGAGATGGAGAGGAAGAAAAGATGGATGGATTGTGCGTGGAGTGATGTGAAAGAAAAGGGAATCAATTATATTAAGACGGGTGATAAGACAGAATGGAGGAAGAAATCTTGTTGCGTCGACCCCAAGTAACACGTGATAAGGGCAGGAAGATGGTAAAACTGCCCGCAAAGTAACGGTTACTTTGCTAGTGTTTCGTAACATTTTACCCGTTATTTTAGCGCAAATCTCACAAGTCGTAAAAATAAACAATTTAATTTCATACATTTTTTAATACACGTGGAATATAAAATAAAAGATCGAATTTTACACAGGATGCCAGCTGAATTTCTCAATTTGCTCATGCCAGTATTGGTCGCGATTTTTTATTGTTTGATCCGATGAATCTGACATTTGCGTGCCAATAAATCGAGACTATGAAAAAGTTACAATTGTAAAGCGGCAATAGTGTCCTCCAAGATAACGGTGCGTGGTCCAACGGAGCAGAAACTTGTACCAGTGTCCTGTGTAGTTCGTCCGACAAAACTCTCCACGTGCGTCACCAACATACCACACTAGAGAGTGCGCGCCGCTCAGAACTGACACCTGATATTCTAAAGAGCAAAAGCCGAAATTGGACTAGAATCAACATCAATAAAATATGTCATGATATGTTCACATGCTACTTACGAAGAAAACGAATAAAATAAATATCTACATGATACGAAAATACCATTTACACACCATTTGTAATGAATCGGACTTTCACAATTTGGCACTCTTTGAAACATGTTCCGGTTCCTAATAATGTTGTTTTTGCTAACAGCCTTCTATTTGATAAACAATATAGAAGGAGATAATGTACCTCTTTCGAGTTTTGACAAAGATTCAGATGTAAAATCAGGGGATTTTCCATTCGTCGTTTTAATAGCAGGTATTTTTAGAAAGAATAACATTAGAAAAGTTAATAGAATTGGTACGGGTGTCTTGATAACTGAATCCTGGGTGCTGACGGCCGCCCATATCTTTCTCAACATAGACCAAAAGAAGCTTGAAATCCTACGTGTGTGGTATGGCGAATTTACACAATCACCTTTCGATACTAATATGTGTACTGAAGTGTTTCGGCTTTTTGTGCACCCTGGGTTTCAAAGAACGCCATTTTTTTCCACTAACTTGTTCTCTAACATCAACGACGTGGCTCTCATATTCATCAATAAGGTGTATGTAACAGGCTGCTGCGGCAGGTTGTCTTCCGTCAATCGCGCCGGCTTGTTGGGGCTGCCCGCCAAATACGTCGGCGTCGCCAAGTCAAACCACACCCAGGCAGAAGATGATGAAAATCGGAAGCTAAAATTTGGGAGCGGGATAATTGCCCAGTGTGGTCCACCAGTAAATGAGTGGTCCCAAAGTTTACTATGTTTGATACCGACCTGTCAGTATAGTTGGCCCAAAGTGAGCTATTCTGGATCTTGCGGGGATCCGCTTTTTGTTGATAACAAAGTAGTCGGAATTTATTCGTTGAGATTCTATACTGAATCATCATTTACGTGGACTGCGTTCACTCCAGTTGACTTGTACTTAGACTGGATTCATTATGTAATAAATGTTGAAAATACCAAACCGCGGAGGAGGTTATCAAGAATAAACACGACAACACGAGATATTTGAACAAAAGCCGAAATGTGCTTATAGATTATGAGTAGTAAAGTTAACATCCACTATCACAATATTATGCAGCGTGCATTTAAAGCTGCTCTTTCGAGAAATGCTTAAAAACAGCGTGCAGATGAAGCAACGTTTCGTCGGCACTAACAGATAAATTACATCTGAAAAAAAAATATGCTACGTAGTTTGATTTAGCCAGAATGTATCTATCGGTATCACATAATAAGAAAAAAAAAACACCAAATCCTCTCCAAATCGTTGAGATGAAACCATTTTGCTAATTATTTTTTTATCAAAAGAGTATTAAAATATATGTAGTGCTTTGCAATACAAACAAAAATGATTTGGTTTTGTTTAAAAACATGTATTATTTTTATTATAAAAAAATTAAAATGCAGGTAGCGGAGTGGCGCGTAGAGGAGTAGTTAGCTCCGGTTATATCATCATCATTGGCATGTATGCAAGCCTTAAAACCCAGATGAAACAAGGGAATTGTTTTACTGTACCTACATATTCACCGTCGTTGTGGCGACGCTTGGGGGAGGCCTATGTCTAGCAGTGGACGTCTTTCGGCTGATATGATGATGATGATGACATATTCACCAATGACAGTATCTGGATAGTTGATACTACGATTATTTACGGCTGTCAGTGTAGCATCAGAGAGTTGCGGGAGGCACAGGACTGAAAAATTGGCGTGCATTTAAGAAGACCTTTTTTTGGCTGGGACATAACAATTTCGCAAATCTGAATTGGAGAAAACCTATACTAAGCATTTAGTAATACGAGTTCAAGAAAAAAGAGATGGATGGATATAGGATAAACCAGTTCGAAGATAATTCAAGATGTAATAAAAGAATACACTACACTTTCTCATTGCTAGACCACAATATGTTCTTATGGCCACTGTGAAGAATAACCACATCGGGAAAGGGATCACTGAAGTTTTTTTTTTACTATTGATAGGCACTCGTTTGACCACTGTGGTAAGTGATGATGTGTTCGAAGATGGAGCACACTTAAAGACTCCCAGGTTGTAGTTATCAGGAAACGTAGCCTCCGGCAGGGGATTCCATTCCTTAGCTATATGCACTATGAATGTGTTCCCAAAAGTTAGGCTAGTATATAAGAATAGTCTTTGAAGTACATTTCTCAATAATCTACGAGACTTTTTTTAGGGCTATGTCAAGAACCTACGTAGTTGTATTTGTGAAATAAGGAGTAAATTATTAGTGACGGAATAAAAGTTGTTTTTCTTTGTAGCCTTCATTTCGTCCCACAGCTGGGCAACCTTTCTTTTCTTCAAGAAAGGTTTGGAAGACAGATCTCAGATCTTATCTGTCTCTGGCAAACTTTAATTGTAAACTTTAGAGACGAAGGTCATTTGGGTAAAAGTTATTTTGGCTTTTGAATATTTTACTCAGCTTCAAAATGTATTTTTGGTCCATATCAGAAACAAAATAGTTTTTGTGTGGGACCATTTTTACTGATTGTATTTTTTTTAATCATGCAACGACGACATGCCATATACGATTTCAAAATACAAACAAGTATAAAAAACTACATTCATATTGTTAAATCCATTACACATTGGAGTTATATTTTACAAACGTAATTTGACTGTGAAATCGATTTACACGATGTTGAAATAGTTTCATAGTAAAGCATAGGTATTTTTCTATAAATACAAAAACCGGCTAAGTGCGTCAATGCTTATTGGTACTTAAAAAGCGCTCAAATTCAAAACATAATAATTTATCTCAGCAACAATCAATACAAAAAAATGTAAGGTTAGAGATGTTTTCACAGTTTGTGACTGCGAAGCCAATATGAACACTCCTGAAAAAACCGATAGTTGCCCCTGTCTCAAACAGCTTTAATTACCCCACATTTTGACAAGTTCCTCCATTTTTCAATGTGTTGCGACTTGTATGTGTACGATTTTTAAGAAAAAGAATAGAGACTACATATTTTATACTAGAATTGCGTGATTTTTGTGTGTGAAATCAGGGAAGGGATGTAGTGAAAACGTAGTTAGCTTGTGCCATTAGCCATTTTTTCGTGCATAGCAAATGTCTTCTTCCGCTCCGGGTGGGGTGGGATTGTCAGACTCTTACTGAGTAAAAGCTCAGCCATGTTCCATCGAATACCCTTTGCGTTCCAGAGGCGTGGGAACTCTTCCCTCAACCCTGGCTTGTGACACTAGCCTACCAGAATTATTTATATTTTATTTATTTTTTATTCATTTTTATTATAGTCATTCAAACACTCCATAAGATTGAAGTTCCATTAACATATAAAAATTAACGACTAAGGGGCTACTCACACAAATTCAGCTCCATTCGCTTTTCTCTGAACGATTTTGGTCACACTTATACAGTTCTGCTTCTATCAGCCGCGTACAGCGTCCTAAGAACGAGAAGGCGGCAACGGCAGGACAGCGCTGAACTGTATCTATAGCACTCGCATGATAATCACAACACACACCTACCACAGTGTATTTCTTTTTAAACCAAAGGTTGACTGGTAGAGAATGCCTTGTTGCATTAAGTCCGCCTATGTACCTACCACTATTGTACATGAAGTTTAAATAAATACTAACTCATTTGTCCTCATTTTATACTTGTTTGCCGCGAAAGCTGAATAGACGCTGAAAGCTAAACGGAAGCGGTCGCGACTCCATACAAAATCGTTGTTTTCTATGGGCATAAGCTGAATAGAGCTGAATAAGTGTAGTACTCCCTTAAATGTCGAATCGACATGCGATGCGCCCTACCAACGCAAACAATAAAGAAAAACGGGCAAACTAAGGCAATGGATACTGAATATTTGAGAATCCCAAGTAATCCCAACTCGGTAAAAGTTCTGCTCAATAAAAAGAAAGTGATATGTTTAGGTTCGAAGGTTGACTGTCCCTGGGTAGCTTCGTGCTGAGTCACATAGAATTTTTATTGACTGCTTTGTTTCCGTTCACATTATATGGAATGTCGGAAATGGCAACAGTATTTCGGCCAATTACACTGTAAGAGAAAATAAACGATGGATACTCACATTATTTCATGCTTACAAATTATTGCATACTGGCTGACCCGCACCACTTCATCTGCGTCACAATTTTCTTTAATGCTCCGCTTCTGTAGGTCGTAGCGTAATGTTATATTGCCTATAGCCTTCCTCGATAAATGTGCTATCCAACGCTAAAATATTTTCTTGAATTCGAACCAGGGGTAGAAATTAGCGCGTTCAACCAAACAAACTCTTCAGCTTTATATTATTAACTAGCTGTCCCGCGCAACTTCGTCTGCGTCACAATTTTCATTACTGCTCCGCTCCTATTGGTCTTAGCGTGATGATATAGCCTATAGCCTTCCTCGATAAATGGGCTATCTAGCACTGAAAGAATTTTTCAAATCGGACCAGTAGTTCCTGAGATTAGCGCGTTCAAGCAAACAAACAAAGAAACTCTTCAGCTTTATGTATTAGTATAGAGTATAGATTCAAATCATGAATGCTCTGTTTGATGTATTGAAGATAACACTGTGTACCATAGAACAGGTTTACCTAGTTTCGGAATCAGGATTTGAATTTTACGTGGCCTTTTTCTCTTGTCCCCATTTTTCAATACCTTATGTTTGCATTTCAAAACTACCCATAAGAGTAATAACGTACGAAGAGCGGATTTAAAAAAAAACGTGAATTATATTGGTTTACCAATTGACTCGGCTGATATGATGATGATAGTGATGAGTATTTCATCATGTCATCATCATATCAGCAGAAAGAAGAAGGCCTCTCCCAAAATGGGGGGATAGCCATAATCGCCACGCTTGGCAGGCGGGTTGGCGATCGCAGTGTATGATGTTGATTTTTACAGAGAACGCTGCTGCCCATTCTCCGGCGAGTCCCTTAGTCACCTCTTACGACACCCACGGGAAGTGATGGGATGGTATTATTCTTATACGGCACCATACGGTACCGGCCGATACCATACGGCAAGATGAGTATTTGTAATGGTGCATTTATTGTGTTCATAGTCGTCAAACAGCGCTACTTTACTATGTATATGTCTGTCCTGTGTTTTTTTGTTTGCGACCATCGCCGACACTCCGATAGACTTATAGTGACGAAGTTTAATGAGCATGTCTTGCAGACGTGCCAGCAGACAAGTCCTAAGTTGGTGACAACATAGATGTTTATTCTTCTGTACGTGTGAACTCCTGAACGACTGGACCGATTGTGTTTTTCTTGCGTGATTTTGAGTGAGTCCCTGGATAGTTGACATTTACAATTGGCCCCGTAGGAGGTGCAATCGGGGTCTAGGATGATTGCTTCATCCAATGTATCGCAGACGTTCGGGCAAGAAATGACCTGGGGTTCTAAAAAGGTCTCTTCAGCAGAATCAGAAAGCACATCACGCTACCCGTCACTGTCCTATTTTTCCAATCAACCTTGAACCTAATATGTTAGCGATAAAGATGAAAATTAAATTTGACAGATTCATCATCTGCCTAGCCTTTTCCCAACTACATTGGGGTCGGATTCCAGTCAAGCCGGACAGATTGTTGTGTGATTAATATTATGATTCTAATAAATGATTTTCCTAAAGTTGCCTATTTAGCCCCCCTGTATTTAACAACTCTGACATTAGGACATTCTATGATAATTTAATATGACATGTGCAATTGTACATAATATTGAGAATCTGATATTTTAATTTGTAATTTAAATGGTGTAATTTTTTAACTTAAATTTATCTGTTTTAAAGATCTGTGATTACAATCACAGATCTTTAAAACAGATAAATTTAAGTAACAATACTGAAATATATGATTTGTGAGTCTAAAGTCCTAATAATTTGCACATCATCAGGTACAGAAATACAGTGCAATACAGTGTATCTGTCGACTTTTATTTTAACCCTTTTATCAACATGTATTATGCATTTTTTATATATATAAAGGGCATAGAACCATTCTAGTGTAGCGGTATCAATGCCGCCAAAAGAAAAACCAACGAAGCAAATCTCCATCGCAACAAAAAGAACCGCGACGCCATCTATCCAACTAGCAGCGAACTACTAGTTTGAAATCCTGCATCGCGCAAGCAGAGTTTACCGTCCGACTTGAACATTACATCAGCCCGAATAACAACTATCGGGCAGTTGCCCACACCGGACACAACAACCGTCCGGTCGGAGGATCCTCCCTTTTCAATGGGGGTTTGCGGGACTTTACTCTCTGTTCCACATACCTCCAAAGTGGCATAGCCCCCTCACCGCCATTTTGTTTTTTTTTTTTCAATATCGCGTCGCACGATCTAACATGCATGTATGGGTAGAGGACACTTTAACAACCAAAAAATGTTAGGAACATGGTGCCTTAAAGTGACACGTTGCCGAGATATTTCGGGGTAATGTCACCACGTGACAATCATGACTATCATTAAAATATTTCTTCGCTATGTGCTTGTAAGCGTCAGATTAAATCATAGCTCCCAGCTTGATTTAATCATTTATTGGATGAAAGAAACAATAAGAATATGTGTAAATCACTTTATTAAATAAAACAAAAAAGAATGGTTAAATAAAACCAAGCACTATTATTAAAATACAATCTACAGCATATAAGCGCGTGACATAAATTCATTTTATAATGATTTTCATTGTTCTTACTTGGTGACTTTACCTTCAAATATCTTGGTAACGTGACAATTTAGGGCACCACGTTGCCGATATTTTTTGTTTGTTTGTCGTACGTCGCAACAGCGAATAAATATAAAAATGACGGCGGGGGGGGGGGGGATATGCCAGCTACGATAAAAAAAATCGAACCCCTTTGCCCTTTGGGATGGGTTTGCTCTTGACTTTAGTCTAGTTCAGATGTGACAGAAACAAAGTCGACGATGGAGCGAGCTTACCCAGAAGGAGCCTGTTCTCTCTAACTTTGAAGAGATTAGGGTTGTATGCGTTTGGAAACACAGACGCAGGCAGAGAGTTCCACTCCTTTGCTGTGCGCAATATAAAAGACGTTTGAAATCGCTTAAGGCGAATACATTTGACTTGAAGTCAAAGTTTGTTAGGTCCGCTAAATAAATAACTGTCCTATAAAACGTGCCTTTATTATAGGCCAGTATCCTAACAAAGTCTACCGCATATCAACATTACGTTAGCTTATTATGTATACAAATGTAGCCTGCACATCGCTCCGTGCCAAATAGGTTAGTGTAGTGCTAAATCTGTGCCAGTATCGTCCCCTCTCAAGTTTAGAGGCATCATGAACTTCGATGTAACCGTTCTAAAAATGGAATGAATATTAGATCAGTCTATATTATATCGGAACTAATATAAAATCAAGAGTGAATAGGTCACTTTTAGGCAAGCGTGCTCCATCTTCATCGCTTACCATCAGGTGAGATAGTGGTCAAACGCGTGCCTATGAATCGTAAAAAAAAGTCCTGGAGTGGCGACCGCGTACCGGAAGACGCAGCATTGGAAGGCCTCTCTCACAAGGTGGACCGATGACCTGGTGAGGGTCGCGGGTAGCCGATAGAGGCGAGACACACAGGACAATTTGTTGTGGCGACACTTGGGGGAGGCCTATGTCCAGCAGTGGACGTCTTTTGGCTGATATGATGATAAAGAGGATGAATATAAAAGGTGATATCGTCTGTTATTTGTATATCGTTAATAGTCGAAAGGGCAGTCAGGAGCAATCTGGCACCAAGCGGTACATTGCTGCCCAGTATCTGGCACCAAGCGGTACATTGCTACCCAGTATCTGGCACCAGGCAGTACATTGCTGCCCAGTATCTGGCACCAAGCGGTACATTGCTACCCAGTATCTGGCACCAAGCGATACATTGCTAACCAGTATCTGGCACCAAGCGGTACATTGCTAACCAGTATCTGGCACCAAGCGGTACATTGCTACCCAGTATCTGGCACCAAGCGGTACATTGCTTACCAGTATCTGGCACCAAGCGGTACATTGCTACCCAGTATCTGGCACCAAGCGGTACATTGCAACCCAGTATCTGGCACCAAGCGGTACATTGCTAACCAGTATCTGGCACCAAGCGGTACATTGCTACCCAGTAACTGGGTTGTGGAGGTCAAAAAGGCAGTCGTTTCTTGTAAAATACTGACAAACTGGGAACCGATCCCAACGTAGTTTGGAAAAGGCTAGGCAGGATTATTAATTGTTTGCTTGTTCACATGTTTGTAAAATAATCTCTGAAATGATTGAGCCGATTGCAAAATGGCCAGATAAATCATTACACATTTTAAACTTTTGACAACCATTTTCGCTGACAAATGACAGACAAATATAAACTCAAAGTTAACAAAAGGCGCAAGTCGGGTATCTACAAAATTGTTCAAATTCGAGTCACAATATCATGTCAGCAACAGCCAATGTCAAATCAAATCAAAAGACATTTATTCAAACTACTAAAATCAACACTTTTTGAATCACCACTTCCTAGTGTTTAGCTCGGAAGAAGAAGTGACGCAACCAACTCCCACTCAAAATGTTGACAAATAAGAGGTGTTTTAGTGACTGCAATGCAAATACAAACGCAGGGCTCAACATGTTATTGTTTTAACCGGTTCTCAGTCGCATATCACATGTGGTTTTCGCTGATTGTTCAACTATTGTGTCTGCTGTTCGGACAGTGAACCTGTTAAAATTTACTATCTTTCTCCTCAAAAATACGAGAATTATCCCTCTGATCAAGTTATTTTAAAAAAAATATGAAACAAACCCTAAAAATTGTAATGAGCATTCAAAACACAAAATAGTTGGCTAATCTTTCACGATTGCACTTTATAACACTTTTCATCGTTAAAATCCTTGGTCGTAACGGGACATTCTTTACAAGAATATTAGCTGTAGCCAGGTTAAAAAGATTAGCTGTGATCGGGCTAACAGGGTGTCTGAGTGCCCAGGGTACGCCGGCACTAGGGGATACCATTTCATTGTGCTTGAACTGAAAACCGCTTTGAGCACTTTGATTTAAATACTGTTTTCACATCAAAAGTGTCGTGCGACACACTTCTGTTTTATCTAGGTAATAACATCAAATGTGCCGTGAAATATACTCTAAGCTTTTTTGCTGAAGTTTGTCACTTTTATTTAATTCTCCTTCTCTTATTCTTATCCTGTGGGCAGGAAGGTCCAACGACCCCCACGAACCCTAGTGTCAAGAGTTTCTAAACCGCCTGAAGGGCGAAAAATGAATGAATGAATGATAATTGAATGATTGTTGTCATATGACTTTGTCTTTTTCAAATGTTTGAAACCTCTAAATGTTTGGTTACAAGTCTTAATATGCCGGTGGAAGAAAGTATACCGATACAATTAATTGTTGACTAGCTTTGTCGTCGTCGTTCCCGAGGCGAATCCCAGAGGAACCGTGCAATTTCCCGGATAAAGGCAGCAATACATTTGCCGATAGTGCAGCAGTCTGTCATTATTTATTTTTTGCAATTGGATCAGAGCTTTCTGAGGTTCCTTCACTTTTGTAACCGCCAGGAGTTAGTAATATTTACTAGCCCCTGGCGGTTGCTTCAGAGAAAGACGTCCACAGCTGAAAATAAACCTCCCCTAAGTGTCATCGTAAGTGGGAGGTAGCGTCAATGTCCTACCCACTCCCCACCACCTGTCTGTCCAAGCTAAATAGTTTCATCGACGACACAATAGAATAAAGGGTGTTTGTATGCCCAAACATATCGGCTTTTGTCGTACTAATGTCACAATACCGTACAAACAATGATCCTAGAATGTACAATTGTATGTATTACGCAATAAAGATGCTTTTCGGCGACCGACGTCTGTGGGGCGTCGTTTTATTTCTAGCGACGGATTTTTTGCAGTTTTCTATAGTCTACACTAATATTATAAAGAGGAAAGATTTGTTTGTTTGTATATTTGTTTGTTTGTTTGAATTGAATAGGCTCCGAAACTACTGAACCAATTTGAAAAATTCTTTCAGCATTGGATAGCTACATTATCAGGGAGTAACATAGGCTATATATTATCCCCGTATTCCCACGGGAACGGGAACTACGCGTGTGAAACCGTGTGACGTCCACTAGTCATCAATATTTAGAATTATAATACTTTCCGGAAGGTGTACGTGCATGAGCTATAATGTGCATAGTCCCTGAAAAATTGCAAAAGTCGCTGCCCAAACTCTGTGTGTTCACCAGAAAAGGAAAGGACAATACTTGTTTCTTTGCGTGATCGAATCAGGAATGAGGATATCCGCAAGAAAACCAAGGTTACCGACATAGCCCGAAGGATCGCCAAACTAAAGTGGCAGTGGGCAGGGCAGATTGCTCGCAGAACCGGTCGATGGGGCCGAAAATTTCTGGAGTGACGACCGCGTACTGGAAGACGCAACGTTGGAAGGCCTCCCTCAAGGTGGACCGATGACCTGGTGAAGGTCGCGGGTAGCCGATGGATGCGAGACGCGCAGTACCGGTCGTTGTGGCGACGCTTGGGGCAGGCCTATGTCCAGCAGTGGACGTTTTTCGGATGATATGATGATGATGATGATGACGCAGAATTTCACATGAAGTAAAGCTATGAATGTGATGGACGATGAAACATGCTTTAATCAGTTTTTTACTAAAAGAAAGAGCGATAAACGAGAATTGTTGTGTATTTTCACAAAATTTGTGTAGCTACATAAATATTAAAGGGGTTTTACCCCCGCAGCCATTTTGTTTTTTTTTTCAAAGTTACGGCACGCGATATAACGTGCATATATGGGTAAAACAAACAAACAATGATAGGAACATGGTACTTGAAAGTATCACGTTGCCGAGATATTTCCTCTACCCATATATTACACATGATTGACTGATTTTTATTATTATTCTCTTTATTTTTTATCCTTACTTACTAATTTACATTTTTAAATATTTCTTAAAAACAATACATTATAAAAAACATTTAAAAATATAAAAAATAGTAGTCCACCGGTGTCGGGAGCAGGGTCCAAGCTACCGGTGGTTAGGGCTCCAGAGAAAGGAACCTCCTCACAATACGAGCCGTTTCGAGGAGTACTGCCTTCTGTATCAGGCCCTTTATCCAACCGCATAACGCCAGCTTCGACAGATGGTCGTCGAAGCTTTTGGCCATCAGGCCATTGGCCGTAACGACTATCGACACAATGACAGCTGAGTCCACATTCCACATATCGACAATCTCGTGAGCTAAGTCGAGATACTTGATTTGCTTCTCTTTCTCAGCCTTCACGAGGTTCTCGTCATGCGGGATGGTAACATCAATTATCATTGTGCGGCGCGCTAATCGGTCTATCACCACTATATCAGGCTTATTGGCTATAATAGTCCTATCAGTGATGATAGACCGATCCCAATACAACGTGACATGGTCATTTTCGAGAACTGGGTCGGGCACACACTTGTAATATGGTACCTCAGAATCTACAAGTTTGTATTTCAAATCAAGTTTCTGATGGATAATCCTGGCCACTTGGTTGTGCCTGTGCAAGTACTCTCCGTTAGCCAGACGAGAACAACCGGAGATAATATGTCTGATGGACTCACCCGGACGGTGGCATGCCCGACACACGTCCACTGTCCCGTCCTTCATAACATGCCTCCGGTAGTTATTCGTCAAGATAACTTCGTCCATAATCGCACAGACGAAACCTTCAGTTTCCCCGAAGAGATCACTGAAACGTAGCCAGGCCACGGACGATAAAAATTCTACATCGGACCCATGAAGAGCCCGATAGAAGATCAGCTTATTATTATTATTGTTATACATATATTACGCATTTTAGATCGTGCGCTGCAACGTTGGAAAGAATAAAAACGAAATCAAACATCCATCTCTTATCTTAATATTTCAATACCCACGAAAACCAACCTATTTATATCTCCTCTTTTCAAGCAACCACACTGGTTTTGAAACAAATTGAAAAAGGTTCTCGTGACGAAGGTGAAATGTTGCGATCTTAGAGACATCGCGCAGAAATAAGATAAATATACCTTTTGAATAATTTACTTACCTACAGTGAAAATAACTGTTTCAGTTTTCGGCTGTAGGAAATCATTTGGGGTTGATACTAATTAGAACTAAGCAGACATGTTTCGCCTATTTTTTTTTTTAACTTTGCCTCTTACCAGGAATTTCTCTTGTGTCGTGGGTGCGTTTACATACATACATATGATCTCACATACACAAACAGCCAGACCCGGAACAACTATCTGTAGGCCATACAAATATTGGTTCCGTGCGGATATCGAACCCGCGACACGCAATTCAGCAGTCAATCGCACAACCACTGCGCCAACCGTGTCGTTTATTCCCATTCGGAATAGCGATGCGATGAAAACAAGAGAAACATCGTGTTTTGTATGAATGTGGTCGGCTCAAGAGTAAGGATATAAAGAAAGATGTACAGACTACGTGAATGATGGTATTGCTAGAAAACAGGTGTCTATAGGCACTTTAGATATGGTGACTAATACTCATTTTTCTTTCGACTTCTCTAAAAGAAAAAGAGGTTCTGCATCGATTACAACTATATATATATATTTTAAATACTACCGATGTATATAAACATTACTTTTATTTCGGAAGTCGGTGTTAAAATACGAAGAAACAAGTAAAAACAACGACTTCCGAAATTATTTTTTTTTTTATTCTTTGCAGTGTTTTGGTTTTTTATTTAGAAGTCAGTTGTATTTTTTGTATAAAGATTTTTATTTTTAGTGTTTACACGCCCACACCTAACAGCACAACTGTGTACAATCCCATATGTGTACCAAATTTCAAAGAATCAGTTCAGTAGATCCGGAGAAAACGGACAGACTGACAGACGGACACACAGACAGAAACGCGAGTGATCCTATAAGGGTTCCATTTTTACGGATTTTCGGAACCCTAAAAACTGTAGAAGCCACGATAATTCAAAACAAAATAAATTTGGAAAGACAAACGCCAAAATCATAACTTTTAATAACTTGCGAAACTCGATTTGCAAACAGAAGAATACCTAAGTACCTACTATACAGCCAGAATACCAAAGTACTGAAACTATTTTACAATTTAATTTATACACAGACAACGAGACTCTCAACGATATGCTTAAATTACGGAGATACACAGGTAATATGGATTTCAACTCATCACATCGTAACAGCCGAAAGACGTCCACTGCTAGACATAGGCCTCCCCCAGAAGGGGGGGGGGTTTGCCATAATCGCCACGCTTGGCAGGCGGGTTGGCGATCACAGTGTATGGTGTTCAGTTTTACAGAGAACGCTGCTGCCCATTCTCTGGTGAGTACCTTAGTCGCCTCTTACGACCTCCACGGGAAGTGATGGGATGGTATTATTCTTTTTCGGCACCATACAGCACCGGTCGATACATTACTGCACACGGATTTCAATTCATGAGTTCGAAATGTAAAAAAAAATACTTGTAGCCAATCCCTTTCCCAACTCCATTGGAGTCGGCTCCTAGTCAAACCGAATCCAGCTGAATACCATTATTTGACGTGGAACAACTGCCTCCAGACCTCCACAGCCCATTAACTAGGTAACACGGTACTTCTAAGCAAGACTGGTGTCAGATTTTCTGGCTTCTTACAATGCGTAACGACTGCCAAAAATCTACAAATGACAGCCGAGACTAACAGCTTAACGTGCTTTCCGAGGCACGGAGGAATCTCGATATGTTAAGATGGTCACCCATCCACAGACTGACCTGGGCAAGCGTTGGTTAACCTTGAAGGTCGACCTGTGCTGCTGTTATTATTCAGTCACAAGCTAATATATTATTTAATACATTGGCCGAAAATAAGAAATCAATAAGAAAAATACAATCTTAACTTGCTACTACAGAATTTGTGTTAAGTCATGGCCTGAGCCAAATATCGCCAGAGCTGAAAGCCCAGCCAATATTTTTTGTCGGAACCCGTTTACCGGCCACTTCTTATTGAAACCTTGCTAACTGGACCCTGAAATCTGGAGCTAGGTTTCTTGGCTGCGTGCCACTCCATAATATACGATTAAACTCCTTCATATTTTCAAACTTTGTTTCTCTCGTTTTAATTAAGAGCTCTCTAAGTTACACCTGAACTTTGTTGGTTCGCGCAAAGAAACTGGACTTAGTCCTTTAAAGAAAAATATAAAAATAAAAAGTTTTATAAAGTGTTCCAGATTACAGCTGCAGCAGAGTAATTGCGAAGTTAAGTGGTTCTAGAGTGCACTCGAGATAAGCTCTGTGTGTCTTAGCAGATCAAATATTTTTGGTATTGGATTAGCGTACGAATTTGGGCCGTAGTCAGGAATCAAATGCCTAATTTATATGCTAATGTATCTGACCACATTATATCTGAGTCAATCTATTAAGCCTGTCGCTGACCACAGGCCAACCACAGTACAGTAATATTGGGTTTGGTATTTTTTTTTAGTACTAGCTTCTGCCAGCGGCTTCACCCGCGTGGTCCCTAGGGAACATACTCCCGGGATAAAAAGTAGACTATCTGTCTAACAAATTTCATTTAAATCGGTACAGTAGTTTTGGCGTGAAAGCGCGGCAGACAGACAAACAGAGTTACTTTTGCATTTATAATGTTAGTAAGGATTCAATGAATTAGAAAGCACGTTAAGCCGTTGGTCCCGGCTGTCATTTGTAGATCTTTGGCAGTCGTTACGGATTGTCAAAAGCCAGTAAACTGACTACAGTCTTGCCAAGAAGTACCGTGTCACCCAGATAAAGGGTTGTGGAGGTCTGGTAGGCAGCCGCTCTACGTAAAATACTGGTATTCAGCTGAATCAGGTTTGACTGGAAGCCGACCCCAATATAGCTGGGAAAAGGCTAGGTAGATGATGATGATTCAATAAATTAGAAGTACTCAGCTTTTTATTTTATTTTATTGTATAAAATATTACATCAACGCTTGCCGAGGTCGGTATGTGGTTGGCTGACCATCTTAACATACCAAGACTCCTTCGTACTTCGGAAAGCACGTTAAGTCTTTGGTCCCGGCTGTCATTTGTCTTTAGCAGTCGTTATAGATGGTCAGAAGCCAGGAAAATCTGTCACCAGTCGTGCCAAGAAATACCGTGTAACCCAGTTACGAGGCTTTGGAGGTCAGATAGCACTGCCTGTCTGACCAGACAGGCCTCCACAGCCATGTAAAATACTGGTATTCAGCTGGACCCGGTTTGACTGAAAGCCGGCCTCATAGTCGGGAAAAGGCTAGTCAGATGTTGATTAATTAATATTACATCAAAGAATTTATTTAGTAGGCCAAAATATTTTTTCCTTTGGTATCGTTAATAATATTGAAGCCTTGTAGATTGAAGCCATAATTTTCCTTGTAAATGTCTTACTACACAAACTAATTCCTAATTTAATTTCGAATTGCCATAAAGATCGAACCTACAAAAACATTGAAGCAAACACAGGTAGGTAAATTAATATGATCGTAATTATATTTATTGAGGTAACTCTCGAAGCACCTTTACCGAAGTTCGGCCATGCTTTTGCCCGATTCGGCATAAAATGACGTTAAATTGTCCGCATTTATTGCCTTCATTACTGTAACATTATCGTTTAATGCGATCCTCATCATTACGCCCTCCAGTAAAATAAAAACAGTGCTTTAATTTAAAATTTAAAACGCTGCATGAGCACAGCTCATTTTTCTATAATGGACACTTAAAAAATCCGTTTCGTGTCCGTAAAATCTTTTAATAAAAAATCCAAAATCGCCCATTACTTGCTGTACAATAGCGTCGCGACACTGGCTGAAATAAAATTGCCTGGACGGTTCCGGCCAGTTCAGTTTAAAAAGAAAAATTCTTTGCGAAACGGGCTTTTATGAATTCTTCCTTCTGTGTCTATATTTTGGTTCGGCAGCCAATTGTTTCCTTTTATTTGAATTTGGAAATCGCCTAAACAAAGGATTTCCTTGTTTAAACGATTGGGCTATTCTCAATCAAATCATTCATCAGTTCGTGTTTTATTTTATGAAGTTTAATTCCCATCGATATGACTTCCAAGTATAATTAAGCAACATGCTCTAGGCATAACCATTTTGGCTCTCGCATAAACTAAATACATAAAGCCAATCGTAATAACTTATTGGTAAAAAGTCTAAATTTCTTCTTTAAATAAACGTTATTATTATTTATTATAAATATAAATTTTACTACCTCTTACTTAATTAGAAACACTGGAATTTTATTTTCGAAGAATATTCAATATTAAGGAAATTTTTTGCTTGTGCCCATCAGAATAACGCTCCTGTTTTAATTGGTTTTAAAAAATCATCATCGGCGTTGAGTGAAAAACTCGATTCTACATTTTAAAAACACTTCCCTTAAAATTTCAACATAACTTGAATATTTTTTATTGTTACTGAAATAAACATTACTATTTATGAAATATTTTCGCGAGTACTGTCTGTGATATTAATATTAATGAAATGAGCGGAGTTTTATTAAAAAAAAAACCGGCCAAGTGCGAGTCGGACTCGCGTGCAAAGGGTTCCGAACCAATTTCATTTTTATAACATGTTGTTTTAACACTAGGTATAGACTTCCTATAGGTTTTCCTGTAATCTGTAGGTAAAATACTATTATCTGATTTTTTTTTTTAAAGTTTGGCCTCATTAGTTTTGGAGATAAAAGGGAATGGTATTTTTATGGGGAATTATAAAACGATCGAATAAAAAAAACTTAGCGACTGTTGATGAGATATTGTTTTAATAACTTGAGCGGTATGAATTTGAGCAAGTGAAAAATTAACTAAACTAACGACGAATATTGATTAATAATAAAATCCAGAACGAGCTTCCAAAAAATAGGTTGTGATTAATCCATTTCAGATATTAAAATTCTATCCGTGCGAGTGCCCAGTAGCTATGCTACTGGACTTCCAGTAGCATAGCTACTGCCAGAACGAAAGGCCAAAGGTGCAACTCATATTATTTGGGGGGGGGGGGGGTTCATTTGTGCGGTGACACCACATTATCCGCCCCAGGTGTCACCACACAAATGAACCCACCCCCCAAATAATATGGTTTTGCACCTTTGGCCTTTCGTTCTGGTGACGGCAATCGCAAGCCATTTTTCGGAAGGGAGAAAGAAAGGTGTGCCACTTGCGCTGCAGGTTTTTATTTTCAGGAATGTTCTTACATCATACTTACTTACAAACAAAACCTCGACTACAAGAGCGAGCGAAGCGAGCTCGAAATTTTTTACACCCCGCCGCGGATGGGTTTTATTACGTCGCCCGTTAAGGGGTGACACCCGACCGTGACAAAAACTCAATGAACGAGTGTCACCCCTAAATACAGAAAACCTGAAGGACCAAAGAAATTTTCACCTCGAAGCACCTCATCTCGGAAGGGTTTTATTGTATTTTTTTTTTTGATTTATATAGAAAAACTCAGGAAGTCAAAACTCAAGAGAAAGTAAAATGCAAGAGCGAGCGAAGCGAGCTTAAAAATGTTTGCTCCCTACTCCCGACAGGTTTCACTGCGTCAAACGTTTAGGGGTGCCACCCGATAGTGACAAAAACTAGTCAACGAGCGGTCGGGTGTCACGCAGTGCGCGCCGCCCCCCCGCCCCCCCTCGCTTTGCTCCCTACTCCCGACAGGTTTCACTGCGTCAAACGTTTAGGGGTGCCACCCGATAGTGACAAAAACTAGTCAACGAGCGGTCGGGTGTCACCCAGTGCGCACCGCCCCCCCGCCCCCCCTCGCTACGCTACTGAGGACAACTTAAATATTAAGATAGAAACTATATTTCCAATTGAGGTTTTACATAACGAACTACTAAAAAGTTCACTTTAAGCAACGTTTTGTAAGCTGTTTTATTAATGATTATTGGTTACTGTTATTCTATTTGAGGTCTTATGTTTTTTATTTTGATACGATTTTTTAATGAAATGATGAGATCGTTTTACGTACTCCTGTAAGCCTTACCGGGCCCCTTGACTGGCCAAGCCGAGCGGCATTGGATGCAAGAGCGAGCGAAGCGAGCTCTGGACTTGGGGCATCCTGAATCGGGCAGGTTAGGTTAGAAGGGGATGGCGGGTCGAGTGAGCGAGCGAGTCTATTCGCTCGCTATCCTCTTTGTGGTGATTTTTTATATAAACCATTCAGAAGTAGGAGACCCGCGAAGCCAACTACCATCTACCGGGCCTCCCTCGACTGCGCAATGTTGAGCGGCTATAAAACGTTTTGAGGTTTTTCTCAAGAACGAGTGGTGCCAAGGCACAGGGGGCACCTCCCCCCTCCTTCCTCCTGCCAAACGATACTCAATTTTAACCCCTTTTTCGAACTCAAATGCTCTGCTCACTATAGTATTTTTCAAAGTGGTTTTTTATTCGAAACCCTTCATTTAAGATAAAATGCCGCTCAGTATAAATAAATCATTTGCCAAATGTTGAAAAAAAAAGCAGGACGTAACTTTGACACACAAACAAATATTGGTCGCTCAAATATTATGAAGCTTCTCATTTTGTATTTTAAACTAGTGGACGTCACGCGGTTTCACCCGCGTAGTTCCCGTTCCCGTGGGAATACGGGGATAATATATAGCCTATGTTACTCCCTGATAATGTAGCTATCCAATGCTAAAAGAATTTTTCAAATCGGTCCAGTAGTTTCGGAGCCTATTCAATTCAAACAAACAAACAAACAAACAAGTCTTTCCTCTTTATAATATTAGTGTAGATAACTCAAATTAATATTTGTAAGTTACTGTTTTGTTGATTTCTCGTCACTCACAGTCAGTCGCTCACTTAGTAATACTATAACATAAATTAATTATGATATCGAATATTAAAATTATGAAAGAAAAAATATTTAGAACCCTCACAGTAAGTTCTTTCATTTGATATGTCATACGATACAGTTTGAAAAACATTTTACTCAAAATTTAATAATTCACGTAACACGTCCCTATTTAGGTTACAAAAATCAATAAATGTGTACCAAATTTCAACAGAATCGGTCCAGTGGATCCGGAGAAAACTGGCTGTGACAGACGGACAGCCAGAGTGACCCTAAAAACTAGTATTTTAGGCAGATGTAATTGAATTTTTAACTTGTTGAATCGTTTGGGGGTGTTGTATCAATGTCAACAGATCGAATGGCACGGTGAAATGGTATAAATTGTAGATATTTTGCCACATACCCTATTAATTCTTGTTATAAATAATAACACGTCCTGTCTGCTAATAAAACAAAAAAAGATATATCATGCTCGTAATTCCGTTTGATATGAGTTAGATCGGAGTAATTATTTCACATTTATTCAACAATTATAATGGATATTTTGACTGGCTAACGTTACCCAACTTACATGTTATACTTGCTGACCCACGCAATTTCGTCTCCGTCACATTTTTCATTTTCATGCTCCGCTCCCATTGGTCAAAGCGTTACGTTATATACTCGTAGATTACCTTGATAAATGGTCTATCCAAAACTAAAAGAATTTTTCAATTCAGACCAGTAATTCCTGAGATTCCTGAGTTCCTCAGAGCGCGTTCAAACAAACAATCTCTTCAGCTTTATAACATTATTAGAACAGATTTTCTGTTTTGCAGCTTTTAAAATACCACACAATTTTCAAAATACAACGTGGAAATTTCAGAAAAGTATCTACGCAAAGTCACCGAGTCTCGTATTCCCCCAGAGCAATACTGAACAGTCTGTACAAAAAAAAAACTTTAGTAAAGTGCTTCAGCAGACAAGTTTTATCTCTATTTTTTTCTATACTGAATATTTTAGACAAATAGTAACATTTTTCCCGTTAGATAAAGCCAGATTTAAATGATCTTGTTATATATCGTGCTGTGATATAGAAGGTAACTGGATAAGTATATTATATTCTACCTGTGTGAGTACATATAAAACGTATCATTACACCAAATATACTCAATATTTACACGGCATCTAAGATGTTTGATTCTCCATACAAACGCATTCCGCTGTTTTCTTCGTGGATAATGCTGATAGAGCAATTTAAAAGATTTTTTTTCCAAAAAATTTAGATCACTCAAAATATAATTACATAAAGAATTATGACAATCCAAAAACCCGAAAAAACAGCCCGTTTTAACCGCTATGTTCAGACGACTATCAGTTAAATTTGATAAGTTTTTAACAAAATAGAAAACAATAGTAGCATAGATATAGTCTTCCTCTAAATTTTGATATATAGTTTTTATAGATCAGTCCAGTTTTGAAGAAGAAAACAGCGGATTACAAAACGTCTTTTGGTCAAGGTTTTTATAGGTAAAATCAGCCTCTGATGCAGTTGTCACTTTCGCACTTAACTTGATAGGACACAGCGCGACGGCATCGACAATAGTTTCTTCAAAAATCTATTTTCAAATTCCTCGGGACTAGAGTCCCCTCTTAAAGTCCCGTCCTTATATGGCGATCCTGCCACTTAGCGAACATTAATTGTCAATCATGTGCGCATTTAATCTAAAACGTTCTCTGAGTGAATGCCATCGAATTGAAAGCCCATTGAAAAACCATCATGTGTCAATTAAAAGTGCAAAATGCGTCCTTACAGTTCGTTTTTCCGACGTGGTTCCGTGATTGGCGTGTGACAAGACAATGGTTCTGTGAGGTCGGTTGTGTATTTATTTTTTTTACTATTTAAGTTCACACGACAAGTAAGATATGTTAGACTAATCTGAACCCTTCCATATACCAGCGTCTGTCCACTAGCGCAGAGCGAGGTGGCGGAGCGGAGAAACGGAGAAATATTTGCACAAAATCTCGGCACCACGTGAGTCGCTACTCACGTGATTTGCAATTCCATTGGTTCATATTTCTCCGTTTCTCCGCTCCTCTGCCTCGCTCTGCTGAAATGGACAGTCAGCCTTATATTAGTAGGTAATGAGTTAAAACAACTGGACAATAGAGATAACTGTGGTTGTGCACCAATGGAATTAATTGCATAAAATCTCTGCTCCACTTCAGTGAACAGGGATTTGAGAACTAGTTCAAAAATTCATACAAACCCAGGAAGCGGAGCGAGGCGGCGGAGCGGAGTTGCGGAGCTAGGCCGCGTTTATGCGACGAGTTATTTGACCGGTCAACCAGTTTTTTTCGCTTCCCCGCTCCTCTTCCCACTCTGCTTCCCGCTCCGCTTCCTCGCTCCGTTCCCGGTTTTGCATGAATTTTTAAACTAGTTCTCAAATACCTGTCTCAAATCTCTGCTCCCCTTAACGATTTTTTTTCCATTCCATTGGTTAATTTATTGCACAGCTCTGCTCCGCTCCTTTTCTATCCACTCTAGTGCGCAGTCAGCCTAAGAGAACTTTGACAATTGTTATCACATGATAGCCGCACAGGTCGGTCTCCAACGTTAAGCAGCCCTTTTCGAGGTTGGTCTGTGGATGGGTGATCATCCAAAAAACAGCGGAAGAGTAATAGAATAAAGTGGAAATAAATATCGCCTCTTTTTCTCATAAAAAAAAACAAATCGCCCCTTTACAAGAACAACGTGACATCTCATAAAACGTTTTCTTTTATTATTATTTGATATTCAAAACCGCTACTCTGGGAGTCGTCGAGCTTCATTGGCTCTGCGTTTTTCTGGTGGTCGCCTCTGTTGATTCTGGCTTTCAAAAGTTGCAGTGGTTGGGAATAGTGTGGTAGGCTTGTGCCAAATAAAAAAGGATGATTTTTTTCACAGTTTCCAAAAGTAGAATTATAATCAAAATCATTATTATTGAAAGCAGTGATATTCTGTGAGCCTATAGAAACACAAGATTACTTATTTTGTAATGCGGTTATGTAACAGGTGTCGACAAAAAAATCTTCTGAAGAAAATATAAGCGTAGGCCGCATATTCAGGACGTGGAAAATGAGATGGAAATATTTGAATAATAAAATCTTTTCATTTACCTATAGAACATGTACAATGTTGTATACTTGTTTTGTTCTACGACTTTGCTCCCACAGTTTATGCCACAGGGATCGAATATTTTTCAGGGAAATGTAACTTAGCGATAGTGGAACTTTCTTTGAGTGATGAAATGTTCTTAATCAGATTTGTACTTTTAGAAATGTTATAGAAACAATCATCCTAATACATAAAAATTTTCCGTTATTAAGTGAGTGAGTGAGTGACTGACAGACGAATCACAGCCGAAACTACTGATCTTGAATTTGGCATGTAGGTTCCTTAGGGAGTGTATAAGGAGGACTAAGGGAGAATTTCCCGAAATCCTTACGGGAAAGGGAAAAACTGAATATGCGCGTACGAAGTCACGGGCAAAAGATAGTCATCCTAATATATAAAATTCTTCCATTACTGACTGATTGAGTGACTGAGTGACGGTCAGACAACGCACAGCCGAAACTACTGCTCGTAGAAAACTGATATTTGGCATGTAGGATCCTTGAGGAGTGTAGGGGAGCACTAAAAGGATTTCCCGAAATTCCTACGGTAAAGGGAAAATACGGGGAATTCGGGGCAAAAGCTAGTTTATTTATAATATTAGTTTATATTTTGAAACGTTTTGAAAATAAAGAAAGGCATTGGTCCTGCTTCATTTTAAAAGCGGTTAGTGACCTTTCGGTCGCCAAGGATTATCTCCGAAGGTGTACCTACCTACAGAAGGGGAATGTGTTACTTTGACAGAGGTTCTACAAGGCAGTCCACAGGGACCACCTTAGTGAGAAATTCGTACTTATGTAAAGATTATACCGAAATCATTGATATATAAAAAACCCAAGATGCACAGTCTCGAACAAATGCAACACTCGAAACTGTCGTCAAAAACTGACATGTATCAAGTGTCATGTGTGAGTTGTGTATAGTTATACTATAAACAATTTTTTTTTTGCAAATTCAACCTTACACGGATCGCTTAAAGTTGTTTTTACAAAGCAGTGCAGTATGGCAAGCGATGCGAGACTGTTTGAAACTTGCGCACAATTATACATATTGCGCTTGTTATTTGCGGACGTTTTTGAGATGCTGAGTGTGTATCTTGGGTTTTTTATATATCAATGACCGAAATGGCTTTTGCAAGTCGTTGCTACTTTTATTTTGCTTCTATCCGCGCAACTTCATCTGCGTAACAGTTTTCATTGAATGCTCCGCTCCCAACTAGATGTAGCGTGATGTTATAGCCTGTAGGCCTTCCTCGATAAATGGGCTATCCAAGACTAAAATATTTTCTCAATTCGAGCCACTACTTCCTGAGATTAGCGAGTTCAAACAAACAAAAAATCTCTTCAACTTTATAATAAATATATAGATGGTTATACAGATAAATATTAACTGCCTCCGTGGTCGAGTGGTTTAGGCGTTTGCCTTGTGACCCGTTGGTCGTGGGCTCGATTCCCGTGGGAAGCATACTTTGTGAAGTTGTTTCCAGTTTGGCTTGGACATTGCAGGCTCAAATATCCTGATAGTCTGATCAACAGATGATTCCGTGCTTCACAAGGCACGTATAAGCCGGTGGTCCCGGCTGCTAAATGGCGGTCGTCATATAAACCATGTCAGAGGCCCTTGAGGCGGTTTAGAAACTCTGAAACTCGTGTGTGTGGGGTCGTTAGACCTTACTGCCCACACGATAAGAAGAAGAAGATTTAAATATTATCAGTGTTATTGAAATGATAAGGCAAAAAATTCTATGTAATACGGTGCTTTGATTTTCTGGCTTGTTGTATTTAATCCACCCATTTACCACTAACCGTACATAAAGTTGAAATAAATCAGCCTAGCCTTTTCCCAAATTATTATGGCTTCCAGGTCAACCGGATTTACCTGATTTAGTTTAAATAAATAAATGATACAAATATTGCTAATACCACAACAAACTGGCAGAAAATGACTGTTACCTACTTATTTCGAAAATCAACCAAAATTAATAGACAAAAATATTACGCATTTTAACCGTTTCAACTCCAACTCGAAACGATTACTAAAAATGAAATACACTATCACTAACGCACCTGATACACAGCACAAGTCAGAAATCAGAACAGCACGTGTATTTTCAGTATTATTGATAAGATGCAACAAGTGATCCTATGAAAACAACTTTCGGTTCTGTGTATAAAACTGATATTAATTATTTATACCACGCAAGCAATTAGAAAATTACTGTTATTATTTCGAAAATCATACAAAATAAATATAAAAAGATAAACCATATTAACCTTTTCAACTCTAACTAAAAACGATTACTAAAAAAATGAAATATAATAACCCCAAGGCCTCTGACTCACGGCAGAAGTCAGGAATCAGAACAGCACGTGTATCGGGCCACCTCCGCCGTGCCGCCGTAGAGCCGAACAATTCAATAAACGACTCCACGCACTTCCTTATTCCGATCACGTATAGGCACAGACTAAAAAAATAGTTTTTTTCTCATATTTCGCCGGCGAAATTATTGAATATATTTGTGAACTAATAAAACGTTCGTGCTGTTACGAGTATTGACGTAGATATTCATCGCATTTTTTGCATGATGGTAATACAAGATCAAACTTTTTGCTGCTCGAAAGTGGTAGGTATTGATTTCTTCATTGTTAAAATCTAGTCATCATTATCCTTACTTCCTTACTAATATTATAAATGCGAAAGTAACTCTATCTGTCTGTCGCGCTTTCACGCCAAAACTACTGAACCGATTTCAATGAAATTCGGTACATAGATAGTCTAGAACCTGAGAAAGGACATAGGCTACTTTTTATCCCGGGAATATGTTGCCTAGGGACCACGCGGGCGAAGCCGCTGGCAGAAGCTTGTCTTTATATCAGTCGAAAGACGTCCACTGCTTCATAAGGCCTCCCACAAGTGTCGCCATAACGCGGTCCTGCGCGTCTCGCATCCATCGGCTTTCCGCGACCCTCACCAGGTCATCGGTCCACCTAGTGGGACGCTTTCGATGAAAATAACTCTAATCAGAGAACCATGTAGTCACACTAAAATAATAGCTATACCTTTACTCCACTGCGACTATCGTAAAAGTATAGGAAAATCAGCATCTTTATATGCCTCCTTAAAATCTTAGAATCATCTAGTTGGAAATCTCGAAACGGCTGGTTGACACTTCTCAAGTTCACGAGAATTGTCAACATGCCGTTCGGGCTGACTTTTACTTTGGCCAGAGGCTAAGCATTGCCATACAATGTGGCAATGCCGCCAGTCTCTTGGGCACATTACTAGCTGACAGCGTTGAGGACGAATTTTTTATGATGCTATATTTTTACAGTTAGTTAAGTTTATATTATTTGTCAACTAGCAGTTCACCCGCGCCTTCGTCCGCGCGGATTTTGTACTGATACTTCACAAACTTGAACGATCTATTTCACCCCTTTACGGGGGGAGTTTCTTAAAATCCTTTCTTAGCTGATGTCTACTTATAATTTGCCTCCGTGGTGCAAAATTGTATCTTCGTTGGCCCAGTAGTTTTCGAGATATCGTGATTAATCAGCGAGTGAATTAATTCACATTCATTCAAAAGCAAAAGGTTATACGACCTTTTGCTTTTACACACACAGAGGTTTTAGTATTTTTAAACGAATTGTAAGATATAGGCTGGATTGAGAACAATAAAGAGAATTGAGTAATGTATAATTACGGGCACTGTTCGTAAACGCGGTCATTAACATACAAAAGTTGACCGCAATTATTTGGCCAAGTAGCCATTTAACCACTCCACTCACACAGTGCTCCAGGAGTGGCAATACTGAGGAACGTCGAGCGAGTCTGGCCTGAGCTGTTCTCGTCATTATTTGCGAATCTAAAGGCCAAATCTCGTACATAAAACATTCAAATTCAATAGCAATTTAATCTCTCTCTCACAATCAGTTTGAAATTATTAGGATAATTGAGGTACTGCTCCTCAGAGGTTTAAACTATTATTTATAGGTTAGCATTTGTCCACAATGTCACCTGATGGAAAGCGATGCCGTAGTTGACGATGGAGCACGCTTGCCTACCTCTAGAAATAATCTTTTCACTTTTAAAGTATTGATCCCTGAGTTGTAGCTATCAGGAAGTACGGACTCCGACAGAGAATTCAACTTCTTAGCTGTAAGTACTATGAAAGTATTCATATCATACGGGTTGGATATCTACCATGTAACGGTGGCCGCATCGCCGCACGTCTTGTAGTCCAATGATGGAATAGGCTAAACGGAATCAAGTTGTGCATTTCCAACACACACTCCTCGAACATGTATCATTGACTAAAATCAATGCTTGATCCAGTACTGCAGCCTCTGCCAGGGTTGCAGAATTTTTTCTAAGGAGTCACCGCGATCCTAGAACGCAAAAAGCATTAAGAGGAACACGGATGGGTTTTAGTCAGTAAGAGTCTGACACTCCCTTCTGCTCCGCCCGGAGCGGGAGGAGTCATTTGATGATTTCCCATCCTTAAAAAAAAAGTATTGCTGCCTAATTATAAACGTAGTCCCAGCATCCCGATCATTAATTCTGACCACGTGTCGCTCTAAATATTAACCATTGTGACTGGTGCTATTAAACTTCTATAACATCAGAACACAATAATAAAACCACTTCATTCGAGACCTAAGTCACGGCTGGCATTGGACCACGTCCGCTCATGGCGTCTACATTAAAGATTGCAGTAAATCATAGTGATCGCGCAGAATGCGTCCGTTGATAAATCTGGAGTATTAAGTCACTCTTGCGCTGCTATTGGCATGTGCTGTAAAGTAGTTTAGAGGAAGATTTCATTTGGCGTTACTAGTTTTTTTTTTGGTTGGTCCAGAGTTTTAGCCTTTGGTGGTTAAAAAAGTCGGTCTCGTACAAGTCATCGTCATCATCCACAGCCCGACTTCAGCCACTGCTAAGCATAGGCGTTTCTTAACGTTTGCCAATCCCCACGCTCCTGTGCCAGCCTCATCCAGGTTCTACCCACGATGGCAAAGATGTTATCCACCCATCTCTGACAAGTTAGCTACCATACTATTTACTAGCCTCTGTCAGCGGCTTCGACTGCGTAAGTCGCACATTTTAACAAGAGAACATACTCGGGGCGAAAAGAATCCCGTGTTCCTTTGCAGGTCATGTCCGGCTGAACAGATTTGGCAGACGAGTAGATCATGATCTACCCGTGTGCGTAATAAACAGACGGGCAGATAGACAGATAGAAGCAGATAAGTAAGTTTCGCATTTATAGTATTACTAGCTTCTGCCAGCGGCTTCACCCGCGTGGTCCCTAGGGAACATATTCCCGGGATAAAAAGTAGCCTATGTCCTTTCTCAGGCTCTAGATTATCTCTGTACCAAATTACATTTAATTTTTTTTTTCTTAAAAAACATTGCCCCACACTAGGAATTTTTCCTGCATCGTGGATGCGTTTACAAACATATAAATTCATATACACAAACAGCCAGACCCGGGACAACTATCTGTAGGCCATAAAAATATTTGGTCCGTGCGGGAATCGAACCCGCGACACGCAGCGCGGCAGTCAATCGCTTAACCACTGCGCCAACCGTGTCGTCTAAATCGGTTCAGTAGCTTTGGCGTGAAAGCGCGACAGACAGACAGAGTTACTTTCGCATTTATAATATTAGTAAGGAAGTAAGGATGGTAGGCGCCATATAAACTTGCAATAAAGTATTTTGACCTTTCCCTAATATCTCTTCGTAGAAAACCGAACAATAAATTATATACAGTTTTTCATTACTAGAGAACGAAAAGGATCACGATAGGAGTCGATTCAGGACAGCTTTATGTTTCTGTATTTGATTTAAAAAAGTGTGTGTTAATGACCGTTATTACACATTTATCTGGCGCCCACCATAGTCTCCGATTTATACCAAAGACCTAGAAGCAAATACTAACTACTAAGGGACTCGCCAGAGAATGGGCAGCAGCGTTCTCTGTTAAACTCAACATCATACCCTGCGATCGCCAACCCGCCTGCCAAGCGTGGCGATTATGGAAAACACCCTCCTTCGGGGAGGCCTATGTCCAGCAGTGTACGTCTTTTGGCTGTTATGATGATGATAAGAAAATTGCTGCCTTAAAAATGCTTAAAACTTTCCTTTCAGGAGTGTTTTACAGTCACCCAAGACGTATCCAACAGAATTTACAGTTTCACTTACATTCGGGCTTACACCCGCAGATACTTTCACTCGAACTTTCAACATAGATACACATCCAACCTTTTCGAAGTCGGTTAACAAACCAGGAAATACGTGTTTAGTTTAGAGAAGCGTGCTTTTGTTCGGGGGGAAATCGACGCCGGGCGAAGAAGTAAGTGTGTAGATTTATCGTCGCGAGCCCGCCGCGTATTTCAGCGCTTGTCTTGCAAGAATTGTCTTGAGTGATGAGCGGGCGCGGAAGCGGGTTTGATGGGGTCTAAAGAGCCTGGCTACTTCCCGACTTGTCACATTCCCGATTCGTCAACATGTCAAAAGTTTTAAAAACAAATGAATTCAAGTGGCGTTTCGATTTTGATCTTTATCAGTAGCCATTTGAGATAGGTGCAAATCGGACGCTCTCAATCGACTTGGAAGTCTATAGAGTTGTTAAAATGGCAGGAAATTCTATTGCATTCGGAAATGCAATGATTGCCGAGAAACATTAAGAAAATAGTTGTACTTAGGTTTTATTGTAATCTGAGTTTTTTGATTAGCCAAACTAATTTAAGTCTTGATTGCTCCGCTTCCTCTCACAACTAGTACCACGCACCGCCCTCCCAGATTCGTCTTCAGCGAAAAAATAAATTATTCTTTTCTCCTGAAATTACTTCTCTCGGCGTTTTACGGTTTGTATGTTACAATACAAAAGTTCTCCTTTGTGAGCGAAGGATTTATTTATTTTTATTAAACATTCAGCGGATGATAGCAATGTATGACGAATGTAATTTGTAACTTGTCCTCCCTTGTACGAGTATATTGATGTGTGTGTTTCTATGTGACACGCTCCGAGAGCTATGTAAGTACTCGCAAGTTTTTGGAAGAAACATTTTATTCCTATACACTATGACTAAGATTTTTTTATGCTTATATTTTTACTAGCTTCTACGAACGCCTTCGCCCGCGTGGTCCCTAGGGAACATACTTCCGGGATAAAAAGTAGCCTATGTCCTTTCTCAGGCTCGCGACTATCTGTGTACCAAAAATCATTTAAATCAGTCTAGTAGTTTTGGCGTGAAAGCGCGACAGATAGACAGAGTTACTTTCGCATTTATAATATTAGTAGAGATTAAGATTTTTTTTTTATATAAGTAATGATGCTGGTTGATTTATTTGTTTTTATCAATAACTATATAACCGGGTTATTGCAAACGCCGTTAGTTCATAATATATCGCGTCAAATTGTAAACTAGCTTTCCCAATAGGACACGGATATATTGGAAACTATTGAATTTGGGTCGGTTTTATTGTATGTATTTAACATGATTTGTTCACAATGTAAAGGGATTTTATGATCTGATAAAAATGTATTATAATCTTACGGAGTTTGCAATTAACCGGTAACATCTATGTGGTCATAAACGCTATAATTAGTAAAGATCTGGCAGATAGATGTTCGTCAATAATTTGATTTTGAATTTAATCTTTCGCGCAAAAACTCAGAACGGACACATTCTTTAGCTATTATCATTAAAAGTATTGGGAAATTCCTAATTAAACACTAGCTGCGAGCGTCAGCTAGTGTGAGTATAAAGAAAATATACCTTACAACCACACTTACAATTAAAATTAAATTAAATTTAAGATTCTTTTGACCAAACTATTTGAAATTATTTGATTTGATTATTTAATTATAAGTTATTGACATTTTATTTAGTTTAAATTTTATACAGATTTTATAAAAATTTTATGACATCGTCGGAAATCACTGACATTTTCAATTTGATTTTACGTTGTTAACAATTTTATTTTATTTATTGACATTTTTTAATTAATTTAAAATATTCATTCCAATTTCAATTTTTAGAATTCAATTTCATTAATTTCACTGGTAGTTTTTAATTGTTTGTCTACTGATTTAAAACTAATTTAGTATTAAGTGCTACTAACATATACTGTGGATCACAAGTTGTGTTATTTATATTGTTCTTTATATATTATTCTTTATCTTATCTATGTGTCTTATTTATATATATCTATACTAATAATTGTTTTTAATATATAAAGCTGAAGAGTTTGTTTGTGTGTTTGTTTGCTTGCTTGAACGCGCTAATCTACTGGTCCGATTTGAAAAATTATTTCAGTGTTAGATAGCCCAATTATCGAGGAAGGCTATAGGCTATATATCATCACGCTAAGACTAATAGGAGCGGAGCAGTAATGAAAATTGTGACGCAGTCGAAGTTGCGGGGGTCAGCTAGTATAATATAAAAATCTCGTGTCACGGTGTTTGTTACCGAACTCCTCCGAAACGGCTTGACCGATTTTCATTAAATTTTGTGTGTATATTCGGTAGGTATGAGAATAGGTGGTAGGGTATTTTTTTTTTTTTGTTTGGCGCTATTGAGAGAGAGATTCTTTTGACCAAAGATCAATACAAAACAACATCAATACAACTGAATATTCACAATCCATTCGCTTTCACAAAATCTTACAAAAGTGATCACTTGTGAACATCTTCAGTCAGATTTACAACTCAACCGTTACGACAGTAAATTGTCGCCTTTGCTAAGCCCTCCAATACAAGGCTTTATATCCTCCAATACGTTGCTTTATGCCGTCGTCCGGGCAATCTGGCGCAGTCTGTTCAGTGTCCGGGTCTGTCCGGGTCTATCCGGCCCCTGTCCCGGACAGATTAGAATTCAGCGAGCCTATCTAACTGTCAGTCACAGCAGGGACCTATCTCAATCTGCTCGGAGGAATGAAAATTGCAGGGACGTTTTCTTAAAAAGGGTGTTTTATATTTTAGTGTGATTTTTTACGATATTTTTCTTTATAGGATATTGTTATAAGAAATCGCGAATAAAAAACGTTTCTAGTAGGGTAGCCCCCATTGTTTTTATTTTTGATATAGCGGCAACAAAATATACACTCTGTGATTTTTTTTTCAACTGTCTTCCTATACTAAAGTGACCATATTAATTATTGGATTTGGGACTGCAATTAATAGCATAGTTATTTAGGGTTACATTAAAAAAAAAACTCAAAAAAATTGGGAAATTTGTGATCTAGGGTGTTGATTTTCAACATTTTCAAAAGTATTCCTATTGTCACTTAACCAAGTAACATGTTTTTTTTTCTGCCTGAACTGGTATAACCTAGCCTATCGCCCCGTACCCGCTTGTCGTAGAGTTTCGATCGGATTAGCAACATTATTTTTTTGTAATCCTAAAAAGGTTTCTTCCAAAATTTTCATATTTAAATTACGTAAAGATTTGATGAAGAACGTCGGAGATAGACCGCTAAATAGATACATATGGATTGTGTGGAATTTTCGGGGGGTAGCACTAAAAGTGAAAAATAAAAATCTTTTTTTCCAAAAAATATATCCGACTTCCAAATAAAGTTTTATTTACCTTACTCTAATTTGATGCAGTGCACAATAAATCTATCGATATATCACAATCACTGCTGATAGAAATATTGAAAAAAAATTAAATTTACCGTAAGATTCCATGAAAACACTTCGTGAAAATATTAGACGTGGAGTTTGATCCAGCGTAATAGGAATTCGCGTGAAATACTACTTATTAACCTTTGAATAGTCAAGCAAATTTAGAAGTGAACTCGTTAATTTCCGTTACTGTAGAGCTCTTAATATCGCAAATGTATCTCTGTACTATTTTTACACAAGGTTTTGATTTACCTGCTTCATTCGTATAATACAGTCATAAATTAGTAATCATTTTCGAAGCACATCCTGGAATTCAAAAGTTAGTTAAACTTGTTTCAAAAAGGTTTTACTTAAATTTTATGATTCTGGATATGTTCTGGATTTTAGAATTACATAAACACTGAAAGTATCGTGGCAAAAATCTTAGGCGTCTTCCCAACTGGCTAACGATCGTACGAGTTACCGATATAATTCCGTCGCACGACAAGATTGAACACACACATTTCTTTAGAGTGTCCTTATTGAAGCTTGCAAATCGTCGCGCGAGCACAGCAGTCATTTTTATCTCGCGACGAAATCGCAACGTTCACTTGTACGATCGTTAGCCAGTTAGGACGACGACTTCGAATAAAAACTTCAGAAGACATATGAGATTCACCACACCACATTTAGCCCTTGTGGTGGATTATGGCAATCTACCAGTCAATGCTAACAAAATTCTAAAAAACAAATATTATAAATACGAAAGTAATTCTGTGTGTCTGTTTGTGACCTATTCACATTTTAGCCGCTGAACGCATATGGTTGAAACTTGGCCCAAGGGTAGATCACGTCCTGGAACAGGACATAGAATACTTCTTATCCTGGGAGTATATCTCCTTGGGACAATTTTCAATATACACGCGGGCAATGACGCTAGCTGAAGTTAGCAAATAAATGCACAATGAAGCACATTTTTTTTAAGGATGGGAAATCACCAAATGACTCCTCCCGCCCTGAGCGGAGCAGAAGGGAGTGTCAGACTCTTACTGACTAAAACCCATCCGTGTTCCTCCTAATGCCCTTTGTGTTCCAGGGCCGCGGTGGCTCTTTCGAACAAATTCCACAACCCTTGTTTACTGTGACAATAATGACCCTAGAGTAAGAAGCTCCTTACCCCCTTTTTAAGGCAAGTATGAAACCACCACTTCCCCCCCTCCCAGGGGAGGAGTCCCGACTATCTCACATAAAGAGATAACACATGAATCCTTCAGTTTCGGTGTTTTTTCAGCGCATTTGTAACGGGTCGCCCGTCGTCAGCCTCCGGGGAGCTAATTACGTAAATTCATTGCCGCCCATCCTTCCCAGGATTAAGGCTGGCAGATCAGGGATCTCAGTAAAGATCGGACTATTTGGATATTTGCTCTCGGCAATTTTGTGGTCAATTTTTTTCTGTGGGTCACCTTGAAAAGTTTCCTTGAGCATTTCCTTCTGATTTTTATCGATATGAAACTTCAATGTGTTTTGCCATTCATAGAAACTATTATGAAGTAATCGGAGCTGAAACAAAAATGATAATTTTATCGTACATAATGATCTTTATGAGACCGATGACCTGGTGAGTGTCGCGGGTAGCCGAAGGATGCGAGACGCACAGGACCGGTCGTTGTGACCTCACTTGAGGAAGGTCTATTTCCAGGAGTTGACGTCTTTCGGCTGATATGATGATGATGATTATGATGAATAATTCTTCTACTCAACAGTCTTTACCTATTAGAAATATTTGATTGGCCGTTCAAGTAGCTAGAATTCATAAAAATAGCTTAAATTAAAGTTTCATCATTTCATAGTAAGCATCTTAAACCAGACGTAATTATTTTAGTTATTATCATGGAAAACAGTTGTACCTAACAAAAAGATAACCCCCTTTAAAAAAAGGGGTTATATCCTCAAAATATTAAAAATATTACACGGAAAAGGCCGAGATACCCAGACAGACAATGTATATTTAGCCTCACAAAACGACCCTTTTATAAATAAAGCCTGTTATTCTTAGAGGTGCCAACCCTACCTGAGACGTATTCTAATGGATGTTTCATTGTGTCCCGTATTCAGAGTATTGTGACAAAGTCTGCGCTGTAGCGGTTTTACTTAGTTTAAATGTTGACTTAGACTTTAAACTAAACACTTTGACACTTCCCCTGAGCATTGGGGAAGCTAGAAATGTAATTTTATGTTTCTCCTTAAAATGTTACGAGCTACAAATGATGGGAGCTGTGGTGGGCCAGTGTTTAGAATTTTGATGTCTTATTTTTCAATCGTGTTGCCAGTGATGACATACGGCACTGAAACGTGGTCGCTTACAATGGGCCTCATCAGAAGGCTCAAAGTCACTCAAAGGGCAATGGAGAGGGCAATGCTTGGAGTTTCCTTGCGTGATCGAATCAGGAATGATGATATCCGCAAGAGAACCAAGGTTACCGACATAGCCCGAAGAATTGCCAAACTAAAGTGGCAGTGGGCAGGGCACAATGCTTGCAGAACAGATCGTCGATGGGGCCGAAAAGTTCTGGAGTGGCAACCGCGTACCGGAAGACGTAACGTTGAAAGGCCTCCCACAAGGTGGACCGACGATCTGGTTAAAGTCGCGGGTAGCCGATGGATGCGAGACGCACAGGACCGGTCGTTGTGGCGACGCTTGAGGGAGGCCTATGTCCAGCAGTGGACATCTTTCGGCTGATATGATGATGATGATTTTTCAATCTGCAAAATAATATTCAACAGGTTTTTACATTTTGCTGTCATAATAAATAATAAAAATCGGCCCGAATGGTCGTACCCTTCATCCTAATATATACATATTTTCTGTTACTGAGTGACTGAGTGAGTGACTGTCAACGCACAGCCAAAACTACTGGTCGTAGAAAGTTGAAATTTGGCATGTAGGTTCCTTGGGGAGTGTAGGGAACGGGAAAAAAGGGATATCATTATGCGCGTACGAAGTCTCTAGCAAAAGCTAGTCAATATATAAAAACTCTTCAGACTGAGTGACAGATAGACAACGCACAGCCGAAACTGCTGGTCGTAGAAAGCTAAGGCATGTAGCTTCCCTACACTCCTTATGGAAGCACTAAGAGAGGATTTCCCAAAATTCCTACAGAACCGGGAAGTTGCAGGCAGAAGCTAGTATATCATCATCATCATCATTTCAGCCAATTTCCGTCTACTGCTGAACGTAAACCTCCCCCAAAGAGCGCCAACCATCCCAGTCGCAGTGAGCAGTCCGCATCCATCTGCTGCCAGCCGCCTTCCTTAAATCATCGATCCATCGTGCCGCAGGGCGTACCACACTATGTTTGCCCATACGCGGTCTCCACTGTAACACATGTCTGTTCCATCGACCGTCTGTCCATCTGCAGACAGGGCCGGCCCACTTCCACTTCAGCATGCTGATTCTACGCGCAATGTCGGTGACTTTATTCTCTGGCGAATAATTTCGTTGCGAATTCTATTCACAAGAGAAACCCTGAGCATTGTGCTCTCTCCATTGCACGCTGAGCAACCTTGAATTTGTGGACCAGGCCTATGGCGAGTGTCCACGTTTCAGCTCCGTAAGTCATTACGGGTAAGACGCACGGTTATAGACCCTGATCTTAAGGGATTGTGGGATCGACGATTCAAAAAAGTCACGCAGCTTCACGAATGCCGCCCAGCCCAAGCGAATTCTTCTGGTCGCCTTCTTCTCAAAGTTGTGCCGCCCCAGTTGTATAATTTGGCCTATGTAAACGTATTTTTGCACAACCTCGAGGGTAGCGCCATTTACGGTCACAGGTCTCGGGGTGACATGACCATTGAACATGACTTTGGTTTTGTCCAGATTCTTTCCGAGACCCACCCAACTTGAAGAATCGCTCAGGCTGTTCAGCATCACCTCCAGCTTCTGCAGAGATTCCGCCATGATGACAATGTCATCCGCAAATCGGAGGTGCGAGATGTACTGACCGTTGATATTTATGCCCCGTCCTTTCCAATCAAGCGTCTTAAAAACGTCCTCCAACGCGTTCGTAAACAGTTTCGGAGAGATGACGTCTCCCTGTCTTACACCTCGACGCCAACCATCCCAAAGCTAGTATATTATAATAAACAGGTACTATCTAATTGGCTACAGTTTGGCTTAAGTGCAGTTGTATCGACGACTAACGCTATTACAGCAAACCTCGTTAGATCTAGCTAAGTACGATAAGGTTGGTTTCCAGGCACACTCACGTCTCTTAGATAACTTAAATTAACTAGTTAATTGGCAATGTTGTTAAATGTTAATCTTTGTTGTTTCAAGCCTATTGTTCGCTTTATAAAGAGCCTTTACAATAGGTAATTCCGACAAATTCTTAAGAATGTTATGTTTTTTATGAATTACTGAATTATTTCTAAGATTTGCGATTTAGGGCGCCTCCAAATTCGTCGCAAAGTGCCGCGCGGCAGCAGCGCGGCTGCCTTTTTCTTTCGTGTGCGAATCCGACTCGCACTTGGCCTGTTTTGGCAGTTCACGATTGCTTGCAAATGAACACGCTCCCGCATTGTGATTCTGTAAACATGTCGAAGTGAAGGCTTGGGTGAAGTATTCACGAAGTGAGCTGTCAATCGATGTAATCAAGATGGGATGACAGCGCACTTCGTGATCACTTACCCGAGCCTTCACTTCGACATGTGTACAGAATTGACCGGCTGTTAACACTCACTGTGTACTTAGAAGTGAATATGAAGTGAACTATAAATACAAACACGATGAAATGTCAGTTCACTTCACCCTAACTCCACCGAAGTTTATACGGTGAGATACTGACAAAAAAGAACAGTTGATCTATTCCTGTGATCACTTCATCAAACTCATTATATCAAACATTTTATCAAGGAAAGCCTTTCACTCTCGTAAAATAAATAAATGAAATAGTAGGTACTGCGAAGATTGTGTCTCTACTAATATTCTCCTTTTTCTGCATGGCATGATTAATCCAGTTTTGTCCCGTCTGCTTCCTACTAGGAGAGCCATTTTAAAACGGGATTTTAATTCCTTTTTAAATAAAACCGAGAATAATCCTTTCTAACTATATTTACACAGGCATTTTATGTATTCTTTGTATTTTCAAGAAATGCATTTACTTGAAACAGAAACGTGCCTTTAATTTGAAATGATAATTAGTAATACAAAATAATTATCATCATCATCTGCCTAGCCTTTTCCCTACTATATTGAGGTCGACTTCCAGTCAAACCGGATTCAGCTGAATACTAGTATTTTACGTGGAGCGGCTGCCTACCAGACCTCCACAGCCCACTAACTGGGTAACACGGTACTTCTTGGCAAGACTGGAGTCAGATTTACTGGCTTCTGACAGTTCGTAACGACTGCCCAAGATCTACAAATGGCAGCCGGGACCCACGGCTTAACGTGCTTTACGAGGCACGGTCATCTTACACCCATCCACCGACTATAAAGTCTATAATATCAACAATAAAGTGTACTAAGAACGTCTGCTGCGAACGGAGCCAAAAATACTCGTTTTAAAGCGTTGATTACTCACGGTATTCCTGACAAGAATAGAGTAGAGTATAGTAGAGTATAGTAGAGTAGAGTAGAGTAGAGTAGAGTAGAGTAGAATAGAATAGGATAGGATACTCTTCATTATGTGCACCAAGGCACAAGGCTCTTTTTTTAAAAGTTCGGAACTAATTTTGTAGAACTAGGTGTCTTGCATATGCATATCCAGTAACATTAAAACGGTGCATTTATTTCCAAGAATAAAGACGTGCGACGTTATATGAAACTAATTTTTGTCCATTAATTTGCCCATATCCCGTTTTTCCCGTTACCTATGTACACCTACACCTACAGTGTTCCTCATGAATGTGGCTATCAAATAAAAAAAAATCTAAATCCAGCTGGTACTTACACAAAGTCTTCACCCTTTCACCTTTTCTTTTCACCTTGCGGTACCTATATATTATTATACTAGTATAATAAGGGTGCCTGTCCATTACAGCGGAGCGAGGCAGCAGAGCGGAGAAACGGAGATATTTTAACCAATGGAATTGCATAAAATCTCCGTACCACATGAGTCACTGACATGATTGGTTAATATTTCTCCGTTTCTCCGCTCCACTGCCTCGCTCCGCTGTAATGGACAGGCACCCTTATTATACTAGTATATATAGGTACCGAAAGGAATATAATGAGAGAAATTTTCGAAATTCGATCTGGAAAATAGGTCGACGAAGTTGCTGGAACATGTTAACCTAAACCAAAATCCTTTCACTCTCCAATACCCGTCCATTTAAAATACAAATGAACGAATTTGATGTGAATTTCGTCCAAGTTTCTCAGATCTACACCGCAGAGTCGACTGAATAGATTAACACTGGATCACTAGTGACGTGCCGCTCTCTAATTGTAGACAAGCTGCAGACTACAGACTACAGAGTGCAGACTACAGACTTGTACCTAATTTGATTTTGGAAGTGCTTATTTAGAAGGACGTCGTGCCAAGACTTAGATCTTGTCAGCCTTTGTGTATTTTAGTATTGTTTTCAGTTTAAAGCGAAATGTGAATGTTTTAATAACGAAGCTCAATTATGGCTATTATTAGTATCAGCACCTTATGAACCCCTTATTGATTGAGCTCGGCCCCATGCATGTAATTCGATAAAAAATGTTAAAGTCAAAAGAGTTCATATTTTATTAAAGTTTTTATTTAACTTTTAAAGAGTTTGAATTATGTGGTTTTATTGACATTTAATAAAGATATTTAAACTAATTGATAACGATAATTAATTATGTACACGGGTATATAAAAAGAGTGCAAGAAAAGTTTATTGAACATCAAACAATTCTTCAAAATCAATGGACAAATTGGCCAGAAATTAATTATTTATTATATATTTTTATAATAAAAAAATATATAAACACTTTTCTTGAGGTGAGTTTATGGAAATAGATGAAGGAAAGCCACTCACCTGTACGTCTGGACTTCAGCGTCTTATCCTTTTCAAAATATGTTGTAAAAACACTATCCAAAGACACTTGCCTACAGTTAACTCGGTCGACTGAAACCCAACACGACGTCATAACTACGTACCGTCTAGCAGATAACAAAAGAAGCTCTCAATTAATCCATAGCTGACTTATATCCATGAATTAAATATATCCATAGACGGCTGTGTCCATAGTTGAACACACTTCTCCCCGATTGTCCTTGTCGAGCGATCGATCGTCGCCTCTCACTTGTCTGAACTGTGCCTCTGTTGTCACACTCCTGCCTGTCTGCTGGCACACCGGGCGTGGAATAAATTAACTCGTATTAATTATTCATTAATTTTGAAATAGAGGAACATAATAAGTTCACCTCTCAGATGCCTGGAGATTTGAATATGGGGAAGTCGGTTAATCGTGTGTGTAGTTTATTTTCCTTTCTGTATTGGGTAAGTAAAGAAAACATAGGAAAGCATGGACTACGGTTGAAACAAGCCATAATATTAATACTCAAGTTTTCTTCTCCCGCGGTCTCGCTCCAGTTGCAGTACCCTATAACAGTTTCTAGAGTCACATCCATATCTGTACCAAAACTCATCAAAATCGGTATTGCGGTTTAGGCGTGACAGTGTAACAAAAATACAAACACACTTTCCCATCAGAGATAATATTACTGAGGATGAAGTTCCCACAATACTTAGAAAAGTATTGTGGGAATTTCATCCTCAGTAAGTCCTTGATTAAAATTGCTCGCAGAACAGATGGTCGATGGGACCGAAAAGTTCTGGAGTGGCGACCACGTACCGGAAGACGCAACGTTAGAAGGCTTCCCACAAGGTGGACCGATGACCTGGTGAGGGCTGCGGGTAGCCGGTGGATGCGAGAGGCGCAGGACCATCGTCGTCTTGGGGGAGGCCTATGTCCAGCAGTACACGTCTTTCGGCTGATATGAGGACGATTAAAGTGTCGCAATTTCAGGCTAAATTATTTTTGCGACATTCTATGTTTTCAAGAGACAACAAATTCTTTCTCCAATGTGACAAAACCCGTGAAATATAATTCCAAATAGCTACCGTCACTGTTTCAAATAGACTCGTAAAGCGATTGTCCTGAATTTATTACTTTGGCGGTAAATTCGTTTCCGAGTAATTTACCTCAAAGTGGGAGAGAGTGTGAAAACAATGGCAATTAAATTAAATCGCGTGAAAGCCGCGCAAGAGTTCCAGTACTTTTTAACCGCCTCATTGATTTAGTGGCGAAAGAAACACGTTTCCAGCCAGTAACATATTCACGAACAATAGCTTTTATTATGACTGCCGTGACTGCCCAATATTTTTTTATTGAACTGACGTTTCAAACATTTTTGACAGCTAGTTCAACGAATACAACCGTTGCAGTGTTTTGAGCTGTCAAATAAAGCTACTGTGAATCGTTACGCCATTTAGGCTGAATGGAAAATTCTGTTTACTTTTATTGTTGACCGTTAATTTAGAATTGTTAAAACAGTGCGACGGGTGAATTAGATATTGCAAACATACAGTTTATCGTATTAGTATTAATTCGTAGGTTCGCCCGTTATACTGCACGAGTTAAAGTAACGCTTTTTAAAGCCTTCTGCCAATCCTTTTACACGTGCAGCCTGTGGGTGTACTTCACGCAGAAGGCATATAGCGACCTGCGCATCCAATACAATAACGCTTTCCGGGGGTTGTTGGGGCTGCCGCGTTTTTGCAGCGCGTCCGGTATGTTTGCCGACGCAAATGTTGACAGCTTTTCAACCGTCATGCGCAAGAGATGCGCATCATTATTATATCGGTTTCGCGCCAGCCCCAACACTATCCTGAGGACGTTGGCAGATCGCTGGGACTCTCCCATTCTAGGACGCTGGATACGACTCCATGCAGTGAAGTAGATTGGGATGGGAAAGTCTCTAGCGGGTGTACTTAGTTTAAAATTTATATAATTACCCGTTAGACTAGTTTATTTACTAACACTAGATATAAGGCATTTTATACTGGTACTAACAAATTATGGAACTTGATTCTGAAATAAATGTTTATTATTCTCTTTATTTTTTTATCCTTACATACTAATTTACATTTTTAAATATTTCTTAAAAACAACACATTAAAAAAAAACATTTAAAAATATAAAAAATGAGCGAGCGCCCGTGAAGCTCCTTGCCTTTCCATACCTCCATGCGGTCATCTGTGGTAAGTATCACAGGTTTGCGCCAGTTCTCTTTAGCCATGGACAACGGGGTGAGTCCCTTGTCCACTGTGACCACATCTCGGTGCATACCCACATCAGCTTTGAGAAAATATTCTCTGAGACTGCACATCTCGCGGTTGTGGAGAGTCTTGGCGTTTAAAAAGCCTCGACCTCCACACTTCCGCGGGATGTACAGTCTCATGACCGACGATCGTGGGTGATGCATCCGATTTGCGGTCAGCAGTGTGCGGACTCTCCTATCCAGGGCGTCGAATTCGGTTTGAGTCCATTTGAGAATGCCGAAAGAGTACATTAATACTGGCATGACCCAACCGTTGAAGGCGCGCACCTTATTTCCGCCCGACAAAAGGCTATTCAAAACCTTTTTCAGGCGACCAAAGAAGCGCTCCTTCAACGATTGCTTCATGTCAGCAACATTAATGCCCAATGCTTCTGACATACCCAAATACTTGTAGGTTTCGGTCGAGCTGAGGGATCTAACCTGTATGGAATCCGAGAGTTGAATTCCCTCAGATTCCATAATCTCCCCTTTCTTTACATGCATGATTGCACATTGCGAATTGTTGGAGGCAAAGAGTTTCAGATCATCCATGTAAAGAAGGTGAGATACGGCCTGACCACCTCTTCTCAACCGATAGCCCAGACCTGAATCCTCCAGCAATGTGCTTAGAGGATTCAGAGCCAGGCAAAACCAAAGCGGACTCAAACTGTCGCCCTGAAATATTCCCCGTTTAATCAATACAGGCTCATCATTCCCCTGAATCGGTCGACATCCTGGATAGCGAAGTACTGTTTTCCATTGCCTCATACATGACTCAAGGAAGGTGCGTAGAGTTGCATCTATTTTGTACAACTCCAACACCTTCATGAGCCATGTATGTGGCACAGAGTCATAGGCCTTCTTGTAGTCTATCCAACATGTCGACAAATCCTTGCGGGATCGACGAACCTGTTGGCTTATGGCCATGCCTATGAGGAGAAGCTCCTTAGTGCCGCGGGACCCCTTCCCACATCCATTCTGAGAGGCAGACATAATTGAGTTAGTTTCAATGTGCTCATTCATCTTCACTCTCAGGATGGATGTAAGAAGTTTATAGACCGTCGACAAACAAGTAATTGGTCTATAGTTCTAGGGTTCCGCGGGACTACCAGTCTTATGGAGCAGGTGGGTAATGCCAGTTGTTAGAAACTGTGGTAGCGACCCAGACTCTAAGGATGACTGGAATTGAGATGCCAGGAGCGCGTGTGAGCTGCTATACCATTTAAGCCAGAAGTTATGCAGTCCGTCCGGTCCCGGAGACTTCCAGTTCGGTAATGGACGGACTGCTCTGGCTACATCTAGTGGAGTGATGGCTTTATAGCTTCACACACGTGCTCGACATCGCGCATCCAGCCACCCTCGGCATGACAGACAGGCACCGACCAGATGTTTCGCCAGAATGTACTCGTGGCAATGTCATCCGGGCGGCACACGTCCATCACACTTTGTTCAGGTCGCTCCCAAGCTCTGTACACCCACCTCTCATCGCTCTGGAACATGCGGTTTTGCGAGTATCGGTCAACCCGCCGCTTATACCGCCGAATACGGTTTGCCCATGCACAAACTTTCTGCTTCAGGAAGTCGATGCGCTCAGTGACACGGGACGTGTAATCTCGAGGGCTGATATCAGTCCCCGAAAACGCCCGTCTCACAAAGCGCATCACGCGTGGTCGTGTGTTGCCCTCCCTGAAGCAGTATAGTTTGCCGATGAGTGCCCTAGCCTCATCAATACGCCGCTCGATTCTGCACTGCCAGGCTGGTGCAGCAGGCTTTGGTCGTGTAGCTTCGTCACCACTAGGGAACTTGACGTTCGCTATACGACATGCCGCAACAGCCCCACAAAACAGGATCGAGTGCGTATCAACGAGGCTCTCGCTGCTTTCAAATATGTTCTGCAACAGCGAGTCCAAAGCACACACCAGCGCCCTATTCTTTTTGTGCATAGGTAACCGTGGTAATCGGGGCCTAAGGTCGGTCGGAGTTGATCTATACTAGCGAAGCGCATCCTCCAGTGCGTGCATGTGTTATTTTTATTATTATTAAGTGATTTATATAGACATGTTTAACTTAAACTTTTTTACCTTTTTTCTGTTATTGTTTTTAGTTAAAAATTAAGTTACATTTTCTTTAATTGTACCTACACTGTGTGAATCCGTGTGTGCCAAATAAATTAGTTTTCAGTTTTTCTTAACTTATGTTTCACTTATAAGATATGTTTTAAGATTTTATAGTTGATAGTGTGTTTTAGTGAAGGTACTCCTACTAGTGTAATTTTTATTAATATTTTTTTCAGGACACCGAGATTCATTACCAATAGTTTCACCCTTTTTAACCTGTGTACACAAATAAACGTATTTGATTTGTATCATTGCTGGTTCAGAAACGTCACCGGTCCAGATAAATAGCTAAAATATTTATGCGAGGCAACACGATAGTAAAATAAACAGAATACAACATTAAAAAGCCAAAACAAAAAGAAAATGAAGAAAATACGATTACAAAATATGTAATTACGTAATTTAACGTGGTGTTCCCAACATTAAAATTTCAAAGTAGTTTAATTAATTGTGCCTGCGATTGACTATCCAAAATAGAACTGTAGTAATCGATCCCGTCGATTAACTGCTTAATACCTAACTCGTCATTTGTCATGACAGGCAACAAATTCAGTGCTATCTTAAGATCAAATTTCGCCATTTTAACTGTTTTCCCTTCGTCTTCACTTAAACTTTCGAAATCTGTGTTACTGTAACTACTTTCTTTTTCACATAATTCTTTAATTTCTACGATTAATTCCTCTATTTTATAACGATACTCATTTATTAATATTAACTCCTCATTTTTGTATTCTTTTATGTTATCTTCTATTTCTTTACTTAAGTGTTTAAATGAATAAAATAAATTTGTCGATTCTTCTAATTTTCTACTACAAACCTTAGATTCTAATCTTCGCTTAGGACCTACTTTTATTAAATATGTACGTATTTTCCGTAACTCATTATATATGTTATCAAGTTCCTTAGCCATAAGCCTCAATTTTATACGTTTTGACGACGCTTCATAGTTCAGAATTTGTCTTAATCAGTCACTACTTATCAGTTTATTTCTGCTAGTTTTATTTTCGAATATCTTACGTACGTACACAGCACTTTGAACGCACTTTTAGTTCACTGATTTACACTGACATTCACTTTCTGCTCTCTGCTTCGCTGCTACTTTCGGAGTGTTTTGGCAGCTACCTCGTCCGGACACTCGCATGGCCCTGAAAGCCTGTTGGTTGATCTCCTGCCGCATCCAACGTGTATGGCATTTTTTATATGCCTTAAATCCCAAATAGAGTAACACTGCAGCCATGAAGCAGATAATGATTGTGGTCATAATAGTCTGGATGCTCAAATGTGCCCCAATTTCTTGTAAATTCGCGTTATTTCCAGCATCGGCAGCGTTTTGAGCTAGGAAAACCATGTCTGGTATGACTGACACATTTTGTTTTCCTGAATAATTTTGCACCAATTAAAAATGAAGCCAAATGCAACGCGACACGACCATTATGCGCGGCTTACCCGATGGCAGGGTCGCCAAGGTCGGGATAGGTGTAATTGAGTAGACGAATTGATGTATAATACTGACGTTTATTAGTAAACCATTCAATATATAGACTTAGACTACTTACACATAAAGACATAAGCATAGTTCTATGATACCCACGCTACAAGTCATCATCATCATCATCATATCAGCCGAACGACGTCCACTGCTGGACATAGGCCTCCCCCAAGCGTCGCCACAATGACCGGTCCTGTGCGTCTCGCATCCATCGGCTACTCGCGACCATCACCAGGTCATCGGTCCACCTTGTGGGAGGCCTTCCAACGTTACGTCTTCCGGTACGCGGTCGCCACTCTAGAACTTTTCGGCCCCATCGACCATCTGTTCTGCGAGCAATGTGCCCTGCCCACTGCCACTTTAGTTTGGCGATCCTTCGGGCTATGTCGGTAACCTTGGTTCTCTTGCGGATATCATCATTCCTGATTCGATCACGCAAGGAAACTCCAAGCATTGCCCTCTCCATTGCCCTTTGTGTGACTTTGAGCCTTCTGATGAGGCCCATTATAAGCGACCACGTTTCAGTTCCGTATGTCATCACTGGCAACACGCACTGATCATAGACTTTCGTCTTGCGACACTGTGGTATGTGGGACGAGAAGATACCGCGCAACTTCCCGAACTCTGCCCAGCCGAGTCGGATTCGACAGTTGACCTCTTTCTCGAAGTTGGCCCTACCTAACTGGACCGTTTGTCCTAGGTAGACGTACTCATCTACAACTTCGAGTGTAGAGTTTCCGATCTTGATGAGAGTGGGTGCTACATGGGTATTTACCGTGATTTTGGTTTTGTCCATGTTCATTTTGAGACCTACTCTTTCGGAAGCTCTACTGAGGTCATCGAGCATTGTACTGAGGTCCTCCGTAGTCTCAAGTAGTGTAGTGTAGTGTAGTAAATGACATTTTATCTTCAAAACTGAAAAAAAAAACCGGTCAAGAGCGAGACAGACTTACGCATGAAGAATTTCGTACCAAAAAGTAACGGAATAAAACAATTTTGAAAGAAAAAGAAAAACAGCTATCTGAAGACAAAAAATATTAAATAATTTAAAAAAGACCATTTTAAGAAGACCACAGGTACAGTGGAGCGTCGATTATCCGAACTAAGGGTGTTCGGAAAACCGATTTTTTTGGAAAATCGAACTGTATTGATTCAGCCATACATATTTATCCACAGTTGAATGAATACCATATTTACATTTTTAATCACCAATAGGAATGAAGCAAAAATAATAATAATAAGTTTATTTATTTCTCCTCACAAAAAACAGACTTTACATACTAACAATGTTACTTATATCTATTTAAACACAAGTATCTGGATAGTCTAGAATATGTGAGAAGCTGGTGTCTGAGGTAGGCATGAAAATGCCTGTATTTCAGATCACCAGGTCCCCACCCACGGAAGGAACAAGACCAGTTGTATTTGAGTGGTACTGATAAATAACACTTTTGATATAAGGAGCGATTATATAATATTACAGTAGGAGAAATATGGGTAGGTAGTTAAATTATAACTTGTTAACTAAGCATAAAAACTAAAAATACTAAACAAACGCCTCAGTATGTGTGTATATGTATGTTAGGATGTGTTGTGGATTGTGTTGTGTTGTGTCAAGGGTTCGGTTTCAGTTTCGGTTTAAAGAACAAAAAAGTGCAGTTTTGTAACAAACCATGTACTGGGTACAATAATGAACGCTTAAAAATATCTTAAACTAGTTGACCCGCGCAACTTCGTCTGCTCCGCTCTTATTGGTCTTAGCGTGATGATATATAGATATTCCTCGAAAATTGAGCTAACTAACACTGAAAGAATTTTTCAAACCGGACCAGTAGTTCCTGAGATTAGCGTGTTCAAGCAAACAAACTCTTCAGCTTTATATGTTAGTATAGATATTCGTGTGCCGAAGTAAACTTTATTGTTTACTGGTCGCACTTAGCTTGTGTTACGATGAGGGCTATGGCGTTTGAATTCACTGCTAGAGGCGCTAGTATGAGGTCGTCGTAATGTCATATTTCACTGTTGTTTGGCTTTTGACTCGAGTTATTCACTTATTTGTTCCGATTTTGGTGAATGTTTTTCTAAAACAGCCTGACTATAGCAGATTAAGTTACGTTTCTACCGACCACAGCATTGAACTTTCTTTTTTTGTAGGAAATATACATATTATCTCCTTCTTTTTTCCATTGTGATGAGCCTACGTAACATTGCGACACTATTTATGTTGTATTAAATCGCACGTTTCGGCACACACAGCATCATACATATTTTTCTCCTAATTTTGTTCACATGCGCGTAATTTTTTTGTACTTTATTAGTAAGAACAAAATTCTTAATAATTAATTACGATCTAGCCTAAAAGACTAATAAGCAATTTAACTCTAACTTAATATGTTACGTGATAGATTATGTTAAAACTAAGAATAGTGCCCATTTGCACTTTTACACAAGTCCGTAGCACTTTCTTAGAGTCTGATATAATTTATAAAACACTATGTTTATGTGTCATATGTATAGCACAACATTGTTACTATTATTCAATCACTTTGTACACAACACTAATTCAAAAGGTTTAGTTCTTTTTAGCCTACGCACTAAGTCTGTGTTGTCTAGCAGCTGAATTGCCTCAACATTCACGTGTCGATAAAGTCTGTGTTCGTGGGCTTCAGCAAATTTTTGAATAATGGTGGTGACGAATTCCATTTCAAGGTCACGGTGAAGGTCGTCATTTCTTATGTAGGTACCAGGGGGCATAAACAGCATCCCTGAGTACTTTATTTTGGAATAGTTGGATTATTTTGATGTTGCTTTGTTTAGTACAGCCCCAAAGTTACTGTCTTTACTACACTACTTTTGTTACTGTTACCATATGTCAAAATTGGCATCAGAATATGCTTATACAGGGTTATTTTAGTATGTATTGATAGACAGGATTTCCTTCCGAGTAACCAATACATACTTTTATAACGTATATCAAGTGCACATGCGCGTAAATAACAACTTTAATGCCATGATTAAGGACCATACTCGACAGTGGCGCCAACTGGTGAGTACAAAAACGGTAGCCCTCATTCAAACTAACGTAACGCAATATTTAAGCAAGTAAACGCTTCAGAAGCACCAATTACGTTTTCGTCTTTATTATCTGTACTTGCATTTGATGAGGTGCTAGCGGCGTCAGTTTTATTAGTCCTAAGGTCAAATTTTAGACCTCATGACTAATAAAACTGACGCCACCGCTATCCTACATAAATCCATCCGTTGTTAAATTTTTACTTCTATATTTTTACCTTCGTCACAAATGAGTCGAGACTTAACTTTCACGCAGCAATATTTAATTTATTGCCTGACGGCTGGGTACTTCGTTGTGACGGAGGAGGTGCATAAGTACGTTCGGCTAAGCGGCCGTTCGGTTGATCGAATAACCTATATCTCGGGTTTGAGGCCTCAGCATGGCTCCTGTAACGAGTTCGACTAACAATGTTGATTCGATCATAAGGGCCGCACACACGGCTTGGCTTTGAGTCATTAGCGTAGGTAAATGACGATCTGATGTAATCGTTTGCTGACGGCATTGGTACAGGCACTAATGATGTATCTAGGTCTTGAAATTTGACTTATTTAGTTGAGACTACAAATATATGTTCCCTCAAAGTAAACTATTTTGAACTGGCAATGAATGATTGAGAGTTTGACTTATGTTAAGCAGTCAACCGCTTACCTACTTGCTAATAAGGATGTCGCACCAATTAGTTACCGATAATTTATTAAGGAAAGCGAGGAAAAAAGAGATGATGCTGTAAATAATATACATGGTGCCATTTTACTCATCTTACAAAGGCGGCCCACTTAATGTACCCGGCATAAACTACTTCCAGGCGCGATTATTTAAAAAAATAATTAATTAAGATGATAAATACATTAAAACCGGTCAAGAGCGAGTCGGACTAGCGTGCAAAGGGTTCAGAACGAATTTATTTTTTTGTATAATACCACTTCTTATAGGTTTTCCTGTAATTTATAAGTAAAGATCTGTCATCTCCATTTTTTCAAAATTTTAGGCTCAATAGTTTCGGAGATAGGGATGGGAATGGTAATTTTTCGTCTAATTTCTTGAATAACCTCAAAACCATTTACTTAAAAATTATGAAAAAAATATTATCTAAACCCTCACAGTAAGCCCTTTCATTTGATATGTCACACGACATTGATAAAAAAGAATATTTTTTAAATTTTCTAGTTGGACCCCCATACTAAAAATTTAATAATTTACGTAACACGTCCATGTTTGGGTCACAAAAGTCAATATGTGTACCAAATTTCAACAGAATCGGTCTAGTGGATCCGGAGAAAACTGGCTGTGACAGACGGACAGACAGACAGACACCCAAGTGATCCTACAAGGGTTCCGATTTTTGCTCAGAACCCTAAAAATAAATAATGCATTAGAATAACGAAACACCCTGTTAATCATTTTAACGTATCAAAACAATATCGCCGTTCCATTCCACGCCGTCCTTGGAACACAAAGTTCGGACTGCATTCCTTGTGTCAATGTTCATGTTCATGAATATAATGTTTTGACGTGATTACGTCTTATAAATCGATGAACGCCGGCTGCACGCACGAAAAAGTGTCACGTTCCGCCAGAACCGAGCGTGCAAGCGAGATTGCGGAACAAACGATAGAGAGTCACGATTGGGTTAAGCGTTCGGCTTGTTTGTTAAGAATTAAATTGTTTTCTTATGACGTTAAATTATCGTCCATAAACCGACTTTACAGACAAGCAATTTTTTTTTTCTTAATATTTGTCTTCTTCCTCAATCTTTTAGCTAGTCGGGGCACTATGAAACGGGGTTCAATGAAACAGTGTTTCATTGTACCCCCATAAAAACGTTTTGTTGTTTTACCGGAAATTATGCTTTAGTAACAAAAAAAAAACTACAAAACATTGTAATAGGGATACTTCGACATGGCTTACTGTGCATAAAATTAATAAATAATTATTTATTTTTAAGGACAATAAACCGCAGCTGGCCCCTTTTACATACCTATGTATGTTATTTATTTATAGGGGCAATCAATATGGTAAGAAATCGTCAGAGAAAAACGAACAAAGGATTACATATCAAATCAAATCAAAAATCAAAAGGCATTTATTCAAACTAGGCTGAAAATCAGCACTTTTTGAACGTCAAAATTTACATGAAGACAGTTCCCCAAATCGCCCAGCCCGTCACCACTTCCTAGTGTTTTAGCTGGGAAGAAGAAGTGGCCAACAAACTCCCCAGCAACACAACTGTCTGTTAAGTTTAAAGAACTTGAATTTATATAACATTATTCAACATTTCATGATAGATGTCGATCATTAAATTAAATAAATGGATGGCACATGTCCGCTAGCATACTATTTACTCCCAAAAATTACATATGAAACAATGATAAAACTAATTACATATACAGGTAATTAAATAAGTAAACTCAAACATACAATACTAATCAAAATGAGCCTCCAGGAATAAATGGCGTGCCCGTTTACATGTTCAACAATGCAATTTAACCATAATCTGTGACCCAAAGTCACAAGTTATAAACTAGGACCATCGCAGTTAAATTATAACACTTAAAAATTTTAACAATAATAAATCACGGACAGCAAGACGACCAGTCACCACAAGCAGCACCCGTTCACGAGCATAACGCAAAGATCAGCCATTACCTCCCTCGCCATATTAGAGGGAAGTAGGTAACCCGATCCCCGATGCTACCGCAAGCAGCGACGTCTAAGGGAGCATGACGAACCTGCTGCCGGTTTCTCAGACAAAATCATACTTATCAATTTGTCGAGGTCGCTAGTTAACCACATACTGCAATACAACTCATAAAAAACAAACTAATGAGAAGATTATGTCAATAAATAAAAATAAAAAAAAAACAAAAATGACCTATACGGTCAGAATAATAAACAATGTCATCTTGAGCAAGTAAAGAATCTACGAAAGAACATTTAGCATTGTCTCGTGTTCAACACAGCGACCAACTATTTTTATCGTCGAAATAATCGTTTATAGTATAGTATGCCTTCGAAATAAGGTTAAATTTTACTTTCGCTTTAAAAGCATTAAAAGGCAAGTCTAGAAAAGAAAGAGGTAACTTATTATAAAAGCAGATACCGATCCCCACAAAATGGTCCTGGATCTTACGAAGACGGTGGAAAGGAGCATGTAGTTTGTGCTTATTTCTGGTGTTAAAGCTGTGGATATCACTAGTTTTGGCATACAAATGTATATTTTGCCTGATATACACTATGTTGGCAAAAATGAACTGCGAAGCAATGTGAGAATACCTATTTCTTTAAAAAGTTCCCTTAAAGAGACCCTGGACCCTAGCTGGTATATCGCTCGTACCGCTCGCTTTTGTAGGACAAATATATTTTGTATGTCAGCAGCTTTTCCCCACAGTAGCATGCCATAGGACATAACACTATGGAAATAACTAAAATACACTAACCGAGCTGTGTCGACGTCAGTAAATTGTCTAACTTTCCTGACGGCGTAGGCGGCAGAGCTAAGCTTTCCCGATAGTGTTGATATATGAGGGCCCCATTGAAGTTTAGCATCAACTGTTATGCCCAAGAAAACAGCTGAGTCTACAGTTTCGAGCACCTCGTCACTTAAAATGATATTGGGTCCTAGATTTTTAACATTAGGTAAGGCAAATTTTATACATTTTGTTTTCTTAGGGTTTAGAACTAGATTGTTTGTTGTAAACCAATTCGTAACCATGGTGAGTGCACTATTTACGTCGTCAAAATCGTGTCTATTCCTATCAACTTTAAAAATAAGGGAAGTATCATCAGCAAAGAGAACAACATCACATATATCCTTGAAATCCCATAGTGAAACAAGCCGTAGAATTAGTCAGAAATTCAAAAAGAGGGTTCGGTCCAATGTACCCCAGACCTGGGGTACAATGAAACAGAGGCAAAGTCGTGGGAAAATTAAAAAAAATTGGGTTAGGATTAACTTTTGACCTCGTTTCTATGACTGATTTTTAAATGATTAATTAAAGTATATCGAAATAACATTGAGTTTATTAACATATATTAAAAAAAAAAATATTAAAATGCTTTTTTCGTTTCATTGTACCCCACTTGTCCCTAGTCATTGGATAGATCAAGTGGGCTGCAGCTGTGAGGCGACTAAAATGGCGCCGTGTATATATATTATTATGTATGTGATTAGAGTGTCAATTGAATGAGTTTTTTTTAACGTGTTACAGAATTAACGCAATACCTCCTAACGTGACATTGTCACATCAGCTGTTCAGTACATTTTATCGAATTATGCGCATATAAATGTTTGAGGCAATCGATTTCTTTTTTCGCGTTTTCACTGTGGGTCCTACAGTCAAAATTGTGCCTAATGATAAGTACAATGACCCCCTGATAGGTAGTATTACGTTTATTCTGTTACACGTTGTTTATATGAGATGAAATGAGATGTAGAAATTTAAAAAACGACCAACTAGTTGATATTAAAAAAAGCTTAAATGTTTTAATAGTGTGCGGCTATGATCAAATGTACGAACATAACAAAATATTAGTTTACTTACCCGCCACGATTCGAAAATAAGCGGGTACTTAGTCTAGTTTATTAAAATTTATAAATTTTCTTTCATCAATTGGAATCATACTGTGGAACTCGAAACAGGCCGAATTTTTGTTTTTTAAAAACTGCCTCACTAGGATTTTTTCCAGTATCGTGGATGCGTTCACAAACATAATATTATAAACTCATATACACAAACAGCCAGACCCGGAACAACTATCCGTAGGCCACACAAATAATGAACGAAGCGGCCATGTTGCATTTACGACTGCACGGGGCCTGCAGTCAAACATTTAAGGCTGAAAATGCATGGATGCTTCTGTAAAGGAAATCCTTTTGCTGGAACCTGTTAAGTCGCTGATGATTGATTTTGTACGGATGTTCGTCATTTTCGCTGAGAGAAAATCACATAGGAAACACGACTATCGCTCAATACACAGTTTTAATCCATCCATGTAAAACTTTTCAGTACTTTGTTTATTTTTAAATGCTACTTGCTAAAAATAGCACAGTTAAAATAGACCCCATTGTTTTAGGCCACGTTTCTACCCACAAACAACTTGCATGCAAGTTTAATTACACAGCGGGGCACAATCGAGCTATTGATCACATTATCTCGGTAGCCCACTATGTAATGCCACTCGCATGCCAGCTCGTTGCAGGTGGACACATGACCTTATGGCTAGTTTAGACAGTGCGAGCTAGCATCGTATCGTATCGTTTGGACGTATCTTGCGAGTAACTGCCACTTCAACATTATTTGTTTTCACTCGCCTGCCCGCCTGTAGTAACATTTTGCACATGGCAGCAGCTTGGACATCACTCGCATCGTTTGGAAGCGTTCGGCAGTAGTTCGCCAGTGTCAGCCAGGGAATTGCGAGCGAGACCTGTATTTTTTGTGTGCTGCGACTCGCAAGAGATTGGGAACTACTAGACAGCTAAGGTGGGCCGAACTAATGGCATACGAGTAGACGATCCTAAACTAAACGACGGTGTAAACTAGCCACTATAACTATTATGCAACTACCGCAAATCAATTCGTCCATTAGATTCAGTTAGGCTTAAACCGCACAGCTGAATAAATTCCTTATAAAGGAGTCCGACCAAAAGTGGTATATGAACCAATATGAGGTATGAACTTTTGAGGTATTTCTGTGTAGATACCGCAACTATACTTTTGTGGCATCAAAATCTGACCTGGCAGTTTTGAGAAATATAATATTTTAGAATATTTCTGACTGAGAGAAACACATTAAGTATCTTATATACTTAATGTGTTTCTCTTATAGACTAAGTCACTTGCTTCCTCAACAGTACTGAATTTCAGTTTTTTAGGGTTCCGAACAAAAGAGGGTACCCTTATAGGATTACTCGGGTGCCTGTCTGTCTGTCTGTCCGTCTGTCTGTCCGTCTGTCACAGCCAGTTTTCTCCAGATCCACTGGACCGATTCTGTTGAAATTTGGTACACATATGGACTTCTGTGACCAAAACACGGAAGCGTTACGTAAATTATTAAATTTTTAGTACGGGGGTCACTATTGGAATTCAAACTAAAAAAAAAACTTTTTTGAACAATATAGTGACATATCAAATGAAAGGACTTACTGTGAGGGTTTTAATGATATTTTTTCATAATTTTGAAATGAATGGTTTTGAAGTTATTCAAAAAATAAGACGAAAAATTACCATTCCCCCTTATCTCCGAAACTACTGAGCCTAAAATATTGAAAAAGAATGGAGATAATAGATCTTTACCTAAAGATTACAGAAAAATCTATAAGAATTGTAGTGTTAAAAAAACATGTTCAATAAAAAAATACGTTCGGAACCCTTTGCACGCGAGTTCGACTCGCACTTGGCCAGTTTCTTTTTCTTTTATTTTAAAAAAGGAAGAAGCTTTCAGTTCCTCACTTAGATTTTTTTTTTTACATATTTTAATAGTTTCATTCACCGTTTATTCGACTGGACCGATTAAGGAAATTCTTTTTTTGTTTATAATGGTATACTTACCAAATGTTCCCACTGTCACCAAATCTGAGGATCTGATGATGGAATCCTGGAGAACGTAGCAAGAAATGTGAATTCTAAAGTGTTATTGTTTTCCAAACTGCCAGGATAGATTTTGATGCCCCTTTGCACAAGGATATAGTTGAGGCGTCCCCACAGAAATACCACTACAGTATTGGTATTGGTTTAGAGACCACTTACAATACAAATTAAAACAGACTCCTTTTTATTTTCAAAGCCTGGTTATTTCATAGGTTTAGCGGAATTGTGAATGGGCAAACTAAATACTGTTTCGTGTTTTCCACGCAAAAATATTGTGCTGATTTCAAATTACGAGCGCGTGTTTCATTGAAACTATGCCTCAACAGCTGATTAGGAGTAGGAGTTTTATACGTATAAAATCGCCTAATGTTGGTGACACATAAGCCAACAGTGGACGTCAGTCGGCAGAAATGATGATTATAATAATGATGAACACAAAAAAAAACAAGAAAGATCAGAAATTAGGCAGATGCACATCATGGCAACGAGACTCCCAACTCAGCGTGATCTTATGCCATGGAGGCACCCACAATGCTGATTTTCTGTCCGCTGTTTTCTCCCACTTTCCATAGCAGGCCTGCATTTCCTCCTCTCGCATTCCTGACTTACTTTCATTTCATAGAGATCACGTTTCACAGTCAGCCGACTGGTATTCAATCATAATTAAAACGCAATCAACCAAGGTACCCGGAGTGCGTCTGTCCCGCGACCACTTAAGGTCTACATAGGTACTATGTACACGAACCTCGACCCAGCTGTCTACCCAATTTCAAGATTAAAATCAGTCCTGGTAGGACGTTTTATTAACAATTTTTAGCCAACAGAATTTTATCTGAAAATTACCGGCTAAGTTTGAGTCGGGTTACAGGATTAGTGGACTTTTTCTTAGGAAAATATAATGCCTATTTTCAGTTTCGTCTTTTTTTTGTATCGTTGAATTGGTTCGTGGTTATAAATCTTTGATTGAAATATTGAATACCGTCAAATTTTTTCAGACGATTGAGTTCGCAAACTACTTGTAAGTACTTTGAAGTAATAATTCGTTTAGTTTTTTGCTGAGCAATTCTAGCCATTCTCATTTAACACAATTTATTTGGACTTTATGCAGGGTCGAAGACCGGAGAGATCTGCATTTCAAGGCAAACAGTTCGACAGATTTCATTTGGTATTCAGGTGTTTCAGAAATGTTCCAACCTAATGCAGTTGCTGACATCAAATCTGTGATGGAACTTAAATAAATATCAACAACTACATCAGACTGCTTTAAAATAGATTTTTTTTCTACTTATTTCTTTGTTTTCTGCAGTCGGATTTTTTGAGAACAGTTTCTTTTTTGTTTTGCTCTTGTTTCTTAATTGTTTATCAGATATCCGACATAACCTTAAAATATGAACACGCACTTTTGAAACACCCTGTATAAGACTAAGGGAATATGCATGCGATTTTTTTATTTGCAAAATGAAATACTTATTAACACTAGTAAATAAATCATGACATTAATTTTGAATACCTTCATCAGCGATGAAGTTATAAAGCTTTAGAGATTTTAATCAGAAAGAAAAGTACGATGTGAACCTTGACGTCAAAGTCCATGACGCATATACAGCTGCCAAAACGCTGTTTTATATAAACAGCGTTTTTGCGAAAGGGACAGATATATTTGTTAAAATAATTATATCTTGTTTGTTTTTCGATCAATGTCGAGTCTATTTTCATTGTTAGTATTATATTTTTGTATATTTTTAGATAAACTATATAGATCTATACTAATATTATAAAGAAGAAAGATTTGTTTGTTTGTTTGAATTGAATAGGCTCCGAAACTACTGGACCGATATGAAAAATTCTTTTAGCATTATCAGCATTTTAGCATTATCAGCATTTTTACATTATCAGTAACATAGGCTATATATTAACCCCGTACTCCCACGGGAACGGGAACTACGCGGGTGAAACCGCGTGACGTCAACTAGTAATAAATATTTTTTCATTCATATTCCCTGTATCTAACGTGTGATATGTACTTTCAGCCCACCTACATTAATATTTTGAAGAGGAAATATTGGGATTATTCCTTTACATTTTAATATATTGACGAGGAAACTAATTTTATATAATATCGACTTCCAATCAAAAAGTTTAGTAATTTCAATATAAATAATTATTTTAATAATAAATATTTTTATTCTCTTTATTTTTTATCCTTACATACTAATTTACATTTTTAAATATTTCTTAAAAACAACACTATAAAAAAAAAACATTTAAAAATATAAAAAATAGTAGTCCGCCGGTGTCGGGAGTAGGGTCCAAGCTACCGGTGGTTAGGGCTCCAGAGAAAGGAACCTCCTCACAATACAAGCCGTATCGAGGAGTACTGCCTTCTGTATCTTATATTTTTATTATCATTATAATATTTTTTATTATTATAATAATTATATGTATGTTTGTAACGAATAAACTCAAAAACTACTGGACCGATGTTAAAACTCTTTCACCATTAGAATGCTACATTATCACTGAGTAGCATAAGTTACATTTATTACTAGAAAAAATTAGGGATCTTTAAGAAATTTCAGCGTGGACAAAGTCACAGGCGAAGTGCTAGTGAGTTATATTTTCAGCAGGATCTCATTTCAGCAAATCTCTAAAGCTTTATAACTTCATCAGCGATGAAGTTATAAAGCTTTAGAGATTTTAATCAGAAAGAAAAGTACGATGTGAACCTTGACGTCAAAGTCCATGACGCATATACAGCTGCCAAAACGCTGTTTTATATAAACAGCGTTTTTGCGAAAGGGACAGATATATTTGTTAAAATAATTATATCTTGTTTGTTTTTCGATCAATGTCGAGTCTATTTTCATTGTTAGTATTATATTTTTGTATATTTTTAGATAAACTATATAGATCTATACTAATATTATAAAGAAGAAAGATTTGTTTGTTTGTTTGAATTGAATAGGCTCCGAAACTACTGGACCGATATGAAAAATTCTTTTAGCATTATCAGCATTTTTACATTATCAGTAACATAGGCTATATATTAACCCCGTACTCCCACGGGAACGGGAACTACGCGGGTGAAACCGCGTGACGTCAACTAGTAATAAATATTTTTTCATTCATATTCCCTTTATCTAACGTGTGATATGTACTTTCAGCAGATCAGTCCTGCTGAAAATATAACTCACTAGCACTTCGCCTGTGACTTTGTCCACGCTGAAATTTCTTAAAGATCCCTAATTTTTTCTAGTAATAAATGTAACTTATGCTACTCAGTGATAATGTAGCATTCTAATGGTGAAAGAGTTTTAACATCGGTCCAGTAGTTTTTGAGTTTATTCGTTACAAACATACATATAATTATTATAATAATAAAAAATATTATAATGATAATAAAAATATAAGATACAGAAGGCAGTACTCCTCGATACGGCTTGTATTGTGAGGAGGTTCCTTTCTCTGGAGCCCTAACCACCGGTAGCTTGGACCCTACTCCCGACACCGGCGGACTACTATTTTTTATATTTTTAAATGTTTTTTTTTTATAGTGTTGTTTTTAAGAAATATTTAAAAATGTAAATTAGTATGTAAGGATAAAAAATAAAGAGAATAAAAATATTTATTATTAAAATAATTATTTATATTGAAATTACTAAACTTTTTGATTGGAAGTCGATATTATTTAAAATTAGTTTCCTCGTCAATATATTAAAATGTAAAGGAATAATCCCAATATTTCCTCTTCAAAATATTAATGTAGGTGGTAAAACCCTCTTGAACACTGCTAAAACCTATTAAAACCAGTTGTAAGACGTGTTCGGTTGCCTGCCTGTCAGGTACGACTGTCAGAGTGTTCGGTTGGTAGCACTGACAGCTCGTACGTGATGTTGGAGTAGTTTCGGGGTGACGCGTAACCTTCTGACTTTCATCAAACAGTGTATTTTTGGCATTATTGGAATATTTCGTGCCTCTGCTGTCTTTGGTGTGACCATTGAGACGGGACAGCATATGTCCGTCCTCGACATGACTCGGCCGTGATTTTGTTCATGTTTTTAGTTTTTTGTTAGGTTACAAATTGAACTTATTAACTTCAGTTTGTAACGGAACCTTATTACTTAGCCTCCACTGTCTGTCCGTCTATCTGTCTGTCCGCGGGCTGTATTTCAAGAGAGTGTGTATTTCTATTGCCGTTATAACAACAAATAATAAACATTAATTACATAAATTAAAAATTAAAGAAGGCTCCAATACAAGGAACGTGTTCTGGTTCTCAACTCGTTTTTTTATAGCTCACTGCTTAAAATATTTAAAAGATAACACTATTCGTGTCATCTTTTAAATATTTGTTTGGGATCTCCAACTTTTTAATTTGTCAACGGTATGTCTGTATGTATTTTATATCTAAACTGTGTTTGTATTTAACTCCTGCTAGCATTAACAAAATCATTGAGAATTCTACTCCAATTCATATGAAAAGACGATCAGTTCGTATTTATTCTGTGAATCAAATCTTAACTAGTTTGGAAAAGAAAGAAAGAGACGGCATAATTTGTAACAGGTTTACTGGGTCCAGGGGATCTACTCTCTACGCCCGTGGTCTCGGGCTTAGTGACGGGCATTTCCTTCTCCGCATCACCAACGGACAAACGATTAGTCCCGAACTCGAACTAAGAATGAATGAAAAGACGATTTTACACTAACTGTCAAATCGTGTTGTCATTTATTCTAAGTGGTTAGGTGGCACGGAGTAGAACGCCCGCAACTAAGGCTGAAACTACGGACTTCGTGCTTAAAGAGTAACCCCCCAGATTCGTTCTCCATAAGACTTTTCTTCTTCGCGGACGAAATCGCAGGCAGAATCTAGTTAGTTGTATTAATCACATCTTTACCTTTGGTTATTCTGTATAGAGGAATATTTTTTTTCATACATAAAATAAAATAAATTAAACTTATGTTGGGATAAAACAATAAAAAATTGGTAAAACCATTGTTACATTTTTTTAAACAGTCTGTTACAAATTCAATTATTTTCCCGATATTCATTGCGGACCTCTGAAATTATCAGCAAACGATAGACGAAAGGTTAATCGGATTAATTTTATAAGTAGGTTATTTTCAGGTAGATAGGTACTCAAGGATTTACGGCAACGAGTTCTTACAGCTACGATAATTTTATAAATTTAATCGTAAACCTTTTTGTACTTAATGGGATCAATTAAAATGGCGGCGGACCGGCGATGTTTTACGTCAATTTCGATAAACTTTATAATAGGTAGCGAAAAACTTTTTATCCCTACATCAAAGCAGTCAAATTCTGAGTAAAATGTACAGAGGTACCTCGGCGAACTGGTTAGTACAGGCAGTCTTTTCTGTCAACATCTTACTGTGAATCATATATGAAGTGAGATGAAGTGAATTGTTAAATTCCTACATATTTGTGCTTGTTGTTATTTTTTTTCTTTTTTTAGGGGTCCGTACGGCTACTCTCTAAGCCCGAAGTTCGTAGTTTCGGCCTTAGTTGCGGGCGTGTTTTACTCCGTACCATCTACGGACTTACGATTAGTCCCAAACCCGAACTAAGAATGAATGACTATACGCTTTGAGAGTAACTGTCAAATCGTGACGTCATTCATTCTTTGTGATTAGATGGTACGGAGTAGAATACGCCCGCAACTAAGACAGAAAATACGGGCTTCGGGTTTAGAGAGTAGCCCTCCTGAAGGGTAACCAATGGAACCCTAAAAACTAAAACTCTGCTGTCCATCCATCCGTTCGTTTGTCTTTCAGCGGGCTCTTTCTCAAGAACCGTAATATGTAGACAGTTGAAATTTTCACAGAGTGTGTATGTAATTAAATTATACTTTAAAGGGAGCTTCCATACAAGAAACGTGTTTTTTTTTGGGATTATGGTACGGAACCCTTCGTGTGAGAGTCCCAGTAGTTCCACTCGCGCTTGGCCGGTTTTTTCTGATAGAGTGTAGGCTTCTTCATACATTATCATGTTTAATGTTGTCTTATTTATATGGATTATTCCGAAATAAATGAATTAGTCGTTATTATTATGGGCACCTATCAAAATTACAGAATGCGGCAAATGCAGCTTAAGAGGAAATGCTGGCGGCGAGATTTTGTATGTAAAAAGTCATAATTCGAGGTTTGGCTCTCGACTGTTTTCTCCTCCAATATTGGGCCGACATACGAGATATTTCACAAATTGAATAAAAAGGTATACTGTGTCCCTATGTTTTCTTTTTTGATGAATTATTAACCGTGTAAGCACTAGAACTCTCACAAAATGCTCAAAATTGGCCGATAAATCGCTGTCAACAGAGCCCTAGTGTACAAATTTGGCAACTATTAGTCAAAAAAGGAAAACAGAGACACTATACATCCTATTTATTCAATTTGTGAAATATCTCGTATATCGGTCCAATATTGGAGGAGAAAACAGTCGAGAGCCAAACCTCGAATTATGACTTTTTACATACAAAGTCTCGCCGCCAGCACTTCCCCTTGAGTACCCAGTCTTTTAAAACTATGCGAATTTCATGCATTCAAAAACGTATATATAATGAACATAATTAAAGTTATATTTATGAAAAAATATACAAAACACATGAAAATAATAAACCCTACTTACCAATTTACGAGCGGTTATAATAAACTAATTTACAAATTAATGATGTATCAACATTATTATTTAAATAATGTCGGTAGTATTAATTAGTTTGGCTTCATTTACATGCCACATGTCAAGATTTATTTAAAAGAACTACTTGTAACTGCCTCGTTGGCCTAGTGGTCACAAAAACTACTGCTTAGCATCAGGGGCGGGGAGAGGAACGCCCCCCGCCAGCCGCTATTTTGTTTTTTTTTTTTTTTCAAAGTTGCGACGCACGATCTGACATGCATATATGGGGAGAGGACACTTAAACAAACCAAAAATGATGCAACGTGGTGCCCTAAAGTGTCACGTTGCCGAGATATTTGAAGGTAAAGTCGCCATGTGAGAACAGTGAAAATCATTTGAGCATAATATTACAGACTACATTTCTGGTTGTTAAAACATAGATTGTACTAATTTCATAGTAAAATTCAGACATATATTTCCATTTTCGAAATGCATTGTTAATTATGGACGATGGACGCGTTATTTTAACATTTAATCCTCTGTACATTCATTTTGCATATGAATAATTTATTATTAAAGAGTGAAATAATAGCCGCATTCACAAAAGTTACAAAGAACTGTTTAATGATTTAGCAGTATCCTTTTAATCAGGTTTTTACGGTTGTAGGACCCAATTAAGTGGGTCCTTAAGTAAAAGGCGAGACACATCCAAATAGTCGGCATCTTGTGGTCACAAAAAGGTGGAAGGAACCCAACTCACGTGCGCACCCAATTAATAAGAGTTCTCTTTTGTTGCAGATCAAGCTCCTAAGAGGAAAATTAAGTTTCTCGGCTTCTTAGCAGGCGGTAAGTACCTTTTATTGAGGGGTTTTGGAAAAGAAAAAAGAAGCCTATTTTCAGATACAGATTTCTGGAAACTATTAGCGATTTTGATTCGTGTATTATCGGAAGGCAAGAGGTCACCAGCGTTACTGCTGTGCATGAAGACCTGCGGGTCATCAGGTTCATCTTTATCGCTAACGCATTAGGCTCAAGGTTGATTGGGAAATTTTGACAGTGACGGGTAGCGTGATGTGCTTTCTGATTCTGCTAAAATGGCCTTTTTAGCCCACTGGATTCGATTCCTGGGTTGATTAAAGTATTACTGGAGTTTTCATCTTGAATTCACATGTTTCCACATCTTGGACACAAGGAAGTAATGTCATATTCTAAGTCTGTTTAGAGGAGTTCTGCTCAATTAAATCACCATAGAAATATAAAAACCCTAGTTTAGTCACTTCGATCCGATCCTGAAATAGTTTGATATTGTAACAGGTTTTATTTGGTTTTTACTTAGTAAGTGGTTTTCTTTTAATTTTGTGTTTTTCTGCATCATTTCTGGCAGAATAAACGTTTTATCTTTTATTTAACTTAAACTACGATCGTCATTGGTTTGATTTGGAGTACACAATAACAAGTCAAACCACTTAGGATTGTCCACGTGTCATTTCAGTATCGCATTTCGATACCACCGTAGATAAAATGTCATTTAGTCAAGGCCCTCTGAGGCTCTGGACAAGTGACATTGTGTCAGCAGTATCTTGGCGGAGGCGATTGTCAATACGTCAAAAAAGTATGGACCTAAAACCGCTGTCGAATAGTCACTTGATCAATTTCTTTTATTTTTACCGACTTCAAAAAAAGGAAGAGGTTCTCAATTCGACCGCGTATATATTTTTTCTTTTTTATTATGTGTGTTCGCGGATAATTTCGTCGTTTATGAACCGATTTCGATGAATTTCTTTTTATATGAAAGGGTATGCTGCCGAAGTGGTTCCATTGCTACTACGTCATGATCTGATGATGGGAACCCTGAGAAATCGAGGGCAACTCTCGAAAATTGTAGGTAACCATCTGGTAGAAACTTGATATTCGTGTGTATATCGGGTGACACTACAAAATAATGAAGTTTTGGATCAGACCTGATGATGGAGACGACAGAGAGTCAAGGAAACTCCACATCGGTATGTGGGAACAACCATGTGTTTGGGCTTATTTCATTCGTATTGACGAGACCTTTACACCGAAAGCACTAAGTAAGATTTATTAAATAGGCCCCAGTTCATAACATAACATCACGCTGGCACGCTATGAATGGGTACGCAAGTACCACTAAAAAGTGAAAAATAAAAAAACTTTTTAAAAAAAAATATAACCAACTTCCAAAAACAAAACACTACAAACTATAAAATAACTTTAATTTCGGAAGTCGATGTTTTGGTTACTTCGTTTTTTGACACCGACTTTTGTAAAAAAGTTTTTATTTAACACTAGCTGATCAGCGTAACTTCGTCCGAGTCAATGTTTTTACTTTTAATTGAAGCGTGATGTTATATAGCCTACAGCCTTCCTCGATAAATGGGCTATCCAACACTAAAATAATTTTTCAATTCTTTACTTCTAGGCAAGCGTGCTCCATCTTCGACCGCATCATCGCTTACCATCAGGAGAGATAGTGGTCAAACGCGTGCCTAACAATAGTAAAAAAACCAGTAGTTCCTGAGATTCGTCCGTTCAACCAAATATACAAACAAGCTCTTCAGCTTTATAATATTTATTATTTTAACACTTCACATTTGTTTACAGAATTTCACGTTGCCGGAAGCGTCTGTTCATTCACGAAACACGTTCTGGACATAAACCCCTGTATTTTGACCACAATTTTGCTAGCATCATCACGGCTCTATCAAAGCATCACGCTTCAATGCCGAATGTCACCGGCAGAATAGATGCGGGCTCGTTGTTCGAAACCAACCGTATGGGAAGCCTTTTGTTATGCCGCTTGGACCTGTACGGCGCGGGATTGAGATAAAATTACTGTCCAGTTTATGGTAGTTTTGGTGAAGGGCGGGCGATTTGCGGCGATGGCGGTAGAACTTTGATGTAATAAAAAAATCCGGCCAAGTACAACACGGACTTACACATGAAGGATTCCGTACCATAAGCCAAAAAAAAACATGCTTCACACACATATAATAATATTCTTAATAAAGAAAATAACATATATTCTATGACATACCATAACTGCAAAAAAACAGTATCTCAATGGCTGACAAACAAGAGTTACGCCGAAATCGAGTCGATCCTATATGCATTCAAATAATTAGAAACATACATAGACCCCTCACCCACACACCATCACACACACACACACACACACCCAGTGCGCGAACTGAGTGTGACTTTTTTATTTTAAATATTCTTTATTGAAGTTTAGTTTTTTTTTTAAATAGTTTTAATTTTTTTATTTTTACTATGTACTTAGTTTAAAATTGTCACTAGTTTTTAAAATTATGTACCGCTACTGTAAACTAGAGGAGCGGAACTACCTACTACAAGCACTCTTTTTTGCTTGAAAGGTAGTTCCTAATTTTGTAATGTTACTTACATAAGTTGATGAAATAAACATTTTTTTTTTTTCATGTACGACCTATGGGGATCCACTTTTATTTTTAAATTTTATTTCATTTTTTATTATTATAGCGGCAACAGAAATATATACACTCTGTGAAAATTACAATTGTCTATCTACTACGGTAGACAGTGGGATGGACTGATGGCCGGACAGCGGAGAATTAGTAGTATCTATACTTTTTTTTATTCGAAAATTAAGAAGGAAATATGGAACTTACTTTTAATCTTCAGATTTGGGAAAAATATAAAAAAGACCTATAAAAATTATCCGATATTATTACTTCTCTGTACTTTTACTAATAAAAAAACTTACAACACCTAAATAATTTCTACACTGCACTGTTGGATTATAAAGTCTGGACGATAAGCAGCCGGTCGATTCTGTCGACATCTCACCGTGACCACATAAGTGGAGTGAACGACAAGTGAGTTGTCACGCCATCTTGTTTGTATGGTTTGACAGCTCACCTGTCGTTCACTTCGCCCAAGTGTTCACTTCGATATGTTTACAGAATCGCACTGCAGGGCGTTAAATCCGACAGCGCACTTACAAATAATGTTCGTTTATCGGTATCAACTGGTGTTATTGAAATAAGCATTAGTGTATGAACATTCTCTGGTATTCAGATGAATTCGATTTGAATGGAAGCTGATCCCGATTATTAAACGTAGAGTTTTTAGTGTTCTATACTTCAAAACGGAACATTTATAAGATCACTTAGTTGTTCGTCCGTCTGCCTGTCAAGACCCTTTATCTCGGGAACGTGTGGAGGTACCGAGTTGAGATTAAAATCATTAAGGCAATTCTACAGTCCCTTGAAGCCGTGAAAAATTCGAACTTCTAAATTAACGTGAAAAAAAGATACGGCCGTTTATGCCGCACAAAAACGTCAACGAAATAAAAATTTAAAGGGTATTTTCCGTTGACCTAGAACTATGAAATTTGGCAAGTATTATCGTCTTATACTACAAATACAGGTAAAAACCTGAAAACTATACATTTGTAACGAAGTCATAAAAAATAGTCTTTATATAAACATGTACCTACAAATTTGTAGAGAACCCTCGGTGGGTGAGTCCGAATCGCCTTGTCCGGTTTATTTACAGTAGGTTCTTACGGCCTATCATTTTAATAGTAGAAGCGCTATGTGGCCAAGGAAGAGAAAAGGTTGGGTACTGTTGCTCTAATCTAACTAACACGTATGTAGTACTTTATGTCTCAATGAACCTAAATGACAATGTTTATATGGACAGGACTCTGAATACCCGGGAATATTTTTTCTGAATTTTGATGTATTAAATGATAGTAAACTGATTAAGATATCATGAGTACGTACGACGACATTTCAATCTATTCATTTCACGCGTCGCGCTTTTTGCCATATTAGAAGACTTTAGTGACCAATATAATATTTGCATTAAAAAAGCTGAATACGTACTATGTAAAATTCAAATTACTAAAATAATTCTCAATTAAAAAATCGGTTCAATAAAAATTTCTCTGGATTCAGAAAACGTATCCATGTTCGGATAACGGTCACTAAATCCCGGGAATATCTACTCACTGATTATAACACTGTAGGCATAGGCTAAGCATAAGCTTCGGTTAGAAACCCAATTTTGGTTCGAAATAAGTACTTACGCTATTAGGTACCTGGAATGGAGCATAATAGGAATAGGTAGATTAAGTTCCCGTTTTCTCGGTCCATCTAAAGAGACGGATGTGCCAGTGGCAGTACAATTTATATTACACTGTTCACATTTAGACGGATTCGAGAAAAAGCGCGAATCCGGGTTTTTACACGGACGTTTTACCACTGCAAGAGCCGTCAAATCGCTAGGATCGGATGTAGTGTAAACGAATCTGCTGATCGTCGGCCGCCGTCTTCCGTTTAAACAGACCGTCCGTCATAGTGTGAACACGCACGTCCGGCCGCCGTCTTCCGTCTAAACATACGGTTCGTTTGAGTGGGAACGGTCCCTAACGTGTCAATTATGTAGAAAACTTACGATTTTGCATCTAAATAAGTAGGTAATGGTTATTGTTGACCAGTCAACAGTATCATATTATGTTTAAAGGTTTCAAACCTAACCTAATCAAACAAACCTTTTTGGTCTTAAAGGATATAATACAAGGCTTAGATGATGAGTAGAGCAAAAGTATGGAAGCTGAATGATGACGCGAACGCAGAGAATGATGATTTTAAGGAAAACAGACCGTCACTTCGCAAGTTCCTGAGAAGTGACAACTTTTACATTGTTTTATGTTATTTTTAATAAGGATGGTCTTGAACCACAAACAAGAATTTTCAAAAATCTGTTTGAAAGGAAGACGACGCATCTATGATTCTCTAGTATATCAGAATCGGCCATAGGAGACGAAAACCCCTCAGCAAGAAGACTGCCAGTTCATTTTCCATTCCGTGGCATACAAGTCATGCATGGACAGACAAAACAATACCTCAGCATGTTAAATCTTTTTAGCGTTCCATATCCAAAGGGTAACCAACGGAACCCTATGCTAAGGCTCCGCTGACCGTTCGTCCATCCATCCGTCCGTCTGTCTGTCAATGGGCTGTATGATAACCGTAATTGGTAGACAGTAGAAATGTTCACAGGTAATAGCGGCAATACAAGTACACCCGTACTTGTAATGCCGCTATTACAAAAAATAATAAATATTAAATTAAATAAATAATTAAATTCAACTCCATACGAGAAACGTGTTTTTTTCCGTTATATGGTACTGAACCTTTCGTGTGAGAGTTCAACTCGCACTTAACCGGTTTTTTACCTACCTAGGTAACTTTAGTCTCCCCACAATCCAATCCTGAACTAGTTTCTCGTATTCTATATAATTACACTTTTAATTCCACCTTTGTAATTACATTTCACTCCGCCTGACCATTTTGAAAAGTTTCGAGTCGAACTTCGTCCTAGAAATTAGTTTTTTTTTCATTAGCGCCGTCTATCGGTTTGTAACTACAAACAGTTCTCGGAATTTTTTTCCTAGTTCTAAAGGAGATTCTTTAAAAAACTTCTTGACTGTGTGTCTTACGAGAGTTATTTATCACTTTGTTTGTTACAAGTCTTGTACCTGAAAACAGCCTCTGTGGTAGTGGTTTAGGCGTTTGCCTTGTGGCCCGGTGGTCGTAGGTTCGATTCGATAGAAAGCATACTTTTTAAAGTTGCTTTCGAGTTTGGTTAGAACATTGCAGGCTTGAATAAGCCGGTGGTCGCGGCCGCCAAAAGGCGGTCGTCAAATAAACCATGTCAGAGGCCCTTGAGGCGGATTAGAAACTCTGACACTAGGTTTTGTGGGGTTGTTAGACCTTGGAATCTGTCACTAGTCTTACCAAGGAATAGCGTGTTACCCAGTTGCTGGGTTCTGGAGGTCGAATAGGCTCCTTTTAAACTATTGGTACCGAACTGCATCCGGTTAGGCTGAAAACCAACCCCAGCACAGTTGGGAAGAGGCGAGCTGATTTGATACAGTCCTAAAAGCTGTATCAACAACTAAAAACATATAAATTATGGCCGAATTCCGAATCGATTATTTGTAGCCAAAAATAAGCCAATGTTTAACAGATCTTCAGGCTCAAGTAAACTTGAACAAATATTCAAATTGAGAAAATCGAGGTTCGTCTGCAATACGCCTCCATACTTACCATCACACTATCCGACAAAAAGTCTACCAAAATCGCGACGCCCTTGAAAATACCCTCCCCATCTGACCTCCAAACCGTCCTCATTAACTAGGGGTCAGATTACAATCGTCCACTACACTCACTAATCCAATTCTATTAAATCAGCCCACTTAATTACTTGGCACGGCATCCAGTGACCATTCCCCTTTCTATTACGAGCTACGAGGCTACGAGACTACGAAGCTACGTGGCTACGAGGCTACGAGGCTACGAGACTACGCGGCTCATCCTTTCTCTGATACAAATGAAAGAGTTTCTTTGTTGGCCTACTTTTATGAAAAAACAAGAATTCAAAATACCCTACATACCACTTAAGGAAAAAATTATTAGGACTAGTAACTGCTTGAGATATGATTCAAATTTAAAATGAAGACGAAGATTTCATTCAATTCCTTGGAGATCGATAGTTTGAGTGTTTCAATCTGCCAAGGCAGTTAGGGCCTGTCACGATGTTCAATACGGAAGAGATTTTCTATGAAACTTTTTGATGTGTAAGTTAGCGGGAACTTAGTTGTAAATGGTGAAACAGGCCCTCCAAACATTTTTACAGTAGACGCTTTTATATTACAATATATTTGTCGCATCTTTTCATAAGCTCTGGGGTATTGGGATGTTAGAATATTCCTCACTGAAAATCCTTTACCCTTGCGCCCATACAACTTTATCATCAAAGCGTGCTCATAAAAATATTCTAGGTCAGCTCACTAAACGCTGCCCTCTCGCCCCTACACTTCCCAACTTACCCCGCTCCGCCCGCCGTTTGACGCACACTTAACCCTAAAATAAGCGCCAGCAAATCCCTTTTCAAAATACGATCTAAACTGTTTCCCAACGCCATTAATTCATAGCCTTAGTATCGGTAGGTCGTTACATAAGTAATATATTGACGGCAAACAATGATCGCATACAAAACCCAGCCATTACTGTTTCGGGATAGTTCCTATTCGGACGATAACACTATATCTTTGAGAATTTTGAGGTCAGCAAACAGAAGGTTATTCGGGTGTGGACGGTTTGTAGAAGTGTTGTGTTAGCGCTTTTTGTGGTGAGACGGTTTTGGTCCTTCATGTGTTTTAGGGTTAGAACTACAAATGCGTGCTACCGAGTTTCAAATGTCGGTACTTCGGTCTTTGATAAAATTTACCATAAAAACGAATACAAACAAAATTAACGAGTTATGCATTACATAAAAAAGCTTGCAAAGCGCTCACAGTTTATCGCATAATGTTCAATCGAACCAAAAAGCTGAAACTTGTCGCTATAAGCCACAAGAACAATGCAACCAAAATCACTGTATTTATCTGTTAGCCCTGGACAATATCCTGAATATTCGATGGAAATTCGTTCGTGGAAATCTGGCCAGTTAACTAAATTTGCTTGCCGAGCTTATGGATTCGCTCGATGTTGCCATCACTGATTTGATGTTTGTTACGCTAAGTGATCGCTTCAAGTGCACTCCGTGTTTGTAGCTTGTCGCGATAGACTAGCTTATAGCGGTTTACTGCTAGTGATATTAGCATGTAGCTATTTATTAGTAAACATCATAGAATATTTGATGTGTGATACAACCACGACACACAATGCCCCTTAAGTTAAAGGGGAAAATCTATAAGTTCGCGATTAGACCTGTCGTACCTATTGTATGGATCAAATGATGGACTGTGAAAAAACATTTCATGTAACGGAGATAAGAATGTAGAGATGAACGTGTGGAGTAGCGAGAATGAACGAAGAGAGAAATAAGTACATTAGAGGTAGTTTAAAAGTGGCGCCAGTGACAGAAAAGTTTAAGGGAACCGCTTGTCTTGGTATGGTCGTGTGAAGAGGAGGGTGAAACGCATGTAACTAAAAGAGTAATGAATAGAAATGTGGATGGACGGAGAGGGAGAGGGAGAGGGAGGCCAAAGACAAGGTGGATGGATTGAGTGAGGAGCGATATGAAAGAAAAGTGAGTTAGTGATAGCGTGCCGGCCGATAGGACAGAATGGAAGAAAAAAACGTGTTACACCGATACCCCAAGTAACATGGGACAAAGGCAGGAAAATGATGATGTGTGTTACAACTACTCCGACATACAGAATAGAGAATATAACCTTGTTCAATGAAATGTTTGGAGGCTAGAGGTGCGTGAGCGCCCAATTTTTGCGCTTCTTCTTGTTCAACTAATGTGCCTTGAGTCGAATTTGTAATATTTTTAATAAACTTTTTACCGTGTTAGGTGTGTTTGCAATGCACACTAATAAGTTCCGCGACTGCTTCATTGAAATCATGAAAAGCTTAGTTAAGCGAATAATAAAAATGCATCGTCTGTTTTATATTGTTTTGTTCAAAACTAAAGTTCCATTATGTATGCTGTGATAACGGTGTGATTTGCACATTTATATCATGTAGGTAGATACTAAAATCTAATGTGTAACAGTTTGTAATTCCTAAATAAATTAGTATTGGTTATTTGGAGCTTGTATTATATTCAATTCACGCTTAATGCTTTGTTTACGAACTCATTTATTATTCTAACTAGACAACATTAATTTCTATGTCACCTCTGCCAACTTTCAGAAAAATAGCGTGATTTTATTAGTTTACACTTCAGAAATTTTTCAAGAGACAAAAGAATCACAAATTGAAATCACAAAAGCATACAGAATGAAAACACAAAATCCACGATACTTTTATAGGAGTGACAACGTATCAATATTGGCTCTCGTGGCGTATCGACACTGCAGCGTCGATTGAGCTATAAGGCACACTCTTTCCTATAAAATGAGAAGAGGGTGTCTTTATTCTACTCCCACACAATTTTACGATCAGCTGCAAGTTTACATAAATATGCTCGAAGTCCTGAACAAAGGATAGTTTGGCCAAAAAGGCTTCGTTGTAATTTATTAGCAGTTGTGTGTGGTTGCAACTTGCAAGTTACGATTGGGATGGTCCCGTCGCGTTTTGTGGCTGTCGGAAGCAACTCGGGGGATAGTTTTCACGCACGGGCTGGATCGTTTGGTTTGTTGGTCGCGCTTATAGAGCTTGGAATCTATTAGAGACGCCATAACTGGGCTTCGTCCGGGACCGTCTCGTTCATTTGTTCGGCCAAACCTATATGCGCTCTCGCTCGGCAACGCGACGCCAGGGCCAACTAAAAAATGTATGAAAAATGAGGATTTTTGACAGATTGCGACTGAGATGCGTATGCGAACGTTTTTTTAAAAATTGGTAGAACTGGCAGTCTGAAGTGCGATTCTGTAAACAACCCACCGCCAAATGTTCTGTGAAGTGAACATAAATTTTGATTGCATGGATTGATTGCTTACCTGTCAGTCATTGCAATCAAAATGGAATGACAGTCCGCTTCAAGCTCACTTCAACAATTTTCACGGTTTTTTTTTACACAACTGGAAGATTTTCCTTACGAACGAACGCGTCATTTTCGTGATGATCATCCTACATAAGATCCGAAATAAGGTTAATTTTGTATTGGGAGGAGTGCCAGCTTAAGGCTGCGTTTCCACGAAAAGATGTGCGAGGATGCGTAACGACAGATGTGTTTGGTAGGAACCAATATTATTGCCTCATTTACCTAGCCTCGCTCGGCGCAAGCGATTCTATTTGCGCTACGGATCTTCGCACATCCCTATTAGTGTTCGTGCGATAAGCTGTGACCACAAATTCCGGCAGCCATAAAATTGTGATGGGCCGTCAATGTCTTAGTGACACGCTTGGTTCAAATCCCAAGTCACAGTTGTGACAATCTTGACCGTCGCAGTGACTGACGATACTTTTCCGTGTTCTGTGGTCGCACATCGCTTGTTTTGTGAGCTCGGGCTGTAGGCCGATTTGTTAGCATTCAAGCGAGCTCACGCGGGACTCCCAAGTTGTACAACTGAATTATATTGTTATACAGCAGGCGTTGTTATCTTCTATGTGCGTCTAACTTTATAGTCTCTAGCAGTTTATAGTTAGGCTACCTTGTGTCTTTCTGTAACGTAATGTGGTAAAATGTACCTTTAATATCGAAAAGTATGGTAAATTGGACTTCCAATGAAAACTCGACTACTCTAAGCGATTTGCAGTAACATGCGTGCATGCACATTTTATTTGAATTTCGCGCATTTTTCTGATTAGGTAATGAGTTTTCGAAAAAAATTATAAAATATGAAGGTGGTCCAGATGGACCAATTTAGCTGGGGTTCTAATTTACCATCATCATCATATCAGCCGAAAGACGTCCGCTGCTGGACATAGGCCTCCCCCAAGCGTCGCCACAACGACCGGTCCTGTGCGTCTCGCATCCATCGGCTAATTTACCATACTTTCCCATATTATGCAAAAGGCTTCGGTGACAAATAAAAATAGAACCTTTTTATATTCATAACAGAACTCGTCGCAACCCGCCCAACCGGATATGATGACTAAACAAAATGACGTAATTTCCTCCCATCCAATTAGCCGAAATGGATCTTTGTTTTTACCTTTTACGTTCGGAAGCTCGAAGTTAATTATCCAAAAAATTAAATTCAACTTTTATTCGTAAGCGCTTACTATGCAAATGCTGTGATAAAGGAATAGGTGAATCAGCTGCTGATTTAATTCTGTGGCTTGTCGTTAAAATTTGTAATTCCTTTACTTAGGATCTTTAGTGATATTCTGTTAACCTTTGTGGTCTGGCAACTAAATTAATGTTATAAGCTATTATTAATAGCTAATAAATACTCGTATTTCAATTGAAATGTGTTTTATCTGATAAGTTTTTTTTCTAATACATAAAATAATACATTATTTAAGTACAAATTTATTAAAACAAAATATATACACTTAAAATAAAAAATCCTAACTAATATAAGGCGTCAAAAAATTCGTCCGCATCGCTGTCCACTGTAAGTGAGCCCAAAAGACTGGCGGCGTTTCCACGTTGTATGGCAATGCTTATCCTCTGTCCGAGGTAATTATTAATTAATTATTAGGTACTGTTAGTTTTAATTTTACTTTTGTCGGTTTTGTGAGAGTCCCAAATGAACATTTTTCTTTCTTTTTCTAAAATTCCATCATAAAAACTTGGGTGAAGGGAATATATAGTGAGCAGCCGGTCGATTCTGCAAACTGATGATCCAAGATACCCTACTAACTGATGATGACGAAGTGACCTGACATTCCATCTTGATTAGGTACATGGATTAACACACTTCGTGATAACTTCACTCAAGCCTTCACTTCGATATGTTTACAGAATTGAACTGCTGTTAATGCATTCAATCAAGATAGTATGACAGATCACTTCAAACTTACTACAGACTATGGTCTTATGGTAAGATTTTATCAGAATAGACATGCTGTTTACTCTATAAATAAATATTGAATAGCTGACCCGCGCAACTTCGCCTGCGTCACATTTTTCATTAATGCTCTGCTCTTATTAGTCGTAGCGTGATGTTATCATATAACATATAGCCTTCCTCGATAAATGGGCTATCCAAAACTAAATATTTTTTCATTTCGAACCAGTAGTTCCTGAGATAAGCGCGTTCAACCAAACAAACAAACTCTAGATTAATATAAAAATATATAGTATGGGTTCAAAAACATAATCCTGTCTTTGCTGACGCGCAGTCGGATAAAATTGAACAGGTACTAGAGTTTTGGAACCTACATTTGCTACCCAAAACTCACCGAGGAATAAAGCTTATTGATCGTGAGACTGAATAAATATTCTTGAAGATATAATTTTAAATTATAATAAGTAAACAAAAATAGAACACAACGAATAAGTAAATAGAGAAATAAAAGCAAAACTCATCCGAGTGTAGAATTCGCGAGCAACGAACGACCAATTACTAAAAAATGAGCGATTGGGTTCTTTTTCCAATTATAACATTTTTGGACCTCCACTACGTAGCTTTTAGCAGGTAGCTGCGATACTGCACTGCACGGCACTGGCTTACCTTCAGGTGATATAGTGGTCAAACGCGTGCCTATGAATAGTAAAAAAAAAAATATTTTTTGTTTTGCTAGCCTGTATTGTGTCCCATTTCCGGCAAAAGGCCTCCCCTTTCTCTTTCCATACCTCTCTATCCTGAGGAATAGGTTGGAATCGAACATACTTCGTGAAAAAAAAAGCTTTTTTTTTGGGTGATTTGACATCATTTATCTCATTGAAATTGAAAAAAAATACTAAAATTACTCTTGTTTTTTTTTTGTTCAAAATATTGTATAGCAAAAAAAAACACTGTCGTCTTGTTACGTTAGTTTGATCTTTCTATACGTTAAATGTGCACAATGTCTCCGAAGAACCCTTTAGGCTGCCTGGCCATAACGGCTAGCCATCACGGAGCGAGGCAGCGCAGCGGAGAAATGGAGAAATTTTAACCAATCGAATTGTTTAAAATCTCAGTGACTCACGTTGTGAGGAGATTATAAGCAATTCCTTTGGTAAAATTTTCTCCGCTTCTTCGCTCTGCTGCCTCGCTCCGCGACAATGGACAGACAGCCTTATTATCAGGTCTTAACACGAACAACAGCTGAACGTAGCACTCAAATGCCTTGAATGGTGAAATCCTCTCGTGGAGGGCACCGATTAGTTTCTATAGAATTCATTCATTGAATTCATTGTCCTACTAGCTTCTGTAAGCGGCTTCGTCTGCGCGAATGTTTGAAATTAATTTAATTATCCAAAAGGAACGTTCCCTTGGGATAATTAAATTAATTCCGGAAATACATACTCCCGAGATAAAAAGTAGCCTATACATGGACTACTTCTCCTGCTATTATCTATCTCTAAGGCAAATTTCATCCAGTACGTCTACCACGAGTTTTATCAATCTATACTCGCTAGTGACTGTAGTTAAAAAAAATGTATGAAAACTTAAAAAAAACATGTTTCTAATTTATTGGTTTAGATGTTAACTAAAGTTTTACTTGCAACAATGCTTACTTGTTAGTTAACAACTAAACAGATAAATTAGAAACTTGTTTTATTAAAGTTTTCGTACTTTTATTTAACTACAGTCGCTAGCGAGAACAGATTGATAAAACTCATGGTAGACGTAGAGGTCCGTTCCGCCGTTCTGGCGTGATTGAGTAACTAAACAGCATTGATAGATATTTGAGATGTGAGAGGCATTCGTCTGAAATTTACTACCTACGCTGGCAAGAACCTATGTAGTAAATATTTACTTTAACAAGAGGAAAAATGCCGATGTATCAACGAAAAAGATGGTCGACAAAATAAAATGTAAGGGACTCACCTTGTATGTATTTCTTTAGCGATTGTCAATGCGCATACATTGTTTTACGTTGTTCTGGAGTGGCGACCGCGTACCAGAAGACGCAGCGTTTGATGCCTCGCACAAGGTTGACCGATGACCTGGTGAGGGTCGCGGGTAGCCGATGTTGTGGCGACACGCGCGGGGAGGCTTCTGCTATGTCCAATAGTGGACGTCTTTCGGCTGATTTGATGATGATCATGCATTGTTCTACGACACTTTCTGATAACTGTTTTCGCTGATCAAGTGTCTAACTTATTACTATGGAATCATTTCAGTTCGGAAAATTACGAGTATTTACTTTTCTCTCAGCAACATTTAACATTGTAAAATTGATGGAAGCCTAAAAACGACTTAATTGAATTTACCAGAGAGCTGTATAATGGAGTAGTAACGAAACTGTCGCAGCTCGACACAGCTCACTGCTCCCGCTCCCGACGTAGCTCAAAAGCGCTATTAACACCGTCACAATAAATCGTTAATGATGGGCCGTCTTTCACACCGAAGCGTAACTTTAATTTACTGTTTTTTATTTAAGCAAATATTTCAATGAATAATATATAAAACTCTATTTTAGAAGAAACGATGCGTGAATAAGTTAGCGCTTATATCCTAAATATAAAATTACAAAGCCGAAACTACTGGTCGTAGAAAACTAAAATTTGTCATGTAGGTTCCCTACACTCCGTAGGGGAGAGAAGATTTCCCAAAATTCTTACGGGAACGGGGAAAAATAGAATACGCGTGTACAAAGTCGCCAGCAAAAGCTAGAATGTATATACAATTCTTCCGTTACTCTTGAGTGAGTGAGTGACTGACAGACAACGCTCAACCGAAACTACTGTTCGTAGAAAGCTAAAATTTGACAGAGTGTGCATGTGTTCCTTGGAGAGTGTGCACAGGCAATAGCTAGTAAGCCAATAAAACGATAGGCCTTGTAGAAATAATCGTTAGCAAGTGCAATTTCATTATAGTAAAAATCTACATACATTTCACATTTTATAACATAAGAAAAACTTATACCACGGCAGAAAAAACAGATAAGAAAATCTATAATCACTAGTCCGATGAGATACCAAATATATTTTCCAACGTAAAATAAAATCGGCTGTACAAAAATATGTTGTAACAAAGTTGTCTTGGGACCGTGCGTTGAATGAAAGTCGTGAGAAGTTATCCGAGTGTCGACTAAGCTTACGAGCAACTGTTTGTGCATATTGAATGGGAGCGAGCGAACGTCCCGAACCGAACCATATTCGATTTTCATCAAGTTTTTCACTCCGTATTTGTGGGTGTGTTTAACATACGTTTGAATCAATTTTTAAAATCCAACTTTTGCGGTACTCGAAGACGGATTTGTGGAATTATTTGTACAAGTTTTTGCGGCTTTTTTTCGTCTCCAGGGTTCCATCAAGTTCCATGTATCTCTGAACCGAACTTCATTGTAATCGGTAAGTTGAGGCGTGAAACCGTAACAAACAAACACACGTTCGCTCTTATAATATTTGTTAAGACTTACTTAGGATGCAACTGAAAATGAAGCACAAAAAGCGTTGGTGCAGTCTGTGACCAACATTATCTAACCCACTACTATTATTCGCTAATAATCAAGTGGGTTAGATAACGTCAGTCGCAGACCCTACGTACAGTATCTTAGCTCTCCAAATAAAAATGATTTCATAATCAAACAAATAATTCCTTAACTCAGAGAGGCATTAATTTCACGGTAAAGCCTGAAGCTATGGAGGCACTTCATCCAGTTTAGTTAGATGTTGAGTTTATCTCCGCATACATAATGGACTCCGACATTTTCTGTGAGAGACTACAGAAAATTATGCTCCAACGAGTTATCGAACTTGCTGCGACGATTGGGAATATTTTATGTGATATGTAACTTGTACTTTTCAAGGTAATTTGCTGCAAGTATGTGTTGAAATGATGCGTTAAAAAATACGGTTAAAATGTGAAAAATTGTCTTCTGTTTCATTTGGTCAACAGTTTTAATATACTTTGAGTTCACACACTTCGTGTCTGTCAACTCTGACCTAGCCCAAAGTCAAGAGCCATTTCAAATAAATAAAAAATCTTCGGATTCTGTACAATTAATGCTACATGTACCTTCAAACTTCTGACCACCCGTAACCATTGTCAAAGAACGAATCCCAACCCTCAACGTTTTCATTCTTCACTTGTACACCACGATGTGACAGTCAGCCATACCCGTTCTTAATGTATTACTCGAGAAATTGAACGAAAGTATCGCACTTTGTGACACTATACTACCAAGATATGGATGTAGGTCGCCTCGCCTAACTCTGGCCATGTGACAAACTAAGGCTTGTTACACACGACAACCACACCGTCACGACAAAAGGTGGTCAAGCTGGTTATGTGTAAAAAGAGTCGCTACAGTTTCTTGCGATAAGATAAGATATGATAAGATAAGATGACCTACAAAATGTGGATGTGTTTGCGATGCGGCCGGCCGCTAGTTCGCGTTGTCTAGCGGTGTGAGGCTGCGATGTGTGTAACACACACGCGGTCGATAATGACGGCAAAATGTGGCCCGTGTGAATTTAACTATTCATTTGCAACCAAATTAGCGCCCGTCCACATTTTGTGGTTGTGGTACGTGTGTAACAAGCCTAAGGTCACCGGTTTACGATACCTGGGCATCATAAAAGATACTGAAGGATTATGACGAAAAGTTGGGAAGGAAATAGAAAGTTACGTTTATTCTGCTCATAAAGAAACTCCTGTTTGTTTTTGTTTATTTGTTTGTTTGCATATTACCTCCTCATGTCCGGGAAGATCATATTTAGTATAGGTCCGCGTATTTATTATGGATCCTTTGGTTTAGTAAAATAAATATGCGGTGAAGCCGCAGATGGCAGCTAGTCAACAATGAGAACGTTTCCAAGGATGCTGAATGGGCTAACTAACTTCTCTCTGTGAGTTTACAAAATAATGTAAGTAGGCTACTTATTCTTCATAAGCTTAATTAACAAGCCCTGTCGGACATAATTCAGTCTTTTACTGGAACAAACGTCTTCATTTAAAGTCCGTTTCTTTATTCTTAATACACAAATTACTTTAAATACTTAATGAGACTCTTTAATCACTCAATTGGGCAGCTCGAGTACAGATTCATTTTCTGGGATTGCTACCAAGAGAGTACACTTAAAGAGGAAATGCGGGCGGCGAGACTTTGTATGTAAAAAGTCATAATTCGAGGTTTGGCTCTCGACTGTTTTCTCCTCCAATATTGAACCAATATCAGAGATATTTCATAAACTGAATAAGAAGGATGTATACTGTGTCTCTATGTTTTCCTTTTTAAAGAAAAAATTTATAGTAATGGGATCTAGAGATTTTTTAAATAAAATGAGTACTGTCAGTTTGGACTTGAAGATTGACGGGTGTTCCATTGAAAGGGTGCAGGAAGCCCGTAATCTGGGAGTGGTATTTGATGAGCAACTGCATTTTGAGACTCACGTCATGGAGGCTGTCCGCAACTGTTTCTACCGTCTCAAACTCCTATACCGTGTCCGTCCCTACATTAGTGTGGATATGCGGGTCATGCTCTGTGAGTCACTTATTTTATCCAAGCTGAACTACGCTGACACTGTGTATGGAGCGTGCATTCTTGGGAGGAGCGAAAGGCTGATTCAGCGAGTACAGAATGCTTGTGCAAGATTTTGTTTTAATGTCCCTCCTAGAACACACATAACGCCATTTTTAAATAAGGGTAATTTGATGAGAATGTCAGACCGGAGAAAGCTTCATCTGGCTACCCTGCTATTTGGCATAATTCTCACGAAAAAACCATACTATCTATATAGTAAATTAACTTGGGCCCGCGATGTGAACAAAGTAAAAACAAGAGCATCGGCTTACCTTTTGTTGTCCACGCCTCATCGAACTGCTGCATTCCGTGGAAGTTTTAAATTCGCAGCTTCTCGTTGCTGGAACGACCTGCCACCACCGTTTCGTGCTATAAAATCAATTGGTACTTTTAGCTCAAAATTCAAGCAACATCTACTGCGCATTCAAAAAGAAACTACATAAAAATATCAACTAACCCAGGGTATGCACGTATAGGCGTATTGTCAGGATTGGATATTTTAAAGTAAAAAGTAGGTAGTTTACTTATTAATCAATTTTATTCGATTAACTCACTTAATTTATAATAACTGTGAACTCAATTAATTATCATATCATAATTATTAACTGAAAGGTTTTAACACGATATTAGCAAATCTAGGCGCTATGACAACACGTGTATCGGACCGAGGTCTAGAATAGAATGCCCCGATCGCTCCGCGCGGTCTCCTTTTACGTCCGAGCACAAACAAGTCGAGTAGTGGGGGAGGTGGGGATGGCGACATCGCCTGATCGGTCCGGTGCACGTGCCGTGTACAACCGTACGATGACGCAGCGCCGTCACGGCCATTCTGACGTGCGTACGTCCTCGGACGCGCACTTTAGAAGCACTTAGGTATCTTTAATGAGAACCACAATTTTACTGTTCGTTCATCCTGACATTAAAATCTTATCTCATGGTCTGGTCCGGTCCTACGACCCTTCAGAGTAATAATCTTCTGGTCCGGTCCTAAGACCCTTCAGAGTAACATCTTTTGGACCGGTCCCAAGACCCTTCAGAGCAATATCTTCTGGTCCGGTCCTATGACCCTTCAGAATTATACTACTGGTCCAGTCTGTTGACCCTTCAGAGTAATATCTTCTGGTCCGGTCCTATGACCCTTCAGAATTATACTACTGGTCCAGTCTGATGACCCTTCCAATGATGTACCTACATGATCTATTAAGTTAATCAAATCAAATCGTATATTTCAAATAAACCATTTACAGGCACTTTTGAATTGTCAAAGTCGGTCAGTCAAAAACATGAAGCTATTTGCACGTTCCAAAGCGTAGATCTCTATGGAGAAGAACGTGCAAGAAACTCCACGGACACTCTTTTAAACCATGTGATGTGTTACAAAAATCTTGTTAACATTAACATTGATTGCTTCTATATGTGAGGACAATGCAAAGAACAAGAAAACATATAAACAATTCAAAATGCAGGTACAGATTAAAATAAGCCAGTGGCAGGTAAGAGATGACCAGTTTCAACTGACGGCGCCCGTTCACGAACATGACGCGTGCATCAGCACCATCTAACTCAACCATTTTGAAGGGAATCAAATGATCCAAAACACGCGCCACCATCAGCAAAACATTTGTGTGAGCATGACAAGCTCTCAACTGCCACACTCGTTCATGTCAAACTAATATAATAACGAAATCTATAATTACATATGTAAATGGCTCCATAGTGCTCACATTTACAAAAAATTGAAAATATGCTTCTACGTTATACAAAACTATGGTTTCAAGTAACTAAGAAAAGAAAAAAAAGAAGGCTGCTTTATTGTGTATACTTTGCTAATACAATAATGCAAAGAAATGATAAATAAATGATTGTATAGGAGAACAAAAAAAGGGTTAGCATTTCTTCCAATTATCGAAAACCTAACAAGTGGACCCATGCTGCTGTGGCTGTGGAGCAGGACCGGCATTTAGCCAAGCATTTTTATCAAGGACATAATCTTCCAGTTTATAATATGCTTGTCTACATAATGTGCGTTTAATACATGTTTTAAATTTTCTCTCATTCAGTTCGAGAATATTAAGTGGTATTTTATTATAAAATTTAACACAGTACCCCATACGTTAACTACTGCTACTGGCTTTTTAAGTACGAGAGTCGGCAATTTTTTTTTAAAGTGTGAGCCCTAAAATAGTACCACTTAAAACTTTATTTTTATGGGAAGTTTCATGAACAAGTTCTTCATTATTATTCGCCGTCACGTCATCACTGATATTTTCTGCATCTAACGTTCATGTAAGCACTCACGAATTACTTTACGTTAATCTAAAATCATCAAAATCATCGCTGCGCTGTGCGGTTCGAATCAATCAGTGTTATTATAATCTCACCCGTATTAAATTGCACAAAATGGAAAATCTATTTAGAACTTGTAATAGCTCAGAATTCTCTGTACCTTTAAAGCTTTTATCAATGTCATTAAAATCAAATTGCTATTCATGATAGTTTTGATACTATCAAATTTACTAACTGATGTTAGGCAAACTGCCTCCGTACGTTAATACGAAAGCCTAGATCCAAATTTTCACTAAAAAAAACGTCTAAGTTGAAACATGACCTTGTGGTACTTGCTATGCGATAACTAAACCTAAAGCTCACACTGAATAAAATTTTGACACTATTACCGCCAATGGGAAACTCTTTTAAGTACTCGCTTTGTGCTAACTATTTCAAAATTACCTAGCACTATCAATGCAACCACCGAATTGGTATCAACCCCTTTAAAGCTTCGTTTGGTATTCAAATAAAACTTGAGCGACTCACCAAGTATTCCAGTCGGCCTTGAACGCTCTTAACCCCACAGATGTTGACATGATACTTGGCTACTGCAGTTTGCCAACCTTCGGTCTGCCACGCTCAGAACCGTTCAGAAGTTGCAGCTGCTCAGCAGTTGTTGCAACTGCTCAGCAGTTATGGCAGCATGCCAACCGCTAGCCTCCTGCTGGCTTTATACACCATGATACGATGTCTGAAACCGAAAAATGCTACGACAGTACAAGTCCAATAAAAGCTGTGGTGGGCCAAAAGGTTTCAGGTAAGTGTAGTAGTCACAGTATCAAAGTAAATAAAAATCTAAATTTTATCGGACCATTGGCACAAGAAAGCGGCCTATGCCTATGAATGGTGATATAAAATCAAAATATTCAAAATAAAGTGTTAGGTAACTAAATCGCTCTTATGTCCAAAAAAATAAAAGCTCTCTGGTATTTCACTTCATGACTCGATCAGCGATAGCAGAATAATATCGCTTCATCAGCATTATTTGACCAATGACCAAGGCTTTGTGCCCATTTCAAGCGAACTCCTGTGCAACCGCCACTTCCAGGTATGTGCTTCCAATTCACCAAGAGTAGATAGCGACAGCAAAAGAATGGTCTCCCTTAGGGCAGTGTGTTGGCGCCGACGCTTTTTTTAACGTCTACGCGAACGAACCGCCTTCCACCTAACACACGGAGCGGTTCTTGTACGCGGATTACCTGGCCCTAGCAAACCAAGCAGCGACTTTTATGGACGTGGAGCATAAACGTACAATGGCACTCAGTGTACTGAGAGATTAGTGTGACCGCAACGCTCTACGGCCGAACCCATCTAAGAGACAGTCGTGCGCCTTCCATCTCTGCTATAGGCCCGCAAATCGAATGCTTAACATCACATGGCGTAGAGCCAAGGTCCAACACTGCTCGAATCCAAAATATCTCGGTGTGACGTTTGATATGGCCTAAGCGTAAAAGTCAAACTGTTACAATACTTAGCTCCGTCGAACCCGGAATAACTTGCTCCGTCACCTAATTTCCATCAATTGGGGAGCGGCACCCGATGTTCTCCGTACAACCGGCATGTCCCTATTTTTTTCTGCTGGCGTGTTTGCTTGCACAGTGTGGCACCGACCTGCTCTTTCTCGTAAAGTAGACATTGCCCTAAACGAAACGTGTCAGATAATATCAGGCTGATTAAAATAGACTCCACAAAACAAACTATCCGCTTGCAGGCATCGCACCTCCTGCTGTTCGAAGGATCTGAAAACCGATTCCCGACATCCCTGTATGGCCACATGCCAACTTCGGGAAGACTAAAAAGTCGCAAGAGCTTCCTTATTTCTACACAGGCGATCCTGGATATGCCATCTAAAGGGAGAAGCAGACTGTGGGAAGAGAAGTATCCACCACCTCACGACTTCATAAAACCCAAAGAGCAATTGCCCCTGGTCGTGAATCGCAATGGCCTTTGGAAAGCGTTAAATCGCGCGCCAGCGCAATTTGCGCACCCAGGTAGGCCGCTGCAAACACAACTTGGCGAAATGAGGATGTAATGATCTGTTGTATACCCAATGTGAGTGCAGTGCCCGTTTTCAGAGCACGAGTCATATGTTACAGTGCCCCAAGTGCCCATTCTCCTGTAATTTGGAGTATCTAATGAATGCCACTGTTGCTGCAATTAACGTAACTACCTACTGGTCCAAAACAATAAAAAAGTTAACGATTGAATCGAAAAGAAGAAGTATTATTGAAAATGCTATCGCTTAATCTGCAACACTTATGCTATTAATAATAGCTTCACTTTAAGATAAAGCGACAGGCCAATTATCAAACATCGATAATTGCCATCCATAAAGGCGTTGCCTTTTGTAAGTCAGTCTCCACATCATAAAAATGAACACTCGTAAACGAAATAAAAAGCAGCTCTACAGCAATTAAAAAGTTTAAACGACTCACCAGATTGGCGTAGAAATCTTCATATAAATTCACACTCCTCTCCTTGACCTGACCAGCTGTTGTGAAGTTGCTTGCCTCCGGACGGAACTGGTTTAGTTCAGGTTGATGAGGGTAGCCGCATAAAACTCGTCGAAAAGGAATTCGGCGAAAAGCTCTTCAGCGCCATATGGTAAAACAATAAACTGCTCTGCACATCACTGTATCCTCGACAAAACATACCACCACGGTGACACACTATGATCGCGTGTCGAACTTCGGCCTATCGGATTTAACTTCACGACACTTCACGGCACACATCAAGTTTTTAGCTGTTTTTAAGTTTTTCTGGATAAACGCATGCGTTTTAAAAACAAACCGCAATTTTCACTATCACTGTCATTACATTTCAAAACGTAACCGCCACATATTTCACTAGCATTGTCACGAATCTCCATGTGGGCCCTTTGAGTTACGTCCCAATTCTGATATAGGCGTATTGTCAGGATTGGATATTTTAAAGTAAAAAGTAGGTAGTTTACTTATTAATCAATTTTATTCGATTAACTCACTTAATTTATAATAACTGTGAACTCAATTAATTATCATATCATAATTATTAACTGAAAGGTTTTAACACGATATTAGCAAATCTAGGCGCTATGACAACACGTGTATCGGACCGAGGTCTAGAATAGAATGCCCCGATCGCTCCGCGCGGTCTCCTTTTACGTCCGAGCACAAACAAGTCGAGTAGTGGGGGAGGTGGGGATGGCGACATCGCCTGATCGGTCCGGTGCACGTGCCGTGTACAACCGTACGATGACGCAGCGCCGTCACACGCAATTTGTATTGGTGAATTGTCCCATGTTCTCAATATTATGACAAAACACTACACCACACAGTCTTCAACTGTTCAATAATATTTACTTTTAGCAATAATTATAATATTTACTTTTAAATGCACTCAAAAGGCTTTCGATTTGTTTTATTTACATTGTTTGTTGTGTTTCGGCCATTTTTTAATTTCGACAACCAACCACTGCGAACCATAGCCTCTCACAGTGCGCCCGCGCGTTCCGTCATTTGTCTATGACATTGACAAATGATACTGGAGCACTGGGCCATTGGGATTTGGTTAATTTTGTAATTATTTATTATATGTATTTATGTAGGTCCACATTTTATTTTGTTATGTATTTACACAAACTTTTATATTCATTACTTTATTTGTATCTTAGTGTTGTGTTCCGTATGTATCCGTGTCATCACTTCAGGCCCTGTCATAACACCAGCGCTGTGATGTTTATTTATTTTTTAAATATCGCAGCATATGCTGAGACAGGGACCTTTTTGGCCTCGCACAGATTAATTTAAGGATGCCGCTTAACTGCGTAAACATATTTTTATAACTGTTAGTTTTACGTATTTTACTACTGTGTCTTGTGCGAGTCCCAAATAAACATTTTTCTTTCTTTCTTTCTTTCTTTTAGATTAATAGTTGCACACTAGAGCTCTGTTGACAGCGATTTATCGGACACTTTTAAGCATTTTGTGAGAGTTCTAGTGCTTATACGATTAATAAATCATAAAAAAGGAAAACATAGGGACACAGTACCTATACATCCTTTTTATTCAGTTTGTGAAATATCTCTTAAATCGGTCCAATATTGGAGGAGAAAACAGTCGAGAGCCAAACCTCGAATTATGACTTTTTACATACAAAGTCTCGCCGCCCGCATTTCCTCTTAAGGAACCGACGAATACACAAGTACGTTTTATTCTATTGCTTATTTTAGTTGTACTAAACGTTTTTATGAACCGTTTCGTAGAATAACAACCAACATAGAAGCTATGCTACTGAGTTCCTGATTAATACTTTCACAGACTTTTATGACAGAGGCAGCCATACTGCCAACATTACCCCTGGACGAATTCTGTGAAAACATTCAGTTATTTACTTAATTAACAGTTTTTTTTGGGATGTAGCTCTTAGGTTCGCCGTCGTAAATTACTCCGTTCCTAAGATACGCGAGGACCATTAAAAAATTAAAGTGAAAAGGGTCTCAGCTGTACTAGATCATTCTGTAAGCCAGCGAGAGACACCAATTTCGTACAAAAAGATAATCTCCAGGAGCATTTTAATTACTTTTAAAGCTCCCTTGTTAGAACTGTATTATGTATTCTGTACAAGACCGGGATTACCTGGTACCCGTCATAATATATGTGCTGGCTTTTTCACCCACATGTGGAATTGTATGTTTGTCTCTTTTGCCGTGACGTGTTTTTGACGTGGAGGTAAGCTGGCGACCTGTGGAGTGTTTTGATGTTGTTTCCTCTAAATCGTGTTAGTTATTCAGGGATGGTGATTAAGGGGCGACATTCTTGGCCTTGGGGGATTAAGGTGCGAAGGACGCGGCCGTAATGTTGAGCAGTTCTGTGCGAGATTTATGTATGTTACCGCCGCATCTGGTTAAATTGGATGCTGCGCCAACGTTCTTGAATATAGGATTATCTGAGATGCAAATAGAGTACTTAGTTTATTAGGAGTTGTAGCTTTTGTGGTAATATTGTAATGTATGTTTCGTAGTGTTATCAGTTTTGTATCGTAATGCCGGTTGAAGATTTATTCATGTATACTATACGGCTTTTAAAACTAAGAGAATACGTCTTTAAGCTTTTGAATTTATTTATTTTTTCTAATTTCAGGTTTTCAGGTTTTATAGAAATATTTGTACGCCGCTACTCAAGGCTAAACATGATTGGACTCAAACGATGTAACATCTAGCATTCTCTTGTATGTATACCATGTCTAAACAAATAAAGAAATCTTATCTTATCTTATCTTAATCTAGAGGTAGAGAGACACAAAATAACAGAAACAACAACATTGTAAAATGATGACACCGAATCTCAGTATTTGCTGGGCGTCAGACATCTAGCGCTAGTTTTTCACAACAAAGGGGGCAACCACAACCTTCTATACTGTTTTTCAACCCAAAAACTGTCTTAAACAAACTGCTTAAAGTCAACTTTACAAAATACCTCCTTATATGTAAATAAATGATTAAATTTGAGCCTAGAAGATTCACCTCTGTTTGTACCCGCGTCTCAGTGAAAACCTGAACTAAAGAGAATGTGCCTATTACTGTAGCAAGCAATCTCCATTGTCTCCACTTTTATAACTCGCTAGATAATATCGGAGCAACACTATGTACTGTGTTTCTACATTGTAAAATCTTTGCGCAGATAACCTAACGGTATCATCGTAGTTTCAGAGTTTTTTTTAGGGTTCCGTACCTCACAAGGAAAAAATGGAACTCTATAGGATCACTTTGTTGCCCGTCTGTGTGTCAAGACCCTTTATCTCGGGAACGCGTGGATGTATCAGATTAAAATTAAAACCACAGATCGATATATTCAGAACTACAGTCCCTTGAAGCTGTGAAAAATAAAACTTCTAAGTTAATGTAAAAAAAAGATACAGCCGTTTATGCCGCAAAAAAACGTGTATTTCGACACTATCAAGGGAACCAAAATTCATAGGGTATTTCCCGTTGACCTAGAACTATGAAATTTGGCTGAAAACTACACATATCTATACTAATATATAAAGCTGAAGAGTTTGTTTGTTTGTTTGCTTGAACGCGCTAATCTCAGGAACTACTGGTCCGATTTGAAAAATTCTTTCAGTGTTAGATAGCCCATTTATCGAGGAAGGCTATAGGCTATATAGCATCATGCTAAGACCAATAGGAGCAGAGCAGTAATGAAAATTGTGACGCAGACGAAGTTGCGCGGGTCAGCTAGTATACTAATATATAAAGCTGAAGAGTTTGTTTGATTGCTTGAACGCGCTAATCTTAGGAACTACTGGTCCGATTTGAAAAATTCTTTCAGTTTTAAATAGGTAGCCCATTTATCGAGGAAGGCTATAGGCCATATATCATCACGCTAAGACCAATAGGAGCGGAGCAGTAATGAAAATTGTGACGCAGGCGAAGTTGCGCAGGTCAGCTAGTTTTTAAATAAATTATATTCTTTATTTTAAAGTAATTTGTACGGAACCCTCGGTGGGCGAGTCCGACTCGCATATGTCCGGTTTTTTATTTTTTATATATTCTAAAAGGTATATGACTCAGTAGGCCAATTCTACTCAATTTAAAGTAGTATTTGCATTCACATCTCAGTCGCAATATTTCTTGTTTATTGAAGTGTCCTCTACCCATATATGCATGTTAGATCGTGCACCGCAACTTAGAAAAAAAAAAACGAAATGGCGGCGGGGGGCTATGCCACATTTTTTATTTTTGATGGGTTTGCTCTTGACTCTAGGTTAGGTCAGAGATGACAGAGACAAAGCCGACGATGGAGTGAGCTTACCCAGAATGAGCCTGTTCACTCTAACTTTGAAGAGATGGTTCTATGCCCTTTCCCTACATTTTGACTGCCTGATTCTTAATTCAGTCAACCAATGGTTGTGAAGAGATAGCATAATGCGTTTTTTTAAGCGAGTAGTGCCAACAATAACATAAATTGAATAAAATCACAAAAGTACAGTTAGCACAACAGTGCACCTTTCAAGCTAAAGTACAGCTTCACCCTGGTAGTTTAAGATGTCAACATTCAAAATGAAGACTATATTCAACCCCTTTGGCATTCGAGTGTACTACCTCATGTGTGCAGTACGGAGATAACGACAGAGTTTGAAATTCATGTCGTCAATCAGCCACTGTGCTGTTGGCCGCTGCTCTAACTCAATGTACTCGTATGACTCATAACTGACATACGTTATAACTATGTATGTGATACATAGACAGTAGAGATGGGCTGAATAGACGACTAGTCGGCGCTCATATGGCCAACTAGTTGCTGATTGTAAAAGTAACAGATTAGTCGCCGCAAAAACTAGTAATAAATAGTATAATGAATAGTAATAAATAGCTATCAAAGAAGATTCGACTAGTTTTTTTTTTATATTCGAAACCGAATATTCGAAATCTATCTAGTTATGAGTCTATCTCTATAACTTGAAACCCAAATATTTTAGCGTTTGGCGAATGGAAACTTTTATAGTAGGTACTTGAGGGATGTCTGGCCAAAAGGCAATAATTCCACTTCAGACTTTTTTTATATTCGTCTAAAATGTTGAAATCTATCAACAATATTGACAAAAAAAAATAATCGGGACCAAAAGCCAATAATTTTACCAAAATTTTAACCTTTTTTATTATTTTTTTCAAAAACTAATTTGGGGAATATTAGTCAGACAACACACAGCTGAAACTTCTGATCGTAAGAAGCTCAAATTTGGCATATAGGTTCCTTAGGGGTGTAGGGGAGCACTAAGAGACGAATCAGGAGTTGTCAGCACAGAATAGGCGACAAAAAAAAATAAAGCAGACAGCTTAAACCCTGACCTGACTCCTGATTCGTCAAAATGAGGAGTGTCTGATCAAAAAAGCCAATAATTCCATACTAACTTTCTTTCAGAAATTGCAAAAAAATATAACTACAAAACACATGGAATAAATTTATCTCTTTGAATGTAACCACGTATAGTAGAGTTATGCGCACACAAATGTATGGTGCAGTTCGATTTTTATTTCACGACTGGCTTTTGCCAGCGACTTCGTACGCGCAAATCCCGTTTTTCCCGTTCCCATGGAAATTTCAGGAATTCCTCTCAGAGTGCTCCCCTACACCCCCAAAAGAACCTACATGCCAAATTTAGAGCTTCCTACGACCAGAAGTTTCGGCTGTGCGTTGTCTGTCAGTCACTCAATCCAAATTCTGTTCCACTGCAGGGCAAAACATTCCCTCTTTATCCTTCAATTCATTCCTACTTTGGGCAAGTGTGGGCCAATCCTGTCGATAGGCGTCATCCTACCATCGTCGCCTGGCCCGTTCGATGTCTTCGGAGATTTCCTAGGACCCAAATTGTGATTACTCTAGCCTATAAAGCAGTCTTCTGATTTCTTATAAAAAAGGTGCTGTAATTGGGTCGTTACTTGCGTTCAACATTTTTCTTATTGCCTGGTGCTAAGCAATGATTTTGGTCGACGATGATGCAGCATTGCCTAGAAGTATCCTTTTCACTTCAGACTTGATGACTCACGGGTGCTATCGGGGAACACAGGTTCCAGCAGGGATTTCCACTTAGTTGAAGGTCAATAACATACATAATCTTCCAATGTATAAAAATCTCGTGTCAGTGTTTGTTATCGAACTCCTCCGAAACGGCTTGACCGATTCTTTGGATTTCTTTTTTGTTTATATTCGTTAGGTCTGAGAATAGGTCGCAGACATTGATATATAAAAAACCCGAGATACACACTCAGTATCTCAAAAACGTCCGCAAAAAATAAGCGCAATATGTATAATTATGCGCAAGTTTCAAACAATCTCGCATCGCTCGCCATAGTACACTGCTTTGTAAAAACAACTTTAAGCCATCCGTGTTAGGTTGAATTTGCAGAAAAATTGTTTATAGTATAACTACACACAACTCGCACATGACACTTGATACATGTCAGTTTTTGACGACAGTTTCGAGTGTTGCATTTGTTCGAGACTGTGCATCTTGGGTTTTTTTTTATATATCAATGGTGGCAGGCTATTTTTTTTTAATGATAAAACAACATTTGCCGGATCAGCTAGTAACACATAATATTTTAGGATATTGATGATTGATACACATAAAATGCACTCTAATACGGCAACATAAACTTAAGGTAACTAGCGCAACTTCACAATCCTGCTAATCCGTAGCAGGATTGTGAAGTTTGTAAATCTATTTCATAAAGCTGTGATGTTGATACATGACGCGTCTATATAATATTGTACTTCACTGATTTCCAAAACGTTTTGTATGAATAGAGGGATGCCCACCATGTTACGGTGGTACATTGTTCTCGTCATCTTGATGGCCATTTTTTGCTGTACTCAATGACCGTTTCTCTTACAGCCAGGATGATAAACCCGTGTGAGCGCCGCTCGGTGGCCTGCATGCTTCTGGCCATCATAGCCGTGGTAGCAGCCGCCTCCTACGACCGGGAACGGCTGGAGATCGCCAAGCAGATCCTGGAGGAGGTGCCTCTCACTGACGGGTAAGGCCTCATGAGATATTAGTTTTTGACCGGTATGATCACAACTTTGAATGTAAGACTTTGAATCTCTATTTTCCGCAAAACCATTTCTTCAGGTCTTGTATTAATTGTACTACAGACATCAGGGTAACGACTTTTAAGAATTAGGCTAGTTAAAACCGCAGACTAAGCTTGGCAAAATTTTTGATTAATTCAAAAATACGGTACTTACTGTTTACACATCACAAAATAAATTTTGCAAATCGTGTGTTGAAACGATTTTCTTTAATTTCCATGAAAACGATATGATGTTTTAAAATTAATCAGACGGAATTCAGGGAAATTCTGCCTAGACCTAAACAACAGAAGGCTCATGATATCGCACACAAAAGTAGCGTAAATTGTATCACCAACGCAATTGCTATTCATCGATTTCGTTAATAATACCGGCAACTATTCCCGGAAAATCATTAACACGTTACCAAACAAACAAAAACACACGAACTATAATCACTGGGCACTACTAAAGGCGCAAACCCACCGCGGTGCACATTGTGCACGGGCACGCGGCGCATTTTAGCTGCGTGGATTCATTTGTTTGACAACGTGGATCTACGTTTCACTGCAGTCCACACTACACACGGCTCCGTTCCACAAGGCGCATCTCAAAACTGTGCTCCGATACCGTTTTGACATAATTGTGGGTTAATATTCGTGTATAGTGCACCGCATGCATAGCGTGCACGGTGTTAACAGCGTTAAGATACGTGAGCGGCATATTCGAGCAAGCCTCGCGTGTACCAATGACGTCAAACGATGCATAGCGAGTCCGTTGATTGCAGTGGACACAATCACATACATTTTCTTGCAAAGCGATGCTCAACACACGTGCGTAGTCTCTCCGTGTGCCGCGGTGGGCTTGCGCCTTAAAGCCCATAGAGTTACACTCGAGTTCGTATAATTCATAGGGTACATTAAATAGGACCATGCGACGTGTACCCAGTAGCGTAGCTAGCATGGGTGAAACCCGGGGCGGATAATGTGGTGTCACCTCACAAATGAACCCTGAATTATGAGTTGCACCTTTGGCCTTTCTTTCTGGTGACGGCAATCGCAAGCCATTTTTGGAAGAGAGGGGGGAAGGTGTGCCATTTGCGATGCAGGTTTTTATTTTCAGGAATGTTCTTACATCATACTTACTTAAAAACAAAATCTCGAAAACCCAACTTTGTTGAGTAACGCAAGTAAACTCAAGAACTAAAAGAGGGCAGAACACACGAGCGAGCGTAGCGAGCTCGAAAATTCTCGCATCCCACCTCGGATAGGTTTTATATTCTTTTGGTCATTCATACTTAAATAGAAATAACTTTATGGAGTGATGCAAGAAAGCTCATTAACTGAAAGAGGGTAGAACACAAGAGCGAGCGAAGCGAGCTCGAATATTCATGCGCCCCAATTCGGAAAGGTTTTATTTTCGTTTGATCATTTCATACACAGAGATTTTATTGAGACGTACAGAAACGCTCTAGAACAAAGAGAGTGCAGAAAGGAAGAGCGAGCGAAGCCAGCTCGAAATTTTTTACACCCCACCACGGACGGGTTTCATTAGGTCGCCCGTTAAGGGGTGACACCCGACCTTGACAAAAAGTCAACGAACGAGTGTCGCGCCTAAATGCAGAAAACCTGAAGGACTTAAGAAATTTTTGCACCTCATCTCGGAAGGGTTTTATTGTATTTTGAACATTCATACTGAAATTTAAGTTTTTTGTTGATTTATATAGAAAAACTCAGGAAGTTAGAGAGTGCAAAATGCAAGAGCGAGCAAAGCGAGCTAAAAAATTTCTGCACCCTACTCCCGATAGGTTTAATTGTATCAAACGTTAAGGGGTGCCACCCGATAGTGACAAAAACCAGTCAACGAGCGGTCGGGTGTCACCCCCAAGCGGGTGTCACCCGGTGCGCGCCGCATCCCCCCCCCCCTTGCTACGCTACTGCGTGTACCACATTAGGTACACTGAACTGTTAACGTGTTAAAAATATAAAGGAGATGTAATACTAAATCGCAGCCACACTACTCAAGCCAAGGCCACACCCGCGACAGCTCACACATTCAACGACACATCGTGACATTACACAGTTCCCAGAACTAAAACTAATACATTAAACACAGTTTTCACGTGAAGTGAAGCTACAAACCACATTAGGAATAATTACGTAAAAGCGTGACTTAGTACCAGAGGGAGGCAAGGTTTGGAGGGAGAGGAATTCGCCTAATGTTAGTTGCGACGTGTTAAAAGAATGATTAAATGCTCTGCCTGATTCACATAGCTCGCACGACGATATACTTTAGGACGCTTTGAAATGCCATAGAAAAGGGGTAACTGAGTGTTTGCCAGAATTTAAGGACTTTAGAACTAGTCTTTTGACTAGAGGTAATATTCGAAACTTTCGGTCGTGCGGAGCTGGGCAGGATACCAGGCAAGACGCAGTAATGATAGGAGGAGAAAGGCAGTGACCGAGTGGCGTCCGCGGACTGGAAGAAGAAGTGTGAGTCATCCGGCAGCGAGTAGAGCAGACGATATTGTTGCCATTGTGGGTAGAACCTGGGTAACGCTGGCACAAGAACAGAGAGGTCTATGCTCGTACAATAACGGCGAGATAGTGTGACAAGTGATCGATCCACTCTAGACAGACCAGGTTGCCTCTGTATCGCGTCAGACATTGAAATGTAATACTCTTGTGTGCACAATTGTATTTGATACATTCATGTGTCTGGCGTTCACTTATTGGTGACCCTTTGATGTGGCAAGTTTTTTTCGTTTAACGTTTAGAGGGATGCGGTACAGAGAGTAAAGTCTCACACGCCTCCATTGAAAAGGAAGGATCCTCCGACCAGACGATTGTTGTGTCTGGCGTGGGCAACTGCCGGATAGTTTACATTCGGGCTGATGTATATGTTCAAATCGCACGGTAAACTCTGCTTGCGCGGTGTAGGATGTCGACGTAGTAGTTCACTGCTAGTTGGATAGATAGCGTAGTGATTCTTTTTGTTGCGATGTAGATTTATTCCGTTGGTTTTTTCGCTACAAACAGTTCCATAATGCATGGAATCGTTGTATGTATAGACGGCGGTTGAGTTGTATCGTACAACTTTTGGCAGGGATGCTATTCAAAGCCGTCAGTTTCTATTCGTCATGTCATGTATAAAAAAAACCTGGAATGCCGCAACATTCCTGGCTTACACTACTACGGCAGCCATTGCAGTATTTTTTTTAATTCTCAAATTTAATCTTATCCTAGACTACTTTTTGTAACCAACCAGCAGTACTTTTTGTCCTGCAACCAGCTTGCATGCAAAATGCATTACAATGCGAGCTACCGAGGAGTAATTTGATCAATTGCTCAATCGTTCCCCGCAATGTTATTAAACTTGCATACGAGTTCCAGGTACCTTATAAAAATGCATTTACTGACAGACAACGCCTGGTCTAAACTGCAGGGTTCCTTGAATAAGTAAAGTAAAGGTAAATATTTCAACAATAAGAACGGTTTTAAGGGTTTCGTACCCGAAGAGTACAACGGAACCCTATTACTAAGCCTCCGCTGTCCGTCCGTCCACCCGTCTGTCCATCAGCGGGCTGTATCTCAAGAACCGTAACCGTATTTTCACAGTGTGTATTTCTATTGCCGCTACAACAAAAAAAAATTAGAGGGGCTCTAATACTAAAAACGCGTTTATTTCGGTTTATTGTACGGAACTTTTCGTTTGTGAGTCCGACTCGCACTTGCCTGGTTTTTATTTTATCTCGGAATAAGTTTGCTCTAAAGGGATAAAATAAAAACGGTTTTTCTAAACCCGAAATAAGTTTGCTCCAAAGGGGTTAAAATTGATTTCTTTGAAAGATCGTCAGTTTTCCGATGGGAAATACCATCAAGCTCATGGCATGTTTTTTCAATAAAGCGATACAAACATCGTCACATGATATTTTCCCAGTCGTGAATCAATGTTTTCCCTCCGCACGATTGAGACAAGTTGTCTCGACAGCCACAAAGCTTGTCGTCGTTCAATTCTTCAGAACACAGATACGTGATGTTCGCACAATCGTTACAATGAGCAGGGATTGTCAATACAATTTGTTACGTACGGTAAATGTGGATGTGGTGTAGTAGTTATACCAAAATCATGCGTTCATCTTTTGAGTCACTACAACTTTTTCCAAAATTGAAAATGGGTTTTGTAAGTTATATTAGCGTATGGAGCTAAGTTTATTTATAGACGAACAGCTTTTTAAAATCATGCCATCTTTTGTCTTTTAGATATTATAGAAACCCAAAACGCACAAAACGTTTTAAAAACTTCTAAGCAAGCGTGTTTCATCTTCGACCACATTATCGTTTACAATTTGGTGAGATAGTGGTCAAACGCGTGCTTAATAGGCACGCGTTTAAAAATGGCATTTTACATTTTTAGTTCAGCCATCGGTTGCCATGTGGCCTTATATTTAAACCAGAATACTTGTTAACCCCTTACCGTGTTACCCTGTTAATGGGATGTGCAGTTCTGGTAGGCAGCCGCTCCACGTAAAATACTGGTATACAGATGAATCTGGATTTTCTGGAAGCCGACCACAATAAAGTTGGGAGAAAGCTAGACTGAGAGGATGAGAGACAGTTGATGATGGCTATTTGACTCCATACTTAAGGCTCACTAGTTTGAGATTAAACGAAAATTTTCTAATTGACAGAAAACATAAAACTAGCCCTATTATTATTAAAATACATATTTAATGTATTATTTTATTACAACATCACCATGAAACACAATGAATGGACATGATTCTTGAAAGAAAACATAGCGGACAAGCATCCTGTCATTAGACCTCGTCGTTAAGTGAACCACTATTCTATTTGGAAAACAAAAGGCTAAAGCAACAGCCAGATAAATAACTATTTGTACCCATGTCTCACAGAAAGCGGGAATGGAGCGGGTTAGCGGGAAACTAATAAATTTTCTTCAGTTTCAGTCGATGGATAATATCTATATAGTTTTCCATAAACCCTCAATGCGCGTTTAGGCTGGCCGATTTCAAAATTGATATAAGACACTTAAGAACTTGGCAAAAAGGGGTGTTACCCTTTTTGCCAAGTTGTGTTTGCAATGGAGTGTCTTCATTATAAGCCACTGCCAGGTGGTAGATGTTCCTACAAAATTTGCACACATGGCGAAAAGTAAAATCGTTCTGGGTAGTCAGAAGTTCGGAAAAGATTACAAACAGTCTAAGGAACGTTCGGATTTGCATGTCAGTGGCAATCTGTGAAAATTTATGGGAACTAAGTTTTTTTTTTGACAGATTGCGTTTGGATGCCAACTTAAAAATTGCTTAAAAGTTAGTAGAATTGGCACTATTGGCAAAGGATATATATGGGCAACCCATGGGTTGTGGAGGTAACACACTCCTTGCGTCACTCCTTTTAAAATACTGGTAACCTGCATCATCTAGTTAAGCTGTACGATGACCCCAAAATATTTGCAAAAAAAACGGCAGAGTGCATGTCAGGCCACGCGCTGTGTGATATTTTTTGTAACTTTCCTTGTGTATTTGGTTTTTATAACTCTTTCTTCAGTTACCATCGTCCTATGTGGGCCCGTTTTCAGACGTTTTTAACCATCAAACTGTAAACTCAATTAATATATTCAAAATGCAAAAAGCGCCATTTTAAGTCAACAGTGACGTGCAACTACGAAACCCTGAAAAGGCTAGACAGAACTCCATGGCGATAAGTAGAGGAGATACAAATCCGTTTCCGCAGTCTGTATAGCCTCGGTCCTAGTCGCCGGCGCAACGTCTGTTTGTCTGCTTGCCAAATTCCAGATATACTTTTTAAAACTTTTCTAGAATAAAAACTGTTCTACTTAAAACTGCGGTATGAAAATTTTTGCGGTCAACATTCATAAATTGTTATTGTTTTTGTTTATCAAGGTATGAATTTTATGAAAGTTCCAAGAGTAGATGGAGGTAATGCTTTTGGACGTCAAAAGAAGTTGAAGCTATTTTATGTCTACAAAGTACAAAGACAAAGTAGAAATTTTTCTTTTTTTTGATAAATCTTGGAACTTTAAAATGTGATGAAGGGATACTAAAGGCTGAACTGAAGACCGGGGTTACGACATGTTGTCAATGGTCGATCTAAGCCCTCTTCGAGGAATGACTAGTGTATCTTAGGTGTGAAATAAACAGCAATATCTGCCTTTGACTAATTGACTAATGCCAGATTTCTGAAGTACTTCATCGGTCCTTTATCTTTCCGTTAACGCCATTGGTTGGTAGTGGTTAACGAGCAGATAAACGACCGATAAAATACCTCAGAAGCCAGGCACAAGCTAAGTAATCCTACAATATGTCTGCTCTACAAAGACCTATTTTCGCCCATCGCTACAGCCAGTTCTCTGTCCCCAGACACAACGACCTTCCGTGGAACATCAGGAAGTTCCTGCGCAACCAGATCAACGAGTTCGAGTTGAACACCGACCTGACTATGGTAGAACCCTGGTCCATCTCCAAGTACTCGCACACTGACCTGCCGCGACTGAAGACCGGGATGGTGGGAGCACAGGTATGACTAGTGGTATTTTTTATTAGCCGTTACTATCTCAATGCTGGTCAAAGGCCTTCCCCAGATACTTCGAGATGTTTTTACCACACACCGCCGTCACGAACCAAATTCAAATTATTTATTTGTGAACAAAGGGTATGGTTAAAGATATTACACACAAAAGAAACCTATCAAAGTGAAATGGCGATGCTTTGGAGAAGCGTATGTTTAGCAGTGGACGTATTTTGGCTAATATGATAATAATGAGAGCCAAAGGTTAGCCTTTGGCTGCTAGAGCGCTTGAACAAACATATATTTAATTATTATTCAATAGATTTTTTTATAAAAAAAGAACAAGCTTAAGACGCGGCGTATGCATGGCTGGCACACACAAGAAACAGGAAACACGCAGCACACGTGGCAAATATCTCCGAGTACATTTGCACATTATAGCTATCAGTCCACAGTCGACTTTAGCCATAGGTTATTGTCACCCATCGAATTTTCGTGTGAAGACACACACAGACTCTATGAGCATAGATAGATTTACTATAGAAAATGAAGTCGCAGGATATCCCGTTACGATAAACATTACAGAATTAGGCACTTGTCTGACCGCCGGCGAGGAAGCGAGTAGCTATCGATCATTTGCTCGCTGAGGAAAGGGACAAAAGATATAGATCTCGTGTGAGTAAAAGAGACACATACATTCATAGTCCATAGCTGGCTGTTCACACTGCAGGTCAGCGACACTCGTTCGGCAGTGCTCGCTTAGCGGTCGGAACTCACCAATCAGCGGTAATTTCTACCTATAGTACGGGCCGGAGCGAGTATTGCGAGTAAAAGCCCGTCGCACAAAAGCACTCGCTGAAAGCCCAGCATCAAAACTATCGAAACTTTTCACTCGCTTCTCGCTGATCGCCAACTGTTTCGAGTTTGAAGCTTTACTCGCTACTCGCTGATCGCCAGCGGTGAGACAAGTGCCTTATTCAATAAACATACTGTCAAGATTTCTATACAAATACTGCTAGTAAAACAATGCTTAAAGTACTGTTACAAAAAATCGAACTCAAACCTCTTGTTACTCTATAAAAGATAAAACTCGACATATTCACAAACAGCCTACCTCATTCAAACTACATAGACATACGCAAAAAATATTAAGCTCCCAAAAATTCAGCAAACGATGTAGTTTTGAAATTGCTTTAGTGATGGATGTCGCAATTTGTTCCGTATTTGTCGCTCGTTGATCGTAGAGGAACATATTTGACGGGCAGCAATTGCCCCTCAAATATTTGAATGTTCGACCAAAATGGAGTACTTATGAATCAAGCATGAGGTTCCGAACGACCCTTTTAATGGTCAATCGTATAATATTAATATCTGCTATGATCACGACTTTCGCCGCCGGATTCACAGATTGTTGTTACGGCTGCCCAGGCCAGTAGTTACGCATCCTCTGTAATCGCCATTTACGATAGCCATAAATGGTGATGGTGGCCATTTAAAGGTTTATTTAATAGTGAACCCAGAAGAGAGTGAATAGAGATGAAAGTGGTAATAGAACTAAGTATTATGTTATTCTAGTGGGGAATTTAGGCGGGAAGCTTTTGGAAGGTATAGAAAACGAACTTCGAGCGATTCATAGTTTTTTCGAATTAATGGGGCTTCCACAGTACCATTTTAGTTGCTTTACAAAGGCGACCCACTTAATGTACCTGACATAAACTACCTCTAGGAGCGATTATTTTTAAAACAATTAATTCAGATAATGGGTACAACAAAAATAAATAATGCATTGGAATTATAAAACACCCTGCTAATAATTTTAACGTATCAAAACAGTGTCGCTGTTCTATTCCGCGCAGTTCTTGGCGCACAAGACTTGGACTGCGCTCGCTACAGGATGTTTCAAACTACGACATACGTCAAGATAATTAATAATATTTTAATCTACATTTCTACACTAATATTATAAAAATGAAAGATTTGATTGTTTGTTTGTTTGAATTGAATAGGCTCCGAAACTACTAGACCGATTTGAATTGAAAATTTCTTTTAGCATTGGACTGCTACATTATCAGGAAGTAACATAGGCTATATATTATCCCCGTATTCCCACGGGAACGGGAACTACGCGGGTGAAACCGCGTGACGTCCACTAGTTTTTAATAATTCAAATGTTTATATATTTTTTTAATGAATGTATGACTTAAATAGCATCGTATCTATTACATTGTTCGACTTATCTGGTCCATAAATCCTTGAAACCGAAAAGATAATTTCGTGCATCGGACGGCACGTATAAGCCGGTGGTCCCGGCCGCCAAACGGCGGTCGTCAAATAAACCATGTCAGAGGCCCTTGAGGCGGTTTAAAAACTCTGACACTAGGGTGTGTGGGGTCGTTAGACCTTACTGCCCACTCGATAAGAAGAAGAAGAAGATCCTTGATCTGAAGGCCAATTCTTGTGGGTACTTAAAATCGCTCAAATTCAAGTCGTAATATCATCTTAGCGAAATTCTATGACAGAAGCTAGTCAAGTAGCTGGTGGATGCCAAGCTACACAGCTTGGCTCATCGCCGTAAGGTTGCCTGCTTGTCGGCTTGTACTTCGGTGAGTGTGCCCAAGAACTCCACGACTTCACCTCACCGGCCCCCTTCTAACATCGGACATCCAGACGCACTACAACTTACCATCCCTACCTTGTTGCTTTTCCACCAATTCGCACTAAGCGTTTCCGATCGTCCTTTATAATGCGCACAGCAAAGGAGTGGAACTCTCTGCCTGCGTCTGTTTCCGAACGCTTTCAACCCTAATCGCTTCAAAGTTAGAGTGAACAGGCTCCTTATGGGTATGCTCGCTCCATCGTAGACTTTGTCTCTGCCATCTCTGACCAAGACTCTCTGATCAAGAACAAACCCATCACAAATTTAAAAAAGTAGGGTAGTACTGCCCTCAGGATTTTTTATTTTTTAAGGTTCCGAACAAAAAACGGAACCCTTATAAGATCACTAGGGTGTCAGTCTGTCTGTCTGTCCGTCTGTCACAGCCAGTTTTCTCCGGATCCACTGTACCGATTCTGTTGAAATATTGGTACACATATGGAATTCTGTGACCCAAACACGAAAGCATTACGTAAATTATTAACTTTTTAGTATGGGGTCACTTTTGGGGGTCAAACTAGAAATCAAAAAAATTGTTTTGAATAATATCGTGTGACATATCAAATGAAAAGGATTACGGTTAGAGTTTTAATTATATCTTTTTTCATAATTTTAAATAAATGGTTTTGAAGTTATTCAAGAAATTAGACGAAAAATTACCATTCCCCCCTTATCTCCGAAACTACTGAGCCTAAAATTTTGAAAACCTATAGATTACAGGAAAACCTATAAGATGCTAGTCTATAGTGTTAAAATAACATGCTAAAAAAATTAAATTCGTTTAGAACCCTTTGCACGCGAGTCCGACTCGCACTTGGCCAATATTTTGTTTTACTATTGATGCCCACCAGTAGTAAAAAATAAAAAACAGATTTGACCACCTATCTCACTTGATGGTAAGCGATGATGTGGTCGAAGACGGAGCACGCTTGCCTAGAAGAGGTAACCTATTCACTCTTGACTTAAAGACTCCCAGGTTGTAGCTATCAGGAAACACATGCTCTGGCAGGGACTTCCACTCCTTAGCTATACGCACAATGAATGTGTGCCCAAAACGTTTTGTGCGTGTAGGTGGGATGTGGGATTATTATCTGACAAAAGCTGTCACGTGAAAACAGCCTATTTTACTTCCAAATCCTCCAAATCTGACAACTTATTCACATGATTAGAAACTTTTTACTAAACAACTTCAGTTCACGCAACCCTCCATTCAGAACGAACATTCTCGTATACTAAACTACGCAAGACTACGCACGGATCTAAATAATGACAACCGACATCGGTCCCGAAATCTTAGGAATAAGTTCCTTTGTGTTTAGACCATTCCGACCTTGTGGAACTTTCGAGAACAACTGAGAACTAACCAGATAATAAGTTTCTTGGTATAGTTTGATCTGGAACTACTGGGCCAGATAGTTTCGTATTGAGTGCTTTAACACTTCTAAGGACATTCCTGGTGAAATATTCAAGTTCAGTTCCGTTACTAAGTATTTAGCTATTTAGTTTATTAAGTGCTTCGTTGGCCTCGCGGTTGCAAGCGCGACTGCCGAGTATGGAGCGCTGGGTTCCCAGGTCGGGCGAAGTGTTGCGGAATTTGTTCGAAAGAGTCACCGGGGCCCTGGAACGCGGCGGGCATTATGAGGAACACGGATGGGTTTTAGTCAGTAAGAGTCTGAGGCTCCCTTCTGCTCCGCCCAGAGCGGAAGGATTCATTTGATGGTTTCCCACAGTGTTATTGGATTTTTCCATTAGGAATTCCTCTGTAACATACCGGAGTTTGGAAGTTGGTGGTGTGATTCCCCGTGCCTAGAAAAGCACGTTAAGCCATTGGTCCTGCGCCAGATCTCTTTCCAGTCGTGTCGGGTTGCCGTCCCATCGGAACATGAGATTAATGGATAAGACTGCACCTGTGTTTGCGCACACACTTGTGCACTATAATATATCCCGCGCCGATGGCTAGTCTTTGTTCAGATTGGCCGCCACGGCCGAAATTGGTCAGATATTTAGTTTTTATTAGGGGTTAAAGCAAAGGCGTTTTGTTTATTTAAGGTGGAAACCGTGTCCAGGACATATACTTTGAAAAGGTTTCGTGTGTAGCCTAGTACAACAGATTGCTAATCTATTAATTTTCAAGCAACGTTCAAATTCGCATCTCAGTCGCAATCTGTCAAAAAACCTTATTTTGTAAATCTGGACAGAATGACTCTGCATTCATTAAGACCACCGGGTCTTAGTGAATGAAGAGTCATTCTGTCCAGATTTTCTAAAGAACAAAGTATTTGAGCAACAGAGCAGTGGATGAATCAAGTCATCACTTGCTGACATTCTGATGATGATTAAATATTGATTGATCAGAAGAGTTCAGACCTGACGTACTTGTCTAAGTAGCGGCTATCTATTTAAACACAAAATTTCCGAACCCTATTCGTTATTTTCTGGCTAAAAAAAATCAACATCAGATAAGCACAAAAAATGTGCCAACATCAGTCTAAAAAAATAAACCCTTTAAAATTCTACGGGCGTAATAAATTGTTCCCAATAACTCTCTGGTAGGCAGCAAAAATATTTATTGCTGGCATAAATTCAAATTAGACCCCAGTTTGCGACTGTGGGTGCAAAAACACCGATCGACGCAAAGGAGGGTTTTACCCTCGATGTAAACCTACATAATTAATAATATATATAAGACATGTGTTTGTCTTTCGGCCCTAGAATATAAATTTTGACCTTTAGTATGTAGCCGTTCGTTGAAAACGTATAGGTAATATAAGTGAAATAACTTTCAGGAAATAATATTTCATGTATTTTCGGTTAGGCCCGACGAAAAAAAAAGAATAATATTCTATCTACTAATGTAAGTTACAATGCAATATTAGGAACTACCTTTAAATGTAATTCCGAAACAGAAAACTAATGATAATTTAAAATGGATGGTTAAATTAATTAAAATAAACAAAATTAGGTCTAACTTTGACCTTAAATTGGAGCTTACTTAACTCTCTACGTTATGGTATTTGACACACACAACACGAAGTTTGACCTAACCGATTAACCTGTTCGCCTGGCATCTCTAGAAAATAAACTTTCTTTATCTATTCAAATATTAACCGTTCAAAATAACCCTTGAAGTACGAAAAATTAATCAACTACCATATATTTTATTTTATTTTTTCGCGATTTCAACATTCATCCTCTATCAAAAGTTGTTGATAATAATGAGTTTAATTACCTCTTTTTAGGTTTATTTACCGTAATATTTATGTTCCGCATTGTATGACTGAAGTTCTATTATATCGTACAGTGTCCGAATCGGACTTCGGACACTACGATAGGTACAGTGTCCGAAGCACAGTACGATCGCTAAACGATTCCAATTTCACACGATATTTCAACACAACAGGTGCGCTCGTCTGTACCGAAGGGTGATATACGTAAGCTATCGGCTGGAGGTGGTTCCCAACGTGCTATATCTAATCTAGTATCTTCTCCGGCGGATGGGAAAATGGCTATGTAGGAGATAAATTTTCAGATAGAACAGAAATGTTATTAGGAAAAGTTACTTTAGCTACTTCTAGTAAGACTGAGGTTATAATCACCTTTTTTAAACCAACGCCATGAGCAGCCATAGTTATTTTAAATTTTCGTCCATTATTTACTACTTTAGGGCATGAAAAAGATTGTTAAAACCTATCGGTTTTCTCTATGACTGCATAGTCAGTGAATTATGTATTCAAGTATTTTAAAAGTAATTTGATACACGTCATTCCCGAGCTAACACACATTCTTGTGTTAACTCGACTGTAGATCATTGACTGTGTCTTATAAGCAGAGGTCGGAATTAGGTAGAGTTATTTATGCACTTACACTGATTTCATACAGCGAAAGAATAAAGTGGATATGCCTCAAATCCCGAGATTAATTTTAGTGAACAGAAAATTCCCGTGATTTATTAAATAAAAAAGTTACTTTACTTTTACACAATTTAAACCAATGCACGCGCGACCTTGCCAAGTTTACATCAACTACATCGGATATCCGAAGTTGCAAAATTCCAATGCGCACACGCGCGATTTTGCCACATTTGTAGTTCGCACAACATACAACATAGCTTAGCTAGAACAAAAAAAAACAATAGCGGAAATGCGGAGCACTCCCCGCTAAACGAAATGTACTAGATCCCGGAAAGATCCATATTAATATCATCATTTCGCAATTACATAAATAACTCTACCTAATTCCGACCTCTGCTTATAAGGTAGTACAAGTTAAATGAATAGTCAAGAGTCAGAATATAACGCATTCGCTCCCCTCGGATACGGCTTACCCCATACATAAATACGAAGCACGGGCTAGCAATCTATCTCCCGACGACAGTGACATACTGCGATACGAGCTAGATTTGTTACTACAACTTGTTTCAAAAAGAAACCTCCTTCGATGGTCTGAATCACATAAACAACTGGCCAGGTGGAACAGAACTTGCGGAATTCATTCGAAAGAGTCGCCGCGACCCTGAAACATAAAGGACATTAGGAGGAACACGCTTTAGTCAGTAAGAGTCTGATACTCCCTTCTGTTCAGCCCAGAGCGGGAGGAGTCATTTGATGATTTCCCATACCTAAAAAAAGGTGGAACAGAATAAATTCTGCTGGAACTGAAGCAGGTAAGCCTGCTTATATCAGCCTAGCGATTTCCCAGCTACATTAGGTTCAGCTTCCAGTCTTACCGAATACAGCTGAATACCAGCATTTTTCTCGGAGCTACTTCTATCTGACCTTCAAAACCCATTAACTGGGTAACACGATTCCCCTTGGCAACGCTGGTGTTAGGTTTTCTGGATTTTGACTGCCCTCAACAATACTGTCAAGAATCCACAATTGACAGCCGACAGATTAGTGGTCACCCATCAACGGACCAACCTTGGCTAGCGTTGTTTAACCTTGAAAATTTACCCGTTTTGTTGGTACGATTTGGCAAGCACTTCGCAGAGCAGAGCAAGCTTCTAGTAGTAAGAACATCCCCGCATTTCAAGGCAAAATATTCTACATAATCAGTTTCATCCCTTGCCCCACATTAATAACGTCGGACTACCCTCAGACAATTTGTATTGAGGTCAACGGCATCATAGTAATATACTGGTGAAAAATTGTGGGTCATTGAACCCTCAGGGCCTTGGCTGGCGATAAAACGCAACTATTTGTAAAACTCGTAAAGTTCTTCTTGAGAGTCCTTATCATGAAGGGAGCGGAAGGCCCCTACCATTTGCGAATGTTTAGGACTTGGGCAATTCTTTTTAAGGGATCGGCTTCTACCTACGTAGTTTTAAATTCGTTGTTAGTCGAATGGAAGGCAATGCTAGTATATAGTATTTAGTTATGACGACGACGCCGACGTACACTAGGTATATTTTTTTATTATGTTGGCGATTCCAACTTTTCTGCTTCCGACATTATACATTAACGAAACAAAGACAATAACTTTGAGATAACTAATGGATTAACTATCACATTATTTATTTACTTCTATAGAATATAATCTGAAAGATAATACTGTCCATCTATAAATCAAGGGTATTGGGATAAGGGTCTCCACCACATGGGGTTGTTTAATTTTGATAAGTGATGGGCTTGGAAAGTCGCTTAGGCGGTAACCTTATTCGAAGACCTGGAAAAAACAGCATAATGATTATGAAATTTTGTGTATTTTGCCATCATGAAAAACAGCTTTAATTTGTACAAAATAGAGTTTTCTTTAACTCACGACTTAGTTGCTAGCCCGGGGTCATTACATACAGTCATGTTAGCAACTAACTCTGGAGTTAAAAGATAACTTTGGTTTATACAACTGGGCCTTATACATATTTACTTGACATTCAATGTAAAGAGACGTTAATTTTCGGCATCAATGTTAAGAACACAACAGAGCTTCCTGACATCATTTTAGGGAATGTGCACGGCATTGACAATGCCATCTAGTGTTGCATATTCGAAACTTATAAGTAAAACATACTTGACATTAACGCTTCTGTGCTGCAACCTATAGTTCCTGCACGCTCCGTTCAGGGGAACGTGCACGAAGTAGACTGTACCATCTAGTGTTGCAAAGGGGTTCGAACTTTATTGTATGGGAGCTAGCCAGAGCTAGCATAGGGGGCTATGCTAGCTCTGGCCAGCCCCCCGTCGCCATTTTGATATTTTTTAAAAATCGCGGTGTATGATGTAACATGCATATGCGGGTAGAGGACATTTAAACCAACAAAAAATGTAAGCAACATGGTGCCCTAAAGTGTCACGTTGCCGAGATTTTTGAGGGTAAAGTCACCATATGAGAACAATAAAAATCATTCAAAATTATAAAATCTTATCTATCTTATCTTAACTTGTAACACTATTCTTTTGCGAAGGTCTTAATAAAGTGGTTTTCACGTGTTTTTATTTTTACTTTCTTCCAAAAATGATTAAATCAAGCTGGGAACTATTTTTTGAATTTAATCTAATATAGCTATGCACATAATTAAGTAATTTTTAATGATAGTCATGATGTCACATGGTGACTTTACTTTGAAATATCTCGGCAACGTGACACTTCAGGCCACCATGTTCCTAAAATGTTTTGTTTGATGAAGTGTCCTCTACCCATATATGCGTTAGATAGTGCGCCACAAATTTGAAAAAAAATGGCGCCGGGGTCTATGCCACAATGATTATGGTTCTATGCCTTTTGAAACTTATATGTAAAATATACTTGACAATGACACTACTGTGCTGCCAACTATAGTTTCTGGACGTTCCCTATAACTCAATGCAAGTACCTCAATGACTATCTACTCTGACAAGCTGCCAAGACAAGTGAAGGGAAGGGAGGCACTACCGACCTAGAACCATTTTATCGTATTTTCGAACCGTTATGGTTTCGGTCTGAATAACACTAGACAGCCCAAATTCTCAGGATGAGGCAGCACCAATAGCGAGAGATTAGGATATTGCAGTCACTCTATAAGAATTGTTCTTCTTCTTCATTTCGATTTGATAGTTAACTTCTTCGATTTTTTGGGCCCGGTAAGTGGCAGTTAATTGCAGCGTCGCGCGTCGGTGGCATTCATTAAATCCCCCAAAGTACAGGTGTATGGGCACTTGGGCAAGAAATTAAGTCGTTAATTTTAATATTATGACGTACACTATAATCAAGGAGACGGTGGAACATCGACCTTCACCCACGTGATAAACAGATGAGACATTTTTTTTATCAAATTTTGTTGATTTATATATATAAAACAGAAAATTGTTCATGGATTCTTTTTTTTTAAATTACTTTTTTTTGCAGGCAAGCCTATACGATTTTTTTTTTTCTTATTAAATTGACGTTATTAAATTATTTTTCTTTCGATACCAAGTTTTGTTGGTTTAGATCAATGTAGACGATGCAGTGGCCTATACTGAGTTACCTGTTCATACCTTCTTGCCAGGTAGCCATGAATAAAAAATAAGTACGCAAGCCTACCAAGGCACATTCTCCATGCTAAACACTATCAGTTGAAACTAAATTTATTCGGTTATCAAAAGAGTGAAGGTTATGAAATTTTCTTTTATTAAAATTAATTTAATTAAAAATAGCCATGAACAATGTTCGCTAGGCAAGCCATAATAGGAGTGTTTACATATCAACAAAATTAAAAAAAAAAGAAAACAAGTATATTCTAGTTATTACGTGGGTGAACGAACATAAACATTTGACGGCCGAGCCATGCTTTTCACCGAAGTGAAGGTTTTTAGAGTTATGTAGCTTGGCTCGCCTCGTCTGAGTTCCAATTCTAATTCGCATCTCAAGACAACAATTTCCAAGTAACGATTGCAACTTGTTGTCTTGAGATGCGAATGCGTACTTAAGAATTGGGCCTCTGAAATATTAACTGCAAAAGCGTTAGCGTTATGAGCTTGAGTCTTATCAATCAATTTTTATAAAATGTTTTAGGTGGGCTTTTATTTCACGGAAAGTTTGCTGTTTGCAGCGCATCCCAAACAACGGCATACGATCGAACAGCCTGGCTGTATCCAGTCCTTTATTAAAAAGGCGGGTTCACACGCGCTCATAAAACGCACCGACTCTATTCGCTTCTCGCTCCTATCCCAAAACCGTTTACGAATTTAAAAGAGAACCCTTTGGAACTCAGATTCAATTACGTACAATCTCTCACTTCTCATTGCATTTAAAACCTTAAGGCCTAAAGTTAAGAGTCGATTTTTGTTTCGAAGTATTGGCTAGGGTAGGAGATGATTTGTTTTGTATCCATTGTTGGGAATTTCCGTAGCGAAAGTATTTCTCATGCGTATGGAAATCGTGGACTATCATACTGAAGAAATACTTGCGCTTTCGTACGAGGGTATCACTAGTAGTCTGTATGTCAGTTTTGTAGTGGCAGTGTGTTACTTGTGATATTTGTTTTTGAGACTGAACTTGAAACCCCGAGGAAGACATTTTTAATACCACGTATTTATTGAAAAATATGTTTACCTTTTGGCCTCTCACAAGGTGGACCGATGACCTGGTGAGGGTCGCGGGTAGCTGATGGATGCGAGACGCATAGGACCGGTTGTTGTAGCGACACTTGGGGGAGGCCTATGTCCAGCAGTGGACGTCTTTCGGCTGATATGATGATGTTCAACTTTGTAACCCGATACAGTTTAACGCGCAAATATTCTGGTAACAAGTCACAGGTTTTATCTGCATAATTTCACTACTGTTTCCGAAGAAGAGTTAACAATCTCGTAAGTCATCCAAACTTTTATTTTTATTGCTCAGCCATATAAATTTTACGCCTTGTAGATTTAATTTTCTTCAAGAAAAAATCATTTGGGGTAACATTTTGTTTTTTTAGCTTTCAACTATAACTGTTTACAGTTACACCAGTGAATGTCGTTGTTAAAACTACTAAATCCTCCTCCAATAATAACTCTCTACGGTAACGCTTGCGATTACGTCTCGTAATCAAACCCATCAGTCTTATGGGCTACAGGACCTTAGTTAAAACATACTACTTAGGGAAGCGATTAGCTATCGACTATTTGCTCGCTGGGAAAAGGGACAAAAGATATAGATAACAGCCAGTTATCGACTATGAATGTATGTATCTCTTTTACTCACACGAGATCTATATCTTTTGTCCCTTTCCTCAGCGAGCAATTAGTCGATAGCTGCTCGACGGCGGTGAGACAAGTCTCTTAGGCTGCGTTTCCACCAGAGATGAGCGAGGATGCGTAGCGACGGATGTGTTTGTTAAAAACCTTAGCCTCGCTCAGCGCAAGTAATTCTATTGGTTCTACAAACACATCCCTTTTCAACTTTAAGTGTCTGGACACATTTTAATCGTGGAACAAAAAAAAAGATTTACATTACACAGTGAAAGTCAATAATATTTGTTTAATCTGAAGATAAAACTTAACACGAACTTCAAAGGAACTTGTTCCTCACAACTCTTTCTCCGTACTCCTCGAACTGTTTCTTAAGCACCCACAGTCTGGTAGAATCCGCCATCTCGGCGAACACTGAGCCACCCATCCACGCGCACGCGTAGGACTCCGACGTCTCTGGGATGTACACAGGACGGTGAATGATTGCCGAGACTTCTTTAGCTAACCGCGTGTTGAACCCAGGAATGGTCAACAGGCCTCCATGAGTGACAATAGAGTCGTACATTTCTTGCCGCAGTTCTTTATCAACTTTTAAAATTGATGTCACAATAGCTTCGTGTATAGGTAATTTATCTGATGGTTCTCCTAGCACCAAGTCAGGCTGGAAGTACATCTCACCAGCCATGAATACCTCATCGCTCACATCTATCCATTCACCATTCGGCATCTTATACTCCTTCTTATATTGTTCTTTTGTGCCTGAGCAGTCTTGACTGACGTACAGATAGTTCCACAGATTGTTGATAATCGTCTCGCATTTACGTCCGTAACCGAGGTCAATACCGCGCTTTTCCAGGCTTTTTTTCATCCAGTTCTTTATTTCATTTCCAGCGACATTGGTGAGCATGTTAGCGTAGCTAATGTTGCCTCCTTCGTAGATGGGGTTGATTTCTGTGATATCTTCTCCCAAGTCAACAGACAGCCCTGTGGTGAACCCTGAGCCGAACAGGGCTAAGAAGCTTTGTGGTTTTACGCACAGAGCAGGGGCGTTGAGAGTCTCGAAGAAAATCTCGCAGCATTTTACTCTGCAATTAAAAACAAAACACTTATTATTTGTAGCTACATTATTTAAATTTATTTTTTGTAGTTGAGGTTTGGATGTAGAAATGTTTATGAAATCAAAATTACAGGCGCAAAATACTGTCATTCAACCTTTTGACAGCATTTATAATTATTATGGCACTGAGTTTGAGATCCTAAAAACTTTTCAGTTATTAATACTTTATAATAATACAATTTTGAATTTAAATCTGCAAAGTTCCCAACAAGTATCCTCCGCTATCTACACCAACAATTTATTAGCATGAAGCGTGAAGTTCTCGTCGTCCCTGACTGAGCCAGGCGGGTAGATAACGAGGCGATTACCGGCGACAATGCACTCGCTGTATATATATATAGTAGTAGTTGCTAGGAGATATAAGACCATTTTAGGTTTCTCAGAACTGCAAACATTCGAAAAAAACTGTATTGTGCTGATCCCATAGTAAAAGTTGCTCATTATGAGCAACTTTTACTATGGGACCAAGCTATGGGGTCAGCTGTTCAGTACATTTTGTCGAGCTACGCGCACTTAAATGTATGGGGGGAGTCGATTTTTTTTTTCACGTTTTCTGTGTTGGTCCCATAGTGAAAGTTGTTCATAATGATGAGTTCGATGACCCCTTAAGAGGTATTGCGTTTATTCTGTTACAGGTTGTATATACGTGTATGCAATAAAGACTCTGTTGGGGCATGAATAATATAAAGATTTTGTAAGATTTATTCATTTAAGCACAACATATATTAATACAATCCCTTTAACTTAAAAACAATAAAAATAAACATCAAATTAAATAGAGAGTTAAAACTAAAAGATTACTAAACAGAAAACAAAAAAGAAAAAAATGAAATTCTTGTACAAAAACAACGCGTCCCTTTCTATATTTACTTCAAATCCTTATACCTGGATAAGGTTACTTAGAACCTGTTCCTTATAATTTTCTCTCCATACTCCTGGAACTGCTTCTTGCTCACCCACGCTTTCCTGGCCTCCACTATACCTGCGAACACAGCGCCCCCTAGCCACGCCAGCGCATATATCTCCGAACTGTGTTTAATCTTTACTGGCTTTTTAATAATTGCCCCAATTTCTCCAGACAAGCGCTTGTTCAACCCTCGCATAATTGCCATTCCTCCATGAGTGACAATGCCGGCGTACATCTCTGGTTGCAGTCCTGGATCACATTTCAACACCGCAGTCACAACAGCATCTTGTATCGATAGTGCGTCCGTTTTCTTTCCCAGCACTTTTTCTGGTTGGAAGTACATCTCACCAGCGTTGTAAATTTCCTCATTTGCATCTATTTCTTCGCCACTGGGAAGTTTGTACTTGGTCAGAGAACCCTTTCTTGCTATAGTGCCGTCTTTAGTGACGTAAAGATACTTCGTCAATAAGTCTTCAATGACATTATCAGCTTGATGACCAAGCTGTAAGCCTCTCTTCTTAAAACTATCTTTCATGTAGTTTGACACGTCCTCACCAGCTATTTTCGTATCCATGTTAGCATAGTTGATGGAGCCACCTTCAAACACTGGATTGATTTCTGTGATGAGGAAGCCTAGGTCTACAGACAGGCCTGTAGTGAACCCTGACCCAAACAGTGCTAAGACGCTCTGTGGCTTCACGCACAATGCAGGAGCATTCAGAGTCTCGAAGAAAATCTCGCAGCATTTTCCTCTGGAATAAAAGAATTGTATGTTTGTATTGTAAAATGTTTTTAATACATTAGATCTACATTAATGACGATGATTATGTAAAATATCATTTTTATGTCTCATGATAGTTTGGGAGTGATAAAGGACTGAGTTTTTAAAGGTTGTCCCACACTAGGAATGTCTCCTGTATCATGGGTGCGTTTGCAAACGTTTCAACTCACAAACACTCTGACCCTGAACATTTCTCTGTAGGTCATACAAATATTTGATCCGTGTGGGAATCGAACCCACGACACGCAGCACAGCAGCTGATTGCTTAGTCACTGCGACAACCGAACCCTTTATCTAAAACAAATCAAAATAAAATTTAAAAAATGTATACTCAATTACGTCAACTCATATGCAGTCGAAACTAAGTATCTTCAGATTCAAGTAGAATTTTTGGACCGTCACGTCTTGTATCTGAAACTGTGGGCTGAAGAACAATGAAGTCGGTTATAAACGTCAAACTATAGAAAACAAAACCTTAAAAGCTATCGTTAAAACACAATAATTTGGGTGTAGACCTTGCATTTGAACCCTTTAAAAAACCGGTCAAGAGCGAGTCGGCCTCACGCATCCAGGGTTCCATACCATCATATTAAACGTGAAATGTTTTTAAATTTTCATCAGCGAGGCCTATATCCCTCAGAGAATTTTAGCACTTCGGATCAGTTCTCTCGACCGATAGTGGAACTAATGTAATTTTTGTTGATGATTTCTGAAAAATTTTGCTATTTAAAGACATAGTTTTATTTTTCCTGTAATCTTAACATAAACTTCTAGCACACAGAATAATTTCAGATTTTTCTCTATGCAAACTTCGGAGATAAGGGGGTGTTCAGTGATATTTATTTTTACATTTTCCGTCAAAATTCAAAAACCACGTGGTCTAAAAAAAAAAAAGAAAAAATGTTTGAAAATGTGCAAATAAAATAACGTTCTTTCATATGATACCTCCACATGCCGTTGTAGGCCACTTCGAATTTTTAAGAACTCTTTTCATTCGCTGTTTGTAGTTTTGTATTTCTTTCTTAAGTAATTGTACAAACGTCGTGATAGCATTAATAGTTCTTGAAATATCTAGCTGTGACAGAGGACAGACTTAGTCACACAGAACCCTAAAAAGAGTTCGCTATGTCTGTTTTCCTATACAACGGTTAAAAAAAATGCAATACCGTTTAAGGGTTCATCAGGGTCATCTTAAGGGTGATCATTATGAACCACTTTCACTATGAAACCAACACTGGAATCGCGAAAAGAAATCGATTGTATTCCGTTACATGTTTTATATCACTCTGTTTCGGTAAAGATATTCAAAAGTGTACCAAAAAGAGAAACTTAGTCTCCATAATTAGAAGCAAATTTACTTAAGAGAAAAAAATTATTTAAAAAATAAAATCCTTAGTAATCCTTATCCTTAGTAATATTATAAATGCGAAAGTAACTCTGTCTGTCTGTCTGTCGCGCTTTCACAACAAAACTACTGAACCGATTTCCGAACTGAGAAAGGACATAGGCTACTTTTCATCCCAGAAATATGTTCCCTGGGGATCACGCGGGCGAAGCCGCTGGCAGAAGCTAGTATCTAATAAAAAAAGAGAAAAAAAATAAAGAAGAAGATAAAATAAAATAAAATAAAGATAAAATTAAAGAGAAAGATAAAATTATCTTTATCTTTGTCTTTAAGATAATAGTAGATAAACATCAGATATTGGAACCCTAACTTGATACCGTAATCCGTCTCTATAGCAGCGCCATTAGTATTCCGGGACCATGGCAGTTAATTCCGGATAGATCCGGCCGGGAGTCGAACCCGAGACCAAGGGTTGGGCCGGCTCTAGTGTCGCTCTATGATTGATTACTATAAGGTATGGTCGTCGTCGTTGATGACAATGGAGAGCATTGCTAGGCATGAATTAGGCTGCTTTCCCACCAGAGGTGTGCTATGCTACGTTGCTATCCACCAATCATATTCATCGGGCCACATAGCGTAGCACTGGTGGAAACTGATTCAAGTAAGCTACGTTTTTTATATAGTAGGATGCGTGCTGTGGATGCATGCTATGGATGCGAGCTATGGATGCGTGTTATGGATGGTCGCGAGGTGTGTAGCTATGTGCAGAGCAGTGCGCGACTTCCCTGTTGTCGATACATCGCATACCTCGAGCTGCACATCTTCCTCGCACAGCTACATAGCTTAGCATCAGTGGAAACGGTTACATGGTTTTGTAGCTTAGCTTTTACATTCACGCAGCATAGCTGCATAGCACATCTTTGGTGGAAAAGCACCCTTAATGTCTTGTTAGGGTATCTATATTAACGTGTACATAAATAAGAAATTCATTTTTACTAGTACTATTTACTCGCTGATGGTGGAAATTAAGTGTAGGTACTTTATTTGCTTGTCGGAAAAATACACGGAGATGACAACTTGAAACAAGCGTCATATTTCGTTTCTTTATTATTTTATTGTACTAAAATATAAGCGTTAACACGCTTTCAAACCCCACAGAGAGGGATATTTTTGAAAAAAATAATAATAACGTTTGACTTTTATTTGTTTAGATACGTGTTTGTATCAAGTTTATAAACTCCAAAAATAAGATTTTTCAAACAATTAATTTTCCCCTCCTCAAGGTTGAAATTTCCAATGATTCTTCCTACGCAATACTCTCACACGAAGCGTTCCGTACCAAAACCTGGGGGGCTACTCCCTAAGCCCGAAGTCCGTACTTTCGATCTTAGTTGCGAGCGTATTCTACTCCGTATCACCTAACTACTAAGAATGTATGACAACACGATTTGATAGTTACTGTCAAATCATGTTGTCATTCATTCTTAGTTCGGGTCCGGGACTAATCGTAAGTCCGTAGATGATACGGAGTAGAATATGCTCGCAACTAAGCCCAAAACTACGGACTTCGGGCTTTGAGAGTAGCCCCCCTGATTTGAATGGGAGCCCTCTTTTATTTTTAAAGATGGACGGACAGGTGGACGGACGGACAGCCGAGGTTAGTAATAGGGTTCTGTTGTCTACATTTCTGATACGGAATTCTAATATACCTATATCTATATACTAATATATTAAGCTGAAGAGTTTGCTTGAACGCGCTTATCTCAGGAACTCCTCGTCCGATTTGAAAAATTATTTCAGTGTTAGATAGCCCATTTATCGAGGAAGGCTATAGGCTATATATATCATCACGCTGAGACCAATAGGAGCGGAGCAGACGACGTTGCGCGGGTCAACTAGTTCTTAATAAATTTCGGCTTCCTAGACTTAGTAGTTTTAGATGTGCGTTAATATGTCAGACGTGTAAAACAATTTTTTGATATAAGTATAGATGTAGGTATCACACCTTCACTAAATGGAAAAAATCACCTCACAGTCACGTCCACAATGCATACTCATACATAACATCGATCCTCAATCTCACACCAACGAGTTCAAGCACAATTTATTAAATATCCTATCTCCTATTGTCAGATGCTTTTCAATACAAAACCTGACTTAATGCCTCGATAGCTTAACAACGAAATATACTGGCGCACACAAAAGAATCGCAATCGAAATTATAAGGAGATCGATCGTCGGACAATGAACATTCTTTTTTAGTCGATGGAGGAGAGAACGCACTTTGTGTAGCCTCAGCTTTATAGCATCGTTTTGTGCTCAAATTGTGTTCTTTATCGTGAAATTATTGAATGGTATACCACTGACTGAAAATATAAATTTTCGAAACCAATCAATAGGTATTAGGGCCAGAGGAACTCTTGGCTAAATAATGATAGCTGCACGGGTCGATCTTCAAGGTTAACCTTGAAGATCGACCCGTGCAGCTATCATTGCATGCAACGCTTACCGAGGTTGTTCTGTGGATGGGTGATCATCTTTAACATACCGACACTCCTCCCTGCCTCGGAAAGCACGTTAAGCCGTTGGTCCCGGCTGTCATTTGTAGATCTTTGGCAGTCGTTACGGATAGTCAGAAGCCAAAACATCTGACACCAGTCTTGCCAAAGAGTACCGTGTTACGAGTTATTGGGTTGTGGACCTTAAAAGTAGTCGTGTGACCGAACATTTCACTTAGCCACAAGGATACAACTGATGGACCATCACCTCGCTCGAACGCGACAGGAAATCAGCAGAGTCTGTGTACCAACGTCTAATTTCCTGCTGCGACACGAGCAGATGCGAGCTAGACATCTATCCGGATGATGGGACTAATGATATGCCCCACATCGGTGACAGCCGGGAAATGAAAGCTTTACTGAGTATTTGTTCAGCTCATGAACAGTCTCATATTGTTCACTGTTCTGTACCGCGCTGCTAGGTACTTAGGTATTTATTTATTTCTGTGGTGCAAATGTGAGACGGCTGTGTTTTCTGAACCGATAGTTTCAATTGAAGAAATTATGAAAAATCCTTACTAATATTATAAATGCGAAAGTAACTCTGTCTGTCGCGCTTTCATGCCAAAACTACTGAACCGATTTAATTGAAATTGGTACACAGATAGTCTAGAGCCTGAGAAAGGACATAGGCTTTGTATCCCAGGAGTATGTTCCCTAGGGAACACGCGAGCTAAGCCGCTGGCAGAAGCTAGTAGCATATAAAAGAAGAATTTGACAAATTAAAAATGAAAGTTTGACAAGTTCTCATGATAAACCAACGTTCTTTAAATCAAATACTCAGTTCTTAAACCAGAGAGGATCATCGTGGCTAAATCATATTAATATTGAGTTTCGATTTTCGAGGTTAAGCAACGTTTGCCGAGATGGGGGAAAATCGCCATACGGAGACTCTACCGTGTCTCGTAAAGGCACAAACCCACGGTGGTGCACGCTATGCAAGGCCACGCGATGCATTTTAGCTGCGTGGGTTTATTTGTTAGACAACGTGGGTCTAAGTTTCCACTGCAGTACACGCTACACGCCCACAACTGTAGCGTGGCCCACCACAGTTCACGAAGAGGCTATGCACGTTTTTTTTTTTTGCAAGAATATGGTTTTGACATAGTCGTGGGTTAGTATTCGTAAATAGCGTGTACCGCGTGCACAGCGTGCATGACGTTGACAGCGCTTAGCTACGTGGGCGCCGTATTTGAGCTAGTCATGCGTGTGCCAATGACATCAATTTAAGACATAACCAAATTCTAGCGCGTTATTATAGAACATGCAAGGCGAAGCCTCACACTCGTGTGTAGCCTCTCCGTGCGACACGGTGAGTTTCCGCCTTAAAAGTGCGCTCGGATAGTCAGAAACTAGAAAATCTGACACTAGTCAGTCTTGCCAAGGGATATCATACTACCCAGTTTCTGGTTTGTCATAGTCAGATAGGCAGTCGCTCAATATATAAGCTTTATCTGGTAAGATAGGAGGGCGCGGAGATTACAGGCTCAAACCCACCGCGGTGCACGCTGTGCACGGGCACGTGGCGCATTTTAGCTGCATGGATTCATTTGTTTGACAACGTGGGTCTACGTTTCCACTGCAGTCCACGCTACACGCGGCCCCGTTCCACAAGGCGTATGTCAAAACTGTGCTCCGATACCGTTTTGACATAGTCGTGGGTTAATATTCGTGCATAGTGTTTTTTTTATGGATGGGAAATCATCAAATGGACTCCTCCCGCTCTAGGTGGAGCAGAAGGGAGTGTCAGACTTTTACTGACTAAAACCCATCCGTGTTCCTCCTAATGCCTTTTGCGTTCCAGGGCCGCGGTTACTCTTTCGAACAAATTCCGCTACCCTGGCAGGCAGTTTAGTGTGTACCGCATACACAGCGTGCATGGTGTTAACAGCGTTGAGCTATGTGAGCGCCATATTTGAGTAAGCCAAGCGTGTGCTTATGACATCATTTGATGCGTAGCGTGTCCGTGGGTTGCAGTGGACACGATCACAATTTTTTTTTTGCAAAGGGAAGCTACACACATTTGCGTAGCCTCTCCATACGGTGGGTCTGCGCCTTAATTGATTTCTAAAACCATGGCTAAGACTAAAATTGAACAAACGGCTCAAAAACTTGACTCTGACCACATCGTACATCCAAACGCGAAAAATAAGAAATTAAGTCACATTACTCGCTGAAGCATAACTTTTTATAAGGCATTAAAACTGAATTATTCTTATAAAGATAAAATGTCAAATGCAGAAACCGCCGTTATAAAAGGTCCCCTTATCTTCGCGGACTGTTCGATGACGGAGCGAGCAGGATCCTAAGTGAATTCGACATAATTTGACATAATACCACAAATTACTATTGCTCAATAAAGCTCAATTTTAAACGTTCTTACAGCGAATTTGATAGCGCAATTTGTCCTAGATTGTACGGGACACAGAGTACTGCTAGTAAACATTCTAGGCTACAACGATTTCAATGCAAATTAGACTCTAACTGTGTTGCTAATTCCAGTCAGTGTAGCGAAATGTTAACAACCCGAATGGCGATACTGTAATGTGTCTATCGGGATAATGTGTATCAAGAATTTCCATCATTTGGTAGCTCCGATTAAATTGTAATTTCCAAAATTTTCTTTCATACAAACCCTGACAATTACGAACACAATTACTATAAGAGAATAACCCAATTTGGGCCAGTTGTTACGAAGTTATGCGCGTACAAACATTCCGGCGATTAATTTTTATTTATTTATATGGATAGATAAACATTTGGAATATTTCCACTTACCGACTTACCTGTGTTTACATCAGTTTACACAAGTGTGAGCACAAAAATAAGACGAAACGCTGAAAAAAAAACGGAAAAGCTTCTTATAATAGCACAAAAAAATAATAATAAAAAACACATAAATTTGTTCACATATAATGCAATTGCAGCTCTACAAGACGGTATTGTTATTGAAACGAAAACAAAATACATCAAATAGAACTCCACCGACTTTGTAGCGAAGCTGTACATTGTACAACAGTAACTAATGTATGTAAATGTAAACAGGTCAGCCAAAGGCAAACACTTCGCTTTATTTACCGTTGTCTGCCGACCCGTAATCATCATGAAAAATACACCTTGCTCTTATATTCAGTCGGCTAGATACAACTCTAGGTTTCATATTTGTTTTAACATTTTATTATTATTCTTGGCGTGATTTCGCGTTTGTCCAAGAGTTACAATTTTATTTGTGATGGGTTTGCTCTTGACGCTAGTCTGAGTCAGGGATGACAAAGACAAAGTCTACGATGGAGCGAACTTACCCAGAAGGAGCCTGTGCACTCGTAACTTTGAATACATTAGACTAATTTAGTTGAATTGGCCTCGTGGTCGACGATGGCGCACGCTTGCATAGAAGTAACCCATTCACTTTTGATTTAAATATGTGTTTCCTGATACCTGCAACCTGGGGGGTTGTAGCTGTCAGGAAACACAGACTCAGTCAGGGAATTTTGACGCCGTATAACAGCTCAGCTTCAGCAGCTTCAGGCTTGTATTTCCCAGAGGTAGGTAGAAGTATTCTTATACCCAATTTTGCCAGTGATGTTGAAGTACCATGTATCAGGGGCGACCTTGAATCAAACAGGGACAAATCCAGACGTTGGGGATGTACTGAACTGAAAAATTCCAGAGGAAGAACTTAATAAGTCATTGTCTGATCTGGAAATAGAACCGAAGATCTGATGCTCAGCTATTTTTGCTTCACACATTTATCAGGACAGCTTTATGTGATTATTTCTGTTTTTGATATTTAGAAAGTCGATAAATGTACAGTAGTACCCAACTGATATGGCTTACCGATGTACCTGCGCAGAAGACGAATTTTCAAAGCGTGGGAAATGCTATTGACCAAACGGCACGCTCCACGCAACGCGCTTATTTTCCTGTACCGCTATTGGTCGGCAGCTGCCGCCATGTTAGCGCGCGCCGCGTGGCATGCACGTGACTTGCGAGTGAGACGGAACTAACAGCTGCAGTGTATTATGAACTTCAATAACGAACACTGACAACACTATCGTAGACGTCAGATACCCATGAAATTAAGGTCATTGACTCATAAACATTTATTGACTTAATATCAAAAACAGTAATAATGACATAAAGCTGTCCTGAATCGACTTCTATCGTGATCCTTTACGTTCTCTAGTAATGAAAAACTGTTCATAATTTCTTGTTCGAGTATCCTCGAAGGGATATTAAGGAAAGGTCAATGTACTTTATTGCACGTTTATCTATCGCCTACCATAATTGGATGTGACGACACTGGCAAGTCACTTTCTAGTGAATTTGCACCATCCAGTAACAACTTGGAACAGTCCAATTTGGAACAGAATAAACACAATTCCGCTTTAAGGGGTCATTGTACTCATCATTAGGAGCAACTTTCTCTAGGAACCAACACCGAAATCGCGATAAAAATATCAACTGCCCCATATATTTATGTGCGAAAACAAACAAAATGTACTGAACAGCTGTTTTTTTGCGATGCCGGGATTGGTTCCATAGTAAAAGTTGTTCATAATGATGAGTACAATGACCCCTTAAGAGATATTGCGTTTTGTTTTGGTTCACCTTGTATACTTTTGCACAAATTGTTCTATCAAGTATTTATGCAGATTTTTGATAGCTGTCAAACTATTGGAACGACAGTTGACTTCAACTTAGTTTATCATGGTAAGTATGTGGTGAACTATTTAAAGAGTATCATCTATTGAAATCTCCTACAATAATCTCTTGGAGAATAAAATTATGGATCCAACGGAGTCCTATCTAAATCTTTCGACGCGTTAAAGCATTCTGATAATAAAGTACTTCGATAGGTCGAAATTGTGAGAAAAGACTCACCTACAGCGATTATCCGACGGAGAAGACCAGTAAATCTTTCTTAACTTGATTTCTTACCCACAAATGGGAAAATTATAAGAATATCGAAATGCTAGAATAGAAGAATTTTTGAGGTAGAAGGTATAATAAATTAGGAGACTCATATCCCATCTACTGATTGTAATTAGCTTAAACTAACTCTTATAGTCGTCGTCTAAAATCTGAAAATTTTTAGCTTTGTAAGTAAAATATTTAAAGAAAGTTGATGTTCTTTATGTCAAGAGTACATCTGCACACAAAACACGCGTTTAGTGATGGAGTTGTGGAAACCAGCCCGATTTCAATTTATATGTCAAAAGTTTTACTTCTAGGCAAGTGAGCTTCGTCGTCGACCTTATTATGGTTTTCTAATAAGTGAAATAGTGGTCAATCCTGTGCCCATCAATAGTAAAAACTATAGTTCGAACAAGGTAGCTTTAAATTGTAGTACTTTACAATCAATATGTAGTCTAATCTTCTTCTAAAAAAATCTCGTGTAACAGTGTTTGTTATCGAACTCCTCCGCAACGGCTTGACCAAATTTAACGTTTTTTTTTTTGTGTATATTTAGTAGGTCTGAGAATAGGTCGTAGGCTATTTTTTTCTTATTTGGCAAAACAACGTTTGCCGAGTCAGCTAGTCTATACTAATATATAAAGCTGAAGAGTTTGTTTGTTTGCTTGAACGCGCTAATCTCAGGAACAACTGGTCCTATTTAAAAATTCTTTCAGTGTTAGATAGCCCATTTATAGAGGAAGGCTATAGGCTATAAATTATCACGCTAAGACCAATAGGTGCGGAGCAGTAATGAAAGTTGTGAATGAATGACTGACTAAGTGACTGACAGATAACGCACAACTGAAACCTTCGGTTCCTAGGGGAGTGTAGAGGAGCACTAAGAGAGGATTTCCCGAAATTCCTACGGAAATGGGAAAAAACGGGATACGGGCGTACGAAGTCGCGGGCAAAAGCTACTTAAGGTAATAAAACTTGTAATTTATTTCACAAATAATTATGAAAATCCAGAAGAATTATTTCCCGTATACATGCGATACTCATCTGATGTCCAATTACTACATATTACTGAACGAACCGAGAATCATTCAATGTCCAGTTCGATGTTACAGTCATAAATACAAAGGCACTGCTCGTAATTATTTCAGACGTATTGTAATCAACAACAACAATCTATTATTCTTGTATCGACTATATATTTGCCATATGGTGTCGGCCAATGCCGTATGGTGCCGTAAAAGAATAATACCATCTCATCACTTCCCGTGGGTGTCGTAAGAGGTGACTAAGGGACTCGCCAGAGAATGGGCAGCAGCGTTCTCTGTAAAACTCAACACCATACACTGCGATCGCCAACCCGCCTGCCAAGCGTGGCGATTATGGCAAACCCCCCTCTTTTTGAGGGAGGCCTATGTCTAGCAGTGGACGTCTTTTAGCTGATATGATGATGATGATGATCGACTATATAATTCTATAGAGCTTCAATTGTTAGATTTATTAAAGAATTTTTATTTTTATTATCATTTTTTTATTTTATTTGTGACAAGCTGACCTGCGCAACTTCGTCTGCGTCACAATTTTCATTACTGTTCCGCTCCTTAGCGTGATGATATATAGCCTATAGCCTTCCTCGATAAATGGGCTATCTAACACTGAAAGAATTTTTCAAACCGGACCAGTAGTTCCTGAGATTAGCGCGTTCAAGCAAACAAACAAACAAACTCTTCTATGTATATTAGTATAGAGTATAGATGGGTTTGCTCTTGACTCTAGTCTAGGTTAGAGATGACAGAGACAAAGTCTACAATAGAGCGAGCTTACCCAGAAGGAGCCTGTGCACTCTAACTTTGAAGGGATTAGGGTTGTAAACGTTTGGAAACACAGACGTGTATTTTCTGTTCTGTATTTTATCTGTATTCCACATATGAGTTATGGTTGCTTGAAACAAATGTATTTTATTTTATTATTTTAATGGATATCGAGGCTGTCAAAATTAATGTGTGGCCACCATACGTCAAATATTGAGTACCTTTCTATGACAAAGGTATTCAATATTTGACGTATGGTGGGCATTACGTGATTTCTCTTATTTCTGCTTACCCCATTTTTTAAGAATGGGAAATCACCAAATGACTCCTTCCGCTCTGGGGAGAGTGGAAGAGAGTGTTAGACTCTTACTGACTGAAGACCATCCGTGTTCCGCCAAATGCCCTTCCCGTTCTAGGACCCCGGCCGTGGTGACTCTTTCGAACTGATTTCGCCACCATGGTGCTTATCCCCATGGAAGAATGGCGTTAGTATATTTATGTAAATGTATAAAGTATATTAATTGCAGTGTATATATTAATTTACAAGTTGCCTATATCTAAAATTGAGTAGTACGTAAGCTTTTACAGGCTAGCTAGACAAGGCATACATCTGGGTAAGCTCGCTCCATCGTCGACATTGTCTCTGTCACCTCTGACCTAGACTAGAGTCAAGAGCAAACCCATATAAAAAAGACTACAAAATTAACAAATGGAAACTTATTGCGTTATAAGTTCTATAATTCATAAATCGTTTGCAAATAATCCTTGTTTATTTACGCTACATACAATCTACTTCGAACTCATTGGAAAATATTCATTTATACGTCTCATTATTATGCATCACCAACCATACACACAAACCAAGAAAGAATTTCGTCGCCCACACAAACTCCTCAATGTACGTAGCTAAATTCCTTCCAGACAGACTTTGTGGACAAAACTTTATGATATACATCTTTTCTACTGACCCAACTACGAGCGAGAAACGTGACAGGACACACGCTTACAGCATTACCCCACAGTAGACGTCGAGACAGACCTCGCCAGTACTATAAGGCCGGCCACATACCTACGGTGTCCTGATTAGGTTTTCCGATCGGGAATTCATATTCAGATTTCCGTGAGACGTTCGATTTTCAGTTCTTCTGACCCAAACTCACGGCTTGTTTTCGAAAGGATCGTCAGGACTTTTTTCCATTCACGTACATTCAGGTACACGTTTGTTGAACATTTTATATGTGAGGCAAGCATTCAGGTCTCCGAACCTGAATCCCTGTTCAGGAAATCGAATCAGGAAGCCGTGCGTATGCGGCCAGCCTTACATATTCTGTCTCCCGACGAAAATACGAACCGTCCCGAGTAGTCCCGAGTTTTGGAGTAAAGTAACATAATCGTGTATGTCAATAACGTCTGTTGTGCGAGAATAATAAAATTTATGTCTGATCGACAGAATATATTCATGCGTTTTATTTCAGTGTTCGTAGAAATGGTTCAGGAGTAGATCCTATGGAAAACAAGCAGCAAATTTTACATTATTAGGTGCTTGCAAATGATAATCTTTTAAGGGAAAAGCCTGCAGCCTGCAGGTACTCGTAGACAGATAGATATTTATACTTTGGCCCGTAAATAAACATTGGAAAACTAATAAAATCTTTCATGTACATACATAGGCACAGAATGCTTTGTTGCACATAGTCTGTACATAAAGTTAAAAAAAAACACATCAACACGATTTTAGATTCACATAAACACCGACAATAGTTACTTAATGAACAAACAAAGAATACAAGAACACATCTTACTTGTCAACCATGGTCGTGGCAGGAGCACAGGAAAGCAGAACCGCGCGGTCTTCCGGAGCCGCCTTCAGCTCCCTGTAGAATATATGGTGCCACACCCTCTCCATATTATCCCAATGTGTGATCTTGCCCCTCACGACTGGATAACACAAGTCCAGGTCATCCTGCCTGTCGACGGCGTCGTCCCCTATATAAACATCATAAGGTGTCTTCCCGTAAGTCCCTTGGAGGAACTTTGGTCTACCGACTGTGGTTCTGAAGATGGAAACGGGGTGGTTGTCGCAGGCGAATCCAGCTTTGATGTTGTAGCTGCCATTGTCGATCACGATCACTGGCTTGGTGAAAACAGCATTCATTATTTGTTATAAAAGTTAGATGTTTGACGTTTAGCGGACAACAAAACGAATTTGACCTTGTCATTTGCGAATAAAAATATTGTTTTTTTTTTGTTTTCGTTCCGGCTGCCAGTTACATTAGATATGTAAAGGTTACAACACACTGCCACAAACGCGATAGCAAAACTTTATTTTTAACTCTCGAACCACAATCTTCGAGTTTCCAAAATAAGAAGGGTAAAGTCTCTTAGAATCATAAAATTTATAATCTTAGCTTAACCTTAACCCAAGTTTAAACAAAGTTTGAAGTTAACTTAATACCTTACTTGGAAGTTTGACAAGTGAGATAAAAACAGGGGTGGCTTCCACATCACGTGCTTCAGTTACTTTGGGGCAATAAAATGGTGTTGTAAAGTTTTCAGGAATTGTGGGGACATACAGTCGTTATTTTATTAAGTTCATATTTCAGTTGAAGCAGATCGATTCGAATATATTCCTGCATCTATCTATTCTGTACAACACAAAAATAATAACGTTTTGGGAAAATCACGTGCTTCAGTTACTTTGGGGCAATAAAATGGTGTTGTAAAGTTTTCAGGAATAGTGGGGACACAATTACGCACTGATTTTGGGCGCATTTATGGAAAGCGCAGCCAAATATTTCTATAACTACACGTACCATGACGGTATCGATTTTGAATTGCTATGCGACAAGATAAGAAACGAGTTCCCGTGCAAATGCACAGCCTGTAAACAAAGGGCATTAAAATGATTATAGAATTGACATTTGTTTTGACATCATACTTTTTCTACCATAGATCCGTTTTTTTTTTTAAATTCTAACGTAAAATGGTTTCTACCTATTTAAATGAACAATCTATAAAGCTCTATATACATTTAACCTAGTTGGTCTGTCACCTATGAGTACCAAATAAACTTCCTACTACCATACCTAGCAGTCTGTTGCATGGAAGTATGAAGTACCACTCCCATACACCAAATTATATTTATCCTGTGTCTTTTTAAGTTAGTTTGACACATTATGACAAATTGTTTTTAACGTTGTCATGCCAACCTATGACTGAAATAATACTAGCCAATACTTCGGGTTTCGTTGCTATTAAAAATTAATAAAACTATATGCTATGAGATCAGCAAAGAACTTGAAAATAACTAACATTATATACATTATATAAAAGTGGAAACTCAAATAACTAAACTCTTCAAAATAAAACGTTTCCTGCCTTTATAATTGTGTAAAATAATCTCATATTTCTTCCTAAAATATTTCGATATAAAAATTAAAGTCTGCTGAACTATCAAATCATTATTACAGTCGTTATTTTATTAAGTTCATATTTCAGTTGAAGCAAATCGATTCGTATATATTCCTGGGGGGCTACTCTCTAACGAAATCCAAAGTTTCGGGCTTAGTTGCGGGCGGGCGTATTCTACTCCGTATCACCTACAGACTTACGATTAGTCCCAAACCCGAACTGAGCATGAATGACATCACGATTTTACAGTAACTGTCAAATCGTGTTATCATTAGTTCTCAGTGGTTAGGTGATACGGAGTTGAAAATACCCGCCCGCAACTAAGCCCGAAACTACGGATTTCGTTAGAGAGTAGCCCCTCTGTATCTATCTATTCTGTACAAAACAAAAAATACTAACGTTTTGGGAAAACATTCATTGTGCATACAGCTAAGGAGTGGAATTCCCTGCCGGAATCTGTGTTGCCTGATAGCTACAACCTGGGAGTGTTTAAGTCAAGAATGACTATGTTACTTCTAGGCAAGCGTACTCTATCTTCGATCACGTCATCGCTTACCATCAGGTGAGATAGTAGTCTAACGTATGCCTATCAATAGTAAAAAAAAACAGAAAGAAACACACGCACTGTATTAAACTAGCTTCCACCAGCAGGTTAGCCTGGAGGTATGTCATAAATATACCCAAGTTAACAGACTCCCGGGATATTAATTAGACTATGTGCTATTCCAGACAAGTAGTATCTTCCCATGTTAGTAGATGTACTACCAAAGTAAGTACTATATATATTTCTACAATATATTCCAGACTAAAATCTAACTTATCCTTGTACCTTTCATCCAGATCGGTTCCGCTTTTCATAATTGAGTAATCAAGCGCAAGTTCGATCGTGTGTGGAGTACTGCTGTTATCTTTGGGACAGCATAGTCGGCCTTATAATGTTCCCACTTTTGGGACTCACGCCTCCTCTCTAGGAGAGGGAATGGGCCGTAATCCACCACGCGGGCCCAATGCGTGTTGGTGAATGTCACATGTCTTCGAATTTTTGGTTCTAGGACATGCTGGTTTCCTCACGATGTTTTCCTTCACCGTTTTGAGAGCAGTGGTGATGAAATAATTTACACAAAGTAATATGACTGGCTGGGTTTGAACCCGCGACCTACAACTCGCAAGTCGGAGCCATTACCACTCGGCCACCACTGCTCTATCTTTGTGACGGATCTGCCAAATACCAGTTTGATGCCCTTGAGTCAATTGAGAAACGAGCTAAGAGGATCATCGGTAATGACAGGCTCGTCGAGTCGAAGCTCCAAAGTCTTGAGCATCGACGCCGAGTTGCTGGCCTGTCGATTTTCTAGCGGTTGGTTTTTGGGGAGTGTGCGACGGAATTGCATGATTTAATTCCGCCAAGCCCGTTCCATCATCGGACCACAAAACGAACGGCGATGCGCGACCGGTACATGGTGGACATCCCACTCACACGCACAAAACGTTTTGGGAACACATTCATAGTGCGTACAGCTAAGGAGTGGAATTCCCTGCCAGAGTCTGTATTTCCAGATAGCTACAACCTGGGAGTCTTTGACACAAGAGTGAATAGGTTGTTTCTGGGTAAACGTGCTCCATCTTCGACCGCATCATCGCTTACCAACAGATGAGATAGTGGTCAAACGTATGCCTATGCATAGTAAAAAAAAAACACGCATTTGTACTAGTAGTATGATTTAAATTTACATTTTATTTGCATACTTTATCTCCAAAAGAAGCAAAAACTATGACAAGAACAAGATATATTAACAAATAAATCAAACTCAGCGCTATCAGTATGCAACGACCTTAAAGCGACATGATTAATCACGGCGATTTATTATCGCTTCAAATAGCAATATATCGTATTCCATGCACGGAATGGCGATATTTTTCCCTATTTTTGTATGGATATCTGTCATTTCTGTGAAATAATGTGTTAATGCTAACGTGGAGCCGATTTTGTTTTTTAATTCAATTTTCAAAAAATACTCAGTTCAGTGAGTCGACTCGGGCAAGCGTAAAGATGAATGCTCGTCGCCTGAAACTGCTGTCCAGCAGTGGGACACAGATTGGTATTCTATTATTCAGTATAGATAGAATTTTGAATTAAATTAGCTCGATAAAACTACAAGTAATAATGGTATGTGTAGAACCATGTTCCGGATATTTTTTAATATCAATTTATGTGAGGAAATTAAAATTCTTTAGATGTAAGAATTTATATGAAGAATTTTAATTTCTGAATTTTAATTCATTCGTGTGCAAAGTATACTCAAACAACGGTCAAGAAACAGACAGAGACAGAATGCGACTTTTTGGTTTTGTACTATTTAGAGATAGAAATAATATGCTGTTCACTGCTAACCAAGCAGCTAAACCGAACCTGTTTTTTAAACGTAGTTTAGTAACAATTAAATAATCATTTACATCATTTTCTCAGGGTTAGTGCAATAATTCGGATTTTACTAGTTCCATTCTTTACAGCAGCATCATCATCATATCAGCCGAAAGACGTCCACTGCTGGACATAGGCCTCGCCCAAGCGTCGCCACAACGACCGGTCCTGTGCGTCTCTTTAAAACATAAGAATAATATACAATGGATTATTGTTATTATTCTATTAGTTAAGGTAACTACACAAAAGCTTTTAGCCCGTAAATAAATGCATGGATGTTCATGCATGTGCAAAATTTTCCTGGCAAGTCACTTGTGCGTCACGACATCATGGCTGACTTCCACTGCAAGGGAAAACTTCGATTCGTTTGAAATCTTGAATCTAAATCGAACTCTAATTAAGATAAAATTTCTTTCTGGCAGAGATTGACTTAAGATCCTATGGGGGGGGGACATAGGATCTTAAGTCAATCTCTGCCAGAAAGAAATTTTTAGCTGGGGCAGAGGGCGTCCACAGTAGACTTCCATCGCGAATGGTCTTGACGCTTCACCTCGCTCCATGTCATTCCGATGCTCGTCGCTTCTGCCTTCTGGCAGAGATTGGCTAGTGCATTTGTTGACATGAATACATCATCATACAAAATACAAGCTGACCCGCGCAACTTTGCGTCACATTTTTCATTAGTGCTCCGCTCCTAGCGGTCGCTGCGTTATATAGCCTTTTTATGGATGGGAAATCATCAAATGACTCCTCCCGCTCTGGGCGAAGCAGGAGGGAGTGTCAGACTCTTACTGACTAAAACCCATCTATGTTCTTAGAGCCCTATGCGTTCCAGGGCCGTGATGACTATTTCGAACAAATTCCGCAAATTTTATATAGTCCTAATTGTATAAAGCCTTTCTCGATAAATGGGCTATCCAACAGTAAAATAATTTTTCAATTCGAACCAGTACTTCCTGAGATTAGCGCGTTCAACCAACCAAATTTAGCTTTAAAATATTAGTATAGATTGCAAGCTGGCGTGAACTGTCTGCAGATGCTTTGGAAATACACACTTTTGTATATATATGCAGCAATGCCTCAGGGCACGTAGCGGCAGCCCCACAGGCTTCAGCCAAAGAATCTCCTAGATCTGCGGACGTAGGTACTCTTGTCATCCTGCTTCCCAAATAAACACGATGTTAGAATACATCCCGTGTTTACTTTTTTGTACAGAGGTGGCCTCTCGCAGTGTGGTCGCCGATGAGGTTGTCGTCTGCTTAACCGAACTTGCTTGTAGCGGCCTTAATTTAAATTAAGCCAGCAGTAAACATACACGCTAAGCCCTTGTGGGGTACCAATCACGGATTAGGTAGCCCAATTTTACATTAAAAGATGCAATCTAAAATTCTAGCATGGGTTCCATTTCCTCAGAAACCTACTTAAGTACTCACCATAATTATGTAGGTACAATCGGGCATAGTGTATATTTTATAGGAAAACCATTTTTATTTTATTTTTTAAGAATAGACCATTCACAAACATACAGACTAACAACTTCACATCTTCCTTTAATCTATTGCATGTTGTATGATAACACAAATTCTGCAAACAGTGCACCAAAAAGAAATGCTAATGTTTTCTTTCATAAAAAACGCCCCTTATTTTATAACAACACTTACGTATTGAAATCAGCCGGTCGATTTTGCAGTGCGGTTCTGTAAACATTTCATTATGTAAAATTAGGTGAAGTGATCATGAAGTGAGCCGTCAACCTATACAAACAAAAAACTTTTCTTTTTTTTTTCTTTTTTATTTTTCACTTTTTAGTGGTAACGAAATTGTGTATTTTGCTTTCCTGCGACTTTTTAGTGGTGTTGTTAACCACTAAAAAGTCGCAGGAAAGCGAAATACACAATTTCGTTCACTTTGATGAAAAACCAAATACGTCATCTAAGTAAACGAATTACAGCTATTTTGATTTAAAAGCCAAACTGCCAAACCGATTTTGATGAAATTTAAATGGGACCAATCAAGAATATATCACATTCGCATAAAATAAGAATTTTTCAAATCGGTTCATAAATGACGGAGTAATGAGGAAACAAACATAATAAAAAAATACAACCAAATTGAAAACCTCCTCCTTTTTTTGAAGTCGGTTGGAATGTCAATTCACTTCAAGCTCACTCCACTGAAATTTACACGGTGAGATGTTGACAGAATAGATGGGCTGTAGACATGTCGAAGTGAAGGCGTGGGTGAAGTGATCACGAAGTGTGCTGTCATGAAGTGACAGTTTTCTCTTCGACATGAATATTATGTTATTATTTTATTGAAAAACTAGTGGACGTCACGCGGTTTCACCCGCGTAGTTCCCGTTCCCGTGGGAGCACGGGGATAATATACAGCCTATGTTTCTCCCTGACTATGTAGCTATCCAATGCTAAAAGAATTTTTCAAATCGGTCCACTAGTTTCGGAGTCTATTCAATTCAAACAAACAAACAAACAAATCATTCCTCTTTATAATATTAGTGTAGGCAATGCGAATCGCATACCAGACTATTCACATCAGTAATTTGAGTTCTCTCTTCTGTAAAGCTGCGAAATATTTTTTAATCAAAGAAGTACTAATGGATTATTGACGGTCCATTTTCCTTGGATACGAGTAAAATAATTTAATTTGCATTTCAGGAAAACGACATTTTTGATTAAATTGCTATGTGATTGAATGCTGATTGGTATAAACATGGAACTATGAAATCCAAAAGTATTTATGGAAGTCGCATATTAATATTGAAAAAAAAAAAACAAGCTTGTTTTTTGTGCGTACTGACCGATGTTAGGCTCACTGTCCACTGGAGCGGAGAGGAGAGGAACGGAGAAATATTAGCCAATAGAATTGCATAAAATATCAGTAACTGACGCGGAACGGAGATTTTATGCAATTCTATTGGCTAATATTTCTCGTTTCTCCGCTCCGCTGTCTCGCTCTGCGTCTATGGACAGGCAGCCCTACGGTTCTAATGTAACATTCGCAGCGAGCATGTTATATTGCCTTATGTCCTAAAATCCATGTAAAAACCATGTTCGTGCTCGTACTTGGTAAGTCACGCAAGTCTACTCAGCGAGCTTCCTGCTTATGGCATCCCAGCTGATTTTTGTAGCTGGATATCAGACTACCTTAGTGAACGGTCGATCGGAGTAGTCGTCGACGACTGCTCCTCTGACCTCGTGGCTATTGATGCCGGAGTTCCTCAGGAGTCAACTCTTTTCCTGCTGCACATCAATGACCTACTGCAGCCTGGTCTTGTTGGGTACGCAGATGACAGTACGGTTTCAGAGAGATACTTGTCCAGCGCAACAACCAGCGAGGATGAAGTTCGTTTCTTGAGAAAGGCCATGGTAGAGCGGACAAATTTGACTTTAAGCCTTGTCTCCCAGTGGAGTGACGTCAGTCTGTTTTACCGTTACCAAAACACAGACGTAGCTAAGAGGCTCATTGGCGACGTAAAACTGGTGGATGCCAAGCTACACAGCTTGGCTCATCGTCGAAAAGTTGCCTGCTTGTCAATCTTCTACAGATTGTACTTCGGAGAGTGTGCCCAAGAACTCCACGACCTCATCCCACCGGCCCCCTTCTACCATCGGACATCCAGACGTACTGCAAGTTACCATCCCTCCCTTGTTGCTATTCCACCAACTTGCACTAAGCTTTTCGAAGCGTCTTTTAAAATGCGCACAGCATAAGAGTGGAATTCTCTGCCTGCATCTGTATTTCCGAACGCTTACAACCCTAATATTTTCAAAGATAGAGTGAACAAGCTCCTTCTGGGTAAGTTCGCTCCATCGTAGACTTTGTCTCTTTTATCTCTGACCTAGACTAGAGTCAAGAGCTAACCGATGTCAAATAAAAATTAATAGCGCTTGGTTTAGATATGAAGGAAGATGCGGGTTCCAATTCCAAATTATCTATAGGGAATTTGAGTACTGAATGTGCTGATTGGTGTTTACGCTGAGCATGGTTGGAAGTTTTCATGAATGGGCCTGTTACTCAGCATTTAATTTTTAACGTATATTTTTTCCATTTTGTTTTATTTTTATCATTAAACATTTTAGTCGTCTTACAAAAGCGGGTCATTTAATGTTCCCGACGTAAACTAACTCTAGGCACGATTATTTTTTTTAAATAAGACATTCAGATAAAAATAATTAATGCATTAGAATTATGAAAAACCCTGTTAACAATGTTTACGCATCAAAACAATGTCACCGTTCTATTCCGCCGTCATTGGAATGCAAGGCTCGGACTGCGCTCGCTCCTAGATGTTTCAACTACGTCATGCATCATGATAATGATCAATATTTTAATTTTTTATAATTAAAATTTTCATAAGTACCACTTTATTTAAATAAATGCGTAGTATTTATTGGATAGATGTAGTGGGCTGCCGCTACATCTATCCAATGTAGACGATATAACGACACGATATAAGACGACTAATGTCGTGTATATAAAAATCTTCAGTTACTGAGTGACTGACTGACTGACTGACAAACAACGCACAGCCGAAACTACTGGTCGTAGGAAGCTGAAATTTGGCATGTAGGTTCCTTAGGGAGTTTAAAGGAGAACTAAGAGAGGATATTCCGAAATTCCCACAGGAACGGGGAAAAACAGAATATGCGCGTACTAAGTTGCGAGCAAAAGCAAGTATTTTTATAATAATGAAATGTGTGTCTGTTTGGGAGGATATACTTCTATTCTTGTATTTCCACGTACTGACTGCACGAATGCTCGCTTTAAAATATATTACAATACGCCCCGTAACACCGGTCTGTACCCACCTTTATTGTCCCATGTTAGTTACTACAGATAAACACTTAAGCGAGAGACACAGTGGTCCCACGTACGCAACGACGTATGCAACGCATTAACACACAGTTTTTCATATAAAATCAAGAGTCCAGATATCATAATGCGTTGCATACGTTGCGTACGTGGGACCAGTTCATCTCTCGCTTTAGTCAGCCTTATTCACGTCAAGAAAATTACGTGGTCACCTACTAGGCCCGAAACAAAATAAAAGTATTACCTACACTGAGGCTGTTTTGGCAAATTCACGCCGCTATTAGGCGCCACTGAGGCGAGAGGTCATTCTTTGAAAACGTAACTTTGACATAAACATGACGTTAACGTCAATCTAACTAATGTCGAAAAACAAAAGAGTTTTGACTGGTGCTTGTACTTGACGCCTCAGTGCTGCCACCTGGTTGTACATCATTTTATAAAATACTCATTGATTCCAAACTGGTTGCTACGATAGGCGCCAGATAAACTTGCAAACGCACAAAGTATATTAACTTTTCCCTAAAATCTCTAACCAATAAACAATAAATTATGAACGGTTTTTCATTACCAGAGAACGTAAAAGATCACGATAGAAATCGATTCAGGACAGTTTCATGTCTTTATTTCTGTTTTTGATATTAAGAAAGTCAGTAAGTGTATGTAGGTCAAAAACCGTTATTGCACATTTATCTGGCGCCTACCATAGTGACAGCACTATGGCATTTAATTAATGGTGTTATGTGGTGGTCATGGTCTGTACAGACCATGACCACCACATAACTCCATTAATTAAATGAACGTGCTTCTATGTACTTATTTAAATATATAACTATCGTTCCCTTAAGGCGGCTCTCTCGAAAATAAGCTTTAATACTGCGTGCAGATGAAGCAGCTTTTCGTCGGCACTAACAGAGAAATTACATCTGCAAAAAAAATAGTACTAATGATACGTAATTTGGTTTAGCCAAAATGTATTTATCCGTATGACATGATAAGAAAAAAAAACACCAAATCACCTCCAAATTGTTGAGATGAGGCCATTTTACTCCTTCATTTTTCTATCAAAAGAGTATAAAAAACATATTCCAGTCAGTCAGTCATAACAGCCAAAGACGTCCACTGCTGGACATCTTCGCCACGCACCAAAAATATATATTTACTACTTTGCAATACAAACGAAAATGATTTGGTTTTCTTACTTTTAAAAACAAATATTTTAAAAATATGTTTTCTTATTTTTATTAAAAAAAATCATAAATGCGGAATGCGCGTGGAAGGGTAGTCAGCTCCATTCATATGCACAAGGTCATTGGCATGAATACAAACCTTAACGTAAGACAACAACACACAGTGTTTCAATTGCAATCTGAGTTTGAAGACGAGTTTCCGAAAGGAACAGGTTTAGTATTTGCTATGAGCGACAACGTCTCTACAACTGCGCTCCACGATGAAACTAGCACTCAGTCTTGGTTCATTATTTATTTTAATGAACATACACCACTTGAACTAAGTAATCAAGATGAAGACGGCGAGACTTCAAAGAGTCGCATTTCGCTGTGAGGACAAAGTTGAGGTACACGATAACTAATTCAATCATTTCAGCATCAGACTACAAGGTGTTTGGCGATGAGCCACCGGTAGATGGTGGACATCCCACCCATACGCACTAAACTTTTTGGGAATACTTACATTGTGCGTACAGCTAAGGAGTGGAATTCCCTGCCAGAGTCTGTGTTTCCTGATAGCTACAATCTTGGGGTCTTTAAGTCAAGGGTGAATAAGTTACTTCTAGGCAAGCGTTGACTGCGTCTGGGAAGCACTGACGTCATTTAGTTGAAATAGGTTTCCAACAAAAATAAATACCCAATTAATAATATGCTTATCATTTATAACGTATACTCCGTTGAAGAATTACGCTATTGAATAATCATTTAAATAAAAGTGCCTCGTGATCACCCACAAAGCGACGGAACGACTCTTAACATTCATGACACATACGACATACAACCCCATAAAAAAACACCGTAATTACCAGTATTGTTAGAAGTATGCAAATACTTTTTGGAAATGTCGAAAAAAAAACTCAACATACGATTTTCGAGGTTTCCGGGCGACTAGGACCGCAATGACTGACCGCGGTCTCAGTTGCCGGATCCGTTTAATTTTAATATTTTTCTTCCGGTGACTGGGATCACTCATAAATTAATAAAAAAATGTATCGTTTAAGCCAAAGCAAACGACGTTTTTTTATTAATCTAGGGCACACGGTTGGCCCAGTCGATGGAAGAAAAATATTAAAACTTAATAGATCCGGGAACTGGGACCGGAATACTGGTAATTGCGGTCCCAATCGCCGGAAACCACCGATTTTCGTGATTGTAATAATGATACCAAAGGCTTTTTTCGTTAAAAGAATTTTGATTTAACTCGATCCGAGCCCGAGTCTGCATACTCCTCCTTAGTCAGCCAGAAACCCTTCAAGTTGGGCAAAGTGGCCAGTATGGAGCCTCCTGCCCAGGCCGCGTTCATCCTATTGGGCATCGCATCAATCTTCAAATTCACGTTAGGCAGCTTCTTCTTCAGGATCTGGGTCAGCTCTTGGGTCACTCGTTCCACGAGGCCTTTGAACATGCTGGATCCACCAGAGAAAACTATATTGTTGTAGAAGATGGGCCTGTGAAAGATTTTATAGTGATTTATGTATATTGCTAACAAAATATAAGTTACCAGCACAGTTGTGAGCACACTCTCCATTGGTCGGTTTGACGATGACAGCTCTGACGCTTCACGCTATTGGACCATCAGTCAAAGCTCATCGACTATTGGGCTTGCAAGTTTCGTTTGCCCACCGTACATTGGTGAGATCACCCCGCTGCATTCATCTGTGCTCACGACTCGTGTCGGCGACTATACCTCATTGTGGTGAGAAGAGTAGAAGTAATAGTGAGTCAGTTACTCTTAAAGCATACGCGAACCAGAATAGGCAGATGCTGATGGAACTGCGTCTATAAACCAGCTTTTCAAGTGTGAAAATTATCATAAAGTTACCATAATCCTTACTAATCCTTACTAATACTTACTAATCCTTACTAATATTATAAATGCGAAAGTTACTCTGTCTGTCTGTCTATCTGTCTGTCTATCTATCTGCCGCGCTTTCACGCCAAAACTACTGAACCGATTTAAATGAAATTTGGTACACAGATAGTCTAGAGCCTGAAAAAGGACATAGGCATTTTTTATTCCGGGAGTATGTTCCCTAGGGACCACACAGGCGAAGCCGCTGGCAGAAGCTAGTAGGGAATAAGCATGAAAAAAATATTTATTATCTATGCAGTTTATCTAAAAATATACAAAAATATAATACTAATAGTAAAAAGGTGAAAATAGAATCAAAATTGCTCGAAAAACATGCGAGATATAATTATTTTAAAAAAATATATCTATCCCTCTCGTGAAAACGCTGTTTTATATGGCAGCTGTATAGGCGTCATGGGCTTTGACGTCAAAGTTCATATCGGACTTCTCTTTCTAATTGTAATACTTGAAGATTTATAACTAAATCGCTGATGAAAGTATTTAAAAAATAATTTCATGATTGTTTATTAGAGCTAATAAGTATTTGATTTTGCTAATAAATAAATTGCATGCATATTCCCTCCTCTTCACAGCATCGGTGATAGTGTAATTTCTACCGTAATAATGTAGTGTCTATCTGTGGGGAGACTTTTAGGGAATATTGTGGAATTTTGGTCATCAAACACATACCTATGATCAAGATCACACAAATCAATGCTGCGGCAGATAACATCGATGATGTTCTTGCACTTCAGCCCCTCAAGTTCTGGCTGGAACAGGACCTCTGGGCAGACGAACCGCTCCTCACCCAAGAGTATGTGCTGACCATCCGGCAGGTTGTACTTAGCCTTGGTCTCGTCAAACCCTGCTGTGGCTGCCAACTCATGCTCGTAATCTTGGGATACGTAGCAAATATCTTTCTGAAAGATCAACAAATTGGTCTTATAATAGACGCCAGATAAATATGTAATGACGGACAGAACCATATTTTTTACCGTTTATTGACTTTCTTAATATCAAAAACAAAAATAAAGAAAAAGCTGTTTTTTGTATTATTTAATTAAAATAACATTAACATTGTACAAGATAACATTAAATATTCGCATACCCTATGTAATGGTAGAATGTAAAGGGATCATTATAGTTTAAAGATCATATGTAAACATTGTAAACCAACATTCTAGCAAAATAAATAAATTTGAATTTTAAAACTGTCCTGAATCGTCTTCCATCGTGATCCTTTACGTTTTTTAGGAAAGAAAAACGGTTCATAATTTATTGTTCGGGATCTACGAATATAGGAAAAGGTCAATGAACTTTAATGCATGTTTATCTGGCGCCTATCATAGTACCTTTTACTAGACCTTACTAAAGTACTCCAAAAACATTTTACCTTAATTTGGTCTATCAGATCCATCTCAAAAGGAGTAGTGAAGGAGTATCCAGCCTTAAACATCAGATTCTGCAGTCTTTCACTCAGCATCTTGCCGGTTACCGGGGAGGTGACGGTGGCATACTTAAGAGGAAACCCTTCGAACACCGGGGCCGCATAGCAACAGGCGTAGCCCTGCTCCCAGACCACACCTGAAGTCCTGCCGTAAGCATTCAGGACTAAAGGTGGTGCCTTTGCGATGTACAGTGCGTTCACTGCAAAGGATTCGAAGAAGATTTCTGCCATCCGTTCCCTGGTTGGATAAAAGATGATTATTGGTTGCAAAGTATATTGTTTGTAGAACATAATCGACGTGGTTGTTTCTATGATTTGAAACAGATGTGAGAAGCTTGCTGCTAATTAAGGCCGATAACACACCCGGCCAAATAGATAAACGCTAAGCGACTCGTGAAGGCGCCACGAGCGCAGTGTGGCCGGTTACGAACATTTTATAGTATGTTTATTTCACTTCTCTACTCGTCAGATGAATCTCTAGCGCTTACTTGGAGCTTACTTACCTAGGATCACTTGGCGCCTAGAGCAGGCGTTAAGTAAACTGCCTTTCAGTGAGTATATGGCCCTAGGTATTCACAAATCAGTCAGCCAAGGAGTCAACTAAAAAAAACCGGCCAAGTGCGAGTCGCACACGAAGGGTTCCGTACCACAAACCTTATTATTGGTTCTAATAGCGGCAATACAAATACACAATCTGTGAAATAGACGGATGGACGGACGGACGGACGGATTGACAGCGAAGGCTTAGTAATAGGGTTCCGTTGGTTACCCTCTGGGCACGGAACCCTAAACAAGAGTGCATCATTTCAAAACACTTTTTGAAAGCAAACAACTCCGAGTACATTAGTGCTCCAGCTTACCTCCCCTTACAGATTTATCTTTTCCTTATCGTGTGGGCAATAAGGTCTAGCACCCCACACACCCTAGTGTCAGAGTTTCTAAACCGCCTCAAGGGTCTCTGACATAGTTTATGACCACCATCTGGCGGCCGGGACCACCGGCTTATACTTGCCTTCCAAAGCATGGAATCATCTTTTTTTATCAGACAATCAGGTAATTCAAGCCTGCAATATCCTAGCCAAACTGGAAAACAACTTTACAAAGTATGATTTTTCTTGGGAATCGAACCCACGACCACCGGGTCATAAGGCAAACGCCTAAACCACTCCACCAAGGAGGCAATTACAGATTTATGAAATCTAATGTCCAAAGTTAAAATCTTACTTATCAGCTTCTGTCGTAAGCGGGTGTACAGAATGCATGATCTTAGTGCTCTCGGGAGGCACACAGAGCTCCTTGTAGAAGGTGTGATGCCACAGCTTCTCCATCTCGTCCCAGTCCTGGATCAGACCTTCCTGGACAGGCCACGTCATTTTGCAGATGCCTCGCTTCTTGATAGCCTCGGCTCCGCAGTACACTACGGGTATGCCGTCCAGAAGACCTCCGCGACGGAATCTGGAAATAAAACTATTTGGAGTAATGTAGGTAGTTATGAGGTTCGTTGAGGGCTACGATAGATCCGTGTGTCTAAAATAAATAAAAAAGTATTTAATTCTTCAACTGCCATGTTTACAAGGACAAAAAATTTCAGAGAGTTTTGTATCAATTCCTAATGGACTGATTATATATCCAAGAAAATAACATTTTACGAAGATTTTACCTTCCGCCCTCTTTAATTTACTTTTTTGATATCCAATTATAGGGAAAATGTAAATAATATATACCGTTAGAAGCACTTGTCGTTGCCTTAGTGGAGCACGAACATAATTGTGTACGTCGAACATTATTTGGAAGGTACCGCAGTCAGGAGCTCATTAAAACCGTTATGTTATTCCGCCTCGCGGATCAATGCGTCGCTACGTTGGCTACCACTTTGCTACGCTGCTGTTAGTGCGCTCATAAGAAAATTATTTCTGTTACTTACATGTTTAAAGGGACCAATTTCTTTTAAGAGTGACCTCGTTTACCTCTTTTAGATTTAGAAGAAAATTAAAACAAATGTAAAAAGAAAAAGTATATATCGTCGTACGCCAATATTTCCACGTTCCACCGCTTATTTTTAAGGCCCGTGTAATTTGGGGAGAACCTGCTGAAATCAACCGGGCTGTCTGTGCATTAAAAACAATTACGGACTCTGGAATGAATCCCTCTGTCTGTTTCTCAGCGTACTTCTTTTAACTGATTTGTATACAATTTGCACCCATGCTAGGAGTGTTCACTTATACTAAAAACTCGAAACACGAAACCGGAACTCGCTCTAACATTGTTCCCCATCAAGAACCACAAAATCTAAAAGATGAACCTCACATCCAACACATTTACTGTTCCAGCTAAGGTGTAAACTGATGAAATCAGTCTAACCCGACTGTCTCAATTAGGGTTGTATCGGAACCTCCGTTAATGCTGAACTTTCGAAAGCAGTGCCTTCGCATCAGTTTTTAGCGGAGGTCTACTGAGCGCCGATTTTAAATTAGACCAAGGTTCTTAGTGAGTTGAACCAGTTATTTTTGAAGACATAAATAATTCGAAGTTTAAAGTTTTGTTTGTCCCATTTTATGTCGTTGCGTTTTTTTTCTGTGATGCTATTGATGCCTCAACACACTTTGTAATTTACTAGCTTTTCCCGCAGCTTCATACGCGCATATCCCGTTTTTCCCATTCTCGTAAGAATTTCGGGAAATCCTCTCTTAGTGCTCCCCTACACTCCCCAAAGAACCTACATGCCAAATTAATTCAGTTTTCTACGACCAGTAGTTTCGGCTGTGCATTGTCTGTCAGTCACTCAATCAGTCAGCAACAGAAGAATTTTATATATTAGGATTTATGTGCTCACAACACACTTTGAGAAACGTTTCTACGATAAGAGCACAAAGGTTACTCAAAAATCTACTCTTTACTTCAAAAGGAACTTCGATAGATTTCTTGAAGATATTTTTTTATTACCGAAACTCCTCAGTGGCTAGGAAACCATACAGCGCCAATATTGTCCTCTGCTTAACGTAAATGGCCTTTAGTACATCCTTATTTCTAACTACAGCCAACTAGTTCGACTGTGTGGTCAGCACCGCTGCGTCGACAGTTGTGTTACTTAAACCGACAGTGGGTCAAGTGTGATCCCATGCAGGTCAGCTACGCGGAGCCTCGAGTTAACAATCGAACATCGTTTTGTTGAACTTAGATAGCAGCAGCATAACAACTTTGTGACGAGATTTGCTGTACACTTTACAGTGAGGGTTTGTGATTGTGTAGCAGAATCACAAGCGTAACTACTTTGTGACGAGATTTGGTGTACACTGTACAGTCAGGGCTTGTGATTGTGTAGCAGAATCACAAGCGTAACAACTTTGTGACGAGATTTGGTGTACATTGTACGGTGAGGGTTTGTGAATGTGTAGCAGAATCACAAGCGTAACAACTTTGTGACGAGATTTGCTGTACACTGTACAGTGAGGGTTTGTGATTGTGTAGCAGAATCACAAGCGTAACAACTTTGTGACGAGATTTGGTGTACACTGTACCAGTAAGGGTTTGTGATTGTGTAGCAATACACCATGTTGTGTTACTTAGTGGAGTTGTGAATATTCCACAATCGTATGTGATTGTGGAATGTCAGCTGTGATTTTGAATTGGCTGATTTATTTTCGCTAGGCTTTTACGTAACGCTTCCATGTTTGGGTCACAGACGTCAATATGTGTACCAAATTTCAACAGAATCGGTCCAGTGGATCCGGAGAAAACTGGCTATGACGGACGTACAGACAGACAGACACCCGAGCGATCCTATAAGGGATCCGTTTTTATTCAGAACCCTAACAACAGGAAACTAACCCTTACACATCCGCAATTTTACCAGTTTACTTCGCCCGCGACTTTGTCCGCGCAAATTTATAAATTTTTTCAACACCCCCTAATCTATATAAGCCATAACGAAGCCAATGATAGAGCTGCACCGGTTGCTCGATACTGGTCGGAAAAAAAATTGTATGAGTCGATCGACACGAAACAAATAAGAAGTATTTGTAAGTTTAGAGAATGAATGTAGATGGTTATCAGAGCACGGTAAGACCAAAGAAAGAATGGATGGAAAGTATGAAGATTGAAATGTCTAGAAACGGGATGACTACTTATATAACGACTAACAGAGAGGTATGGAAGAAGACACAAAGGTGTCGACTCTAAATATATTGAGAAAAGGGCAAGATAGTAGCGCCGAAATATTTGTGTAAGATTTAATAACCGAAATGATGTAACTTTAGGAACACACCCTTTGCTTTCCAGATTCAAAAGTCAATTTCCATGCAGTCGGGTGCAGTTGGTGACATCAAATCTTTGATTGAACTAAAATAGAAGCCACAAACCGCACGAAGCGTCGTCCTTATTGGCGTCCGTACGGGTCTACGATGCGATTTCGTCTTGCGATGAAAATTATTCCTGTGCTCGTGCGATGATATGCAAGCTTCATTTGATACTCTAAAGAAATATGTGTGTGTGTCGACGTGCGACGAAATTGCATCGTTTACTTGAAGGAATATGCATGCGGATTTTTAAATAAAAAAATGAAATACTCACTAGCTCTAGTAAACAATCATGAAATTATTTTTTTAAATACTTTCATCAGCGATGAAGTTATAAAGCTTCAAAGATTATAATTAGAAAGAAAAGTCCGATATGAACTTTGACGTCAAAGTCCATGACGCCTATACAGCTGTCATATAAGACAGCGTTTTCGCGAGATGGACAGATATATTTGTTCCAAATAATTAAATCTCGTTTGTTTTTCGAGCAATTTTGATTCTATTTTCAAAACTATAAGTTTCGGATTTGGCCTTGAAGGCACACTTAAAAAATCACCTGTAAATACATTTATTTCTTTACTGTATACGCTTCTGAAAAACCCCGTAAACATTTTTCAATTCATATTCGTCAATCACTAACAATAAAACGGCGCTGCGAGCAAAAACAGTTTGTTGTGACAACAAAAAAAGCAAAATTGTTTACGTGTCGGATATGAAAGACCAACCGCGTACAGCTGTGAACGCTCCCAGGCAAAAAATAATACAAACAAGGTATTGTGGGCTTCAGCAATGGATGGTAAACCCTGCTTGTAGAAACATACCAATTGTTGTTTTACTTTTAATTGAAGTTGCATAGGAACGGGGCTTGAATTCTGTCTCTGAATTCAAACAGAAAATGGCATTTCGTTTTGTTGCTACAGTAACTTCAGCTAAAGTCAAAGCAGTCGAAACAAAAATTAAATATAGTTTTGACAGTTTGTAACCGATTGTTTTGTGACATTGAACTCCAAAGTTTTTGAACTTTGGAGTTCAATGTTCTTTAATTTTCAAAATAAACTTAAAGCATATTTTTCAAATATACCATTTACAGGCACTTTTGAATTGTCAAGGTCGGTTAGTCAAAAACATGAAGCTATTTGCACGTCCCAAAGCGTAGATATCTATGGAGAAGTACAAGAAATTCCACGGACACTCACACTAATTGTTGTGTAGCCTCTGTTGGTGATCTAATTAATAAAGTTTGGGATTTGACCACTGTCATTTTGGTAAAGTATGTGATCACCATCCTATCACTACCCGTGGGGGTCGTAACGACTAAGGAACTCATCGAATAATGGGCAGTAGCATTTTCTGTATGTACATTGCAACAGCTTCAGTGCGATCGCCAACCCGCCTTCCAAGCGTGGCAATTATGGCAAACCCGCCGTTCGGGAGACGCCTGTGTCCAGCAATGGACGTCTTTTGACTGATAAGATGATGATGTCAATGTCATGTCATGTTTTTTATTATATATTGATTAAATACTTATTATTATCCATCTACTAACCATTATTCAAAAATGTCTGCGACGGCTTACCACAATTGCTAAAGCAGAATCTTTTTGTAAAACAATGAAAAACAAATCCGGCTTTACAATAATCCGTGGTTTTCTTATTAAATCACTAAACATAATTATTTCCTATCATATTATATCATAACTAGCTTTTGCCTTGGGATTACCCGCGTATTAGACGAAAGTCATGAAACGTATTTATCCTTTGGGAGCGTATTTAAATACTACCTCGAGAAAGAATCATAATATCCTCACCCGTTGAGGCGAGATTAACATACAACCAAACATACAAACATTCACATTTCTGACATTAGTAAGATTTTTCTTTATTGTATTCATATGACTGTCAGAAACGCTTGCAAGCGGATACTGAGCATTATTCAGGCTTGAAATTGCAGCGAAGTTGCACAAAGAAAACTTAATACAATGCATGCTACACTTTTCTTTATAACTGTACCGAAGCCGGCTCGGTTTTCGTAAGAGTTCACTTCAAGTCGCGATTATGTGACTGTCTTTGAGTGAGCGTTATTTGCAGTACAACTTAAACCACTGAAAAATATTTGTAAGTAAGGAAGTTTTCATTCTGACTTTTAATTAAATATCTCAAACATGACCTGAGAAGATTCAAACTTTGAAACTTTTGAGAACCTGCACATAGCAGGGTTTCAAAAGTTTTAAGCAAAAGCTTCAGCTTAAGCTTCTTGTAATTAATATTATAAGGAAATTGGTATAACTTAAATGCTGTAGCTTGAATGGTTGCAAGTCGCGGTTTGAAAGTTAGACAGCCTTAGCCTTGAGCCTTAAAAGAAAAACCGGCCAAGTCCGAGTCGGACACGAAGGGTCCTTTCAATAGGGTAGATGACTAAAAAAATGTAACATAAAAATAAAAGTTCGTCAGACAGATTTTTTTTAAATATTTTGCGTTGAAATCTCGTGTGACGTCACAATTCACGAATAGTGACGTCACAAGACGCCACTCTCCACACTGATCTTTGTGCGTTTTATCTTCGTCAATTTTGATTGATTTGATAAAACAAAAAATACATGTCTAATATTTTTCGGTAATCTCATTGACGAATTTAATAGAATCATATTTTTTTACTCAAAAAAACTTAACAAAAAAATTAAACCTCCAAAAAAAAAAGGTTTATTATTATTTGCTGTTCAGGCAAAAAATAATAAAGCTTTTTACAAAAAATAACTTTAATTTTGGAATTCGGTGCTTTTATTGATTCCTCGTATTTTAACACCGACTTCTGAAATTTAAGTTATTTTAATTATAAAAATCGGACTACTCTGTAAAAAAAAATATACGTGTCGACTTGAGAACCTCCTCCGTTTTTTCGTCGGTTAAAAATCATCTCTACTGGTTAATTATTGGGTAGTGATCCTTAAAAACAATTCTAGAGTCCGTAGTTCCTAGTTCATGGGGTTCGGTATTATGTAAAGTTCCAGTCGTCGTCATGCAATCTGTTTAAACTTATTTCTGAGTTCTATTCAAGTTGACCATTGTTCGGGCAACTCCAATATTTTCTAGATTTCCATCCGCTGCAGTGAAACTTACTCGCCGTGTTACTAACTAGCTGGAACTTTTGCAGCGACTCTATTTTCGATATTTGTTTTGTCTCGGGAATCTACATTCTTCAGGTATGAAATGTTACAAAATAAATATTGAAAGTTTTGTATTCACAAGCTTGTGAGATGGGGAAGTTAATTTTATATTGTCTACTAGCTGTTCTGGCAAACGATGTTTTGCAATTTAAATAAAAAAAAATAATAGCCTATGACCTACTCTCAGACCTACCAAATGTACACAAAAATTTAATAAAGATCGGTCACGCCGTTTCGAAGAAGTTTGATAACAAACACTGCATGTGACACGAGATTTTCATATATTAGAAGAATAGGTCTGAAGTACTGTATTTGAACCTGCAGCCAGAGTCGTAGTTTGGATGAGAAGACAACATTGCATTAAAACTGTACGCTAACTACATATCTAACTGCGTAGTCGGCGACTGATTAATGCAACTGAACTGATGTAACTGTCAAGTTGTATTCAAACTGCAACTTGTCGGCGTGCAGTTCATTTGCAGTCTGTCTGTATGGAGCTGTTATTTCTTGAAATGTAATAAAATTAATTTCTATATTATTGTAAACTAGCTATCGCCATTCACCCGCGCGGAATTAGATCTTCCTCCTTTATAAATTGTAGTATATTTGTTACTCTGTATCCATACTAATGTTATAAAGCGGAAAAGTTCGCGTGTTTGGTTGAATGCGCTAATCTCAGGAACTACTGGTTCGAATTAAACCAACTATTTAGTTTTGGTTAGCCCATTTATCGACGAAGGCTAGGTATAGGCTATATAACGTCACGCTACGACCAATAGGAGCGTAGCATTGATGAAAAATGTGACGCGACTAAGTTACGCGGATCAGGTCATAAGTTATACCATTTTAGTGGTCTAACATCAGCAGCCCTCTTCATCTATCCAATAACTACTAAACATTCTTTAAAAAAATGAATTTTTTGAACATTTAAACTATTTTTAATAATTTTTATTAATAATAAAAATTATTAAAAATATATTTTATTATAATTATTAAAAAACATTTGAATTATTCATTATCATGTCACATGACTTAGTTTGAAACATCAAGGAGCGAGCGGAGTCCGAACCGTGTGTTCCAAAGACGGCGCGGAATGGAACGACGACATTGTTTTGATACGTAAGCATTATTAACAGGGTTTTTCACAACTCAAAATCAAAAAATCAAAATCAAAAGGGCATTTACTCAAACTAGGCTGAAAATCAGCACTTTTTGAACGTCAAAATTTACATGAAGACAGTCCCCCAAATCGCCCAGCCCGTCACCACTTCCTAGTGTTTTAGCTGGGAAGAAGAAGTGGCCAACAAACTCCCCAGCAACATAAAACTCTAATGCATTATTTATTTTTCTTGTACTGTTTCTTAATTAAATATTTTGAAAAATAATCGCACCTAGAGGTAGTTCATGTCGGCTATATTAAGTGGGCCGCCTTTGTAATACGACCAAAGTGGCACCTTGTAAAAAAGTACTGTAAAGTCTCTAAAAAATCCATTCATTGTTATTTTGCTTGCAACTGTAAGAAACAGCAATCCATCCTCACAATATTGAATTTTATAATTTTTGAGATATTATATGTAGGAGCTATCTTTTTTTCTTTAAAACTCAGTAAATAACAAGAATATTTAACATAGTAAAAGTTGCGGGCAAGCGAGTAATAAATAAGGTTGATTTGCATTGTATTGCAGCCACCAAAGCTACGTCCGCTGGACCTGATATTAAGAATACGAATTTTACTGGGCGCGGCTTTGGTGGGGAAGAATACTTGTACTTCACCGTCATTTTTAACGTGCTGCAATATTTTATTATTTTACTAAATATTGTTGTTAGTCCCCTAAAAGTTGTAATACAGTAACTTGCACATAAGGAAGCAAGTACCTTGCATGCTATAGCGACATACACCAACCAGAACTTATGATGGGACACTGGCATGCAAGGTGCTTGCACATTTTTGTGCAAGTAGCAGGCAGGTGTATTTAGGGATTAATGCTTAGAATGTGATAATATTGAAAATAATTATTAAAATGACTCAAAAGAGTTGACTGCCAGAATGGCTGTGACGGCTAGCACAGAAGTATGGAAAAACTTGCTGGTGTATCATCTTGATGGAAGCTATAAGAAAGTTGATGTACCTGGCTACCGTAGTAGGAATCATGACTCTGGGAGAAGGTTCACCAGAAAAACCAGCCTTCAAGTTCTGAGACCCAGCATCCAGAACTACTCCCATCATTTGTGAGATATCGTCAGGCATTTTTGCTTATTTTCTCTTAAATTAAAGGAATATTTTTAACTTTAGCTAATCGCGACCTGCGAGATTTGGAATGCGACTGGATAATATTTTAATTATAGACATTTCAAAGTAAGGAGGTTTTCTACATTACCGATATTCCTCAAAGCCATTAAGGCTACGTTTCCACCAGGAAGATGATTAGCGAGGGATGTGTTTTTTACGAACGCATCCTCGCTTATCTCTGGTGGAAACGTACCCTTAGGCACTTGTTTCACCGCCGGCGAGGAAGCGATTAGCTATCGACTATTTGTTCGCTGAGGGACAAAAGATGTTGATCCCGTGTGAGTAAAAGAGACACATACATTCATAGTCAATAGCTGGCTGATCACACTACCGGCGAGCGGCTCTTACCACTAGTTGATCGCAGCGACAAGAGCTATCAAAGATTGTATGTACTCACTCAACGACACTCGCTCGACGATTCTCGCCTGGCGGTCCGAACTCACCAACCAGCGGTAATTTCTACTTATAGTGCAGGCCGGAGCAAGTATTGCGAGTAAAAGCCCGTCGCACAAAATCACTCGCTGAAATCCGAGAGTCAAAACTATTGAAACTTTTCACTCGCTACTTGCTGCTCGCCGACTCTTTTCGAGTTTCAAGCTTTATTTGCTACTCGCTGATCGCCAGCGCTGAGACGAGTGCCTAAAGCTATGCTAGAAAGGCAATCAAACATCTTTGTGAAATAATATTCAGCTACATCCAGTTACACTGGAAGTGGAAGAGCAGCTCGTGGCTATATAATAACAACCTTACGAGTGGATCTTCAATGTTAAGCAATGCTTGCTATGGGCGGTTCGCAGATAGGTGAGCATCCGCTACATTCCGGGACGCCTCCTTACCTCGTAAAACTCGTTTAGCACGTTAAGCCGGCTGTTATTAAAATTTTTTCGACGGTCGTTACAGATAATCTAAGCCAGAAAATTTGATTTCACTGTTACCACGTTCCTGGGATGTGGAGATCAGGTAGACAGTCACTTCATGGAAAATACTGGTTCTCAGCTGACCCCAACCAAGTTAGGAAAAGCCCAGGCAGATAATATTAGAAGTCGGCTCAATCATGATGGGACAAAACTAAGCAGACTTATTGCTAGGAACAACAAAATCATATCTAACTACGGTAACTCAGCTAAAACAGTCTGAAGAAAAGTCTGAAAATAAACGCGTTCTGTGGCAAATTAATAAATAAAATGTCAATAGAATTTATAGTACTCCGAATCAAATTGAATTTGAATCGAACTCGAATATGTCGGGAACCGGCTAGTTGCGCAACTCCTAATTCAATTTAGTGGTATCTGGCAAGGGTTCCCGACACTGTGCATCGCGACCCCCCGGGGCATCGGTGCTTTCCCAGAGGCGTCGCAGATCGCCACGGAAATGAAACGCAAGTACTGCAATTGGCAAATAAAATGGGAGCTTCTTGTTTTGAAAGCCTTTTTGCATGCAAAATCTGTTGAAGATCTTATCTGAAGCCATGTTTGCAATATATTGATATTGGTCATACACAGCATAATTTTATTAATATTTTTCAGTGAGTCTTAATGAGAAAAGCACATTCAACCGTCTCATTGATTGTAAATACCTACTAGTTTTCCCAAAATAAAACTACCACAAGTATTATATTTTACTTTTACGCAAAAAAAAAACATTTTAAGGTAGGCACGTAAAATATTATTCAGCTGAATCTGGTTTGATTGGAAGCTGACCCCAATATACTTGGGAAAAGGCATGGTAAGGCAGATGATGATGATGATGATGATGTGAAGGGAGTCACACTATAAAAAATATTGAAAACCCCTGGTATAGGAGAAGGTTTATATCTGGATGGTTATTTTTACTCGACGCCAGGAGTTCTTCGGTAGTCGCGTTAACTAGATTAGGTTAGAAAATCTTGTTCTTTTCAGATATAAACTAACTTGACAACGGACAGAAAGCAATAGAAGAACTTTATGTTGGCAACGGTAACTCAAAGTAATCACAGTAGTTTTACGGTTAGGAAATAATTTCTGTTGCTTTCTGTCAATTCGGTTAAGAAAAAAAAAAACTAAATGTATTAAATTTACTTTACCTAATGTTAAAAGTAACGAATGTGACATCATATTGAATGGACAAAAACTGGAATTTATTGATCAGACGGTTTTTCTGGGAATCACTTCAGACGAGAAATTGCAATGGGGACCCCACATAACATCTCTTGCGGCGCGGCTAAGCTCAGCCGCTTATGCTATTAGAAAAATAAGACAGCTAACAGATATAGAAACCGCGCGTTCGGTCTATTTTAGTTACTTTCACTATGTCGTATTGCATTATGTCGTATGGTATAGTGCTGCTGACATTGAATCCATATTTATTCTACAAAAGCGTGCTGTCAGAGCCATTTATAATCTTCGTCGCCGCGATTCTCTAAGGGAACTCTTTAAAAAGATCAATATTATGACAGTCCCTTGTCAATTCATTTATGAAAATATTATGTATGTTAGGAAAAATCGACATCTTTTTAGCAAAATAAGTGAGAGACATAATTTTAATACTAGAAAAAGAAATAAACTAGATCAACCATTTTTTAGATTATCCAAAGTACGAACATCTTTCATGGGGTACTGTATTAAATGTTACAACAAAATTCCTTCTGACATATTAGAATTAAATGAAAGAAAATTTAAAACGTGTGTAAAAACACACTTTGTGAACAAGCATATTATAAATTAGATGATTATATTCAAGATACGAATGCTTGGAAACATGCTAGTCCTGCTCCATAGGACAATCTAGGGTGTAGTAGATATAGTGAAACTGGTTGATATGTTTGTGTTTATTATATTAATATTTACTATGTATACAGGTGTATTTACTGATTTTTAAATTTATTTTAACTCACACACTTATCATATAAATCAATAATTGCAAAATTTGTAGATATGTGAGTACTATGTCCCCTTACTAGCAAACTTATTAATTTTACCTCTGCTGGCATTTCTTTATTGTACCTATTAGTAGTATGTAAGTGTTTTTTGGGAGCATCGTCCTCACATATAATCAACTGATTAATGTATGCAAATATTGTAAAACTTATTTTTGAAAAGAGTAACTATGGAGTTTCTTGTCCGTTCTTCTCCATAAGAATCTATCTTTTGCGAACGGACGACTAGAGTCACTATAATATATTATTCTATTTTCATTTGACGTTCAAAAGTGCCTTGCTTGGTCCAGTTGAAACAAATCATTTGAATTTGACTTTGGTTCGTGTAACAATTAATTCATCGTTAATTTGGCTTGCCCAAGACTGTGTTTACTGATCTACGAGCTACAACCTGTTTAAATACATAAAGAGTGAATAGGATAATACAAATTATCACTAATACCTACATGTAAAATATATGCACACGACGTTGCCTTTTTGTCGTTTAACAACGGCTCACTTCATCTACCCAATGACTACTACACATACAAAAAAAATATAATTATGAACATTTCAATTATTTAAAAAATGACAATATTATTAATTAACATGACGCATGACGTAGTTTGAAAAATACAGGAGCGAGCGTAGTCCAAGCCTTGTGTTCCAAGGACGGCGCGGTATGGAATGGAGACATTGTTTTGATACGTTAAAATTATTAACAAGTTGCTTAATCATTCCAATGCATATTTATTTTTATTGTACCTATTATCTTAAGGGATAATTAAAAAAAAGTCGCACCTAGAGGTAGTCGTATTTCGGGTACAATAAGTGGGCCGCCTTTGTAAAACGACTAAATGGTACCGTGTATTAACTTTAAATAGACTTTAACCTTACTGGTGATATCACATCTTAATTTATAAGTATTTTTATATGTTTCTATGCGGCGAGCTTGCTTCCTCCACTTTGTCGTAAACTATTGAAGGTTTTATGCAAATGTTATGATTTTTATTAATTGTAAGTTGAAATATTAAAAAAATAAATGCTCAATTGTCGTTCTCTTCACAGTCAACCACCACGAATTCCATTGAAAATATTGACAAATACACTAAACTAACAACAAACTAAAATACAGCATCAAAAAATTCGTCCTCAACGCTGTCAGCTGGTAATGTGCCCAAGAGACGGGCGGCATTGCCACGTTGAATACTTCTTCTCTGCCCAAAGTAAAACCCCAGCTCTTGGGTCACGGGAAGTGTCAACCAGCTGTTTCGAAATTTCTTTAAAAAGGCTGTGAGCACAAGGGCCCCATGGCCCGAGGGTTTCAACCCCAAACGGCTCGAAATTATAGTTACTAATAAGGTTACCATATTTACGCCGCTTGAGGTTTTCCACAGCTGCAGCGGTAGCACCAGCTCAACAGGATGAACTAGGTAGATTATTATTGACAATTGACTAAAAAACTGATTTTATATGTCATTAATATTGACTGGTTAGTTCCTCGAAGGTAAAGCGTGATGATAATCATTTCTAGGCTACACCCGTGTCTGAAATACATATACATTCATGACATACCTACTTTCATTCATGGGTATTTTCTGTTCATCCCCAGTTCTGGTCAGCCTTCGTCCCATGCGCCACGCAGAACAAGGATGCCGTGCAGCTGACCCTGGAGCAGATCGACGTCATCAAGCGCCTCGTCGACAAGTACCCGCAGTATCTGCAGTTCGCCACCTCCGTTACTGGTATGTGCTTCTTTATATCTTACCGGTACCGTTTGGAGTACACAATGATAACGAAAATCTATAACCTGGTTAAAATAAACACACGAAGAGAGAGAACGAGGCGTCGGAGAGGCAACCGCTTCGACGCCTAAACTCTGAAACTCCGCCTGCGTTTTTTAAAGCAGGTGGGTCTCCAGGGTCGCGGGCGCTCAAAGTGGGGACTCTGTCCGCCAACCCAGTGATCCTAAAAAGCGATGGCACAGAGATCACGTACTGCTATGCACAGCGAGACTAAGGGGAGACCCTTTAATAGTCCCCCCAGGGATGTGTCCCAACAGACGTTGCACAGAAGGAGTTCCGGAGTGGTCTTTTAAGAGTTAACGGGGTCCCTGGCCCTGGTCCAGGCGCCTTGTGAAGGTTTTTCCCCGAAAAAAAAAACGGTTGGACTTGCTTACCACTAAGGGGCGGCAATATCACCCCCACGGAGATAGCGGGGCGCCTTGGATGTTTCCTCCGTGCCTCGGAAAGCACGTTAAGCTTTTGACCCCGCCTGTCTTGATTACTACACGCGTATACAAATTGCATAAGTAGCTAGCAAGACTCATCTAATGCATGAAAGTTTCTTTTGTACAGCTTCGCGAATCTTTAATAATATTCCGGGGGCTATAAGAATAATTACGGAAATTAACAAATTTCTTAAAGACTTCCTATCAGACAAATCACTGCTCCGATACAGTTCCCCTCCGTCATGATGCGTTCAGTGGCCCACTGATGTGTCAACACTTTTATCTTTTTATATTATATGAAATCTTAACAATTTGTAAGAATAATGTAAAAAAAACTTGAGAGGTGTCAAGGGACACCCGGATGGAACGAAGTTCGGAGAAGTAATTAGTGAAGGAATTGTAATATTTTTTTTTAAGTTATAATATTTTTTTTTTATTATTAACAAATATAATGTAATATAAACTTAATCAGTAGGCTCAATTTTAGACCCAACCCGCCCTACCCACCCTGCCTACCCTGCCTACCCTGCCCACCCTGCCCACCCTACCTACCCTGCCTACCCGCCTACCCTGCCTACCTATAGCAAACCTAACTATAGCAAAAAGTGTCGTTACAACTTTTCGTGAGAATTTTTTCCGTCTAGCCCCCTTTCACAACGCGCGATAAGGAACTTCGTTCCAAAAAAAATTCTACGTGTGACTTGTGTTCCCTAGGGGCGGAACACAGCTGATCGCAATTAAATTGTCTAATACCTGTATTATGTTTTTAATTAAATTGTCTAATACCTATGATCCATAATAAAGAGATTGATTGATTGATTGTCATTTTAAGATATTTCACAGTCGTCACGGATATTCAGAAGACAGATTAATCTGATACCTATCTTGCCAACGCATATTGTATTGACTAGGAGATTGTGGTCGCTACATATAAAATGCTGGTACTCAGTTGTATATTTGTCATCAGTTGGGAAAAGGCTTTGATTGGTCAAATATAAAAAAAAAAAAACAAGTAATCGGTATTTCCTATCTAACTCTAAGAAGACCACGTAAATGTGTCTGAGACAGTATTTTGAGGAAAAAAACACCATTTAAAATGGACCTAGGTCAATTTTTAACTGGATATCTTAGTTGTAATAGATGCAACTAAATTGTATTTGACATCGACGGCAAGTTAATCGACATTCATCTTTTCAAAATAATGTCATCTCATTATATGTCTTTTTCTTCTGAAGATTTTTAAAGGATCTGCTAATGGCAGTACTAGTGGATTTTTTTTAAGTATGTGAAATAATCAAATGACTCCTCCCGCTCTGGGCGGAGCAGAAGGGAGTGCCAGACTCTTACTGACTAAAACCCATCCGTGTTTCTCCTAATGCCCTTTGCATTCCAGGGCCGCGGTGACTCTTTCGAACAAATTCCGCAAACTAGTGGGGGGTACATTTATATGTTAAGTTTTTAATTCCCCATTGAGAGCAACATTTAACCTGAGTACTAATTCAACTAATTTTTACCGTACCTATTTATACCGTAAATTTTTATTATTTGTTGTTATAGCGGCAATAGAAATACACTCTGTGAAAATTCTAACTGTCTACCTATTACGGTTTATGAGATATAGCCCGCTGGCAGACAGACGGACGGGCGGACGGACAGCGGAGGCTTAGTAATAGGGTTCCGTTGGTTACATTTTGGGTACGGAAATTTTCATGTATTTTTGACAGATTGCGCCTGAGATGCGAATGTTGCTAGAAAATTAGCAGAATTGACATTTTGGCACTCTGATATTGGACTAAACTGAAAAAGATGCACCAGGGGCAAAATTGAGCTTTGCAAAACTACAAGACCCAAACTCAGAGGCATAACATGAGTAAATCAATTTTGAAATAAAGTACAAGATTTGACATAACTATGATTTTTGTACCTCGAATTTATTATGATTTTTGATTTTTGTATTATTGTATTTATACGCCTTTCTAGCCAAAACATGTCGAATTTTTTTTTTCTTTTTGTAATCGTTCCAACTGATTATTAACCTACACATTTTTGACAAATAAATATGTCTTATCTTATCTTAAAAAAAACCGGACAAGAGCGAGATTAAAAAAACGATACGGCCGTTTATGCCGCAAAAAACGTATATTTCGAAACTCTCAAGGGAATCAAAATTTATAGGGTATTTTCCGTAGACTTAGAACTATGTTTGGCAAATAATACCGTCTTACTAACTTTACATTTGAAACTAAATCATAAAAATATAGTCTTTATATAAAGTAATATGTACCTACAAATTTGTACGGAACCCTCGGTGGGCGAGTCCGACTCGCACTTAGCCGGTTTTATTCTTTTGAGGTACGAAAACCTAAGAAACGACTCATGTAATGAAAGGGCCTTGTATGAGAGCCTAAAATATTATTAAAATATCAATTTTAAAATGAATAATCATAAAGTTCTCTCTCCCTCTCTTTATCTAAAAAACTGGCCAAGTGCGAGTCGGACTCGGGTGCAAAGGGTTCCGAACGAACTTATTTTTTTTAACATGTTATTTTAACACTACAAACTTCTAATAGGTTTTCCTGTAATCTTTAGGTAAAGATCTATTATCTCCATTTTTTTTTTTAATTTTAGGCTCGGTAGCTTCGGAGATAAGGGAGGGGGGAACGGTCATTTATCGCCTAATTTCTTGAATAACTTCAAAACTATTTATTTTAAAATTATGAAAAAAATATAATTAAAACCTTCACAGTAAGCCCTTTCATTAGATATATCACACGATATTTCTCAAAAAACATTTTTTTTAATTTTCTAGTTTGACACCCAAAAGTGACCCCCATACTAAAAATGTAATGATTTTCGTAACGCGTCCGTGTTTGGGTTACAGAAGTCCATATGTGTACCAAATTTCAACAGAATCGGTGCAGTGGATCCGGAGAAAACTGGCTGTGACAGACGGACAGACAGACACCCGAGTGATCCCATAAGGGTTCCTTTTTTTTTCGGAACCCTAAAAACACTAATTTTCTGTTGGAACCATACGCAAACCCTAGATTCGTCCTGGTGGTCACTATTTTTATGAGATCCTATGTCCAGGCTGTTCAAACACAAGCTCAAAGAAAAGTTATTTTGAACCTTTATTAGTCGGCTGGTCCGTTGGTCTTGCAATGCTGAGTGTGGAGGGTTGTATTCCCAGGTCCGGCAAAAAGTATTTTTCCATTAGGAATTTCTCTATGACGGCCCGGAGTTTGGTCCTGCGCCGGATCTCTCTCCGGTCGTGTCGGGTTGCCGTCCCATCGGAATATGAGAGCGATGCAAGAGGGAGTGCACCTGTGTTTGTGCACTCACTTGTGCACTATAATATGTCCCGAATATAATATATCGATTTTTCATTATAATTACGAATATCAATTGATACCAAATTAGTGGATAATAAATCTATTAATAACATAAAGGAAATAATATAAAAAAGTAGTTTATTTCTCTCAAAAAACTGGCCAAGTGCGAGTCGGACTCGCGTGCGAAGGGTTCCGAACGAATTTTTTTTTAACATGTTATTTTAACACTAAAAACTTCTTAGAGAACTTCCTGTAATCTATGGGTAAAGATCTATTATCTCCATTTTTTTCAAAATTTTAGGCTCAGTATTATCGGAGATAATGGGGGGAACGGTCATTTTTCGTCTAATTTCTTGAATAACTACAAAACCATTTATTTTAAAAATTATGAAAAAAAAATATAATTAAAACCCTCCCAGTAAGCCCTTTCATTTGATATGTCACACGTTATTGTTCAAAAAACATTTTTTAATTTTCTAGTTTGACCCCTAAAAGAAACCCCCATACTAAAAATTTAATAATTTACGTAACGCGTCCGTGTTTGGGTCATAGAAGTCCATATGTGTATCAAATTTTAACAGAATCGGTCCAGTGGATACGGAGAAAACTGGCTGTGACAGACGGACAGACAGACTACTAAACCTAACATTTTGAAAAAGATACTATAAGAAGCCTATGGCGAAAAACAAAATGATTCATTCGGAACTCTTTGCACACAAATCCCACTCGCACTTGACCGGTTTTTATAAATGTCGCTACATTTTTGTACGAGAATGAAAAGCTCGGTGTTGCTCTCCGCCATTTTAACCGTTGTTTAAAGCAGTTTTAAATTATGAGAGCAAAGCTAAGGGTTTTTGAAAAGTAAATTAAAATATTTCGAATGAACGGGTTGAGGTGGCATTTAATGTAAGACAAGGGGTTCCGTTTTGCATCAATTACAATAATTACAGAGTTGTTTTAAAAAAATGCACTTTTGCCATTTTGTATCCTGAAGTGTATTTCCTACAGCGATTTATCCTGCAAAGCTCAGCTAGGATCGAGTTCTCAACGAAGCTAACTAACTTGCAAAGGCTATGTTCTCCTTTTTTAATAATAATTGCCAAATTTGTACAAATTGTCCGATAAATCGCTGTCAACAAAGCACTAGCTTTGTGAGAGTTCTAGTGCTTATACGTTGAATAAATCATCAAAAAGGAAAACATAGGGACACAGTATATATTCTTCTTATTCAGTTTGTGAAATATCTCTTAAATCGGTCCAATATTGGAGGAGAAAACAGTCGAGAGCCAAACCTCGAATTATGACTTTTTACATACAAAGTCTCGCCGCCAGCATTTCCTCTTAAAAATCCAATATAACTAGAAGCATTCTGCTTATCTCACTGATAGAGCTCGCATAAAAAACAAAATTTAATTAAAACATTTTTCATTATAATTACAAATATCAAATTAGTGGATAATACATCTATTAATAACAAAAAGGAAATAATATAAAAAAGTAGTTTATTTCTCTCAAAAAACTGGCCAAGTGCGAGTCGGACTCGCGTGCGAAGGGTTCCGAACGATTTTTTTTTAACATGTTATTTTAACACTAAAGACTTCTTAGAGAATTTCCTGTAATCTATAGGTAAAGATCTATTATCTCCATTTTTTTCAAAATTTTAGGCTCAGTATTATCGGAGATAATGGGGGGAACGGTCATTTTTCGTCTAATTTCTTGAATAACTTCAAAACCATTTATTTTAAAAATTATGAAAAAAATATATAATTAAAGCCCTCACAGTAAGCCCTTTCATTTGACATTTCACACAATATTTTTTATTTTTTTTTTTAATTTTCTTGTTTGACCCCCAAAAGTGACACCCGCACTAAAAATTTTATGATTTACGTAACGCGTCCATGTTTGGGTCACAGAAGTCCATATGTGTACAAAATTTCAACAGAATCGGTCCAGTGGATCCAGAGATAACTATGACAGACGGACTGACAGACAGACACCCGAGTGATCCTATAAAGGTTCCCTTTTTTTGTTCGGAACCCTAAAAAGGTACAATTTTGGTACATAGAATCTAGGCTACTGGCAGATTCAAACCCTTGTAATAGCTGGAGTCTATACTGGCTTCGAGACCTGTAGGACAGATCTCCAGGTTCACACCCTAACAACAACATTATTAAAGTGCACTTACGTAGGTACTACAACATTGTGAAAGCTTTAAGTGTTGTGAAGAAGAAAATTAATGTACAAAACAAAAGGAGATGTGTCTTTGGAGAGTGTTGTGTCCGTGAGTACAATATAAGTACTCACCCCAGCGCCCGTGAAGAGCACTGAATGGGAGCACCTACTGGCCCGAGAGTGTGTACGTGCCTATCTGTGGAAATGTGATCTAGGATTCAATTGAGCTAGTGATTATTATTATAAGTATCATGACACGACACACCAATTAAAATTATTTTAAGTTTCGATACTTAAAATAGGTTTAAGGGTGCCTGTCCATTACAGCGGAGCGAGGCAGCGGAGCGAAGAAACGGAGAAATTAATCGAACCAGTAGTTCCTGAGATTAGCGCGTTCAAGCAAACAAACAATCAAACTCTTCAGCTTTACATATAAGTATAGATAATAGTCCTTACAGTATGTGTGACCCATCTTCTTGTAACTATAACCACTTTAACATCCGTCCCTTTCATTAAAAACGCTTTCAAAACACACAACAGAACATTGGCATCGCGCTGAAAAACGCTGAAATAAAGCGCTGCTGTACTGTTTCGCCACCTCCTTTACTTTTTGTGAAGCCGTTCATTAACACATGCATGCCTTTAAAAAAACCAAATGAAATCTTTTGTGTTCCCTTCCATTTCCATTCGTATTCATGTGGATGTTTAAATTAAACACGACTCTCTAAGTATTCCAATGAACAGGTTCTGTTTACTATTCGTTAACATGAATTATTCCCTTAAAATAAGGATGGAACAGGCGTATGGTTAAGTCGTTCTAAGATAAGAACGACTGAGTCAGTCAGTCGATCAAAATGCTAAAACTACTAAGTCTAGAAAACTGACTGGAAAGGTTCGATAAGTTAAGATATTTGGCAATTTCGACTTTAGGGAGGCACTGGCACTCAGCATACTTATTAATAACACTCAGATAAGCGACTAGTATCAAGTACTAGTTGACCCGCGCAACTTCGACTGCTCAGCTCCTTTTGGTCTTAGCGTGATGATATATAGCCTAGAGATAAATGGGCTATCTAACACTGAAAGAATTGTTCAAATCAGACCAGTATTTCCTGAGATTAGCGCGGTCAAGCAAATCAACAAAAAAAGTTCAGCTTTATAATTATACTAGCTGACCCGCGCAATTTCGTCTGCGTCACAATTTTCATAACTGCTCCGCTGCTATTGGTCTTAGCGTGATGATATAGAGCCTATAGCCTTCCTCGATAAATGGGCTGTCTAACACTGAAAGAGTTTGTCAAATCAGACCAGTGGTTCCTGAGATTAGCGCGTTCAAGCAAACAAACATAGTTCAGCTTTATATATTAGTATAGATGTGTGCGCACCATAAGTGTAGTGTAGTGTGTGTAGTGTGTCTCTCTTCTTCCACTTTCATAATCCACGCAAACAAGCACGGGATATCACACCGCGAACTGCCAAACACTACGCTGCTACACTATATTGAGGTCGGCTTCCATTCAAACCGGATTCAGCTGTATACTAGTATTTTACGTGGAGCGGCTGCCTACCAGACCTCCACAACCCATTAACTGGGTAACACGGTACTTTTTGGCCAGACTGAAGTCAGATTTACTGACTTCTGACAATCCGTAAGGACTGCCAATGATCTATAAATGACAGCCGGGACCAACGGCGTGCTTTTCAAGGCAAGCTCTGGGCTGCTACTAAAAATCCTAAATGAAATACCCAATGATAGTCTGCTCGACGTGGAATTGTACCCAGAACCCCACGCATTTGAAACTAGTAGGTACAAAATATACCTGCTATATAAATCACTGACTTTTGTGTATCATAAAACGAATAACGATAAGTGAACATAGCGATTAAAATAAATTGGTCGTAACGTCGTGCCGTATGGTGTCGGCCGGTGCCGTATGGTGCCGTAAAAGAATAATACCATCCCATCACTTCCCGTTCATTCACTTTCATAGTCCACGCAAACAGGCATGGGATGTCACACCACGAACTTCCAAACACTACGCTGCTACACTATATTGAGGTCGGCTTCCAGTCAAACCAATTTCAGCTGAATACCAGTATTTTACGTGGAGCGGCTGCCTACCGGACCTTCATAACCCATTGACTAGGTAAGATGGAGAAATTTTTTTCAATATGTATTTTTACCGTGCAAATTATGTTCCAACATTCTATGGATCGGGCCGCATATCCCCAGTTCGCCCGATATGCGTTTAGCGCGAACAATTCGGGGGACTGAATAATACAGCTTACTCTGGAGTTCAATGGCAAGTTTTGAAGCCTTTAGATATTAAAACAAACCATTTCCTCTATATACCCCGAAAGTGGGCAGTGGGCAACCAGGGTGGCCGAGTTAATTATATTACCATTTACCGGTCGTTTAACGGGAATTATCCCAACTACACAGAATGGCACTTCAGGAACTAGATCACACTATTACAACTCTGATATCAAGTTCTCGACTCATTAGCAGTAACTACGATTATGATTATTGGCTTCATTAAAACCAAACAATGGGAAAACTTGAGGGAGCAATAATCTCTTTTAAATCCGCAACAAGTTACAAACACGTGCTTACTAAAGCATAACATCCAAAGGCTTTGCTTTCCTGGCAAGAAAGAAAGAACAAAACAAAAGGCATCCTTCAAAAATGAACAAATAATCCAGAAATGTGAACTGTGTTAAAGAAAACCGTTTTTGTTTTAAACGATACCCCGAGTCGTCGTATTACTACGCCGTCTCGTATCGACTAAACTAATTTGTAACTTTAAAACCGACTCGAGGCGGATATAGCCGGATTTGTCGTGTTCCGTTCTTGTAATTTATACCGTTTTGTGTTTTTTCTTTGTATATTTTCTTTTACTTTTTTGATTTATTTGCATCGTGTAATTGTATGGGTATTGTTCGTAATTGAGTTTACTGATGTAACGATTCTTTCGCAAAACTCATAATTTTGTGGACACAACATAATCTTACTTCGTTTCACATTATTCTGTGTATGTGTACCAATTTTCCATTCTAAAGTGACTTTCACATTCTTTCTGGATTTAGATTACGATCATTTTTGTTAATAGATTTACAATTTCCTGGAATATTTATTCACGTACGTTAAATGTTTGCACAAAATACAAATTCAGGAATAGCTTGTATTCTTATGAAATATTCATAGTAATGAAAAAGTAGTCACATAATGTTGGCGCTTGTTGATATTTCATAGGAAATCTTTATACAATATGCAATATCGACTTTAAATTTCATCATCATATCAGCCGAAAGACGTCCACTGCTGGACATAGGCTCCCCCCAAGCGTCACCACAACGACCGGTTCTGTGCGTGTCGCATCCATCGGCTACCCGCGACCTTCACTAGGTCATCAGTCCACCTTGGAATTAAATTGCATAGTTATAATAAATTCAGTAACCATGCAGTGACTGGTTGAATAATTTTAAAATTTTCTTTTGGAACCATAAGCAAACCCTAGATTCGTCCTGGTGGTCACTATTTTTATGAGATCCTATGTCCAGGCTGTTCAAACACAAGCTCAAAGAAAAGTTATTTTGAACCCTTATTGGTCAGCTGGTCCGTTGGTCTTGCAATGCTGAGCGTGGAGGGTTTTATTCCCAGGCCTGGCAAAAAGTATTTTTCCATTAGGAATTTCTCTATGACGGCCCGGAGTTTGGTCCTGCGCCGGATCTCTCTCCGGTCGTGTCAGGTTGCCGTCCCATCGGAATATGAGAGTGTTGGAAGAGGGAGTGCACCTGTGTTTGCGCACTAACTTGTGCACTATAATATGTCCCGAATATAATATATCGATGACCAATTAATTTGAACATTCGGTGTTTAGTTTTATATTTTGTGTCACGTGTATTTTTAATTTCACTTTTCAAACATAAAAAGTTGCACAAAATAAATGTTTTCAGGGTTCCGTAACCGAAGGGTACCCACGGGTATACACATTACTAAGCCTCCGCCGTCCGTCCGTATGTCTGTCAGCGGGCTATATCTCAAGAATCATAATAGGTAGACAGTTGAAATTTAAGAGAGTGTGTATTTTTATTGCAGCTTAACATTAATTCGTAAAAAAAGTGAAAGGGGTTTCCCATACAAGAAACGTGTTATTTTGGGTTTATGGTTCCGTACCATAAACCTAAAAAATCCCTTCGTGTGAGGTTCGCACTAGGCCAGTATTTTTTTTTTTTTTTTGTTGCCGAATTCGCTGTTCACTATACGAGTACTTTGATCCAGTTTTTCTAAAGAACTAAATCATCCATTATGACTTCAAGTATATGATACGATTTACTGGATTACCTTTTTTTTTTTTTTTTTTAACGGGGGGAAATCCTCATGGATGTCCTCCGCCCTGGGGCGGGCGGAGGGGTCTGTCAGACTCTTACTGACTAAAACCACCCCGGTGTTCCATCTCTCACTACGCCGGGGATCGCGAGAACTTGCGACTTCCGTGATCCCCGGCTGGTGCCGGCCCGCCTCTGCGGGCCACCTCGGGTCAGCGGGGGGAGTGAGGTGTTTGACTCCCCCCGCGACGTCAAAGAGGGGCGCACGGGAACACCACGCGCCGCCACCTCGGGTCCAGATGAATGGGGGGCGACGGACGTCCCCAAGTCCGCCGCCCCTGGACCCAGTTAGGGGGGCCGGAAGAGGGCAGCGTATGCCCTCCTCCGACGCCCGGTGCGTCTGCTGCGGGCCGGGAGGGAGGTCGAGATCTCCCTCTCCCTTTCCGCAGCCTCCTTCTGCGCGATAACTGTTTCGCAGAAGGAGACCACCGCGTCCCAGGACTCCTCGCCGTCAACCATAGCACGGACTACGGCTGGCAGCGAGAGGTCACTGCCTACAACAGAAATGAGAGCACGACGCGGCTCCTCCCAAGCGGCACACTCTGCCAGCGTATGCCGCGCCGTGTCCTCCCGACAGTCGACGCAGTGGTGACACCGAGCGTCCGGCTCCCTGCCTATGCGACACAGAAACCTCCCGAAGCAGCCATGCCCCGAGAGGACCTGCGTCACACGAAATGACAGGGAGCCGTGCCTTCTCCCGAGCCACAGGTCGAGCACTGGCCGGATGGCCTCGATAGTGACGAGGCCGGCGGAAGGGCGTGAGAGCCTGTCCCGCCATTCCGCCACCAGGACCTCGCGCAGCTGCGACCGACGCAGCTCGATGTGTCGCTGCATCAGTCGCTCGCCGCGCGCCCGCGCGTCCTCACGCCACCGATGCAGTGACGCGAGGACTTTTGCCTCCAGGTCCCAGGGCGGAGATCCGGCCAGTGCGCAAGCCGCCTCGTAGGAGATCGTGCGATAACCCCTGATGACTCTTACGGCCATCACCCTCTGCGGCTTCCGCAGAACAGTGATGGTGCTGGCCGTCAGGTCAGCCGCCCAGATCGGGGCCCCATACAGGGCCATCGATCGCACGATCCCCACGTACAACCGCCTGCAGGCGGTGCTCGGGTCCCCCAGATTGGGAAGCAGCGTTGACAGTGCCCCAGCCGCGCCCAACAACTTGGGCGCCAGCCGCTGGAAGTGGGGGCCGAAATCCCAACGGCTGTCGAGCACCAATCCCAGGTACTTCATGGTGGACTCGACAGCGATACGGGCCCCCCCAACAACTATGTGCGATCCCGGCGGCGGCGCCCGTCGGGGGCCATGAAAGGCTATGGCCTCCGACTTGTTGAGGGCCACCTCCAGGCCGAGGCGCCGTATACGGCTCACCACCTGTGAGGCCGCGGCCGTCGCCAGCAACGCTGCCTCCCTGTACGAGCTCCCCCGGGCAGTGACCAGCGTGTCGTCAGCGTAACACGTCAGGTCCACTCCCGGAGGGAGCTCGCCCCTCAACACCCAGTCGTACCCGATGTTCCACAGGAGCGGGCCCACGACCGAACCCTGCGGAACACCGCACGACATGGGGTGCTGGTATCTGCCATCACGTCCCAGATAGGTGACATACCTCTCCGCCAAATAAGCCCCAATGACGCGGCGGAGGTAGGAAGGCACTCGATGATAGCGCAGTGCCTCCCGAATACAACTCCAGGGCAGGGTGTTGAAGGCGTTGGAGATGTCCAAGGACACCGCCAACATCACCCCACCCCGGGACACCGCTTCCTCCGCCAGGACTCTCACCCGCGATATCGCCGTGATAGTGGAGCGCCCATGCCGAAACCCGAACTGGCATTCGGCCAGGTCCGGCCCCTCTTCGCACAAGTGGCTGACGAGGCGGGCTGCGATTATCCGCTCAAATAGCTTTACCTACCACAACTTCTTAGAGGTGCGATATATGAATGATTATAATATAACGCAGAAAGCAAGAAGAAATAAAACTATACAAGGTTTATTATAATAAATGACCAGCTACAGTTTTCAGGCATAAGGTACCTATTAATCGAAGACACAAAAATAACTCTCGAAAAGAAAAACAAAATACGTTCAGTACATTTATGCTTGCATAACTCGACAAAATGTAGGGAACAGCAGATTTTTTTATTCTTCGGGAATGTATTTTTACACAAAATGTGTCGTTTGGCTGGACATTGAAGTAATCCTTAGAAACTACTTGAGACACAGTCTAGTACTGAACTGCACTTAGCAGATTCTTTTGAAGACGTTTTCAGCACAAGTTGTTCTGCCAACCCCTGTTCAAAAGATCATAAATATAATATTTCTCAAAGTTAGCCGTTAGTTTCTCATCAACATAATAAAGACAATAGAAAACTTGCCAAGTATTTGCCAGACAATAGAAGCTACCCTGAGTTAACGGCTATAGAATATTCATCCCCACTCAAAAGCGTTGACATTAATTCATTTAGCGTCCCCTAGCGTGATGTGAATGCAATATTCATCCAAAAATAAAACGCGCTAATTGCGTGCGTACACAAACTGTTTTCCAGGGTTTTGTGTGCTATGTTCTACGTTTTAATTGGCTCAGCAAACAAACAAAGAGATACGTTGTAGGTAGCACTGGTTGCACTTTTTTTTTTCCAAAATATTCACCATTTTTGAAGGCACTCGTAGGATACTCGTGTGCAGTCAATCAAACAAAGGAGAATGATCAAAAGTGGTATTTGAACCAATAGCAATACTGTTGTGGTATTTCCGTACGGATTCCTCAACTATACCCTCATGCGAAGGGGCATCAAAATCTAACGTGGCAGTTTTGAAAAATATTACATTTTTTATTTTAAAAACGTTTTAATGGGTATTTCTGATTCACTTGCCACCTTGACAGACCTGAATTTTAGTATTTTTCGTTTTTAACCGACTTCAAAAAACGGAGGAGGTTCTCAGTTTGTCAGTCATAAATTTTGTTGAGATTTTTCAATATTTTTGTTCACCAATTACCTACTCGAAGACGGCTGCACCGATTAAGAAAATTCTTTTTTTGTTCGGAAGGATATTATACTTCCCAAATGTTCCCATTGTCACCAGGTCAGGATCTGATGATGGGATCTTGGAGAATTTAGCAATAAATGTGAATTCTAAAGTATATTTTTTCTCAAAACTGCCAGGTTAGATTTTGATGCCCCTTTGCACAAGTATGTAGTTGAGGTATCCCCACAGAAATACCACTGCAGTATTGCTATTGGTTCATAGACCACTTCCCATACAAATATAAACAGTCGCCTTACATGAGAATTTTCTTTTTAGATATCCTGGAGGCCCACAGCGCCCGTCCTCGTAAGATTGCCTCGCTCATCGGCATCGAAGGAGGCCATTCCATCGCTAACTCGCTTGGAGTCCTCCGCTCCTACTACCAGCTGGGCGTCCGCTACATGACCCTGACTCACACCTGCAACACCCCATGGTAAGTACACTGAGCGACAGAAGCTCCAGCCAAATCTTGGAACATTCAAACTGAACAAGGCACAAATATTTCAGCATTGATATCGACATAAACTTATTTCTAAGCTTTATTCCCCGCCCGCTTTGTTTAAGCAGTACAAAAGATTTTTGATCATAAATATCTTTTCGTGTTTCCACAAAAAGTATCTGATAAATTATTCATGTTCAGTCGCCGACTCCAGTTTGTATGTACCAGGCCGCAGATTGCAAAGTTCGCAACTAAAACTGCAATTAATTGTGCCCGAAATGGCGTATCGGAAAACGTCGTTTCGGTTTTCTACTGTAAACATTTCAATGCAATTTTGTTTGCTTGCAATTTGGCGCAATTTGTCTTAAGTAAAGAACAATTTGCGAAACTAATTAGTGACTACGATGTTTCGTAAGTTATTCCGATGTGATATTTAACTGAGCGAATAAAAATAATGGTCTAAGTTTTCAAAATCTCTTTAACAAACTAAATTAATTTGAAGCATCGTTTTCCGTATTTTCGCAAATGATTCGTTTTATTTATTGATATTTTGCGAGGCGCGAGGAAATGGAAAAGTCGTAGAGTAATAAATATTCCCTTTAATAGGTAATGTTCGAAAGAAAGATCCAAGCGTTTAAAATTCTCAATCAATACAAGGATTACCGAGTATGTTACTTCGTCAGTTTTGTTCGAGATAAAGGCTTATTCATTTATTCACCCTAAAACAGCCACCCTAAGGTGGATACTCGGGAATGATTTAAAAGGAAAAGTATCACGCCTAATTAGCTGTACAAGTTGTGTAATAGTCGACCAACTTATTCCGTGACTTGTTCCGTGTATATATTGCCTTAGGGTGGCTGTTTTAGGGTGGATAAGAGTAATAAGCCATTTGAAAAACTTATTGGGAGAGACAGAGAAACAAACTAAAATCTTTTACTTCAAAAGCGAGAGCAAGAGCAGAGCTTTAACAATTTACTTACGACGGAATATCCGTTGTAATTAAATTGCTGCAGAAACCGAAACATACCTACAGTTTAGACCAAAAAGCGTGAAAGCATTATTTCACAAAATTAATATGCACAGCTTGCTTTCACTTTAGTGATTTCAGAACTAACCTCAACGCTAAAATGTTGCACAAATTAAACATCTATTATTAATTAATTTTAGCACTAAACGAGCCATTGAACCGATTACTATAACGATAGAGTCATCAACACGTGAGTTTGCGTTATATTTACTTAGCTAACTCGCTAATGTGAATAGTGCCAATGCAGAGCGTGTTTGCAATCATTAAACGGCGACATAACGGAGTACTGATAATTTAATATTATTATAGGTGACTCAATATCATTATTTCTAATATTTAGTTGCCATTAATGTTAGCTGTTGCTCTGTAGATTATGTTGATTGAAAGTAACCGTTGTATCGTCGCACGTATCGACTGGTACGTACACACGTAGGTAGATATTATAATATCCTTAAAATTGGTATGGACTTTAAAAGAAAAATCTAAATTTTGGGGTGCCTGCTCAGGCTTTCTACATATGAAATACAAAATCTGGACATTTTATTTTTTTGAAAAACCTTGCCCCGCAATAGGAATTTCTCCTGTATCGTGAGTGCGTTTACAAACATACAATTTTATATACACAAACAGCCAGACTCGGAACTACTATCTGTAGGCCATACTTAATATTTGTTCCGTGCGGGAATCGAACCCGCGACACGCCTCGCAGCAGTCGATCGCTCCACCACTGCGCCAACCGTGTCGTCGACATACCTATGTCCAGATGTTCAATCATCATCATCATTTCTGACGAAAAATTTGAATGACGAATATCGGTAATTTGCTAGACTTAGACCTCCCCCGGACGTCAACGCCGAGTCCAAGCGTCTACAGGTCCAGTAACTACATGGACGTAAGTATTATCTGCCCCAAAATCCTTGAAATAAATCAAGCTTATTAAAATAATAGCGGGAAATACGCCATTATACCTACAAAAACCACGATATTTCTAGTTACGATCAGAAGACCGGAGTCTCTCAATCTTGTAAAAACATTTCTTTCTTGCATAAAGTACACAAACTTATTATTCCATCTCGCCGGTTGAGTGGATGCTCTCCACTACCGGAGCTCGGCGGGAATTCGCTTTGCATGTTATTTGCCTCACTAACAAACTGAAGCACTCGGATGCTCGTCCAATCGACGACGGTGTTTTAACTAGAAAAAATCGCTAAGTGCGAATCGGACTAGGGAACTTATGGATCCGTAGCACCAAAACTAATTCACTTTAATAATGGTGTTCTTCCTTTTTTACTGACTTCAAAACGCGGCGGTTCTTAGTTCGGTTGTATTTTTTTTATGTTTGTTACCTCATAACTCCGTCATTTATGATCAGATTTGAAAAATTCTTATTTTATGTAAAAGGATATATACTTCTCGATTGTCGCATGTCCCATTTAAATTTCATCAAAATCGGTTTAGTAGTTTGGCTTTTAAATCAAAATAGCTGGAATTCGTTAACTTAGAAGACGTATTTGGTTTGTCATCCAAGTAAACGAAATTGCTGTTTTTGCGACTTTCCAGTGGTGTTGTTAGGTGTGGGGTACCACTGAAAAATGTAAAATAAAAAAGTTTGTAGTCTTTATTATTGACTAGAACTCTTAGTATTGCAATTTTCGCAGAGACCTCTATTTTTTTTTCGAAAATAAATAATAGCTATTAGCTTTATATTGGCGAAAAAAGAAATCGGTTGAGTTGTTTCGGAATCTAAAAAAAAAAACAAAAATTGTTTCAATTACGCTTTAACATGCGTGATCTACGTGATCCTGGTGAAGGTCGCGGGTACCCGATGGATGCGAGACGCTCAGGACCGGTCGTTGTGGGGACGCTTGGGGAGGCCTATGTCCACATAGGCCTCCCCAAGCGTCGCCACTACGACCGAGCCGAAAGACGTCCACTGTTGGAGCAGTGGACGTCTTTCGGCTGATATAATGATGATGATACGTGATTTGGAGATCACCTTTTAAGCAAGAAGATGCTGGTGTTAGGTGACAAATAGAGTAAGCTTAGAGACAGGGTCCCGTGTTCACCCTAGGTAAGAAACCTTGACATGCATTTTTTTTAATGCAAGCCGATATATATATCACTTTCAAGAACAATAAGGTGCTTTCCAAGAAATTCATAGACACTCCAAAGTTGTTGTAAACTTCTTGAGCTTAAGCTAATAAAGCTTGATTGGCATTACGGTATCCTTACCCGAGCTACTTGAGAAACTTTGCAAGAAGATGAACTTGAGACGCGTTTGTTTAGATAGTAATTGCATACGGTGATTAAGTTTGCACTTATGAATCGGCCTAGTCATATTTCAATAGGATATTCTTCTAGACAGAAAAAATATAACTCTACTAGCTGACCCGTGCTACTTCGTCTGCCCCTCTCCTATTGGTCTTAGCGTGATGATATATATATATAACCTATAGCTTTCCTCGATAAATAGGCTATATAACACTAAAATAATTTTTCAAATCGGACCAGTAGTTCCTGAGATTAACGCGTTCAAGCAAACAAACTCTTCAGCTTTATATACTAGTATATAGATTTAGCCCGTCCACACACACATTTGTCATTCCCCAACGAACCTACATGGCAAATTTCAGATTATCACGACCAGTAGTTTCGGCTGTCTTTGTTTGTCAGTCACTCAGTCACTTAGTCAGTCAGTCGATCACTAATATCGGAAGAATTTTATATTATTGAGATGATTGATGTCTGTTGTGCGGCGCTGAACCAGTCAACATCGGAGATCAAATCGTTACTATAAAGCATAACCGCTATTATTTAGGAACAAAGAGCTCCTCCATTAAGTTATCAGTAATATGATTGAGTTATTAGCTGCTTATGTGTCAGAGAGTTACGTAGATACGTTACTGGGCTGACATCTTGATGACTTGGCTGACAAAGTGTCTAACAAGCCTAGGTTCACCGGCAGAAGATCAAATACGCACAAAACGTTTAGGGAATACTTTGATTGCGCGTACAGCTAAGGAGTGGAATTCCCTGCCAGAGTCTGTGATTCCTGACACCCATGCTTGGCAGTCTTTAAGTCTAAAGTGAATAGGTTACTTACTACTAAGCATGCGTGCTCCATCGTCGACCATAACATCGCTGGTTAAACGTGACCTTTTCAGTCCCACAAAAAGGAACTCAGTTGGCAAATGACTCTAAGGCCTTTTGACGCGACCAGCGCTGCAGCGGCGCGTTCAAATGCATAGATGTAATGTAACTGCCCGCGCCGCCGCCGCGCCGCTCCTTGCATGCTGAGTTTGTGTCCGCGGCCTAAGTAGGTAGATAAATCAATAAAAGTCAGTACATATTAAGAAAAACACTTTTGAAAATGGTAAGCTTTCCATATGCTTCATCACTAAATAAGTAATACATAACAAAGTTGCTGTCTGTGTATCTACGCTGTTTTCTTCTAAGCTACTCAACGGATTTTAATACGGTTTTCACTAAGAAAGAGCTACAAAAGTCCGAGCTGAGTCTGTATAGTGAATTATAACACTTTCGAAATATTCTAAACTAATTATTAATCAAGAATGTCGAAAAATAATTGCCCAAACATAAAAACTAAAAACCGTCGCGCCGCTGTCGTTTGGATAATGCCCATAAATCCTAACAAACAATACGAGAGTAAGCAAACGATCTCGAACTCACACAAACACTTGCGAGCGAGTAACTTCGAGTACAGCTAGAACATAAACTAACGTTGTTTTAATGAACGAACACTCAAAGTGTGACACTCTGTAAGCTCCCATAGTTGAGGTAACACATCGGATTTACTGCGAGCTTAGTGTCGCACACTAACTACATTTATACATGTACCTACCTATGTGGGGAAACTTGCTGAGTCTACGTATATGTATATTATTAGTTTTGAAGTGTGTATAGAGGCATGCGGAACAGAGGGTAAAGTCCCACAAGCCTCAATAGATAAGGAAGGATCCTCCGACCGGGCGGTTGTCGTGTTCTGTGGGCCCGATATTCGGACTGTTGTATATGTTCAAATTGCACCGAAAACTCTGATACCGCGATGCAGGATTTCGTTCAGTCGTTCATCGCCGACGGATCAGATAGCGCTGCGTTTCTTTTTGTTGTGTAACAAATTTCACTTCGATAGTTTTTTTTCTTGTGGCGGTATTGATGCACAAGCAAAAAAACTGGCCAAGTGCGAGTCGGACTCGCGTGCGAAGGGTTCCGAACGAATTTTTTCTTTTTAACATATTATTTTAATACTATTAACTTCTTTTAGGTTTTCCTGTAATCTATAGGTAAAGATCTATTATCTCCATTTTTTTCAAAATTTTAGGCTCAGTAGGTTCGGAGATAAGGGGTGAATGGTCATTTTTCGTGTAATTGCTTTAATAACTTCAAAACCCTTTATTTTAAAATTATTAAAAAAATATAATTAAAACCCTCACAGTAAGCTCTTTCATTTGATATGTCACACAATATTGTTAAAAAAACTTTTTTTTTGAAATTTTCTGAACTAGTCTGACCCCCAAAAGTAACGCATCCGTGTTTGGGTCACAGAAGTCCATATGTGTACCAAAATTTCAACAGAATTGGTTCAGTGAATCCGGAAAAAACTGGCTGTGACAGACGGACATACAGACACCCGAGTGATCCTATAAGGGTTCCGTTTTTTGTTCGGAACCCTAAAAATAGCTAGGCTAGCTATTTTGGGCTATGCAGTCGGGGAAATGGAAGACGCTGTTGGAAGGCCCATAAGGTGGATCGATGACCTGGGGGTCATGGGGTCTGCTAGACAGAAGTAGAAAAGCGCAGGACTTCGATCGATGTGATGACGCATAGTAAACTACGGCATTTGTTTCTTCATACATAGACGTCAATATTTACAAATCATGAACCGGCAAGCATAAAAAACAAAAGATATACAGCTTTTTCGGTGAATCGTATATAACAACAACATCATCATCCTTAGAAAGTTAATTGAAAAGTGGGACTCTCCGATCTTGGGGCGGTGGATACGACTGCACGCAGTCAAGTAGACATTCCCCAGGATCGGCGTGCCTCACGTAGGTTAATCAAAAAGCAGATATCTTTCGACTTAATGAAGATGACGGTGTATGTCTACAGCGAGTTTTAGAAGCTCATGGTAATATTTAAGAGTCATGTTCTGTATCTGATCTAGAAACATTTGTCACAAAAATTACTTGTTTAAAAACACCACCGCTACTTTTTTGTTGAGGAGCTCGTGGCTAAAGAATAACAGCCGCACGGGTCGATCTTCAAGGTTAAGCAACGCTTGCCAAGGTTGGTCTGTGGATGGGTGAACATCTTAACATACCGAGTTTCCTCCGTGCCTCGGAAAGCACGTTAAGCCGTTGGTCCCGGATGTCATTTGTAGATCTTTGGCAGCCGTTACGGATTGTCAGAAGCCAGTACAATCTGACTACACTCTCCAGTCTTGCCAAGAAGTACCGTGTTACCCAGTTAACGGGTTATGCAGGTCTGGTAGGCAGCCGATCCACTTAAAATACTAGTATTTAGCTGAATCCGGTTTGACTGGAAGCCGACCCCAATATATATACGTTTTTGATAAAAGTCAAGTTTTAATTGCATTTCTTTCCTTACAATTATGGAATCTAATAAAAACCGCCCACGCACTTCTAAATTAACAGTAATAGCTTTTTCAACACATTTGGTCAAAAAATGCACGGAGTCTGTATACATTGTTCGAAAGCTAAAAACTACGTACCATACAATGGAACGTGCGGTAAAATAGGTACTCTCACCTAAGTACCTATTTTACTACACGCTACGCTGTATAGCACCGTGCGTATTCTTTACGGTTATTTTTTTATTTCTATAAACAATATATAAAAATTCCCCTTCATTCCGCAATTCGCATTTTAAGTACTTTGAAGTTCAGTTTTAAAAATAGAATATCAGCAAAATAATAAAATAAAAGATCAGAAGTAATAATAAAAGAACAGTTAATAAGCTGCAGCAAGCAGAATGATCGAACCTTCTTGGAAGCGCTCTTGCTCAATACGTTTGTGAGTCGAGGCGAAAGATGTATGCAGTTCTAATTTTAAATTTGCAACTTCGAGCAATTTTCAAATCGCAAAGATTGTTGCGACTTTCCGACTGATATCGAAAAACAAAAAGTTAGTCTCATTGTACTGTTTTCTCGCAAATGTGTATGATATACGTGTGGATAATTAGTATTTAAAAACTCGTGACTATGGTAAGCCTTCTTAACATTCGTCTACTCGTTTGTAAAAACCAACTTACCGCACTTGTATCATAAATAACCATTTTAGGCATTCAGACGAAGAGCCCTAATATATTTCTTCAGACGCTAACAAAGCAAGACAAGAACAGCAATTCGAAATATCATTCAAATTGTTTTTATTCTTTTCTAGGTTACCAATCAACGAAAACGACCATAAAATATCAAAAAAAGAAAGCGTCTTTTGGGAAATGTCTCTAGTTAAAAGTAAATGTAAACATTTCACGTACGAACTAGAATTTACTAGATAAAACTGGATTAGGCTGGTCGAGTCTGACTTGGAATGTCTTAAGGTCAAACGGCTCGACGCTCACAGAATAAAGACAGTTTATCGCTTTAATTAGGCTATTAGGGAAAAACGAGAAAAGGTCACATACAGGCTGTTACAGCACTGCTATTTTTTATTGATGACTTTGATTAACCGCTCACTTCGTGATCACTTCACCCAAGTCTTCACTTCGACATGTTTACAGAATCGAACGGCAGAAGTGTGATGTCAGATTCCAGGGTTACGTTCTCTATCTGATATAAAGTAAAGAAACAATAGTAAAAATAAGAAATATCGACTTTCTCAAAAATTCCAACCGCAAATAACAAGAGTCACTTTTGAAGCAGTCTGATACAGTTAGTGACGTTAATTTTCGTTCAATCACAGATTCGATGCCACCTTAGAGTTTTTTTTTTTGTTTAACTTATTAGTCAAGTTTTGCGGTAGAGTTTAAAAAAAAGGAGATAATAGTAATTTATTTTGATATGGTTTTTTACTGTATAGCAAAACAAAAAATAAAGATAACAAACATCACAAACAAATATGATTGCCCACTTTTGAAACACCCAGTATATCCGTTACGTCATTGTCAAGTCTCCGATCAGTCACGTCAACGTATGGAGTGACGGTTGTGCCGTGACTGACGTTCCCGAACTCTTAAGTGGCCGCTTCTACTAAACTTTCTTTATCTACATAATTATCTTTAATGCAACGTGACTAATGTGTGCATGAACCTTTAAGAGGCCTGTTACAATTTGACTGTGTTTTTTGCGTAAAATTACCAACTTTGGCTTATTGGGTAGTTAAGAATAGTTAGTTAGTATAGTTTATAGTAGCCTCACTTTTCGGATTTTTCTATTTGTAAAAAGCCAAGATTCCGAAGTAAGTTTCTCATGAAAAGCGCGACGGCACTTTTTCGAGTTCGTGGATTAAACTACTGTACTAGCTAAATGAAATGAAATATATATCGTAATATTCCTTATACAGTGGTTTCATTCATAGCGGCCTCAGAAATTCCATTCAAATACATAAAAATGACTAGAAACGCTCAGAATTAACTAGAACGCCTTAGGCTAGAACGCCTAGCAAAACACATAAGTGATTATGAAACGCAAGACGAAAGACTTAAAAGGGAAAGCACAAGAAACCAATATTTGAAGCATAAAGTGAATTCCAAATTAAATATTGTAACACATAGTGTACAGTATCAAGCAGTAAAATTATTTAATTGCTTGCCTAAAGAAATAAAACAAGTGTTGTCTAAATTCACCTTATTTAAAAATAAACTTAAAAAGTTCTTACTGGAAAAAGGTTTCTATTCTGTGGATGAGTTCATGACTCAACATAATAAATATCATTGATTCTTTGTTTCTGTTTTCATTATTTATGTGTTTGATTTTTAATTATGATTTTTAAAATTATTACGGGACATTTTTGACGTTTTAATTAATTGTGTTTGACATGAATTAATGTTTTAATTGATTTTATGTATTAATTTTTGGCTCCAAACTAATTTAAATTGTAATTGTAAAATTGTAAATTCTATTTCTGTTGACATTTTTAACTATTTTCTTTATTGCTTTTTTTTACATTAATTAAATTGAGAGGATGATTTTCTTTTTTCAATGTTTAAGTTGATCGATTTCATCTTTTTTAATTGTTTGCTAAACTGTTTTTCTGTTCTTTTTTTTTGTAACACATTCAGACACAATGTAAATTGTTATTGGATTAAATAAATGAAAATGAAATGAAATGAATTAAAATTTCTCCTTAAGTAATACATTAATATTATTGCGTAAAATTTATACCAAAATAAACCATAGTTCATAAGAAATGAAAATTTAATAAATATTCATTAAATAAATTAATAATAAACCCTAAAATAAACGTAATACAACTGCTTAATTTCTACATAATACGATGAGTCAGCAGTTTTGTGAGTGAAATATAAAGCTGAAGAGTTTGTTTGTTTGTTTACTTGAGCGCGCTAATCTCAAGACCTACTGGTCCGATTTAAAAAAATATTTCAGTGTTAGATAGCCCATTTATCGAGGAAGGCTATAGGCTACCATCACGCTAAGACCAATAGGAGCGAAGCAGACGAAGTTGCGCGGGTCAACTAGTCAATATATAATAATGAATTGCCTTTGAACATGTATCAATACATGTCTAGAGTAGTGCCACTAATTTTCAAGTAACGTTCACATTCGCGTCTCAGACGCGTTCTGTCAAAAATGTATGAAAATGAAGTTTTTTGACAGATGACAAACGCGCTTAAAGAGTAGTAGAATTGGCCCTCAGGTTAGAGACGTCACACCCAGGCGAAGTACAAACAGCAAAACAGTTAGATATTAGGAAGAAAATCCTGACAGTTACGAGTAGTCAGAAGCCAGAAAATCTGACAGCTGTCTTGCCAAGAGGTATCGTGTTACCCCGTTGATAGTTTGTGGAGGTAGATCCCTATCCCTCCTTAAAATCAAAATCCATTTATTCAAATTAGGCTGAGAGCCAGCACTTTTTGAACGTCAAGTTTTACAAAAGACAGTCCCCCAAAACGCCCGCCCGTCACCACTTCCTAGTGTTTTAGATGTGGAGAAGAAGTGGCCAATAAACTCCCCAGCAACACATCTGTCTGTTACGTTTTATGAACTTGAATCTATATAAAAGTATGCTAAGTAATTAATACATGACACGAAATTCATAACTTGTTAGCTAGCACACTATGCTACTGATAATGATAGAAATGCATATAAAAAAAACAACGAATTGACCTACATGGTCAGATAAATAAAAAAATAATTAGTAGAATCATAATTAAATATTTATCATACAACAAGCTGTCAAATTTCATTTTCATCTTTATCACTAGAAATTTAGGTTCAAGGTTGATTGAGAAAATTGACAGTGACGGGTAGAGTGATGTGCTTTCTGATTCTGCTAAATTGGTCTTTTTAGACCCGCTGATAGGCAGTCGATTCATGTAAAATAAGACTTCTCAGCTGTATCTAACATCATTGGAAGCCAACCCCAACATATTTGGTAAAAAAAAACTTTTTTACAAAATATATAACCGACTTTCAAAAAAATGTGTTCCATGTCGGATTTATGGTAAATAAAGAGAAGCCTACGCACAACTCTTCTTGTCCGGTTGTATGCTGATGCACGATCTTCACTCGAGTATCTTGCGCAGCCAGAGACCGCGCCGCCTAGCTGCTCCTTAAAACGCGACGACGATTGGGACGAGACGCCGCGTCGGCCCGCGTGTCGCCAGGCAACGGTTGCCTAGGGCGCTGCCACGGACAAGTCGCGGCGCCCCAGGCCCTCAGCGCGACTGCGCGTTTTTTTTCATTTGACTTTTGCTGTCATCATTTGACTTTTTTACTTGTGTTTTTTCTTTGATTTTTTTTTGCTAGTTATTTAATTATTTATATTAAATGCAAAGTGGTAGCAGTGATGTTGTGTTGCAAGATAGTGCCGGTCAACCTTCGACATCACTAGACATCCTGGAGAGGTGTCCTCTCTGCACCCAGGCACGATTTTTTAAAGGTAATCGGGGTCTGAATGTTCATATTGGAAAGGTGCATAAATCTCAGAATGCACTTACTTCAGACCCTGTTATTTCATCTTCTGTGCCTTCTACACCAGCTACATCCTTTGACCCATTTTGGAAAACTCTTGCAAAATTCAAAAACTCTGTACCTGTTTTAAAGCGAGTTCCCCGCGGCGCTAGACCTCTAGTAGCGCAACACTTGGCAGGACTCGTTCGCCGTGCCGCCCGGGAGAACTCGCAAAGTGCCTGGGAACATCTTCTCACTTTTCCCTACAGAATTTTACATGTGAATAAGAATTTGGCAACCAAAAAGACTTTAACAACACAAATTAAAGAAAACTGTAACGTTTCGGCTCTAAATTTGGAATCTAAATTGTCGACACAGAGGTTTACCTCCTTAAGAGGTATTTCCCATCTGGTCGAATCTAAATTAGGGGAAGGTGACATTAGCGGAGCAGCCAGGATTCTTTTCAGTAGTGATGTGGTGGCTCCGTGTTCTCCAGATACTCTCGCAGCTCTGGAGAGCAAACATCCTCCCCCAGCGGATGGTCTTTCTTTTCCCGACCCCCCTGATTCGGATATTCACACCCTCACCATTACAGGTCGAGAGGTGATCACAGCCATTTGCTCCTTCCGGAGTGGCTCTGCTGGCGGCCTCGACGCCCTTAGTCCGCAACATCTAAAGGATCTTATATGTTCAGGCGCCGGGGAAGCTGGTGAGTTGCTTTTGAAGGAGCTCACGGCTCTGATTAACCTCATGCTCTCCGGCAAGGTAAACGAGGCCGTCATCGACGTCTTGTACGGGGCCAACTTATGTGCCCTACGCAAGAGAGATGGCGGTATTCGTCCCATTGCCGTCGGAACTACTTACCGTCGTATGGCAGCCAAGATTTGTTGTAAATTTTATGGTGAGATAGTTTCGGAAAAATTTCAGCCCCTGCAGTTGGGTTACGGCTCCAAAGGGGGTTGTGAGGCTGCCGTACACGCACTGTCGACCTACGCAAATTCTGGCAAAGGAGAGGTCATCCTGAAGGTTGACATCAAAAATGCATTTAATTCGGTAAATAGGGACACCTTGTTGGTAGAATCTAAGAAAGAAATACCTCAAATTTTCAGTTTTCTCTGGCAATGTTATAGACAACCATCTAAATTACTTTATCGGGACAACCTTTTGGAATCCGCTGTTGGCTGTCAACAAGGTGATCCCCTCGGGCCAGTGATCTTTAGTTTAGCTATTCACCCTATTATTCGACAGCTAAATTCTAAATTTAATGTTTGGTATCTCGATGATGGTACCCTTGGAGGCGATGTAAATTTGGTATTAAATGATCTACAATTTTTAAAAAATCGACTTCATTCCATTGGACTTGATCTGAACTTTTCCAAATGCGAATTATTTTTGTCTGACAGTACTGACCGACAATTCACACTTTCCAAATTCAACGCAATAGCCCCTGGAATCAAAATTATGGACAAAAGCTCTCTTCACCTCCTTGGGTCACCAATCTTTGAGAATTCCTTTCCCAATTTTGTCGAAGAAAAAATTCAAAATTTCAAAGACGTTTCGGAAAGACTGTTAAAAATTAACATGCATTCGGCTATCACCATAATTCGTTACTGCTGTTTCGGTCCTAAATTGACATATTTTCTTCGTGCTTCCCATATGTGGAAGCACCCTCACCTTTTAGAAAAAATGGACCAAATTATCAAGCATACACTATCTTCAATTTTAAATGTGGCCATGGACGACCGAGCCTGGGCTCAAGCTACTCTTCCCATTCGTATGGGAGGCCTCGGCGTCCGCAAAATTACCAGTATTAGTTTACCGGCTTTTATATCTTCGGTTCATGGCACTGATAAATTAATCAGGAATATCCTAGCTTCCACACTGATTGATTTTGATGTGCCGTGCTTCACCGAGGCTGTGAATGCTTGGAAACTCGCTTGCCCGAATGTAAATCTACCCGACAACCCATCATACCAGAGACAGTGGGATGAGCCGGTCTGCAGAGAAGTTCAGAGGAACCTTATAGCCACTTCTACTTCTACTGCGGAGCGTGCGCGCCTGCTGGCTGTGGGTGAGTGGGAGTCGGGCCTCTGGCTTCACGCACTACCGTCGTCGAACTTAGGCACCTTGTTCGACGATACAACTTTCCGCCTCGCTGCTTCCCTTCGCTTAGGCGCATCGTGTTGTTCTCCTCATCGTTGTCACTGTGGTGAAGCTGTCAACAGCCTCGGGCACCACGGTCTCTCATGCAGTCGAAGTGCGGGTCGCTTTGCACGGCACGCAAACATCAACGACATTATCCGACGCGCTCTTGTCGCCGTCGGCGTTCCAGCCGTACTAGAACCCAATGGCCTGGCACGCGACGACGGCAAGCGACCGGACGGTATGTCTTTGTTTCCATGGAAGATGGGTAGGCCTTTAGTGTGGGACGCTACTTGTGTCGATACTCTTGCGCCATCCCATCTTCCTAGCTCGTCGTGCTGTGCTGGTACTGCCGCTGCGGCTGCTGAGAACCTCAAGCGGCGGAAATATAATAACCTTGTTGGCAATTATATTTTTGAGCCGTTTGGGGTTGAAACTCTTGGACCGTGGGGTCCGAGTGCTCATGCCTTATTTAAAGATCTATCTAAACGCTTAGTTGACACTTCGCGTGACCCAAGGGCTGGCTTTTACCTCGGACAGAGGATAAGCATTGCCATACAACGTGGCAATGCCGCCAGTCTTTTGGGCTCACTTCCGGTGGACAGCGATACGGACGAATTTTTTGACGCCTTATCTTAGTTAGGATATTTTATTTTAAGTGTATATATTTAGTATTCTATCTTATTCAATCATAGTATTCTGTTCAGTTTTATTCCAACCTCATATTAATAAATTTCATTATCCATTGATTATATAAATCCAATAAATTACAAAATTGATATTCTTTCAAAAACAAAACACTACAAGACTGTTTTTACCGGCTGAAGGTCCTTTATAACATAAGGCCATATCTGTCAGAAGAGCTGCGAATCCAATTAGTTGAGTCACTCGTACTCTCAAATTTAAATTATGCGGATACAGTAATTGGCCCGCGACTTTTGGCAAAAACTGATCGGCTGATCCAAAGGGTGCAAAATGCCTGCGCTCGATTCTGTTTTCAAATCCCACCAAGAACACACGTTACACCATTTTTAAATAAACATTCCATCCTTAAAATGAAGTCGCGTCGTAAGTTGCACTTGGCTTGCCTACTATTTGGTGTTATAAAGTACAAGCAACCGAGTTACCTTTACGATAAACTTAGCTGGATCGCTGGTAGAAGAGAATGCACAAGCAGACAATGTTCTCAACAACTCTGTTCTCAGCCGCACAAGACAGCCGCCTTCAGAGGCAGTTTCAGGTACGCTGCGTCCAAGTGCTGGAACAATATTCCTCCGCCAATAAGAAACACCAAAACACTAAATACCTTCAGAAGCCGGCTTCGTCAGTTCCTTATCAACTCGCAGAAAGAACTGGGCGTGGCGATTTCTAACACGTCGATAATTTAGGTTTAGCGGCCAGACGTCGCAAATTAGAAAAAAAAAATTAAGGACATTCTGTTGATGGAGCCAATTTTTCAGAATATTTAATTTATTTTAAAAATATCGTTTTCAAATATTACACACTATTGTAGTAATTATTGATCGCAGCCACTATAATATTTATTTTTTATATTTATTTTTCATATCGTTTGAACACTACACACACACACCTACACATAAATAAACAAAACACAATATTTATAAATATGGGTAACTCACCGTGCAAATCCATTATTCAAGATTGCACTTTCAAGCTTTTTAAATTTTTCTGCACCTGCTCGGCGTCCGTAAGCGCCACAGGGATCCAGCAGAATAACAGCGTCAGGTAAACTGCCTGACTGCCATGCTGAGCTGGGCTCCCATTCGGTATAACTTGAAGACACGAACCGCACAAGGATTTTACTTTGTCACAAATCTTAAGGCTGTAGGTAGTTAGGAAATCCTACCGAATGTTCTCGTTTTCTTTTTTAATGTATTACCTATGTTCTAATCGACTTGTTTCTTTTTATGTTTTATAATTTATTTAATCATGCTTTTGTGTTGTGTCTTATTGTGTTGTACTGAATAAATGTTTTATCTATCTATCTATCTATCTAAGAAAGTCGGTTATATTTTTTGTAAAAAAGTTTTTTATTTTTCACTTTTTAGTGGTACCTGCGTACCCATTCACAGCGTACCGGCGTGATGTTATCTTATGAAAATAAAACTTTCGGTGTAAAGGTCTCGTCAATACGAATGAAATAAGCCCAAACACTTGGTAGTTCCTACATACTGATGTACAGTTGCCTTGACTTTCTGTCGTCTCCATCATCAGGTCAGATCCAAACTTTCATTCTTTTGTAGTATCACCCGATATACACACGAATATCAGGTTTCTACCAGATTACAATTTTCGAGAGTTGCTCTCGATTTCTCACAGTTTCCATCATCAGATCCTGACGTGGTGGCAATGAGACCACCTCGGCAGCATACCCTTTCATATAAAAAAGATTCATCGAAATCAGTTCATAAACGACGAAGTTAACCGCGAACAATCATAAAATAACGCGCCGTCGAATTGAGAACCACCTTCTTTTTTAGAAGTCGGTTAAAAAGATACAGCAAACTACAGATTGCATCCCTTTCTAAGGCAGAGGTAATATTTTGACCACTATATTTCGCAGTTCAAAGATACGTTACCATCAGGTATTCGATTGTTTTAAAATGGTTATTTTAAGACATATCAATTTTTTTTTAATAGCCTATTGTATCCCAGTGCTGGGCAAAGGCCTCCCCATAGCCTTCCAGACACTCTTTTCTTGCGCCACCTCGAACCAGCCTTCGCAGTGTGCGTCCAGATCATCTCGCCACCGCTTTCTGGGCCGGCCTCGGTGACGCCGTACATCCTATGGTACCAATAGACATATCAATTATTCATTAAATATTCATAAAAGAGAAAAAATATAAAGGAAGTGGTCTATGAACCAATAACAATACTGTAGTGGTATTTCAGTGGGGATACCTCAACTATATACTTGTGCAAAGGGGCATCAAAATCTAACTCAAAATCTAAGTTAAGAAAAAAAATACTTGAGAATTCATATTTCTTAATATATTCTTCAAGATCAGATCATCAGATCAGATCGAATGGGAGCATTTGGGAAATATAATACCCTTTCAAACAAAAAAAAATGCTAAATCAATCCAGCGATTTTCGAGTAATCGATGAACAAAAATATTAACAAAAAATGTAAAAAAAATCCTTAGAACTGAGAACTTCCTCCTTTTTTGAAATTCGGTTAAAAACGTAAAAAACTGATATTTAGTGGCAAGTGACTTTGTCTATCATAGAAACACATTAATTATATATTCTATCCTCACTAATATTATAAATTAAATGCGAAAGTAACTCTGTCTGTCTATCTGTCTGTCGCGCTTTCAAGCCAAAACAACTGAACCAATTAAATTTAGTACACAGATAGTCTAGAGCCTGACTAAGGACATAGGCTACTTTTTATCCCGGGAGTATGTTCCCTAGGGGGCGGGCGTAGTGCTGGCAGTAGCTAATAATATTTGTTATATTTCTCATAACTGCCAGGTCAGTTTTTGGTGCCCCTTTACATAAGAGTATATATAGTTGAGATATACCCACAAAAATACCACAACATATCGCTATTTGATCAGTTTCCTTTACATATGTTCTATTTATAATGGTACCGACTTAAAAATTCTGGCTTATATTTTCGTTTTCAAAATTGTTATGCCTGTTATAGGGTTAAGAATAAAATATCCATTTTTTGTAGGGTGAAACAAAACCTGGTACTATTTAAAGATTGTCAGAAGCCAGTAAATCTGACTCCAGTCTTGCCAAAAAGTTCAGTTACCCAGTTAATGGGTTGTGAAGGTGTGGTAGGCAGCCGCTCCACGTAAAATACTGGTACTCAGCCGAATCCGGTTTGATTGGAAGCTGACCCTAATATAGTTGGGAAAAGGCTAGGGATGTAGGTACGATAGGGTGAGACAAAACTTCATAATGTAAAGAGACATGCTAAAGAATAATAAAATGTCTGAATACCCGACGCCCTCACAGTGATCAAAAATAGTTGCGAGTTATCTACCCAAGTTTTTTGTATGTACAAAATGATTTGTTCATCGTCATCATCATCATAACAGCCGAAAGACGTCCACTGCTGGACATAGGCCTCCCCCAAAGGGCCCCCTCCTTTGCCATAATCGCCACCCTTGGCGATCGCAGTGTATGGTGTTGAGTTTTACAGAGAACGTTATTGCCCATTCTCTGGTGAGTCCCTTAGTCGGCTCGTACGACACCAACGGGAAGTAATGGGATGGTATTATTTTTTTACGGCACCATACGCCAAATGATTTGTTGCTAACTTCAAATGACAAAGATAACGTCGTCAAGGAGACAGCTCTCGCGTTTATATCATCTTCGGGTAAATAAAATTGAAGTTATTTACTTTTATGTGAACGTGGTTGACTTCTTAGGAACGTAATTTAATTTTCATCATATTTACTTTACTTTAAGAAAGATTACGGCACTTCAGCATTCTTAGAAATATTACTTGAATTTGTTTTTTGATAAAAACTAAAATAATTATATTAGAATACTGAGAAAAGAAATAATGAGATTTATAGAGAACCCACTTACACATTTAAAAGCCAAATCAGTTGAGGACCACTCGACTCAGAAATAATAACACTTGATTAAAGCTAATACATAACGACCTATAACTGTAAATGACAATTCGAGGTTGAGGAGAGTTCGAGGACATGACTTTACATTGATATGAGTTAGAGGTTACAATCAGTCTCCCGAAACCCAATTCTACTAATTTTCAAGAGACTTCTAGACAAAATGTCATTCTATCAGCGTATGCGATTGTCGAAATACCAAAATATATAGAAACTAGCTTTTGCCCGCGACTTCGTAAGCTCATATCCCGTTTTTTCCCGTTCCCGTAAGAATTTCGGGAAATCCTTCGGGAAGCTACAAGCCAAATTTCAGCTTTCTACGACCAGTACTTTCGGCTGTGCGTTGTCTTTCAGTCACTCAATCAGTCAGTAACGGAAGAATTTTATATACATACTAGCTGACTCGGCAAACGTTGTTTTGCCATACAAAAAAAAAGAAATACCGTACCACCTATTCTCGTAGCTACCGAATATACACAGAAAATTTCATGAAAATCGGTCGAGCCGTTTCGGATGAGTTCGGTAACAAACACCGTGACATGAGATTTTAATATTTTAGATATTGATTGATTGATGATGAACACATTATATTTCGCTGGCGTTTGTCAATCCCATACATTTATGACGTTTTAACATTGATATATAAAAACCCAAGATGCACAGTCTCGAACAAATGCAACACTCGAAACTGTCGTCCAAAACTGACATGTATCAAGTGTCATGTATGAGTCGTGTGTAGTCATAATATAAACATATTTTTTTGCAAATTTGACCTTACACGGATCGCTTAAAGTTGTTTTTACAAAGCAGTGCAGTATGGCGAGTGATGCGCAATTTTTTTGCAAATTCATCCTTACACGGATCGCTTAAACTTGTTTTTACAAGGCAGTGCAATATGGCGAGCGATGCGAGACTGTTTCAAACTTGCGCATAATTATACATTTTGCGGTTATTGTTTGCGGACGTTTTTGAAATGCTGAGTGTGTATCTTGGGTTTTTTATATTCAATGCGTTTTAACAATTGATTTCGCCGCGCTACCGCTGACACAATGTCACTTGTCTAGTTCCCAGCAACGTTCGCATTCGCAATCTGACAGATAGCGACTGACATGTGAATGCGAACGCTTTTAAAAAAAATACATACAGCCGAACATATAACCTCCTCCTTTTTGAAGGAGTCGGTTAATTAGTAGTATTGGCTCAGAACCATGAGTGCGACAATTTCCATTGGATTTAAATTGGATTGGATTTTTTTTTAATCGTCATACATCGACAATCGTGTCAGATTCCGCATGAATGCTTATCCATGACACTATAAAGATTCCCAACAACGTCGGCTCCGCTCCGCCGCCGCCGGCGAGAGCCGCTTAGTCGCTCACATCACGCCGCGTAATACCCTCACATCGCCCACCTGTCAGCTGGCACCGCAGGAAATGGATTCACCTCGGAAAACTCTGCTCTTAGGGTCAGTTTACACCAGGGTGCGGACGACGAGATTTTTTAAAACAGCGATTTTATAAAACTTAATTTAGTAAACAAAAGGCACAGTGATAAAGACGAATAGACTGCGGGCTGAGGATTACTGGAGGCGTCGTCGCGGCGACAGAGGGCGCCCGCCGGTTTTTCCAAATAAATTAACGCGCAGACCGCTTCTTCGCTCGATGATCGCTTCGTATCAGAACGACGCCTACGGATTGAAATGCCGCGCAAATGCAATGGAGCGATGCTCGCTAAGCCCGTGATGCGTCTCGGGTATTTGAGTACAAAGAACTGAATTCTTAAAGCATCGTCGCATCGCATCTTAAGCTGGGAATCCACTAGAGGGACTATCCTGCGGGAATGCACGCAAGCCTTGTCAATGGAACTACTGTATGTCGGATAGGTTTCAGTTATTTTTAATCCTGGCGGGAGACTTTAACGTTAACAATGACCGTCACAGATAATTCCGGTTAAGCAGACGACATCCTTAAAGATTGTCTTGCAAGACACCACTCATAAAATGTAGTACCTAGCGAGGTCCAACGAGCTCGGTCCAAAGGCGTGCCCGCGAGCATTTGGGCAAGTCTAGTGGATGCCCTGCTTTGTAAGCAACACCTGTGTGTGACACCTTTAATCTTATAGTTGTATACACGACTGTCAAACACGAAGCTTTCGTTTCGATTTCCGGCTGTGGTACCTATAGTTTTCTTAAAATAAACTGAACCATGGGCGATTCTTGCCATTTTACAGACCAGGTAACACAATATTAAGTCAGGAAGCATTCAGGAGCAGCCCAACGTTTGAGCAGAGGGCTCTTTTCCAAGTCGTTTATATGAAACTAACTTGATTTTCTGCGGTCGGTTGACCACTTTGACTAGCGACTAGGATCAGTGAAAGTGACAGTTTTTAGGGTTCCGTCCGTCCTATCTGTCAGCGGGCTGTATCTCAAGAACCGTAATATGTAGATAGTTGAAATTTTCGGTATATGGTACGGAACTCTTCGTGTAAGAGTCCGACTTGCACTTGGTCGGATTTTAAGAAAAGTGTGCTGCCATGTCATCTCTCCACCGTCGGTTGACTGGTAGAGAATGCCTTGGGCATTAAGTCCGCCTTTATACCCGTGTTGTATGAAGTTTTAATTAATAAAATATTTAACTGTAAGTCAAAAAAAAATCGTTTTTTTTTTTAAATACCAATCCTAATCAAAAACACTGATTGCACCGGAAAAAAGTCACCTCAAAATACTATTATTTTAGCAAAAATTTGAGTTATTGACGCATCGCTGTTAATTGAAAAGCGAAGCTCTTTTATGAACCTCGACAGCGGAGAACCGCGCGGGGCTCCTATTTCTGTCCGCAGGCTTTACAGGAACATAAATTGTATAGAATGATGTGAGCTATGTTCGCTCGCTTCGCTCGCTCACTCTAGTGCCATAACATTCAGACCTAACCTATCCGTGTCAGAGTACCCTCCTAAGCTAGGTGCTCTACGTTCCGCCATTTGACTGGCAAGTCATTAAACGATACTGAACCAACACATTTGCCTCTGCTTAATTTGATGTGTAATCAGTATATTTGATACAAGTTAACCCGTATCCACTTCGTTGGGCGGTATTTTTCGGGTTAATATATAGCCTATGACACTCACAAATAACGTGGCTTTCTTTTGGTAAAAGAATTTTCAAAATCGGTTCAGTAGATCCAGAGATTACCCCCTACGACCTCATAAACTCACAAACTTTACCTCTTAAAAATATTAGTTTAAATGATAAAAATATTTAATTGATGTAAATAAATTGACGGTTGGTAAGTTTTCTGATGTGCATTTAATAATAAGTCTAAATAAATTAGCTGACTCTTTTTTACACGACTGCCTAAATAAAGGAGTGTTATGTTTTCAGGGTTCATGTATGTATGTATGTTTGTGAGTTTCTTTATTCCATCGTAACTCCTAAACGACTTAACCGATTTCGATGTATGTGGTATCGTTAGAAGCGTTGCATTATCCCGAGTAACATAGGCTAGTCAAAACTTAGTTAGTAAAAATATAATGGAGTAGCCATGGATCATAAAATTTGCTGACCTATACTATCATCATCTAGAGTTTGCTTAGTACATAACAAAAATATATAACAGTAGTATTCAATATGCACTCGTTCGCTAATAATGAAAAATTTAAAAAATAATTATAGGACAGCCAAGAAATTTTAGTATCATTGGTACAAATCAAAAATCGATTTAGTTTCGCATTACTTATTCAATCAAAATATCGTTTTGTCACTAAAAGGTATGAAATAAAAACAAATAATTAACAATTAAAAAACACGCCTGCTATGTCCAAAAAAGAACTAAAAAATTAAAAACAAGCATTGGCCCAAAAATTTAAAACTGAAATACAACTTTTTTATTGCACACAGTAGGTACTCTGTAACATTTATTTAATGGTCCTCCGGGACCATTAAAGAAATGTTACAGAGTACCTACTGTCCATGGCAGGCATGTTTTTTAATTTTTTAATTATTTGTATTTTTTGTGATGGGTTTGCTCTTGACTCTAGTCTAGGTCAGAGATGACAGTCACAAATTCTACGATGGAGCGAGCCTACCCAGAAGGAGCCTGTTCACTCTAACTTTGAAGAGATTAGGGTTGTAAACGTTTGGAAACACGGACGCAGGCAGAGTTCCACTCCTTTGCTGTGCGCATTATAAAAGACGTTTGGAAACGCTTAGTGCGAATTGGTGGAATAGTAACAAGGTAGGGATGGTAAGATGCAGTGCGTCTGGATGTCCGATGCTAGAAGGGTGCCGGTGGGATGAGGTCGTGGAGTTCTTGGGCACACTCACCGAAGTACAATCTGTAGAAGATCGACAAGCAGGCAACCTTACGGCGATGAGCCAAGCTATGTAGCTTGGCATCCACCAGTTTTACGTTACCGATGATCCTCTTAGCTCTGCGTTCCACCGAGTCAAGCGCGGCAAGCTGATACTTAGCTGAGCCATCCCAAAGGCGGCTACAATACTCCATGCAGGATCGGACTTGCGCTTTATATAGGCCGATTCCAACATACTTTGGAATAACGCTAGGCATATTACTTCAAGGTGAGGTTCGATCGATCTATCACGGACACATAACTCAGCCAAAACCATATTGTACCTAATTGATGACCATTAGAACTGTTGTCACTAATGGCCACATTAGTTCTACCTGCCCCGGAATCAATCATTGCGTTAAATTGCTTTTTGACGTGTCAACGATCTAATTAATCACGCCAGACCTTGATTAATCCTAATTTACGGACGATACACATTACACACAGCTAGGAAACAATTAGGAACTAGCGAGACAATTAAATACAACAATAAATAATACATCCTGGGCGTCTTTAAGTCAAGAGTGACTAAGTTACTTCTAGGCAAGCGTGCTCCATCTTCGACCACATCATCGCTTACCAGCAGGTGAGACAGTGGTCAAACACGTGCCTACCAATAGTAAAAAAACCGGCCAAGTGCGAGGTGGACTCGCCCACCGAGGGTTCCATACTATTTTGTAGGTACATTCAAAAAAAATAACCACGAAGACTAACCGGGAACTCCGCTCCGCTTCGCTCCCGCCTTAGCCTTCTAACCTAACCTATCCGAGTCGGGTTACTCTGAGTCGGGGTATTGTCGATCTTCAGTGTGTCGCACAAGCGTGCATTCGAACTATGGTGAGTCGCAGTACAGTTTTGTCGCATAAGCGTTAATCGCACATCCATTTGTCGAGCTCACGTAGTACACTTATATTTTTTATGATTTAATTACAAATGTATAGTTTTCAGACTTTTCCTTATACCTGTAGTATAAGACGGTATTACCTGCCCTTCATAGTTCTAGGTCAACGGGAAATACCCTATACATTTTGATTCCCTTGCGAGTTTCGAAATGTACGTTTTTTGCTGTAATAACTATTGTATGTTTTGTTTTACGTTAATGTAGAAGCTTGATTTTTTCACAGCTTCAAGGGATCGTAGATCCAAGTATAGGGTTTTAATTTCAACTCGATACCTCCACGCGTTTCCGAGATAAAGGTTCTTGTCAGACAGACGGACGGACAACAAAGTGATCCTTTAAGGGTTTCGTTGTTCCTTTTGAGGTACGGAACCCTAAAATAACATAAACAATTTATATAAAATTCATCCGTAACTGATGACTGACTGACTAAGTGAATGACTGACAGACAACGCACAGCTGAAACCAAGGGTTGTAGGAAGCTGATTCGGCATGTAGGTTCCTTCGGCAGTGTAGGGGAGTACTAAAAGAGGATTTCCCGAAATCCTAAGAGTCACCGCGGCCTTGGAACGCAGAGTCTTAGGAGAATCATGGATAGGTTTTACTCAACAAGAGTCTGACACTCCCTTCTGCTCCACCCAGAGTGGGAGGGGTCATTTGATGATTTCTAATCCTTAAAAACTGGCCAAGTGTGAGTCGGACTCGCGTGCAAAGGGTTCCGAACGAACTTCATTTTTTTAAAGTGTTATTTTAACACTATAGACTTCTTATAGGTTTTCCTGTAATCTGTAGGTGAAGATCAATTATCTCCATTTTTTTTTTCAAATATTTAGGCTCAGTAGTTTCGGAGATAACGGGGGCCTGGTCACTTTTCGTCTAATTTCTTCAATAACTTCAAAACCATTTATTTTAAAATTTTAAGAAAAATATTTATTTAAAACCGTTACCCTTTTATTTGATATGTCATACGATATTGTTCAAATATCCGTTTTTTTTTAATTTTCTAGTTGACCCCAAAAGTGACCCACATACTATAAATTTAATAATTTACGTAACGCGTCCGTATTTGGGTCACAGAAATCCATATGTGTACCAAATTTCAACAGAATCGGTCCAGTGGATACAGAAAAAACTGGCTGTGACAGACGGACAGACAGATAGACACCCGAGTGATCCTATAAGGGTTCCGTTTTTTGTTCGGAACCCTAAAAAAGGCAAAAGCTAGTAAACTGTATCTGTGCTAAATTTCATTCAAACTCATCCATTATTTTGCGCGATCGAGTAACAAACATCCTTTCATCCACCTATCCACAGTAGGAGTAAAATTAGTAAGATAGGATCACCTAGAAGACAACGCGGCAAATCCCATAAAACATGTCGACTTGAACTAGACCAAACAAACGGCCATTGTAGTCAACATAAGCTCTGGATGGAAATAGCTAGGAGTCATTTGGAACAGACATCTTTCTAGCAGAGTGCTGTGGGGTGATTCAGGCTAACAGTACTCAATACTTTATTGCATTCCACAATGTAGGCTTAGGTGGTAAACATTTTAAAAGTAACAATCATGGACCCTGTCGGGCACAGCAAAAGTAAGATGTGAAGATGAGGACTTAACATTTAACTTATTCTAAAATGATTTTTTGTCTATTCTATGCAAGTTTCGAAGATTTATCGTTTAAATATTCGTTTACGCTGTAATAACATTTCATTAGTAATTGTTTTTTTTAATTTATTTGTGAATATATGCAGTTTTTTTCATTTCTTTTTGATTACGATAACATGTAAAGAAAAAAAGTAAAAGAAAAAATAAATAAAGGAAAGTAATAAAGTTTATCTTAGCTATCTTTATCTAAATAACCGAATAACCGGCTAAATGTGAGTCGCACACGAAGGGTTCTGTACCATAGACCATTTCTTTTTTTATGAATTTAACATTTTATTGTGCACTATAAGTGAAAACTTTTAATTAGCCTTCACTATATTAGAATAAGTAATTAGCTTAGAATTATAGTTGTAAGTTTTCCAGACATTATCATTATCTTCCTGTTCTTATCCCATGTTACTTGGGGTCGGCGCAACACGGTTTTTTCTTCCATTCTGTCCTGTCAGCCGTCACGCTATCACTGTCTCCCTTTTCTTTCATGTCGCTCCTCGCACAATGCATCCATCTTTTCTTAGACCTTTCTCTCCCTCTCCATCCACCCACATTTAAACATAATAAAGTGAAATAAAATAAATACACACTGTGAAAACTGCTACAAGCTTCCTATTAAAGTTCATGAGGTATATCCCGCTGACAGATTTACAGACAGCAGATCCTTAAAATAACTAAGGAAAATTGAAAAAAAAACTGGGTTTTCTAAATAATGCTATGCAAAGATGACTTTGAAGTCTGTACTTTGGTCAAACAATGCCGTATGGTGTCGGCCGGTGCCGTATGGTGCCGTAAAAGAATAATACCATCCCATCACTTCCCGTGGGTGTCGTACGAGCTGACTAAGGGACTCACCAGAGAATGGGCAGCAGCGTTCTCTATAAAACGCAATACCATACACTGCGATCGCCAACCCGCCTGCCAAGCGTGGCGATTATGGCAAACCCCCCTTTTGGGGGAGGCCTATGTCCAGCAGTGGACGTCTTTCGGCTGTTATGATGATGGATGATGACTTTGGTCAAACAGCTCTGAATAATAAATAATACCTTCGCTTTGCAACATGTACAGCCAATTAAATTGTGCTCCGACCAAATTATGGACAGTGTCATATTTAACAGTAATTAAAGTCAAACCCAGTGTTGTATAATTAAATTATCAACATTAATTATTATGATAGCAACGTGACACCGTAATACAAAAACTTTTTGCCATGGAAATGGATCATTGTACCCGGCATTATTTCAGTAATAAATACCTGTTTTCGTAAAAAATGGAACAAGTTCTCAGAGTTGATGATGGATTGGCGAACGTTTTCTTTCTCTTCATCATCATCATAACAGCCGAAAGACGTCCACTGCTGGACATAGGCCTCCCCCAAAGGGGGGGGGGGTACCATAATCGCCACGCTTGGCAGACGGGTTGGCGATCGCAGTGTATGGTGTTGCGTTTTACAGAGAACGCTGTTGCCCATTCTCTGGCAAGTCCCTTAGTCGCCTCTTACGACACCCACGGGAGGTGATGGGATGGTATTATTCTTTTACGGCACCATACGGCACCGAGCGACACCATACGGCAAAATAAATTTCTTTCTCTAGCGTTATAATTATCAATGGAGGCTAATTTACATTTACGACGAAGTCGTATTACTCTGAAATAAAAAGTACGATAACCTTATTGGGAACCAGCTGTCCCGTGGCCACTTCGTTGGGTGGTAGTTTTCGGGTTAATATATAGCCTATGACACTCACAAATAACGTGGCATTCTATTGGTAAAAGATTTTTCAAAATAGGTTCAGGAGTTCCTGAGATTACCCCCTACAACCTTACAAACTCACAAACAATACCTCTTTATAATCTTCTAATATATAAAAATCTCGTGTCACATTGTTTGCTACCGAACTCCTCCGAAACGGCTCGACTGATTTTCATGAAATTTTGTGTGTATATTCGTTAGGTATGAAAAGAGGTGGTAGGGTATTTTTTTTTTGTACGGCCAAACAACGTTTCTCGAATCAGCAGTATTAGTATAGATTTATTATTTTGGGCCGTTTGTGTTGAAACACTAGGGCCGATGTGGTCTTAGCATTGCCAATCAACATAATAATGCTACCAGTGTTCTCAACATTTTTCCTCTTGTTAGCAATGTGGACGAATTTTTCAATGCGCAATAAAAGAAGAAGAACAAAAAAAAAAAGAATTTACTTATGCTTAGTTGAGTTCTTCCTCACCCCTTTTTATCCTGCTTGTACCTTTACATATTTCTTATTAGTTTATATATAAAGGTGCTATGGAATATGTCTGCATATATTTATAAAAAAATACCTACGAAAAAATATAGTTCAAGCAGGATATTGTCTGTACTATCTTACACAAGTTGGCCTTGTTTGGACCAAACATTGAAAAAGATCACGTCCATCTTTTACCGAATACCTGTTAATGCCAGTTCTTGGCAAGAACAAATCTTTCCACCCAACTTTGTTACCTTTATCTGAAAAATACCTGCAATTCCAACACTGAAAATAAAGTGTCTGTCAATTCACATTGTAAAAGTCTGTAGGAGTGTTTCCAGTGAATTTCCCGGCTTTTCCACTCACCTAGACATTTTAAAACTAGTTAGCTTTGTTGTACTTAAGTGGTGGAATTGGATTATCATACGGCGGCAACGAGGAGAATATTTTTCAACTTTTTTAATGAAACGGAATATTTTTTGACGCTACTTTTTTGAGTTACAAAGTCAAAGTGGAAGGTTATTGTGTTGGTGACTGCTGCAGTTTTAACATTTGAGGGAAAAACTTCTTGTTTTCATTATTAAAATATGTCAGGGCTATTTTTCAATGGCAGTAGAAATCTATAGGAGAATGGTAGGAGAAATCTATAAATAGTAGAAATGTCTTATCTCTTCTACAGCTACCATATGTTTATGATGTGTGTTTCTGTCTTGTGTGTGAGGTCAGGATTTTTTTATTTTAATTTTATTTGTACAACAGAAAATATAGTAAGTACGAGTATGTCTAACAAATCAAGTAAAGAAGGAGTATCTACTATTTATATATTTTTAAAATCCGTTTGTCTAATGTGTTGATAGAGACAGATTTCATTATCATAGCAACGCCCCCCTCGCCCCGGCTGCGACCAGAAGTTTTTTTTTCAAAATTTTCTTTCATACTGACAATTACGAACACTACCTACTTACTATATAAAAGAATACTTCAATTTGGGTCAGTTGTTATCTATATACTAATATATAAAGCTGAAGAGTTTGTTAGTTTGCTTGTTTGCTTGAACGCGTTAATCTCAGGAACTACTGGTCCGATTTGATATATCTATACTAATATAAAAAGCTGAAGAGTTTGTTTGTTTGTTTGCTTGAACGCGCTAATCTCAGGAACAAGTAGTCCGATTTGAAAAATTCTTTCGCCGTCAGATAGCCCATTTTTCGAGGAAGTCAATTTATCACCACACTAAGACCAATAGGAGCAGAGCAGACGAAGTTGCGCGGGTCAACTAGTGAAGTTATATGTGTGCATACACTTCGGCGATTCATTTTTATTCATAATTATAGATAGATAGATACTATACTTAAAAAAAAAAAACATTTATTACCTAACCATTTTTTTGAAGAACGTAAAAAATGAACCAAAATTGATTGAAAAACTTAAAAGATATGAAGATGTTTAAAAAAGCAGATATAATTATCCCTTTCGTGAAAACTCCATTTTCTATGACAACAAATACTTTTGTAATTGTTTACTACAACTAATAAGAATAAAAAAAATTGCCAAGTTGGAGTCGGACTCGCCCACCGAGGGTTCCGTACAAATTTGTAGGTACATTTGACTTTAAACAAAGACTATATTTTTTATGATTTAATTAAAAATGTTAGTTTTCAGACTTTACCCAATACTTGTAGTATAAAACGGTATTACTTGCCAAATTTCATAGTTCTAGAAATAACCTATACATTTTGATTCCCTTGAGAGTGTCGAAATATACGTTTTATAGGGTTCCGAACAAAAAACGGAACCCTTATAGGATCACACGGGTGTCTGTATGTCTGTCTGCCGTCTGTCACAGCCAGTTTTCTCTGGATACACTTGACCGATTCTGTTGAAATTTAGTACACATATGGACTTCCGTGACCCAAATACAGACGTGTTACGTAAATTATTAAATTTCTAGTATGGGGGTCAGTTTTGGGGTCAAATTTAAAAAAAGTTGTTTGAACAATATTGTGTGAGATGTCCAATGAAAGGGCTTACTGTGAGGGTTTTAAAAATATTTTTTCATCATTTTAAAATAAATGGTTTTGAAGTTATTCAAGAAATTAGGCGAAAAATTACCATTGCCATTATCTCCGAAACTACAAAGCCTAAAATTTTGGAAAAATATGGAGATAGATTACAGGAAAACTTATAAATAGTCTATAGTTTTAAAATAACATATTAAAAAAAAGTTATTCGTTTGGAACCCTTTGCACGCGAGTCCGGCTCGCACTTAGCCAGTTTTTGCGGCATAAGTTTGTTTTTTTTTCACAGCTTCAAGGGACTGTAGACTTGAGTATATGGTTTTAATATTCTCCACGCGTTCCTGAGATAAAGGGTCTTGACAGACGGACGGACAACAAGGTGTTCGGTTTTTATCCTTTTGAGGTATGGAATCCTAAAAATACTTGCTTTCCACTGTCAACTCGTTTTTTTTTTTTCAAACTGTTTTGTCTAAGTGCTGGGCAGAGGTTTCCCCATAGCCTTGCACTCTTCGCGGTGTGTTGCTCCCGAATCATCTTTTGAAATTACAATAACGAAAAGAATAAAGCCGTACCCATAATACTTGCAAGTTTAATCATAGACTTTAATCAGCTCTCGTATCTGCATATTCCTGCAGTTGTATAGGCCACGTACGACGAGCCTAACCCAACGGAACATAATGCTCAAAGCCGGGCTACGGCCGCCCCAGAGCTACTTACCATGCGAGTAAAAAAACTGTATGAACGCTTGGCCTGCGCCGGATAAAAACTCTTTCAGCTAGAAACAGGGGGTACATACCTGCCTGTACTAACTGTGTGATCGTTTTCATGATAATCATGTAACGTTCTCGCTTATTATTAGCTTAATACTGCCGCCATAATAAAGAAGAACATAATACACAAAACGAAGCAATTGATTTTATTTTCTTAAGGGGTAATGCGGGTCAAGAGACTTAGTTAAAAGTCGTAATTCGAGGTTTGGCTCTCGCCTGTTTCCTCCACCAAAGTAGCTAGATAATATATCATCAGCCAAGAAAAACATTGGGGCACAGTATATAAAATATCCTTCTTATTAAGTTATGAAATATCTTTAAACCTCTAAATATGACTTTTTACTCAAAAGTCTCTCCACCTGCATTACACAGCCTATATACCATTCCAGACTATAATCCTTATCTGTGCCAAATTCCATTCAGATCTGTAGTGCTATTCTCTAACAACATTTTCGTATCTCGACAGTAGAATTCGAAGTGAGTTTCAAATGAAGATCTTTATGTTGTGTGCCATAAAGCTCACTTTTTGAGTTTTATCACTCAGGTGAAGCTCGATATCGAAATAGTTTCTTACAGAATAGACTAGCTGTACAGCCGTTCGGGTGTGATTGAGTACCCTTTGTGGACGGTTTAAAACTTCTTTAATACTCCTGAAAAGAAAATGTACGTAATTTAAAAAAAAAACAGCATTTATAACACTTACCGCAACCAATTTAAAACATCTGTCCACAAAACACAGAGGCACTTAGATTAAAGCACTTTCCTCGAACTGGAACGTAATAAGTTAATGAAAAGCTGAACAAATCTCCGGAGTCCTTATCCCGCGTTTGTTAATTGCGTTAAATCTTTGCTAAGCATTGGTGTCAGTGTCCCGGCGATCCGTCCGCGACGTGACGGGCTAAGCGCAACAAATGTCGCGCTGTCGCTATGGAGCGGGCACACGCATGAGCGGAGCGGACACACGTATGAGCGGAGCGGATACCTGGGCTGGGAAAATAGAATTTGATATAAATTTTATTGTTTTTGGATGACATCAAAATGAGAATGGCCGTTTCATTTTGGAATTTTGTAACGTCAACAATTACAAAATTCAGTCCCCAAATCGTCTAACGGATTGAACTGCGGAACTAAAATGGAGCTGGGCGCGGTGACGTCCGAGGACTGCAAGAAGAAGTGTTGGTCGGCCGGCGGCGAGATGGACGGATGACATTGTTGCCATCGCAGGAAGAACCTAGATGAGGCTGGCACAGGAGCGTAGGGATTGGCACGAGGAATGAGAGGCAGACATGCTCAACGGTGGGCGAAGTGGGGCTGTGGATGATGATTGTTAAAACAAATGACAGGGGTCTCTAGGTCTATAACTTTTGATTCCTGAATTGATTGAATTTGAGGTTAGGTAGTGGCAACTTTCAAAAAAAACTGAAGTGCGACAAGTAACTAATTTAAACATTCTCAATGCATCGGCACCGGAATTCCTTAAAACGATCCACTGATGAATTTTTATAGAGCATAGAAAAATATAACGATAGTGTTAACATTGTGTGTAATAAATACATATTAACTATTAGTGTGGAACGCCTATCACCTATCATTAATGTCCGGTGTCTGAGATTTTTATTGATCGTTTATTTGTCCGTTAACGCATTTAGTGGTTAACAGGCAGTTAAATGACCGACAAAACCTCATAAACCGGGCATAAATAAACACTCAAAGCTTTATCAATTTCTCTTTCCCATATGATTTGACCGACACCCGCTACATCTCATCACCAAGTCGCACCCCACAAAGATATAAGGGCAAGACTTAGTCCGTACAAACGACGTAGCATTTGTAACGTCCCCCGCGCTAAATACTTTGAATTCCAACATCAAATGCGCTGCCTAATGGACGCGCATTAGTCTCCGGTAAAGGACGCAGACACTGCGCGACACTTGTGGTACATGCCAGTAGCTACGTCGGGACACGACGCTTTAGTGATAGTGATAAGTCGAGTGACGCAAATTGCTTTTCGGAGAAATTGTTGCTTGGTTTTAGGTACTCCTTGGACTCTTGTAGTCGCAAAGCAGCAAAAAGAATCTTCAAAGTAAGAGTGCACAGACTCCTTCTGGGTAAGCTCGCTCCATCGTCGGCTTTGTCTCTGTCATCTCTGACCTAGACTAGAGTCAAGAGCAGACCCATCTCAAGTAAAAAAAACCGGACAAGTGCGAGTCAGACTTGCCCACCGAGGGTTCCGTACAAATTTGTAGGTACATATTACTTTAAATAAAGACTATTTTTTTATGATTTAATTACAAATGTACAGCTTACAGACTTTTCCCTATACTTGTAGTATAAGAAGGTATTACTTTCCAAATTTCATAGTTCTAGGTCAACGTAAAATACCCTATAAATTTTGATTCCCTTGAGAGTTGACGTTTTTTGCGGTATAAACGGCCGTATCTTTTTTTACGTTAACTTAGAAGTTTGATTGAACCCTATTACTAAGCCTCCGCTGTCCATCCTTTCGTCTGTCTGTCAGCGGGCTGTATCTCACCGTAGTAGGTAAACAGTTGATTTTTTTACAGATTGTATATTTCTATTGCCGCTATAACAATAAATAATAAAAATTAAGGTTTATGGCACGGAACCCTTCGTGTGAGACCCCAGCTCGCACTTGGCCCCTTTTTATCCCAGTGTAGAATGTAAGTTTATTCCATTTTATATACATATAAAAGATTTTTACAAAATCTATCTTTGCCACGCTATAAATCATAACAGACTTTGTTGTTCGTGATCACGAATGAAATCACGTATTCTCATAATAATGATATACCGCTCGTTGTTTTGAATAAATGCGTTTTAAAAATGTGTTCATACCGACTAAATAATTACTACATCTGTAACAGCGTTTTAAACAACTTTTAATGAAATGTCAACATTTTTGATCATCATATCAGCCGAAAGACGTCTACTGCTGGACATAGGCCTCCCCCAAGCGTCGCCACAACGACCGGTACTGTGCGTCTCGCATCCATCGGCTACCCGCGATCTTCACCAGGTCATCGGTCCACCTTGTGGGAGGCCTTCCAACGTTACGTCTTCCGGTACGCGGTCGCCACTCCATTGCTGTAATCAACATTTTTGATGATTACAGCAATATCCTGTAAATAAGCTTAAAGCTTGTAAAGCTCTTACTGTAATAGAATGAGCCCCTTTTATTTTCTGAGATAAGAACGTGAAGGCTCTTGCTCATCAATCTTTAAATAATTACGCGACGAGAAGAAAAGAACGCGCCCCTAAAAGTTGGTTACAAAAAAACCTAATCCCGTAATATTTGAAGACGACAGGCGTTTACCACGTTGTTTCTCATTGGCCACACAAAGCCGCCGAATGAGATACTGTCGAAAATTCAATTGTGCCCCAACAAAAGAACGCGCACAATTAAAACTGAAAAGTGTAAAAGAAATTCACTTTAAAGTTAACAAAGTAAATATCTGGATTTAAGAAAACGCCGCCGGCGGCTTACCTGCTTGTTTTAAGATTGGATGAAAAGATCGCGGGAGATAAGACTTTGTTCATAATTACGTTGAAAATCTCGGCAGATTTCGGTGCCGATATCAAGTGCTGAAAACATTTTTATTCCGTTTTAAAAATATACTAACCTCCAGCTTATGCCCGCGATCGTACGCGCATATTTCGTTTTTTCCTTTCCCGTAGGAATTTTGGGAAATTGTCTCTTAATGCTCCCCTACGGAGTGTAGAGAAGCCACATGCTAAATTTTAGCTTTCTACAACCAGTAGTTTCGGCTGTGCGTTGTCTGTCAGTAACTCACCCAGTCACTTAGTAATGGAAAAATTGATTTTGTGTTAGCTTTCCCGCTTCAAATATTTCTCATAATAACCATCTTGCGAGGTGCTATCGCAAACGTGTACATATTGACATCGATTCTATATTTATGTAGGTGGAGGCTGCCTCCTATACATCTGATCCCCTAATCGCTTCTTACGGCACACATGGGGAAAGATGGCGCCGTCCGACACCGCGAGACAAATTCCCTTTCATTAATATCAAACTGGGCTCTCGACCAAGTATTAGCAAAGTCAGGCTTATCCCGAAATCTGCTGGGAGCTTCATTTTTACCAATCAACAAGAACCTTTTATAAGGAAGAAAGGGGAAATGTTGGTCTTGATTTTATGCCAATGTTATCAACAGTAAGATTACTGTGGGAAAATTTGACTAAAAATACTTAGACACACTGAAAGAGACATAGGAAATCTTGAAAAACGTAACAATCCTTACTAATATTATAAATGCGAAAGTAACTCTGTCTGTCTGTCTGTCGCGCTTCACGCCAAAACTACTGAACCGATTTAAATGAAATTTGATACACAGATAGTCTAGAACCTGAGAAAGGACATAGGCTTTTTATCCCGGGAGTATCTTCCCCAGGCACCACGCGGGCGAGCCGCTGTCAGAAACTAGTAGAGAATAAAAATAAGTGGATATGGCCGCGCTAAACTCAAAAGCGTGTTGAGTGTCAATCAATGGAGCTAAGGCTATGGTCCCGACCCCATGCAATTCACTATCCTTAAAGAATTATCCCTTTTACAGGGATATCCTTTTACCCCGCCGCGCCTCCGTCCGACACTTTGTGAAAAAAGACTGGCTGTTGTGGCGTGTTCCCCGTGGCCGGATATTTTCTTCTTTTTTCAACTGTTGTTCCATTCCGCCAACAGTTCGTGAAAGCCGAAAAACTTTTTCCTCTTTTGTATTTGCTAGACGTCAGGAGCGATGTTTTGTCGGTAGTTTTATCCCATTTTTCGTCTGCATTTGAATCCTCGCCTAGTTTAATCTAGCCCCGATGTTAATTCGTGTCAGACATTTTGTTTATTCGGGCGCTAATTTGTATAAAAATGAATAGTTAAATTCTCACGAATCACATTTTGCCGTCATTATCGACGTCATTCGCGGCACGGCGCCGGCAGCATCGTAAACCCATGCAAATTTTGTATGTACCACAACGCAACCGCATCCGCAAAAAGCCTCAGCGACACTATTCACACGTAACTACAGCTTGACCATCTTTTGTTGCAACGTTGTAGTGTGGTTGGAAACAAGCCTAAATTCGACAGTTGGTGCTTACGTGTGTCATGTATTACGAGTATTTCCCGTTGTTGTCCGCCTCACAGCTCGCTGCCGTGTGTTTCACCTGCGCGCTGATTGGCGGGTAGCAAGCCTCCAGTCCAGATGGTACGACATTATAGATACACTGAACACCGCTCATTTGTCGGACATGTTGTCCTCAATCTGTTGACAGACACTCTATTAACTACGAATGTATCTGTGTGTAGGACTCATCGAAAATACGATGTTGTTTCCGACTTTCAGGATTTTATCCATGAAATATGATGTCAAGAGATATTTACCTTTATCAGCCATGCCAGGGGATGGGTAGCTATTTCTCTACGTCAGTTTTAATGTTATCCTCCAAAACATTCTGCCAATTTCGGTCCACCGCCAAGTTCCACACATTCTATTTTATTGTAATAAATTATTCTTCGTTCCCTTCCCCCTTTATTTCCTTAAACATAGATATAAGTACAATATGTATTTTCCTCACCGACTCCCCTTCTTTCCTTTTGACAAATGAGGTGTTATTCCATTCATACGAAAAAGGTACGATATTACAATATTACTTTTGTGTGGCGTCCGTGTACAAGGACGACGACGGATTGAAAAAAATATATCTTCGTGTCTTCTGAGCGCCTGGTATCGATACCGACTTGTTGCGCTCGATTTTGGGAAAATATTCAATGCTACATATCTTTTTAGTTTCATACTACTGAAGGCTGGTGGTTAGTTTTCAATCTTACGAGATGCCGCAAGTTAACTTGTTTAAATATAGTTTCGACATCGGAGCTCCGTTCCAAATACCTCTTACAAATGCTGAAGTTACAGATATTGGTTGGCTATCTGAAACTAATATGGTTTGGTCGCAATATTACCATTCAGCTTGCCGCGACACAATCGAATCGGGAGCAATCCATTTAACTGTAAGTCCTAGATTCCTATTTAATAATAGATCAGATGACTCCTAAAAAGAAGTAATAAGTTTTGTTAAAATCTCACCAAATGAACACTATATTTTCAATAACGCTTTTGAAACGAAGTTCCTTATCGCGCGTTGTGTAAGGGGGCTAGGCGGAAAAAATTCTCACGAAAAGTTGTAACGACACTTTTTGCTATAGTTGTAAGCCGTGCGGCGTGCGCGTGTTTCTCTGTCCGTCTCTCTCTCATAGAAAGCAAGCCAGTTATTTTCGTTTCGTCTTTCTATTTCTGTTTACATTATATTTGTTAATAATAAAAAAAATAAAAATAAAAATTGTAATTCCTTCACTAATTAATCGAAAGGAACTTCGTTCTATCCGGGTGTCCCTTGACACCTCTCAAGTTTTTTCTTTGAGAATAGGTAATCTTCAAATGACTCTTTTCGCTCTGCGCGGAGCGGAAGGGAGTGTCAGACTCTTACTGACTAAAACCCATCCGTGTTCCTCCTAATGCCCTTCGCGTTCCAGGGCCGCGGTGACTTTTTCAAACAAATTCCGCAATTCCGCAAGCAATAACGCTACACTTTTTGATTAGACTAGCTTTTGCCCGCGTCTTCGTACACGTACGTTTTTCCCGTTCCCGTAGGAATTTCGGGATATTCTCTCTTAGTGCTCCCCTACACTCCCCAAGGAAGCTACGTACCAAATTTCCGCATTCTTCAACCAACAGTTTCGGCTGTGCGTTGTCTGTCAGTCACTGAGAGACTGACAAATTTTTTATATTAGGATTTTGCTTGACTTTTCATTAAATTAACATTTAAATTGTAGCTTACTTAATTAAATTTTAGAACCTAAGTTAGTGAATAAGTAGTGTTCATGACCTAGAATACCAATGAATGGGAACTCAGCATATATTAGCAAATAGATTAGGAACTTTTTTTTTACTATTGCTAGGCACGCGTTTGACTACTATCTCACCTGAAATTAAGCGATGATGTGGTCGAAGATGTACCATACTTACCTAGAAGTAACCACTCTTGCCTTAAAGTCTTCCAGGTTATAGCTATCTGGAAACACAGACTCTGGCAGGGAATTCCACTCCTTAGCTGTACGCACTATGAATGTGTTCCCAAAGCGATTTGTGCGTGTGGGTGGGATGTCCACCATGTACCGGTGGCGCATCGCCGTACGTCTTGTGGTCCGATGATGGAACGGGCTTGGCGGAATTAAACTATGTAGTTCCTAGAGCTATACTACCTACATATTATGTACTATACAGGAGGAGCGAGGTTTCTAATTAACACTGTGATTTACTAGTTAACGTTATGGATTGCTTTGCTAATCTACCACGAGGTAGCGCATAATGTAATCAAAATCTCGTCTAGCCTAGCTTGCTATACATTCGTCGCCTGCCTAGCCAGCTTCCAGTCAAACTGGATTTACCTGAATACCAGTATTTTACGTCAAGCGACTCTATCTGACCTTCACAAACCAGTAACTGGGTTGATGAGATTCAGGCTGGGATTCAAGCTAACAGTCTTCACAACCCAATAACTGGGTTGATGAGATTCAGGCTGGGATTCAAGCTAACAGTCTTCACAACCCAGTAACTGGGTTGATGAGAATTAGGCTGGGATTCAAGCTAACAGTCTTCACAACCCAGTAACTGGGTTTATGAGATTCAGGCTGGGATTCAAGCTAACAGTAAAATACAGTTTTTCTTAGCTATAGCTATAATCCTCTGTACAGGGTGAATTTTTAAAGTGTGCCTTCATGGCCAAATCCGAAAATATATATGCATATCAAAAAACACTGAAAGGAGTCTCGAGCCTGATTTTGAAGAAAATTAAAACTGCATCATTGGATTTTTGAAAAATCGTTATTCTGTCGAAGTATCGACCCAGTTGATTTTGTAAAAAAAAACACATCCGAAAGTGTAGCTAATAAGGATCAAATTCTGAGAAGAAATAACACATGTCAAGCTAAAGAAAGCTCTATTTTTTATCAAAATACTTTTTTAACTTTCAAAAGAAAACTATCGACTCAAATTTTTTTTTTCAAAAATCATGATGACATTTTAATTTTCATCAACATCGGGAACGAGAATCTAAAACTGCATCATTGGATTTGTGAAAAAATATCACGGTTTAGATAGGTAGCTTTAGTCAGAAAAACGCTCGGGCTCGGGCTCGAGACTCCTTTCAGTGTTTTTCGATATTCCTCATAGTTTCGGATTTGGCCCTGAAGGCACACTTTAAAAATTCACCCTGTATATAGCGCTCCACGTAAAATGCCAGTATTTTACGTGTAGGGGTTACGGCGTTTAGTCGTCGAGGTGGTTGCCTCCCCGACGCCTCCTTCTGCGAGCAGAAAGAAAGTCTAACTAAATGAATGATTCTAACAGCAAACTAAACCTTACTTTTCAACTACAACTATTTTGTCTTAACCGGAAAAATGTTTCAGAAAATCCAATTGAACTTGACTTATAAACCGACTAGGTCAAGGTCACTCGACCCTGGTTATTCCACTGGGTGTACGAGTAACAGGGATAGTGCTACGCTTATCATTTCTCTCCGAGTTGGAACTGTAAATGGTTAATTGAAACTTGAAAGCAATACGGCGCTCGCCTCGGATTTCAGAAATGTGGATGTTCCATGTGTGTATATAGTGTACACACATGGAACATCCACAAAAAATGAAATGAAATTACTAGACCGTTTTAGCCATTTTTTCACCAACAGAAAGTTAAATTATCAGGAAGTTACAAAGACTAATTTATTTTCGAAAGAAATAGAGATCCCTACGAAATAAGCAATACTAAACCCACGCGAACGAAGTCACGGGCGAAATGCTAGGACTTAATAAATTGACAATATTAGGATGTGCATTGGAATGTGTTTCAAAGAAAATATTAGGTTCTGTAGTTTTTACTCATAAATGTGCTTCTTTCACTCTTTTATTCCTGTTGTTCTAACACATTTTCTTTACTGGCTTGTTTATACCGTATATATACTCGTATAACACCTACTTAACAGTTTATTTTTATCGATAAATAAATTGAGACTTATTTAAAAAAAAAGTTGGAAATATTGATGTGAATTAAATATTCTATTAGTAATGTCAATTTAATGTTAAAAATATGGGATAAAATAATACCCTATTCGTTTAAACACTGTTTTTTAACCATCGGTTACATATCTGAGGAGTGCCACCGCTTATTTTTATTACATTTGCCTACTTATTTTTATGATAAAATACAAAAGTACCCTAGTGAAATAGTTGTGAAACATTCGAACAGACAGACAGAACAGTCATTAGAGTCCATGTTTATACCCCATCTTAGCCAATTCACGACGCACCACTAAAACAACATCCAAGTCTTGCTCAGTTTTCAGTTTAAGAGACTGATTTTTTCATAACTGAAAAGTGAAAAGCAATAAAGAGTATTATACCTCTACCACTTGACTACTCTACACCGCTCAGACAAAACTAATGAACGGCTCCATGGCACTGCACATTTTTGCATGTCAGTATATTTAAAGCACTCGTTGAACAAAGGGCAGCGAAAAAGGGTGAAATTGATGCAATCAGTGCGCTTGAGTGGCATACGACGCATGGACGTACGGCCGTACGGACGAGTGACGCGCCGCCGCTCATTCTATTAGACAGACACGTCGATGTGACGCAACTGGATGTGTCCTGGGGCCCTAGACAAAATGCAATTCTATTAGCGACTGCGATTGTCGAAATTCCAAAATGTAAGGGATTGATCACGTGACTTTTCGACAGCCTTTGTATACCCATACATTTTTGACGTTTTGACAATCGCCTTCGCCACGCTACCGCTTCAAGAATATCACTTGTCTAAAGCCTCTGGACAAACTAGATGTGACGGTCATGGTGTTTGGTTTAGAACGGATGTTTTATGTTCATAGGTGATTGCTTTATAAGCAAATTGACTGACAACTTTTTAGTGTTCGTATAGAGAGAGTACAACTATCATTATTTTAACATTTACATGAATAAGTCTGTATCACGGCGAAATGACGTGGGTGAGGTCATTTTACATCATGTGCTTCTCGAGGTTGGTAGGTTTTATAGAATAACGGTCAACAGAAGGAGTAATTGCCGAAACAAAACACCCTAACAGAGGGCCTAGCATATTTTTGACGTATAGTAACGTAACGTATAATTTTACCATAGCTACAATACTCCTTTCGCACATAAATAATATTTATTTGAATTATTTACTTTATTCATATTTTTGAATGATATAAATTGTGTTTGTCCCATAAAATTAAACCAAAATACTTCGGGGTTATAGTTTCTCACATTCAAAATTAACTTACGTTAACGTTACTATACGACAAAATGTTCGTGTTAGGCCCATAGATACATAGACCCTACGTCATTTTGACGTCCTAGCAACTAGCAAGTTGCTGTACATGGCTGATCTTTACACTGTAGAAACCAACGCAACAAATCTACATCGCAACAAAAAGAACCGCGACATCATCTATCCAACTAGCAGCGAACTACTAGGTTGAAATCCTGCATCGCACAAGCAGAGTTTACTGTGAGATTTGAACATATACATCAGCCCGAATATCAACTATCGGGCAGTTGCCCGCCAGACACAACAACAGTCTGGTCGGAGGATTCTTCCTATTTCAATGGAGGTTTGCGGGACTTTATTCTCTGTTCCGCATACCCTCCAAAAGACCAAAATGATCCCCGTAGCACTCTCTCTTTTACAAAAGCAGGATATTTTTTTTATATTCTTCTTATTACTACCATCCACTTTTAATTCTAAGTCTTTGCCACATCGACCCATTTATAATCTGCGGCAGTGATGTCCGCTGTACAATATAGTAGCAATAAATTCTCCGTCCGCTCCAAGCAGAGTCCCGCCATACGATACTTTTTAGATTTATTAACTAACACGCTTTAAGCCATGAATTTCAGACGGAAAATAACTCTCCTCGTTAAAATGAAAATCTTAATTTTTTAATGCGGATAAGTCGACGACGGCGTAATAAAGAACGTTGTACAACTTGTTCAGCTAAGTGGGTTTTAGGTTGTTAAAACAAATAGAACGGTTTTAAATCACAATCGGTGAATTTAATAGTGTTAAAACGGTTGAAAGACTCACTAATTAATAGTTTTGTAACTGTATTAGTGTGATGTAAATTTATTTAAATGTGTGGTGGGTAGATTTCACTGAATCACAGTAGCTAAACATCTTTATCTTATGAATAATATCTATTAATATCATTTATCTGGATTTTTAAGTATTCGTATATCATGTAACAGTTATTACTAGAGCTGAAATACAAAATAATGTGAGTAAGTACGCTTAGTTGCCACTTCGAGTGACCCATGATCTGGCTTTTTTATAAGCATTGCCATGCAACGTGGCAATGCCGCCAGTCTTTTGTGCTCAATTCCAGTCGACAGCGATGCGGACGAATTTGTAACCTCATATTTTAGTGAAGAGTTTGTATTTTTATTTTAAGAGATAAATTATTCGAAATAGAAAATGGGATTTTTTAAATATTATATTTATTTTTAGTGAGTCAGTTACTAAAACTATAAACTGCTAAACTTAAACTTGTCAAAAACCTTGATCTTGGAAATGAATGTGTTAATATTTTTTTGTTTATACACATACACCGTTTTTTTTCTTCATTGCCAAACATCCTGTTATTCAATCAATCTCCGATTCATAGATGGACCCAGCTAATTTATTCGTATGTAGTAAGCCGGACCCAACCCGGGGCATAGTACACCCGCCCATTTCCGTGGGTCCACCGCACCCGGGGTGTCGTTATCAATTATACAATCATCTGTACGACACGGCTTATTACAGCCTGACGGGAAGCAGGAACCTAGGCACAGTATATTATATCCTTGGTGATAGTTTGATATCGCTTTTATGTTATGGTAGCAGTTTTAATATCTCACGTGGTGTAGAAAAAAAAGAAAATAGTTTATTCCACACAAACAAAAATTGCATCACACACATACTACACACTAGTGGACGTCACGCGGTTTCACCCGCGTAGTTCCCGTTCCCGTGAGAGTACGGGGATAAAGTATGCCTATGTTACTCCCTGATAGTGTAGCTATCCATTGCTGAAAGAATTTTTCAAATCGGTCCAGTAGTTTCGGAGCCTGTTCATTTCAAACAAACAAACAAATCTTTCCTCTTTATTTTATTAGTGTAGATGAGAAACATGTAGTTCGCTGTAACTATTTTCCTGTCCACATTTAAGGTTATTTTCTATGTTAAAACAGTTTTCATAAAATCAATTTAATGTATTACGCCATGAAAATGAAAATGGCATAAAAACAGATCGAACTTTGCATTATTTTTTCTATAGGGACTTCGCATCGTGTATTTATTACCTTTAGAAATTAGGTAGAGCATAAAGTCACACAGCAGTTACTTTACGAGAAAAATAGTTCTTACTAAGGCGATATACGAATATAATAAAAAAATCGCATATCCCTTTTAATTGGGCTTGTCGTGAAGTGAAATTTTTGTCATATTAATTGTCAATGGCTGGGATATAATCCTTGTTATTTTTTCATTGTATTTTCTGGAAATCAAACAATTTAGTCTCTTCTTAAATGTCCAACACATATTCCCAGTTCATCTGGAGTGCGGTCTCCGTGTACATTTACGCCAAAGAACTCTGATCTGGGTAGTCTGGATAGTAAGGTTATTTTGGGCCATCTCTCAGCTAAACTCTGTCGTACTGTGAGATATATTGCAAACATACAACTGTCAATGTAAAAATGGGTCCGAGATATAACATCATCACAGTGTTTTTACGGAGGAACATGAAATGAAATCTTCTCCCGTATGTCGTAGTACAAAATCAATATTAACCCGCAATAAAACACGATCTTTTCACCCTAAAACAAGCACATACACACACACCTAAAAAAACAATTGTCACCTCGTCACGGATCACAGCGACAATAAATCTGCGATCTAAATCAACTAGGTACGTGACCACGTGTACGGGCACGGGGGGGCAAGTAGTGGGTGGTGTACCTACACCGTGTACGAGCTACTCCAACGGAGATAAGAGATAGTTTTCCAACGTACGCCATTGTGACGCAGAACTGTTTGTTAGTACGTGTGCCAGTTTATGAGATCGTTTTTGATGATAGCAGTTCGGCTTGTGAACTCGGCAAGCAATTGAGTAGCTAGTGCAGTCTGGAGAATTTTAATTAACGATTGGTAGTGACATCGGACCTTGTTTTCTGCCCTTTTTTAAATCTGTCCTTAAAGCGTAACAACTACAATTGACTACTTCTTTAGTTTACTGATGCCCGGTTTCTGAGGAACTTTATCGCTCTTTTATCTGTCCGTTAACCACAAACCAACCAATGGTGTTATGAAAAATAGCGTTAACGGACAGATAAAGGACCGATATCAAGGGCAAGAATCAGTTGTTGCAGTCTACTGCTGGACATGGGCCCTCACCCGATCATTTAGTCAGATTTTACACATTTGAAATACCCTCGATCTTTATTTTTCTTTTTTTTTCTAAACATCTAACAGCGGTCGAGACCTTTATTGACATTCTTATTTTAAAAAAACAAGCCTGTTTTAATACCGAATATTTATTGTGTTGACCCATTGATATATAAAAAAACCAAGATACACACTAAGCATCTCAAAAACGTCCGCAAAAAACAAGCGCAATATGTATAATTGTGCGCAAGTTTCAAACAGTCTCGCATCGCTCGCCATACTGCACTGCTTTGTAGAAACAACTTTAAGCGATCCGTGTAAGGTTGAATTTGCAAAAAAAATTGCGCATCACTCGCCATACTGAACTGCTTTGTAAAAACAACTTTGAGCGATCCGTGTTAGGTTGAATTTGCAAAAAAAAATGTTTATAGTATAACTACACACGACTCACACATGACACTTGATACATGTCAGTTTTTGACGACAGTTTCGAGTGTTGCATTTTTTCGAGACTGTGCATTTTTGGTTTTTTAGGGTTCCGAAAAAAAGGAACCCTTATAGGATCACTCGGGTGTCTGTATGTCTGTCTGTCCGTCTGTCACAGCCAGTTTTCTCCGGATCCACTGGACCGATTCTGTTGAAATTTGGTACACATATGGACTTCTGTGACCCAAACACGGACGCGTTACGTAAATCATAAAATCTTTAGTATGGGGGTCACTTTTGGGGGTCAAACTAGAAAATTAAAAAAAAGTTTTTTGAACAATATCGTGTAACATATCAAATGAAAGGGCTTACTGTGAGGGTTTTAATTATATTTTTTTCATAATTTTAAAGTACATGCTTTTGAAGTTATTCAAGAAATTAGACGAAAAATTACCATTCCCCCCCCCCTTATCTCCGAAAGTACTGAACCTAAAATGTTGAAAAAACTGGAGATAATAGATCTTTACCTAAAGATTACAGGAAAACCTATTAGAAGTTTGTAGTGTTAAAATAACATGTTAAAAAAAAAATTCGTTCGGAACCCTTTGCACGCGAGTCCGACTCGCACTTGGCCAGTTTTTATATATCAATGTGATGAACAGCCTTTTTTCAAAGAAAAATGATATTTAATTTATTATTCGATTTCTCCTAAAAAAACAATACTAAGGAGAGGGCAATGACCTCTGTTGTAGAGCTAAAACCCACTGACTTGATTTAAGAACCTTTTATCTATTATCTATGTTAATAAAAACAAGTGTTGTCGCGATGTATTCCCCAATGGTAGTGTGCACTTGTACAGTGTACTGTAAATTGTCCTGTATCCCGTCATGGCGCCACATAAACTAGATTGGCTCGAAATAAACCCCGCGACTGTTTTCTTTCGATACAAAAGGTGTGAAAACTTCGTTTGTGTCTGGAATCTATACTTCTATATCTATACTTATATTATAAAGAGAAAAGATTTGTATTTTTGTATGTAACGAATAAACTTAAAAACTACTGGACCGATTTGAAAACTTCTTTCAGCAATGAATAGCTACATTATCAGGGAGTAACATAGACTATGTTTTATCTCCGTACTCCCGCGGGAACGGGAATTAAGCGGGTGAAACCGCGTGACGTCCGCTAGTAAAACGATGTATTTTCTGCAATTTTTCAAGTTCTGACAAATAGATAAATACTAGATCTTAAATCCGATTAGCAGTTATACAATGTGTAACAGAAATAAACGCAATACCTCCTATTTTTTTAAGGATGGGAAATCATCAAATGACTCCTCCCGCTCTGGGTGAAGCAGAAACGAGTGTCAGACTCTTACTGACTGAAACCCATCCGTGTTCCTCCTAGTGCCCTTTGCGTTCCAGGGCCGCGGTGACTCTTCCGAATAAAGTCCACAGCCCCAACAGAACCCAATACTTCCCACGGGGTCATTGTACTCATCACTTTGAACAACTTTTACTGTGGAATCAACCCCGAAATATCGAAAAAATCGGACAAGAGTGAGTCGGACTCGCGCACCGAGGGTTCTGTAACATCATACAAAACGTGAAATGTTTTTAAATTTTCATCAGCGAAGCCTATATTTGTCAGAGAATTTTAACACTGCGGTGTATATTACAGTTTTAGATCAGCGCTATCTCTTGAACGATAGTGGAACTAATGTTACTTTTGTTGATAATTTCTGACGGACGGACGGGAATAGACGGACAGATTTAGTCACAACGTAAGGGTTCGTTTTTATCATTTTGGTACGAAAACCTCACACATTACCCATTAAACCCCATACATTTATTTGCGCATAACTCGACAAAATGTAGTGAACAACTGAGCTTTTTTGTTGTTGTGTAGATTCGCATGGATCATACGTATATAATAAAATCAAATACCTACTTGGTAGACCATTTTAACTTCATTTTGTGGTTTTACCTTTATTATAAATGCTAGCCTGTTAATAGCCATATTACCATTAGACCGCCATTGTAACCACGGATTGCCACAATTTGAGTGTAAAAAGAATTTTATCATGTTATTAATATATCAGGAAGGCTATATAACATCACGCTACTACCAATTGTAGCAAGTATTAATGAAAAATGTGACGAAGTTGCACGGGACAGCTAGTTTACTAAATTAAATCTATCTAAAGTTATGAACAACAACCATTGATATATAAAAAACCCAAGATGCAGTCTCGAACAAATGCAACACTCGAAACTGTCGTCAAAAACTGACATTTGTATCAAGTGTCACGTGAGAGTTGTGTGTAGTTATACTATAAACATTTTTTTTTTTTGCAAATTCAACCTTACACGGATCACTTAAATTTGTTTTTACAAAGCAGTGCAGTATGGCGAACGATGCGAGACTGTTTGAAACAACGCGCAGAATGGACATTTTTCGTCTAATTTCTTGAATGACGTCAAAACCCATTTTTTTTTTTCATTATTAAAAAATATATATTTAAAACCCTTATATTAAGCCCTTTCATTTGATGTGTCACAATATTATTCAAAAAACTTTTTATTTTGTTTTCTAATTTGACCCCCAAAAGTGATCCCCATACTAAAAAATTAATGATTTACGTAACGCGCCCATGTTTGAGTCACAGAAGTCCATATGTGTACCAAATTTCAACAGAATCGGTCTAGTGGGTCCGAAGAAAACTGACTGTGACAGACGGACAGACAGACACCCGAGTGATAAGGGTTCCGTTTTTTGTTCGGAACCCTAAAAATAACTAGAATTGGCCCTAAATTATCTTAACCATGACACGACAGAAATGACAAAATGGTATTTCCTAATCCATTGTCGAAATGCCAAATATTAATTAACTAATCAAGTCAATGAAGTTCACCCGGCCTCTGTATTTGGCAGCCCTCGTACCAATATCGTCCCCAGCCACACGTCAAAATCACTTTAACTTCAATTCGACACACATCGCACGTTTGCTTGGCCCTATTGCGGTTGCTGTAACTTGATTGCCCGCCATGCGCTGCTCAAAGCGATCAACCCACCGAATTCATTTACGATGGTATAGATTGAATTTTCTGGGGTGGTTTAGGTTTTGTGACCGTATATTCGAGCAGTGAATATGGCTCGGTAGCAGCGACCAACGAAGTCAAATTGAATCGGAAAGCGTCGGTTAGCCTCGGCTGAGCCTATCACGACGAAATGGGAGTGCGTGTGATTGGGGCTTTTTGATACTGGACGTACAATTAACCGACCCGTTTAAGCTGCTACCTATAGCAAAAACAAAAGCTGAATACTTCGTTCTCTGCAAAAAAGCTGTGGTCTCTCTCATATTTCTCTGGAGCTAACGAAGAGCTCATGGCTAAAGAATAAAAGCAGCACTGATTGATCTACAAGGTTAAGCAACGCATGCCAAGGTTGATCTGTGGATGGGTGATCGTCTTAACATACCGAGTTTCCTCCGTTTTTTGGAAAGCAAATTAACCCGTTGGACCCGGCTGGTATATGTAGATCTTTGGCAGTCGTTACGGATTGTCAGAAGCCAGTAAATCTGACTCCAGTCTTGCCAAGAATTACCGTGTTACCCAGTTAATATCTGGTGAGGTCTGGTAGGCAGCCGCTCTACGTAAAATACTGTACGCTCTACGTGTAATACTGTAAAATATAGCTAGGCGGATGGTGGTCTCTCTCGCTTTTGTCTCATAAAATCATTTTGTAATCTTCAAAGCTTCCTTAGACCATTGAATAACCTTCACAAGAGTTATGTGCCGTAAACATTGGCAATTGAAAGTGTCACACAGAGAAGGGACTACTGGCTCAGACATCTTTGTGTGGCATCACCATTGTCACCCATAGATGGCGACTGTTAGTGTCGATTGTCACTGTTGGTCTGATTGATGATCAGACGTAAGTGTGGCCTAATAAAATTCCACTTATGGTGGTCTACAGTACCTGGACCATGGCGGCCGTTTTATTTTCGGTTTAGTTTCGGATTGGTGGTTCAAATACTGATGGAAATCGATAAGTGACAATGAGAAATTGCGACATTTTATAAGGTGTATATCAGTTTAACTTACGAAATGATATCATTTTTTGTTAAAAAAATAACAAAAATTATACACCCTATAAACAAGCTATAACTGTATAAGTAAGCTACAAAATATGTATCTGGGAATATGTGCTTTCATACATTTTCAGCTTTAGTCAATTTGATTCCCGCACATAACAAATATTTGTATGGGATACAGATAGTTATTCCGAGTCTGGCTATTTGTGTATGTGTATTTATATGTTTGTAAACGCACCCACGATACAGGAGAAATTCCTAGAGTGGGGCAGCGGTTCTTTAAAACAAAAAAAAGTTTACAAAATAATATCGTTCCATTTCAGTTAAAATAAAATACACGATGGAAAATCGACTATTAACAGTAGTAAGTATTCAATGGTCCCTGTCTCGCTGTCGATCACGAGTTTGTTCTGAGTTTGCACAAGTTCGTAGTAACTAATTGCCGAGCAACTGTCGCAACATGTTTACACTTTGATTTATTTTGCCTGCCAATTGGAAATGTAGCTTTACCGATCACTTGGATCTTTTATTCGAAACATAGACTTAAAGATGACCAAAAATGCTCCAAAACCTTTTTAGTACTATATTACGCATCGAATTCTTCTTATGTAAAGTACATAAAATCCATATCATTATCATCATCATCATCATCATCATCATCATATCCCCCGAAAGACGTTAATCCACTGCTGGACATAGGCCTCCCCCAAGTGTCGCCACAACAACTGGTCCTGTGCGTCTCGCATCCATCAGCTACCAGCGACCTTCACCAGGTTATCGGTCCACTTTGTGGGAGGCCTTCCAACGCTGCGTCTTCCGGTACACGTCATATAAAATCCATAAATGACTTTGAATGGGCAAAATTCCAAAGGCTAGATAGTTGGCTGTAGTTCAGAGTCCAACGTTTAATGCTCAATTAGGTAGGTAGGCTTAGCAAAATTCTTTTCCGTACGTCTGATAAAAGTACATTCAAGCTTGTTAAGTTCTATATTCATGTTTAACAAAAGTTGTGCAACATTTTTGTACGATGTCATCAATATTTTGCGTACTCTAACAATGTTGCCTCGTGTCCATTAGGCAACATTTTGCATGCAACACGTTACGCCCAGCATGTTTAGCAAACGCGCGACATTGCCAGCAGGCACGCAACATTGTCAATGTTACCAGAAAAAGTTCCTCGTTGCCGTTCAACATGAAGAGCAACATTTTGTCGCGTCAAATATTGCCTATTGGAATTACTACGTGGCCTTAACCGTTGCCAGCATCAAGTGTCCCGCAACACAAAAACATGTTGCTGTAACAATGTAGAGCAATATTCGTGTCTCATGAAAACGTATTTCCATTACCTCATTCGTTATCACATCACGAGTAAATGAACCGATAATTTTCAATGAGCAGAATGACATCAGGAACCCTTCTGCCAATTAGCTAACGCCGAAGATATCAGCGCGGTATGTAATCAATGTTGCAAGCGTTGTGTCGTGAATCGGAAGTGTCGATCACTGCCAAGCGGCTCCTCTTACATAATGTATTTAACGCCGCCACTCAATGAATGAACTTCAGTGTTACAAATTGATTCATAAATTATTACGTTGTCTTTACTGTTTCTTGGGCTATAGATAAAATGATATTCTATTATCGACTTGTCAATATGCAAGATATTGCCAACGCGACATTTCGATAGCGCATATCAATCCTAAATATTTCGCGCTGATAGAATGTAACTTTGCTTAAGAGAGCTATTACACTTTAGCTTGGATGTATGTATGTATGTAAATCGGGCTGGTTTCCGCAACTCCACGACTAAGCGCGTATTTTGCGTGCAGGTGGGCTTTAGCTTGGATTTGAGCGTTTGACTCGAGTTTTGATGTGTGATTATGGTATAGGTATAGCCACAAATTTAAAAAAATATGTGGCCAAGTTAGTTTGATTCTTTTTTTGGGAGTGCTTTAAATAAATATTTCAATTTGTTTACATAAATTAGTAAAACCTTATCTCTGCAAAGGATGTTTCTAAAAATTTTACTTAATGCATATTTTGATGCTTTGTTGCATCGAAGATATAATAATTAAATCATTAATAAACATGTTTATGGTACAACTGTATCTTCTACTTGGAATGCTTAATTCAATTTATTATGTTTCATACAGTAATACACCAAAACTAATTCCGTAAAACAGAGAGTTACTGATAATTTTTCGTCCGAATTTTTTTTATATATGAAAATTTAATCCAAATTCAAACAAAAAGTAACTAATAGCTAAGGTTACTAGACATTTTTTTTTTTTTTGTTTGAAAATTGTCTGTTTAAATGTAAAATAATATTTTTAAACTGTTGTTGTATACAGCACTACAATCACTATAAATCTCTGGAAACGCGGTCTGAAAGTCCGGTTAAGTAGTTGCAACCTTCCCAGGTTTGTAACTGCGAGTGGCCATCGTCAAAAAAAAATAAAAAAATCTGAAGCTCCTGTCCGCGCCAAGCGCCCGGTTTTGTAGTAGCGCCCGTCTAGTGACCTGGGAAATAATTAAATATTTGATTCTAAACGGCACTTATTATTGAATGTTTGGACATCTTTATGCCCGCTTAACTAATTATAGTCTTTTCATAAAGAAGGGCCGGTTTCCCAAAAATGGGAAGATTACCTGTGAGCTCGAAATACATGTAAGCTTACCATGGTACGTTGTTAGTATTAAACCCCGCTTTTTACCCGTTTTATAATAATTAAATGGACAGTAAAGAGTACCCAGCACAGTCTACTGGGCACGCACGCTATAAAAGTTAATTGAGGCCGGTACAATACAAAAACAGAGAAATATTGTTATTTACACAATAATTTCCTTTGAACATTCTCCCTGTACATTGAGCTCGTGTATGCACGCGCGAGCAAACCATTTCTCTATACTTAGCAAAGCGCCAACTATTTTGAGAAGCCTAGCCGTTAGACTAATGCTCTAGAAGATAAAGAAAATAAAACAGAAGTTTAAGTGATGACAATGCTTGATATCGACCTCATTCACACAATACATTGTATAATAACTGGCACGAGTCGTTAGCACACTCTCCATTGGTCAGTTTGACGACGACAGCTCTGACGCTTCACGCTATTGGATCGTCAGTCAATGATCACTTGGCGAGATCACTCTGCTGCAGTCATTTGTGCTCACGACTCGTGCCAACTACTATAACATAAGAAAATATGGCTGCTTGCTTTTCCGAGTAGATCCGACTACTTGCGCATAGTTCGGAGTGCGCGACTGTGATTTCGTTCTGTTTGATATCGCCTCTCTTTATGTGTATGAGCTTGTTAAAGGTTGATCCACACATATCAGGTACATGACCGGGACGTATTCGGGCCGTAATCCGTCACAACGTGGTCTGACACGTCCCGGGTACGGTCTGGCAAAGGCCGTGTGTGAACGAGTTCATAGAAAATGTACGCACTGATATTATTTTGAGTGCCGGCCGAACGGACCATGGCCCGGCCACGTCCCGGCCACGTCCTGGCTACAGATACGTGTAGATCAATCTAAATGTTCTCTTGGTCCTTCTGCACTTCAACATCTTGCGATACCGTTACGAACGACTGCCAAGGAAAGCGTTGCGAATGAACAATGGCGAATGTATCTTTTTCTACATATATGTATCTTTTTGCTGTACATTTGTTTTCGTTTTTGCGTCATTTATTCCTTCCTTTCAGGGCCGACTCATCGAACGAAGCGCCCGTGGCCAATGGACTGACCGAATTTGGAGAGGTAAGCGAATTTCAACCTTATTGTTTTTGTGGTAAAAGCTACGCGAGTGTATATTTGCAAGGCCACTGTTAATATAGAAGGATGAAAATGTCGATTTGTTTTGTAAGGAACGTTGGAATTATGTGTAGGGCAGGCTGAGTGGAAAAGATGCGAGGTAGCCCTGCGAGGTAACTGACGAGGCAGCCCTAGCGGTCTCTCTGCTTCATTAGGTGCTCTCCGGAGGGTAGGTGCGATGAGGCCACACTGTTAGTACAATGATTAAAGATTATATTCATTAAATAGACTCGGTACCATCCGATTTTGAATTGAGCAAATAGAGTTCCTTTTATGTAAGAACGTTTTGATAGATTTTTAAACTAAAGTAAACCTCAAGTTCTAATTTCAGAAACCGTATTTTTTTTAATTGCGTGTGTTTTTTTACTTTTTTTCATATCGTTTATGTAACAGCAAGCTTAAAGTTAAAAGCACTTTCAGTGCAACTATATCAAAGATCCTCCTCAAGAATTTAATCTAGAGAATACTTAATAAATGGACATACTTTGTGTTTATATTAGAAGCGTGCGTAGGAACCATTGTGAGACTACCCACACACTCACGAAATAACTTGACGTGTACGCACACTGGCAGTCACGACAGCTAACACAACACAGTTTTATCAATCTATGCTCGCTAGCGACTGTAGTTAAAAAAATGTATGAAAACTCTTAAAAACAAGTTTATAAAGTATTGTTTTAGTTGTAACTAAAGTTTTACTTAAGTTAACAAACTAAAACAACTGAAACGTTAATTAACTTAAAAAATAAATTACAAACTTGTTTTTTTTTAAGTTTTTACACGTTTTTTTATCTACAGTAGCTAGCTAGTATAGATTGATAAAACTCATGGTAGACGTACTGATTCTGAAGTAAACTGACGTTCACTGAGTGTGTATTGGACAGATGGACGAACTGACGGACGTTAAACAACTATATGTGACGGTCAATTCTAATAATTTGGAAAGCAATGTTCGCATTCTCATGTCAGTGTCAAACTGTCAACAAACCCTCATTTTCATAAATTTTTGATAGATTGCAACTGAGATGCGAATGCGAAAGTTGTTTAAAAATTACTAGAACGTTGTTTAAAAATTACTACAACGGTATTTAAAAATTACTAGAACGTTGTTTAAAAATACTAGAACTTTGATTAAAAATAACTACAACGTTGTTTAAAACTTACTAGAACGTTGTTTAAAAATTACCAGAACGTTGTTTAAAAATTTAGGTCTAGAGCGAGTCGGACTCGCACACTGAGGGTTCCGTACTACCATATAAAACATAATATGTTTTAAATTTTTATCGGCGAGGCCTCTATTCGTCAGAGAATTTTAATACTGCGGTGTATTGGAGTTTTAGATCAGCGTCATCTCTTGACCGATAGTGGAACTAATGTAATTTCTTTTATATTTCTGAAAAAGTGTGCTGTTTAGAGACATCGTTTTATTTTTTCCAGTAATCTTTATATAAACTTCTATCACATAGAATAATTTCAGATTTTTCTCTATGCATACTTGGGAGATAAGTGAGGGGGAATGGTAAAATGTATCACATTTTTCATAAAAAAAGGAACAATGTTTGAAAATGTGCAAATAGTGCTCTTTCATAAGATACCCCACATGCCCTAGTAGGCCCACTTTGAATTTTATCAGTCGCTGTTGCAAAAAAAAATTTTTCCTTTTCCTTAGTAGTTCTTGAGATATCAAGCTGTGACAGACGAACAGACTTAGTCACATCATAAGGGTTCCTTTTTACCATTTCGTTAAGGAACCCTTACCTAATTACTAGTGTTTTTTTTCAGTTAAGGCTTTATTCCCTGGAGGCAGCGATATTAAAATCTATCTTACGTTACAAACAGAAGTTAAACTCGAGCCAACTTTATCAGCAAGTGATTGCCGAACGATCAAAATATACTTAGACGCCAACAACACGCTCACGCAAGTATCACTCAATTCTAAAAGTCATGAATGACAAATGACTGATGGTAAGTGCTGGAATTCAGTCGACATTCGAAGCTCATTCTTAAATACGGGACGATTTATTACTGGCTGATATACGGGATTCGAAAAGTACAAAGACTGAACTATTACCCATATCATAGAAATATAAAAAACCCATTCACTTAAAAGTCGTGACTACTGAAATATCCAGATTTTTCGTCAATCAATTTCATGCAACCATTAGTCACTGCATTACACCATAGGTTATACGTCAAACACATCCTTGACTGTGGTTAAACTGACAGCAAAACCACTACACAGTAACGAAAATAATGTGACATTTTGGAACAGAATGTCAATCCCATAATTACCTAGGTCGTATATTTTCAAATTTTCGGAAATACATAATGATCGTCGATAAAATGCCACTGTTTCTTCGTCTTGTGGCCTGCAAGTATCATTGCCCGTATCTAACTAGTAATTCCCCCAACTGTATCTCACGAAGGAAATCTAACGAAAACTCTCTTTAAAAAGATCCATAAAGGAACATAAAGTTAAACCTCAACTAAACCGAACCTCATCCTCAATTAAACTAAGTTAATTAACCAATTCAAATCAACCAAGGTAATGTAACTTAACGAGGAGAGAACAAATAATACCTCCCTGTTTTTTTATGGGAAATCATTAAAAGACTCCTCCAGCCTTGGGCGGAGCGAAAAGGAGTGTCAGACTCTTACAAACTATACCCATCCGTGTTCCTCCTAATGCCCTTAGCGTTTCAGGCCTGCGATAACTCTTTTGAACAATTTCGCAACCCTGAAAACAGTGCCTACCATCTTAGTAGCTAGAGGTTTGTTTAACTGGACTAATTCGAGCGGTTCCGTTTAACTGGGCTAATTCGAGCGGTTCCATTTCCAGTGACTGGAACTAGTTGAAACTAATTAGTTGATTTCTATTTTCATTACCACTGTCGCCACTGGCCCCCGGCCGCTCGGGACTATTCAATCGATTTCTGAACGAATTGTTCATTTGGTCGACTAGTTTAGGCGGCATTAAATTTTTGGTTCGGAATGGTTTTGATTTGAAATATTTGTGGGGAATGTGTTTGCTGAAAATTCTTTTGTCTGAAATACTTTTGATTAAAATTTTGATGTCAATTGAACTAGACAATTAGTAAAATAAACTATAGCAACCGTTTTAAATTACAACTAAAACAAAACAATGAGGTTGTTACCTATAATGTAGACAGGTCGTCACAGTGTGCCCATATTTTTAAATAATGACTTTTTATGTGTTTGTGTAACCTACCCAAGTATTTAAATCTTATTCTGTTCATTGTCATTACATCTCTCAATAGATAGCTAAAATTAAGTTTGCTAAATTATTTTACATAATTAAAAAAAAGCTTCCTCGCTCCTATTTATCTTGCTGTGCCCGACAGGGTCCACATGACCTAATTTTGCTTTTACCACCTATGTAAGAATACATGTGGAATGCAATAAAGACATTGAGTATTAAAAGTGCAGGTAGATGGGTAGGACTATTTTTCTTGGATCAGTGATTTTCTGTCGAAAAACAGCAAAAAGAAAGTCGAAAACACTATCAAACTATTCACAAAAAATGTGAAAGGAACAAATTAGTAGTTTCCTCTCATCTACCCAAAACAACTAATGCACAGAAAACTTAGTAGTTTGCAACAAAACCATGAAAGAAGGACTTACCGAGCAGCTCCGACTGCAAATCCGAAACCAAATTAGTCAAAACGGAACCCAAGAGGCGACTCTCTTAACAAAGTTACTGTTAAAACAATCAGACCAGCTGAGCAAGAAATAGACAAATTACAAGAACATTCGCCAACTATACCACAATAAAGGAAGTCAGATAAAAAGACGGTCATTCATAAAACAGTTTAGTGCCACAACAACGACAAATAAGTTGTACCCATCAAGCTCTTAATAATACCAACTGTGCGCAACAAATAAGATAACAGCGCCACTTGAAATAGTAACATTCGCGCCGGATTTCCTCGTAAAACAACCCTGCCTTGCCCAGGGCCGCCAACCTTCAGAAATTGAAATATAATCACTGGGCCATCAGCCCGTTCTTCATTAGCATATTATTAAATTGTGTCGGAGACATCGCTTCAAACTTAAATATCCTTCTCCCTCTATAGATCCTGGAGGGAACTATGGTGTGACCTCTTTAGACATGTTTTTGTGTGGTTCATGTAAGCTCAGCATTACGCTGATGATTTAGGCCGTTCGTGTAATTAGAACGGAATCCTCTTGTTTCTTATTGATGTTATTGTCGTAGGGTTGGCACGCCTGAGACACGAACGACGTGACGTGACGGTACGAACTAGCTCCGGAATTTTGATAGCGTTTCGTTTGTTTGCAAAATTGTTTAGTGAATACCTGAGGGCTATTTCTTCTAACTTTTTTGCAACGTTCGCATTTGCATCTCGGTTGCAATCTGTTAAAATGTAGGGAACTCTGAGGTGTTTTTTCGACTGCGATGCGATTCCCTGCCGGAGTCTGTGTTTCCTGATAGATACAACCTGGGAGTCTTTAAGTCAAGTGTGAATAGGTTAGGTTCTTCTAGGCGAGCGTGCTCCATCTTCGACCACATCATCGCTTACCATCAGGTGAGATAGTGGTCAAACGCGTGAATATCAATAGAAAAAAAAAATACGAACGATAGTGGAATTGGCCCCTAGTATTCCTTGACTGTACAAGATTAGTGGAGAAAATGTTATTTTATTAAATTTCAAGCTCTAATTGCGCTAAATGGAATAGATTTACGTACAAGGTAGTACTCAAATAAAATAATTATGATTCAAACAATCAAAGGTCCGGAAGCGTTTGCCAACCCTATGTCAGAATTTAGGAAGATGAATGTGTCGGCGAGACAGTCGTGGTGATGAATGGCATCAATTAAGCTGATAGTTAATCGATGATCTCCCTACCTAGTTACCAGGCCACCAGCACAACTACGGAGCTATATTAATATCTAGTTCGGGAAATTTACGGCGTATTTACAGCTATTTAGAATATCTCGATACAATTGATTACACGTGATATCGTAGCGTGTAAATACATTAAATCATTAGAATAATAGCTATGGTAGGCGTCAGATAAACTTGCAATAATGTACATTGACCTTTCCCTAGTATCCCTTCGTAGTGCCCGAACAATAAATGATGAATCGTTTTACATTACTTACGAGCACGATAAAAGTAGATTCGGGACAGCTTTATGTATGACTTAATTTCGGTTTTTGATATTAAGAAAGTCAATAAATGTATGGGTCAATGACCGTAATTGCACATTTATCTAACGCCTACTCTAGTCGTAAGTGCGGATAACGGATGCGTATATATTTTAAAACTTTTTTAGGGTTCCGAAAAAAAACGTAGCCCTTATAGGATCACTCGGGTGTCTATCTGTCTGTATGTCTGTCCGTCTGTCACAGCCAGTTTTCTCCGTATCCACTGAACTGATTATGTTGAAATTTGGTACACATATGGACTATGACCCAAACACGGACACATTACGTAAATAGTTATTTTTTTTAGTATGGGCATCACTTTTGGGGGTCAGACTAAAAAATTACAAAAAAAGTTTTTTGAACAATATCGTGTGACATATTAAATGAAAGGGCTTACTGTGAGGGTTTTAATTATATTTTTTTTTTATAATTTTAAAATAAACTGTTTTGAAATTATTCAAGAAATTAGACGAAAAATGACCAATGCCCAATGGTCCGGCTGTGACAGACGGACAGACAGACAGACAGACAGACCTACAGACACCCGAGTGATCCTATAGGGGTTTCGTTTTTTTTTCGGAACCCTAAAAATGAGTAGAATTGGCGCTCTTATTCGACAATTTTTTTCTGTGCAGAGTGCCTAGCACGAATATTTTTGACATATTGTAACGTAACGTAATATTTTACCATATGTAGCTACAATACTCGTTTTTTTTCACAAAATTTTTAATTGAACTAGATACTATATTCATATTTTTGAATGATACAAATTGTGTATGTCGCATAAAATAAATCAAAATACTAGGGGTTATAGTTTGTCACATTCAAAATTCACCTACGCTAACGTTACTATACGTCAAATGTTCGTGCTAAGCCCTCAGTTATCTAAAGAAACATGACATTGTGAATTTTGAATATTAGTTTGTTAGTGGAATATCTAGAAAAACATCCGAAAAAATACCATACTAACTCATTTTCAGGCACCAAAAAGGTTAAAATTTGTCAGATTTTACTTTCCCACATAAAATCGCAAAGCCAGAAAATCTATGTTATATTACTATATCTACACTAATATATAAAGCTGAAGAGTTTGTTTGTTTGCTTGAACGTGCTAATCTCAGGAACCATTGGTCCGATTTGAATTTTCTTTCACTGTTAGATAGCCCATTTATTAAGGAAGGCTATAGGCTATATATCATCACGCTAAGACCAATAAGAGCAGAGCAGGCGATTAGTAGAGTGGATTATTATTATAGACTAGTTGCGCGCGTCAACTAGTCTATAATAATAATCTACATTTAAAGTTACACAGAACAAATATCCGATTTGGCCACTCTGTGTAAAACCTACCAACTGGAAATGTCTTCCATTTGGTTACTGAACCTTAATGACTTGTTTACACATGGCGAACTATTGACTAGACAGTGGACAGAGTAGACAGATACTCGGATTACCTACACGTATGCCAGTAGCTCGGCTCGCCGTAGCTGCCTTCACGATGATAGTAGCTGCAAGTTTTTTGCGAGGCGAAGCACACAAAAAATGCATGTCCCACTCGTAACTACCTGGCTCACACTGGCGAGCTACTGCCGAACGCGTCCGAACGATGCGTATAATTTCCAAGCTGCTGCCATTTGCGAGGTACTTGTCAGGCGAGCAAGCGAGTGAAAACAAAAAATGTTGAAGTAACTCAGATGTAAGCTACTATTAACTAAACTTGCACGTGGCACTAACTTGTAAGATACGTCCATTCGATGCGAGTTACTGCACCGCAGCTACTCGGCATGCTGTCTCGTAAGATAGCTCGCACTGTATAAACTAGCCAAAATTCAAAGCAATTAGTTCATTTTAATAAATAACAGCGACGCCATTTAAATACAACAATTAGGCAGCCGGTGCGACTTTCGGATTGCATAAGACCAAATTAAATTATCATTTAGAATAGTCCGCAGACGTAGCTGGAACATTTCAAAACATTTCATCCTCAAGCTCTACAGTCGTATCTTTTGCTTACATTTGCCAGTAATTGCTTCTCCTTAGTATTTCGAGACAGAACGTCATAAACATTTATTTAAAAATCGGCCAAGTACGAGTCGGACCTTCGCACGAATGGTTCCGTACCATAAACCGAAAAAAACATATTCCTAGTATGGGAGCCCCCTTTTAATTTAAAATATAATGTATGTTATTATACCGGCAATAGAAATACTCACTCTGTGACATTTCAACTGTCTACCTATTACGGTTCTAGAGATACAACCCGCTGACAGACGGACGGGTTGACAATGGAGGCTTAGTAAAAGGGTCTGTGACGTTACTCTTCGGGTACGGAACCCTAAAAATCTTTTGAAATACAAACTTGTATTTGTATGCGTATAATAACACTTAAAAGGGTAGAATAAATCTGAATTTCTTGCAGCAGTTGCTGTGCAATTAAGATGCAAGGCTTCCTAAGAGGAACGGAGCCCTCGTTTTGTAAAATTAATTGTCGATTGAGAATATTGAAAATATCAGGAAATTGAACTGCAGGAGTTACTCGACAACAGTAGGATTAATACTAGCGCTGTGAAATTATAACAGAAATATGAATAAAATTATTTTCCGTACCATCGTATTTGTATTATTTGTTGTTATAGCAGTAACAGAAATACACACTCGTGGTAATTTGAACTGTCTACCTATTACAGTTCGTGTGATATAGCCCTTTCACAGACAGACAGACGGACGGACAGCGGTGGCTTAGTTATTACTAAGCCACCGCTGTCCGTCCGTCTGTCTGGGTTTCGTTGGTTACTCTTTGGTACGGAAGTACCGTAAAAATGTACACTTGTTTACATAAAATCAAACGATTTTTTCTATAAAGGAAAACGGGTGCACAGTGAAATTAATAATGAATTAATTAAAGTCATCAATAAATTAAAATTTCAAGGAAAAACAAATCAAATTAAATTAAATGAATACAAATTAAAATGTCAGTTAATAGAATTAAAAATTACAATAACTTAAATGAAAATGTTAATAAATTAGATAAAAATATTTAAAAACTAAACTTACATCAAATTATTTACATTATATTAAAACACTCAGATTTGTAGTTTATCTACATCTACACTAATATTATATGAAAAAAGATTTGTTTATTTGTTTGAATTGAATAGGCTCCGAAACTACTGGACCGATTTGAAAAATTCTTTTAGCATTGGATAGCTACATGATCAGGGAGTAACATAGGCTATATATTATCCCCGTACTCTCACGGGAACGGGAACTATGCGGGTGAAACCGCGAGACGTCCACTAGTATTAAATATAGTACACAGCATGGATTTATCATGAGTTGTCTATGAAAGCTATTAGCGCTTGTTGAATCATCATCATCAGCCTAGGCTTTTCCTATACTATATAGGGGTCGGCTTCCAGTCAAACCGGATTCAACTGAATACCAGTGTTTAACGTGGAGCGGCTGCCTACCAGACCTCCACAACCCATTAACTGGGTAACACGGTACTTCTTGGCAAGAATGGAGTCAGATTTACTGGCTTCTGACAATCCGTAACGACTGCCAAAGATCTACAAATGTCAGCTGGGCTTAACGTGCTTTCCGAGGCACGGAGGAAGCTCGGTATGTTAAGATGGTCACCCATCCACAGAAAAACCTTGGCAAGCCTTGCTTAACCTTAAAGATCGACTCATGCGGCTGTTATTATTTAGCGACGAGCTCCTCTTGTTTAATCATTATATTATCCACTAATGCCCGGTTTCTGAGTTTGGTATTTTAAAGGCCGTTTATCTGTCCGTTAACCACTAACCAACCACTGGCGTAATGACAAATAGCGTTAATGGACAGATAAACGACCGATAAAAACAGGGCATAACACATACAATTTTTGAGAGCAAAGATACGCAAGAGCCTTGAGAAACGAATTTTCCGCCTTCTCAAATAAATAAACAAACTAAGTCAATGCTTTCGAAAATGTAAAACGAGAAAACAATAACATTAGCAAGGAGGTCGCCAAAAGCTTAAAATAATGCCCCCATTCTCCGTCCTAAGTACACAACGCAGCGGGGTAGTTTAAAAAGTCAAATGTTAATATAGAAACAGCTGGAAACAGAAAAGTCGAAGGAAAACCTGCTTTAAAACTTTCATACAGTACTTCAAGCGGCGCGTGCTGAATAGAAAACTTAAAACTTTAAATAATTGTGCTCTCGGTACATCTGTAGTACCCTGTAGTGCTTTCGATTCCAGAAAATTGAAAACGTTTACCGAATCTCAATATTTTCGTATTCAATTTCTGAGTACAGTGGAATAAGTGACTGGACTTCATTCCTAACACGGAAGTACCGCCGCGTTCCGATATATCTAGCATGGAAGCCTTACTGATGCAATATCAACTCAGGTGGTGTACAGTCTTCGCATGGAGGACCACTGTTTACCCGCAGTCGTCTTCTACATTGAGATGGTGGAAGGTAAATGGAAGCACGGTGGTCAACGTCTCAGATACAACAACAAGTCAAGAGAAATCTAAACGCTTGTGATATTGATTTTCCAAAATGGGACAAGCTCGCATCAGATGGGTCGTTTTGGTGAAACTGTCGAAAATGAACGACATACGTAGATAAAAAGAGAGAGAGATAAGCGCTTCTATACTTACCTCAAAATTGGAGCTTCTGGGTATACGTGGCATAGCACTCGACATTTTCAAGGATTACCTCAGGAATCGTTCTCAGCAAGTTAAAATAGATGTGTATCTCAGTAATGAGGAAATTGTGACGTATGGTGTGCCCCAGGGAAGCATATTAGGTCCCACATTGTTCCAAATTTATGTCAATAACCTTTGCAGGATGGTGCTACCAAACTGCAAGATCTATGCATACGCTGACGATACTGCAATTGTCATCTATGGTTCTACCTGGGAAGAGGTTAAAACTAAAGCAGAAATAGCACTTAAGAGTATAATGAACTGGTTCCACAATAATCTATTAACATTGAACTTGGATAAATCTTGCTACATTCCTTTTGCAATCCGACGAAACACCAAGCCACCACATAGCTTTGTTGTAAATGCTCACTCCTGCCTGAACTCATCAACACCGTGTTCATGTCCTACACTAGTTAGAAGAGACTGTGTCAAGTATCTAGGTCTGCAAATAGATGACGGCCTACGGTGGGACAAACAGCTAGAAATGATAACTAGTAGGACAATGCGCCTGATATATGTTTTTAAATCCCTTAGAGAATCGGCTGACATAGATACACTAAAAATGGTTTATCTTGCACTGTGCCAGTCGATTTTCGGATATTGCATTACTGCTTGGGGTGGAGCTATTAAAACAAATTTCCTAAAGGCAGAGCGAGCTCAGAGAGCCGTACTAAAAGTTATGTACAAGAAACCGTACCTATATCCAACCAAACAAGTGTACGACGAATGTAAGGTTTTAACAGTTAGACAGCTTTTCATCTTGCAGTCTGTCCTAAGAACTCATAGAGTCATGCCCAGATCAAACCCAAATAAACGCACAAATGTCCCAACAGGTGTAACACATAAAACTACATTTGCCAAACGCCAATATTACGTCATAGGTCCTTATATATATAAGAAACTACACAAAACAATAAACATACTTGATTTAAACAGACATATGCTAAAACAAAAAATCACTCAATGGCTACTACAACAGGACTACCTCACAACGGAGAATCTGCTAGCATACATCTCGTAAAAATCAATCACAATATACACACATGCACACAGACACACACACACACACACGCACTCACACCAACACGATCATACACGAACCCTTACTCACATACACAACACACACAGTTGCCAACTTATTTCATGGAATAGAATAACTTAAGATAATATGTAACATCGACACTGCTTCACTTGTATGTCAATTATTAACTGTACCCATATGGCTGAACCCTATCTCTTAAGATACAGGCTAGACCTAGTTTAAGAGATAGAGTCTATATAATTGTGCTTATAATGTGACAATTGTAAAATATATAATCTGCAATGTTTACAGTGCAATATGTTCTCGTTTTATGAAATAAATATTTTTATTATTATTTATTATTATTATACCTTTAATATACCTTACCTTACATTCTGCCAGCCAACTCCATTGCATTAGGAGTTCCCGGCAATTTAAAACCAGGTTCGGTCTGGCAAGCCATATTAGGCACACGCTAGGTAATAATTTTATGGGGTCGTCATGTTGAATGGCAGTGCTGATTCTTTTTCGAAAAACGCCAGCGTTCTCTTCAAATTTAGAGTGAACAGGCTTCATCTCGGTAAGCTCACTCCATCGTCGACTTTGTCTCTGTCAGCTGTGACCTAGACTAGAGTCAAGAGCAAACCCATGTCAAGTAAAAAGATACTCTGTTGTTGAAATGTCAACTGTTTGGTCACGTCATAAAGAGCAATTCTCGTATTTTTACGGAGCAATCGCACTCGCAACAGTCGCAACGCAATTAGAAACTGTCAATAACACTTCTAATTTTCCAACATTTTGATTTTTTGTCAATATTTTTCACTGAGATGATACTGCTACCAAACTTGAACGATGTTTAAGTACGAGGATTAGTATTCTAAAAAACAATATTAATTAAAAATCGCTCTCACTTCCACCAGCGACCGAACAATAACATAACGATGATTTAGGTCGCAATTTAAATTTGACTAGAACGGGGTTTTAAAAATGGCGGACGAATATTTGCCCGGGAGTTCTCACATCGAAGGTGGGCGATGAAATACGAATGCCACACCGGAATGAAAATTTATATTTGAATGTTTATTTTGTATCGGTTATTTGGAAGTGTAAATAACCAATTTATATGAAAAACACTGGCCAAGTGCGAGTCGGACTCGCGTGCAAAGGGTTCCGAGCGAATTTTATTTTTTAACGTGTTATTTTAACACTATAGACTTATTATAGGTTTTCCTAATGTAATCTATAGGTAAAGATCTATTATCTCAAGAATAACTTCAAAACCATTTATTTTAAAATTATGAAAATAATATCTTTAAAACTCTAACAGTAAGCCCTTTCATTTGATATTTCACACGATATTGTTCAATAAACTTTTATTTTTATTTTGATAGTTTGACCCCCAAAAGTGACCCCCATACTACAAATTTAGTGATTTAAGTAACGCGTCCGCATTTGGGTCACAGAAGTCCATATGTGTATAAAATTTTAACAGAATCGGTCCAGTGAATCCGGAGAAAACTGGCTGTGACAGACGGACAGACAAACAGACACCCGAGTACAGTACATAAAAACAGGAACCCTAGAAATTGAATATTTACAACCCAGTAAACAAACAAAAATACCAGTTTTATATACCTGTATGAATAGCTTCTACAGTATGATGTACAAAAGATAGGTTACCAGTGGGCACTGCCTGGGTTGCAGAATTAATTGTTCGAAAAACTTACCGTAGTCCTGGCACGCAAAAGGCATTCAACATGGTTGGTTGTGGCCAGTGGGACGCTCCGCACAGATATGGAGAATTTCTTTAAAATTTGAAAAGTTTGTAGCGATGAAGTGAAATTTGTACGGCAACAAAAAGAACCACAACGTCATCTATCCCACCAGATAGCGAACTGAAAATGAAATCCTGCATCACAGTATCGGATTCTCCGTGCGACTTGAACATAGGTATACAACAGTCCGAATATGAACTGTTTCAACTATCGGACAGTTACCCACCGGACACAACAACCATCCGGTCGGAGGATCCTCCCTTTTCAATGGAGGTTGTCAATTCCCATACAAAAAAAAATTGATAGGGCTACCACGCATGAACTAAGATCTTACTTTCCGTCCTTACCAGACAAATCGCAAACAAAATCTTTTCAGATTTATCGTAGTTACAATGTAATTAACTAGCTAATGATAGTCATTATGGTAGGCGCCAGATAAATGTGCAGTAACGCAAATTAATTTATTGACTTTCTTAATATCAAAAACAGAAATGAAGACATAAAGCTGTCGTGAATCGACTTCTATCGTGATCCTTTATGTTCTCTAGTAATAAAAAATGGTTCATTTGTTGTTCGGAATATCTACGAACTGATTTTATGGAAAGGTTTATTGTAAGTTTATCTGGCGCCAACCATACCTATTGTTCTCTATACCTAAAAGTAGTTGTAACTTTTTAATCTGTTTTTCAACGAATTTCAAATAATTAGCTCTCTCGAATTTAAATAAACAGCAAACTGTTAAAAATAAATTACCGTTTCATATTTTTAACACGAATGATAAATTGGAACGTTATTAAACTAGTTAACTATTAAAATATTGATAAAATATCCAATCAAAATCCAGCGATGCGAAAGCTTTGACGAGTATAAATGCATAAGGCTCGATCCACACGGGTTGCATTTCGCGCAGACATCCACCCACGCGAACTTAATAGCCAATCCAATACGAGATTCATTGCATCGCATGAATAACATCGCCTCTGAAATTACCATTCGCAGATTTAATATCGCACCGTGTGAATCGACCTCGTGGGTTGTGCCTGTAATATTATGAAGAAACGTGCCATATAAATCGGTCTGATTTATCGGTTATATTTTTGCTTGTATTTTGGTTGACGGAGTACAAATATTGTGTTGTCATTATGGTAATTTTATTTTGCTGACTTATCAGGAAGTGAAGTTGAATTCATATTTCCTGGTACACGTGCCAATTTACTTCCAGATTGTTTGAATTCGTACAAAAACAAATTACAAAAAATACAAAGATATTTTTACAGAATAGCACTATAATCTTTTGATTCGAAATGTTGAAAGTACCTTAAACCATCCCTACTAATATTATATAGGTGAATGTAAGTTTGTTTGTTACGCTTTCACGTGAAAACTACCAAACTGATCATCGTGAAACTTTGTACACATATAGGATACTTTTTTTTTAATATACAAATATATATTTTTACGATAAATACCGCCCAACGAAGTGAACACGGGTCAGCTAGTGTTTAATAAAACACATACGTACAATAGAGGTAAGTACCTCACAAAAAATACAAGCAAACGTATTCAAAAAGCTTGCGGCTAGCGACATCTATGTACCATCGCAAGACCCAGATCTTGAACCTCCTCCATTGTCTGCAGAAAGTGGTCCGCGAGATGAACCGGCTTGGCATGATCGTGGACCTGTCCCACGTGGGGGAGAACACCACCCGCGCCGCCATCCGCCTGTCCCGCGCGCCCGTGGTCTTCTCCCACTCCTCGGTCTACAGCCTCTGCCACCACAAGAGGAACGTGCCTGATGATATCATTCGCTCTCTGGTTTGTATGCCAATTTTTTTTATAACTTATACTCATCAGCTGAAAGACATAGGCCTCCCCGCGCGTGTCGCTGTCGCCACAACAACCGATCCCGAGCGTCTCGCATCCATCGACTACCCGCGACCATCACCAGGTCATCGGTCCACCTTGTGAGAGGCCTTCTAACACTGCGCCTAACTTACAGTAATAATAGACAAGCCGAAAGGGCCCAACAAAGTGAGATCCTATCGGGGATAAAGGTTGTCTAAAGTCAAACTTCGGTGAGTGTGCCCAAGAACTCCACGACCTCATCCCACCGGCCTCCTTCTACCATCGGACATCCAGACGCACTGCATCTTACCATCCCTACCTTGTTGCTATTCCACCAATTCGCACTAAGCGTTTCCAAACGTCTTTTATAATGCGCACAGCAAAGGAGTGGAACTCTCTGCCTGCGTCTGTGTTTCCAAACGCTTACAACCCTAATCTCTTCAAAGTTAGAGTGCACAGGCTCCTTCGCGATGACGTGGTCGAAGCTGAAGCACGCTTGCCTAAAAGCAACCTATTCACTCTTAACTTAAAGACTCCCAGGTTGGTGCTATCAGGAACACACACTCTGGCAGGGAATTCCACTTCTTAGCTGTACGCACAATGAAAGAAGTGTTCTCTAACCGTTTTTTTTGTGTATTGGTGGAATGCAACCGATAAAAAACCAAAGGGCCAGCAACTCGGCGTTGATGTTCAAGTTTTGGAGTTTCGACTCGACGAGCCTATCATTCCCGATGATCCTCTTGACTCGTTTCCCAGTTAACTCAAGGGCATCAAGCTGGTATCTGGCAGATCCGTCCCAAAGATGAGAGCAGAACTCGATACACGATCGAACTTGCGCTTGATAAAGTTTGAGTAGCTGTTCCGGCTCGAGGTACCATCTTGCTTTTGCTAGGCTAGGATCTCCAACTTTTTGGCAGCCAATTGATCATTTGTCTCTATGAATGGAACAAAATTGATGGTAGAAGTTATTCACATATTTACTTTTCGAAAAATTGCATGCTGGTAGTGTTTCCCGTAATGATCTTTTTCACAAAGGGCTTACTTAACTAGGTATACCTAATATTTTAAACTACATCTGCCCATCAATTGCGTTTGCATACCCTTAGCTGCACCAATCTGATGACAAACTGATGTTCATGTCTTTTGCAGAAAGAAAACGGCGGCATCATCATGGTGAACTTCTTTCCTGATTTCGTGAAGTGCGCGCCCAACGCTACCATCTCCGACGTCGCCGGTAAGTAATTTTGTAGTAACATGTTAGTGTGCGATCATAGAAGTTAGCGTCGTTGTTATAAAAAAAAATAGACGCTAACTTCTATGATCGCACAAAATATGCGGCAAACGGAAGAAACGTGACCACTTACCAGACCCTGAGGCTCTACACAAAGTACCATTCCATCAGCGAATGCGGTTGTCAAAATGCCAAAATACAAAAAAATTATCACGTGCCAATTCGACAGCGGCAGTTTTGACAGTTGCCTTCGCCACGCTACCGTTTATAGTCTTCCTTCACTTCGACATGTTTACAGAATCGACCGGCATAATGTAAATTGACTAGAGCCTCAGGTAGGTACATGAAAGGAGTAGATAGAATTGCTATAAATATTTTGAAAATTAAAACAAACGGATATTATACTTGTATAGTGAAATACGATTATTAAGTCCATAAACGCTTATAGAACTTATAATAATAATTTTATCCCACGCAATCACAGACAGTCAATTCACATAACAGGGCAATGATTACTAACTGTTTAAACTGATAAAACTACAGACCTACCCCAAAACTACCCTTAACCAGCCAATACACATGCAAATAACACAGAAAATTTACTCTTACGCGTACATTTACATAATCATCACATTTAGACCGCAACACGCTATTACATGGCGAAACAAAGGTACCCAGTAATTGCCCATTATACCCACAGTTGGGCATAGATTCCCACAACTTAGAGCTGGGACCCGACCACTTAATCATGGACTATTGTAGGGGTAATAATTAGCGCGCTTATTGCTCAGCGAGAGATTAGGCCGACGAATATTTAATGGTATTAGATTCACATTGAGTCTTATTGAGTTTGTGTTTGATGTGTAATGGTTGCCATGATAATCATGTTCACTTAAAAAGTATCCTTATTGACTTTCTCAGTAGAACGCACCGGTTAGAAGAAATAAGCTTGAATCTTAAAAATTACCGAAAATTAAGAAGTTTTGTGAGTACCACGTTGTAAGCACAGGGCTTTAGACAAGTGACATTCTGTCAGCGGTAGCGTGACGAAGGCGATTGTCAAAACGTCAAAAATGTATGGGATTGACAAACGCTGTCGAAATGTCACGTGATCAATCCCTGTGGACTGTATATTTTTGAGTAAAACTCCGAGTTTGGCTGTTCTTAATTTATTTCTAGTTGCCTCAGGACTGGCTTGCTGCTGAATGTTGGCGTGACGAATGTTGATAGGGGAAAGAGACACGCGCAGCAAGCCACCCTTCTTTTATACAAGTCCGGGTTAGCGTGGTATTTTGGAATTTCGACAGTCGCTTTCGCTGATGGAATAGCACTTTGTCTAGAGCCCCAGTTTTTCGAGGTCGAAAAATTGTTAAGACACTACTGGCATCTATCCTAAAAATCATCCAAAAAATCAGGACAATTCAATTTACGACCTAACGCTTTTAATCTGTCTACGGTGACTGTCTTAAGGGACTAGCTTTTACCCGCGGCTTAGTATGCGCATATCCCATGTCTTTCGGTTCCCGTAGGAATTTCGGGAAATCCTTATCTTATCTCTTACACTCCCCAAGGAACCATGCCAGATTCTAGCTATCTACGACCATTAGTTTCGGCTGTGCGTTGTGTGTCAGTCACTCAGTCAGTCAATCGGAAGAATGTTATATATATTGATGATTGGTACTAATGATTGATCACGTTCACGTGACATTTCGACAGCCTTTGTCACTACTGCTGACAGCATGGCACGTGTCAAGAGCCCCAGGGTAAAAGGAAACCCAGGTAGATTCTCATCAGCATCATCGTATCAACCGAAAGACGTCCACTGCTGGACATAGGGCTCCCCCAAGCGTCGCCACAACGATCGGTACTGCGCGTCTCGCATCCATCGGCTAACCGCAACGTTCACCAGGTGATCGGTCCACCTTGTGGGAGGCCTTCCAACGTTACGTCTTCCGGAACGCGGTCGCCACTCCAGAACTTTTCGGCCCCATCGACCATCTGTTCTGCGAGCAATGTGCCCTGACCACTGCCATTTCAGTTTGGTGATCCTTCGGGCTATATCGGCAACCTTGGTTCTCTTGCGGATATCATCATTCCTGATCCTCTCCATTGCCCTTTGAGTGACCTTAAGCCTTCTGATGAGACCCATTGTGAGCGACCACGTTTCAGTTCCATATGTCATCACTGGCAACACGCACTGGTCATAGACTTTCGTCTTGAGACACTGTGGTATGTGGGACCAGAAGATAATACGCAACTTTCCAAACGCTGTCCAGCCGAGTGGGATTCGACAGTTGAACTGTAAATACTCTGTCAATATGTCGAACGAATGAAGTAATCAACTGCCTCGGAAATGCCATGGCCCTTTGTGATGAGCGCTGGACGGAAGTGTAGCATATCAGCATTAATGATGTCATCCTTCATACTCTTGTCACAACCGCCGTGTCGAGCAACCACAATTACAAACAAGAACTACCAAATAGTTGGTCCTGTTGTTGTTTACCATATTTGGTGAACCAAGTAAATAGTATTTCTTAAATATTCAAAAGTTTTTATCACAAGCAGTTGTATGGTGTTGTAAAATAATAATACCATCCCATCACTTCCTATGGGCGTCGTAAGAGGCGACTAAGGGACTCGCCAGAGAATGTGCTGCAGCATTCTCTGTAAAACGCAACACCATACACTACGATTATGGCAAACCCCCCCCCCTCTCTAAACTTGAAGATTTAACAAGAATACACATAAAAATATCATTCTCTTTCTTCCTCTTTCAGTGCCCTCTTCCGTCCGTGTAGACTATGAGAGTGAAGAAAGACACCAATAGGAACCGTGCACTTACTTTTGACGTTTTATGAGTGCTGTTATGAAATAGAATATTTTAAGAATTTGAATATAGCTAGCCTCTGCGGAGAGTCTGTGATTGGCCGCCCTGACCAATATTCGGCCCGGAGAACTGTATTTCTTTCTTTCTGGAATACCCTGTATATTTAAACGACAAACGGAGTGTTATTTCCGAAATTCTATCGACTAAAATCCCACAATTATTACCACTACTGTGAATTACGAATCAGGTACAATTAAATTCACACGAACTCCCGACTGGGCTCGGGACTATAATATTGGACCCGAATATTTTGATGAATTCTAATCTAATGCAGCATTTCAATTCATTGCAGGAGAATTCAATAGCAAAACATCGTTAATATCGGCGACAGATATTTCTATGAACGTATTTGGCATGTAACAACAAAGTCTGATGCGCTATGAAACACCGTCCATCTATCTATATATATATAAATGAATTGCTGTTCGTTAGTCTCGCTAAAACTCGAGAACGGCTGGACCGATTTTAATAATTCTTTTTTTGTTGGATTCGCCAAAATACAGGGAAGGTTTAAAAGCAAAAAAAAATGGGTAGGTAGATAGGGTAGGTAGGTAGGGTAGGTAGGTAGGTAGGTAGGTAGGGTAGGTAGGTAGGTAGGGTAGGTAGGTAGGTAGGGTAGGTAGGGTAGGAGTAGGGTAGGAGTAGGGTAGGAGTAGGGTAGGAGTAGGGTAGGAGTAGGGTAGGAGTAGGGTAGGAGTAGGGTAGGAGTAGGGTAGGAGTAGGGTAGGAGTAGGGTAGGAGTAGGGTAGGAGTAGGGTAGGAGTAGGGTAGGAGTAGGGTAGGAGTAGGGTAGGAGTAGGGTAGGAGTAGGGTAGGAGTAGGGTAGGAGTAGGGTAGGAGTAGGGTAGGAGTAGGGTAGGAGTAGGGTAGGAGTAGGGTAGGAGTAGGGTAGGAGTAGGGTAGGAGTAGGGTAGGAGTAGGGTAGGAGTAGGGTAGGAGTAGGGTAGGAGTAGGGTAGGAGTAGGGTAGGAGTAGGGTAGGAGTAGGGTAGGAGTAGGGTTGGAGTAGGGTAGGAGTTATATTATAGATGAATTATAGATGAAAATTGTGACGCAGACGAAGTTGCGCGGGTCAGCTAGTATTGAATATTTGTTAAAGGATCAACGCTCTCACATTAAAGAATTTCATTTATTGAATTCTCGCGTAATAATTCCAATTGTCAAACGTATTTCATGAGAATCCTGTAAATTAATGCAGTGGTAAATTATTTGCGTGGTACAACGTTATCAGTTAATTTACTTTTAGCCATGTGGCTCCGAATTAAGAATTTGCCACACCATTTCATCCCAATGGGTATCGTAGGAGGCGACTAAGGGAAATTTTGAGACCGTGCATACTCATTCAGCACCTTAGGTCACCCGCGGCGCCACCCCGCGGTTGTTCTAAGGTAAATCATCAGCAACAGCATTCCCAAGGAGGGTTGGTGTCAGGCTGGCGGCCGACTGTAAATCATTTGCCAAATCTTTAGCAACATGTTAGTTCTCATCACAAAATCTTGCTACTAAAGGCTTTATCCCAGCTGCAAGCAAGCAAATCCCAGTACGTGCCATGAAAGGAATACCATCACACAGAATAGAGGTGACAGGAAGCGATATATTCGCGCCATTCACTGATAATACTGCTTGCGCCGCATTCAGACGCACGTCCTCATAGCGAACGCCAGCTCGCGAGAACTTACGAGTCGTGGCGTCGGATAACGGGTCGTCATTGTATGCGAGGCAGCTTTGGGATTACGTACGATTGAATGTAGCACTTTGATAAGATTCCATTGAATGAATACTCTGAAATAAAAAAAAGCCGGCCAAGTGCGTGTTGTGCCAAGCGCAGTGTATGGTTCAGTAGAGTGCAACTCAACACAATTTTTCACAATTGTAACATTTTATAGGTTGGTCGACTAACACTCGTTAACTTGTCGAACCTACTTAGCTGTGATAGTTTTCCTTTTAAATTCGTTATATATGCTATTACTATTAATTTTCACCTCTCCAAAAACAACCGTTTTGAGAAAGAGAAACTTGACTTTAACAAAAATTTTCACTTTAAAGCTTAATATTTCGCAAACGGATCCTTGGATGGGAAAATGGTTTTTGCATACTCAAAATATTGAGGGTGTGCAAAAGCACAGCCCCAAAATTTTTAAAAGACGTATCCAACGGCAACCCAATCATCGCCAGTTTACGTGCAGAGTTACACTTAAAAAATTGTTGTCTAGATTTTATTTTACGACTTTGTCGGCCGTGTTTAGTATGTATGTTACTGTGAATGTCCGAAGTTCAGTGTATGTTAAGATGCTCTGGTGCCTGTTAACATCCACCAAGATAGCTGGTGAATCACCGTTATTTATCCCTTTCATGACGATTTCGGTCATTCCCTGGTGACTGTCATCATAGACCACGACGATTTGGTTAATGTTCCATCCACGAACACAACCGACGCAAGGGTTGCATAACCTTGAAACCAACCCGTGCGGCTGGTATTATTTAGCCTCGTGTTCACTTTGACATTTTAAAGGCTCCGGTACATTACGACCAAAACAAACATTACTTACAAAAAATTGTTGCAAAGGTTTCTTTCAAGTTTCGAAACAAAATTCTATGTTAACAACCCTCTTGCGACACGCGAACTTTCAGAAACCGTGAACTTTTATAGGTTTCCCTTCAATAAAAAAAAATATTAACTCGGGCTGTCGCAATTTGCTCACGTTTTGGTTGTGACATCAGGATAAACCATTTATTTACACTTCAGAGTAAAAACCGGTACATGGTGAACATAGTATGTATGTAGAGGTGGGATAAAATGTTTACTCCATACTAGCTAAGGAGTGCAATTCCCTGCCGCACTCTGTGTTTCCTGATAGCTACAACCTGGGAGTGTTTAAGTCAAGAGTGAATAGGTTACTTCTAGGCAAACGTGCTTCATAGCCGACCACATCATCGCTTACCTTCAGGTGAGATAGTGGTCAAATGCAAGCCTATCAATAAATAGCTAAAACAGTTCTTGGCTGTTTGTAAAGAAAAACTGGCCAAGTGCGAGTAGGACGCGCGTATGAAGGGTTTTTTACCATCTTATTTGTTGTTATAGCCCTAACAGAAATACACACTCTGTAAAAATTTTAACTATCTGCCTATTACGGTTCATGAGATATAGCCCGCTGACAGACAGACGGACGGACAGCGGAGGCTTAGTTATAGGGTTCCGTTGGTTTCCCATCGGATGCGGAACCCTAAAATGGTCAATATAGTTTACTAACTTTACCTGGTTCCTACCATACTCCAACGTATTGTATCAACAGCTTCAACTTCATCAGACCCAGCTTACATTATTTAGTTACAATGACTATAATCACATATTGAAGCGGATTACAATAGTGTGTTCCCATTGGTATTAATTAATTACTCGGATTAACACCCGCTCATTACATTGATTGACAGTGCGTTCAATTATGCATTGCAACATTGTGGCGCTTTCAGCGGCTTCGTTGAGCGGCTTAAATGGACAATTATTTATTACTTACTACGAAAATGGCGGACCTAGCGTGTGTTCATTGTCAATACTGACACGACTCATCATCTGCCGAGCATTTTCCCAGCTATATAGGGGTCGGCTTCCAGTCAAACCGGATCTTACTGAATACCAGTATTTTACGTGGAGCGGCTGCCTACCAGACCTGCAAAACCCATTAACTGGGTAACACGGTACTTCTTGGCAAGACTGGTGTCAGATTTACTGGCTTCTGACTATCCTTAACGACTGCCAAAGATCTACAAATGACAGCCGGGACCAAGGGCTTAACGTGCACACCGAGGCACGGAGGAGTATCGGTATGTTAAGATGGTCACCCATCCGCAGTGTTGCTTAACCTTGAAAATCAACTCGTGCGATTGTTATTATTCAGCCACGAGCTCGAAAAGGGCCTTAAAAGACTGACAAACAAACTGACGGACAACGAAGTGATTGAGTGGTATTAGAGTTTTGTATTTTTACTTTTAGGTACGGAATCCAAAAAATTAACTTTGAAAACATTGTATGAAAAAATCTTGTTGATTAGTCGGTAGACCCATTGGAACCTGGTTATAAAAAGAGAAGTAAACGAACAAATCAAAGGCAAAACTAAAGTAATCCAAAAAGAAATACGAATATAAATGCTCTCAGATCAGTGAGTAATCGCCAAAAGTTTGAGCATAATACGCAGATACATCATTGTTCGCCTACATGTACACAAATGTATAATGTACACAAATGTATACAGCCCGCGTCTGCACGGAATGTAGGAAATCTCTTATAATTTATTTAGCCGGCCGTGTCTACTGGAGACGGAACTAGCTACCACATCAATATATTACGACATAATTGATGAAGTAAGCATGTATGTTCGACAGTTTTATTCGCCTAATCTGATACAAATTTTTTGACCTGGCTACATGAAGATATCAGAACTGCCTGTTTTTAGGGTTGGAATTTAAACCAGGTCTATGTCTCCTTGCAGCTGTGAAAAAATCAAACTTCTAAGTTACCGTAAAAAAAGAAACGCTCGTCTATGCCGCAAAAAACGTATATTTCGACACTCGCGAGGGAATCAAAATGTATAGGGTATTTCCCGTTGACCTAGAACTATAAAATTTGGCAAGTAATACCGTCTTATACTACAGGTATAGGAAAAAGTCTGAAAACTACACATTTGTAATTAAATCATAAAAAATATAATTTATAGCTACAAATTTGTATGGAACCCTCGGTGGGCAAGTTCGACGCCCACCTGTTTTTTTGAGTTATTTGCAATGGATCATGAGAAGACTGATGGAAACGACTGTTGAAGTTTTTGTGTTTAAAGGTTTGAGTATGATGGTGTAAGAGTAGGACCAAAGAAATGATGGACAGGGAGAGATACGTGGTACGAAAGGGGATAGCTGCTGAATGACGGCTTTTAGAGAAGTGTGGCAAAAGAAGCCTAACTACGACCCTACATCTACCTATCCTAAGTATTAAGAATTGAATCGCATGAATTTCCATAAAAATAGGTTCATTCTGTATATCAAAACACACAAAATACCAAGAAGAAAGAAAATAAAAAATAATTCTTTTTCTTTTAATTTTTTAACGAAAAAAGAATTAAGATTTGTTTTCTATTCTATATGAAATTTTAAGCAGTAAGAAATAGCAATCCTAAAGTACTGGTAATTTTGATCAATTCTCAGCTAATATTTTAGATGTATAGCCCTATGGTAGTATTGTGGAGAGTATTGTCCCACCGGCCCCCTTCTACCATCGGACATCCAGACGTATTGCAACTTACCATCCCGACCTTGTTGCTATTCCAACAATTCGCACTAAGCGTTTCCAAACGTCTTTTATAATGCGCACAGCAAAGTAGTGGAACTCTCTACCTGCGTCTGTGTTTTCGAACGATTACAACCTTATTCTCTTCAAAATTAAAGTGAACACGCTTCTTCTAGACTTTGTCTCTGTCACCTCTGACCTAGACTAGAGTCAAGAGTAAACCCATCTCAAGTAAAATAAATAAATAGCGCAAGCACAACCGCAGTATCAGCTAGCATGTGATGTTTATACCGCGAGTCCGCGACTGATTTATTTGGACTCTCCCTATCGGACCATAACGGAATACTAACTTCCGACAATCTTCGCAAGTTCAGGGGGGCTACTCTCTAAGCCGAAAGTCCGTAGTTTCGGCCTTAGTTGCGGATGTTTTCTGTTCCGTATCACCTAACCACTCAGAATGACAACACAATTTGACAGTTACTGTGAAATCATGTTGTTATTCATTCTTAGTTCGAGTTCGGGACTAATCGTAAGCACGTAGCAGAGATGGAGTAGAAAACGCCCGCAGCTAAGGCAGGAACTACGGACTTCGGGCTTAGATAGTAGCCCCCCAGGCTCAGAGGTCGACGAACGAACCGACTTCTAATATATAAAAAAAAAAACAAAATATTTATATTTCAGACATACTTGGCCATAATATTGTTAGTAGTGAGCCTTAAAAATTATGTTAGATACATTTAAAAAAAACACAGTATTTGCCACCTTCTGGGGCCCCGGGAACACGCACTTGTGCTTGATATACAAACACATCAACATCTGCTTAGACTTCCCAACTCTCTTGGAGTCGACTTCCGGACAACCGGATTCAGCTGAGTACCAGTGCTTTACGTAGAGCAACTGCCTACCAGACCTCCACAACCCAGTAACTGGGTACACGGTACTTCTTTGCAAGACTGGTGTCAGATTTTTCGAACGACTGCCATAGATCTACAAATGACAGCCGGGACATACGGCTTAACTTGCTTTCCGAGCCACGGTAGCCGCGGTATGTTAAGATGGTACCCATGCACCGACCGACCTCGGCAAGAGTTGCTTAACCTGAAAAATAGACCTGTTTGGCTGTGATTATTTTAGTCACGAGCGAACTTTACGAGAAATATCCCTATATATGCCCAAGAACTCCACGACCTCATCTCACCGGCCCCCTTCTACCATCGGACATCTAAACGCACTGCAAGTTACCATCCCTATTATTATTGTTGCTGTTCCACCGACTCGCACTAAGGGCTTCCAAACCTCTTTTATAATGCGCTCAGCAATGGAGTGGAACTCTCTGCCTGCGTCTGTGTTTCCGAACGCATACAACCCTAATCTCTTCAAAGTTAGAGTGAACAGGCTCCTTCTGGGTAAGCTCGCTCCATCGTAGACTTTGACTCCGTCACTTCTGTTTTAGACTAGAGTCAAGAGCAAATCCAACTCAAGTAAAAAAATAAATATAAAGTTGAATAATTAGCTAATAACACAAACCAAGCAAAAACTTTGCATTAGTGATGGTTCATTTAAACGAAGCAATTAATTCGCCTGTTGAATGCAAAAAGTTGAAGCAATCATTAAAATTGTAGCATCTAAAGAGTGTTGGACGGCGGAAGTTTTAATTTCGCAATTTATTTTTATTTTTCGGAGAACTTCATTAATTAGTAAAGGTAAAAATGTAACTACAAGTACTAATAAACAACTAGACTAATTAATATATTTTTAAATGCAAACCCGTATTATTAATTATGTACAAACAAACGCGTTCCAAAAGAAATCAATGGGCATTATAAAACTCTTTCACAACGCTGTGAATAGGAAAAGTGGTAAAACACTGACAGCATTGCCACGTTAAATGGCAACTTTATGGCCAGGGGAGGAAGTCTCGACATAATTACCGATAGGTGGCCGAAATTTTGTAGGGCCCGTACGCAGTCAATTTCGAACGCGATCTATGATCTAAATCAATGAGCTGATCCGTGGATCGCGTTCAAAATTGACTGTGTTCTCGCCCTGCCTTCAAAGTGCCTAGCACGAATGTTTTGACGTATAGTAACTTGAGGTGTGTCTGAAGTGGTCTTTTGTTTAATGTTTCTGCTTGCTTGACTTCAATTAAAAAAGCAGCAGTAATTTGAGCTTGCCATTTCAAGTATATGTTATCATATTCGCCACCAAAGACGTCATACCTACCTGAATGCTAGACTACCGAGTTTCTTTTATTACATCACACTATATCTGTTTTCAGTTATATCACATAGGTATACTACAATAATGGCCTGAGCTCACACGCGACGCTAACAACGCTCTCTTCACGAGCCGGCGACACCGGACACGGCATTGTGTCGCCGGACCGGCCCGGCTGCGGCTCCCTGTACAAACTCGAAACTAACGCTGTTAAATCGGACCGGTTGTGTGCCCTTTGGCCGGATACGATCCAATTTGAGACGGCAAACGGCTGTTTTTGGTTTATTTATAACACGAGTTGGTGTTTTTACTACTGAAAAACATGTCTGCACCTAACATGGATGTATTTTATTCTCGATGGTCCCGGCTTTTAATTTTAGATCTTTGACAGTCGTTACGCACTGTCAAAAGACAGTAAATCTGACTCCAGTCTTGCCAAAAAGTACCGTGTTACCCTGTTAATGGGTTGTAGAGGTCTGGTAGGCAGCCGCTCTACGTAAAATACTGGTATTTAGCTGAATCCGGTTTGACTGGTGGCCGACCCCAATATAGCTGGGAAAAGGATGATGGTATATACTGTCCTCTCATAGGTACCTATAAAATGAAGTCATTGTAATTTATTTTTAAGTACATTCCGGAGGAGTTTCTTTCCCGTTCTTCTCCATAGGAAACGACCTATTCGAAATCTGTGCTTCTGACGTATTATATGTTTCTCAGTGGTTAATTTTGCAATCTTTCGCAAACTTTCAGCTAATATTTTTCTACCAATTCTTGTTACCAAACAACCAGCTTGGTAACTACGTGACTTTCAAATTACACCAGAATTTTCCATGAAAGTAGAACTCGTGACGGTGAACCCCTAGCAAGGAAAATGTTTCGGAATGCTTTTGTGATTTGAAAACAATAGAAAAAGTTAACCAACTTTTCGCGCAGGCGCGTACCAAGAAGCTTTATCGCGTCTGTTAACATATAAAAAGAGTCGCGGACGCAGACTCCATCATTCTGTGTCAGACGTTTAGTGGATCACCCATTTAGCAACAGTCGCTGAAGTTACTTGTAATCTCCAAGTCAATATCTCAAGTCTACTGGAAGAATTGATTCTGTGCAGTTGACTGTTGAAAGTTCCCCCGTATTAGGCGTCGTCCTAATTGGCTAAAGATCGTACGACAAGTTAACGATGCGATTTCGTCGCACGACAAGAATAAACACACACGTTTCTTGAGTGTTCTAATTGAGCTTGCAAATCATCGCGCGAGCACAGGAATCATTTACATCGCGCGACGAAATCATATCGCTAACTCGTACGATCGTTAGCCTACTAGTACGAGGCCTGATTTATCTGCCAAAACCCGAGGTTGAACTACGGTTGCTGCCATAACTGCAGCTCGTTTTAATCATCATCATCAATTCCGTATGTTTCTAAACTAAAATCGTTTTTAATTTGTCTACTGTTTACCAAATCAATTAACTTTTATCAAGCTTCCAAGCTTCTTTGTTCTATTCAACACTTTCTGTAATGACCTCCTAACAGACTACAATCACTGGCTCGTCAATGCACGCGTACACAGCTACACTACGTTCACACTCGCCCGCGGCTCTGGTGATACTCCCGTAGGGTACTTGCACATGAGCACACGAGACAATGTATGTATATCATATTATCTGACATACACTACATCCCTCCCTTGTTAATAAATTAAACAAGAAATTTGAATCTAACTGAATTTACTATAACCATTTAATATTTACGTTCTTTGCTTATTTTGGTCTAATTACTTTTTATCTTATAATCAAAACTCTATTGAAATTAGTTTTCTACAGTGGTATCTCAATCTCCTATCACTTCTTCAAGATCCTCATCAAGAACCGATCTCCATTCACCTTCTATTTTCTTTAAGTGAACAACATTATTCCTTCTCAACAATTAACCGGTTTCGTCAATTCTCACAGTGATGTCACCACGGTTAGAACTCTCGACTGTGTGGGGAGTAGGTTTAAAATTATAGCTAAGCGTATTTGTCTTCTCCATGTTCTTGACCAGACAAGACATTTATTTGTAGAAACATGAGTACCTATACATAAAAGGAATGCAGATTGTTCATAAACAAAAAGATCAGTCATGGTCGGCCTTTGTGGTATACAAAATATAGGTAAAAAGTAATTCAAAAGTTAATATTAAATTATCACACACATTATTCATTGAATTTAAATAATAAACACACATACACTTTATTCTTTAACTCAAGTTAGGATCTAAAGCTTGTCTTTTCTTATCTCTATATGTCTCTCCCCTTTTCTTTCTGGACTTTGTCTCTATCTCTTACATCCGCATCGACCTCCCAACTGTCCATTTTGTTGAGCGTCTAAAAAAAATCGATCATTCGTGGACCTTTGGAATCAATTAGCATTAAAATAGCACCACGCGACACCGGGCTAGCATCTGCAATAATCTGGGTCTTATCTTTGACGTCGTATATCCCAACGACTATATATTGGTCAATGTTTTCTTTAATTCTTCAAAAGCCTTATTCTGTTTAATTGATCAATTTGGTTTGATATCTGCGTTTTTTTTTCCATTGAGCAATACAGGTTTGAGCCATGCAGGGCAGAGGACGGTTTTCTCTTACGATAGCGGCGCATATCTACACACAATCGAAAATCGTCATTTTCCTTTAATATAAGTACCATAGGGGCACCCACCTGGAAAGACCTTGCACTTCTTCTATTATGTCGCCCTCCAACAGCTCTTGTATCTTCTTTCCTACCTTTTCCTCAAGAGGAATCGGTATACGCCCAAATTGCGACATTAAAATACGTAGTCTACTTCAAATTTCTTCTTTTTCATATCATTTTTATTTCTCGAGCTCTCACCTCTTTTTTCTTGTCTTTCGTCCTTTCTTTTTGGAACTGCTTTCACTGATTTACAATGTTGACGGAAGTGTCCCATTTTACCACAGCTGTGGCATGTCCTAGATTTTGCTGGGCATTGATCATCGTTTGCTGAGTGCCTATTGCTCCCGCATCTGCTACACTTCGAATTATATTTACTAGCTGTATATGTATGTTCATGGTCTTTATTTTTCTTAGTGTCTTCTTTTTTCTTGTTATATATTGTGTTGATTTCTTGCCTTTCTGGTTTTTTATTTCCATAGTTTTCTAACTGATCGTTGACAATTTCCAGTGTATTTGCTTCGGTTGTGATTTTTTCTAATGTGATGCTGTCACCAATAGTAAGGATCTTCTTACGCAAATCTACTGATGTACATTTTTCGGTGATCTGGTCTATCAAGTGGTCATCTTTCCGATCAAAATTACATTTATCTGCTTGTTTCCTTAGTCTTAACAAAAACCTTTCAAATTTTTCTCCCTCTTCCTGTTTGATGAGTCGAAACATGTGACGCTCATATACATGGTTTTTTTGTGGAAGAAAAAACTTGTCTAGTTTCTCGATGGCAACTTTAAAGATATCAACTCCTTCGGTTTCTTCGACATTCGCGCCGGGTAAGTTATAGTAGATTTCTTGAAGGCCTGTGCCTCCAAAGTGCAACAACGTTGCTCTTTTTTTCGGAGCGGTCGTTACTTCGGCAGCATCCAAGTATATAAGTAAGGCTCTCTTCCATTTTTCCCACCTATGGCCAGCGGAGGCGTTGTCGCCTTCTACGTCTAGCCCTTCTAGTGGTGGCAATGAGTTAGCCATGGTTTGTTTCAGATCTCGTCGGTTCGACCTAAAATTATAACAACCTACTTAAACAGCTGTTTCCAATTTAATGGTGATAGCTCAACCCAGTTACCCAATTTAGTGGAGGTTAATACTATCAACCAAGTTTCCCAATTGAATGGGAGGATGATACTTCCACCCAATTTTCCAATTTAATGAAGGTTGATGCTGTCAACCAAGTTTCCCAATTTAATGGGAGGATGGTTCTTCCACCCAATTTATCAATTTAATGAAGGTTAATGCTGTCAACCAAGTTTCCCAATTTAATGGGAGGATGGTTCTTCCACCCAATTTTCCAATTTAATGAAGGTTGATGCTGTCAACCAAGTTTCCCAATTTAATGGGAGGATGGTTCTTCCACCCAATTTATCAATTTAATGAAGGTTAATGCTGTCAATCAAGTTTCCCAATTTAATGGGAGGATGGTTCTTCCACCCAATTTTCCAATTTAATGAAGGTTGATGCTGTCAACCAAGTTTCCCAATTTAATGGGAGGATGGTTCTTCCACCCAATTTTTCAATTTAATGAAGGTTAATGCTGTCAACCAAGTTTCCCAATTTAATGGGAGGATGGTTCTTCCACCCAATTTTCCAATTTAATGAAGGTTGATGCTGTCAACCAAGTTTCCCAATTTAATGGGAGGATGGTTCTTCCACCCAATTTACCAATTTAATTAAGGTTGATGCTGTCAACCAAGTTTCCCAATTTAATGGGAGGATGGTACTTCCACCCAATTTCCCAATTTAATGGGGGGATGGCACTGCCAACCAAGTTTCCCAATTTAATGGGAGGATGGTATTTCCACCCAAGATTGATACTGACAACCAAGTTTCCCAATTTAATGGGAGGATGCTACTTCCACCCAATTTTCCAATTTAATGGAGGTTGTTGCTATCAACCAAGTTTCCCAATTTAATGGGAGGATGGTTCTTCCACCCAGTTTACCAATTTAATGAAGGTTGATGTTGTCAACCCAGTTTCCCAATTTAATGGGGGGATGGTACTGCCACCCAATTTTCTAATTTAATGCAGGTTGATACTGTCAATCAAATTTCAGAAACGTTGCCCTACTCTAGGAGTGTCTCCTGTATTGTGGGTATGCACATCCATAAACCGGAACCAGACAACCATCTATAGGCCACACAAATATTTGTTCCGCGCGAGAATCGGACCCGCGACTCGCAGCGCAGCAGTCAATCGCTCAACCACTGTGCCAAACATGTCGTCAATTAGAGGCAAGATTTTCTGAAAATATTTAAGTTCCCAGGTACTCTAAAACCCGTATTCAGCAGGGTTTTTATAAATTAGTAGTGCCACATTTATATTGTGTTTGTAATTCTAGTGTAGGAAGTTTCATGTTAGTCAAATATTTACACACGTACATTTAAGGCGACGACATACGCCAGCACTCGCTTCACACCCGCACGATCCAAAACTCAGTAGCCATTCGTACTTTAACTATCACTATGACTCCAAGAAAAATAACCGTACCTATATCAAATGCAGGTAATTAAATTGTCTCTGCAACGTCGCAAATTCCATCAAAATACGTTCGGCGGCTTTGGTCCGCTTGTCGCTCTAATGTCCGTGTTAGAGAAAACTTTTTTACAATAAACAAATTATTTACACTATATTAAATAAATAAAACTCAATATATATAAAAATTAACAAATTATTAAGAAAATAGTCCAATGTAACATATTTTTTCAAAAAATTAAAACTAGCTGTTCAGACGTGACTTTCATTCCTAAATCTGCCACTGAGCCGTGTCTGCGCCTTAAGATCATAATGAACCTTGTTATAAACATTTTCACAATTGTTTACAGCATCGTACGATAGCTGACTCGTCAGGTACAAAGAAGGTACTTAGAAACAGGATTGGAATGCGCTCGTAGCAACCAGCGCGTGTTTTGTTTTTGGTTTATTTATAAGAACATGAATATTCGACATTCCGTTGAAGCATTTCGTTTTAATTTCGTTAACTGTGTAAATATCATAGCCTCTCCATGAAATAAATCCACTCAGTTTTAACTTACACCTACGTTTTAAATGTAAAATTCATATTTTCAATTTCTTATTGTTTTGTTTCTTTTTTTATTTTTATTTTTTGTTTTCTTCTTTTTTTATTATTTGAAAGAAAAAGAAATACCTTTTTTCCTCGTCGCCACTTGTAATGACCTCCTAACAGACTACAATCACTGGCTCGTCAATGCACGCGTACACAGCTACACTACGTTCACACTCGCCCGCGGCTCTGGTGATACTCCCGTAGGGTACTTGCACATGAGCACACGAGACAATGTATGTATATCATATTATCTGACATACACTACACTTTCGATTCTCAATTCATCCAAAAAATTATGTCTTCAAATAATAACATTCAGCTGCGAAGAATGTGAACTGAGCGTTGATTTCGCAGAAGCATACGCCAAATTGAAAGTGTTTGTTTGTTCGCAGAGCACTTCCACTACATCAAGCGTATGATTGGAGCTGACTACGTCGGCATCGGCGGGGACTTCGACGGCGTGAACAGGTAAGCCAACCGCGTAATTCATTACTTTTGTTCTTATTTCTATTTTATTATCATGAGGATAGTTCTGGCTTATGCCTGAAAAAATGATGAGCACATTTCTACCAAGACCGGCCTCTGTATACAAATAAAACTTATACCATATGAAAGGCCTGTTTGTCTACTTTTTATTATTTATTATTTAAATTATTACTTATTATGTTAAAGTTATAATTTGTCTAAATATATGGAGAAGTGAGTATAATAAACTCAATCAATATCTTGTAATATATAAAAATCTCGTGTCACGGTGTTTGTTACCGAACTCCTCCGAAACGGCTTGACCGATTTTCATGATTTTTTTTATGTACATTTGTTAGGTCTGAGAATAGGCGGTAGGGTATTTATTTTGTATGCCGAGTCAGTTAGTATACCTATAAAAATCTCGCGTCACGGTGTTTGTTATCGAACTCCTCCGAAACGGCTTGACCGTTTTTTTTGGTAGGTCTGAGAATAGGTCGTAGGCTATTTTTTTTACATATGGCAACTCAAACGTTTGCCTGGTCAGCTAGTATTATATAAAAGTCTTCCGTTACTGGTGAGTTACTGAGTGACTGACAGACAACATAAAGCCGAAACTATTGGTCGCAGAATGGCATGTAGGTTTCTTACACTCTATACTGAACTAAGAGAGGATTTCCCGAAATTCCTACGTTAACGAAAAAAACGATATATGCGCGTATGAAGTCGCGGGCAAAAACTAGTCTAAGTCTTAAAACCAAACTGAATCAGCAGTCTGATTCCTCTCAAAGACTCAAATTGGCAACCTCTAGACAAAAATGGAGATCTATAATGTATTCAGTCAGTTTCCTTTATTGTCTGGAATTTATTCAAATCGTCCAGAAGATTAGACAGAAAAGAAGTAAGTTTTTCCATCTTCTGTCTTCTCTTCTTCTTCTTATTTTACTTAGGGTATGAGCATAACAATTGCTTCTTAAATTTTTCTTTATTAATTATCACGTTATCACTTACTTACGTATTTAGTTAAATATCACCTCTCACACAATCCTGCATTTTAATATCTTAGCCACATGACTCAGTTTCATCCCTTCTCATCCCAGAAATCAGCCAATTTCTTTATCTCTTCTCCAAACGAAAAATATTTCGCTAAGGAAAATTCATGCCGTCGAAATACGCAACATTCAAAATATTTGAATGTAAAACGCCTGCAGGCAGGCTGCGACAGCCATGTTCATCATTTCATGGCAAAATATACATTTATAGCGTTACGTATCTTTTTCAAAATACTCGATCACTCTAAATAAGTTACCTGAGAATGGTCTGAATATCCCATAAGGCAGTAGACTATACCTAAAGCAGTATTGTCAACTGCTGGACTCATTATCTTTCTGTCTTATACCATGCTACTTGAAGTAGGCGCAATAAGTTTTCATCCTACCTTCTTGCTACGCTTTCAACCATCATCATCATCTACCTAGCATTTTCCCAACTTTATTAAGGTCGGCTTCTAGTCAAACCAGATTTAGCTGAATACCAGTATTTTACGTGAAGCGGCTGCCTACCAGACCTCCACAACCCATGAACTGAGTAACACGGTACTACTTGGCAAGATCGGCGTCAGACTGGTTTTAGATTCTCTGGCTTCTGACAATTCGTAACAACTGCCAATGATCTTCAAATGATAGTCGGGAACGGCTCAAAGAATCAAACTGATATAATTATGGCTTCAAAAATTCGTCCACACCGCTGTCGATTCGAAATGCACACTGGCAGGACTGGCAGGATTGCCACGTTGTATGGCTCTGTCCGAGGTAAAAGCCAGCCCTTTGGTCACGCAAAGTGTAAATTCTAAGTTCTTAGGCCTATTAAATATGGATATTAACCTCAACCTTCAATCTTCAGGGTCCCCCGCGGCTTGGAAGACGTGTCCAAATACCCGGAACTGTTCGCCGAACTGCTTCGTTCTGGCCAGTGGAATGTGCAGGAACTCAAGAACCTGGCTGGCCTTAATATGCTGCGGGTGATGCGCCAAGTTGAGAAGGTGGGTCTTCACTTTTACTGGCTACTCTTACTTTATATTGTTTACTGGGAAAATAGGAAGTCTAGAAGTGTTTTATTCTCAGTACAAAAATAGACCAAGAAACAAGTTACAACACTGTAAAAAAAGTCATTTATTCGAATTAGCCTGCAATCCGGCACTTTTTGAACTTATACATTAAGATAGTCCCTTAAAACGCCCACCCGTCACCACTTCCTGGTGTTTGTTTAATAAGCTTAAAAAACGTACGGATAGTTGGCGTATTTAGGGAAGTAGTAAGTAATCTGGCGAGTAGTGAAGTGAAACAATTATTCTAAAATATTCGTAACCGGTCGCACTGGGCGACTCACCAAGCGTCTAGTCAATGCTTTTACAGTCTTAATGATTGGTTCCTGTTATTCTGACCAACTGATGATGACCAACACAGCAGAATGCCCAAATACTTGATATAATTACTTGGAGCATAAGTTATATCGGATAACCTCGGAACAAGATATCAGTAACTTAAAGAGAGGCAAAGTGCCGACGCTGCAGCGAAATTGTGATAATGCTCGTGAATTATTGGCTCCGGTCGGATTACAAAGGCGAGGTGCAGGCTCCGAACTTAATATATTAGAGACACTAAATATTGATAGCGGGGAAATAAAATATCAACTTTCAGTGTTTTATTCAAGAACAGATTTTTTTTTAATTTTCGAAATTATTTGCAAATAAAATAGTAAAACCTAATGCCTTAAGTTTAAGGAACTAAAGCAAGCAATATTGGGCCTTAACAGAACAATATTAGTGTCGTTTAGTGAATTTGTGAGCTTTGTCTATCATTCAAGTTTCAGTAGACTATGTTCCTTGACGCTGTAATAATTCTAAACTTTGCAAAAGTCACTGTTGACTGAACCAAGGTCTGCCCACTCAATTTTAACCAACAAACTGTGTCCTTGTCAAGTTACAAGCACCACTATTTCCAAGTCAATAGTTTCGAATCTAATCCAGCAGAATATTTACTCACGCCCGACGGCTACGTCTAGATATTCTGCATAGATCTCAATTAAGTCCGAGACACACAGGCTACAAAGTTGCTTAGGCTCACTACACACTGCGCAGGTTCGATCTATCACAATGTTGCAGATGCGTTTGCTAAGTTGCTCGCTGCTTGGTCGCCTTTAGCCGCACACTAACAAGGTTTGCATCATGTTTGTTTGCGCAGGTCCGCGACGAGATGCGCACCAACGGCGTGGAGCCCGAGGAGCACCCCGACTCACCTAACGACAACGGAAATTGCACTAGCAACGCGTTCTACACCGAATACGTGTAAATCGCCCCTAACACCAACACGCGACTGCTGATTTGAACTTTATTTCTATTTGGTTAGAGTTTATTTTAGAGTGGTACAGTGACACGTCACTCAAACGGGATTGGTTTCGAAATATTTGAACAAACGACGAGATAATTTGTATGAATAATTGGATAGCGTTGTCTTGTATTCTTGAGTTCAACGTCAACTGGTTGAGTGAACAACTTGATCAATCATTAATAGAGGTGCCAACTATCGAGTACCAACCATCGAACGGTATTTAATTTTTAACGACTTTCGCTTGGAACTAAACATATTGCAGCAATCGTTGAGAGTAGCATCAGCATCACCATGTATGTACCTCTGTGCAGCGACAACGTCCCAGTACATGATGAGCATGAGACCGATATGTTCGACTACGTCAATCAATTCTTGTTCTGTTTCCACAACGTACGGTTAATATGTCTGTATCTCATCTGCATCTATCGATTTCTTCGCTTTGTCGCTGCAAATTGGTGAAAGTGTGAGAGCCCCAGTAATTAAGGATAAGACTACAGAAACGCCAAGTTATTCAATAGCTCACACGGAGTCTAATTAGTATTCTCGACGCGGGAGTTGAAGTCATATGCATATGATTAACACATTTTACGTCGACTACCGACTGCATTAGACATACTCAGCTACCAGCCATCATACTCAGGAGCTTCGCTCGTCACGACAAGCTAATTGGCTGCTCTAAAATGCTCAGCAAATGCACCTCAACTAACCCATTTGAATAACTCAACCAATATCAAGTGAAGACACCTAAAATTCTGTTTGCAAACAAAAACACATTAAATATATCTCGTGATCATGTTTGGCTTACCCGGTACTACTGTCACCACTATCATTATGTAGTCCTGTACGATTGGACAGCACTCATCGACAATTATATGTAAACTCGAACGGCGAGTGAAACTGACAAGCTCTCCCATCCCGTTTGATGTGTCACAGTAAATATTTGTACATCTGTTCAAATTGATTGACAAATTATGGTCGTTGCGAAAAGTTCCAAATAATAATTTTCGGGGTATAGAAATGTTTTGAATGGGCAGTCGCGTGCAGCGCTGATACGACACGACCGAGAGTTCAATCCGACAGTTTGATTCCAATTGATGCGTGTTTAACATGATAAATGTCTGTGTACCAATAAGCGACGCTCCACACTTGTGCAATAGTTCACCTCTATAGAATCTACACTCTTTAAACTTGCAGCGTGTAGATTTATCAGTGAACTACCAAACTTCTCCGTAGCATACCTAAGTAATTGCCTCAAATTTATATCAAAACAATGATTAATTTGCTAATTGAAACTGACATTCAAACTTTAATTAATGGAATCCATCTAATACATTAATTAATTATTGTTTATCAAAACTGTTTGCTTTCGAATCAGCAAAATAGTTGAATATATTCGAACAAAATAATTACCTTGTATAATGAGGGCTGATTAAGTTCACAAATAATTAATTGTAATTCAAATTGAGGCACGAACAAATGGCGGAACTGCGGGACAAGTGTGGAGAGTCTTTAACCGATGACGTCATAACGTCAATATGTGTCTGTTTAGTTATTATTCAAGATGGCTGCTGTCGTATTTCATAAGTGTTTATTATGGAGATGGAACTTCAGCAACATAGCCATGAACATAGCGTCTCTTTGCAGTGGGAAGGTCTAATCAATGAGGGTGTCCTGAAATGACGAGCACCAGTTGGCAGCACAGAGGTATGAAGTCGAGGCACCTGTCAAAACGTGTCACCTGTCAAAACGAGTCACCTGTCAAAATGTTTTCTTACATTGATGATTACGTCAAATTCACTTTTTCAATGAAGATCTCTCGTGTATGTGGTGCCAACTGGTGGCTTTAATCATCCTGGCAACCCTCATTGTGCGACCTCGACGATGCAGTTTGAAATATAAAACAATCTGTTTAATGATGCGCGCAACGAGCTCGGAAAGTTTCGAACAAGAGCGCCATCCATATCACAAGCTCACAGTTCAAAGTTCATAACTAAATCGTAGCTGACTCGAGAGTTCGCGCAAGATCTCTTCATTGTGGCAGCTGCGATGTTTAAGGCAATTACGCGAATTAACTGCAAGAAGACTCGACTGCTTGCGTTCAGCTTCTTACATCTGATTTTATAAACTTTCATTTGCAAGATTAACACCAGGGTTCCTTTTTACCATTTTAGTACGGAACCCTAAAAACGAAGCTACTGTTCCAATTTGAGGAACGTTTTAATATTTTCTCGGAATTGAACGATTTGTTTATTGAAACAAACCATTAAATCGTTTTAATATTTTGGTGTAAATTTCCATATTAACCCTGTATACAGACGTCTGTCCATTTTTAATCATTCGCTCAGTAATTACTGCAGCGGATCAGTTTCAGTAATCCACCGGTTCTGTTTCCAATTTCAGTGGCTTTCAATCACTCGAAAATCATAGGGATAAGCGAGAGGCAATTTAGTACTAAACTAGTTGTAATTAATTATGTTTAGTGAATTATTTAATTAAACTTGCTGTACTTTATGAGCAACATTTGGGTTGATTTGGAAATTTCGGGAACGTGTTGGATAGGACACTGCTATTAGGCTAATCCGAGCGAATGTCGTGTTTAGATTTGTTGTATTTTGTTCGTAAATCAATGGCAGACATCTAACCTTGCTGTTTATTGGATGCCACATTTTGTAAGCCACCCATTAACAGAGTAGATGCAACGCACCAAGTGACTTGTTTTGGAAAACAATCTCAATGTTTAATTGAAGCAAATGATAAAAGTTTATAGCTGAGAACGTAATTTAGTGTTCGGCGACAAGCGACAAGTTTAGTGCTGCAATATCTAGAGTCAGGCGCTGCCAAATAAGTTCGCGAGATTTAACAAGCGCGCGAGAGCACGGCTTTGTAACTCAAGTTTTCATACTGTGGCTGCTACATGACCAACAATGTGACGATACGTGCTGAAGCTTTCCTTGTCAATATCTGGTAACAACACTAGTGAAATATGACAGTAGTTTGTATGTCGTAACTTATAGATAATCAAATATATATAATAAATGTTGTAGCTGCATGGTAAGTAGGTATCTCGTTGTGAACTATGCACTTCTTCCTTCTTTACCTGCGAGTAGGTTGCGTTCACATATCACTCCACTCCCCACAACTCCACTCTTGCTGATAATACGACTTCTGTCTCCCTTTCGTTCTCACTCTCTTTTCCCAAGGTTGCATTATCAGGAGAGTATTAGATAGAGAACTCAAATTGGAATTAAATGGAAGGCTCTAGTGCGAGAGAAAGTAAAATTAACTGGTAAATAGAGAAAATAACAAAAATATATTATTTTACTATTGTAATTTAAAATAAAATATAAAAGGTTCGATCTAGGGACGTAGGTAGAGAATAAATTTGTAAAAAAACGTTTTACTAAATTAAATACATTCTTTGGAAGTTATATTTGGATTCCTATTATTTGATGTTAAATTTACGTGTAAGGAATTGAAAGCTATTTGTATGTAAATGGAAGCATACGGGGTGGCGTTTCGTCATGTTTTTTGACGCCGTATGTTTCCACCAGGGGTTCGTTGCACTTTACAGCTTTTAGTAATTATACTTACCGACGTTAATATAAGTTACCATCTTTTACGTGTATTGTATGTGAAAATATTACTTATGTTGTTTTGTTACTTTATTTTCTACTTAAATCGGACTAGAGTAAAAGAGGCTTTAACTGAAGCGAGTAATGAGCGAAGCGAGCACTCAACGAACTAAATATGTCAGGTATTTGGAACTCACCATCTACTGTTCTGCTGACTTCGTTCATCATGTCACTTTGAAGTTTGCAAGCATTAAATGCGAGCGGATGAGAGCTGAGCTTGGAGTGAGAGCAACTAAGCCTCGTCACGGTCCGGCACGGTCCGGCACGGTCCGACTATGTAAGCTAAAAGCTAGTATACACTGTAGCGTAAGGTCTAAACTTGTGATGGAGATCGTTGTGCCAAAATGACCTAAACTTTTTATAACTTCTTATACAGTTTGATATTAAAACTGTTACTTACACTTTTCTTTTTATAATTTTTTACTAAAAGGCTTTCAATGCCTCGAGGAGGGAGAAATGTAAATGTATGTACCCCGTAGTTTCAGTTAATTTGTCATACAGACAATAATACCATCCACTTAAAAAATGAAATGCTGTGAATTTCTTAATGTATATTTAAATATAACTTTAATATATGATGTGAAAGAACGACTATTTCTTATAAATTGTGACTGAACGATTTTTGAACCTATACTCAACTATAAACTAAGGATGTTCTTCTAAAATCTGGCTGTTATTTTGAGGTTCTTTTGTCTGTTTGACGTACAAATATGTAACTTCTGGCGAGCGCACTGTCGGTACAAAACGCATATTTACTACTGTCGTACTGTTGTATACAGGCTCGATGATACTACAGGAGACTTACCTAGTAATGTTATGATGCTGCATCGCTTCACAAACCCGCGAGTGACCGCTTTGTGGCGCAACTCGCGAGGACACTCGACCGCGACGCGGCCACTCCCACCGAAACGAAATATAATTTTAATTCCACATTTAATTTGGGAATTAAAGAACTCATCGAAAGTTTATTAAGCTCTGAAAGACTTCACTTTAAGATCGAAGTACGTACTCAAACTTTTGCAGCGGTCGTAAAAATTTGACAAATATCTACTAAATTATTCAGCTTTAGCGTCACCAAAATGTTGTTAAGATTTTAGTGGCGAAGCATTTTATTTAATACCTATTACACAAAATGATGAGCTTGAAACCGAATTTCCGACGAGTGCGCTTGTGTTGTGTGGCGCGTTGCTTCAACTCATGATAACGTTATCACTGATCCTGACTTCTGTGTCACTCCGCCTTCCGGAGGTTGTATTACTTCGGAGGGACTGTCACTCTTCCCTCACTGTCTTCCCGTCTAGCAAAGCGCCAGGCAACTGTGTACTGGACTGTTTGTATATTTATTACACTTGGTAACCAATAAACACGTTTGCTGTACTGTATTACTGGTTTTTATTTGTTCTCTCTTCCTCATTGTCCCCAATTCCAAAAATAATGTAAACAACACGCGGGAAACTCCTTTGTTCTGCTTCAAACGTACTGAATAAATAGGAATGTTGGGTAATGTGTGGGTCTGGCGTGTGTTTAATAGATACACTTCAAAAGGATGGCCCAAAGAAAGCAGAACGATAATGAAAAATAAGCTAACGTACTTGTACAAACAACAAGCCCTTTGTGGCGGACATAAAAGATATCTGGTCGCAACAACAGATTAAAAAAACTCTTTTACGAGTTGAGAGAGAGCTTAACAAAAGCCGCGGACACGTGGGAAACAGCCTGACATTTAATCGCTAAATTGAACAATTAATTAAATTAACAATTTAACACAATAACTGCATTACACTTAATAACACGGGTGGCAGCATGTTAACGGTCACTGAGTTTTAAACCAGAGTTGCCACGAAATATTTTGATGAATCTAAACCCTAGGATTAATAATGACGATTAAAAAAGTTAATAAGTTGTATAGTAATTTAGATTAAGTGAAAATGTACTAAGTTGAAAATAAATTTACTCTTTCCATAGGAAGAGATTAAAATTAACAACTTAGCAACTTTTTCATTGGAACATACACACAAAATATATCCGTAAGGCTATGGCTATGGTGGCTATGGTAGGCGCCAGATAAACTTACAATAAAGTACATTAACCTTTCCCTACTATCTCTTCGTGGATACCCTAACAATTAATTATGAACCTCTTAGTAGAGAACGTAAAGGATCACGATAGAAGTCGATTCAGGACAGCTTTATGTCTTTATTTCTGTTTTTGATGTTAAGAAATTCCATAAATGTATGTGAGTCAATGACCGTTATTGCACATTTATCTAGCACCTACCATATAGGTGTCAAAAAGAAATAACCCGTGAGATTAAGTTAAAATACTGGAACAAAAATAAAAACTTGTCCGCACAATGGGCGACTGGCTTCTACCGCAGTGCACACAAGGGGACACCAAAAGCTTCGCCTGAAACGTAAATGGAACCAAGCCGCAACCACACACCCGACCACTCACCAGCCATTTTGTTGTTTAAAGATAAATGTTTATTTTTTAATTTGTTATAATGTGTTTGCTCTTGACTCTAGTCTAGGTCAGAGGTGACAAAAACGAAGTCTACGATGGAGTGAGCTTACCCAGAAGAAGTCTGTTCACTCTAACTTAAAAACACAAATCTACGAGTATGCTAATATTATAAAGAAGAAAGATTTTTTGTTTGTTTCTTTGTACCGGATAGGCTCCGAAGCTACTGGACCGAGTTTAACCATTATTTCACCAATAGAAAGCTAAACTATCAGGAAGTAACATAGGCTACAATCTATTTTCTTTAATTTTAGAGTACCTTAAGAAAGTTGCAACGCGGGCGAAGTCGTGGGCGAAGTGCTAGTAAATTGTATGTGCAAACAACTAGCGACTGATTTTAGTGCAGGCATATGAAACTTGTCTGCTTTGTCGCTGATATGACTGATATCCAAAGGTATCGGTGATCACACATGGATTCACTCATAAAATCTTATTTAGAAAATAGAACACAAATTACCGAAGTTAGCCACATTAATGTAATCAATAAACATGAAGAGATAATAAGATCGAGAGAACGTAAAATCTCATACGGTGTACCACAAGGAACCGTAATGGGCCCGTTTATGTTTATATTATATGTTAATGACATGCCCAGGTCCCTTGAACAACCTTTAACAATGTTTGCTGGCGATAGCACAATAACGATCCCTTGCAAAAACGCAACCACATATGAAAATGACATAAATACTTCTCTTGACTCACTAATTAAATGGCTAGATAACAATAATTTGATTATAAATTTAAGTAAGACAAAGATAATGCACTTTAGACAACGTACTCCCGGCTTGAGTAATCTTCACATACACTACAAGAATAACAATATTAAGGAAGCAGAAAATACCAAATTTTTAGGTTTACAAATAGATTACAGCTTAAATTGGAAGGCACATATAGATATTTTGTGTAAAAAACTGAGCTCATCTGCTTATGTTCTATATAGATTATCCTCCATAGTTAATACCAAAGCACTTGTCACGGCTAACTACGGCATAGTTGAGTCTTATCTACGCTACGGCATAATTTTCTGGGGAAACTCAACTGATAGAGACATAGCATTTAGGGCTCAAAGCGATGTCTCCGATCAATGTTTAAACTTAAAACTACAGACAGTTGCAATCCCTATTTTAAGCAATACAACATCTTGACACTTCCTTGTATTTATATCTTCGAAATAGCCATGTTTGTCAAGCAAAATCCAAGTCGTTTTGAACGCCTAGCCGATGTATTCCCAAGCGCGTGACAATAGCAAATTATGTCAGGTGTCATGTCGAACCGCGTTGATGCGCAACAGTGTATATTGCATGGCCCCAATCATCTATAACAAATTACCAAGTGGTTGGAAAGATCTAAATACATTGCAGTTTAAGAGAAGACTACGTAATTTTTTGATTAATAAAACGTACTACAGTATAGCTGAATTTCTAACTGAGAAAAATATTTGTTTTGAATTATAGTATCTAATGGTAATTTTTGATTGACATCTGTATAATTTGATGATATTGATATGTTTTTTTTTTTTTATTTATATTGAATAGTAATTTGAATAATGGTATTTTTTTTAAATTTATTTCATTTTTTTTTAACTTATCTATACATATAATAAAATCGTAGACCAACCGTGTCTGTACATTGAATATTTTTGCATGAAAATTACACAGAAAACTCAGGAAAAAGATATAAAACACAAAAATGCAATTTTTGAAATTTTTGTCTGTTTGTCTGTGCGTTTGTGGGAGCATCACGCATAAACCACAGATTGGATTCCAAATCTAAGTACTTCAAAATATTAAGTGATAACCCGAGTAACATTTAGCGTGTATTTCATCAAAATCGTCCCACAAAATCAAAAGATATTGAATTTTTAGGTTTAGGAAGAAACTTCCTAATGTATTCTGATGAGTCAAAGCGCCATCTATTGAGAAAAAATAAAATGAACGAAAGCATTCAAAATTGTTGAGTTAATTGCGAAACTTTTAATACGTGGCAAAATAAAAGTGATAATTTTTATACCTTTTCGATATTTATCGTTACAATCGATCCACAAAATCAAAATATATTGAATTTTTAGTTTAGTAAGAAACTTCCTAATGTATTCTGATCAGTCAGAGCGCCATCTATTGAGGAACCATTAAATGCATGAAAGCATGAATGTTATACCAAAACACATTGATTGAGTTATTTGTGAAACTTTTAATACGTAGACGTAGCAAAATAATAGTAAACATTTTAATACCTTATCGTTATTTATCGTTACATACGGGCTTCTTATTTAACGTCTTCCGCTGCCAAATATTTTGTTAGTTTACATGGTCGATAGATAGCGATGCACTGATGACGCGTTTTTCTGAATTGCGGTGTTAAGATTTTGCGCTGGAGAATGACCTCACACGATTTTTAAACACAGTCATAGTTCGTAGGGACTTTGGTTTGATCTCTGAAAGGTCTTAAACTGTTAGAGACTAAAATTACTTCAATCAATCAATCAATCAAATCGTATATTTCAAATAAACCATTTACAGGCACTTTTGAATTGTCAAAGTCGGTCAGTCAAAAACATGAAGCTATTTGCACGTTCCAAAGCGTAGATCTCTATGGAGAAGAACGTGCAAGAAACTCCACGGACACTCTTTTAAACCATGTGATGTGTTACAAAAATCTTGTTAACATTAACATTGATTGCTTCTATATGTGAGGACAATGCAAAGAACAAGAAAACATATAAACAATTCAAAATGCAGGTACAGATTAAAATAAGCCAGTGGCAGGTAAGAGATGACCAGTTTCAACTGACGGCGCCCGTTCACGAACATGACGCGTGCATCAGCACCATCTAACTCAACCATTTTGAAGGGAATCAAATGATCCAAAACACGCGCCACCATCAGCAAAACATTTGTGTGAGCATGACAAGCTCTCAACTGCCACGCTCGTTCATGTCAAACTAATTTAATAACGAAATCTATAATTACATATGTAAATGGCTCCATAGTGCTCACATTTACAAAAAATTGAAAATATGCTTCTACGTTATACAAAACTATGGTTTCAAGTAACTAAGAAAAGAAAAAAAAAGAAGGTTGTTTTATTGTGTATACTTTGCTAATACAATAATGCAAAGAAATGATAAATAAATGATTGTAATAGGAGAACAAAAAAAGGGTAAGCATTTCTTCCAATTATCGAAAACCTAACAAGTGGACCCATGCTGCTGTGGCTGTGGAGCAGGACCGGCATTTAGCCAAGCATTTTTATCCAGGACATAATCTTCCAGTTTATAATATGCTTGTCTACATAATGTGCGTTTTATACATGTTTTAAATTTTCTCTCATTCAGTTCGAGAATATTAAGTGGTATTTTATTATAAAATTTAACACAGTACCCCATAAAAGAAGTGTGTACTTTAGCTAATCTGAATCGGGGTTGATCTAATTTGTTCCGATTTCTAGTATTAAAATTATGCCTATCACTAATTTTACTAAAAAGATGAAGATTTTTCCGAACATACATAATGTTTTCATATATGTATTGACAAGGTACCGTCATGATGTTAATATCCTTAAACAGTTCCCTTAGGGAATCGCGCCGGCTGAGATTGTAAATGGCTCTGATAGCTCTTTTCTGCAGAATAAATATAGACTCGATGTCTGCAGCACGTCCCCATAATAAGATACCGTAAGACATGATACTATGAAAGTAACTAAAATAGACCAGCCTCGCGGTATCTATATCAGTAAATTGACGGATTTTTCTGACAGCATATGCTGCTGAACTTAGCCGTCCCGCAAGAGATGTTAAATGAGGACCCCATTGTAGCCTTGAGTCAAGCGTGATCCCCAAGAAAACTGTGTCATCGACGAATTCAAGTTTCTCTTGGTTCAATACTATGTCACAATTAATACTTTTCACGTTCGGTAATGCAAATCTGATACACTTTGTTTTTTTCTCATTTAAAACTAAATTATTAGCAGTAAACCAATTTTGGACCTGCTGAAGGGCGTTATTTACATCGTCAAGACTTGTGGCACGCCTATCTATCTTAAAAATTAAGGACGTATCGTCTGCAAATAACACCATTTGAGTTTGATTTTTTAAAAGATGGGGAAGATCATTAATGTATACCAGAAAGAGGAACGGACCCAATATTGAGCCTTGTGGTACCCCCATTTTAACTTTCAGACCCCGTGAATTGACACCATTTATTTGAACTTGCTGCTGTCTGTCATTTAAATAAGACCTCACTAAACTGAGTGCAAGTTTACCCAGTCCGTAATGTTCTAGTTTTAGGAGCAAGGTTTCGTGATTTACACAATCAAATGCCTTGGAGAGGTCACAAAAGATTCCTATGGCATCTTGCGCCTCTTCCCACGCTGTATATATGTGTTTTAACAACGTGACTCCAGCGTCAGTCGTACAACGACCTTTGGTAAAACCATACTGTTGTTCGTGTAAGATTTTATTGGTGTTAAAATGATTGAGCATTTGATTGAGCATTACTTTTTCAAACACTTTGCTGAAAACCGGCAATACAGATACAGGTCTATAATTATTAGTATCTTTATTATCTCCAGATTTAAAAAGTGGTATCACCCTACTATATTTCATTATATCCGGAAAGACCCCTTGGTCAACACATAAATTAAATATTAGTGCCAAGTATGGTGCTATGGTCTCAAATATGGACGTGCACACTTTGATAGACAGTCCCCATATGTCTTCAGTCAATTAAATTTTGATTTGCCGGAAAGCTTTAATAACTGTCATAGGGTTGATATGTTTGAATTGGAATTCAACCGTACAACCTGGAATGTTTGCTCTTAATAAATCAAATGAGACCTCGGGTGAAGAATTTAAAGCTTCAGTTGTTTTTGATGGTATATCAGTGAAAAATTTTACAAATTCTTGAGCTACTTCTAAATTAGAGCTTATGGCACCATGCGCAGTCTCTAGTAAATAGTCAGTGTTTCGTACTTTATTTCTGTTAGTTTCATTATTGATAACTTTCCAAACTGTCTTTATTTTATTATCTGCCAATTTGATCTTGTTGCTTATGAACAGGGCTTTTGCTACTTTACAAGTATTTCTGAAAACCTTAGAATATTTGTTTACATACTTATTAAAGGATTCAGTGTTAATGAAAGACTTAAGGCCGTATAGATCATATAGTCTTTCCCTACTTATCCTAATGCCTTTAGTCGCCCAATCACTAAATATAAACTTAGGAAAAGTATCTTTGGACTTCTTTTCAAAAGTTGCATTGAATTCTTTTAGTACCACTGAAAAGAAACTATCATAAAATTTATTCGCATCCTCAATATTGTGGCCTAGAGCATTTAACTTATTTTGTAAGGTCCCATTAAATTTTGCTAGTTTGCCAGTTGTTATTGGCCTAAATTGTATTTGAACTTTTTGCAAGGCTGCTTTATACTTAAATGTTACCAGTTGACCACTGTGATCAGATTGAAGGTAATTAACTATAGCTTTATCTAAATAATCACTATCGCAGAATACATTATCAATACATGTTGCAGAAGTTGGAGTTATTCTAGTTGGTTCTGTAAAAACATTAGACAGATTGAACGATTTAAAAAGACTTAAAAATCTGCTGCTATTTGAATTATTTTCTAAAATATTAATATTAAAATCTCCACAAATAATCACGGATTTATTACCTGCTGCAAGTTTCGCAAGGACATCTTCCATTGTTGTTTCAAATAACGTAAAGTTTTGAGGGTTAGGGGGTCTATACACGCACACTATAACATGCTTATCTAGCTCAACACAGGACAGTTCGATGCAATGTTCCACTGACAAGCTAACAATGTCATTACGTTGCTTAAATTTTAAACATTTTTTAACTAAGATGAGGGAACCACCGCGCGACTTAGATTTGCGGTTAAAACAACTGCCCACACTATAATTTTCATAACTAATTAGCATCTGGTAATCCTTCAACCAGTGCTCACTAAAACATACAATGTCATTCATTGTTTTCTCTAAAAACATTTCAATTTCTAATATTTTGGAAGAGACACCTTGAATATTTTGATGAAATATTTTCAAGGCATGCTGCTTACCCCCTTTCTGACTTCTAGTTAACAGAGAGCAAGAAGATACATTGTTTTTGGTAGGCATAACTATTCTGTCATTGGTATCCTCTGTTGTCTTAAGACTTAGTTTAAAAGATTATCCGGAGATTGCCCCAAGAACTCAGTATCATCACTTGGCAGTGAGTTGCAACTACTTGTGGCCCCTACGTTAAACAATGAGACTTAAATCTCGGAGTTGTGCTGGTTTCGTTTAAAGTGCATTTTTCGTAGAGTCTTAAACTGATTTAGTTTTGCGTAGTACTGGACGGTTCAACTTGCGGATCAGGCCTGTAGGGTTCCGTAACAAAGTTGCTAATGGGACCCTATTATGTAAGCCTTCGCTTACGATTTTGATTCGTGCGAACCAAGTCGATTTTTAGGGTTCCGTACCAAGGTTGCTAACGGAACCCTATTGATTAATAAGCCACCGTTGTCCGTCTTCCTTCAGTTTGTTCGTTTTATTTCTGTCTCGCTAATATGAAAATGTCTTCTAGAAAAAGGTCAAATCTTTCACAATATAGCAAAAATCTTAATCTTCCCAATATATAAAACAAAGTCGGGTTTGTTCGAACACTTTTCTAACTAACTCGAGAACAGCTCGACCGATTTTTATAGTTTTTATATTTTTGGATTAGTTTTCATCCGGAATAGCATAATAAGAATTTAAATACAAAAAGAAATAAAAAATATGAATAGGTAGGTAGGGTGGGTAGGGTAGGTAGGTAGGTAGGTAGGTAGGGTAGGTAGGCTAGATAGGGTAGGTAGGGTAAGTAGGGTAGGTAGGGTAAGTAGGGTAGGTAAGGTATAGTAGGTAGGTAGGGTAGGTAAGTAGGTAGGGTAGGTAGGTTAGGGTCAGTAGAGTAGCCAGTTGACGGGAGCGAAGCCGCGCGGGTCAGCTAGTATTGAATAATAATACGTAATGATTACTCATTGATTGTTCTGGACATCAAATGTATGTTTAAGAAATAATGTAAGTAGGTACCTAAATGTCTGCATGCCGAATGGTAAAATCCTTTAATTTAATTATTTGTAACTATGTATATTACCCATATTTGCAGAATAAAATTCTATTCTATTCTATTCTATTCTGCCAAGTGAAAATGACAGTCTAAAAATTCGTCAGTTTAGTCATTATCCTTTCAAACAAATTCTGCTTTATGAAGGTTCCACACATACCCAGGTCGTGGCCGAATGCCCATGGTCCATCAGAAGCTCACATTATCGGTGTGTACATTTTCATGATCTTGTTCACTCACGTCCGTGTCCGATGAATATCTATGGATCAACCTTAAAACATGTGTGAAAATGTGACGTTTTTATTAGTTTTGGACAAGTATGACGCATTTTCAGTTCTTTAAAAAGTTAAACAACGTTTGCATTCGCATGTGTAAGTACATTTTTGACAGATTGCGACTGAGATGCGAATGTGAACGTTGTTCAAAAATTTGTATTGGTACCCGGGTCTTCTTCTTCTTATCGTGTGGACAGTAAGGTCTAGCGACCCTACACACCCTAGCCTAGCGTTCGCCTTGTGACCCGGTGGTTGTGGGTTCGATTCCCACGGGAAGCACACTTTGTAAAGTTGTTTTCCAGTTTGACTAGGATATTGCAGGCTTGAATCACCTGATTGTCTTATAAAAAGATGATTCTGTGCTTCGGAAGGCACGTATAAACCGGTGGTCCTGGCCGCCAAATGGCAGTCGTCAAATAAACCATGTAAGAGGCCCTTGAGGCGGTTTAGAAACTCTGACTCCGGTCTAATCAAATCAAATAATTTATTGTGGATCATAGGTTCATAAAGTGTTGTGTTAGTTACAGGTTCTGCTATGTCTAACCATTCAGGCATACAAAATTCATCTTCTGGCTTGTTTGCCAATCAGTTTTATGATGCTGGTTGTCTGGTTAATGTACACCCCTGAGATCAATTCCGATACGAACACATTTTCACGCACAAACAAACTGACGAATGTAACTTTCAGTCAAATTAAATATTCGACTGCGATCAGTGTGTTATTTAATTGTTTGCATCGTGTTGTGTCGGGCGGCAGCACTTTGTTTACATATTGCTGATGAAAATCATACGAGCTGGACACAGTAATCGTGTAAATGATCGTGAAAATATGACTGTTTTTAATTATACGGTATGATTTATTTATTTACTATTTGTTAAATGTACTAGTAAAAACACTGCAAAGGCAGACTTAATGCCATGTGTATTTTCTACCAGTCAAACTTGGTGGTGCAGAGACAACATGGTACAAATAATAAAATCAAAAATAAATAGATATACATAAACAAAATTACGTTCAGTAGAACCGTCAGGGAAGTCCTACTGTCCTCTTGTTTTACAACTGCGTGTTTCTAGGTAGCAGTTTTACGAAAATGCGCTGGTTGGTCGTCTAAGATACACACATATGCATCAAACACGTGGCGCCATGTCGACTGGTCCTGTACATCTCGTATAGAACGTTCAGCAGGTCATCGGTTCACCTAAAGCGCTGCGTGTTCCGGTACGTGTTCGCCATTCCAGAATTTTCGACCCCATCGACTATTTGTTCTGCAAGCAATGGGAAGCTTACTACCAATTAAGTTTAGCGGTTCTTCGGAGTATGTGGGTAACCTGCGTTCGTTTCCTATTTGATAGAGCAAGAAAACTCCATTCATAGCTTATTCCATTGCTCTTTTAGCGACTGAACTGAAACCTTCTGATGAGGTCCATTTTAAGCGACAAGATACGAACAAAATATGAGTCCTAATAATGTAGTTCCTACTCCTCAAAATAGCAACAACTAAAAATAGCAACAACTAAAAAAAGCAATGTACCTAATTCAAAATGTGATGCACTTATCAATCATCAAAGTCAACCAATTGATTCAAAACCACTCTTCTACCGCAATATTAGCCAGGTAAAACGTTGAGTTCACTCGGCAAAATTGACAGCTCTCCGGGGATAGGCGCGGCTGCTTTCACGCTGCAAAATGGAGGTAGCGGTTAGGGTACATTTGGGGAAAACTACATCAGATATGCATGTTAGACACACAGCTTTAAAATAGTTTCCTGATTATAATTGAACGTCTGGTGCAGCCTTGTCAATCATGACTGATTGCTTAGTTACCGTAGTATTATAAATTACTAGATTTTGCCCGCGACATCGCACACGCATGCATATCCCGTTTTTCCCGTTCCCGTGGGAATTTCGGGAAATCCTTCTTTAGTGCTCCCCTACACTCCCCAAGGAACCTACATGCCAAATTTCAGCTTTCTATGACCAGCCGTTTCGGCTGTGCGTTGTCTGTCAGTCACTCAGTCACTCAAGTTAGTAACGGAAGAATTTTACATATTAGGATAGTATTCCTTAGTAGTAGTAAGAAGTAGGTAGTCCAATGACGAATGGAGGTGAAATGAAAATGTTAAGAGCCTGTCCGTAAAGGTTCTAACATTTATCATTTAACAACGAATCTGCAAGGATTAAATGGTGGAAAAACAGTTTTAAGGTATTCAATAATAGCAGCTTATCATCCTTTTTTCTATGTATATACTGGAAGATATGTTTCAGTAATAATAGTATAGTACTCCTGACCGATTTCGGCCGTGGCGGCCAATCTCAACGGAGACTAGCCATCGGCGCGGGACATGTTATAGTGCACAAGTGACTTCAACGCCGGATGCCGCAGAAGAAATCGTTGCGACCAGCATAAATCGGACGCACGAGGCCATCAGCGAAGTCATCCACGGGACCAGCATAAAACGGTCAGGTCAATCATCATTCTTTATCCTTATCCCTTTTTCTTTATTCAGTGCTTCATTTGTGTTGATATCGTGTGAAAATTAAGTGTTTTATTCACGTTAAATAGTAAAAAACGCGCAAAGGTTTTCGTTTTATCGCTACCCTCTACTTAAAAGTAAAAAAAAAATCTTTTGCTAATCTTTAAGATAACTGTCTTCCACAAACTCCAAAATGACCAAAACTCCATCAAAAGAAAGTCGTAGCAGTGGTGAGGATATATTTCGTGATTTAAATAAAAGAAGAGGTGTTGTTCGCGGTAAATTTCGACTATTCATGAAGTATGTAGACTCTGTAGAAATAATGCCTATTACTGAAATCATAAAAACAGAATTACAAACGCGTTTACAAAAGGCAGATTTATTGTTACAGCAGTTTTCAGAAATTCAGGACGAAATAGACTTAAGAATACCCGATAGTCAAATAGAAAAGGAATTATCTGAAAGGGAATCTTTTGAAACCAACTATTATGCTTATGTGACTAAAGCTAAGTGTATTATTAACGTAGATAATGCTCAAAATTGTTCTAAAATTACAAGTAAAATTCAATTACCTACAATTTCACTTCCTTCCTTTGATGGCTCTTATGATCATTGGTTGGAGTACCGCGATACTTACCTATCTCTCATCCATCACTCTAAAGAAATAGATAATGTGCAAAAATTCCATTATTTACGGTCTTCTCTTACTGGCAGTGCAGTATCGGTTATTAAGTCATTAGAATTCTCCTCCGAGAATTACAACATAGCATGGGAGTTATTGGAAAACAGATTCAATAATAACCGTTTACTTGTGCAAAACCATGTTAAAGCTTTATTTTCTATTACGTCACTTAATAAGGAATCACCCAATCAAATTCGTAAACTTATAGATACCGTTCTCAAAAATCTACGTTCACTCATAAACCTCGGCGAACCGACCGAGTCTTGGGACACGTTGATTATTTATTTAATTACATCTAAACTTGATTCAGTTACCGAAAGAGAATGGGAGACTCATAAAAGTTCTATTATAAATAGTCATAATCAGTCAAATTCACGTACATCTCTCGATTATTTGATTACTTTTCTTAAAAATAGGGCTGACGTACTAGAAACTATTTATTTAGCACATAGTAAATCTTCCACAGACAATAACGCAAAGAAACCATCACATTCACAACAACCAAACAAATCACATAGTTATACATCAACACAAAACAAACCATATAATAATAAACATCATAAACGTTCTCGTATTTGCGCTATGTGTCAAGCTAACCATCCGCTTTATTCGTGCGATTCATTCTTAAAATTATCTGTTAACGATAAAATTAAATTCATTAATGAAAATAAGTTATGTTGTAATTGTTTACGCGCTAATCATTCGGTAGATGAATGTTGGTTCGGTCCTTGTAAGCAATGCAACAAAAAACATAACAATTTAATTCATGATAAATGTGACGATAGTGCGAGTGTATCCACATCGCCAGCTGCGCTTAATTTACAGGCATCGTCGCAGGATACAACTAGTGGTAAGTCTTCAAATACTACCACATTACATTCTGCATCTCACACAACACATCAAAGTACTACTCATTCATTATTAGAGACTGTACTGCTGTCTACAGTATTAGTTGAGGTTGCAGATAAAAACAATATTTATCACACTACCCGCGCTTTATTAGATAACGGTAGTCAGCATTGCTTTATTGCAGAATCTTAATGCAAACGACTTAATCTTAAATTAATACAGTCCACTGTGCAAGTCTCCGGAGTAGGTAACTCGGTGACTAATTCCACTCAATCGTGCGAAGTTAATTTGAGGTCTAGAACTTCACAATATAGTACACGCTTTAATTGTTTAGTTTTACATCAAATAACAGCTCCGTTGCCATCTTTAGGTACAACATCACGCATAAATATCCCTGATCATGTACAGTTAGCAGATCCCGAATTTTATTCGCCATCAGGAATCGAATTATTAATTAGGGCAGATAAATTCTGGGAACTCTTAAATGACGGATTAATTCGCCTAAGCAGTGGTCCATATCTACAGAATACTAAGCTGGGATGGGTAATATCGGGCTCAATGTTGAATAATAAAACTTCACGCAACAATCGAGTTCAATGCAACTATTCACAATCATTAGACGCTCAACTTAGAAAATTCTGGGAGTTAGAAGAAATCACTCCGCAAAATAAATTAACTAAGGACGAGACTTTATGTGAAAACCTGTTTATGCAAACTACTTATCGCGATAACACGGGTCGGTTTTTTGTGCGCATTCCATTAGCCGAGTCCAGCGACACACTGGGAGATACGTATACACTCGCGCTAAATGGCTTTCACGCACTTGAACGTAAATTAGATAAATCTACACCTGAATATAAAAACTTATATTACGACTTCATGAATGAATATTTGAGTTTAGGACACATGAGTCGAGTCAATCACTATCCATCATCAAATTATTTTTTGCCACATCATGGTATTTTAAGAGTTCATAGTAGTACTACCAAACTTAGGGTGGTTTTTGATGGAAGTGCAAAATCAACATCGGGCAAATCGCTTAACGATATTCAGTATAATGGCCCTAGTTTACATAATGACGTTTTTTCAATTTTGTTACGCTTTCGACAGTTTAGATTTGTTGCATGCGCTGACGTCGAAAAAATGTATCGACAAATTAATATTCAACCAGATCAAAGAAACCTTCAGTTAATTCTTTGGCGTGAAAATAAATCGGACGAACTCAGTGTGTACCAGCTTAATACAGTAACATATGGTACCGCGTCCGCTCCTTATCTAAGTATTCGGTGCATCAAACAGCTGACATCTGAGTGTAAGGATGACGTCATAAAGCAAGTAATAGATGAAGATCTGTTTGTAGATGACTTAATTACTGGTCATGATGATAAACAATGTTTATTAGATATTTGTACCAAAGTAAATGACGTTTTAAAATCTGGTTGCTTCCATTTACGTAAATGGTTGTTTAATTCGGAGCCTTCTACAACAGATCAACAAAAGGAATTAACTTTAGGCGATGATTGTTTAACTAAAACTCTCGGTCTTGGTTGGTTGAATTATTTAGACTTATTATATTTTACTACAAAGATTGATCAAACCGACACTCATGTGACTAAGCGCGTTATTTTGTCCGTTGTCTCACAGGTGTACGACCCATTAGGCTTGTTATCACCCTCAATTATAATTGCAAAAATACTTTTACAAAAACTTTGGCTTTGTAAGTTGAGTTGGGACGATCCAGTACCTAGCGATATTTTGTTTATGTGGAAAAACTTTATTGACACGCTTCAACACTTACAAAACATAAAAATTCCTCGTCATGTCAGACAAGTAAATACAAAATACACAGATTTACATATTTTTACGGATGCATCAAAGGATGCATTCGGTGCATGTGCATTCATAAGTACATACAATGACAACTCACCTGTCACTGTTAGGTTACTTTGTGCTAAGACCAAAGTCGCACCAATTAAACCTGTAACAATACCGCGACTTGAGCTGTGCGGAGCTTTAGTTGGTGCCAAGTTATATCAAAAAATAATTCAGGCATGGAGATTAAACTTTGATAACATAACTTAGACTTTTGGTCTGACTCCATGATGGTCATAAATTGGATTAAAATTTCACCTAACTTGTTAAAATCATTTGTCCAAAACAGAGTAGTGCAAATAAATGAATTGACTGGTGAGTTGCCGTGGTTACATGTTGCTGGTAAAAATAACCCTGCTGATCTTTTATCTCGCGGGCTTTCGCTCGACGCGCTTCAAAATTCAGATGCTTGGTGGCACGGGCCAGCATTTTTAACTGAAATTAACACCAAAATTAGACATGATAATTACAATAAATCGATTGAATTACACGATTTACCAGAAATGAAATCAACAGTTAATTCTTTATTTACACAATCAACTTTTACTAGCATTTTCAACTTTGAACGTTTTTCAAATTTTAATCGCATGAGACGTGCAGCCGCTTACTTGTTACGATTCATTCATAATGCACGAACCAAGGTCAAAACAGAACGTAGCACTGGTCCGCTTACGACTGATGAGTTAAATAAATCAACTTTATTTCTAGTACGCTTAGCACAACAAACATCATTTCCAGACATCTTTACTGCATTAATAAAAAACTTACCTGTCAAGTCAATGATAAACATATCTAGTCTTGATGTGTTCCTAGATTCTGATCGCGTCATAAGAGTGGGAGGCAGACTAGTAAATTCACACACCATTTCTTATAATAAAAAACATCCCATATTATTATGTTCGAAACATGCTTTCACGCGACTTCTTTTTCAACTTGAACACAAACGTTTACTCCATGCTGGTCCACAATTGCTCTTGGCTACTATCAGAGAAAGTTGGTGGCCACTCAAGGGTCGTGATTTAGCCAAGCAAACAGTACATAAGTGCGTTACATGTACTCGCCAGAAAGGGAAGGCACTGTCAGTAAAAATGGGTAACTTGCCACCCGAAAGATTGGAACCGGGGTATCCTTTTTTGCGCTGTGGTGTAGATTATGCTGGACCTTTCTTCATATTGAATCGCAGAGGAAGGGGTTCAAAACTAGAAAAATGTTATGTTTGCCTATTCATATGCTTTGCTACTCGTGCGATACACTTAGAACTAGTCACAAGTTTAAGTTCGGAAGCATACTTATTGGCTTTGAGAAGGTTTTTATCTCGTCGTGGAAAACCCGCACAGATATTTTCCGATAACGGGAAAACATTTGTAGGCGCACTCAAGGAATTCTCTCATTTTTTGAATGCTAGTGAAAACGATATTTTAAATTTCGCTGCAAGCGAAAACATTAAGTTTAACTTTATTCCTCCGTACTCACCACATTTTGGGGGTTTGTGGGAGGCAGGGGTCAAATCTTTTAATATCATCTCCGGCGTGTAGGAAACGTAAACTTCACGTATGAGGAATTCTCGACCTTATTAACACAAATAGAAGCCCTCCTAAACTCCAGACCTATGTATCCCATGTCTTCAGATCCAAACGACCTACTCCCTCTTACACCAGCCCATTTCCTGATTGGCCGGCCGCTCGTTGCACCTACCTACGAAGATCTCACAGCTGCAAACACGTCACGCTTGGTCCGCTACGAGCGCATCGAACAGATGAGGCAGAACTTCTGGAAACGCTGGTCGCAGGAGTACGTTTCGGAGCTGCAGACAAGGAGCAAATGGCAGTCCAACACCGACACAATAGCACCCAATACCTTGGTGCTCATCAAAGAAGACAACCTGCCACCCTTAAAATGGCGCCTTGGACGAGTCACAAGCACTTCACCTGGGAAGGATGGACTGGCACGTGTAGCTGACATCAAAACCGCTAACGGAGTGATACGAAGATCGTACCCCAGGTTATGTCCGCTGCTAAAGGAGGAAGAACCCTAACTTCTACATTCTTCTGCTTCTCGTTCGTTGGAGGCTGTCACTCCAAGGCGGGCGGCATGTTTACGCATCATCGTCATGAACGAGCTCACCACTACGAGACGTCACGGGTGTGATTCCGAATTCCTCCGCGCGCGGCGCCTCGGTCACTTAACCAATCGCTCGACAATCACGCAGACAACAAACGCATTACTCTTGTCAAAGAACTGTAATTTTTTGATTATACGCCTTATTGCTATCGAAGAAGATTTTCATTCATCTCCACAAAATAGTTTGGTGACACTTCCACTTACATCACTCTCATATTCCGATGGGACGGCAACCTAACACGGCCGGAGAGAGATATGGTGCGGGACCAACGGCGACACGTGCGCACCGTGGCACGGGGGTGTCACACCACCAAATGAAAAGAGAGTGGAGAAATTCCTAATGGTAAAACCCAATAACTCTTTCCGTCCGGCCTAGGAATCGAACCTAGGACTCCACGCTCTGCAATCGCGCTTGCGACTGCGTGCCAAAAGAAGCATTCGAAAGTATTGATCGAAAGTACGAGGCCTTTCAACGTTATAAAACAAATGGATGTATCGTTAAAACGATACGAAGTTTACTGTTGGGATTCAACGATGAAATATTGTTAAATGGGTAATGATCGCCGTAGCCATTATATTCACATCGACAGCTATTCTAATATCGATATGAAGTGTTCCAGCTATTTTGGAACAATTCATATAGATATGAGAATAACCTAGCTATGAGGTATTCTGGTGTCGATATTAGCGGAGAACCACATGCCCCTCCGCCGGGCGGTTTCCATCCATTACCAAATTAGGACGGATTACTTGACTGAGCGCTGTCATAATTGGAAGATTAATAGCGCTCCTGTTACAAAAACTTTCTCAAATATCTGCTAATTACATCTTCATCTTGTCCCTTAATATCACTTAGGTACTAGGCACCTTTGCATTATTGACTGCGTCAAATCGGAAATAATTATTGCAATTTATAATGTAGGTACACATACAGGCGGTAACTATTAACAAAAAGAAACAATCTGACCCTATCGATCACAACAATATTTAATTTTATAAATAACTAGGTTTTGCCCGTGACTTCGTACGACCATATCCCATTATTTCCCGTTCCTGTACAAACTTCGCTACTTAGTGCTCCCTTACAGAGTAGAGCCCGGTATTGTGTCCAGTCGATGGCAGTTGGGGGTTGAAGGTTGAGGCTTGCGCCTTCTATATGTGCATGGGACTTAAAGTTAACTGGTGAAATATAGGTGTACTATTGGTTTACCAGTAACCCTTCATGAATACAGTAATATTTCCTGTTATAACTTATCGCATTTCATCACTCTAGCTTTTGCCCGCGTCTTCGTACACGTATTTCCCGTTTTTTCCCGTTCCCGTAAGAATTTCGGGAAATCCTCTGTTAGTGATCCCCTACGGTCCCCAAGGAACCTACATGCCAAATTTCAACTCTCTACAACCATTTAATAAAACTCAATACTCAATATCTTTATTGCATTCCTGTAAAAAGCATTATTGTAAAATCAAGATTAGTTCATGTGGTCCCTGTCGGGCATAGTATAGTTATCTATTGAGAGATGTAATGACAATGAGCAGAATGAGATTTAAAGACTTGGGTAGGTATGTACTTAAGTTTTGATTTTATAAGTCTATCACTTAGATATTCGTTTACCGAGTAGTAGCATTTAATTAGCAAAAATATATATTTTATACGGGAGGGTTTTTGAAAGAAAGGTTTGCAACTGTCTGTTTGCTCAATATTTAGCAGGATTCTAACCAATTTCTTTTGAAGGGTGAAAAGTATTTGTGCATCTGTGCTGCTTCCCCATAGGGTGACATCATAGCTGAGCCATGAATAGGCGTAAGCATAACAGGTCGTGAGAGCTGTTTTAAAATTGGTATTTTTTATTTCACGAAGGGCGTAAGAAAGTTTAGAAATGAAAATTGAATGGTGATAAGCGACAATCTGACAATTCCACAATTGTTTAGGTTTATTTCATACATTTTCTGCTTTATTAAACAACACTTATCACAAAATTGAGACAATTATGTCAGTTTGTGACGAATTTGTGGCATTGTCAGTTATATTAAACAGGGCCCGGTAGCTTCGTCTGTACGTTATCTGTCAGTCACTCAGTAACGGAAGTTTATGTATATTGATGATGATTACAAGTCCCTTCGCAAACTCTAAAAAAATGGCCGCCGTGACGTCATCAGTACGCACTCACTGATGGACACTCGTTACATTGTCTTGTCTTGTATGGATGTGTGTGTTTCTGTGTAATCAGATGATACAGCACTATTCCGAGGGGTTGGAGATACGACCCTAATTATTTATCTTCGTCAACTTTTCAGGCTATATGCATCAAATGAGGAACGGACTCTTTCACACGTTTTTATTATTTTTTTGTGAGTACAGAAATGATTCAGTTGCATCAGGTTAGGAAACCTGGTCAAAACACTCTTTCTTTATTAAATATCGACAGGACACTATGAAACGGTAGTGCTGGTTTTTAGATGATGGTACTAGTTTGGTTGAATTAAATTTTAACTACTAGTTGTTTAATAGTGACATAAATTAATGTTAATCTTATATGACACTAGGAGTTCAAGTGTCGCCACGACAACCAGTCCTGTGCATCTCGCATTCATCGACTACCCGCGACACTCACCAGGTCATGCAGCCTAATAATAATCTGTCTCTCTTTTACATTTAAAATCGCAAGCAGGTAACTTTGTAATAATAAGTCAGTAGGTACTAATACTTACGTCAGGAAACTCAAGGACATCACGAATCAAATCGGACTCCCACGCAACATCCTTTCTTTAGAAATGTGTAGGAAGGTATATTCTTGGCTTCATATTTAAAATTAATAATGTTGCGTCTCTTAACGCCCACGATACAAACATTGACTGAGACTCTTGATTCTTCCGTCAAAGTTAAATATAATATCCCGAAATTACGGGTGGTAAATCTTGAAAAACTCTAATATTTGTTACACTCAGAATTGAACAGGCAACCGAATTAATTGATCATCATCATCAACGTTTATTCAGCCTAAATGCTTCCACTGCTGGACATTGATCACCCCAAGCGTCGCCACATACACTAGTCCTGAGGCTCTAGATTATATTAGCCAAAATATAAGGTATTGACCATCTTGACTGCATTTGGAAATCCCATAAATTATTGAAGTTTTGACAATTGGCTTCGCCACATTTCCGTTAACAGAATATCACTTTTCTAGAACCGCTGTGCCTTGTTTAATACCATTTTAAATGGAAACCTTAAAAAATAACTTTGAACCACTACAATTTTGACAATGGGTCCATCTATTTACTAAGCAAAGATGTAGGCATACGATTCGAAAGCTTAGACGTTTCTCGTAGAAGCGTAGCGGTCGTAGCTCGTTGCAAGCTACGCCGTAGCACGGAGCACGTAGCGCGAAGCCCTCTTGTAATGTCTTTGCGCTATAAGTTGTTTGTCGTTAAAATTGAATGTACCATAAATGTAATGAAACAGAAGAAATATTATAAGTATACACAATATATTATGTCCTACCAACATGACTAAGAAATTGGCGAAATTACGTACAAACGCGTATAAAAAAAAACCAAAGAATTCAATGGTCATCAAAACAAATCATCCATATCATAGTCAATGGGAAAGGTGGCTTAAGCAGTGGTTATCTCTCAAAAATTTATGGAAATCGAGGTTGTTTTGAGAGATTGCAACTGAGATGTGAATGCGAACGTTGCTTTATAAAAAATAGAATTAGCACTCTGAACACTGGCCCGCATTGCTGCGTTGAATGGGAATGCTTATTTTTTGACTGAAGAAAGCCCAGCTCTCAAGTCACAGGAACAGTCGTCGTAACTGCTTTCTGATGTCCCGAAATACTCGGAACACTCAAACTTCATGGGCAACCCAAAACGACTCAAATAACGCCGTTTGAGATGAAATCAAATTGTGTATTTATTTAAGTTATTTTGGTGATAAAAACAGTACAAAACTCTTGCGTTACTGGTGACTGCCAAACAACTCACAACCGAAACTGCTGGTCGTTGAAAGATGAATTAAAAAAAAATGGCATGTTCCTTGGGGAGTGTAGAGTAGCAAAAGCTAGTAATTACAAACCTAATATTAATGGTTATTTAAAATAGACACAAAAATCACGCAGAGCACCATTGATAAATTAGTCTAGCCTATAAAATACTATCTTACCGATAAAATACATCATCAACTTCAAAGGAGCTGTATAACTCAATACCATTCGGAAGCACAAACTTATAATATTATATCAAAGCCTCCGTAAGTACTTGCGAGCCTTATATCTTGAGTCAAGGAGCAACTGAGTGAGGCGCCTCGAAACTCGCGCGAAGTTCACTAGTCCATCAGCACAGACCGATGTTATGAGCTCCCGAGATTTACAACGTATACTTACTCGTAACTTATATTGAGTTCATACAAGGAGCAGTACTTCGTTTCTGGAAAGGTTTAATATATTCTGAACAAGAAGTAGAAAAAAGTGTACATTTAGACTTTTACTCGAGTAAACGAATGTTAAGTTAAAGTTAATTTAACATTCGGCAAAACAAAACTTGGCAGGTTTTAAACTATTTTCTAGTACGATCTTCTTTAGCACACGGATTTTCGGTTCTAAAAAACTGAATTCTTTCATCTGATTGCAAAAAATATTTATCTACTTTATCGCTCTAAACTAGATGTAATTATTGCATTGGCAAAAGGCAAAATTGCAAATTGGCAAAAGCTTCATCCTATTCATTGATTCTTATAATTTTAAATTTAAGTTATGGTTTAATCGCCATCTGAATCCTACATAATTGACATCGTATACAATGAAAATTCACCCAAAGCATTTGCATTTATGTCCATGAAACCGGCACTTTTAAAATATATATTTTTAACATAGTTGCTCGTTTCAAAGTGTAGATTTTTATGGAGAAAATCGTGCAAGAAACTCCACGGGCATTCTTTAAAATCAATAAACAGTTACAAAGTTATGGTTACATAATTTATGTTTATGAAGAAATAGAGTTATGTTGAAAAAGACGCCAACAAGTATACTTCAACAGGTAAACAAAAAAAAACTAATCAAAATAAACCGTGGCAGCTAAAGGTGCATGAATCGTCTGAAACATACGACTCATCTTACAAAGTAAGTCGTACGGTAAGCGACGCTCGCCTAAGTTGTCGCAGCTCTCAACAGTTGGCGAGCAGTCGAGCACTGCACACGCGACGAAACGTGCAGTTGCAGAATAATTCAAACTTACGACAACATCTCGGACTCCTTTTCTATGAGAGGCGACAGAAGACAGGGTGACTTTTAACTCCTTAATAATCGTTCTCAAAATGAATATGAGCAACTTTCATGAAAAAAAAAACAAATCATTTATTTCATTTAAGTTCACTTTTGAATTTTCAACGTCGATCAGGCAAAAATATAAATCTAATTGCATGTTTTAAGTAATGGATTTATGGTTGTAGCCTTAAAATCGCTAAATAAAATTAACGAATTGAAAAAAAACACCTCGACAAAGTTTTTTTTTTAATTCGTTGGAGTTCTACTTTCGAATTTGGAATAAAAATCAGCTGTAAGCTTACCGAAGCTTACAGCTGATTTTTATTTCTCTCTCTCTGAATTAAAAACGTCGTTAAAAGTCAACCTGCATAGCGTAAATTCTCTATAAAACTCCAGTCCATTTTTCTTATAAGCACTAACACAATCAGCGGTTGAAAACAAGCTTTAAACTAACCCAAACAAGATACGAGATATTCACCCAACAACCAACAACTTTTAACCCAAGCACACAAAACGGCATTGATCCGCATCAAGTTTGTGTGGATCTGATCCGCCCCATAAAAGATCCATTCAACATCAGCTCTATTCAGCCAGCCACACCGCGGCAGCGGAGCGTCTGATTACAAGTGGCCAGCAGTAACGTACAGTCGTCTACACACTGGTGTACACCTGCACACACACTGGGAACGGGGATATTGGCAGCGTTGAATGGACGAGTACATTCCATGATTCGAATAATACTCACCCTTTTTGAAATGCTTCATAGAAGCTGGTCTGTTTAAGTAAAAAAGGTGTTGGTTTGATTTTTTTTTTTCAAAGTTGTGGCGCACGATCTCAAATTTTACGACTTTACCTTCTAATATCTTGACAACGATGGCTTAAAGTGTCAACTTTAGGACACCATGTTGCTATTTTTTTTTTCTATTTAATTGTCCTTTACCCGCGACTTTGAAAAAAAACAAAATGACGGGGGGCTGTGCCAGTTCCCAAAGAAAAAGATCGAACGCCTTTCTTGTACTCTACCACCACTCTCACTGAGATAGTCACATTAGTACTTGCCCGGATTGAAACTAACAACCTCGTGCATAGGAGGCAAGCGTAACCAACCACCTTGGCATCATATCAATTTTAGGGATTCTAAATTGCGCCAGTCGTATTGTGTGTAATCTTCTAAACGTCTCGCTCTATTCCCGATCCCTCTCAATTTCATCCGCTGTAGCGAAGCTCCAAACTTCTGGACGTGTTCAAACTTGGCCATTGGTCGTGTGGTAACGTCGCAGCCGCCAGTGTTGCTAGCCTCAACTTGCAACATGTTCGGATACTAGTCTTGTTCGCAACTAAAACGACGTGGTTAACAGGCGTGACTTTTCAGTGAGCTTGCGTCTCTTTGAATCGTGTTTCAAAACAAGAAACCTTGTATATTTGCGGTTCCAAAACATTGAGGCAAATTAAATTAGCCAGTGAAACTCTACACTGGGTTATCGGTATCTAATGAAAATGATGATTAAATAAGTTTTTTCATCTCATTTTTGAGAGTAATAGTAAAACTAATAAATACTGTTTACTTTGTGTTTTGTTGGCGCAGTGGTTGAGCAATTGACTGCTGCGCTACGTGTTCGATTCCCGCATGGAACAAATATTTGTATTGCCTGCAGATAGTTTGTGTACGTGAGTTTTATGTTTGTAAACGCACCCACGACACAGGAGAAATTCCTAGTGTGGGGCAATGTTCTATTTAAAAAATAAAAACTTTGTAATGTTCATCAAGTGCCATAGTCAACAAAAAATATCGTTTGTTTTTTATTCGACGAAGAATACCTTGACTGTATCTGTATTTTCTTATTAATTTCGTTTTTAACGAAATTTAATTTTCAATTATATCAATTCCGAACTACAATTTCAAACGTGATTTAAACCACCGAGGATGGCTCAATGTGTTTAGTCAAGAAGAGCATAGTACCAAGTCTCTGCAGAGGTTATTTGAGACTGGACCATGATCTTCTCCCTGGTTTATATCCTTCGATGTGTCACCGCCAAAAACGGTAGTTTGTGCAGATAAAGCAATACGAGTAGTTAGTCACAGAACCAACCAACCTGCAATTTAAATAGGTTTTATACTGATTTTTTCGATTATTTTAAGTTCCTCTTTCTTTTATGTGCAATCTAGGAACCTAATTTGATATATTTCATTGGCACACGTGTGTGCCACTGGGCGTCAACTGAAATTGACGCATAGTGGCATCGCACATGCCATACCAATCACGCAGTTCAAACTTTGTTGTTAAAAAAAAACGCACTGTTTAATATCCTATGGCCCGATCGACCAAAAACCATGGCGGTCGCCAATTTTTTTACAATAAATTATTCAATTGTTGTTGCGTCGCGACGGCTATTGCGACAGGGTACTCCTCACTAGATGCTTTTCTACCATATATACTTTAAATTACACAGACACGTCATACCTCACGTAAGTAAACAGTAAGAACTAATTGGAGCCCGTCGAGCAAACATTGGTTCTTAGCGCGACCGTCAACAACACAAGTCAGGGGGCAAACAGAATCTCGTCCTCTCTGCGTGACACACTACCAGGAAATGAGAAAGCTACCGCTGCAAATAAATCACTAATGACTTTTCTCACTAACACTGGGAAACTACGACTTCCTAGCGTACCTACAAATAGGGAGACTGAATAGGAAAACAGGGGTGAATCGAAACAAAACCTTGAAGAGGCTTTTACGTTATTTCAATCTTCTGGAGCAACAAAATTGGAGACTGTAAATGCGGCAAATTTACAGTCTCCAATTTTGTTGAATTGATCTAAATAAAAACATTGCTTTCTTACAAAACAAATATTATGAAATTAAAATGAAAAACCTTATCAAATTGTTGTATCTATTAACCCCTCCGTTCCTATTCATACCGTTTGACGTATTAATTACAAATACATCCCCATAGTTATATTGTTTGTTTGGCCCAATATTCAGTTACGGTAATACCGTTAGACATTAGGTCCTCACGTGTGCAGGTGAGGCATGCAGTGCAAGATAAAAGATAGAAAAATGTAGTAAAAATCATTATTTTACTATAACATGACGCACTTTTACTGACTCAACAGTGCGCTCTTGATCAAAAATGTTAGTGACGCATCATCATCTGCGTAGTAACTTCTTTCTGACTATATTGGGGTCAACTTTCAGTTTATGGCATAAACCGTTGCATCCCTTGAGATCCAAAATCAACAGTACGACCATCAGGAAAAGCCGAGTCAATGAAGCTCGACGAGTCCCGGATATACGATTCAACTGATTGATAAACAGAAAATTGTGAGTCAGACACGAAGGGTTCCGTACCATTAACCGTTTATTGTGTTGGAGCCCCCTTTAAATTCGAATTGAATTTTTATATTATAGCGGCAATAGAAATACACACACACTCTGTGAAAATTCCAACTGTCTACCTTTTACGGTTCTTGAGATACAGCCCGCTGTCAGACAGACGGACGGACGGACGAACAGCGGAGACTTAGTAATAGGGTTCCGTTAAATTACCTTTTGGGTACGGAACTCTTAACAAAGTGGCAGAGCAAAAATTTTTCTTTCTCTTTTTTATACACGCGTGTGCATAATTAATTAGTTTTATCAATTTCGGCAAATTAACCACTATTTATCTCTAAACGTCATTTCCTTTTCCTTCTTATGAAGCAGAAAACAGATCAGAGCTCAGCCAATAGGCACTAGGGTAATTTTTAGGATTCCGCAGCTGAAGGGTTACCAACGGAACCCTATAACAAAGCCACCACTGCTGGCTGTATCTGAAGAACCGTAATAGGTAGACAAAGGAAATTAAAAAAAAATAATAAAAATTAAATTAATAATTAATTATACAAAAAAAACGTGTTTTCTTCAGTTTATGGTACGGAAACCTTCCTGTGAGAGTCCGACTCGCACTTTGCCGCTTTTTTTATACACACGTTACTACTCTATCAATTTCTGTAAATTAGCCACTATTTATCTGTGAACATAATTTTCTCTTCCCTTCGTATCGAGTAGGATACAGACCAGAGCTCAGCCAATAGGGACCAAAGGACTTTTCTCCTCAAAGGCTTCTAGACTAGCCGAATACAGCTGAATAAAAGCATATTGCACCGAGTGACTGTCTGTCTGTCCAACAAAGTTATTAGCCCCGACAAACGGAGTTGCTCGAAACAAAGCTTGAGTCAATAGATTTGATTGTTGTATTTCTGTTCGCAGTTTACCCTTTGACATTTTTGGCTCGTTTTTATTTCAATTTTTTTCCATGAAAATGGTATTACTTTTAGACCCTTTCTTTATTTTAAGGATGTGATATCATGAAATGACTCTTTGGGCGAAGCCGCAGGGAGTGTCACACTCTTACTGACTAAATCCATTACGTATTCCTCCTAGTGCCCTTTGCGGTCCAGGCCTGCGGACAATTTCCGCAACGCTGGGAGGAATTTTAGTCCCTGGGTCGATCTGTTATAGGGAAGATCCCTTGAAGTTATTGAAGTTAATAGAATTGGTTTCCAGTTATCGATTTTTTTTAATTTCTTGAAATGTGTTCGCGCTCCGCCAAAAACTGTCAGTTTTGAGAAATGTGCTCCACTTATATATATTTTTCAGAAAACTTATGAACATATGAATCCTCCGAGATCCAATTCAACATAAAAGTAACCTTTTACATTAATTTCTTAACGTAATTCTTAAAATATTCTAACAATGACCCTGTCTACCCTTCGGGGAATACTGGCGTGATGGTATGTTACATGAGCTATCACGATTACCAACGTCTATGTGACTTGGTTAGCATGCCCACTACCCACTGCAAAGCGCCCATTGCCCACTACACCCTGTTCTGTTGCCCACTGCCCAATTGCCCGATATACCATGCTATATAGTCACTCCGTGCTATAAACAATGGTGCATTCAGGTTAACTGGTGAATACCATTGTTTGACGCAACTATTACAAAGACAGGCGACATCAAAGGACTATTGTCGCTTGTCAATCCTCACAATAACAACATTTTGACAGTTGTTTACACAATCCAGATACACCTCCTCAGGGGTTCACTAAGTCACATCATGCTTTAGAAAGCGACTGTGTGCGTACATGCAAGTGCCAAAGACGGTCATTTCACTTGCACGTCTCATGAATTACACTAAGTGGCCTATCAGCGTTGACGTTTTTCATAAGAAAGAAAGAAAGATAATTTATTTGTCAAATATGCGTTTACATGAATTGTCGAATCAGACATGAAGGGTATTAACAGTGTATTATGAGCGTCCATATTTTGCCAATAGTGACATAACAATATAGTCATTTTGAATTTACATAAGAAACAAATGTCAAGATATAACAGTCCACACTAAATTATATTAAATCCAGTAAACATTCTTTATCATGCAGCCAAATAATAAAATTAAGAAAAAATAAAAACCACATCATTAAATCGTTATTAAAGGTCGGAATAGGAAAGTCCTTTTCGTTTAAAAAATCTTAAACATTATAATAAGCATTACATTAAACATTATAAGTCCAAAATATGCGCTATCGAAATGCCACGTAGTCAAACAAACAATCCATCATCATCATCATCATCGTATCAGCCGGGAGACGTCCACTGCTGGACATAGGCCTCTCCCAAGCGTCGCCACAACGACCGGTCTTGCGCGTCTCGCATCCACCGGCTACCAGCGACCCTCACCAGGTCACTATTCCACCTTGTGGAAGGCTTGCCAACGTTGCGTCTTCCGGTACGCGGTTGCAACTCCACAACTTTTCGGCCCCATCGACTATCTGTTCTGCGAGCACTACCTACTGCCACTTCAGTTTGGCGATCCTTCGGGCTTTGTCGGTAACCTTGATTCTACAATCCGATATACATATGTATACTTTACTTTGGGTCTATTTGTCCATGACACATTGGACAATATCAAACTTGGCAAAGGTTCTTCTATTTATAAGTAAAGCGGCAAGCAATTAGACCCATATCCTAAGTCAATTTGAAGGACGTTGACTCGACTCAGGCGTCTTCCTAACTGGCTAACGATCGTACGAAATAACGTTGCGATTTTGTCTCGCGATTAAAATGATTCCTGTACGTCTACCATGAGTTTTATCAATCTATACTCGCTAGCGACTACAGTTAAAAAATGTATGAAAACTTAAAAAAAAAGAAACAAGTTTCTAATTTATTTGTTTAAGTTGCTTTTTTAAAGTTTTCATACATTTTTTTTACAGTCGCTAGCGAGTATAGATTCATAATGTGCTCGCGCGACGATTTGCAAGCTTAGTTAGGACACTGTAAAGAAATGTATGTGTTTAATTTCGTCGTGGGACGAAATCGCATCTTACTCGTACTATCGTTAGCCAACTAGGACGATGCGTCAGTCGCCATGGCAACGGAAAGAACCTCTTCAATTAATGAGTTGATGCTTTGAGGTGCAGTCGAGTTGCAGGGAATGTGGCCCTTAATTTCCTTGACTTTATAAAGCCAATTTTTTCTACACTTTGGTAACAATGTAGAAAATGGAGAATTTTAATTATGTATCTTCTGTATATTTAATTATGCTTCATAAGCAAAATAAAGCTCAGTGTGCCAACATGAAGCGAAGGTAATGAAACTCAAACACTACCGACATAATGATACAAAGCTCTTTAACGGCGTACTAAGCATTACTACAATGTACCCATTTCTAAAGAATAGTCTACAACGCACTTAGTAAATATCACACTTGTACACTATGTAGGTATTACATTTCTCACATATTGAAACGAAAACAATCCCGACTTCTGCGAACCGTGTTTTAATCTGTGTGTACTTCGCTTTAGTAATTACAGCCTTTTGTTGTTACGATGTTACATTGAAACAAAACGCTGGGAAGAGCCGAGGGACTAATTTGGATGTTTTAAAAAATATAACCACGTTCAGGCACGTAAGTTAAACAGTAATTTACAAAGAGACAAAAGACTCCCGGGAATCTTGTACAATGAACACATTCATTGTGTCTCATTAGATGGCTCTTGATTACACATACTTTGTTCGCTAGTACTGTTTTAAAAGAATAATACCATCCCATCTCTTCCCGTGGGTGTCGTAAGAGGCGACTAAGGGACTCGCCAGAGAATGGGCAGCAGCGTTCTCTGTAAAATGCAACACCATACATTGCGATCGCCAACCCGCCTGCCAACCGTGGCGATTATGGCAAACCCCCCTTTTGGGGGAGGCCTATGTCCAGCAGTGGACGTCTTTCAGTTGTTATGATGATGATGACTGTTTTATGAAAACAAAATGCGCACATAACAAACATTAAGTGATTACAGTTTTCAATAACGCGTAAAAAACCTTTCACAAGCTTTGAGCTTTTTTTTCTTTTTCACAGATCGTAAACACCATTGCTGAAAATGGAAACTGCATAAAAAACGTTTACACGTGCGAATCAATCGGAGCATATTCCTGTAAAAAATACACAACCGGGGCCTTTGCTGTTCCTATATTTGATCCTTTGTACCGAGCCTTTGACGAAGTTTCATAAAATACGCAGCTGAAATTCAGCCAATTGAATTATCAAATTATTTGCAAAAAGTTGAACAGAGATTCCGTACTTGGTCAATATTCCGTCTAGTCGTACTCAGCGCTTCTTTTCCATTTTTATTATGCGCACAGCTAAAGTGTGGAACTCTCTGCCAGCGTCTGTGTTCCCGTCCACATATAACCCGTCTGTCTTCAAAGCAAGAGTGAACAGGCATCTTCTGGACACGCTCGCTCCATGATAAACCTCATTATAAGATTCATAGTGAGAGTAGCACACGCACACTCGAGGTTACAAAGATTGCAGTTTGAAGTGAAGTATTTTGTCAAGTTTTAACTTGCGTTAACAACTAGTACTTATGGTAAATATACAGCCCTTGACTGACAGATAGTCGAACGGCGGCAGGTGGCAAAAACAATTATTAATATTATAAATCAATTATAAATCCAAAGTGTTTCTTTGTTTGGTTTAACGCGCTAATCTCAGGAACTGGTTTAAATTGAATTTTTTAGGGTTTCGGACAAAAAACGGAAACCTTATAGGATCACTCGAGTGTCTGTCTGTCCGTCTGTCACAGCCAGTTTTCTCCGGATCCACTAAATCGATTCTGGTGAAATTTGGTACACATATGGAATTTTGTGTGTTGGAATTTTTAGTATGGGGGTCACTTTTGGGGGTCAAACTTTGAAGTTATTCGAGAAATTAGGCGAAAAATAACCATTTTACCCCTTATCTCCGAAACTACTGAGCCTAAAATTTTGAAAAAAATGGAGATAATAGATCTTTACCTAAAGATTACAGGAAAATCTATAAAAAGTCTATAGTGTGAAAAAAACATGTTAAAAAAAATTCGTTCGGAACCCTTTGCTCGCGAGTCCGACTCGAACTTGGCCAGTTTTGCTTAGTGTTGGATAACCGATTTGTCGAGGAAGTCTAGGCTATATAACATCACAATACGGCCAATAGGAACGGAGTATCAACGAAAAATGTTGCGATATGTGACGCATACAAAGTTGCACGGGTCAGTACTTTATATACTTTTTTTTTTCTAAATAATACTAAATAAAGCACACAATTCGACCACCGGGGTCTGTCTCAGCATGCCATGGCCTGACATTTAATAAACGCACTATTAACAAGACTACTTACAAATTAAGCTGCAATCGAATTGATGTAGTTGTATTTATATAAGCCTGCACTTTACGATCTACAATTCTTTGTGTCTCTATTATGTACAGGTATTTGAATTCATAAATTGTGTAGTGTGAAAGGAGACACCATGTAAACAGGGTTCCATTTGTTCTGAGTTGAGCTGCACGATAACTGACAAATGCTTGCACTGTGTGGACAGGCCCACTCAAACCTGCGTGGTGCTTTCGTCAAAAGACCACCTCAGACGTTAACCTACAAGGTTTTATATGTTTTTGGCGATTGTATGGACTTCAAAAGAGACCATAAACTCTGAATTTGTTTCGGTGTTTTTTCTCAAGGTAGCCAGCTAGGAAACACCGGCCTCATCTAGATTAATATGACAAAAATATATTGACGTGTAAAAGAGTTACTATAGATATTTTATTTTGCAATTAGGTTACACCCTATTTGCAAAATAAAATATCATTTATCAGGTTGTAACCTATTTGCAAAATAAAACATAATTTATCCTTTACTGTGTGGAACCTCCAAAAGCTCCAGGAACCAATACCACTGGCGGCTTATTAAACATTGGATGCGGAAAAGGTTTGGCCGGTAGGCTCAAAGCGCGATCCAATTACACAGCATAAAAACATACGGCGCGCAAACGACGTTCAATTATTCGAAATTGAATGTAAGTACTCAGTTCCGGAAGATTTCCTTTTTATTCCGGGCGGTATTATGTAATTTTAATTGGATGAATACATTTGTATTTATTGCAACTTTATGCTTGGAAATATATTTCGCTGTATTATTGAGGTAGCGCCTTGGCATCCCACATGTGAGCCAATTCTAGAAATGAACCTTTATACAAACTAATTAGGCGGAAAAGTGCTTTAGAAATAATAGTAGTTCTGATATATATAGTTTTTTACTGAATCTTGCTAGCTGGAAAACGATGGATGAGGTCTATGATGGAGCGAGCGTGCCCAGAAGATGCCTGTTCACTCTTGCTTTGAAGGCAGGGTTATATGTGGACGGGAACACAGACGCTGGCAGAGAATTCCACACTTTAGCTGTGCGCATAATAAATGTGGAGTGGAAGCGCTGGTTACGACTAGACGGGATGTCGACCAAGTACGGATGGTACCCTGCAGTACGTCTGGTATTCCGGTAGTAAAAGGGCGATGGTGGGATCAGGTCGTGGAGTTCCTGCACACACTCCCCAAAGTACAGTGTGTAGAAGATCGACAGGCAAGCAACACTATGCTCTATGCTGTAATAGCGAAGTGACTGTATTTCTGTGGATTTGGCAAGGCGCGGTGATGATAGGTAAGTCGGTGGTCGGGTGGCGACCGAGGACTGGAAGAAGTGTCGGGCGTCCGGTGGATAGATGAGCAGACGAGATTGTTGCCGTGGGTTGAATGAGGATTAGGCTGGCACAGGAGCGTGGGGATTGGCACAACAATAGAGTGGCATATACTTAGCTCTGGGCGAAGTCAGACTGTGGATGATGATGATGGTACTGGTGGCTATATTTCTTTGGGTAGGTTTTGTAATAATATTACATAAACATAACATTCAGATACCAACACTAAAGAAACGAGAAGTACTTTCGCCAATCAATCATAAATGTAGTGTTAGCGTTAGAGCACTCTGGTGGTACAATACAATAAATAAAGAAAAAACTGGCCAAGTGCGAGTCGGACTCGCGTGCAAAAGGTTCCGAACGATTTTTTTAACATGTTATGTTAACACTATAGACTTCTTATAGGTTTTCCTGTAATTACCGACAGGTAAAGATCTATTATCTCCATTTTTTCAAAATTCTAGGGTCAGTTGTTTCGGAGATAAGGGGAGTGGTCATTTTTCGTCTAATTTCTTGAATAACTTCAATACCATTTATTTTAAAATGATAAAAAAGTAAAGTTAGACCCTCAGAGAAAGCCCTTTTAATTCATTTGTCACATGATATTGTTCAAAAAACTTTTTTGTGTAATTTTCTAGTTTGACCCCCAAAAGTGACCCCATACTAAAAATTTAATAATTACGTAACGCGTCCGTGTTTGGGTCACAGAAATCCATATGTATACCAAATTTCAACAGAATCGGTCAAGTAGATCCGGAGAAAACTGGCTGTCACAGACGGACAGGCAGAGACAGACAAACAGACACCCGAGTGATCCTATAAGGGTTCCTTTTTTTAATAAATTTTCTTGTATTGGAGCCCCTTTAATTTAATATTTGTTGTTATAACGGCAATAGAAATACACGCTCTGTGAAAATTTCAACTGTATACCTATTACGGTTCTAGAGCTACAGCCCGCTGACAGACAGACGGATAGCGGAGGCTTAGTAATAGAGTTTCTTTGTTACCCTTTGGTTACAGACTCAAAAAACTACTCGCATATCTAGGTTTATATATTTTTTTATAATTTGACAATACTAGTACAATTAAAAAATCTCTTTCAATTACTTTATTTAAATCTACAATCTTTATCTTATATAGACCACATTTTATTCCGGAAAAAAGGTCCTTTTCACGAAATCCTGAAAAAAAAAACTTCCTACACCTAATTTACTGCATTAGGTGAACTTACTGCATATTCGAAACGCTGTATATATAAGCTGTTGGTTAACCTATAATAAATAAATAAAAAAAAAAATTTTTCTTTTGTACGCATAAAACCTGAGACTTTTTTGCATTTCGTTCATCGGTCACTACCGCAAGTGTATATTGAGCCTAACCAAGACTTTCTAAATGTTTTACCAAAGCAACACAACATGGCTCTTACTAGCTATTTAAAATGCATTTGAACACTGAAGAAACACGGCAACGCAAACTCGAACATTTTTATCTACGCCACTGACTTGGTGCCTCTCCGGCCAAAATGACTAACGCCTAAATGTTTTCTAATTTTAGATAGGCATACATCGCTTCGATTCCCTGTCAAACAACTTTTCCATTTTCATAAGCTTGAGACCAGTATGAACACAAGTTGCTACGGGTCGGGTTTGGTGGCAACTCAATAAGTACATAAAAGTAGGTCTGTTGTGTTTTATGTTCAAGAATATTACAAAGCATCATCTAAAAGTGAAAAATGTGGCATCATTTTTACGATTGTCACCTGAGTAAATAAAACTTTTCCGTTACTGAGTGACTGACTGACAACGTACAGCCGAAACTACTGGTCATAGAAAGCTAAAATTTGGCATGTAGGTTCCTTGGAGAGTGTAAAATAGCACTATGAGAGGATTTCCCGAAATTCCTACGGGCACGGGAAAAAAACAGGATATGTGAGTACAAAGTCGCGGGCAAAAGCTACGAGTAGTGCTTGTATAAAATGTTAAATTATTATTAATATTACCATTCATCACCTGATTAGCCTTTCCCCAACTATATAAAGGTCAGCTTCAGCCAAACCTATTTTAGGTGATAAATATTATTATTATGACAAGAAAAATAATACAGATGATCCGCTACCCGAGCCAAGGATTAAACTGAACTAATGTAATGAAGTTCTTAAAGCTCAACCAATTATCGACGACCACAAGAACTAAGATGACAACAGCAAAAGGCAATTTAATTATCGTTGAGCTAGATTAGCGGAATCTATCTTTTGTTTTTACTTTCACATCTTAATATTAGTAATACAGCTTACAGCACAATAATTCACACGTACGATATTTGTTTATTTTCTTCTAACAATAAACCGTTACAGAATTTTATCGATTAAATTACCAATTTATTTATTACCATCCTATCCATTGCAAAATAGTAAAAAGTTCTCACTATATTGTAAAAAATACAAGCTGATAAATATAGAAAAAAAAAATACTTAGGATGCCAATTTGTTAGAAAAACAAGTTAATAAAAAAATAATTTAATGGCATCTAATAATTATTTTGACCGCTGATGGCCAGTGTCATTTGAATTTAATAAATAGGCATTTAAAAAGGTTGCAACACAAATGATTGTTGACTATAATTGAAACCTTTTTAGGGTACCGTACCTCAAAAGGAAAAAACGGAACCCCTATAGGATCACTTTGTTGTCTGTCCAAGACTCTTTATCTCGGGAACGCGTGGAGGTATCGAAATGAAATTAAAACCATATACTCAGGTCTAGAGTCCCTTGAAGCTGTGAAAAAACAACACACAAACTTCTAAGACATGCTCACTGCGTTAGTCAAGTTTGATGACTTTCAGTTGGTGCGGCATGGGGTCTATTATATCCGAAGCACGATTTGTTCCCGGTGCGTTGCTGGGTCGAAAAGACCCGTTCGACTTTCATCTGTTGGACTTATCTTTATAGGTTTAATGATTAAAGCACATTCTTTTATAGCAATATGTTAACAAATAAACACTCAATTAAATGCTGAAATCGTAGGTAGATGCACTGAATGGTTTGTCTACACTATCTACACTAATGTTATAAAGAGGAAAGATTTGTTTGTTTGAAATGAATAGGCTCTGAAACTACTGGACCGATTTGAAAAATTCTTTCAGCAATGGATAGCTACATTATCAGGGAGTAACATAGACTATATATATTTTATCCCCGTACTCCCACGGGAACGGGAACTACGCGGGTGAAACCGCGTGACGTCCACTAGTTTGTAAATAAGGGGTTTGTCTGTCGGATCTTTTCAACCCGTTATCCTCACTGGTAAGTAAAAGTGTCGATACATTTTTAGTGTTGAGGATGATAAAAAAATATCGATAGCGATAAAATAAATAGTAAATTTTTCAGATCTGTTGATAACTAAATCATGGGTTTAAGTTATGAACTGTTTTCACTAATGGTTGGTTAAGCTGATGTTGAATCCATTTCCGGGTTCATTGGTTGCTTACTCAGTGACTCCTTCGAGAACTTCTGAAGATACTTCTTACTTGTCTTAAAAAACCTTCGCTTACTATATTTTGGATCGCTTCATGTGCCATTAACTTCCTCATCTTATTTGCATAAAAACTCATCGAAACACACGGACCTCACTAGTTCAACTAGCATGTAATCTAGTGCGTCGTCTTAACGACCCTATGACCCGATACATCGGGCATCGGGTCGTTAAGAACCGCCAAACGCACTAGACGTAAATTTTTTTGCTTCAGTCGGCATCGGGTCGTAAGAACCCGATACGATTTTTTCGTACTAATATTGTCTATTTAACGAGTCAATTCCAAAACACTAACCATCTCATTCATATTCATAAAGAGACCAACAATATCTGTCCTGCACCAGCGGTTGGCAGAGTAATTTTTAACCCGCACCGGAGGAAAGATGAGCATCGGATATATTCAACCCGATACCGCACCGAATGTGTTAACGTAAAAAGAAGATACGTCGTGTGAATTATTCAAACAAATAAAATAAACTAAACTAACTACAAACTAAAATATAGCATCAAAAACTTTGCCCACAACGCTGTCAGTTGGTAGTGTGTCCAAAAGACTGGCGGCATTGCCACGTTGAATGGCAATGCTTAGCCTCTGGCCAAAGTAAAAGCCAGCTCTTGGGTCACGAGAAGTGTCAACCAGCCGTTTCGAAATGTCTTTAAAAAAACTGAGAGCACAAGGGCCCCACGGCCCGAGGGTTTCAACCCCAAACGACTCGAAAATATGTTTACCAATAAGTTTACTATATTTAAATTGACTAACGTTACTATATTTAGCTAGATTAGTAGATATTCTCTTCTTAGCCTTCATCATTTTTCATCGGGCAACTCTTCGCGACTAAGTTTTCGCTTCGTAAAACAGTCCAACCCAAAGTTGGCGACTTGAAATACTAGCTTTAATATATTCGTAAGCTAAATTTCGCATTCAGGCTACAGTTTTAAGTAATTAACTGTTGGTAACTTGCTTCAAAATTGTGTATTAATTCCAACTGGTTTTCAGAAGGCTGCTGTTGTTCGGCGGCCTATTTGGGAACAACAATATAAACATCATGGCTTTATTCCTCGAAGGGAGGAATGTAATATTCACATTTGACCAAAAACGTTTAAGTTGTAAGGCTACGTTTCCAGAGATGTGCTAAGATGTGCAGCGAGGTAGAAGAACCTATAGAATCGCTTGCGCTGGGCGAGGCTAGGCATCCTCGCTCATCTCTGGAGCCATTCCGAACTCATCATCATCACATCAGCCGAAAGACGTCCACTGCTGGATATAGGCCTCCCCCAAGCGTCGCCACAACGACCGGTCCTGTGCGTCTCGCATCCATCGGCTACCCGCGACCTTCACCAGGTCATCGGTCCACCTTGTGGGAGGCCTTCCAGCGTTGCGTCTTCCGGTACGCGGTCGGCATGCCTAACTATTGTCATCAAATAGGCAAAAAGAAGTCTTCTATTACATACCATTCTGTTGAAATCCTTGGATATCAAGAAGTCTTTCATGAGATTTTTAATACGTTTTTGGAAAAACGACAATCCAGTCATATTTTTAGTTTATGTAGCTGCCTAAAAGCCTTAAATTTATGTCAATGAATTGACTATTCTGTTGAAATATCATCAATCAATCTATATCTTCTATACTAAGATATAAAGCTGAAGAACTACTTCACACCACACTATCCACTATCCACTTCACACTATCTTCGACCACATCATCGCTTACCATCAGATGAGATAGTGGTCAAACGCGTGCCTATCAATAGTAAAAAAAGAACTACTGGTCCGATTTGAAAAATTATTTCAGTGTTAGATAGCCCATTTATCGAGGAAGGCTATAGACTATAAGGATATATGAAATTGATACACAGCACTTACAGTCTGAAATACAGGTACTCGAGGCTTCACTGAGTTCACTTAACTGTAAATATATTCAATCTCAGAATCAAATAAAAGAACATATTCTTGCTGCAAATGAGTTAGTTATGTGTCAGTGTACTTGCCAGACAGCATCAAACCTTGATGCCGTCCAGCCTGAGGCAACAGTGGTCCCGTCCCAGGTACAGATTTTGTCTCAAGACTGTGTCATTGAACAAAACTTAATTGATTCTGAACAGGATTTAACTCAAATTGATCAGCTTGAGATTGGTGATTATTTTTCTGCGAATAGTGGTTATCATTCAGTTGTTTTCAGACAGTATAGGAAGAGGTTTAGGGAAATTAGTTAGTAACAACCTGAGTTATTCTACACAAAATTATTGTATGCCAGGCTCATCATACAAACATATTATGGCATCATTAATAAATAATAAATATAATTCTGATACCAATATTACGGTGTTTATAGGGAATAGTTTAAATGTAAGAAAAGCAGATATCACAGACAATCTAACTGAGATGTTAAAGTTAAATTGTAATAAAATAATATTGTGTGCTTTTCCATATTTTGATAAGATGTCAATTAGACAAAATAAATATATTCATAGGTTAAATAAACACATGCATTTTTTAGTTAGTCATTATAGTGACAAGTTTATGTTTTTTGACACAAATACTTTTGTGGATCATTTAAAATCGACTAGGGATACTGTGTATTTGCCAATTAGTTTTAGACACACAATAGCAAGGCTATTAGCATATTATATTAACTCAAACATAAGTAGTATGTCGAAGTATTGTGTAATTAAATCCACAATGTTTAGTAATTATACTAAGAATCAGGTGGAGGCCTTAAATAACTGTAGCACTATTGCTACAAATTCTTTTACAAATTGTACGAAGGAGGTTCCATGTATCACTATGGAAGTCTCATTGTTTAACGTGGGGGCCACAAGTAGTTGCAACTCACTGCCAAGTGATGATACTGAGTTCTTGGGGCAATCTCCGGATAATCTTTTAAACTAAGTCTTAAGACAACAGAGGATACCAATGACAGAATAGTTATGCCTACCAAAAACAATGTATCTTCTTGCTCTCTGTTAACTAGATGTCAGAAAGGGGGTAAGCAGCATGCCTTGAAAATATTTCATCAAAATATTCAAGGTGTCTCTTCCAAAATATTAGAAATTGAAATGTTTTTAGAGAAAACAATGAATGACATTGTATGTTTTAGTGAGCACTGGTTGAAGGATTACCAGATGCTAATTAGTTATGAAAATTATAGTGTGGGCAGTTGTTTTAACCGCAAATCTAAGTCGCGCGGTGGTTCCCTCATCTTAGTTAAAAAATGTTTAAAATTTAAGCAACGTAATGACATTGTTAGCTTGTCAGTGGAACATTGCATCGAACTGTCCTGTGTTGAGCTAGATAAGCATGTTATAGTGTGCGTGTATAGACCCCCTTACCCTCAAAACTTTACGTTATTTGAATCAACAATGGAAGATGTCCTTGCGAAACTTGCAGCAGGTAACAGGTCCGTGATTGTTTGTGGAGATTTTAATATTAATATTTTAGAAAATAATTCAAATAGCAGCAGATTTTTAAGTCTTTTTAAATCGTTCAATCTGTCTAATGTTTTTACTGAACCAACTAGAATAACTCCAACTTCTGCAACATGTATTGATAATGTATTCTGCGATTGTGATTATTTAGATAAAGCTATAGTTAATTACCTTCAATCTGACCACAGTGGTCAACTGGTAACATTTAAGTATAAAGCAGCCTTGCAAAAAGTTCAAATACAATTTAGGCCAATAACAACTGGCAAGCTAGCAAAATTTAATGGGACCTTACAAAATAAGTTAAATGCTCTAGGCCACAATATTGAGGATGCGAATAAATTTTATGATGGTTTCTTTTCAGTGGTACTAAAAGAATTCAATGCAACTTTTGAAAAGAAGTCCAAAGATACTTTCCCTAAGTTTATATTTAGGGATTGGGCGACTAAAGGCATTAGGATAAGTAGGGAAAGACTATATGATCTATACGGCCTTAAGTCTTTTATTAACACTGAATCCTTTAATAAGTATGTAAACAAATATTCTAAGGTTTTCAGAAATACTTGTAAAGTAGCTAAAGCCCTGTTCATAAGCAACAAGATCAAATTGGCAGATAATAAAATAAAGACAGTTTGGAAAGTTATCAATAATGAAACTAACAGAAATAAAGTACGAAACACTGACTATTTACTGGAGACTGCGCATGGTGCCATAAGCTCTAATTTAGAAGTAGCTCAAGAATTTGTAAAATTTTTCACTGATATACCATCAAAAACAACTGAAGCTTTAAATTCTTCACCCGAGGTCTCATTTGATTTATTAAGAGCAAACATTCCAGGTTGTACGGTTGAATTCCAATTCAAACATATCAACCCTATGACAGTTATTAAAGCTTTCCGGCAAATCAAAATTAAATTGACTGAAGACATATGGGGAATGTCTATCAAAGTGTGCACGTCCATATTTGAGACCATAGCACCATACTTGGCACTAATATTTAATTTATGTGTTGACCAAGGGGTCTTTCCGGATATAATGAAATATAGTAGGGTGATACCACTTTTTAAATCTGGAGATAATAAAGATACTAATAATTATAGACCTGTATCTGTATTGCCGGTTTTCAGCAAAGTGTTTGAAAAAGTAATGCTCAATCAAATGCTCAATCATTTTAACACCAATAAAATCTTACACGAACAACAGTATGGTTTTACCAAAGGTCGTTGTACGACTGACGCTGGAGTCACGTTGTTAAAACACATATATACAGCGTGGGAAGAGGCGCAAGAGGCCATAGGAATCTTTTGTGACCTCTCCAAGGCATTTGATTGTGTAAATCATGAAACCTTGCTCCTAAAACTAGAACATTACGGACTGGGTGAACTTGCACTCAGTTTAGTGAGGTCTTATTTAAATGACAGACAGCAGCAAGTTCAAATAAATGGTGTCAATTCACGGGGTCTGAAAGTTAAAATGGGGGTACCACAAGGCTCAATATTGGGTCCGTTCCTCTTTCTGGTATACATTAATGATCTTCCCCATCTTTTAAAAAATCAAACTCAAATGGTGTTATTTGCAGACGATACGTCCTTAATTTTTAAGATAGATAGGCGTGCCACAAGTCTTGACGATGTAAATAACGCCCTTCAGCAGGTCCAAAATTGGTTTACTGCTAATAATTTAGTTTTAAATGAGAAAAAAACAAAGTGTATCAGATTTGCATTACCGAACGTGAAAAGTATTAATTGTGACATAGTATTGAACCAAGAGAAACTTGAATTCGTCGATGACACAGTTTTCTTGGGGATCACGCTTGACTCAAGGCTACAATGGGGTCCTCATTTAACATCTCTTGCGGGACGGCTAAGTTCAGCAGCATATGCTGTCAGAAAAATCCGTCAATTTACTGATATAGATACCGCGAGGTTGGTCTATTTTAGTTACTTTCATAGTATCATGTCTTACGGTATCTTATTATGGGGACGTGCTGCAGACATCGAGTCTATATTTATTCTGCAGAAAAGAGCTATCAGAGCCATTTACAATCTCCGCCGGCGCGATTCCCTAAGGGAACTGTTTAAGGATATTAACATCATGACGGTACCTTGTCAATACATATATGAAAACATTATGTATGTTCGGAAAAATCTTCATCTTTTTAGTAAAATTAGTGATAGGCATAATTTTAATACTAGAAATCGGAACAAATTAGATCAACCCCGATTCAGATTAGCTAAAGTACACACTTCTTTTATGGGGTACTGTGTTAAATTTTATAATAAAATACCACTTAATATTCTCGAACTGAATGAGAGAAAATTTAAAACATGTATCAAACGCACATTATGTAGACAAGCATATTATAAACTGGAAGATTATGTCCTTGATAAAAATGCTTGGCTAAATGCCGGTCCTGCTCCACAGCCACAGCAGCATGAGTCCACTTGTTAGGTTTTCGATAATTGGAAGAAATGCTTACCCTTTTTTTGTTCTCCTACACAATCATTTATTTATCATTTCTTTGCATTATTGTATTAGCAAAGTATACACAATAAAGCAGCCTTCTTTTTTTTTTTCTTTTCTTAGTTACTTGAAACCATAGTTTTGTATAACGTAGAAGCATTTTTCAATTTTTTGTAAATGTGAGCACTATGGAGCCATTTAAATATGTAATTATAGATTTCGTTATTAAATTAGTTTGACATGAACGAGCGTGGCAGTTGAGAGCTTGTCATGCTCACACAAATGTTTTGCTGATGGTGGCGCGTGTTTTGGATCATTTGATTCCCTTCAAAATGGTTGAGTTAGATGGTGCTGATGCACGCGTCATGTTCGTGAACGGGCGACGTCAGTTGAAACTGGTCATCTCTTACCTGCCACTGGCTTATTTTAATCTGAACCTGCATTTTGAATTGTTTATCTGTTTTCTTGTTCTTTGCATTGTCCTCACATATAGAAGCAATCAATGTTAATGTTAACAAGATTTTTGTAACACATCACATGGTTTAAAAGAGTGTCCGTGGAGTTTCTTGCGCGTTCTTCTCCATAGAGATCTACGCTTTGGAACGTGCAAATAGCTTCATGTTTTTGACTGACCGACGTTGACAATTCAAAAGTGCCTGTAAATGGTTTATTTGAAATATACGATTTGATTGATTGATTGATTGATTGACTATATATCATCACGCTAAGACCAATAGGAGCGGAGCAGACGAAGCAGTTTTTGAGGTACGGAATCTCATTAGTTAAAAGCCACGGCCGTCAGGATTCAGGACGCTGCAGCAAGAGAGTCACTTAATAAAACAGTAAATAGCCCGCACTACGGATTATAAGAGGTTTAATATAATATTCTTACGCGGAATCAAGGTTATGTGCTCCATTTGGAAATTCGCCAAAGGGAATACAAAACAAATAAAGAGTGTGGGGAATGAATAGCCGTCCAAGTTATAAGACAATGGCGGACGGAAAAAAGACATAGACTATCCTGTGTTTTCTTGATATCAAACATGTTTGTGACACCAAGAACAGGTCGCAACTTAAAAGTCTAAAGTACGATGAAAAAAACATATTTACAACCCCCACAATAATCCCTTTTATTTGACATGTCACACGGTACAATTTGAAATACTTTTTTTTTAATTTTCTCGTTTGTCCCCCAAAAATGACTCCCATACTCAAAATTTGTTTATTTACGTGACGCGTTCATTTCAACAGAATCGGTCTACTCGATTCGGAGTGATTCTATAAGCTAAAATCGATATTAATATAAACATTTCTTACATTTTCGGAACCCTAAAAAGGAAGTCACATCAATGTATGGTTGCAGAAAACATTACAGAGTGCCCATGTACGATTTATCATTATAAATAAGTATTACTTTGTCATCATCAAACAACAGATGACGATTTATATTTTTAAGCTGTATCTCCGTGCGTACAGTGCTACAAAAATGGTTGTGGTCCCATTGAGAAAGAACTAGACAATAGACAGTGCCGGATTAAGACTTCTTAATGCCCTAAGCAATCTACGCCTCTGGTGCCCCCTATCCATTAGGCACAGAAAAGGTAAGATATGATAAGAACACATGCAGCAAGAGCAAGCAAAGCAAGCTCGAACATTTTAGCACTCTGCCTTTTGTCTAAGATTTTCTTTAACTGGTGTCTTTAAACTCCACATCTGGTAGTTTTTAGACCAAAAATGACCATTCCACCTTATCTCCGATACTACTGAGCCTAAAATTTTGAAAAAAATGCAGTTCTTAACCTAGACATTACAAAAAACCCTATAAGAAGTCTCCAGTGTTATAAAAAAAAACATGTTCCTAAAATTGGTTCGGAACCCTTTGCACGCAGTTTTTTAAGTGCACGTCTCTAAAAGTGACTTTTGGGTCTTGTAACTAACACCTTGCTGACTTTTTAGAAGGTTTGCGAAATTTCGTCCCACTTGACCAGAATAAGTAGGAACTTACGACCTCTAATTCCTGTAGTTTATCTGTTTATAGTGCCCCCCCAGACGTGATGCTCTAAGCAGTTTTTTAATTTGATAATGGGTTAATTCGGCACTGACAATAGAAATCAGAAACAACTTTAGTGGCAGTGGACTGCACACATTGCTTCCCGAAAAACGCAATATTGGGAAATTTCATACAAGACGGACCAAATGATGATGGATGCAACAATACGGTAGATGAGTACAGGCCCTGTCGTTAGACAATGCTTGGGAGAGGCCCATGTCCAACAGTGGATGTGTTTGTGTTGAAATTATATAGTCGCGTCTAGATCCTGGTGGCGCGAGGCCCCCTGCTTCTCCTGATGGATGCGAGTCGAGTATGTCGAACATTCGCATTCATCAGAAGGACGTTCTTCGGGTATTGCGTAACCTAGACGTGAATAAGGCTAGTGGCCCCGACGGGATACCGGCAATTGTATTCAGGACTTGTGCGCCTGAGTTGTCTCCAATTTTGACACGCCTATTTCGCCTTTCGTTTGAGACTGGAAAAGTACCGAATGCTTGGAAGCAAGCTAACGTACAGCCCGTGCCCAAGAAGGGTAGTCGAGCTGACCCGTCGAATTATAGACCCATCTCGGTAACGTCCATACTCTGTAAGAGTATGGAACGCGTACTGAATCGTAAGCTCCTAGCATACCTAGAAGCGAATGATATCCTTAGCGACCGATAATACGGGTTCCGCCGAAATCGGTCTACTGGGGATCTTCTAGCGTATGCCATTCACATCTGGAGTGAGGCCATAGAGAAGCACGGGGAGGCACTTGCGGTCTCCCTTGATATCTCAAAGGCCTTCGACAGGGTCTGGCACGATAGCATATTTAGTAAGCTTCCTTTCTTCGGTCTGTCCGCCGGATTGTGTGATTGGATTGCAGATTTCCTGAGAGATCGGTCTGTCCGAGTGGTCATAGATGGCTGCTCGTCTGGACTACTGTATATTAATGCCGGGGTTCCTCAGCGGTCGGTGCTCTTGGCAACATTGTTCCTGCTGCATATTAATGATCTGCTATAACCCGGTACCTTTGGGTATGCAGACGACAGCACTGTTGCTGAGAGCTGGTGGGTCGCAGATTCGGTCTCTCCGGGAGGCTATGGATGAGCGCTTGAACTTGTCCTTACAGGCTGTCTCTGAATGGGGCGACGCCAATTTGGTCAAGTTCAATGCTGCTAAGACCCAAGCGTGTCTTTTTTCCGCTAAAAGGAGCCAATTCCACCCAGCTCCATCTTTTCGTGGTGTAACCGTGCCGATAACCGACGGACTTGAGCTTCTTGGTGTTACGTTAACATCTACCCTCAATTTTGTCCCTTTCATAGAGGCAAAGGCTCAAGTGGCTGCCAGAAAGTTGGGGGTCCTAGCAAAGGTGAGACGGTACTTCACGCCGGAACAGCTGCTCAAGCTCTATCAAGCGCAAGTTCGATCGTGTATGGAGTACTGCTCTCATCTTTGGGACGGATCTGCCAAATACCAGCTTGATGCCCTTGAGTCAATTGAGAAACGAGCCAAGAGGATCATCGGTAATGACAGGCTCGTCGATTCGAAGCTCCAAAGCCTTGAGCATCGACGCCGAGTTGCTGGCCTGTCGGTTTTCTATCGCTTGCATTTTGGGGAGTGTGCGACGGAATTGCATGATTTAATTCCACCAAGCCCGTTCTATCACCGGACAAGACAAACGGCGATGCACCACCGGTACATGGTGGACATCCCACCGACACGCACTAAACGTTTTGGGAACACATTCATAGTGCGTACAGCTAAGGAGTGGAATTCCCTGCCAAAGTCTGTGTTTCCAGATAGCTACAACCTGGGAGTCTTTAAGACAAGAGTGAATAGGTTGCTTCTAGGCAAACATGCTCCATCTTCGACCGCATCATCGCTTACCATCAGGTGAGATTGTGGTCAAACGTATGCGTACATAGTAAAAAAAAAAAAAGACAAATTACATTGTCATCAACTGTGAGCATCTATAGAGAAGCACTTACAAAATGGAGATATTTAGGGTAATAACAAAATAGATACGAACTAAGTGTGAACAGACTTCATCTGGGTAAGCTCACTCCATCGTCGACTTTGTCTCTGTCACCTCTGACCTAGACTAGAGTCAAGAGCAAACCCATCACAAATTAAAAAATAAAAAGACACAAAATCATCAAACACCCATCATCATTATCTACATAATATTATTTTTAAATAATTCAGAAAAAGTACAGAAAAGGTATCAGTCCTATTATTCGGTAAGTACTCTATTAATTATATTCAATTTATTGTGTTCATAATAACTTCACTCTGTTGAAATAACTAAACAAAGTAAAGTTATTAACTACATAGTTTAAACATTGTTTAATAGTTAGGTATACACTCTATACCAAATAGTTCGACTGTACTAATATGGTTGGTAGATATTTTGCACTATAACCTCGAAGGTAAACTTCGACCTCCTCTCAATGCAATTCGAGAAATACACTGTATGTACTTAGGCGTCGAAGCATGCCAGTGTTAAGCCCTGTTTGCACGCGCCAAGTACTTAAGTAATCACTGGCGGCGAGTCAGGTGCGAACAGCCCTCGAGGCGATCCGTGGTGGCAAGTAGATAATCAATAGAAGCTGCTTGGTGCCTGCCGACTTTATAGGTAGCGGTTGCTCTTTGACATTTTATCTATAATGTGCTTTGCGCATTGATATATAAAAAACCCAAGATGCATAGTCTCGAACAAATGCAACACTCGAAACTGTCGTCAAAAACTGACATGTATCAAGTGTCATGTGTGAGTTGTGTGTAGTTATACTGTAAACATTTTTTTGCAAGTTCAACCTTACACGGATCGCTTAAAGTTCTTTTTACAAAACAGTGCAGTATGGCGAGCGATGCGAAACTGTTTGAAACTAGCGCACAATATTAAATTATGCGGACGCTTTTGAGATGCTGAGTGTGTATCTTGGGTTTTAATATACCAATGGCTTTGCGAATGGAATTGGAACCGTTGTAAAAATTTAAAAGGAGGTCTGACGCTGTGGTAACAGTTACAAGTTATGTGTTTCAGGGTGCACTTTACTTTGTGTAAATTATTTCATAATCGTCAGTTTCAAAACGGAAAAGTAAGAAAACTAACAATTCATTTAATTATTTATTTAAAGTAAGTACAGCCATATCACATACATTGTACAATTTTAAAACAATCTCCATAATAAAACACCTAACGAACATGACAATTAAGGCGTACATAACGATTACTAGAATTGCTGCCTTGAAATAACTAGTTTTATAACTAAATTTAAACATTAACTTACTATTAAAACTATGACAATTCGATGGTTAGTTATATCCACCAACTCACACTAGGCCCGCGAGCTGGGTTTTGTAGAATAGAAGAAAAGAATAAAAAACATTTATTCAGCATAGACACAAACTCACAGCAACATAGACAAAATGAACAGAAATAATAGTAGGTACGAGTACACAATAATTGCGCTGAGCGTGCCCATACCGAAAGGGTAGCCATCTCAGCATTTGCTGAGCGTTAGACACCCAGCGCTGGTTTTCAGTTGGCACCCCGCAGTGACACACGGACGAAGGTAGACACAATAAACAGGCAATAGGTACGCTGTAGGCCATTTGTGCAAAGGTAATCCTATAAACTCATTTCTTATTTTCATTATAAAAAACCGGACAAAGGGTTCCGTGCCATAAACTTACTTTTTTATTATTTGTCGTAATAGCGGCAATAGTAATACACAATCTGTGAAAATTTCAAGTGTCTACCTATTACGGTTCTTGAAATACAGCCCGCTGACAGACAGACGGACGAACGGACGGACAGCGGAGGCTAAGTAATAGGGTTCCGTTGGTTACTCTTCGGGTACGGAACCCTAAAAATCAAATACTTGTCAGTAAAAGTAAAATACTTTTACCCGCACTTTGTTGCGCGTTTTGTCTATGAAAAGAAAGTTTTTCCACTTGACTGTTGTTGATTACAATTATTTGTGATCGATTTCTTTGTGCTTAGCTTTTTATTTTTTAACTGTGCTTTTGTATGCAACTAGTAACATAATAAACGGAATACCTCTTAAGGGGTCATTGTAGTCCTCATCATGGAAAATTTTCACAATGGGACCAACACTGAAATCGCGAAAGCAAAATTTACTGCCCCATACATAAATGTGCGCATAATTCGACAAAATATACTGAGTAGCTGATATTTTTTTCGCGATTTCTTTTACACGTTGTAGGTATATTTTATAATTTTTGTTAAATTGCATCGAAATAAATATTTTATCTATTTATCATAAAAACTAGCTGACCCGTGCCACTTCGTCTGCGTCACATTTTTCATTAACGCTCCGCTCCTATTGGTCTTAGCGTGATGATATCACGATAAATGGGCTATCTAACACTGAAATATTTTTTCAAATCGGACCAGCAGTTCCTGAGATTAGCGCGTTCAAGCAAACAAAATCTTCAGCTTTATTTATTAGTATATAGATACTAGTTGACCCGCGCAACTTCGTCTGCTCCGCTCCTATTGGTCTTACGGTAATTATATGTAGCCTTTAGCCTTCCTCAATAAATGGGCTATGTAACACTGATTGTTCAAATCGGACCAGTAGTTCCTGAGATTAGCGCGTTCAAGCGAACAAACTCTTCAGCTTTATATATAGGTATATAGATATAGATAGAAAGTATAGATGAACGACTCCTCACCCGTACGGCGGGTTTCATTTTGTGCAGAAGACATTATCTAAGAAATTCCCCAGGCTCTGGAATCTGGAGCGACAATGCCTTCAGTTTTAGCATACATACCACATAAATAAAGAACAATTCGCTGTCGTCGGCGACGCGAGAATACCACCTCAATGAGAATTCAGGGCAAAAATGTCTAAATATTTATCTCCATAAAGTATTATCACGCCTGTATTACTGGAAGGGGTAAACAGAGGAGAGTTCAGGATTCACAGAATTTTGTTTCAAATAAACGACTTACAGGCACTTTTAAATTGTAAAGGTCCATCAGTTAAAAACATGAAGCTATTTGCACGTTCCAAAGCGTAGATCTCTACAACGTGTTGTTTTGCATCCTCGTCAAATTTCAGGAGGTTGTCATAAAAGACATAAATAATCAATCGAAAGTACGGTAGCGGGCAATAACTAATAAGCGCTGCTTTTTTTTGTTGTTGAAATTTAACAGTATTTCAGAATTAAGCCCTTAATTCAAATAAAACAGAATCACCGACTACGCACACAGCGACAATGCAGCTGTGTGCGTGAGTGTCGACGTCTTACCTACGAAATGCAAGCGCGCGCGAGCGCGACCGATCAATGACCGGTAGCAATTATTTTACCTAATTTTATTTCGAAAATCACTTACATTATTGTCATAAATTTCGCTTGATAATTAACTCATCTTTGAGCATCATTGGAATACGGAAATCTTACTAATGACAATAATACTAGTGCGCCAAAGAAAAGTTCACTGACCTGTTATCAGATGATTAATAAAATGTTAGTTTTGCTTTTCGTAGTGATTTTGTTTTTATTTGTGGATTTCCTTCCTACTTAACGGGCTTAGGACCGGCAAGAATGCCTTAGTTAGTGTAGCGATCTACTAAGTCTAAAAATGTTTTCTACGTTTGATGGAAATGGAAAGACGTGCTTGTTAAGTGAAAGTACGTGGTGATATTTTCGACTCTTAGATATTATTGGCGTAGTTAAAAATAAAATTTGAAATCAACTTATTTACACTAATAACATTGATTAAGCTTACAACGTATTTACAAAATGTACAAATAAATAAATTACCTTATTAGGTATGGTTCAAAGTTGCCACCATCACACTCTTCGCACAATCGAGCACAACGTAGCTGGTTTTCCTTCAGCTTACGTAACACTAACACATTCGTTTTTAAAGTGTCGAAAGCACTAATGATCCTGGCATGTAATTCTGTTACACTTGTCACTTCCTCCGTGTAAACTATGTCCTCCGCGACCGATCGAGTGGTCACCAACTTTTCGGTCAAGTACTCGCGTACTTGCCGACCATAGTGAGAGGGAGCGCCATCCTGCTGGAAGTAGAGGTTGTGCCTTGCGGTAGTGGAACGGGTGTTGAAGTTCACGTTTCAGTAGGCGCCACACTGTGGTGTGGTGCACTCCTAAATGTTGACCAGCCTCCCGCGTGCTTGCCCGTGGGTCTCGCTGGAAGTATTCCAGGATGTCTTCCTGCAAGGCGACAGGCAGGCCTACGCTGCCGCGAGCATGAGCATGCCGGGGAACGTCAAACTGCCGATGATCCCACAGTCCCTGCGTAGCAGCCAGCATGACGCTCTGTGATGGGGGTTCCCGATCGGGAAACATTTCCGTGAATATCCGGTTGGCTCCACGTAGGCTGTCTCCACTGATGGCATACAGGCGGACCATCTCCACCATCTCGACATTTGAATAATTGTCCGTCATCTTGTACCTACGTCTCAACGATGTACGGAGGAGCGCAAAGCGCACCGCACGCTTCGGCGACATCAAACACACTGTTAGTTCCGGGGCCGCGGGGGCCGGGGGCGTGGCTAGGAGCTTGCGCGGGAGAATCCCCGTACCGTGATTGAGGTGCGATTGATTACCTACGAATTTATCGAATGATCGTTGCGTATGCGTTGTGTATGTATTGTTTGCGTTTGTTTGTGTGTGAAAGCGCGGTTATAAGGCTAGTAACAGACGGGCCGCGGCTGGTTTACACTTACGGATTTCCGTAAATCAAAAAATTAAATTTAAAAAATACCTACCCATTTTATTGTCGATTTGGGTCGAGAATCATTAGCATAATTACGTCCTTGAATTTGACTAGGATGCAAATCAACACGTTGTATGGAGAGGAACGTGGAAGAAACTCCACAGACACTCTTTTAAATCGTGTTATGTTTTACAAAAGTCCTGGTTACATAATCCTTGTTGCTTCTGTGTAGCGATAATCCTGAAATCATGTATTTTCGCTCAATAATATCGTGACTCAATCACTAACCACCATAATACAGGCCCTGGCCTAGTTTGGAAGTTAACATCAGATGCATTTGAAACAGACATACAAGTAAAATATGACTTTCCAATCAGCCGTATTGTTTATGAGTTACTATTGTGTCAAATAAACATTTATTTTAATTTATTTAAGTAGTATATGGAAGGTACATTATGTACATTAAGTCCAATATACCTAATAGGTCGGCCCTATGTCCCATGAACCTGTCATACATTCGAACTCCGAGGTGCTACGGACAAATTCCTAAAGAAAAACTATTTTGCCAGCCTTGGGTATCGAGCCTATGTTCCCATAACCAGCAGCCATACTTGCTATGGTAGGCGTCAGATAAACGTGCAATAAATTACATTGACCTTTCCCTAATATCCCTTCGTAGATACCCGAACAATAAATTATAAACCGGTTTTAATTACTAGAGAACGTAAAGGATCACGATAGAAGTCGATTCAGAACAACTTTATGTCTTTATTTCTGATTTTGATATTAAGAAAGTCAATAAATGTATGTGGGTCAATGACCGTTATTGCACATTTATCGGGCGCCTACTATACCACCAGTTAACGTCACCACCGCTATGCTCATACCTTGAACCGAGCCTCAAGAACCAAAGCCAGAGGGGACAACACAAAATGTTTTACATAGCCTTCATTATGTGGTTGTCAATACATCTGGATATGCATTGAGCGAGACAACAGATAAGGGAAAGAAATAGAGTCCCCACTTACACTAACTGCCATATTTAGGAGCAGATATTTTAAGTGAAATGGCTTATAAGAGCTCTTCAGAAGTGGCTGCTATTAGCTTGCTTTGATGATGTTTTTAAACCACGTTATTTCCACAGCAAAATACTTCTTTGTAGAAGCAGGAAAATGAATGTGCCTAGCGTTCTCCCAACTATATTGGTGATGGATTCCAGACAAATCGAATGCGTCCAAACACTGATATTTTCACAGCGACTGCCAATTTTACCTCCACAACCCTAGGTAAAACCTCTTGCGAAAGCAGATGACAGCTTTTCTAGCTTTTGAAAATCCATAACGACTGTCGAAGATCAACGAATGACAGCCAGGACATACAGCTCGACGTGCTTTCCGAGGCACGGAAGTGTCTCGGTTTGTATTTAATGGCTCCCCATCTCCAGACTAACCTCGGCAAGCGATGCTTTACTTGAAAGATCGACCCGTGTTGCTATTAATGTAAATACGCTGAAAATAAACTTTACCGTGCAGATAAAAAAAATTGACTTTGTCAAATAACTCGACCGCTAAAAACGACTAAAAAGTTCGAAACATGTCGTTTTTCAAGCAATCTGATGCAGTTGGTGGCATCAGATCGGTGATTGAATTTTATTACATTTTTGGAACCGTCTTCTCGAGCCCTTTATCTTGATACCCCACTCGATAGGTTTTGAAAATTAAAAAAAAAATGAAGGCATAATATGGCGCCAAAAATCGGCTATTTTTATTTTTATCCTACCCAGTGTCACTCTCACAATCCAGACGAATCATCAAATAAAATCAATATACATACGTAATCTCGAAAAACAACCCTCCTTCTGGCGCAGTCGGGTAAATAGGGGTGAAAATGTATTTAATAAATCACTTAAGTTCTTAGAATTTACAGCTAATCGACGTTACGTTGACGTGGCAACCACCAGAAGCTGTAACATTGTGGTATATTAATTCACTTAATTAATATTTACGACGCAGTTAGTTCCAGTTAGTAGTTTACTCTAGTTCAGCTATGCTCAACCTGAGGCCCGCGGGCCGCACTTGGCCTGCCAAGCTTTTCCGTGTGGCCCTGTAGCCTAACACATTATTGTTGCTTTATTTAGTTAGTTGATGCACTGACTGATGTGTCTGATCTTTAATGTGCTGATTCACTACTTGACGATGTGCTGAGAAATTGGCCTATGCCATGTATAAAAACTGGCCAAGTGCGAGTGGGACTCGCGTGTAAAGGGTTCCGAACGAATAAAATTTTTTAACATGTTATTTTAACACTACAGATTTCTAATAGATTATCTCCATTTTTTTTTTCAAAATTTTAGGCTCAGTAGTTTCGGAGATAAGGTTTGAAATGGTCATTTTTCGTCTAATTTCTTGAATAACTTCAAAACCATTTATTTTAAAATTATGAAAAAATATGACTAAAACCCTCACAGTAAGCCCTTTCATTCGATATGTCACATGATATTGTTAAAAAAACTTTTTTTTTAAATTTTCTAGTTTGACCCCCAAAAGTTACCTTCATACTATAAATTTAATGATTTACGTAACGCGTCCGTGTTGGGGTCATAGAAGTCCATATGTGTTCCAAATTTCAACAGAATCGGTACAGTGGATCCGTAGAAAACTGGCTGTGACAGACGGACAGACAGACACCGGAGTGATCCTATAAAAGTTCCGTTTTTTTTTCGGATCCTTAAAAACGGTCTTTTGTCCAAATTCAAAAGTCTCATTCATGTAGATACTTTTAAATGTAGATTTTTATTTCACTGTAAGTTATTGCCGCCCATCATGACCATAGTAGAAGCGTAATGTGGCCCGGAGAGAAACAAGGTTGAGTACAGCTGCTCTAGTCCAATGTTCAACAATTTCGGTATAATATGCTTGCTGTAATATTAACCTTGATATTTTGAGGAGGTCTAATGACTTTGCCAAAGCGACGTAAATATTAAATTATGGAAAAATATAAAATAAAGAAATACAGTTAATTATGCTCAACTGCCTCGTCGCCTAATGGTCGTAAGTGCTACTGCTGAGTATGAGTTCGTGGGTTCGATTCCCGATTTGTTGATTTTTAATTTGTATAAATTCCGCCAAGCCCGTTCCATCATCGGACCACAAGACGAACGGCACTTCGCCACCGGTACATGGTGGACATACCACCCACACGCACGAAACGTTTTGGGAACACATTCATAGTGCGTACAGCTAAGGAGTGGAATTCCCTGCCGGAGTCTCTGTTTCCTGATAGCTACAACCTGGGAAACTTTAAGTCAAGAGTGAATAGGTTGCTTCTAGGCAAGCATGCTCCATCTTCGACCACATCATCGCTTACCAACAGGTGAGATAGTGGTCAGACGCGTGCCTATCAATATATAAAAAAAATTCTCAGAAGCAGCCCGATGTCTGGATCCGTGTTCGATTAGTGTTGACAGTACTACTGCCCTCATCATCATCATCATCATATCAGCCAAAAGCCGTCCACTGCTGGACATAGCCCCCCCCAAGTGTCGCTACAACGACCGGTCCTGTGCGTCTCGCATCCATCGGCTACCTGCGACCCTCACCAGAGTCCTAATTCTACTATTTTTTAAGCAACATTCGCGTTCGCATGTCAGGCGCGCATGGCCCTTAGATCACCGGTCCACCTTGTGGGAGGCCTTCCAACGCTGCGACTTCTGGAACGCGGTCGCGCCCCATCACTACATATTATAAAATAAAACCTCCGTCGCGTCTGTCTATCTATCTATTTGCGATAAACTCAAAAACTACTGCACCGATTTTCATGCTGTTTTCATCAATGGAAAGAGTGGTTTTCGAGTAAGGTTTTAGTATATAATATGTCTCGAGAAAGTTAGGGATCCTTAAGAAAATTGCAGCGCAGACGAAGTCGCGGGCGAAGTGCTTTAGATATACCTAAATTAAACATGACTGGCTAAATTGAGCTAATTGATAATGAGTTCTATAGTACATCTCTTCCTTAACCAGAATAAAGGAATACCAGACATTGTGTTGTGTTATTTATGTTCACAAATTATAGTAACAACAAACAAAAAATATTCTTCAGTACAGCAGTAGAGCACACACAAAATCCTCGCCGGCTCATTCATTACAAAACTGTGTTATCCGGGAAAATATCACCCCTAAATAATTTACGAGCTGGTGGGAAGGGGGCCTAAGCCCGGGATAATCCACTGTACTGCAAGTCACGCTTATGAAAGAGGGGAGAAAAGAGGGAACTGGCTGACTTTTACTATTTACATGAGGAATGGTTGCTGGTCGGCAAATTACTCGTACAATGAGATCGACAGACATGAGATGAACGAAATCTTTCATGGAACATTCTCATTTAAATTAATGAGGGCTGAGTTTTTGATACTCAGATAATTTGTCTATACCTACTAATATTATAAAGAGGTAAAGTTTTTGAGTTTGTGAAGTTGTAGAGAGTAATCTCTAGATCTACTGAACCGATTTGGAATATTCTTTTACCAATAGAAAGCCACGTTATTTGTGAGTGTCATAGGCTAAATATTAACCCGAAAAATACCGTCCAACGAAGTGAGCACGGGTCAGCTAGAATCTAATAAATATGGTTGTTTGACGAATTCTAAAGCGGGCTATAGACGTTCAAGTAATTTGATCAAACAGTACGATCAAACTGTTTGGTCAAATAGAAATACGAAATTTCATATTTCTTCATGCCATTCGACAGTAAATTTTTAACAAATTTTTGTAAGTACAGACATTCATGCCTGTTTTATGAAACTGTTTAAACCAGCGTGTTTGATCAAATTACTTGAAGATCTGACCCGCATAAACGACACCTGTTAATTCGCTATTTTTATTGCGTAATTAGAAGTTATGTGTCTATCGAAATATCGGCCCTAAGAAGTAACTGTCTATACATAAATAGCTTTTCTTGTAGATCAACTTGCGAACACCCCATGGTCTATCACGTGAAACCGTCCCTCATGATCATCATCTTCCTGCCTTAATACCATGTTACTTGGGGTCGCCGCCACACGGTTTTGGAACGAAGTTCCTTATTGCGCGTTGTGAAAGGGGGCTAGACGGAAAAAATTAAGATCAAAAGTTGTAACGACACTTTTTGCTATAGTTGTAAGGCGTGCGGCGTGCGCGTGTTTCTCTGTCTGTCTCTCTCTCATAGAAAGCAAGCCAGTTATTTTGACAAGCCAATTATTTTTTTATTTTTTTTTAAGTGTCTCTTGACACCTCTCAAGTTTTATTCTTCCACTCTGTCCTATCTGCCGTCACGCTATCACTAACTCCGTTTTCTTTCATATCGCTCCTCACACAATCCATCCCTCTTTTCTTTGGCCTTCCTCTCCCTCTCCATCCATCCACATTTATATTCATTACTCTTTTAGTTACATGTGTTTCATCCCTCCTCTTCAAATGACCATACCAAGACAAGCGATTCCTTTTTAACTTTGAAAGAAACACTCAGCGATGGAATAGTTTTCTATCAATGATTTTTGTTTCTTTTTTTTGTAATCAGTTCTTTCCAAAAATATATTTTAGAAACATTTACAAACATACCTCACACACACACATACCTTTTTATACTTTAAAAACTTTATTCTTTACAAACTTTTACAAATTCCCTGGATCCCACGCTAGGATTCCCTTTACCCTACAAAGGGAATCCTAGCGTGGGATCCAGTTAAGATTAAATAATACAAAGTAAGGATTTCGGAATGATGTGGAGTAATGCTAGCGGATTCAAGAAAATTTTGATAGTGTTTAGCGCTTCCTGGCAAATCTGGTGCCAAAGTTTTTTTGTAAAAGTTCATCATCATCATCATATCAGCCGAAAGTCGTCCACTGCTGGACATAGGCCACCCCCAAGCGTCGCCACAACGACCGGTCCTGTGCGTCTCGCATCCATCGGCTACCCGCGACCTTCACCAGGTCATCGGTCCACCTTGTGGGAGGCCTTCCAACGTTACGTCTTCCGGTACGCGGTCGCCACTCCAGAACTTTTCGGCCCCATCGACCATCTGTTCTGCGAGCAATGTGCCCTGCCCACTGCTACTTTAGTTTGCCACTTTACGGCGATCCTTCGGGCTATGTCGGTAACCTTGGTTCTCTTGCGGATATCATCATTCCTGATTCGATCACGCAAGGAAACTCCAAGCATTGCCCTCTCCATTGCCCTTTGAGTGACTTTGAGCCTTCTGATGAGGCCCATTGTAAGCGACCACGTTTCAGTTCCGTATATCATCACTGGCAACACGCACTGATCATAGACTTTCGTCTTGAGACACTGTGGTATGTGGGACGAGAAGATACCGCGCAACTTCCCGAACGCTGCCCAGCCGAGTCGGATTCGACGGTTGACCTCTTTCTCGAAGTTGGCCCTGCCTAGCTGGACCGTTTGTCCTAGGTAGACGTACTCGTCTACAACTTCGAGTGTAGAGTTTCCTATCTTGATGGGAGTGGGTGCCACATGGGTATTTACCATGATCTTGGTTTTGTCCATGTTCATTTTGTAAAAGTTGAAGTCATCTAAACGGTTTACAACATTATCTTTAGAGTTCACAAATTAACAATTCCATTCAAGGTTGTATATCACACCAACCCTTAAAATATATACAACATTCTCACTCAAATAACTTCTTCCTTACAAGATAACTGAACAAACGAGTAGATTTAATCCCTTCTACACAACGTAAAGTACAACCCGATTCCACTCGCACTATGCAGATGCACTGTCTGGCAAAGGAACAGGTGTTCCTCGCCAGTGCATCTCTGCATTAGTGCTATTCTGTAACATTTTCATGTCTCGACAGCGGAATCTGAGGTGAGGTATCAAAATCGTCGTATTAGTATAAGACTTATGTTGTGTGCAATAAAGCTCACAAAGTGAGCTTTGTCACTCAGGTAAAGCTCAATATCGAAATAGTTATTTACAGAATCGACTAGCTGTATGATTTTCAAGATAAAGCAACTCTTGCCGAGGTTGTTTCGTGGATAGGCCGTGATACATATTGACTAGTTTTTGCCCGCGACTACATACGCGTATATCCCGTTTTTTTTCGTTCCCGTAGGAATTTCGGGAAATTTTCTCTTCCTGAATTAACGTCGGCTGTGCGTTGTCTGTCAGTCACTCAGTCAGTAACAGAACAGTATATATATTGATTGATTAGGACAGTCACGGAGATATCATTTCCGCTTATGCGAAACTTCCGCAAGAAACCGTGTCTCCGCATCCACACTAGCGTAAAGCCTGGACACTGGTCAAGCTTTTCCATTAAAATACGGGTGGCGACGTTGTTAACTCCGAATTCTCAACTCAGAAACTCACCTTAGCCCTAGCCTGCAATCCTTTTTTATTTCTTTATTTAAGATGGACTGAGGTTACCCAGAAGAAGACTGTTCACTCTAACTTTGAAGATATGGATTGAATGTGTTTGGAAACACAGACGCAGGTAAAGAGTTCCACTCCTTTACTGTGCGCATTTTAAAAGATGTTTGAAAACGCTTAGTGCGAAGTCAAAGTCAAAGTCAAAACGTTTATTCCAATTAGGCCATTAAACGGCACTTTTGAACGTCATTCACATTACAAAAAATATAAAACACTAAAGTGATTCTACTGTCCATTCGGAAAGGTAGATTCTTATGGAGAAGAACGGACAAGAAACTCCATAGTTACTCTTTTTTTCTTTTTGCGAGTTAGTGAAATAGCAACAAAGTAGGGATGGTAACTTGCAGTGCGTCTAGATGTCCGATGGTAGAAATCGTAATAATAATTGTCCTTACATAAATGCCGCTACGTTAGAGAGTTTTAGTTATACACTCAGTGGATCCTACAATGCCTCAACATGTTTTAAGACTCAAAATTCTCATCAGAGCTCAGCTTTTCAGGTACATTTTACATTGAACTTACTATGTAACTGTGCTACTGTAGACTAGTGCGAAATAAAACAGTAATTCCTTTCAACGTTTACGACTCAGGATCATAAGTAGAAGAGCAGTATATCAAGTGTAATCAACGTACATTTTACATCAAACGCTCGCCGGCAGTTTGTAGGAGTACATACAATAATAGTACAGTCTTGCTCGCCCACAATACATAGAAGAATATTATATTTTTATAGTCTCTTACATTTTATCCCACAAAAAGTTGTGGGTAAACGGAATCCCTATAGGATCACTTTGTAGTCCGTCCGTCTGTCTTTCAAGACCGTTTATCTCCGGAACGCGTGGAGGTATCGAGTTGAAATTACTCAAGTCTACGGCTCCTTGCAGCTGTGAAAAAATCAAACTTCTAAATTTACGTAAAAAAAGATACGGCCGTTTATGCCGCAAAAAACGTATATTTCGACACTTTCAAGGGAATCAAAATGTATAGGGTATTTCCCAATGAGCTAGAACTATGAAATTTAGCAAGTAATACCGTCTTCTACTACAAGTATAGGGAAAAGTCTGAAAACTATACATTTGTAATTAAATCAAATAAAAAATATAGCCTTTATTTAAAGTAATTTGTAGCTACAAATTTGTACGGACCATGGGCATGGCATCTTACAAACCGTACCGAGATTCCTTCGTGCCACAGTATGCATATACTAATATATAAAGCTGAAGAGTTTGTTTGTTTGTTTGCTTGAAGAAGGCGCTAATCTCAGGAGCTACTGGTCCGATTTGAAAAATTCTTGCACTGTTAGATAGCCCATTTATCGAGGTAGGCTATAGGCTATCATCACGCTAAGACCAATAGGAGCGGAGCAGACGAAGTTGCGCTGGTCAACTAGTCCAAGATATATGACACCAGTCTTTACAAGGGGTATTATGTTACCCAGTGACAGTCACTCATGTAAATACTGGTATTCAGCTGTATCTGACTGACTGCAAGCCTCATGTTTTTCTTACTCCTCCGGCCTTTCTTATTATTTGTGTTGTGAGACCTAGGACAGTTGAATGGGTTACAGCGAGACTCGTCGAGATTCATTGACTCGTCGTTTTTCTGGTGGTCGCCGCTGTTGATTCTGGCTTTCAGGAGTTGCAAGAACGAAGGGTTCCGCACCATAAACCTTAATTATATGTTGTTATAGCAGCAATAAAAATGCACAATCTGTGAAAATTTCAACTGTCTATCTATTACTTACGGTTCTTGAAATACAGCCCGCTGACAGACGAACGGACGGACAGCGAAGGCCAACGGAACCCTATTACTAATAATAGGATTCCGTTGGTTACCTTTTGGGTACGGAACCCTAAAAATGACTGGAATCCGACCCAAACACAGTTGAGAAAGGCTAGGCAGACTCAAGTATTGGCATTGGCATAATTTGTAGCTAGGTTTACGAGCGACTCAATATTTCTACGTTGCCTTTGAACTGCGGAGAGGAGGAAACGTTTCGGTCTCAGCACAGGCAGGCTAGGTGGAGCGACAGCTTTGGTGGCGTGGCTGGTAGTAGAATATTGTGATACATCCTCCTTGGATGGCTCACCCTCCGGGAACCTCCGTCAATTTAATAATTAAAAAAGCTTTAGAAGAATTAGGAATTTAGAATAGGTTTAAATATTGACATAAAAATGATTGATTTGTTTTTAAGAGAGTTCTGTAAAAGTTTTTCTTGAGAGCACCAGCTCAATATAATAATCTCTTAAATCGCTTAAAGGCTGTTTTATTGAATCGATTCCGGGGGCGTTCCAGAAGCCCTAGTGGTGTGCCCTACATGTGGCGGAGCCGCCGGGTACTTACTAAATAAAAAATCGAAAAGGTACGGTTTTCGCGTATACAGGGCGTACACTGTATAAAGATAATTTCGCGTATGCACTGCGTAAAAAAAGTGCATGAAGACCCCCATTTTATAGTAATGCGTGTGCTAAGCGTATATAGCACGAAGCCCTATTTTTATAAAGTATCTCGAAGGAGGACGAGATATTGATGGTCAGGCGATAGCTACAACGCCTGGACGATAAAGCTAAGTGGTTTTTATATATAAAGTGAAATTTTGAATTGGAAAACATGTTGCTATATACCGGTATAGACCGAGTTTGTTTTGAAGAATTCCTAGAAGAATTCAGGCTCGTCGCTGTGAGTAGCGAATGGCGTGAGAGCGATTACGCACTGATTTTGGGCGCATTTATGGAAAGCGCAGCCAAATATTTCTACAACTACACGTACCATGACGGTATCGATTTTGCATTGCTATGCGACAAAATAAGAAACGAGTTCCCATGCAAATGCACAGCCTGTAAACAAAGGGCATTAAAATGTTTAGTTCATGTTGAAAAGACGAGTGCCAAAGTATCCGACGGATGCAGACAGCAAGAGCTTGTGTCGCTTGTGAATCTCGATAATGATGCAATCTTATATTCTAGCGTGAAAATTGAAGATTCACAATTTAAATCTGATGACTATGAAGAATATGATGACCACGAGGACAATGATGACAATGATGTGCAGAGCTGTGGAGAGAGCAGCCTAAACATAGTCGAGACGGAACTGGACGGAACGGAGGAAAGTGTTCAAGCTGGTGTGTCCGTTCCAATATTTATATCCGGTCTCATTCCAGAAAACCAGGTGATTTTGATGCACGAACCAGAACCCAGTCCCACTGACGACCCTGATGTGGAAGCTGTCGACCCTGATGTGGAAGCTGTCGAAGTGGATTGCTGGAAGAATAAGCAAGACGAAGAAGCTGCCTCGATGGAAGACGGACCGAAGGAGATAGTCCAGTACGAAGCACAACTCGCCGTGTCGTCGAATGTTGCTTCAAATTCCTCCATAAATATCATTTCAGCCAGAAAGGCAAAGAGTAGTGTAGAAAATAAAAATGTTAGGGACTTGATTTTATTTGATAGGAAGAATTTACCCACAAACATACACACACATAATGCCCTGAAGAGACATGAGTACGTAACTAGTTATGAGTACAAGCTTCCCCTTCGAGCCCGAAAAATAAAGAAAATAAGGGTGAGAAGAAAGACACAGAAATATTCCACTTATATTTACAAACTGAAAGAGAAATCATATACATCAAATCATATAAAATATTTCACAAATGATTTGATAGTTCAGCAACCTTTAATTATTACATGGAAGTATTTTAGAAAGAAATGAGATTATTTTACACAATTATAAAGTCAGAAAACGTTTTATTTTGAAGAGATTAGTTATTTGAGTTTCCACTTTTTACACTTTCTAGTTATATAATGTTAGTTATTTTCAAGTTCTTTGCTGATTTCATAGCATAGTTTTATTAATTTTTAATAGTAACCAAACCCGAGGTATTGGCTAGTATTAGTTCAGTCATAGGTTGGCATGACAACGTTAAAAACAATTTGTCAATGTGTCAGACTAACAAAAGAACACAGGATAAATTAGAATTTGGTGTATGGAAGTGGTACTTCGTACTTCCATGCAACAGACTGCTAGGTATGGTAGTAGGAAGTTTATTTGGTACTTATAGGTGACAGACAGACTATGTAAAATGTATATAGAGCTTTATAGATTGTTCATTTAGATAGGTAGAAACCATTTTACCTTAGAGTATAAAAAAACGGATCTATGGTAGGAAAAAGTATGCTGTCAAATCAAATGTCAACACTATAATCGTTTTCATGTAAACAAACATTATTCTAGTTTGGTATGTTGAATAGTTTATTAATCGGTTTTTCTTTTTCATGTGATGTTGGAATACGGATGATGATAGACTACTTCGATGATGCTGCCAGGTGAAGAAGAGAAGGTCGCGAGTAATAACGATATTTAGCTAGGCTGAAGTTATTCCAGTTTTATATTTGTAGTAAGGTTTCAGCGTTTACTATAACGCGATTGAAGGACTCCATGGGCGGTGATACCAACTTTGCATACGGGGCATAACCGGCAAATAGTTTCAATTCATATTTTTTTTAACAGATTTTGATTACTGGAGTGAGTTCGATGTTAGAAGTTATTTCTTTGACAGAATAGACCTTCGCTTCTTAACCGTCTGGCTGCCGCGTAGAATAGTTAGGGTAGCTTTCGTGAAGTCAATCCCTTCTGGATGGATGTGAATTTCCACATTCTTTTGTTTACGTTCGGCGATGTGTTGCGGCTTTTAGGGAAGTTTTGCTGCAGCAGGGTTTCAGCATGTCTGCGTTATTGTCCAGCGTAAATGGCGCATAAGAATTTAAAAGTATAATGCTTATCGCAGGACATGACTGAAGCTGCTTCTCCAGAAGCATATGCCCTCCTGTCAGCAAAAAGTCTTCCCAGAGGTAGGGACTCCTGGTTAGGGTTAGGTAGGTGCTTAACTCTTCCAAAGCTTGGAATAAAAGATTACAGGAAGACTTTCCTAGTATCTTCTATTCGTGAGGGCGTAGCTCATGTGATACATCCTCCTTGGATGGCTCACCCTCCGGGAACCTCCGTCAATTTAATAATTAAAAAAGCTTTAGAAGAATTAGGAATTTAGAATAGGTTTAAATATTGACATAAAAATGATTGATTTGTTTTTAAGAGAGTTCTGTAAAAGTTTTTCTTGAGAGCACCAGCTCAATATAATAATCTCTTAAATCGCTTAAAGGCTGTTTTATTGAATCGATTCCGGGGGCGTTCCAGAAGCCCTAGTGGTGTGCCCTACAATATTATATAGCTGGTCGAAAGAAGGAGCCAGCTAAAATGCGTTGCGGTAGGCTCGCGTTCATAGTGGACTGATAGGTTGATAATAGTGAAAATCAATGACAATGCCTGGTTTTTTTAACACTTCGGAGTGCAGTCGTACACGGCCGTGTAGGATCTATGTATTACTGAATCTACCAAACTGCACCTTGCCTATGTTTTTGGTCACAGTCCACTCGTTTTCACAAAGAGCAGATTGAATGTTAAATCAAATTACGCGAGATATGCTAACGCATTCACCGAAACACATGCGACAAGCTATAACCAGCGGAGGTGTATAACATGTACCTCTGGGTCCGGCTGTGTTGTTTATTCACTTCACTGACCTACCCACGCTCATGACCGCATTATATTCATTAGAAGATTGGGAAATCATCAAATGACTCCTCCCGCTCTGGGCGGAGCAGAAGGGAGTGTCAGAATCTTACTGACTAAAACCCATCCGTGTTCCTCCTAGTGCCCTTTGCTTTCCAGGGCCACAGAGACTCTTTCGAATAAATTCCGCAACTTTGGCAGGCACTGACCCTAGCGGGCCCCGTCTACTATGACGACATCTCTTTGAGGTGCGCGTGGAACACAACGCGCCGTCGACCCGGGCCTGGTTCTAATCGGACGGCGAGCCACCCGCAGGCCCGCGCCTACGGTGGCCGGGAATCGCCCTGTGACTCCCGACGCCCGGGGCGTCTTCTTCTGTTGCGGCGGCTGGAACGTGAGGTTTTCCTCTCGGCCTCCTCCTTCGTTAGCATTACTGCTTCGCAGAAAGAGGTGACCACTTCCCAAGCCTCCTCGCTCCGGACCATGGATTGAATCAGGGCCGGACGCGAGAGGTCGCCACCGCCGATCGTTTCGACGAGGACACGGCGATACTCCGCCCAAGCAGGGCAGACCTCCACCGTATACTCCACCGTGTTTTCCGGCCGATCCTCGCAGTGTTGACACCCGAGCGTGTCCTCCCGCCGAATCCGAAACAGGTATCTCCGAAACAACCGTGTCCGGTGAGTACCTGCGTCAGGTGGAAAGTGAAGACGCCGTGGCGTCGCTCTAGCCACTCCTCAAAAAGGGGACTTAGCCTGGATTGTTGCGTGCCCATAGAACCATAAAAAAAACCGTAACCAACTTTGGTCAAATAACCATCTTGCAAATGCAAAGTACATCCTTTGCACATCCGTTCCAAGTACCTAATTTAAAGTTCTCACTTTGTTCTGGGCACTAACTTTTATTTGGTTCCGAGGCATTTTTAGTACCCCGTGAGGTACGTTCCTCACCATACATTGTCATTTTATCGAAAATATTCCCATCCCAAAATTGTATCAGCAATTTCAGAATTGCCAAACTCAATTTAACTTTACCGGCCTAGCAATCAAATGCAGCTCCTCGCCGCCATTCTGATATTAATTATATTGATCAGAATTTCAGAGTGAGCAGCATGCTGACATGATTTTAATAAAGATGGTGGACTGCGTAAAACTGGGATACTATTTAAACAGGTAGCTGCTGCTTTATTCCCATATTTACACAAGAGGCCATTCAGGTTTTTTCATAAGTTATTTTCTATTTTCAGCAAATGCCATGCAAAGCTCAGGTTTTTTTTACATGAAATGGTTTTGCTCCTAACTCTAGCAGTGACAGAGACAAAGTTGACGATGGAGTGAGCTTACCCAGAAGAAAGCTGTTCATGTTCACTGTAACTTGAAGATATTACAGTTGAATACGTTCGGAAAAACAAACGCAGGCAGAGAGTTCCACTCCTTTGCTGTGCGCTGCATAAAAGACGTTTGGAAACGCTTAGTGCGAATTGGTGGAATAGTAAAAAAGATAATGAAGCTCGACCAATTCTAGAGAAACGTTGCAACAGTCTTGGATCCCATAACAAAACTGTTTTGAGTAAAAAGACTTACAAAGACAAGAAAAATAAAAGAGACTCACAATAGAAAATAAAAACTAATATAAATGCCAAACTAATATTATAAATGCGAAAATAATTAGTTTTTATTTGTTCGTTACCTACGTTTTCACGCCTGAATCGCTTTTGATGAAGGTTCGTATAGAGATAGATGGGTCCCTAATTACTTTTTTTGGCAAAAATCTATTTTGCGAGAAAAGCTTAGTTCCTAAATTAAGTTCATAAATAACTTCTAAGGCCTTCAACTTTGAAACAGACTCATCAATCAAGCCTAACGAATCAGTTCACCTCATAACGAAGTTACTGAACAAAAGTATTGAGGAGGCACTCGGCAGTTGGAGGTGTCGCACATCGAAGTGACCCAGTTAACGACGCCGAGAGAACGCAGCATATAGGCCAGAAAACTGCGAAGACTTACCCAATCTTCACGACACGATATTTGTTGATAATATGCAAATATGTCCTTCTTCTTTCTTCTAAGGATCCGATGCCGACCTACCTCCGTTACGTCATCACACAACAGGGCCGTCATCTACCCCGATCACCGGGGAGAGTGGAACCGGCAAGAGATGTGTGGTGTTCCACAAGGTTCAGTTCTACAGCCGCTCCTGTGGGTCGCTCTTCAAGTTTAAGCAATACCTGCTGACCATTTATTGCACCTAGAACCGTTCGTGCCTCGAAAAGAATGTTATGTAATATGAGGAGCGGCAGTTGGATGAGTGGGTAGTCGAACACCGAAGTGAATCAGTTACCAATGCGGAGTCTATCTACGGAGCAAACAGGCCAGAAAATTGAGAATATATGCGTTTTCACGACACGGTTTTTTTAATGATATGCAAATATGTCATGTTGATTTGGATTCAATTTGTTTGTTGGATGAACTTCGACACTATACAAATTATAGTGCTACTACTCTTCCATCACTCTCATATTCCGGTAGAACGGCCATCCGACACGATTACACGAAAGAAATGACGCTACTGCGGTCTTGCTGCAGATGCTCCTCCATCGGCTTCCGATGACCTCAAATTAAACGGAATAAAATTAAAATGGAGAACCCACTGACATTTTTTCCCCACCTAGGAATGAAAATACCTTGAAATATCTATAACTCCCACATATGAAAGCTTTTACTTACATTTACATCGGATATTGTTAACAACAATAACCCGAACATTACAAACGGTATTAGATTACCCCTCTGTCTGTAACTAAATCGACTAATTCCAATAGTACCAACTAAATTCATAACATCGTTTAAAGTTGCCATGAAGTTAGTCGGTCGTGATTGCCGACTCATATAATTTAATCGAGTTACAAAGCTTTTAACTCCGCCTTAGTGCTGGCGACGTGATGATTTTAGATCGGAGTGCTCGTGGGATATTCGAGTAACGTTGTGGTGATGGATAAATAACGAGGTTATATAATACAGAATATAGGGATATAGGACTAGCCGAGACATTTCTATTATTATTTATTTATTTATTGGGGTTTTGTTTCCGCAGTCCTGATGTTTGACCATTGTGCGTGAACAACGGCAGCCGTCATTCGAACCAGCCAGAAGCATCAGTCTTTCTAGTGTGTTCATCTGTGAGCGTATTTGGTGTCTTAGCGATTAATAGTTTGAGAAGCGTATCCTTATTTCCTTGACGTAGAGTTTTGGCTATGAAATCGGTTCCTATATTTCACCAGTAAAGTTTTAGTTCCATGTAGACAATAAGCGGGCTGAGCCTATATGGTGTTGTTAAGCGGGCAATCTTTAATGAAAACACCCATCCTACTACTTTAACAGACCTGGAAATCAAACCCAAGGCCTCATGTTGAACTGTGTGAAACGATGGTGTCTCAGGACGTGTGTGGCTCAGGAGGTATTTTAAAACTACACGAGGTATTCATGTGATGTAGGTTCCACCGCGGGCAACCCTGCACTGTTGTTATCCCTAACGATCAGCCGTCTTTTGAAGGTTCAATTACATAAAACTTTGACATACGATATTTGGAGATCACCTTTTAAGCAAGAAGATGCTTGTGTTAAGTGACTCCACTCTTCCACTTAACATTATACAGCGTATGCAATTGATACAGAATCCTTACTAATATTATAAATGCGAAAGTAACTCTATCTTTTTTTTTACTATTTATAGGCTCGCGTCTGTCTATCTATCTGTCTGTCTATCGCGATTTCACGCCATAACTACTGAACCGATTTAAATGAAATTTGGCACAGAGATAGTCTAGAGCCTGAGAAAGGACATAGGCTACTTTTTATCCCAGGAGTATGTTCCCTAGGCACCACGTGGCCGAAGCCGCTAGCAAAAGCTAGTATAATATAGAAAAGAAAATACAAAATTACGGGGTGGATTAAGGTAGAGCGTGTGTGCATGAGTGTATATAATAATGTGAGATTTTTCCCGAAAACAAACAAAATATATATACTTAGACATGCGCTGTGGATATATTAATAACACGCTCACTTAAGTTAGAGCTCAAGAGAGCTTGTTCAATTAAAACCCCCACTTATTAAACAAGATAAAAACTCAAAGCAAATCGAAGAGCACCAACGCCCACTTATTTGCTATACCAGCGGCGCATCAACTAATTCATGTAAAAGAGGTCTTCAACAAACAGTTATTAACCCAGCAATTATAACTGAAACAGCATTTGCCACGAGTTTACGTTTGAACGAGTTTGTTCGAATAAAACTGTATTTTAGCAAACTTTCCGGTAAAGTGCGCAACGTTTAATTTTCTGTGTGGCAATGTTTCAGCTAATTTGCGGCCTTACACGCAGTTCTGAATTGATAAAGCTTGTTTTGTAAAATAACTGTGTTCTGTTCTGAATAAGCATCTGTTTTGAGTTATCACAAACACCCCAGAATGCATGTCAGTTGCAATCTATCCAAAAAACCTCCTTTTTCATACATTTTCTAAACGTTTTTGCAAGTACGACAATAATAATTGGCCTCTGTTTGTGTGGCTCTCGACTTAAAACCGCAAAGTAATTATATACTGTACTCTTTGCCGCAAAGCGGACTGACAGATTCGATGGTAAACAATCTGCAGCTCAAATAAATTCTTTAAAAAAAAGCGGCATTCGACAAAGATGACTGTCATAGCAAGCAACCCTGTGCACGTTGACCCACTTTTGAATAAAGAATGCTTTACCAAAAACAATAGAACACGCGCGCATTGTTTTACTCTATGGTTCAGCCTCAACCGCTCATAAACGATATGAAATATTTTTTCATGTGTTTACATTAAATATTTGGACATTTTTTGAGCAGGTTGAAGTGAATGGAAACATATTTTAGATTTTTTTTAAGCCAGACTGGTCAAAATGAGCTAGTAACATTTTAACAATATATTTTTCCATGTTCTAATACTTTTTAAATAGGTTGGTAGTTTGGCAGTTCTACAAAAGATTGCCATAAAAATAATCTTTTTCTTTTTAAAGTTTGTACTTTTTAATATTTGTAAGTTTTTATTATAGTCTTATGATTTGTGCTATAATAATAATAAATCCGCAAGGTAGTTTTGTGGCGAACTGTTGGGCAGTAGCGACCCCACGGACCTGATCTCCCGGGAGAAGTCTTGTTTCTCATTTCCGGCTTGCCTTTATTGGTTGGCCGGAGTGAACACTAGAGAGGAACAGAGCTCCCACCTCTTTCTTGCCTTAATCGGCCGGTCTGAGTGGAGATTCGCAAGAGCAAACGTGCTTGAGAAAAGGATGTATAATCCAGTAAGATGCTGGTAGAGATCTTGACCGTACTTCCGGGATTGTCCTGATAGCCGTGGTATACCTCTCCTCTCCTCTAGCACCTCAGAATATGTTGCCCCCTTGGCGCTACGTCACTCTGTGCTAGCGACCGCTTTCGGGGGGGTCATTTATTAAGTACGCAAGTCACCCCCTGCCATTTTAAAGCTGTTTTAATTGTCAGTGGTCAGGCAGGGGCCAATAGTTCTTAAGTCTCTTTAGTAAACAATTATCAGTCCACTAAACCACCCAAACCCATAGCGTTCCATCTTTTGTTTCCATATTCTGCAATAGTCCTGCTCCAACCGGGGATTGTCCTTGGGTATACTTTCACAGTGCATACAGGGATAATTTATAATCGTCGGTTGGTGCCCCATTCCATTTTAAATGAAATGTTTAACGGGGCCTCTGCGAGTTGACTTCGGCCCCTCGTACGCCTATCAAAGGACGGGGTCTCCAGGCACCCGAGAATATCAAAAACGAAACCATAATAACAACACAAACATTTATTTTCAGAATCTCTTTCATAATTTGTTAGTAACAATGAAAACTTATAAACTAGTGTTAGCTATGCTCCTGTGTGTTGTGTATTCTTTTCTTGCACCGAATAAATGTTTTATCTATCTATGTATTTATCTATTTATGTATCTATCTATTTATCCATCTATCTATCTATTTGGTAGCTTTTGTCATCGTCATCATCTGCCTACCCTTTTCCCAATAGGCTAGTTTCCACTATCAATAAATTGCAAATCTATTTAGTCCGTCAGTTATAGTATTGGAAAATAATGGACACGTATTTATTAATATTAAATCAATGAATATTGACAAACATAAAACGCATCAAAACTCAGGTGTGTGGGCTCGTGACGTCAGAACGCACTAAATATTATACCACGGCGTGACGTATTGAGAATATTAAAAGCGTCGTATTTTCGTCAATTTTGGTTTACGTAAGAAAAGAAAAAAAAAAACGGCTCAAAAATTTTCTGATAATCTAGCTGACGGCCTAATTAGATTTTTCCAGTGGACAAGCCTATTATGTTGACGTCAGCTTCCGTTCTAACTAGATACAGTTAAGTACAAATATTTTTTTACTAAGCTACTGCCTATTGGACCTCCACAGCCCAGTCCAACAGGGTAACCCCTAGGCTAGGACAATTTATTATTTTCTGACTACCCCGTCTGTTACGACTGTCAAATCTCTCCACACTACAGCCGGGACCGACGACTGGTCGTGCTTTCCGGGGCACGGAGGAATCTCATAGGTGAAGATGGTCACCCATCCATGGACCGACCTCGATAAAAGTTGCTTAACCTTGAAGAAATCAGTTCACCATCTTGAGTTACGTCATCACCTATCTCCTTCTACATTTTCCTACATTGTGCTGCCTGTGGCATTACATCACAAATTGTTTTGTATTAAAATTCTCTCTCGACTTGAAAATTATTTAGCAAAATTCTTAGAAAACTATAATGTACCCGCGAGCACCTTTTCCTGTGAGAACCTCGGTCTAAACAATTCGTCGAGCGTTTTGATATTTGCTTTTATTTCATATTTTCCTTTCCTTTTGTACATCAATAATACAGATGCCGCAAAAATGAAAATATTACTTTCAAAAGTTGGCCTGTGATACTTCTCAAGGAAAAGCGATTTCAGTCAAAACTTGAGAGCGACCATTATTCAAACTTACTGCTGGAGTTTTTTAATTTCCTCAAAACAGGAATTTAAAAAGTTTTCGGGTACGGTTGCAACAATACCGAGCCCCGAGAGTCAACACTGGGAAGCCTTAGGTAAACAGCCGAGCGCGACAGTGTTTGTACACCCGAGCTAGTGTTTCTGGAGATAGTGCGAGGACAAACATATAGGAGCCGGTGGAACTGACCTAGATTCAAAATAGAGCTGCCACTGTTTCCAACATTAATGACATCATCGATATATTAGGGGTACCCAGGCCTGGACCGACGGCGCGTTGTGTTCCACGCGCGCCTCAAAGAGATTCCAGGATAGTAGACGGGGCCCGCTAACGTCAGTGCCTGCCAAGGTTGCAGAATTTATTCGAAAGAGTCACTGCGGCCTTGGAACGCAAAGGGAATTAGAAAGAACATCATCATCACATCAGCCGAAAGACGTCTACTGCTGGACACAGGCCTCCCCCATGCGTCGACACAACGACTGGTCCTACGTGTTTCGCATCCATCGGCTACCCGCGACCTTCACCAGGTCATCGGTCCTTGTGGGAGTTCTTCCAACGTTGCGTCTTCCGGTACGCGGTCGCCACTCCAGAACGTTTCGGCCCCATCGACCATCTATTCTGCGAGTAATGTGCCCTGCCCACTGCCACTTTAGTTTGGCGATCCTTCGGGCTATATCGGTAATCTTGATTCTCTTGCGGATATCATCATACCTGATTCGATCACGCAAGGAAACTCCACTCCTCCCTTTGAGTGACTTTGAGCCTTCTGATGAGGCCCATTGTGAACAGGCAAATTGATGAGTTTTAATCAGTAAGAGTCTGACACTCCCTTCTGCTCCGCCCAGAGCGGGAGGAGCAGAAGGGAGTCGGTCAGTCAGTCCCTATACCTTTACTAAGATAATCTTTATGCCACTGTTCTGGTATCTCTGGCTAACAAAAGAGTATCAGCAAAATATGTAGATCATAGTAACCACAATATGTACATTATTTAACCCTAATCTCTTCAAACTTAGAGTGAACAGGTTCATTCTGGGTAAGCTCACTCCATCGTAGACTTTGTCTCTGTCATCTCTGACCTAGATTAAAGTCAAGAGCAAACCCATCACATAAAAAAAAGTAGTAGATTGCGCCTCTGCCAAAAACCACTTATTTAACTGTCTCGTTACTAAAACGATCCTAAATGCTGTATAAGTCTAAGCTTAGCTATGCAAGAAAACTGAGCTTGTTAATGTTTTAGAGTTCCTACGTATAAGTTGCAACAAAAAACCCTTAACAAGATATTGGCATAATTGATTAGGTAGGTGTATATCACAGTTGTACAAGCATGAACAGGGGGGCTAAAAAGGCGACTTTAGGAGAAACATATTAGAATCATAATATTAATCACACAACTATCTGTCAAAGAATAATGGGCAACTTTATATGGATCGTGGGCCCACCGTTATAGCACTTTCATACCTACCTTAAAATGAAGATCCAAATGATCTTAATATTTTATGCTATGGCAGCAATACTCTAATGAATTTAAAAAAAAGTTACAGCGGTTCCAAAAGTTCAATAATTACATTATAAATGCTAATATTATGACCTAATGGTGCGCATACCTAATTGTTTATACATGTTGCCAGTCAAAATGCGTTTTTCTCTTTTATGTGTCGCCTTGGAGTTGAAAAGTTTAGTTTAAAGAAAAAGTGGTGTAAAAATATTCAATTCTACATTTCGGTATTGGGATAGGTTTGTAACAGAAAAATACCTTTGAAAATGAAACATATTGATTACACAAAACTATAACATAATCATGAACAATCAGCTGATTACTGTCCCATTCGCAGAATGTGAAGAGTAAGGAGTTGGTCCTTAATAGACTATACTAAAGAATTGTCTTAATGAGTATTATCGCTTGCGGGAGCGACATGCCTTCCAATACTAAAGTACCACATAATACTGTTGACATGGGCGCATGCTTCAACAGTCCTCATTCCTGTTAAGCTTGAGCAATAATATGCCTCAATAGCGTTAATTCCCTGAACATTGGAGTTGATCTATATCTTGGTATAATATTTCGTATTTTACCTATTATGTCGTGATAAAATACGGCCTCTCATTTATTTATTATTAAAACAACGCAAAAAAATTATGTATTGGCTTAATACTGTAAGGATTAATTGCTCATGCTACGCATTCGCCACGCTACCGCTGACATTATGCCACTTGTCTAGAACATCTGGTGAGGGTCGCGGGTAGCCGAGCGAGACGCATAGGACCGGTTCCTGTGGTGATACTCGGGGGAGGGCTATGTCCAGCGGTGGACGTCTGCAGGCAGATCATAATATTAGCATTTGTAACTGTAATTATTGAACTTTTGGAACCGCTGTGACTTTTTTTTTGAATCATTAGAGTAATGCTGCCATATAATAAAATGTTGAGATTATTCGGATCTTCATTTTAAGATAGGTAAGAAAGTGATATAACGCTGGGCCCATTCTTCTTTCATTTTCATCTTTATCGCTAACACATTAGGTTCAAGGTCGATTGGGAAAATGTGACAGTGACGGTTAGACTGATTTTCTTTCTGAATCTGCTAAAGTAGCCTTTTTAGACCCGCTGGTATGTCAGTCAGTACTTGTTATATGTACATACCTATGTAGGTAAGATATACCTATAACAAGTACACGTTAGCTAATGCCTTGATTGTCCTAAAAACTGCGCCTGTGAAATGCAGAATTCCCAGATCAAAGTGAATCCTCTAGAAAACCTATATTTTATACTACGACGATATTTTCCACCCCGGATTTCGCAATTACCTTGGAAAACAAAAGCACGATAAACGAACCTTGGTTCCGTATCTACATGTTTGTATAACTTCTTGTAAAATAATCCGATTTGAACAAAGTTACTTAAATCAGCTGTACCTAATTTATAGACAAAGAAAATATATACATTTACTTGCCACAAACGTAACTGCACAAAAGTTTCAGTATAATCGGAGCAAAATAAAATGAAGAGTAAAAAATCTTGTTTTAAAAAAACATGAAAGAAAGTGTTCGTCAAGGTTGCGCTTGACAAGTCCTGACGGTAAGCGACTGAAAAATCCTTGCAAACACTGTTCTTTTGTTAAATACGTTATTTTCCTTACGTACAAAGACAATTGAAGTCTTACAATTCACTACTATTACACTACTAGCTTTTGCCCGCGACCTCGTCGTTTTTTCCCGTTCCCGTAGGAATTTCGGGAAATTCTCTCTTAGTGCTCCCCTACATTTCCCAAGGAACCTACATGCTACCGCTTTCTACGATCAGTAGTTTCGGCTGTGCGTTGTCTGTCAGTCACTCAGTCACTCAATCGCTATTCGCGAATATTTCTATGAAGTTTATGAGGCTTTCTTTGAGTACCGGATCCCTAAAACATCAAAAACAATAGCAACAGTGGGTCATGCGGAACCCCGTAGCGAAACCTTAACAACTCGATGGCAAACTTTATTTTCCTTGTTTTTACTTCCTTTGTAACAATTTTGAAACTGAAGCCATAAGAAGATTATAAAAGTATTGCTTTGATTATTCTCTAAAATAAAGGCCTACGCCACAGCTGTGCAAGAACACCTTTGGGTTAAATTGCTGGCCCATTATTATCAACAGAATCTAGTATATAAAAATCTCGTGTCACGGCGTTTGTTACCGAACTCCTCCGAACCTGCTCGACCGATTTTCATGAAATTTTATGTGTATATTCGAGAGGTATGAGAATAGGTGGTAAGGTATTTTTGTTTCTGCGGCAAACAACGTTTGCCGAGTCAGCTAATTATATATAAAAGTCTTCCTTTACTGAGTGTCTGACTGACAGACAACGGACAGCCGAAACTACTGGTCGTAGAAAGCTAACGGGGAGCACTAAGAGGACTTCCCGAAATTCCTACGGTAACGAGAAAAGACAGGATATGCGCGTACAAAGTCGTGGTTAAAAGATAGTATACTCTAAAATCCACAGCTCATAGTCTAATGGAAAGTTTTTAATTTTGAAAGCTTCATCACGTACGGTTTAGACGAAACAATTTCCAAAACTGTTGTGAAATTCTGGTCAAAGAGAAACCTCAAAAATAATGTTTTAAAAAGAGCGGCAATATTGTTGGCCCAACTTTTACTAAAGCTCGTCGGCAGACGGTTCCGTAAGCTCCGTTACTTCCTGCTTTATATGAGACTAATATAAAATCATACATTGAAGTGTGTTTTTGTGATTACTTTCGCTGTAATTACCTATTTTCGGGTACCAGTACTGTAGCTCAGTCGGAGGAGCAATAAAGCAATATAAATTGAAGAACCAGTCAAATATAAAATATATAGCTTATATAATAAATAAATAAATGTTTATTTCGACCAACAAAGGATCATGTTTGCACAAACATTACATACATACATCTACACTAATATTATAAAGAGGAAAGAATTGTTTGTTTGTTTGTTTGTTTGAATTGAATATGCTCCGTAACTACTGGACCGATTTGAAAAATTCTTTTAGCATTGAATAGCTACATTATCAGGGAGTAACATAGGCTATATATTATCCCCGTACTCCCACGGGAACGGGAACTACGCGGGTGAAACCGCGTGACGTCCACTAGTAAAATAATAAGAAAAACACATCTATACATATAATAAAATCGTAGACTAACCGTGTCTGTACATTGAGTATTTTTGCATGAAAATTACACAGAAAACTCAGAAAAAAGGTATAAAACACAAAAATGCAATTTTTGAAATTTTTGTCTGTTTGTCTGTTTGTCTGTTTGTCTGTGCGTTTGTGGGAGCATCACGCTTAAACCACAGATTAGGTTTCAAATCTAAGTACTTAAAAATATTAAGTGATAACCCGAGTAACATTTAGCGTTTATTTCATCAAAATTGACCCACAAAATCAAAAGATATAGAATTTTTAAGTTTAGGAAGAAACTTCCTAATGTATTCTGATGAGTCAGAGCGCCATCTATTGAGAAAAATAAAATGCACGAAAGCATTCAAAATTGTTGAGTTATTTGTGAAACTTTTAATACGTGGCAAAATAAGAGTGATCATTTTATACCTTTTCGTTATTGATCGATACAATCGATCCACAAAATCAAAATATATTGAATTTTTAGTTAAGTAAGAAACTTCCTTATATATTCTGATTAGTCAGAGCGCCATCTATTGACGAACCAAAAAATGCATGAAAGCATGAATGTTACACCAAAACACATTGACTGAGTTATTTGTGAAACTTTTAATACGTGATACGTTAAAAAATAAAAGTGATCAATTATATACCTTTTCGTTATTTATCGTTACAATCGATCCCGGAAATCAAAATATATTGAATTTTTAGTTTAGTAAGAAACTTCCTAATGTATTATTTATTTATTTTATTTATTTATTTATTTATTTATTTGGGAAAACAAACAGCTACACAAAAGTTTCTTAATTAATAATCCTAAGTATCTAAAGTTAGTGTATGTGTAACTCACAACGTTATCCACATGTTACATATTCAGATTATATATGAACTAATAAGGCATGCGAGTGAATTTGCATTTCATTATTTTAGGTAAAAGTTATAAAGTTAATTTATTTTGTTAATTTTTGGATTAAATTGTTTCGAAATTTGTTAGATGTCAAAGTAAATATATCTATATCCGAAAAAAATGTGTTATAGTTATTTGCTATGCGACGTAGAGGCGCACGAACTCCAGCATTGGTGCGGCAAGATGGAATGGCAAATAGAGGGCGTGCGCGCGTCTCACGTCTCATAACTGTTCTAGGTACAACATAGCTTAATTTATTTATTAAATCTGAGCAGTCATATCTGCCATTACATATGTCATACAGAAACATCATCTCTAGGAAAAGGCGTCTAGACTTCAAATCCATCAACTTAACATCCCTACAGGAGTCATTAGGGCTGAAATCATGGCGGCAACGGTAACGCACAGCTTTGATAAATTTGCGCTGTACTTTTTCTAACCTTTCTACGTATCTTTTGTATAAGGGATTCCATATTAACACAGCATATTCAAGTTGTGACCTTATAAGAGATTTATACAGATGTATGTAGGTATCAGGACGCTTAAAGTCTGAAGTGGTTCTCATCACAAAACCATACATGCGGTATGATTTATTAATAATTTTATGAATATGTTGATCCAGATGGAGCTTACTATCTAATATTACCCCCAGATCTTTCACCGACGTAACTTCACTCAGAGGAGCATTGCTAAGAATATACGCACGTTTTATAATATTTTTGTTTTTTGAGAATGTTATTGCTACACATTTAGAAGTGCTTAATTGAATTTTGTTCCTAGTGCAGTACGCAGAAAATCTATTCAGGTCGTCTTGAAGTAAGTCACAGTCGGTAAGAGTGCGTATGGTCCTGTATATTTTGAGATCGTCTGCGTACAGTAAAAATTTTGAATGCAAAAAACAATGCCAGATGTCATTGATAAAAATTATAAAAAGTAAAGGGCCTAAAATAGAGCCTTGGGGCACACCAGAGGACACGGCGACCGATTTAGATTGATATCCCTTTATTACAACTCGTTGACTTCTGTTCGTCAGGTATGATATGAACCAGCGAAGTAAATCTCCGCGTATCCCATTAAATGCAAGCTTTTCAAGAAGCAACTCATGGTCCACCTTATCAAAAGCTTTCCGGTAGTCTGTGTATACGGCGTCAATTTGTATCTGTTGATCCATATTATTGAATAAATAATTAGTAAAAGTTAATAAATTTGTAACTGTAGATCTTCTTTTGACAAATCCGTGTTGTTGAGCTATAATAATGTTATGTAACGTGGGGTAAATTGCGCCATGTACAAGCCTCTCAAAAATCTTCGATAAGGCAGGCAAGATCGAGATGGGTCGATAATTTTCAACATCTTGTTTAGAGTCGGTTTTATGTACTGGCGTTATATTAGCCGTTTTCCAAATTTCTGGGAATATCCCTTCAATAATACAGATATTATATATGAAGTGTAACGGTGTGGAAATATTTGCGGCGATTCTCTTGAGAAAGTAATTCGGTAAACCATCAGGTCCAGGTCCTTTTGTTGTATCTAACGAGTTAAGCTCCTTTAAAACTTGTTCATGACTAAACGAAATGCGATTAATAACAACACAATTATCTGCACATTTTTCCGGAGGTACCCATTGACTACCATTTAGTGTTGATGTTTCAAAGACTGACTGAAAGTAATCTGAGAATAAGTCACAAGTTACGGTTGGGTCAGTTGAAATTTGACTTTTATAGAACACTGAAACAGGTATACCATTATTTGCCTGACGGTTAGAAACAAAGCTCCACAAATTCTTAACATTTTTCTTTATGTTTTGCTCAACACTATCTATATACCTACAGTAATTATTTTTACATTCAGATTGAAATCTACGTCTTAAAAAGGAGAATTGTTCGTAGTCTGACAAGTTGTTATACGTCTTCCATCTAATCCAGGCTTTATTTTTTGATTTGAAAATGCGAATTAGCGACTTGGAAAACCAAATTGGAAATTTCGTCGATTTGGTACGAGACTTTGGAGTATGTTTTTTAATCGAGCCATATAAAATATCATAAAAGGCACTAACACATTCTTCTGCAGACAAAGAACTAAAACTAGCCATCCAGTCAATTTCAGATAGATCGAAATTAATTTGTTCATAATTGGCTTTGAAAAAATTATATTTGTATGCTTTTGCTTGCACGAGGGTCTTAAATGTGGATTTATATGTAATAGTAGCACAAAATGGAGGGTGATGACCATCAATAGGTAGCAATGTACATGATGGGTTGTATGTAGTACAATCAGTATTGCTGATTAATAAATCTAGAATACGACCATTATTATTCCTCATATTATTGAATTGTGACGCATTGAGCAAAGAAATAAAGTTGCTCATATATTCGTTAGCTATTGAGGAATTACTGTAAAAACATTGCAGAGCTGAGACACTACCGTGCCTGTTAGGTAACCAGCTAATATCTGGTAAGTTATAGTCTCCAAAAAGATAAAATATTTTAGTGTTGAGGTTGCATAGAGTACTATGTAGAAGATTAAAATGGTCTTGATAAATATCCTCAGAGGATTTTGGGGGAATGTACACCACACTAATAACGCAGTTTCCATCAGTTTTGCTTCCTTGTAATTGTATGAGAATGTGCTCAATATGAGGGCAGACTGGATGTGCCAAGGATACGAGAGTGGATGTTAAACTTTTAAGCACTGCCACTAAAACCCCTCCACCATCCTTCTTGTTGGTGATAGTGCGGTTACGGTCGCATCGATAGACGGTATAGCGGTTATCTATAAACTCACTGTCAAAAATTTGCGGAGTAAGCCACGTCTCCGTCAGGATTATAATGTCGTAACAATTCGACAAAATATTCATATGCAATACATTAAGTTTGGTGCGTATACCCCTACAATTCTGATAATAAACAATTAAGTTATCCACAGTTGAAGGGCAATCTTAAAACATTAAATTTAATAAGTATAAAGAGCGCAATTATCCACATAAATGATATATAGATGAAGTCTAGACTAAATATAAGACACATAAATAGTATGACAAGACGTAGAGGCAGAATGGACTGAGTAATATTAAGATGATAAATAATAACGTAATGAAATATAATAGAGTACCTGCTAATAGAAAAACTTATAGAATAGAATATGCATACAATTACATAATGTGGCTTTTGAGCCACTAACATTGTAAAACAATAATCCGTTTGATAATATGCAAAGGGTAAACAAAAACAAATCCTTAAAAGGCTAATTCTAATAACTAGTTGTAGCACCAGTAACACTTGCAAGAGGGGCGCTTGGTTTAATTTTAGAAATATCCTGAGTGGACCGAATTGCAATAGCAGGCGCTCCATCAGCCTCTCGCACGAGAATGGTGGCATGCTTAACCCAGACAAACTTGTACTTGCATTTATTTGCGGCTTCTTTGCAGGCTCGAAACAACTGCTTGTTTTTTAGCGTAAGATGTTCATTCATATAGATAGTATGTACTGTTCCAGATATTCCTAGTTGATCAGTTTTTACCCCCTTTGCCAATCGGAATGCACTGAGTAGATTATCCCGTAATATCCGAGAGCTAAGCTTCACAACAATGTTTTTAGGTTTACTGTTATCTTTTCGTGCATGCGGGACGCGGTGAATGGCAATTATGTCTCTTTGATTCAATGAACAGTTTATTTTAGCACTGATATTTTCCATAATTGTAATCAAGTTTTCAGATCGCCTTTCCGGGAGATTACATATTTCCACGTTGCACTGCCTGGCCTGTTGCTCAATTGTGTCAATCTTCGCTTCCAAACCGAATATAGTCTCATTCAGAAACTCTGTACTCTTGCCTTGTATAGATATGACATCGACCTGTTTCCCCAAGTCGGCTTGCAGGGCGGAGGTATGTTCCAACGACACTTGTAAGTCGGTAATTTCCTTGACCAAATTATTGTGCCTGTCATTTACGTGTTGTAAATAAAAGTGATCAATTTTCTACCTTTTCGTTATTTATCGTTACAATCGATCCCGGAAATCAAAATATATTGAATTTTTAGTTTAGTAAGAAACTTCCTAATGTATTCTGATCAGTCAAAGCGCTATCTATTGAGGAACCAAAAAATGCATGAAAGCATGAATGTTACACCAAAACACATTGATTGAGTTATTTGTGAAACTTTTAATACGTAGACGTAGCAAAATAAAAGTAAACATTTTAATACCTTATCGTTATTTATCGTTACTTACGGGCTTCTTATTTAACGTCTTCCGCTGCCAAATATTTTGTCAGTTTTGAATGCTTTCATGCATTTTATTTTTTCTCAATAGATGGCGCTCTGACTCATCAGAATACATTAGGAAGTTTCTTCCTAAACTTAAAAATTCAATATCTTTTGATTTTGTGGGTCGATTTTGATGAAATAAACGCTAAGTTTTCCTCGGGGTATCACTTAATATTTCAAGTACTTAGATTTGCAATCCAATCTGTGGTTTATGCGTGATGCTCCCACAAACGCACAGACAAACAGATAAACAGACAAACAGACAAAAATTTAGCATGAATGTTGATTGAGTTATTTGTGAAACTTTAAATGCGTAGACGTAGCAAAATAAAAGTAAACATTTTAATACCTTATCGTTATTTACCGTTACAGACGGGCTTCTTATTTAACGTCTTCCGCTGCCAAATATTTTGTCAGTTTACATGGTCGATAGATGGCGTTGCACTGATGACGCGTTTTTCTGAATTGCGGTGTTAAGATTTTCCGCTGGAGAATGACTTCACACAATTTCTAAACACAGTCGTGTTTCGAAGGAATTTCGGTTTGGTCTCTGAAAGGTCTTAAACTGTTAGGGACCATAATTGGTTAAATCTCTGGTGCTGGTTTCGATTAAAGTGTATTTATCGTAGAGTCTTAAACTGATTTAGTTTTGCGAAGTTCTGGACGGTTCGACTTGCGGATCAGGCCTGTAGGGTTCCGTACCAAAGGTGCTGTGCTGACGGGACCCTACTGCTAGGCCTCCGCGATTGATTCCGTTTAGAGCGAAGCAACGAACGGTTCGATTTGCGAAACAAGGCTAATAATAATAAATAAAAATCTTATATTTCAGACAGAGTCCATTTTTTGGTTAGTAGTTAGGTTTAGGTTTAGTTTAGGTTAGTAGTTTGGTTTTTTATAATAAGGTAACGTACCAAAGGTGGTCACGGTGACGGGAGCGATCGATTTTGGGAGGCTACTCTCTAAGTCCGAAGTCCGTAGTTTCGGGCTTAGTTGCGGACGTATTCTACTCCGTATCACCTACAGACTTACGATTAGTCCCGAACCCGAACTAAGAATGAATGACAACACGATTTCACAGTAACTGTCAAATCGTGTTATCATTAGTTCTCATTGGTTAGGTGATACGGAGTGGAATATATTTTTTTTACAATAGATAGGCATACGTTTGACCACTATCTCACCTGATGGTAAGCGATGATGCGGTCGAAGATGGAGCACGTTTGCCTAGAAGAACCTATTCACTTTTGTCTTAAAGACTCCCAGGTTGCCCACAGCTAAGTTTTTAATTCGTGCTAAGTATCAATTGGTTCGATTTGCGAGCCAAGGCAAATTATAGAGTTCCGTGCCAAAGTTGCTAATGGGACCCTATTATTTAAGCCTTCGCGTACGATTTTGATTCGTGCGAACCCAGTCGATTTTTAGGGTTCCATACCAAGTTTGCTAACGGAACCCTTTTTTTTAATAAGCCACCACTGTCCGTCTTCCTTCAGTTTATGCGTTTTATTTCTGTCTCGCTAATATAAAAAATGTCTTCTAGAAAAAGGTCGAATCTTTCGCAATATAGCAAAATTCTTAATCTTCTTAATATATTTAAAACAAAGTCGGGTTTGTTCGAACACTTTTCTAACTCGAGAACGACTCGACCCATTTTCATAGCTTTTGTGTTTTTGGATTAGTCTTCGTCCGGAATAGCATAATAAGAATTGAAATACAAAAAAAAGAGTAGGTAGGTAGGGTAGGTAGGTAGGACAGGTAGGTAGGGTAGGTAGGGTAAGTAGGGTAGGTAGGGTAGGTAGGTAGGTAGGTAGGTAGGTAGGTAGGTAGGTAGGTAGGTAGGGTAGGTAGGTAGGGTAGGTAAGGTAGGGTAGCTATGGTAGGTAGGATAGGTAAGTAGGTAGGTTAGGGTCGGTAGGTAGAATAGCCAGTTGACGGGAGCGAAGCCGCGCGGGTCAGCTAGTATGAAATAATATTACATTGAAATTTATGATAACCGCATTATTTAAATAAAACATTATAGTAAAATTAAAATAACCAAATCTATTATATGAATACAATTAATCATTAAATTAAAATCCAGACTTTTGGTACATGAGAAAAATGAAATCAAAACAACAAATAAATTACAACCGAGACTTGATATGTAACTGCACACAACCCCACAGTATTGGGCAGTCAGCTCAGCCAGCCGCAACGCTCAGGATGCTGTTGCTACTCCCGCGGACACGACTTATGCCCGGTGCCAATATTCAACGATTAGTTATTGTACAAAAGGTGCGATTCGTTTTTGAGTTACGAATAACAGTCGTTAAAAAGCATTCCTTAAAAAAAATTGCGTCATCTACCGGCGACGAACTGTTCTCGGTTACCAACTTACCGAGTCCCTCCGTCGACACATGTGAAGACTATTGTTATTGCTTGAGTTATGTCCGACCCCTGTCGTAAATTCATACTTTGAATATTTTTTGTAAAAGTTTTATGTCCGTTCCTATTAACAGAATGATGTATTTGTTTCTAATATTTATTAACGTCCGGCAATAGCCCTTTTGTAATCCGCGACTAATAAAAAATAATACATATCTGATGAACAGATATGGGTATATTTCGACTAGTAAACTTTGTACAGACGGTTTATCTAGCCAAAATGTAATTTGGAATTCGTTATTATCCAAGATATTATAATGGTCGACTCTCGTTTTGCAATTCCTTCGATTAGAACTTCTTTTTTCAGCTGATTAAGAGTTACTCCAGTCCGATAACCTTTCTAAATCACTTAATTCACTATCTGAACGAGATATTTTATAATTATTTACAGTTGTTAAACGCACAATAAGTAAAACTTGTAGAGACAACCGACCGAAATCGAGCGGTAAAATATTTCTTAACGACTCGTAACTTTGACAGCTCGTTGACATTTCCTTTTTGTTATAGGCACACCATAGCCCGACATCTGCATACATTTGGCCTACTATCTGTAATTCGATACCCATCCATCCGTACGCAGCAAGCTGTCGGTATCTTATCTATCGAGACGTTTTTATAGGCACGATTTTGAATCACGCCTCGTAGTAAATACTACTATCCATAAGGAAAACGAATCGCTTCTTGTTTATAGGCACCGGGCATTAGCAGGGATGCGGCTCTCCTTCGGAGGATGGCATGAAAGCCATCAACACACGCATCGACAAACATGCCCGATGCGCTAAAGTGCCGCGGCAGCCGCATCAACATCCTAAAAGCGTTGTTATACTGCAAGCGTAGGGCGTTGATTGTCTTCTGCGTGTGTTTGACCCATAGACTGCACGTGCAAAAAGATTGGCAAAACGCCCGGAACAAGGTTATTTTACAGCCCAGGAACAGCGCGCAAATCTACGAGCCAACATATTGCAACGGACAGCCAACGCCCGACGCTCCCTCTCAATATCCTCGTGGTCAGAGAGGTCTTGCGAGACCCAGTCGTCGAAAATTAGATAAAAGACAGTCCACCAAAACGCCCTTCCTACTGTATAATTTTGTAAGAAGCAGTGCCGTAAAAAGCTCCCTAGCAACACATGTACTTGAATCTACAGGGTTATTTGAGAACACATGATTATAAACTTATACTTCCGAGACCAACCCTGAAAACACGAAAATAATATCAGCTGTTTCATAAATTTTCATCGGCTAAATATTGCATTTGGTATGAAACAACTGATATTTTTTTCGAGTTTTCAGGGTATTGGATGAGCCCTGAAATATTGAACGATGCATCAACCAATAGAAAATTGAATTCAGACATAACCTTCTCATTAAAATAGCACTTTTGTAATCCATATAGTAATTATATTCAATTTTAACAGAGTGTTTAGGAGTGAATGTCAATGATTTACGAAGTCGAATGTTTTTGCTGTCGCGGTACATTTATCCTTGGGAGCCACAGACTTAGACGATAAACGGATAAAACTGTGGATACCATATAACTGAAAACGGCAAAGTTTTCAACCAATACTTCCATTCAGAAAGGCTACCAGTTCCAAAGCCTACAAAGACGATCGACTGATCAGATTTTTTAGCAACTTAGCTGTTTCTGTTAATACTTTATTTACCAGAAATAGACTGCCAGCTGCTTAGCCACTCTTTAGAACCTGGCGAAATGGGGTTACATAGACCCGTCGGATGCACTATGTGAGTGCGGTGCTCTTGGTCAGGACATGAGCCACACGTTGGAGTGTTCCAAGTACCCATGCACTTGTACTTTGGAGTATTTGATGAATGCCAGCGTTGCGACGCTGTACCCAATTGGCGTAGCCACCTTCTGGGCCCAAAAAACTGAGAAGATAATCATCGAATCGAAAAGAAAAACCACTTTTTAGAATTTAGAAAAGACACGGGTCCCTAAACATAGCAGAACAATTGAAACAATGGTTCTCGTGAGTCACATGGTGAAAACTCAGCAGTTTGATGGAAAACTTTTTGTTTAAATCAACAACACACCCTTTTAACATGTCATTTATTATTAAACGAAATTCTCAATCAATTTTGAAGAATTTTTCTCTGACATTTACGTTTAATTTAATTGTTATTGAATTTACTCTGGAAAGACAATCAAAAGAAGTAAGTAGTCTTAATTATTGTGTAAATATGTACAGGCTTGTTCATTAAATATTCCAACACAAATGATTACTTCAAATACTGAAGAGCGATTCTAAATTAAAATTCTGTATATTTTTTTAACAAAGTGCAAGTAATTAGTATATAACAAAAGCATGTGGGTATTTGTTATGAACAAGCCTGATAGGTTTTGAGTAGATTACCTAATCAACAAAATCTCATAAAGTCATAACGAAAGTTCAATAAACTACGAAACTACTCTTAAATTAGTGACTGGTATGGTAGTCTGTTTCACAATTAAAACCAAACTTTATCCAATTGAAATAAAAACTCATTTTACTACCCCAAAACACATTCCATTCATATCCAAACCAGACGTCAGATTCACCTTCAATAGTATACAATAGTGCGTACCCTGTCGCACAGCAAACTTTTGTCCCTCTCCCCTAGCATACAAGTCAGGTCGCCATCTCTCTATGCAGCATCACCTGTAACACTACAGGTGATGCTGCAAATATACAGATGTCGTTAGTACCCCTGCAGTACTTACAACTCTTGATTTATCGGTTGACTAGATGGCGTTTTTTATTTGAGTCCAGTTTCTGAATCGCGCTGTTAAGATTCTCCGCGAGAGAATGACCCTCGCCCGTACATTTCGTCTGGCTGCCTCTCATGGGCCAATTTGACGAGTGGTTCAAATTGACCCAGAGAGGAGGTATAAAGACTTTGATATTAATACTGAATGAAGTATTGTCAGTTTATTTGTTACTGGTGTTACTTCATTCAGTGACATGAGTGTACGACTGTACGTACAATGTATCTACTCATATCGATTTTTCACTCTATAAAAGGCAGAAATTTAAAAGCAATATCGCTGTCGGTCAGCTCATTCGGCGATTCGATTTCATTATTGACGATCACTTGCGCTGTGTAGCTGTGTACGATTAATTGATGATTTGAATGATGATAAATGAATTTTGTTTTTCAATCATTCCGGTTACAAATGACTATCTAACAAGCATTAATATATAAAAAACCCAAGATGCACAGTCTCGAACAAATGCAACACTCGAAACTGTCGTCAAAAACTGACATATATCAAGTGTCATGTGTGAGTTGTGTGTAGGTATACTATACTTAAACAATTTTTTTTTGCAAATTCAACCTTACACGGATGGCTTAAAGTTGTTTTTACAAAGCATGCGAGCGATGCGAGACTGTTTGAGACTTGCGCACAAATACAAATACAAATTATTTATTTCCAAAACATAGGTACAATAATAAGATCGTATTGTAATGTTAGGATCGCTATGTTTAGCCTAATAGGCATACAAATTTCGGATACATTAAATTAAATTAAATTATTAAATTATTATTCAAATTAAAATATATAATATTAAAGCATTACATAGAATTCAGTTTTTAAACAAATCGGACACTTGACTCACACAAACAGAAACTCAATTATTATTTATTTAAATTGTCTGATAAAAATTCACCAATGGAATAGTATGCCTTTTCAACCATAAAGTCTGTTAGGATTCTTTTAAATTTGTTAATATCTTTCTCAATTCTTATAGTCATGGGTATCTTATTATAAATTTTAGGTGCCATTCCCAGAACGCTTTTTGCATATAATGCGGTTTTATGAGGCATCACGTGAATTATGTCCTGGTGACGTTTACTAGTCAGGGTTTTAAATAAGTTGAAGTGTTTTTTAACGAACATTGCTACTTCAAATGCGTACAGACATGGAAAAGTCATTATTTTTAGCTCAATAAAATGTGGTCTACAACTATCAGTAGCTTTTATTTGGCACACTGCTCTTAAACATTTTTTTTGTGCCTTAAACACTAGCTCCCTATCTGATGAATTTCCCCAGAAAATTATGCCATAACGCAATGTGGAAGACACGTATGCATGAAATGCAGTTAGTACGGTTTCGCGGCTTGCTATTTTATTAAGATTATATAGAGCTTACTGGAACTGATTTAGTTTTTTTATTATATGTTCAATATGTTTACTCCATTTCATATTCTCGTCTATATAGAGTCCCAAGAACTTTGTGTACTTTGTTTCTTCTATAGTTTTATCATCGTATTTAATATTAAGTTTATCTTGATTTATTCTTTGTTTGAAAGACATAATATAGGTTTTATCTAAATTTATATTAAGATTGTTATTGTTTAACCATTTTATTAACTTACCCAGATTTAGATTTATATCCATTTCATAGCTTTGTGGTTCACTATTTTCTTCTTCGAAAAAAACTGAACTATCATCTGCGAACAGGGTCATGGGATGTTGTATAACTTTAGGCATATCGTTTATGTATACGAGGAACAATAACGGGACAATTATACATATTGCGCTTGTTTTATGCGGACGTTTTTGAGATGCTGAGTGTGTATCTTGGGTTTATTATCAATGCTAACATGTCAATGTTTTTAATTGTCATAGTAATTTTTGGATTTAGATTTTTCAAATCTTTAACACGTCAATTTTTTTTTTGTTTATTCTGAGGAATGTTTATGTGAGTGTGCAGGCGAGTCTAGAGGGGTATGTTAGTAGTTAGTTTTGTTTTTTCCGAGTATGCATTACCTACTGAAATTCATAAAGTATGAAAGCACCAGGCATTATTCTTACGGAGAAATATGTACATAGAGACGATAACATAATTTGTAGTTGAAAAAGTGACCGTGACGTCGCGATCAATTCTTCAAGTAAGTTCTAATATATGATTGCAATCGTGAAATTTTTGTGATAAAATACAATATTATCAGAAAATTAGTCGTTGTTGTCAGTCGAATTTTTTCGTGTAACCTACACGTTAAAAACGAAACGTGCATCGACACGAAAATCAAGCATTTAGATCTAATTCGGAGACGTAGGTACTCAACGAAGGTAGACTTAAAATGGTCTTAAAATACATAGTAAAAATATGTGTAGCATCAGGAATTTATTACTCAAGTATTTCATAGTCCAGGATATTTTTTTCGCCGTAAATTTACAACTCATTCACCACACAAATGTTGAACCATGGCTCGATAGATGGCGTTGGGATCGAATTGAATCGCGCTATGGTTTCGTTACAAGCCCGAGTATAACCTCTACGAAGGGACATTTGATATTTACTTTGTACCTACCTAGTTTGTAAGTTAAGTTAAGTCAAGTTGGCTATCAGCTAATCATTAGAACTAGGCAATATTTTTGGATAAAGTCGAGCGGGATTGTCGCTCGGCTTTTGTAATTCTTGAATGAAATCTATAACTTTTGAAATTGGAGTTATCGTTGGACTTACTTTACTTTGGTGGAAAAGTTTGTCAGGGTAAAGTGTAGAGTTTGACAACTTCAAATTCTTTAGTTTCAAGCTGGGGGTAAATGTGACACGATAAAGTTAAGACCTGCTGAAACGCAGGTGACGCAAGTCCACGTAGCGCAGGGCAGAGCAGATTCTGTAATGCATGAATCTACTAAGAGGTGCGTACGCTGCGGCGCAGGCACGTGCGAGTGCAACGCAGTCATACGCTCGTGGCCTGTTTGCCTCACCTGCCATGCCCTGCAAAATCTGTACTGTGCTGTGCTGCGTCACCTGCATCTTAGCATAATAAGCTTAACCTAATGAAAGATCGAAGTGATTGTCTTGTGTACTAAAAAAAACCGGCCAAGTGAGACTCGCCCACCGAGGGTTCCGTACGAATTTGTAGCTACAAATTACTTTAAATAAGGACTATATTTTTTATGATTTAATTACAAATGTATAAGTTTCAGACATTTCCCTACACTTGTAGTATAAGGCGGTATAACTTGCTAAATTTCATAGTTCTAGTTCAACGGGAAATACCCTATACATTTTGATTCCCATGAGAGTGTCGAAATACACGTTTTTTGCGACCAAATCTTTTTGTACGTTAACTTAGAAGTCTGTTTTTTTTTCACAACTGCAAGGAACCATAAACCTGAGTATATGGTTTTAATTTCAACTCGATACATCCACGCGTTCCCGAGATAAACGGTCTTGACAGACAGACGGACGGACAAAAAAGTGATTCTATAAGGGTTCCATGTTTTCCTTGAGATACGGAACACAAAAATAATTTTTAGGGTTCAGGATGTTCATTAAATTGAATAATTACTATTTTCTGGATGTTTCATCAGGTTGGTTGTACAGGACTCAAAGTCCATCCAAAAAAGTGCAGTCAACGTGACAAAATTACTAAGCCCTTTCATTTGATACCCATATTGAGGGAGTTGTGAAAAAATATGTAATCCGCCATTTTGTAGGTGCCATCTTGGACCGATTTTTATCAAACATATCTAGGAACACTCCTGACTAATTCACCTTTCAAACAAATGAAACAAAATCATAATCAGTTCATCCGTTTGGGAGCTACGATGCCACCGACAGACAGACACACACACACATACACACCATCACACACGTCAAACTTATAACACCCCGTCGTTTTTGCGTCGGAGGTTAAAAAATAGTGTCGACTTTTAAATATCTAGGGCATGTCAAGATGATAACTGAAAAATATGATGACTATATGAATTAACTAATTAATAAGTCATTGAATTGAATTGATGATTTCATGGATTGGTAAATTAATATATTAATGAAATTAATTGTGGGGTTGGTAAATTAGTGATAAATTAATGTAATTTATTAATCAATTTACTTTATTTTATTCATGTAATGTAATTTTCTATGCTGGTGTCCTATATGGGTTAAATACCTGAAATAAATTAATTTTATTTATTTCCTTGTAGAGCATGCATTTTAGTAGGCCAGTCCCTGATAGGTACTCCAGTAAAAAGTGCGGTCAAAAAGACGGACGTATCGCGGACGTTCACTTATATGAGGAACTGATGCTGATACTTCGGACAATACGAGGCAGTCAATGTTCAGTTCGTACTCACTGTCATTAATTGATTTTGATGACACGAAGCATCCCTTAGTATAACAAGAGGTTTGAAAATTAATACCTGTTACCTTGTACTTGGTACGAGGGTGACACTAAAAGTTTTTAGATGAAAAATTTATTTAAATTTCGAATTAAGAACTCTTTGAGAATTGTAGGTCTGAATCATTGATATATAAAAAACCCAAGATAAACACTCAGCATCTCAAAAACGTCCGCAAAAAATAAGCGCAATATGTGTATAATTATGCGCAAGTTTGAAACAGTCTCGCATCGCTCGCCATATTTCACTGCTTTGTAAAAACAACTTTAAGCGATCCGTGTAAGGTTGAATTCGCAAAAAAAATAATGTTTATAGTATAACTACTCACAACTCCCACATGACACTTGATACATGTCAGTTTTTGACGACAGTTTCGAGTGTTGCATTTGTTCGAGACTGTGCATCTTGGGTTTTTTATATATCAATGGTCTGAATTCATATGTCATTTGTTTTTACAAATTAGCGACAATTTAAAAAGTTGTGCGTCGAAATGGACTTGACTAGACACAATTTTCACTCAATGGTTTATTGCGACTTTCGTTGCGGTCTTACTCAACAACAATGGTAAAATAGACTACGATTAGCATTTCTTGACGAAGCCCCATCCCGTGCCACTATTGACAAAATAATGGTTTGATGAGTTTAAACGTGGTCGAACCAAACTTACTGACGATTCGCGAGACGGACGTCCTTCTACGGCGACTACTGAAGATAACGTCAATGCTGTGCGGCTTATGATAGAAGGGTGACATATCAGCAGACTCGGGCAGCTTTAAGCGTTGGTATGAGTCAAGAACAAAGTCTTACATGCACCATGGTACCTCATAATTTGGCGGAAGATCAAAAACGCCGTCGTTTGGATTAGTGACGCTCAATGCTTGAAAAGTATGATAGAGGTGACTCGAATGCTGCATAAGACATTGTCACAGGTGATGAAAGCTGAATATAATAATTGTTACGAACCCGAAACTAAAAGACAATCTTCGTGATGGATGTTTCCATACTTTCAAATTCAGACCAAAGTAAAGAAGGGTAGAAGTCAAGGGAAAACGATGATTGCCTCATTGGATAGACGGGTCATTTCGCAACAATTGCCGTAGCAGATAATAGGACTGTTACTGCAGATTGGTATGTCAGTCATTGTTCACCAGTTGTCCCAAGAAGCAGGATCCTCCTCCACCACGACAGCACTCCAGCTCACTCCCTCAACACTCAGACGACTATCGAATATTTGTTATCGGGTTAGTAAATTGGAAATCATCAAATGACTCCTCCCGCTCTGGGTGAAGCAGAAGGGAGTGTCAGACTCTTACTGACTAAAACCCATCCGTGTTCCTCCTAATGCCCTTTGCGTTCCAGGGCTGCAGCGACTCTTTCGAATAAATTCCGCTACCCCGGCAGGCACTGGCCCTAGCGGGCCCCGTCTTCTATGCTGACAGCTCTTTGAGGCGCGCGAGGAACCCAGCGCGCCGTCGACCCGGGCCTGGTTCTGATCGGATGTTGAGCCACCCAGACGCCGTCCGCAGGTCCGCGCCTACGGTGGCTCGGAATCGCCCTACGATTACCGACGCCTGGGGCGTCTTCTTCTGTTGCGGCGGCTGGGGCCTGAGGTTTCCCTCTCTCTCACGCGTTCGGTCACCTCCTTCGCTAGCATTACCGCTTCGCAGAAAGAGGTGACCGCTTCCCACACCTCCTCACTCCAGACCATGGATTGAACCAGAGTTGGACGCGAGAGTAGACGCCGCCGATCACCTCGATGAGGACACGGCGGTGCTCGGACCAAGAAGAGATGTAAACGATTGACTAGCTGATAATGCAGTGTTGTGTACACTAGGAAAAACACTGTCACTAAAAACGTGTAACAAAGTATTGTATTTTCGACTACAATATTTACAATGACCTAATTTGCATTTGAAAACATCGTGACCTGGACGAAGACAACTCATGGATACATTTGAACTCTGAGCTTTTTTTTTAATACGAGCCTGAACTGAGAGACTTCGCAATAAAATGATCCCGATCACATGGGACATGACAAAGATTTAAATGACTTCTCAGGCATAGCACTGCTCTTAGGTTTGGTCGCAGGTGTGATGAGTTCTCTTGCAACGGTTGCTGATGATGATGAAATTAGTGAAAGCAGATAATGTAGGAGGTTCAGGAAAAGTATTTCTGTGCTCTTCGCACTGACGATGCGTATGGTCATTATGTAAATGACAAGTACATCAACGAAGGCGTTTTGAACTGGTTGACGAAGGGTTGCCAACCGTTTAAGATTTTTATTTGTGGCGTCAATTATGTAACGTAGTGACTTACTTGACTCTCTATCAGTAGGCTGAACGTTAAAGAGTGCTTGCACATGATGGTTGAATAGTAATCTTTTGTTATCATACCTCTCACAAATTAAACGTCATACATTCACTTGAAAGACTTCTCCCACTCTGGGCGTAGTGGGAGGGAATCATCATCATAATCATCACCATATCAGCCGAAAGACGTCCACTGCTGGACATAGGCCTCCCCCAAACGTCGCCACAACGACCGGTCCTGTGCGTCTCGCATCCATCGGCTACTCGCGACCTTCACCAGGTCATCGGTCCACCTTGTGGGAGGCCTTCCAACGTTACGTCTTCCGGTACGCAGTCGCCACTCCAGAACTTTTCGGCCCCATTGACCAAATGTGCCCTGCCCACTTCAGTTTGGCGATCCTTCGGGCTATGTCGTTAACCTTGGTTCTCTTGCGGATATCATCATTCCTGATTCGATCATGCAAGGAAACTCCAAGCATTGCCCTCTCGATTGCCCTTTGAGTGACTTTGAGCCTTCTGATGAGGCCCATTGTAAGCGACCACGTTTCAGTTCCGTATGTCATCACTGGCAACACGCACTGATCATAGACTTTCGTCTTGAGACACTGTGGTATGTGGAACGAGAAGATACCGCGCAACTTACCGAACGCTGCCCAGCCGAGTCGGATTCGACGGTTGACCTCTTTCTCGAAAATGGCCCTACCTAATTGGACCGTTTGTCCTAGGTAGACGTACTCGTCTACAACTTCGAGTGTAGAGTTTCCGATCTTGTTTGGAGTGGGTGGGGCATGTTCATTTTGAGACCCACTCTTTCGGAAACTCTACTGAGGTCATTGAGTATTGTACTGAGGTCCTCCGTAGTCTCAGCCATGACGACTATATCGTCGGTAAATCGAAGCTGACTGATGTACTCGCCATTGTCATTAATGCCTAGCCTTCTCCAGTCCAAAACCTTGAAGACATCCTCCATTGCGGCTGTAAACAGTTTCGGAGAAATGACGTCTCCCTGCCTCACACCCCGCTGCAGGAGGATAGGTTTCGAGGTCTAATCCTGAAGTCGGACTGACATGGTGGCGTTTTTGTACAAACCTTTCAACACCTCGAAGTACCGATAGTCGATCTGGCAGCGTTGGAGAGACTGCAGGACAGCTCAAGTCTCGATCGAATCAAAGGCTTTCTCGTAGTCCACAATCGCTAAGCAGAGGGGCAGATTATACTCTTCGGTCTTCTGTATAACATGACGGAGCGTATGTATGTGGTCTACGGTGCTGAAGCCTTTTCGGAATCCGGCTTGTTTGGGAGGCTGGAAGTCGTCAAGCCTGCGTGCGAGACGGTTCGTGATGACTCTGGAAAACAGCTTGTAGACATGGCTTAGAAGTGAGATAGGCCTATAGTTCTTAAGCAGGACATTGTCGCCCTTCTTAAAGAAGAGTACCACCACACCTCTACTCCATGCCTGTGGCGTTTTCCCTTCAAGTATGACGGAATTGAACAGTTCCTGAAGGGCTTTAAGGACCGGTTTCCCACCCGCCTTCAGGAGTTCGGTGCTCACCCGACGCCCTGTTGTTTTAAACTGCTTCAGAGCCATCCTAATCTCATACAGGCTAACGTCCGGGATGTCCTCGGTATAGTGCCGGGTTAATCTAGCTCTTGGGTCGTTAGCTAGATTCGGTTCGTTCGTGGGATCCCGGGAATGTCCGACTCTTACTGACTACAACCCTCTATGTTCCAGAGCCGCGGTCTCTCTTTCGAACAATTCGGCCATGGACACGAAGTCAGAGGGCGTGGAGCTGCAGCGGCGCTAGAGCGGCGTAGTGTTGTGTTATGAGAAATTAGTGTCTTGTTCGCTAACAAAATGTCTAAACAGTGGCGAAAACATCTTTTTGATGCAAATTTTGAAACGCATTTTGAAACGTCGGTCGTTAAAAAATAATCATAACCATAATCATCATTTATTGCATTCATGTAGTTTACAAGTTATTAGGTTTCATACGTGAACCCTGCTAGGGCACAGCAATATAAATAGTTTAAAGAGCTACAGTGTCACAATAATAAACAAACCCAGCGGTTTGTTTATTATTGTGACACTGTAAAAATTAGAATTTGAAACATGTTAAAATTAGTATTTTTGTTTAAGCTCAGCAGCTTAAACAAAAATACTAATTTTAACATGTTTATCAGTTGCCATCATTTGCTAATCCTTGTTTTATTGAGTACAAAATAAAATGCACAACACGCCAATGCAGACGTGAGGGCACCGCTAGACGCCCGCTAGTCGCTCGTAAGCCGCCGTCGCGCCGCTCCCCGCGCCGCTGCCTTCGTGGTCAAATCTGTGCATTGGAACGCGCCGCTCGCCACGCCGCCGCTTCTGCCACCCCGCGCCTTCGTGTTCGCCACCTTCCGCAACCATGGTTAACTGTCCTGCCAGCGGTTTGGGTGTTCTTGTAGACGAAGCTTGTAGTTGGCTCCAAAGTTGCTCACCCCTTTTATTACCTTTGGCAAGTTCAGGATTGGTTAGACCTCCTTTGTGTTATGAACCGCGATGCATTCGATATTGACTAGAAGATTTAGTTTTGCGCCTTATCATGATATTGGAGTCACACACTAAGCGCCATAACTCTACTGGTCCAGGGTTTAGTTTTTAAAAACTGATAAAATTGCTTTAATTTAAATCAGTTCAGCCGTATTTCGTATTTATCTGTGACTGTAGTCTAGAGAGTCCTTGTTAAGGCAAAACGAAAACCCAAGACAATGCCAAAAAAAAACTGGCCAAGTGCGAGTCGGACTAATTTCATTTTTTTTTAAATGTTATTTTAACACTATAGACTTCTTATAGGTTTTTAAAATCTTAGTCTTAATTTTTTATTGTACACCATAGCAACATTTATTTTAAAGTGAAGAAAAGTTCATGTACAAAGGCGAGCTTAACTCAAAGTTGAGTTTTCTTCCAACAAACCTTTGAGTGATAGAGAGAGATCACAATAGAGGGTAGGATCCAGTGCACATTTAAATACATATTTAACATACATAAATATACCTACATACATAAATATAAATATATACACATACATATGAATATTATGTCAAAATCGAAATGAAATGCTCTTTGACTTTCCTCTTGAATACATCAAGAGATGGGCTGTCGCGTATGGAGTGTGGGAGTAAGTTCCAGAGACGCACTGCAGTAACAGAGAAGGAGCCATCATAGCGCCTAGAAGTGTGACGTGGAGTACGAAGGAGAAGAGAAGTGGCAGTGCGACATGGTTTACCCCTCGGGACGAGGTAGTCAAAGCGTTCACGAAGGTATTGAGGAGAATTAGGATGGTGAAGGATAGTATAGAGTAGGGATAGGATATGGGTATCTTGGCGACGCCGAATCGGCAGCCACTTCAATCTGGCTCGAAAACCCGACACGTGGTCGTATTTCCGGAGGCCAAAAATAAAGTGAATGCACAAGTTCTGCAATCGCTCGAGTTTATTTAGGAGGACCTCTGTTGCATCTAGAAATGGTAAGAATTTTTGGAGACGTTAAAGAGACTGAAAATAGTAGAATACCCTCTTACTAATATTAGCGATATGCACCTGCCATGAAAGGTTACTATCCATGTGGACGCCCAGGTTTTTAGTGCTTTTAGAGAATAAAATGGGCACTGAATTATATACTACTGGCGGCAGAGACTGGCTATCCAATAGGCTGACCATGTATCTGCCACCAATAATGAGCGCTTGAGATTTAGTCGGGTTCAACAAAAGTCCAAAAGATTTAGCCTATCTCTTGATATTTTCAAGGTCATCATTGATGGCAGCCGCAGCCCCAGCTAGTTCGCCCACTTTAAAATGTCGATAAAGCTGCAAATCGTCTGCGTAGAGATGATAGCTAGAAGTTAGGACCTTTGTGATAGCGTTTATGAAAACTGAGAAGAGAAGAGGAGAAAGGACGCCATCTTGAGGAACACCCGCCGCCAAATCGCACCATTCAGAGGAATCCTCATCAAATCGAACAGACTGCGAGCAGCCCCGAAGATAGGATTTAAACCACTCAATTACTGGAGCGGAGACATTAAGGGAGGAGAGGCTTCCCAATAGTATGTCAAAGTCAACCGAGTTGAAAGCACTGCTGAAGTCCAGTAGAACCAATACTGTTAAACATTTGTTTGCCAGCCTAATGTCGTCAGTTATTTTGACAAGAGTTGTCACGGTGCTATGACCAGGTCTGAAGCCAGATTGGTAAGGACTCAACAAGCTATTAGAGGTCAGATAATAGGACAGTTGCTTTTGAACAATACTCTCTAGGACTTTGGAGAGGACTGGGAAGATGGATATTGGACGGAACTGTGATGGTGAGGAAGGATTTGACACTTTAGGAAGTGGCAGGACGTAAGCCCTCTTCCAGGCTGCAGGAAAGGTGTTAGTGAAGAGTGAAAAGTTTACTACGTGAGTTACGACAGGAACTATTTCACTCAAAATAGGTAAGAACATTTGGAGTTGGAGACCATCGTTACCTACCGCCTTAGTAGAGATGGATTGGATAAATTTCTTAATATCTTGATCAGTAATTGGGTGGAAAGAGAACAAAGTATTTGCAGGCAAAGGAAGAATAGAAAGATCGTGGAGAGTAGAAGATTTAACAAAGCTATCGAGTATAATTGGGGACTTAAAAAAGTACGCATTAAGTGCATTGAGGTCCATTTTATCTGAAGAACTCTTGTTAGTTAATTTACCAACACCAAGAGATTTTAAAAATTGCCATACTTTTGTTGGATTGAAGTTTTCAATTGAGTTGTGAATGTGGGGCGCCTTTTCGCATTCTTACACAAACGACCGCAGCGATTACGCAACTTCTTATAAAAATTCCAGTTCTCCTCCGTTGGCCGCTTCCTGTACAAGCGCTTGGCCTTGTCACGCTTCGCCATCTGGTTTTTTATTGCTGGGGTTAGCCATGGCGCAGGAAGGTGCTTCATTCTCACCTTTTTAAGGGGAGCATGGGCCTCGTACAACTCCAATATATTCTTGCTGAAGACTGACACCATAGTACTTACATCCTCACAATTGAACACAGAAGACCAGTCAATGCCACTGGCGTCGGCTCTCCAAATCAATGTTTTTAAAACTGCGAAGAAGGAGAAATTTGACCTTGCGTTTAGGAGGTCGAATCTTACAAGAAAGGTAAATGAGGTCATGGTAAGAGAAGGGGGCAGGAAGCTGTCCATGTGTGGCTACTTTGTTAGGGTTAGAAACTAGACCGAGATCTAAGAGAGAAAGAGTGCAGTAAGGGGCCCTGTGAGTAGCATAGAGTGGAAGTACATGCATATTGTACGAAATGTATGTTGTTTCTAGTTTGTGTAAGTGAGCCCCATGTTAAAAATTTAATAATTCACGTAACGCGTCTGTTTTTGGGTCACAGAAGTCCATATGTGTACCAAATTTCAACAGAATCGGTCCAGTGGATCCGGAGATAACAGGCTTTTTTGTGATTGGTTTGCTCTTGACTCTAGTCTAGGTCAGAGATGACAGAGACAAAGTCTACGATGGAGCGAGCATACCCATAAGGAGCCTGTTCACTCTAAATTTGAAGAGATGAGGGTTATAAGCGTTTGGAAACACAGACGCAGGCAGAGAGTTCCACTCCTTTGCTGTGCGCATTATAAAAGTCGTTTGAAAACGCTTAGTGCGAATTGGTGGAATAGTAACAAGGTAGGGATGGTAAGATGCAGTGCGTCTGGATGCCCGATGGTAGAAGGGGGCCGGTGGGATGAGGTCGTGGAGTTCTTGGGCACACTCACCGAAGTACAATCTGTAGAAGACCGACAAACAGGCAACCTTACGGCGATGAGCCAAGCTATGTAGCTTGGCATCTACCAGTTTTACGTCACCGATGAACTTCTTAGCTCTGCGTTCCACCGAGTCAAGCGCGGCAAGTTGATACTTGTCTGAGCTATCCCAAAGGTGGCTACAATACTCCATACAGGATCGGACTTGCGCTTTGTATAGGGTTAAAAGCTATCCAGGCCTGAAGTATCGCTTCACCCTATTAAGGATGCATAGCTTTTCGGCCGCGGTTTGGGCTTTGTACTCGATGGTGCCGCCGAAGTTGAGACTGGATGTCAACTCTATGCCTAGGAGCTCGAGCCGATCAGTCACAGGAACAGATGCACCCCGAAAAGTAGGAGTTTGGTCAAAACGACTCCTTTTTGCGGTAAAAACACGCCTGCGTTTTGGTGGCGTTAAAAGTGACCAGATTGTCATCACCCCACTGGGAGACAAGGCTTAAGGTCAAATGTGTCCGCTCTACCATGGCCTCTCTCAAGGAACGAACTTCATCCCCGCTGGTTGTTGCGCTGGACAAGTATATCTCTCTGAAACCGTACTGTCATCTGCGTACCCAACAAGACCAAGCTGAAGCAGGTCATTGATGTGCAGCAGGAAAAGAGTTGCAGAGAGAACAGACCCCTGAGGAACTCCGGTATCAATAGCCATGAGGTCAGAGGAGCAGCCGTCAACGACTACTCGGATCGACCGTTCACTCAGGAAGTCTGATATCCAGCTACAAAAACCAGCTGGGATGCCATAAACAGGAAGCTTGCTGAGTAGACCTGTGTGCCAAACCCTGTCAAAGGCCTTCGAGATGTCGAGCGACACGGCAAGTGCTTCGCCGTGTCTCTCGATGGCCTCGCCCCAGCAGTGCGTGACATACACAAGAAGATCGCCAGTTGACCAACCCCGGCGAAAGCCATATTGACGGTCACTGAGGAGATCATTGTCTTCAAGGTAGGTCAGCAGCTTACCGTTAAGAACCCTTTCCATAACCTTGCATAGGATGGAGGTAATGGCGATCGGACGGTAATGTGCAGGGTCAGCACGGTGTCCCTTTTTGGGCACTGGTTGCACATTCGCAAGCTTCCATGATTTCGGCACCGTTCTTTTTTCAAGAGAGAGGCGGTACAGGCGTGCCAACACAGGAGACAGTTCCGGCTGTTACAGACGGACAGACAGACAGACACCCGAGTGGTCCTTTATGGGTTCCGTTTTTTGTTCGGAACCCTAAAAACGAAGAAAATTGACGACACAGCATTTCTATACTCGCCGTAGAAGGAATCATTCGCTTAAAGCAACAATGTCATGTGCTCCGGCGGAAGCGTGTGCCCATAAACGTGCTTGTCTGGAACTGCTCGTATAAATGCAGTTGTTTGTTTCTGGCTTTTATTTTACACTAACTTTTTGACTTGGCTTAGTCCGCGTAGCACCCACAAGTTGGTTGCTACTCCGCAGTGTAGCATCCTACCAGTGTTATATTTATTGTAAGCCTCGGTAGCACCGTGAAAACTAAGTAGATGAGAGCACGTAACACTAGCACGCACTACTAAGCACGTGATTCGATTGAAAGCTTAGTAGTGCGTAAAACTCTTTTTACGCACACTTCTAAGCTTTATTTTCTACTGAAGAATGATTATAGAACTTATAGCTTTTGCCCGCGGTTTCGTACGCGCACTTCCCGTTTTTTCCCCGTTCCTGTATAGCCAATAGAAAACAAAAATAATTTTCCATATCTGACTGGTATTTCCAGAGATTAGTGCTTCCAAACAAATAAACTCTTCAGCTTTATTATACATATATTAGTATACAGGCTGATGCTTGGGTTTAACAGCTCATTTAAGCTATATTTGAACTGTGAAGTTTTACAAAATTTCTACAGATTATATTACTCCCAGAGATTACCTCCTTTGAACACAGACTGTCTCATTTTTCCTCTTCAATTTTTTTTGTTTATCTTCGTATTTTATAACTACGAATTACCTAATTAACCTTGTTCTACAGAATGTTATGGTCTGTTAACAGTCTAAGCAGATGCAGGGATTATAAATAAAGTGCCTGCCTATCTGTCCGAGCTGATTAGACAAACTCACGACTTGGGTATATGTGAGACCATATCTTCCATTTTGGAAGACGAAAAAAGTAGAGCTAAACGACATTCGTTTTCTATCAACCTGGCGGCCAACCTTCCTTATTGATCAGCATTTTCCCATCGCAAGAGCTGCCACTAGTTAAGTTATAAAGAAATGTAGCAGCTTTATAGCTTGATATTAAGAAGCTTCTGTGTCATTAGCACTTGTGTCTCCCGCGCAATATGGCTCCGTTACCGCCGCGCGTCTTGCTAACGCCCCTCCGGGCAACACTGGGGAATCTCGTTGCTTTTTATCTTACTGATATTTTATAATCTGCTCATTCTTACGTGCGGTTTGTGTATAAGAATGAACGGTTTTCTTCTCTGGAGCGTCGTAAAGGGATGCAGTAATGTTACTAGGGGAGACTGTTGTTGTGTGCACGTGGCTGTACCTTTTTTAGAGTTCCGTACCTCTAAAGGAAAAACGGAACCCTTATAGGATCAGTTTGTGGTCCGTCTGTCTGTCAAGACCCTCTATCTCGAGAACGCGTGGAGGTATCGAATTCAAATTAAAACCATATACTCAGGTCTACGGTCCCTGAAGCTGTGAAAAAATCAAGTTTCTATGTTAACGAAAAAAGAGATACGGCTGTTTATGCCGCAAAAAACGTATATTTTGACACTCTCAAGGGAATCAAAATGTATAGGATATTTCCCGTTGACCTAGAACTATGAAAATTGGCAACTAGGTATTACTTGCCAATTTTCATAGTTCTAGGTCTTATACTACAGGTATAGGGAAAAGCTGGAAAACTATACATTTGTAATTTACTTTGATTTTTATTTTAAATATTGTATTTATATAATGTGTCATTTGTATCTTGTACAGTTGCTAGTTGTACGAAACCCTCGGTGAGCGAGTCCGACTCGCACTTGGCCGGTTCTTTTTCAAATGGAAACTTTCAAAAGGCGCACATCTTGAGGAAAAGATAAGACATAGAATAAGTCTAAATACTCAGTGCACAGAGATATGATCTGTTATGCTGGTCTCTGAGAGTGTACTACTACTAACTATTCTAACATCGGCTCTCATTCAGTTCTTCAACGAGGTAATTAAAACTTGGAGCTAACGCAGCCGGCGCGTGTTAACAGCAGTGTGGTTTTAATTTGAGCTGATAAATGCGATATATTACCAAGATTGGAGAGCTTAATGAAAGTGGTTGAGAACACTTAAAATAATAGGCAGGTAGTCTTTAATTGTCTAGAAACACAACAGGCTAGTTTCCACCATCAATAAATTGCAAATCTATTTAGTCCGTCAGTCAGAGTATTGCAAAATAATGGACACGTACTTTTTGTTTTTGTAAATCAATGAATATAAATTTATGATTCAGAATAAAAATCATTAAAAAAAGAATCACAACAAATAATAGTTATATGAACTAGGTACAGCATTAAAGTACTAAATATATACACTTAAAATAAAATATCCTAAATAAGATAAGGCGTCAAAAAATTCGTCCGCATCGCTGTCCACCGGAAGTGAGCCCAAAAGACTGGCGGCATTGCCACGTTGTATGGCAATGCTTATCCTCTGTCCGAGATAAAAGCCAGCCCTTGGGTCACGCGAAGTGTCAACTAAGCGTTTAGATAGATCTTTAAATAAGGCATGAGCACTCGGACCCCACGGTCCAAGAGTTTCAACCCCAAACGGCTCAAAAATATAATTGCCAACAAGGTTATTATATTTCCGCCGCTTGAGGTTCTCAGCAGCCGCAGCGGCAGTACCAGCACAGCACGACGAGCTAGGAAGATGGGATGGCGCAAGAGTATCGACACAAGTAGCGTCCCACACTAAAGGCCTACCCATCTTCCATGGAAACAAAGACATACCGTCCGGTCGCTTGCCGTCGTCGCGTGCCAGGCCATTGTGTTCTAGTACGGCTGGAACGCCGACGGCGACAAGAGCGCATCGGATAATGTCGTTGATGTTTGCGTGCCGTGCAAAGCGACCCGCACTTCGACTGCATGAGAGACCGTGGTGCCCGAGGCTGTTGACAGCTTCGCCACAGTGACAACGATGAGGAGAACAACACGATGCGCCTAAGCGAAGGGAAGCAGCGAGGCGGAAAGTTGTATCGTCGAACAAGGTGCCTAAGTTCGACGACGGTAGTGCGTGAAGCCAGAGGCCCGACTCCCACTCACCCACAGCCAGCAGGCGCGCACGCTCCGCAGTAGAAGTAGAAGTGGCTATAAGGTTCCTCTGAACTTCTCTGCAGACCGGCTCATCCCACTGTCTCTGGTATGATGGGTTGTCGGGTAGATTTACATTCGGGCAAACGAGTTTCCAAGCATTCACAGCCTCGGTGAAGCACGGCACATCAAAATCAATCAGTGTGGAAGCTAGGATATTCCTGATTAATTTATCAGTGCCATGAACCGAAGATATAAAAGCCGGTAAACTAATACTGGTAATTTTGCGGACGCCGAGGCCTCCCATACGAATGGGAAGAGTAGCTTGAGCCCAAGCTCGGTCGTCCATGGCCACATTTAAAATTGAAGATAGTGTATGCTTGATAATTTGGTCCATTTTTTCTAAAAGGTGAGGGTGCTTCCACATATGGGAAGCACGAAGGAAATATGTCAATTTAGGACCGAAACAGCAGTAACGAATTATGGTGATAGCCGAATGCATGTTAATTTTTAACAGTCTTTCCGAAACGTCTTTGAAATTTTGAATTTTTTCTTCGACAAAATTGGGAAAGGAATTCTCAAAGATTGGTGACCCAAGGAGGTGAAGAGAGCTTTTGTCCATAATTTTGATTCCAGGGGCTATTGCGTTGAATTTTGAAAGTGTGAATTGTCGGTCAGTACTGTCAGACAAAAATAATTCGCATTTGGAAAAGTTCAGATCAAGTCCAATGGAATGAAGTCGATTTTTTTAAAATTGTAGATCATTTAATACCAAATTTACATCGCCTCCAAGGGTACCATCATCGAGATACCAAACATAAAATTTAGAATTTAGCTGTCGAATAATAGGGTGAATAGCTAAACTAAAGATCACTGGCCCGAGGGGATCACCTTGTTGACAGCCAACAGCGGATTCCAAAAGGTTGTCCCGATAAAGTAATTTAGATGGTTGTCTATAACATTGCCAGAGAAAACTGAAAATTTGAGGTATTTCTTTCTTAGATTCTGCCAACAAGGTGTCCCTATTTACCGAATTAAATGCATTTTTGATGTCAACCTTCAGGATGACCTCTCCTTTGCCAGAATTTGCGTAGGTCGACAGTGCGTGTACGGCAGCCTCACAACCCCCTTTGGAGCCGTAACCCAACTGCAGGGGCTGAAATTTTTCCGAAACTACCTCACCATAAAATTTACAACAAATCTTGGCTGCCATACGACGGTAAGTAGTTCCGACGGCAATGGGACGAATACCGCCATCTCTCTTGCGTAGGGCACATAAATTGGCCCCGTACAAGACGTCGATGACGGCCTCGTTTACCTTGCCGGAGAGCATGAGGTTAATCAGAGCCGTGAGCTCCTTCAAAAGCAACTCACCTGCTTCCCCGGCGCCTGAACAGATAAGATCCTTTAGATGTTGCGGACTAAGGGCGTCGAGGCCGCCAGCAGAGCCACTCCGGAAGGAGCAAATGGCTGTGATCACCTCTCGACCTGTAATGGTGAGGGTGTGAATATCCGAACCAGGGGGGTCGGGAAAAGAAAGACCATCCGCTGGGGGAGGATGTTTGCTCTCCAGAGCTGCGAGAGTATCTGGAGAACACGGAGCCACCACATCACTACTGAAAAGAATCCTGGCTGCTCCGCTAATGTCACCTTCCCCTAATTTAGATTCGACCAGATGGGAAATACCTCTTAAGGAGGTAAACCTCTGTGTCGACAATTTAGATTCCAAATTTAGAGCCGAAACGTTACAGTTTTCTTTAATTTGTGCTGTTAAAGTCTTTTTGGTAGCCAAATTCTTATTAACATGTAAAATTCTGTAGGGAAAAGTGAGAAGATGTTCCCAGGCACTTTGCGAGTTCTCCCGGGCGGCACGGCGAACGAGTCCTGCCAAGTGTTGCGCTACTAGAGGTCTAGCGCCGCGGGGATCTCGCTTTAAAACAGGTACCAAGCTACACAGCTTGGCTCATTGCCGTAAGGTTGCCTGCTTGTCGGTCTTCTACAGATTGTACTTCGGTGAGTGTGCCCAAGAACTCCACGACCTCATTCCACCGGCCCCCTTCTACCATCGGACATCCAGACGCACTGCATCTTACCATCCCTACCTTGTTACTATTCCACCAATTCGCACTAAGCGTTTCCAAACGTCTTTTATAATGCGCACAGCAAAGGAGTGGAACTCTCTGCCTGCGTCTGTGTTTCCAAACGCATACAACCCTAATCTCTTCAAAGTTAGAGTGAACAGGCTCCTTCTGGGTAAGCTCGCTCCATCGTAGACTTTGTCTCTGTCATCTCTGACCTAGACTAGAGTCAAGAGCAAACCCATCACAAATAAAAAAAAAAAAAAAAAAAGGTACAGAGTTTTTGAATTTTGCAAGAGTTTTCCAAAATGGGTCAAAGGATGTAGCTGGTGTAGAAGGCACAGAAGATGAAATAACAGGGTCTGAAGTAAGTGCATTCTGAGATTTATGCACCTTTCCAATATGAACATTCAGACCCCGCTTACCTTTAAAAAATCGTGCCTGGGTGCAAAGAGGACACCTCTCCAGGATGTCTAGTGATGTCGAAGGTTGACCGGCACTATCTTGCAACACAACATCACTGCTACTTTGCATTTAATATAAATAATTAAATAACTAGCAAAAAAAATCAAAGAAAAAACACAAGTAAAAAAGTCAAATGATGACAGCAAAAGTCAAATGAGAAAAACGCGCAGTCGCGCTGAGGGCCTGGGGCGCCGCGACTTGTCCGTGGCAGCGCCCTAGGCAACCGTTGCCTGGCGACACGCGGGCCGACGCGGCGTCTCGTCCCAATCGTCGTCGCGTTTTAAGGAGCGGCTAGGCGGCGCGGTCTCTAATATTGACAAAGATAAAACGTATCAAAACTCGGGAGTGGGGGATCGTGACGTCAGAACGCACTAAAAAATATATGACGTATTGAGAATTTTAAAGTCTGATCAGAACCAGGCCCGGCTCGACGGCGCGCTGTTCCACGCGCGCCTCAAGGAGCTGTCAGCATAAAAGACGGGTCCCGCTAGGGCCAGTGCCTAGGATCGGCTCAGTGTTAACGCGGCGTAGACGCAATCGTTTACGTCTACCCACGCACCGTACGGACCCAATCCAATCTACCCCCCACGACTGTGAGTTCGAACTTTGTTCGTTCGCACAGCCGCGGGGACAACGTTTTTCTTTGTTCCGCCGTGAGAAGTACCCTCACTTTGGTCGCGGTCATCACTGCAAAAGAAGAAGATGCCGAAAAACGGCGCCCGCGGCCCTCCAGGCCGCGATGGCGCACCCGCAGGAGAGCCACCACCACCGGGGTACCGTCCGACGCTGGGCCGGGTGGCGTCGCTGCCAAACATTGGCAGGGCGTTGACCGGCTCGCCGACGGCCGGCGCTCCGCTCCAGAAACCACCACCACCAGCAGCAGCAGCAGCAAAGCCGGCGCCCGTAGCCGCCGCAACCATCGCTGCGAATACGCCGACGCTAAGTAGCGCTACAGTGCCGCCACCGGTGTCGACGTCCCGCACCAACCATCCGCCAATCGCGCCCGCCGCGCGCCGCGCGCCCACGACCTCTCGTGGCGCTGCGCCCGCGTCCCGCGAACTCGAACCCGCCGCGCGCTCCGTAGCGCCGCAGGCACCCGCCGCGCGTCCCGGACCCCCGCAGGCCAAGACTTACGCCCAAACCGCGTCGCCGCCGCCGACGGGAAAATGTGCAACTACCCGCACTCTACCGCCGCGTTCGCCGCCGGCAGCCCCCCGCGGGGCTGCGCCTGTGCAGGCCGCTGTGTCCTGTGACCTGGACTTCCAGGAGGTCAGAGCGCAGCGACGCAGAAGAAGCACCGATGAAGAGATGGAGGAAGCGAAGCGGCATCGCCTCGACTCGCCGCGCTCACCCGTCAGTGAGCGCCAGCCGCGGGGTCCGGGCGACGTGCCGTCGCGCTCTTCCACCGCTGGACTAGACGGGGTAAGTCCTTTATTGACTACCCAGTCCCAGGCAGCCCTCTCACAAGGCGCGGCCACAGAGAACGGTACCGAGACCGGTGCCGTTCAGAAAAAGAAAAAACAACGCTACCCTCCGCTGGTAGTAGAGAAGCTGCCCAACTGGGCTCAACATTTCAGGGCCTTAGCAGCCAAGCTGGGCCGGCCTCCCAACGCTCGCCCCTATGGCTCCGGGGTTCGATTCCAACCGGAGTCTGAGGGCGAATATCGAACTATCCAATCTTATCTGACCACCTTAGAGAGAGAGGCCGGCGTCAGCTGGTTCGCTTACTCTTTACCGGCGGACAAGATGATGAAAGTAGCTATTAGAGGGCTGCCTGCGGACACTGATCCGCAGGAGATTGAGGAGGAGCTCCGTACCCTCGGTTTCGAGCCGGAGTACGTGCGTCATATTAGGGCGCGCCAGGGACGACCCGGCTGCGTTTTCTACGCGATCCTCAAGCGGTCGCCGGACGCGCGCCGCATATACGACACCACCGAGCTGCTGCTAATGCGGGGTGTCAGGATTGAGGCTTGGCGTGGGAAACGCGGGCCCGCACAGTGCCACAGGTGCCAGCAGTTTAGGCACTCGTCGCACCAGTGTCACCGCCCGCTCGCCTGCGTACGATGCGGCGAGGGACACGCAGCTAGGGATTGCCCACGTCCGCGGGAAGAGCCCGCCACCTGCGCTAACTGCGGGGGCGCGCACCCGGCATGTCACGTGAGCTGTCCCGTTTTTCAGCGAGAAATTAGGAATAGGCGAGCGGGAACTGTCGCCATCACTTCGACAGCTCCACGCCGCCCAGCGCCCGTAGACGGGCCGAAAGAAGAGGCCCAAGGCGGCGCATCACTGATGGCGGCAGCAAACGGGCCCACTAACCGAGGCGGAGCGCCCTCTGTCGGAGGGAGGAGGAAAAAGAAGAAGAGGGGGGGGAGAGGCAGAAAGCCCAAACCCCCAGCGACACAGGATTCCGAAAATACAGCAAAGGCCGTCCCTGCCGAAAAGGTAGCGCAGGTAGTCGCTACTAAGTCGACTGCGTCGGTCCGTGCCGGCAACGCGCGACAAGAGCGCCCCCGGTCGACCAAAGCAGGAACTCAGAAAAACACGACCCAACCAATGGCGAACAAGACGAGTGGCGCCGACCTACCGGCCGGCACCGACAACAACAAGAATAAAGAAGTCACTGCCTGCGCTATCAAGCTTATGATGAGCTTATTACAAGCGATTAGGCAGGGACAAGACGCAGGGCAAGTCATCCTCGACGGCTTGGCCGAATTGTTAACTCTCTACAATGACTAAGCCGTTGAGGGTGATCCACTGGAACGCCCGCGGCCTTAAATCTAAGGTCGCCCTCCTCCGACATCTCCTGAGGGATCAAGACATCGACGTGGCGCTAATAAGCGAGACGCTGCTGGGACCAGAGGACGGGATCAGGTTCCCGGGCTATCTCGCTTATCGCAAGGATGAACGGTCGGCTCAAAATCACACATATCGCGGTCTGGCAGTGCTGGTAAGGCGAAGTGTCGTGCACCAGGAGCTCCCCCCGCTGTCGCTACAAAGCATGTACACCCTCGGTGTGCAGCTACATGTCGCCGGCGAGGACATAGAACTCTACGCCTGTTACAAACCGCCCGCAACGATTATCGATTCGGCAGAGTTGCGGTCGGTTTTTACAAACTCTGAAAACGCGACCATCCTTGCCGGCGACTTGAATTGCAAGCACCGAGCATGGAACTCTAACTCATCGAATACCGGGGGGAGGCGACTCTTCGCCGATGCCGAAGCCTTCGGCCTCACGGTGTCTGGCCCTGAGACGCCCACCCATTACCCTGACAACAGCAGCCACATGCCCGACGTGCTAGACATCGTCATTCACCGAGGGCTAAACTGTCAGATCGCTCAGCAAGTGATCGACGACGAGTTACAGTCGGATCATCAACCTGTGCTCGTCGTCTTGTCGGGGATGCCGACCCGACAGAAGCCGCCAGCGCCACGTCGACTACTGGACTGGACAAAGTTCGCAGAAAGGATTGAGGCCACAACACCGACTCGGCCCGTCTCTACCGCCGCGGACGTTGATCTATTGGCAAATGACGTCACTGCTTGCGTCCAACGCGCCTTAGACGAGGCGACAACAACGCTGTCGGCGGAGGGGAGAGGGCTACAGCCGCCCCTACCGGCCCGACTACGCGCCATGGTCGCCGAGAAGAGGCGCCTGCGCAAGCAGTGGCAGCAAACTCGCTGCCCGACAACTAAATCAACACTCAACCGTCTCGCGGAGAAGGTAAAGGCCGAGTTGCGCGCTCAGGCCGCCGCGAGTTGGGAGGAACGAATAGACGACGCAGTGGGAGACTGGTCGTCTGTTCACAAACTCTGCCGCCAACTCTCCTGCACCCCAACTCCGGTGCGCCCACTACTGGATAGCGACGGGGCGCTTAAGTACGTAGCGGAGGAAAGGGCGGAGTTATTCGCCGCCCACTTGGAGCGTCAGTTTCGCCCGAACCCGACCGCCGAGCACGCACATGTCGCGGCAGTCGAGCAACACCTTGGGGACTACTTCGCCACGCCGATAGCTCCTGAGGAAGATGCCATCTTTTTCTCGCCGAGCGCAGTAAGACGCGCCCTGCGACGCACGAAACCACGAAAAGCTCCCGGTGCCGACGGTATCTCGAACACAGCGCTGCGCCACCTGCCGCACCGTATGGTCGCGACTCTGGCGCGCCTGTTCACCGGGATACTGCGCACGGGGGCTTTCCCCACCACCTGGAAAGAAGGGCGTGTCATTATGCTGCCCAAGGCGGGAAAATGCATTCTGAAACCAGAGAGCTATCGGCCGATCACCTTACTGTCAACCATCTCCAAGGTGTTCGAGTCGCTCCTGCTGCGGCATCTCCAGCCGCACATCGACCCACGACCGGAGCAATTCGGGTTCCGGGCGGAGCATAGCACGACGCTCCAACTGTCGAGGGTACTGCACCTGCTGTCGTCTACGATGAACAAGAAGGAGTACGCGGTTGCAGTATTCCTCGACATGGAAAAGGCTTTCGACCGTGTCTGGCACGAAGGCCTATTATACAAGCTGGCCACCTCCGACGCGCCCCGTCGCGTTGTCAAAGTGGTCCAATCCTTTCTCACCAACAGGAGCTTTCGCGTGGTGGTCGACGGCGCGCTATCCTCTCCTCGTCCCGTCAAAGCGGGAGTGCCTCAGGGTAGCTGCGTGTCGCCGGCGTGTTACTCACGTTACACCGACGACATACCATCCACGCCACAATCGACGCTCGCGCTGTACGCTGACGACGCCGCGTACATTACAACATCTTTGAACGCTAAACACGCGGCGTCTAAGATGCAGCGCGTACTCGACCTACTTCCCGATTGGCTCGCCAAGTGGCGACTGTCGGTTAACGTGGGTAAGACGCAGGCGATTGTCATAGGAATGGCGCGCCTCCCACCACCCCTGAAACTACACGGAGTCGACGTCGAGTGGTCCCCCCGGGCGAAGTACCTAGGTGTGACCATCGACCGGCGGCTCTCGATGGGGCCGCACGTCCATCGAGTCGCATCGCAAGCTAGAGTCGCCCGCGCACGGCTCAAACCGGTGCTCTCATCCCAGCTGCCGGCGCGCGTCAAACTGGGCGTGTACAAGACGTACATTCGCCCGATATTGACGTACGCCGCCCCCGCATGGTTCGCCCTCATAGTGGAGGGGAACCGAGTGAAGCTCCGCGCGCAGCAACACCTTGCGCTGCGGACCATCATCGACGCCCCTTACACTGTGAGGAATGATGTCATCCAGCGGGACCTCGGGATCGAGAGCCTGGATGAGTTTGTGCGGCGCCTCGCGGAAGGCATGTTCGCGCGCGCCGACGCATCAGCTTGGCCTCACGTCAAGCAAATTGCGCCCTGGCGCGCGCGCCCGCCTGACGCGAAACGCTTGCCCCGCGACTTGGTCGGAGACGTAGACGGCCCCGTCGCACCTGACTGACGCCTGAGTAGGTCGCTCCCAGTCTACACGCGACCTACTCAAACAAAGATACTCAACACATAACTCGCATCCTCGGCCGCGGCCTGTGCTAGGTTAATATAGGCAGGTCGCGTTCCGAAATCCCATACATTCATCTCTCGACATGCGCTCGAACTCACGCACCGAATTTGTGCTAAGTTAATATAGGCTTATTCGGTGCAGATGCACTGGACGGTAGTACTCACACTACACGACCGTTCACACATACATAAGTCGGCTCTGCGGCCCGGAAGCGTGATCGGCTAGACCTGAGATCGTTACGGGCGGGAGCCTCACACTTATCTACAGGTATGTCAACAAAGTCGGCGCCCTCGTCGCTGGTCGTCCTCGCTGGGCCTCCCCCGGGTAACCGGGGGTCTCACTTGGCGGGGGCTGACCGCCGTAGGCGCCGTGAAGAGGCGACACGCGTAGCTCTCACTACTTAGTCGCGACGTACCTGTAGAACTAAACACAACAGTTACTCACAGGCGTGCGTCTATTGCTAAGATTTTTCTGGCAGGCGCACGCCAAACAGCTACGCCAATAGATGGCACCACAGCACCCGGTCCGCCGCTTCGGACCGCGGAGCGCCACCGCGGGCAGGGGGCTTCGCCCCGACACCGCTTGCCGCGCCCCCTAGCGGGGACGTAGCGAACTCCACACAAGGCCAGTGCCTATTGGGGCTGCGGACTTTGATCGAAAGAGTCACCGCGGCCCTGGAACGCAAAGGGCACTAGGAAGAACACGGTTGGGTTTTAGTCAGTAAGAGTCTGACACTCCCTCCTGCTACACCCAGATCGGAAGGAGTCATTTGATGATTTCCCATCCTTAAAAAAAGGGGTAGATATTGTTTTGCCTATATCAACAGTCGCTACATATAAAATAATAATAGTCTGCATCCAGAGGCTCTAGACAAGTGACATTCTTTCAGCGGTAGCGTAACGAAGGCAATTGTCAAAACGTCAAAAATGTATGGGATTTACAAAAGCTGTCGAAATGTCACGTGATCAATCCCTTACATTTTGGAATTTCGACAATCGCAGTCGCTAATAGAATTGCTTTTTGTCTAGAGCCCCAGGTGGATTGGAAGGCGACCCCGACAAATTTAAGAAGTATGCCCCAAACACAAACATGTCATTATGCATACAGGATGTATCGACGACAAAAATATATATTTACTAGCTTCTGCCAGCGGCTTCGCCCGCGTGGTCTCTACGGAACATACTTCCGGATAAAAAGTAGCCTATGTCAGGTGCTAGACTATCTATGTACCAATTTCATTTAAATCGTTTCAATAGTATTTGCGTGAAAGCACGACAGACAGACGGTTATAATCAGGGCCGTCTTAACCCATGTGGGGGCCCCTGGGCACACCTGAGCCCGCGGCCCTTTTGAAACACTGCAAATCAGCCAAGAAATTATCGAAGCACAGGTAGTCGAGTTCCGTAGGTACGACCACGAAACTATACTACCCAGTGGCGTATTAAAATATCTTGACAATCAACAAAAAAAAAAGAGAAATTAATTTCGTTGTTATGTTATAGTAATTTTCCAAAAATATTATTATGAAGGAGCGAGCGAAGCGGGCTTAAACTTTTACTCCTCAGATAGCTTATACCGTCGAAACAAGAGCGAGTGTGCGAAGCGTGTTTAGAAAAATTCGCAGCCAGTCTGGGATAGGTTAAATTTTCTTTTGACCATTCAAATAACGAGATGTTAATTTGCTGAATCATGCAGAAAAACTTTCTTCATCAAGAGAGCGTAACGAGCTCCAAAATTTACAAAGATTAAAAATTGCGAGCGAAGCGAGCTAGGGAATTTTTACATCCCGCCTGGGATAGGTTCCACAGAAGTTCGTCAAAAGTTAGTGCAAGATTCGAAATGGTCGTTTCACATTATAGGCAATGGTAATTTGGAAGCCCTAGGCCCTGGGCACGTGCCCTGAGTGCCCTGATGGTAAAGACGGAACTGGTTTTAATATTAGTAAGGATAAGTAAGGAAGTAAGAATTTGACAGTTGACCAACTCGTTGGTCTTGTGAGTATGAGGTTCCAGGTTCGTTTCCCAGTTCAGTTAAAGTTAGCCTTTGGGAATCGAAATACGTGACTAGTTCATGGCAATAAAAAGACGATCCTATTCATCATCATACTGAAGATATTTAGCTTTACTATAAGGGTATGCCGCTGCTCAACACGCCGAAAACAATCGTGATGTTGCCTTATTTATAAAAAAAAAACACCGGTAGCACTCCGGGAGTGCCGGCAGAAGTGAAAACTTTAGTATTAACGTTGTGTTTAATTATAAGTACAAAAATACTATCATTTATGAGGTAGAATACAATGTTTATTTATTGCGCTATCGTACACAAATATGACAATTTACATGTTATTATTCATAATATTATATCGTTATTTATTTATATATTACATTAATTTTTATCTCTTAGAAAAATCAACTTTCATCCATAATTTCGTAATTCCGTAATTTCGTATCCTTGGATACGCGTGGCACGCTGTACATAAACACAGACAGACATTCGCGCAAGCGCCCTGTGCCGCCTAAGCGGAGCAGCACACTCAGGCACGGTAGAAAGAGTGGGAGATACTAGTTCCTCTCCCTTCCCCTCGATCTTACGCTTTTTCGATCAGCATCACGTGACCCTGACGCGAGTCCGTCTTACGCTTTTTCGATCAGCATCACGTGACCCTGACGCGAGTCCGTCTTACGCTTTTTCGATCAGGTCACGTGTCCTGACGCGAGTTTAAGATTTTATACCCATTACAGAAAAAGTGCTCAACGCCGCTAAAGAAGTTTTCACTTCAATAACGTATGGTTACTTTATATTACCCATCATTATTTCAAATAATCATATTAGTATTCTTATCTGACACTAGGGCGTGTGAGGTCGTTAGACCTTACTGCCCATACAAGAAGAAGAAAATTAGTTAAATTTTATGAAGCTCTTTGTGTTTCATTCTGAGACGCTCTTTGATGTAAACAAGAGCGTCTCAAAGAATGCGTCTAAATAGTAGCACTATTTCAAAGACACTGCAGCCACTACGCAGCTTATTGCAGTCGCTGAAGTATCCATAAAAAATAAGTGTAGTGATATTACTTGAGCACGGAACAACGGAACGAACGACGTCGACGGGTAGAAGTAATACTCAAGATTTTCACTATTAACTTCATGACTCAACAACACTATTTATTCTTTTTTCGGTAGTGGATTTTGCCTGGTACACGTATAAACGTGCTGGTAGCCATAACGTCACACATGGAATCGCTGAAGAGTTAAGCAGAAGTGTTCTGTGATGCCTCAGGTTACCACCGCAGTACCATCACTTACTATCACTACATATTATAAAACAAAGTCCTCCACCGCGTCTATTTGTCTGTCTGTCTGTTCGTGACAAACTCAAAAACTACTGCACCGATTTTCATGCTGTTTTCACCAATGGATAGAGTGGTTCTCGAGGAAGATTTTAGTATTTAATTTGTCTAGGAAAAATTGGGGACCCTTACGAAAATGGCAGCGCGGACGAAAAAATAAAAACTAGTATAAATCAAACAACGATTGGGTACTAATTATTAGGGGTCCATGCCCAGTTCAAAGCTAATACATGACTCACCTCCAAAACCAAACTACTTTTAACATTCTAACATTCTTTTCATTTATTTTAATATTCCTTAATATTTTCCGTCGACAATTACAAAGCTTTCAGACCCTGCCTGCTATAAAAAGCTGCCAAGAAGGTTTACCACAGTACCTACCTATTGCACTCCCACATTTCGCCGGTTACGTTATGAAGTTTACGACCAAGAACCTTCCCTGCAGATCTCTGAGTAGTTCAGACGTCTTATAAGTGCCCATACTATTATTTATTTTAAATAAATTTATTAAAATACTGGAAAAAATAATTGTGCCAAAAAATAGGAGTGTAGAAACTAGCAAGAGCTCTCCAGGCAGTCACTACGACGCTGCATAAAGTCAACGCCCACTAACCCTGCGCGTGAGTAAAAGTTATCTGGCCTCTAAAATCCAGCAACCTATTTCACCCTCACTCAATACCTGAACCTCTACCTGAACCTAGAGCGCCGAGCTCTGTTAAGCCGTCCTCATCTGGCTCAATGGTTTTGTATGACGTGGACTGTGATGAATTAGAAAAAAAATATCCTAAATCTTAAAGACAAATCTGCAGTTGTTTGTGACGGTATCTCGGTGTCCGTTGTTAAGGCTACTAGGCACACTATCATCGCCACTCTAGTACACATATTTAACCTGTGCCTTTCCTCAGGTGTTTTTCCGAATGTTTTTAAAACCGCAATAGTTCATCCCATTTTCAAAGCTGGGGATAGGGACGGAGTCTCTAACTATAGACCTATATCGGTCCTTACTGCGTTGCCCAAAATTTAAAAAAAAAATATTATCATTATGCTTGTAAATTTTCTTACAAAAAATAATATTTTAGCTCCTAACCAGTTCGGCTTCAGAGCTGGAAAATCTACGGATGATGCAGTTTTGGAGCTCTCAGATACAATAATTGGTCATTTAAATAACAAAAAAAAAACTGTTGTCATCTTCCTGGATTTATCCAAAGCTTTTAACACTGTTTCTGTCCCCTTATTACTTTCCAAGCTGGATGGCATTGGAATCCGCGGAATTGCCAACGACATCTTCCGTAGCTATCTAACTGACCGCCACCAAGTAGTAAAAATTGAAAACTTTATTAGCAAGGAGGAGATAGTTACTTTTGGTGTGCTTCAAGATAGTGTCCTTGGACCTACCCTCGTTCTCATTTATGTAAATGAACTCTGTCAACTATCTCCTCCAAACTGTAAAATCATCACATACGCCGATGATACAGCGCTTATTATTCACGGTAAGGACTGGTCTGATACCTTTAATAAAGCAGAGATAGCACTCAGTGTAGTTATGCACTGGTTAAACGCAAACCTCTTCACGCTAAATGTCAGCAAAACCAAATTCATACCTTTTACCCCAGGCATTTTAAGCCAGCCCTCCATTCACTCAAAATCAGAGCTCATGCTGCATACTTACTGATTTTTCTAACTGCAACTGTATACCTATCGAACGAACTGACAACATTAAATATCTTAGAGTAATCATCAACAATCTCCTGAAATGGAAAATGCAAATCGACTCTACAGTCAAACGTGTGCGAAGATTAATCTACATATTCAAAAAACTTAGGGGGGTTGCTGACTTCAAATGTCTGATAACTGTCTATCTTGCTCTTGCTCAATTAGTCCTTGGGTATTGCGTAACCACGAGGGGTGGAGCGCACAAAACTGCTATGCTACGACTAGAAAGGGCGTAGAGGGCCGTACTAAAGGTCCTATCTAAGAAACCAATCCGCTTTCCGACTTCTGACCTCTTGTCACTTTGCAAGGTCCTCACAGTAAGGCAGCTCTTCGTACTTCAGACTGTACTTAGGAAACACAAACAGATACACTACGACCCAACTTATAGTACTGCAAAACGTCTCTCCGACCGAGTTTGCAAAAATGTACCCTGTGGAACAGCAGTAGCTAGAAGACAATTCAGGTATATCAGCTCCAGGATCTATAACAGCATAAACAAGACCTTAAATATTTATCGTTTACCCCGTAGTCTCTTGAGGAGAAAATTGACTGAGTGGTTAAAATCATTGTCATATGATGCAACTGGAGGAATTGTGGAAACTTAACTAGCAGAAACACTGACACACACCCAAACTCTCACTCACATACACCCCCACACTCCATACACGCACACACAATCACACGCTAACACACACAGCTCACACTCACCCTCTCTCACAAATTCCCTCTTTTCTACTTTAGTTTTATGTTATATAACGTTGTATACAGTACAAATAGTTTAAGTCTGGAACAATTGTATTCTTGTTTAGATGGGCGTTGATAGCTGCGACACAGTTATAAACTTTTGTAGCGATCACCGTTTTACTTGTATTGAGTCAACTGTTTATGTTCCAAATAAATAACTTTAACTTTAAGAACTAAGTTTTTGTAAAAGAGTTGACGATCTTTTCAGGGTGGCAGGTAGCAGCCGGATAAAAGTTGCTGAAAATAGAGTGGAATGGCGTGCACTAGGAGAAGTTTATGTCCAGCAGTGGACCGCTATAGGTCGATGATGATGATGATGATGAAAAGAGTCGTGTATCTATTACTATAGAGCATGTTCTATCTATCCATCTACAAGAACTCTCGTAATAATAGGGTTAGGTTATTGCAATCAATAAGCAGTGCACAAATTCAGACTCCGGACTGCCACTGAGAAACTCCAAATTGAAAAACAATAACAATTTGCCCGACCCTTGAATCGAGTCCAGGATCGCGTGCTCAGCAGTGCAAAATTGCAATAGGGTTGCGTCTCAGTAAAAAATATGATTCTATTTAGTCCGTCAGTATGTTTGTCGAAAAATATTAAATACTAGTAGACGTCACGTGGTTTCACCCGCGTAGTTCTCGTTCCCGTGGGAGTACGGGGATAAAATATAGCCTATGTTACTCCCTGATAATATAGCTATATATATATATAAATTCTTTCAGCAATGCTGAAAGAATTCTTCAAATCGGTCCAGTAGTTTCGGAACCTATTCATTTCAAACAAACAAAAAAATCTTTCCTCTTTATAATTTTAGTGTAGACAAAATAAGAAAAATTGACGAAGATAAAACGCCAATCATTGTTAAAGACTATACTGAAATCAAATGACAAGAAACGTCACACGAGGTTTTTAACGCACTGAATCGTCTTAATGTTTTGTTTACGTGAAAAAAGAAAAACAAATGTGTCGAATATTTTTTGGAAATCAATCTGGCGAACTAATTAGACTTTTTAGTCCACTACCCTATAGAAAAGAACGTGACTTAAAAATAAAACTAATCAGCAACTTTTGTTAAACCTAGCCGAGCCCGACGGCATTACCCATCGGCAAAAATGGTGATACTCCATAAAAATCTCATTAACAGTTTAATCTTTGTAGGAAATTGATTTTTTCATAGTACTCATCATCGTATAAGAAGCTTCTCTCTCGCATCTTTGTTTTGTATAAATACTGTTCACGTCAGTAATTGACATAGACACTAGTATACCCTTACACTAGTGTCTATGTCAATAACAGCCGTGTCTCAGAAACGGAGAAATAAGAAGAAGAAGTTGGAGTCGCGCCACAACACAAACTTCAAGTCGTTTGTGGCGCGGGTTCCTATTCACCATCTCGAGATGTTCCTCAAAACAGAGCTTTGGCCGAAGGGTGTCGTGTATCGACGTTTCCGCGGCCAGCTGCGCGACACCAGTCAGCGAAACACGACGCCGTCATTTCGTGTGCAGTAGTTTATAGTGTTAATAAGTATTGTAATATGTATTAATTTATTTATAGCTGTTAATGTTTTATGTTTATGTATTTTATTTATGAGCCCTAGACGCCTGAAATAAAGGATTAAAAAAATAACCAATCATGACAGTCAAAATGTCAGTGAGTCACGTTGTGCGGAGATTTTATGCAATTCCATTGGTTAAAATTTCTCCGTTTCTCCGCTCCGCTGTCTCGCTCCGCTGCCTCGCTCCGCTGCAATGGAAAGACACCCTTCCTTAGACCTCATAAAATGTATTATGTAACTGTTGGTGTTGTTGATTTGCCATAAATAAATAAATCTTTAATGGCCCACCAGTATAGGCTGTGCATTGTCAAGTCTGATTTAAGTGTCCACCCTGTACCATACACCCTGTGCCATAGGGTGTTCCGAATACCAGGGCCAGGGCCAGGGCAACGGTCGCGCAAATTGTTATGAGCGTCATTAATTAGAGCTGCGTATCACGGCATTTGGAACGTATTCAAGAGCTCTGCTTACGTGGGACAATCATTCCTCTCGATCTCCACATACACACATACATTTGTACATGTATTTGTACAAATACACGTTTTGGTCATGAACGGAGACAAGAATTTTGTAATATTAACGGATATGTTTTACTGTGGTAGCTACTATTCAGCAGACATTCAAAATGGGAAAAGATTTTGCACGACTACCAGAGGGGTAACGCTAGTATTTTAAAGGTCGATTACGTGTCCGGGCCTCCGGGCCGTGGCCAAGACGTGTCTGATCACGTTGTGACAGATCGCATGCTCTGCTGGTCTTGTCAACACTTCACCGTGTCAACTTAAGATTTAGAAAAAAAAGGTATTTGAAGAAACTATTGCCGATGCGTCGCCCCGTGTCCTATCAAGTAAAGTGTGAAAGCGACAACTGTAGCTCAGGCTGATTTTTACTTATAAAAACCTTGACTAAAAGACGTTTTATATTCCGCAGTTTTCTTCTTAAAAACTGGACTGATCTAAAAAAATCATATCAAAATTTAGAGAAAGACTATATCTATGCTTCTATTATTTTATATTTTGTTAAAAAAATATCAAATTTATCTAACAGTCGTCTGAACATGGCGGTAAAAACGGGCTGCTTTTTCGGATTTTTGGACTGTCATAATTCTTAAAGTAATAATGTTTTGGAAAAAAAAATGATAGAGGCACGTATTAATTCGATCTAGGTTTTTTGGAAAAAAATCATTGCTCTAGCAGCATTATGCACGAAGAAAACAGCGGAATGCGTTTGTATGGAGAAAGGCCCAAGAGGGACCGACCCGAGTCCCCTCTGAAGTGGAGTGAGCATGATGTAAACCGTCATTCCATCTAGTTTGCATGGATTAACAGTTCACTTCCTGGCAACTTCACCTAAGCTTACAGTGTAAGTGGTTTACAGAATCGCACTGCTGATACGTGAGAATTTCAGCAGCGTTCGTATTCGCATCGCAGTCGGAAACTTTCAATAACACCTCTAATTTCCCTACTTCTGGTAATTTTTAGGGTTCCGTTCCTTAAAAGGACAAAATAGAACCCTTATAGAATCACTTTGTTGTCCGTACGTCGGTCTGTCAAGACCCTTTATCTCGAGAACGTATGTAAGTATCGGGTTGAAATTAAAACCATATACCTACTCAGATCTACAGTCCCTTGAAGCTGTGAAAAAATCAATTTACAAATTAACGCAGATAAAAAGATATGGCCGTTTATGCCGCAAAAAACGTATATTTCGACACTCTCAAGGGAATCAAAATTCATAGGGTATTTCCCGTTGACCTAGAACAAGCAAGTAATATCTTCTTGTACTACAAGTATAGGGAAAATTGTGAAAGCTACACATTTGTAACTAAATCATAAAAAATATAGTCTTTACTTTACTTTAAAGTAATTTGTACCTACAAATTTGTACGGAACCCTCAGTGGGCGAGTCCGACTCGCACTTAGCTGGTTTTTATGACATTGATTGCTGCTGAGCTAATATTGCAACTTGAGTTTGAACGCCTTTAACCAGATGATATAAAAAATAGTCCAAAGTAGTAAAAAACAGCACAGTAGCTTTCATAAGTATACAGAGATGACATAATCAACAAATTCTTTACTGTCGCCAGTTAATACATTCACCTTATTAATCTAACATAAATGCATTGTATTAGTGTATTGCACAAAAGGTACTGCTACTGATTCCCAAACTAACCGTAACTAACAGTAGTCGGGGGTGGCCTGTCGCGGTCGGCCCTGTTTCAAGCTATGGTCCGGAGCGAGGAGACATGGGAAGCGGTCACCTCCTTCTGCGAAGCAATAATGTTAGCGAAGGAGGAAGCCGAGCGCGTGAGAGAGAGGGAAACCTCACGCCCCAGCCGCCGCAACAGAAGAAGACGCCCCGGGCGTCGGGAGTCGCAGGACGATTCTCGGACACCGTAGGCGCGGGCCTGCGGACGGCGAACATTGGGTGGCTCGCCGTCTGATCAGAACCAGGCCCAGGTCGACGGCGCGCTTTTTCCACGCGCGCCTCAAAGAGCTGTCAGCATAAAAGACGGGTCCCGCTAGGCCCAGTGCCTGCTGAGGCTGCGGACTTTGTTCGAAGGAGTCACCGCGGCCCTGGAATGCATAGGGCACTAGGAGGAACACGGATTGTATGATATATGTTACGCAATATATGCCAGTAGCTCTTCCGTCTTCTGATAGTCTAATAGTTGGAGCCATTCAGAAACTTTCCCTTTCAGTTTCTATCTGCTAAGAGAAGTAATGTTGATATGTTTGTTTATAATCTACACTAATATTATAAAGATGAAAGATTTGTTTATTTGTTTGTTTGTTTGAATTGAATAGGCTCCGAAACTTCTGGACCGATTTGAAAAATTCTTTTAGCAATGGATAGCTACATTATCAGGGAGTAATATAGGCTATATATTATCCCCGTAATCCCACGAGAACGGGAACTACGCGGGTGAAACCGCGTGACGTCCACTAGTGTTATATAACTTATGACCTCGTACTGTCTCCTTGCAAAGGATGTCCTACACGGCACACCAGGGCACACAGGCATATTGCTGCGTCTATTGGGATTGGGTAATGGTACACTGATGTTTCCTGAGAAGAGAGAAATACATGTAGGGTTTTGATGTGTTTATCTACAAATGGCTCTAGGCGAAGTGACAGGGAGTGTAAGTCTCGTACTAACTTAAACCTATCTGTGTTCCTCATAATGCCCTTTGCGTTCCAGGGCCGCGGTGACTGTTTCGAAAAAAATCCGCAACTCTGGCAGGCACTGGCCCGAGCGTGCCCCATCTACTAGGTAATTCATATAGGTACCTAAGGACATGTTGATTGGTTGTTTTTGTATCAGATAAAATGCAGGGCAGATGGTAGACATCATCTTCACTTGGCTACATGATCCACTCTAGCATCTCTATAGCTCTCCAGTTAAACTCTGCATAGATTCTATGTTTCCCGATAGCTACATCCTGGGGGTCTTTAACTTATCTAGGCAAGCGTGCTCCATCTTCGACCACGTCATCGCTAACCATCAGGTGAGATTGTGATCAAACGCAACTCTAACAAAAAAAGCTGGCCAAGTGCGAGTCGGACTCGCGTGCAAAGGGTTCCGAACCAATTTCATTTTTAACATGTTATTTTAATACTACATACTTCTTATAGGTTTTCCTGTAATCTTTAGGTATAGAATATTATCTGCTTTCTTTTTCAATATTTTAGGCTCATTAGTTTCGAAGATACGGGGGGAATGGTAATTTTTGGCCTAATTTCTTGAATAACTTCAAAACCTTTTGTTTTAAAATTATGAAAAAAATCATGTCACACGATACAGTTTGAAAAACTTTTGTGTTAATTATCTACTTTGACCCCTAAAAGTGACCCCCATACTAAAAATTTATTTATTTACGTAACGCGTCCGTATTTGGGTCACAAAAGTCCATATGTGTACTAAATTTCAACAGAATCGGTCCAGTAGATACGGAGAAAACTGGCTGTGACAGACGGACAGACAGACAGACACCCGAGTGGTCCTATAAGAGTTCTGTTTTTACGGATGTTCGGAACCCTAAAAAGCGAAACCTCTTTAAGCATATATTTGCCTTGCAGAGTACAATTTTGTGAAATTCGGTTAAGAGACTGGGTTAAATTAAATTACGATCTTTTAGACATGAAGGCAAGTCATGTAAATACTCCATGTTATCGATATGGAAATAGTAATGTCTGTTGATAAAGAGTAGATAACAAGAGTTGTGTAACAAGTTTTGGTGTACAAAAACAGTAAAGAAAGAAAAATAAATTATTTGCGCCAAACACGACGCAGGCTAAAAGCTTCGACGGGATTACAATTTAGTCAGTAGTTAACGCTTTTGACAGTCAATACGTGATATAGTAGTAACGAATCATATTCGCAGATGGATGGTGCCAAAAGCTTCCTAGCTGCGCACGAGGGCTCGTTATGGGATGCATCTGACACCAGATAATGGAATCGAGTTCGATGTCCCGTCACTCAAACGCCGTGCCACGGACATTGGACAGCGTTTGAAGGATGGCGGAAATTTTCCGATGGATGAATACAGATGGACAAGTTTCAAGTTTTTGATATTAAGATAGTCAGTTAATTTATGTGTGTCAATGATCGTTATTGCACATTTATCTGGTACATACGGCAGAAGCTATGGTATCTACCATAGGTTCTAGTTTCAGTAACTGCCTCCGTGGTCGAGTGGTTTAGGCATTTGCCTTGTGACCGACTCGGAATCGACCCACGACCTCCGGGGTCGATTCCCATGGGAAAGCATACTCTGTAAAGTTATTTTCTAGTTTGGCTAGGACATTGCAGGCTTGAATCACCTGATTGTCTGAAAAAAAAGATGATTCCGTGCTTCGAAAGGCACGTAGAGCCGGTGGTCCCGGCCGCCAAGTGGCGATCGTGAAATAAACCATGTCAGAGGCCCTTGAGGTGGTTTAGAAACTCTGACACTAGGGTGTGTGGGGTCGTTAGACCTTACTGCCCACACGAGAAAAAGAAGAAGAAGCCGTATGTAGAAAATTATCTCAAGAGAAAATACCGTATCCCGGATCGTAAGCATATTATGTCCTTTTCCTAAGACATAGCCTTCCGTCTGCCAGACAGACAGACAGAGCTACTTTCGCGTTTATAAAATCAATATGGATGTGGATAACACAAAGTAGTATTTTTTGGTCCCGTGTGAAGTATTTTGCCTTTCCTACAATAACGCATATTTTGCAAGTCGGCATTCAGCCTAACCAAATGCAGGTAGCCTGAAAAGGCCATTTTAGCAGAATCAGAAAGCAAATCACGCTACCTGTCACTGTCAAACTTTTCCAATCAACCTTGAACCTAATGCGTTAGTGATAAAGATGAAAATTAAATTTGACAGATGTCGTATGATTAATGTTATGATTTTAATATGATTTTCCAAAAGTGGCCTTTTTAGCTGTGCAAGAACTTTACATAGAGATAATGTTTATTTATCCTCCAACACCCAGTTTCTAGATGTCGCGATTCCGGTGGGACCGTGGGACTGATGTTCTGTTGACGTTTTCGGGCTCTAAGATTTAATGAAGTTCTTTTTTTGGGTATTTCCAATTCATCTGCCTCGCCTTTTCCCAACTATATTGAGGTCGGCTTCAAGTCAAACCGGATACGGCAGAATACCAGTATTTTACGTAAAGCGGCTGCCTACCAGAACTCCACAACCCATTAACTGGGTAACACGGTACTCCTCGGCAAGACTGGTTTCAGATTTTCTGGGTTCTGACAATCTGTAACGACTGCCAAAGATCTCCAAGTGACAGCCGGGATCGATTAACGTTGTGCAGGCGTTCAAAAAAATCTTCTAGTCATTTCGGTATCCGCATTAAATACCTCATTTTCAACTACCCTCACTGTACCACAGCGTCTCCATTATATGTACAATTTGAGCATACTGAGTCGACATTACGATTCCGCTTGATATCTCTCCTTTATTTAATATTCAGTGGAGAATATCAGCGACGAAACAGTGACAGTTATTGATGTCTCGTAGTAGGACAAACGGGTAGGTACGAATGATGAAAAACCGGCCAAGTGCGAGTCGGACTCGCGCATGACGGGTTCCGTACCATCGCCATTATTAAAATCCAATACTATACCGTCTTATACTCAAAGAAAGAACACGTCTTTTTTAAGTATGTCCTTTAATTTTTAACTTTTTTTTAGCGAATAATAAAGCAATACAATCACTGAGCATTTCATTGGTGTCTATCTAATGCCATTATTAAGATCGAGCATGTGGGTGCCTTTCCGTTACAGCGGAACGGAGAAATTTTAACCAATGGAATTGCATAAAATCTCCGTACCACGTGAGTCACTGACATTTTGACTGACATGATTGGTTAATATTTCTTCGTTTCTCCACTCCGCTACCTCGCTCCGCGCTCCGCTCCTTACGGTTCATGAGATACAGCCTGCTGACAGACATGCGGGCATTGTTGTGCACTACAAAGGTATAAGCTAGAAACTCGTAAACACCTTCATTTGGGCATTCTAAATATTGTGTCAAGTCTCATAATATCTCGTGTCTGCGTCGTAAGTTATTGAAGATCAAATGTCATAAAAGTCGGTTTTTCGTGATTATCTTGGTTTTTATTATAGCTCAAATAATGTCAATACATATGAACAAAATTGTAGAGCATAAAATTAAGATAAACCGTGAATCTCGGTGACTAAAATTAAGAAATACAGTTGAAATATTTTTACCTTGGAAATTTTTCGTAAACTCTTCGATCTTACTCTTGGACTATAATACCTTGAAAATTGAACTCATTATGTCTTCCCTTCATATGTCTTCTAAACTAAGTCCCGAATAAATCTGTGATTTGCCTAAAAATTGCGACCAATAAGCGACTAAAGAAAAATGGTGGCCCATACAAAATTAACCTAACTCCAACAAAAGTCACACATATGCTATTTTGCTTGTCGTCTTTTTTTTCGAATTCGCTGGCGAACGTTTAAATATATATGGTTTTGAATGTTCGTTCGAGCAAAGTATAGAAAAGCTATTTTTCGTATACTCTCGCTAGCATAATCATCGTGGTTGGGCTCATTTGAATCCGTCTGATGAGCACTATTCATTGTGGTTGGGAACAAGGACCTGATGATTGAGACCAGAAATGCGGATAGCTAGATCATTTTGTATAACCATCGTGTTTGGGCTCATTTGAATCGTACGGTTGGTTAATCACTGTAGTTGGCAACAAGGGTCTGATGATAGAAACCATAACGGTACGTAGTGGCTCTTTTAGTTGCCTTCTCTTATACCCATCGTGTTTGGGCTCATAAATCCTTCTGATGAGCACTATTCATTGCTGTTGGGAACAAGGACAACCATATAGGTGAGTAGTGGTTCTCTTAGTTGACTACTTCTACACTCATCGTGTTTGGGCTCATTTGGATCCTCCTGACGAATACTACCTATTCATTGTTTTTGGGAACAACGTTCTGATGATAGAGAACAGATAATAAGATCATTAAAATTGTCAAAAAACTGTGAAAAAGTCTGTCATTTAACCAATACAAATACATAAAATTGGAGTGTCTGTTTGTAATCCCAATATAATAGCTTTTTACTAAATGTATACGATTCCTATTACAAAAACACAATTTGTAAAACTTTTGTCTGTTCATCTGCCTAAAACCATCGTTTTATGCGGGATCTCCGAAACGGCTTGATCAATGTTGGCGGAACTTTCACCAGCAGATAACTGATATTTAAGGAGTAAATTATTTTTGAAAAAAGATAAGTGTTCCGTGCTAGAAAATTTTTAATCCCATGAAAATACTATTATGACTATGGGACCTTCTTCAACACAAAGTTTTTAATATTAATATCGGGCAATAATTTGTTATATGTGCAAAAGTATGTGTGTATGTGGAGATCGAGAGGAATGATTGTCCCACGTAAGCAGAGCTCTTGAATGCGTTCCAAATGCCGTGATACGCAGCTCTAATTAATGACGCTCATAACAATTTGCGCGACCGTTGCCCCGGCCGGTATTCGGAGCTCCCTATGTATATGTATACACTTAAATCAGGCTTGACAATGCACAGCCTACACTTCTGGGCCATGAAGGATTTATTTATTTATGGCAAATCAACAACACAAACAGTTACATAATACATTTTATGACGTCTAAGGGTGCCTTTCCATTACAGCGGAGCGAGGCAGCGCAGCGGAGAAACGGAGAAATTTTAAACAATCACGTCAGTCAAAATGTCAGTGAGTCACGTGGTCCGGAGATTTTATCCAATTTGACGTGAACAGTATTTACATAAACAAAGATGCGAGCTTCCTACACGATGATGAGTGCCTACTATGGAAGACTATGAGAAAATCCATTTCCTACAAAGATTAAACTGTTAGTGAGATTTTTATGGAGGATAAAAATTCTATTAATTGTACCCACCCGTACCTTTAGAATGAGCTCAAACACGATGTGTATAAGGAGCCTCCTAAAAGATCCTACTGGATCGCTTAGCTGGCTCGGCTTAAGGCGTTTCTGGTCTCCTCATCACGAGAACCTTATTACCAGCTAAAATAAATAATGAGTACTTGTTAGGAAAACTCAAATGAGCCCAAACACGATGTGTATAAGAGTAGAAACTCGTAGATCACCTTTATGGTTTCCTTCAGCAAATCGTTGTCATCAGCTATAATGAATAGAACCGCCCCAAACAATTCATACGAGCCCAAACACGATGGGTGTAGGAGTAGCCAACTAAGAGAACTACTACTCACCTTTATGGTTTCCATCATCAGATCGTTGTTACCAGCTGCAATGGATAGTACTCTTTGGAAAGATTTAAATAAGCCCAAATACGATGAGTGTAGGAATAGAGCCGCTACACACCTTTATGGTTCATAGTTTATTGTTGACATATTAGAATTAAATGAAAGAAAATTTAAAACGTGTGTAAAAAAAACACACTGTGAACAAGCATATTACAAATTAGATGATTATATTCAAGACTAGTGGACCTCACGCGGTTTCACCCGCGTAGTTTTCGTTCCCGTGGGAGTACGGAGATAAAATATAGCCTATGTTACTCCCTGATAGCTTCCAGTCATCCATCCAGTTGAGAGCTTGTCATGCTCACACAGATGTTTTGCTGATGGTGGCGCGTGTTTTGGATCATTTGATTCCCTTCAAAATGGTTGAGTTAGATGGTGCTGATGCACGCGTCATGTTCGTGAACGGGCGCCGTCAGTTGAAACTGGTCATCTCTTACCTGCCACTGGCTTATTTTAATCTGTACCTGCATTTTGAATTGTTTATATGGTTCCTTGTTCTTTGCATTGTCCTCACATATAGAAGCAATCAATGTTAATGTTAACAAGATTTTTGTAACACATCACATGGTTTAAAAGAGTGTCCGTGGAGTTTCTTGCGCGTTCTTCTCCATAGAGATCTACGCTTTGGAACGTGCAAATAGCTTCATGTTTTTGACTGACCGACTTTGACAATTCAAAAGTGCCTGTAAATGGTTTATTTGAAATATACGATTTGATTTGATTGATTTGATTTGATTTGATAATGTAGCTATCCATTGCTGAAAGAATTTTTCAAATCGGTCCAGTAGTTTCGGAGCCTATTCATTTCAAACAAACAAACAAACATACAAACAAACAAACAAATCTTTCCTCTTTATAATATTATTAGTGTAGATAAGAATGCTTGGAAACATGCTAGTCCTGCTCCATAGGACAATCTAGGGTGTAATAGACATAGTGAAACTGGTTGATATGTTTGTGTTTATTGTATTAATATTTACTATGTAAACAGGTGTATTTACTGATTTTTATATTTAATTTAACTCACACACTGATCATATAAATCAATAGTTGCAAAAATTTGTACATATGTGAGTATTATGTTCCCTTACTAGCAAACTTATTAATTTTACCTCTGCTGGCATTTCTTTATTGTACCTATTAGTAGTATATAATTGTTTTTTTGGGAGCATCGTCCTCACATATAATCAACTGATTAATGTATGCAAATATTGTAAAGCTTATTTTTGAAAAGAGTAACTATGGAGTTCCTTGTCCGTTCTTCTCCATAAGAATCTATCTTTTGCGAACGGACGACTAGAGTCACTATAATATATTATTTTAATTTGACGTTCAAAAGTGCGTTTATTGGTCTAGTTGAAATAAATCATTTAACTTTGACACTTTTAGCTGTTATGATTATATAGTTTTTTACTGATTCTTCATTTTCTATTCAGACTCAAAGTCAAAAGTGATATGTGTAGATTAACATTGAAGTTAGGATTAATACATTTACAGATAAAATATGTAAACTTAGAACGGAGCTTGTACATCGTGTTTAGTTTTTTTTTGGAATTCTACCCTCAAGTGAAGTTTTCGTACCATAAACACGTTTCTTATATGGAAGCCCCCTTTAATTATTAATCTAATTTAATTTTTATTATTTGTTGTTATAGCGGTAATAGAAAAATAAATTCTGAGAAAATGTCAACTGTCTACCTATTACGGTTCTTGCGATATAGCCCGCTGACAGACAGATAGACGGACGGACAGCGGAGGCTTAGTAATAGGGTTCCGTTGGTTACGCTTTGGGTACGGAACCCTAAAATGTAATTCGGTGACATTCTTGGTGCTGGGTACCGTTCCGTTGGTTACGCTTTGGGTACGGAATCCTAAAATGTAATTCGGTGACATTGTAGGTTGGTACCTATTATGACATCTTAAATCCATCATGATAACGGTGTGGGAGGGAGACGAAGTTATACAACACGCATAACACTATCTCTTTTTCACAGTTTAATCAGCATAGCATCAGCACGTCATAATGCCCCTGTATCTATACTTCTATATCTACAGTTCCCGTCACGCAACTTTACCTCTCCGAAGTACGTCACAATCGAGTGCGCAGAATGTCCATTTGACAACAAACATAATACAGCGCATGCGCGAGCAGCTCACGCATGCGCGTGTTTGCGCAAGATGGCGGGTGTAATGGCATCTCACTCGCTCGTATACGTTCGATGCATACGTGTGACCCGCTTGCTCAATGCAATACGACTGTTGATGCGAAAAGTGTTACACGTTGTTATTTTTTTTAATTAATTATTTTGGTTATTTCTTACTATTTGATTTGTTTTTTGTGTGTTTTTGTGGTGTATGTATTTGTGGTGTTACTTTTTGATATTGTTATTGTTACTGGTAGTCTTTGTTACTTATTTATAATATAAAACGTATAAACAAAAAAAAATTCTAGGAACGTAACACTTGTTTACGCGATTGCACCTGCGCGGTCGTCACTAAAACCTAACTTCGGAGGGGTAAACAACGGTGATGCGAACTGTATATCTATACTTCTATACTAATATATAAAGCGGAAGAGTTTGTTTGTTTGCTTGCGCTAATCTCAGGAACTAAAATTTCAAATCGGACCAGTAGTTCCTGAGATTACTCAGGAACTACTGGTCCGATTTGAAAAATTCTTTCAGTGTTAACCCATTTATCGAGGTAGGTATATATCATCACGCTAAGACCAATAGGAGCGGAGCAGTAATGAAAATTGTGACGCAGGTGAAGTTGCGCGGGTCAGCTAGTTAATATATAAAGCTGAAGAGTTTGTTTGTTTGCTTGAACGCGCTAATCTCGGGAACTACTGGTCCGATTTGAAAAATTCTTTCAGTGTTAGATAGCCCATTTATCGAGGAAGGCTATAGGCTATATATCATCACGCTAAGACCAATAGGAGCGGAGCAGTAATGAAAATTGTGACGCAGACGAAGTTGCGCGGGTCAGCTGGTATAAAATAAGGCCCCGGTACCCCAAGTAGTAGGTATGTCTAGTGACATTCGTTCATAGGCAGCACAAGAGGAATGCAAGAGGAATGCCTGGCATTGTTTGTCAAAGAGATTCTAATCGTTTGTTGAGCCAAATATTTGTTTGGGCGGTCCCAAAATGGGTGAACGTATATCGCGGTATATCGTACCTCCTGTACAAGTAACTACTGGGCTGTAATAACGCATAGCGCCAAAAAATACATAGAATTTCCTCGCAGGGATCTCCATAATACCGATACATTTTCAACCGGAAAAAGTACAGTGTGTACAACATTCGCCTTTTTCGTTTTGTCTTAGGCTTGTTTAACACGTAGGTACCACAACCACAGCATACCGTGTGTCGCGACAAAACGTGGTCAAGCTGTGATAATGTGATGTGGCCACGGTGGTCGCGGTGTCGCTGGTGGTGACGGAGAGGTTACAACGAGCTGCGATGCGGTCGGTATCACTTTACCGACATACACGCGAACGAAATCACAAGCAACAGCTAGTGGTAAAATCAGATCCCTAATTAGTAACCAACTTTTGATCGAAAACGAACTTATCCCACGAATTTTAATCATTGGTTGAGTTAACTACAGATAAAAAACTCGCTCTTAGCCTAATTTTTAACTGCAGTAGCTCTTCAATCATAAAACTTCCACGATGAAGTACTCTGTTAAAGATACACTAGAGTACCTAGAACCCGAACACGCCAGTAGGTAGTTCTCATTATTAGCCAGGCGGTAGCTGCGGCCTGGCAAGCAGATGGAAATCTCGACACAATCTAACTCCGGGCCGGACCACGGGATATTGCCTTTCGCTATCGTTGCATTAAACAAACTGCTTCAGACTTGCTGCAGCAAGAGCGAACTTCAGCCGGAGATTGTAATTAGTTCTTCGTCCGGATTGGAGTTGTAGTCTCAAGCTTAGTGAATGGAATCATTAATACTGATGTGAATTCATTATTTCCGGGACGTAGGAATCTTTTTAGGATTTAAAACCTGAAGAGGAGAAAAATGGGGCCCTTACAGGATCACTCCGTCTGTCTGTCAGTCTCTGAAGACCCTTTCTCTCAGGAACGCGTAGAGGTATCGGGTTGAAATTGATATCAAATAAAAATCAAGCTTCAAAGTTAAGGCAGTAACATTTTTCATTCGCACACGAAGGGAGCCAAACCTTTCGTGTGCAATTTTAACTCGCACTGGGTCAGGTTTTCTTAGTGGCCACCTTTAACATGAAACGTTTATTGCGTTTACCATCTTATTCTTAGCACTACACCTTCGATTCGCCAAAAACGTAAGATTTGGCGCAGTGCTCAATAATTCAATGCGACTCCTCCCGACTAACCAGAAGCGAACTATAAAAACGTTATGGCCGATAAAAATCCTATCCAATTCTCTTGGAAAAGCGTCAATGTGGAGAATTACATTTGTAGCTTCTGAGCTGAGATGAGTAGCCTCTAAGCAGCCTCTGCGCAAGTTCCTTGCTGACCAGCAGAGTCGTATGCAATAGACTCGCTGCTTTACCTCAAACAGTTTAAGTAATCTTAATACGATACCTAGGAAACGCTGATGTGATGACTTAGGGCCTTTGCACACGGCGTTATTTAACGCGCCAAAGACGCGCAGATGACGCGCGCTAATGCGCTTCAAACGCAGATAATACTGCTTTTTTTTGGTCATCTTTTTTGGTTATCTTTTAACTCAGAGTTAGTAACCTACAAAGTTAAATAACACATATTTCATAGATCATGGTCCCGGATTAGCAACTAACTAGGGTTAGCACATACTCTGGTTTGCGCAAGTGGGCCTTAGGGGCGTTCATGAGAGATTAGCCGGAGAAGGCAACACATCGAGAAGAGTGGAAGACTAAGGAACCACTTGCCCAGCAGTGGGACAGTATACGTTAATAAAATATAATAATAGGTTATTTTCTGGAATCATCATCATTCGCCTAGCCTTTTCCCAACTATATCGGGGTCGGCTTCCAGTCAAACTGGATTCAGCTGAATACCAGTATTTGACGTGGAGCGGCTGCTACGTAATTTTCTGGAATATTCTATTTAATATAAGACACAATATGGCCCTTCGTTTATGAAATAGATTTGTCGTTTATTAAAGAAAATAAAAAGGCGCTAACTGGCGAATAGCTTCCTTCATGAAAACGCCTTAATAAATGCCCATAAAGTATTGTTTTAAATCGGTGAAATCCAGAGTGTTTGAAAATTTAAAAGCAATTGAACACATCTGCTGAATATTAAAATTTATTATTAGCGCTGGAAAGAGGGAGAGCTGTGCAATAACGATGGCCCAGTGGAAGCAACGATACGATGAACAAGTTGTTTGAATCCCAACAGCCGCTACCAACAAGGCTTGTTGGTGCGAACGCACACATGAATTCTAAGTGATAATTTACTCAAATTCATTGCACTCAAACCGCGACAGAAACATATTAGGAACGCAGCCATGCCCAAGTATGAAAATCAAATAGTGTTTTTAAATTTGATGTCTAGCCTAGTACTCAGCACCGGTAACACCATTCGCTGAGGCACCATAAGGTCTTCATGCGTACAGGTGACAGGGTATGCGACGCAAGACAAAAGGTGGCAATGGACTGCGAAGAGACGCCACAGCAGATCATATCGAGACACGATACGTTGTCTTTACTTCGAAAAAGACATTAGGGACAAGTACCAATGTACGGGATTTCCAGATTTGTAAGGCTGCGGACAAGAAGTCAGCGGGCGCGGATCGGCGGCAGCAAGGGGAGCGGGCGTGGTGGCGGCGTACGAACGGTGCGCGCCAGTCTAGCTAGTGGTGCCCGCGCGTCTGCATCATCGTTGAGTTGTGCATTTTATTTTTTGCTTTTTAACGACCGAAGTTTCAAAATGCGTTTTAAAATTTGTATTAATAATGTTTTCGTCGCTGTTTAGACATTTCGAACGCACGCCCCTCTAGCGCCGCGCAATCTGCACGCTGGCTTGGAGACAAGGCAAGTCTACAAAGTACACTTTAGTAGAATCATCTACGAATCATAATATTAATCACACAACAATCTGTCAAAATCTTTATCGCTAACGCATTAGGTTCAAGTTTGATTGGGAAAATAGGACAGTGACGGCAGTGGCGGTACCTTCATATAAGCCCAAAAGCCCGGTGCCTTACTAAAATGCTCGATAGAGAATCAATATCAAACCCGAACTATTTAAAAGTTCGCGCGCTTAATTCTTATCAAAATAACACAAAGTATTACTGCCACATTACTACATAACTACACATCGCGATTGTTCGCGCGCAGAGTTTCGCATTTGCAGCATCTACATATAGCTATCTCGCTTACACGTACCGGCTTTTACCGGGCTTTCAAATACTATCTCCGTCACTTTCGCACTTATAGCGATGTGCCGTATAACGAGTTCTAAACCTTGTGCGTCTACAAATCGATCAGTATGGACGATTAAGCCGTGCATGCGTATGAAGTTGCACGCGTATGCGTGACCTTGTCACCTTGCCAACTCTGCAGTATTGCCGTTTTAGCGCCGTTGTGAGATCTTGGAGATTTTTAGCGAGTTTGGGGACTTTTTTTAAGATTTAGGCAACAATAAAAACTAGCGACTTTTTAAAATAACGAAATTAAATATTCAAGCAATATCTTAAAAGTAAAAAAATTGCGACATCTAGCTAGATTTTTCATATACCGTGCGACTTTTTTTGCCTAAATGACAACACTGCAACTCTGCGTAAGTAGTTCTCGACACCCGAGTGCAACTCACTTCAGTTTCATTTGCTTGACAGTTGAAAAGTTATGTTTTTAAAGTTTTTTGTGTGTTTTCTTAGATTTTCTCAGTGATACAATTGTTTCGGTGACTTACCTACAACAATTGAGGTAATTGTACCTTGTGAGGATTTAAAATGCGTTCAAATTTTGATTTGCGAAGATAAGGTAAAATCTTTAAACTTTGCTCAGAAAAAACAGTTAATTTCTTCATTAAAACCGACGCCTAATCTGTGTTTTTCTCAGACTAGTAAATCGCATAAACGAAAATTTAATAGATCAGTGTATAAAACTAGTTGGATTGTTGGCTGTTCGCACACTAATAAGTTGTATTGCTGGTGTTGCATATTTTTTTCGAATGAAGATTCCGTTTGGAATACATCTGGTTATAATGATTTAAATAACATATCTGGCGCCATTAAAAGGCACGCAAATTCCCATAAACACCTGTGTGCAATGGTTTCTTTCGGTAATTTTGGTAAACAACGAATTGAGACATCTATATCAGTTTAGAACTTTCTTTTTTGAAATCGGTTAAAATTTTATTGGGCTTGCCTTATTTTGAAACCCTAGGCACGCCTCTGAGTGACGGGTAGCGTGATGTGCTTTCTGATTCTGCTAAAGTGGCCTTTTAGACCCGCAGATCTGCGTTGCCACAACGCTCCCCGCGCCGCCACCGCCCTTCCGCGCCCGCTGACTTTGTGTCCACAGGCTAAAAATGGTTAACAAAAGCAGTAAAATAAAATTAAGTTAGACCCGTTACCTAGAATTTAACTTAATAAATTCCTATCGATGTCGTCCGAAGCTTCCGGAGCGAGCGACCGTCCAATTTTATGTGTTTGTACGTCCGTTAACGGCTGTAATCTTAGGAACGGCGGAAGTTCGCACACCGGACCTGCCCCGATAGAGGTAAACAAATAGGGGTGGGGTAATCATGCCCTGTTAAGGGGATGGAGCCGGTGCGACTAACTGCCACCCCGTTGTAACAGTCTTGTCAGAGTGGTCATGGTTGCGCAGATGTGTTACGTTGAGAGATGTTGATGGGTCGTCGATTTTCCCGAAGACTGCTCTCTCAGTGATGAACTTCTTTTTCTGCGACGGACAGATGCGAGTATCACTGAGCCATTGCGGAGTCGGTAGCTTTTTATATCAGGTCCGTTCAGCGAGTTGGTGATCGACAGCGTGCATTGTTGCCTTCCACCTGGCCCTGAATAACCAGTCTCTCCATAGAGTTTCATTTCTAAGCATCTTGCTGTATAAGCTCCCATCAATTTGGTTTGATGGAAACAGAAGAGGTTTTCAATGAGCACAGGATTTCAGAATTAATTAAGTTGAAAGGGGAGCGTTGTCAGCAGAAATGATATCAATTATAAAAGCGTGTAGGCGACGTCGCACATCGTGGTGACGTCAGGGCGGTAATCGTTTTAATCACGTTATAATTAACTCACTGATTGTGTTCCATATTTGAGTTAAGGGTATGTTATTGACTGACATGTGAAGGCATTTTATATGAAAGCTGAACTCCCGGTTCCGCTCATGTTCCACGTAACATACTGGTATTCAGCTGAATACCGCTTGCCTGGAAGTCGGTCCCAATATAGTTGAGAATATGCTAGACAGATGACGATGATGAATCAAACGAAAATCTGATGTCTGCCTGTGTGTTTAACTCACACGCAAGCTATGAAAAAGAAAATTAATTGGTAAATAAAGATACTCGTCTATCGAAGTCGTAGGCACAAAGTATGGCTTAACATAACATACTTACGCACATATTTCTTAGCTACAATACTTATAATTAATGATACAAAGTCAAATGTTTACTACTAAAGAACTAGGGCACGGTAAAGATATTTACAGTATTCTATCTTTATAAAAACGGTCGGAACGCGAGTCATACCTCCGCGCCTTGAGTTCAGCGTACTCTCTGCGAACAAACAGTAGCGAATGCGCCGCAGTGACGAACGAACGGTGTGATTGTTTTGTAAGCAGTAAGCGGGTGTTTTGTAAATATTTGTTTTTGAAATAAGTACAAGTACTTACTTAAAATGGGAAAGAAAAATTATAGAATATATTGTGGTGTTTTTGGTAGATTGGATTCATCAATAACGCACCCAAAGATATTATTTTGTAGTTTACTATACATAATTTGTTTCTTTTATTAATAGGTAGGTATTTCGCGTAGGTAAAATTACCAGTTTATTTACTTTTAAGTAAGATTTGGAGTAGACAGTTAAAGGTTATTTATGATTGTTAAAGGTAGCGCACACGCGATGCGTTGATATTAAGTACCTAACGTTTACAAAAGTTGGGTTACCAAATCTGGATTACCACATTAGATGGGTGACCAGAAATAATGTAATTTCGAGTTGTTCCATGCTGTAGGTAATAGGAACGAAATAATAAGCTGAGATGAGAAAAGATATTATAATTATATGTCAGCTGTTTCTTGCATTTTGGTTGAGTGAGGTAGGTGATGAAGTTTGTAAGAATTGAAGATTGGTAAACTTCGGCGACAACCGTCTTTTTATTTATTTTTTTAGGGTTCCGAACAAAAAACGGAGCTGTCTGTCTGTCCGTCTGTCACAGCCAGTTATCTCCGAATCCACTGGACCGATTCTGTTCAAATTTGGTACACATATGGACTGTGACCCAAACAAGGACGCGTTACGTAAATCATTAAATTTTTGGATGGGTGTCACGGTTGGGGGTCAAACTAGAAAATTAAAAAAAAAAGTTTTTTTAACAATATTGATTGACATATCAATTGATAGGGGTGAGGGTTTTAATTATATTTTTTCATAATTTTTAAATAAATGGTTTTAAGTTATTCAATAAATTAGACGAAAAATTACCTGTCCCCCAACTTATCTGCGAGCCTAAAATTTTGAAAAAAATGAAGATAATATGTAAATCTTTACCTATTTATTACAGGAAAACCTATAAGAAGTCTATAGTGTTAAAATAACATGTTAAAAAAAAACTAGTTCGGAACCCTTCGCACGCGAGTCCGACTCACACTTGGCCAGTTTTTTAAATAAAAAATCTTATATTTACAATCACAAAAATAGAAAGAAACTCAAGTAGATGAAATTCAAACACTGGAGGCGGGCAGCCCTAACACGTGTTTACGCACCGCGTGGCTGTTGGTAATTATAATTATTTTCAAGGAGACGGCCGAGACACAATACTGGTAGATATTTATGCTGTGACTAGGGTATAGAAATAGATTGATGTAAGGATAGGTGTACTGCGTTTAAATATGAATAAATATTACCCTAGGGGGTACTATTATAAGTATGTATGTCCTGAGCCAAGGTGGACTGTAGACCTGGTAAGGGTCGCGGGTAGTCGATGGATTCGAGACGCGCAGGACCGGTTGATGTGGTGACACTTAGGAGAGGCCTATATCCAGCAGTGGACGTCTTTTGGCTGTTATAATAATGATGATATCCTGAGCCTAACAAAACTTTGTTAAAATAAAAAATCTATGAACGCAAACATTATAATATACTTATCTTGACGTAAACAAAGATTTTGCGAACAAATCTTTTTACCATGTTGATTTTTCAACTTTTGATTTTAGTGTTTAATATAGAACTTTTAGTATTAATATCTAACTTTTTAGCAGATTCATTGTGGCTTTAAAGCGTTGGACATTTATTGGTCACAAGTTCGACTCGCAGCGCTATCGGCGACTATCCCGCCGTAACGGAGTATAAATCTCGGGTTTACGAACCTGCGCTTCTGGAATATACTACGTACTTACCTAGTTCTGTTATATAGGACTCTGGACATATATTATATTATCCTCAGATAGTATTATTACTTCGAATTTGGGTAAAGCCGAGCAATGAATTAAACCAACCAACAAGTAACCAGTGTAAAGACACCTCGCACCGAGGGACGACTCGAGAGCGAGACCAGTCCGTTCTTCACTCTAAAGGTCGCATTCCAGATATCTCCTCTAATGGTTCAGACCTTCTTCACCATCATATCAGCCGAAAGACGTCCACTGCTGCACATAGGCCTCCCCAAGTGTCGCCACAACAACCAGTCCTGTGCGTCTCGCATCCATCGGCTACCCGCAACCTTCAGGTTCAGACCTTACACATTTTTTTTTTTAAGGATGGGAAATCATCAAATGACTCCTCCCGCTCTGGGTGGAGCAGAAGGGAGTGTCAGACTCTTACTGACTAAAACCCATCCGTGTTCCTCCTAATGCCCTTTGCGTTCCAGGGCCGCGGCGACTCTCTCGAACAAATCCCGCAACCCCGGCAGGCAGACCTTACACCTAGAAAAATAATAATAAAGTCAGCTCCACTAAAACGCGACGCTGCTCGCACTATTTAACATAACTACACAATATAGAACCAAGCTCAAAAAATTAGACATTACAATGAGATAATTCGTATACCTCCACGCTACGGAGTTAGTTATAAATCAATTATAAAAAAGCTTTACTTAATTCAAAAACTTTAAATTTAGGGTCAATACACAAAACTGCGATCAACGAGATCGCACAACACATCGCAAGTACTTACGATTTGATTCGCGTCGCGCATTTCTGCGATGTTACGTCACACTTGCTGACGTCATTTTAATACGCTCTGAGACAGCGTGTATTGAAGAATACCTTGTATGAATTTTCGTCTGTTTTCAAAGCTTTATATTGTCCGCAAAAATAGTTCCCATCAGCGTTCATCTACACTTATAATGTAATATTATAAAGAGGAAAGATTTGTTTGTTTGTTTGTACGTTTGTTTGTTTGTTTGAATTGAATAGGCTCCGAAACTACTGGACCGATTTGAAAAAATATTTTAGCATTGGATAGCTACATTATCAGGGAGTTACATAGGCTATATATTATCCCCGTATTCCCACGGGAACGGGAACTACGCGGGTGAAACCGCGTGATGTCCACTAGTAATAATGGTAATAAATGGATTTACCCAAAATCTTCTTTGTTTCTTTTTCCTACACCTTCTTATCAACAACAGCAGTTCGCAACTCTATTAACGATCCATCTTACTACCGAGTTTACATAACACGTTCAGTACGGTTGACTATCGTCGAAGGGAATCCAATCCCGCAAACGCGGGGTCCCGCACCTTTTTGCGGGATCTGAAATGGTGGATTACTCATCCTGGATCCCGCACGTTTGCGGGATTGAAAAAAATATATATGAGCTCAGACGACGTTCTGATTATTTTTAAGCACATCTTGCAACTTATTTAACAACTTTTCTATGGAACTCGTGCGTGACTATTCTATAGCATTTGTATGGAAAATAATTTAAATATAAGTTTTTAATTTACACCTAAAAAAATTGAATTTTCGTTTTATGTTGTGCGATTGCTATTTTCGCCGCTGGTTATTTATGCAACAAAGATAAGATCAAATCTCAAAGATGAAACGTTAAATCCTTTATCATTTCTTCGAAAGTATTATCAGAAACAAATAAGCTAATTTTGTATGCCTCTAAAACTGATACATGTGTTCAATACATATCTAAAAGATGAAAGGTTAAAAATTGTATTATATCGTGTCTTAAACGAAGCTGATTATTTTTACCTCTAAAGCATCAATTGATTTATCATCATCATCATCATATCAGCCGAAAGATGTCCACTGCTGGACATAGGCCTCCCCCAAGCGTCGCCACAACGACCGGTACTGTGCGTCTCGCATCCATCGGCTACCCGCGACCTTCACCAGGTCATCGGTCCACCTTCGGAGTCAAGAGTAGACGGGCTGCCGGGCACTAGGGGCCATTTTTTGGTTGTGCTTGTCATTTGATTCAATTGCTGATAAACACTAAGTCTTAACTCTACTTAATATTAATCATGCTACTAAAAATTAAAATTTAGTTGTTTTTTCATTTTTTTTAGGGTTCCGTACCCAGCGGGTAACCAACGGAACCCTATTACTAAGCCTCCACTGTCCGTCCGTCCGTCTGTCAGAGGGCTGTATCTCCAGAACCGTCATAGGTACACAGTGGCGATGGCGGGGCAAGACTAAAATTTCATGTGGGCAAGATTGGCATTTTGCGAGGCTCTCTAGGTCCTACCTAAGAATAGTGTTTTTTGAGGTTTTCAGAGGTTGGACTCTACAATTGAGGGTGAGATGCAGTGACCCTTTCGGTATGGGCACGCTCAGCAGAATTTCTCTATATCGTTTTCGTTTTGTACTATTGTTCTTTTGTTTTCTCTAATGTGTTTGTTGCTGTGTGTTTTGTCTGTATCGAATAAATATTTTCTATTCTATTCTATTCAGCGAAATCAATCGTACCCCTCCTCGAACAGTTTTGATTTTCTTTTGACTTTTTGTACGAGTAAATGATAGTGCCTATCCTACCGCGGCTAACATTTGGACAATACTTACTGAAGTAAACCATAACAATAAGAAACTGGCCTCGCACTCAAGTGCGAGTTCTTATAGTCAAGTCAGACTCGCGTGCAAAGGGTTCCGAACCAACTTTTTTTTGCATGTTTTTTAAACCATATTACTTCTTACAGGTTTTTCTGTATTTTGTAGGTAAAGAACTATTATCTGCATTTTTCTCAAAATTTTAGGCTCAGTGGTTTCGGAGATAAGAGGCATCATTTTTGGTCTAATCTATACATATAATAAAATCGTAGACTAACCGTGTCTGTACATTGAATATTTTTCCATGAAAATTACACAGATAACTCAGGAAAAATGTATAAAATACAAAAATGCAATTTTTTATTTTGTGTATATTTTTTTATTGTCTGTGCGTTTGTGGGAGCATCACGCATAAACCACAGATTGGATTGCAAATCTAAGTACTTAAAAATATTAAGTGATAACCCGAGTAACATTTAGCGTTTATTTCATCAAAATCGACCCACAAAATCAAAAGATATTGAATTTTTAAGTTTAGGAAGAAACTTCCTAATGTTTTCTGATGAATCAGAGCGCCATCTATTGAGAAAAAGTAAAATGCACAAAAGCATTCAAAATTTTTGAGTTATTTGTGAAACTTTTAATACGTGGAAAAATAAAAGTGACAATTTTTATACCTTTTCGTTATTTATCGTTACAATCGATCCACAAAATCAAAAAACTTCCTACTGTATTCTGATCAGTCAGAGCGCCATCTATTGAGGAACCAAAAATGCATGAAAGCATTAATGTCACACCAAAACACATGAGTTATTTGTGAAACCTTTAATATGTAGACGTAGCAAAATAAAAGTAAACATTTTAATACCTTATCGTTATTTATCGTTACATACGGTACGGTACATCGTTCGTTCTTATTAACGTCTTCTGCTGCCAAATATTTTGTCAGTTTATATGGTCGATAGATGGCGTTGCACTGATGACGCGTTTTTCTGAATTGCGGTGTTAAGATTTTCCGCTGGAGAATGACCTCACACGATTATTAAACACGTTCGTAGTTTGTAAGAATTTCGGTTTAGTCTCTGGAAGGTCTTAAACGGATAGGGACCAAAATTGCTTAAATCTCTGAGCTGTGCTGGTTTCGTTTAAAGTGCTTTTATCGTAGAGTCTTAAACTGATTTAGTTATGTGAAGTACTGGACGGTTCGACTTGCGGATCAGGCCTGTAGGGTTCCGTACCAAAGGTGCTGACAGGACCCTACTTCTAAGCCTCCGCGATTGATTCCGTTTAGAGCGAAGCAACGAACGGTTCGATTTGCGAAACAAGGCTAATAATAATTAGGTACCGTACCAAAGGTGGTCACGGTGACGGGAGCGATCGATTTTGGGGGGGCTACTCTCTAAGTCCGAAGTCCGTAGTTTCGGGCTTAGTTGCGGACGTATTCTACTCCGTATCACCTACAGACTAACGATTAATCCCAAACCCGAACTAAGAATGAATGACAACACGATTTCACAGTAACTGTCAAATCGTGTTATCATTAGTTCTCTGTGGTTAGGTGATACGGAGTAGATTTTTTTTTTACTATAGATAGGCATACGTTTGACCACTATCTCACCTGATGGTAAGCGATGATGCGGTCGAAGATGGAGCACGTTTGCCTAGAAGCAACCTATTCACTTTTGTCTTAAAGACTCCCAGGTTGCCTGCAACTAAGTTTTTAATTCGTGCTAAGTATCAGACGGTTCGATTTGCGAGCCAAGGCAAATTATAGGGTTCCGTGCCAAAGTTGCTAACGGAACCCTATTTATTAATAAGCCACCGCTGTCCGTCTTCCTTCAGTTTATTCGTTTTATTTCTGTCTCGCTGATATAAAAATGTCTTCTAGAAAAAGATCGAATCTTTCACAATATAGCAAAATTCTCAAAGTCGGGTTTGTTCAATTCAATTCAATTCAATTTATTTATTTGCATAAAACATGGTATACAAAGGTGTTACATGAGTTAAAGGAAAGATCATACATGTTTTGCTTAAGACTAAAGCATGCAAAATTGTTAACACAACTTATGTTCTAGGTATTCCTTAATACTATAAAAGTTATTATCATTTAGCCATTTAAACAAGTGAATTTTGAACAGTCTGCTATTTAGTAATTTAAGTTTACATGGTAATTTGTTGTATATACGTACAGCCATCGCCAAGCAGCCCTTATTATATTTTTTTAATCGCGGGATTTCACCCAAAACAAGCCTAAATTTGTCACGCCGATTCCTAGAGCATAAATCTGCTGCAGTCCTGAATAAATATTTGTGTTTCTATACAAACATACATGTTTCATATACATATAGTGAAGGTAGTGGTAGCAGACCGAGTTTTTTAAATATTGGTCGACAAGATACGTCCGGTGGAAGGCCATGAATAGCTCGAACACATTTCTTTTGAGCGATATACGACTGCGACTATTTCCCCATACAATTAGCCCATATCGCAGAGAGGACTCAATATATGCACGATATGACAATACTGCTGTTGTAATGTTTGTAACATTTTTAATCCGCCTAAGAGCGTATACGAATTTATTGATTTTATTACATACACTATCGATTTGAGCTTTCCAGTCTAGATGTTCGTCTATGACCGTTCCCAAAAACTTAGTTTGTGATACTTGTTGAAGATTTTGTATATTCAATGTAAAATTAAATTTGTTATTATAACATTTATTAAATTGGACATATACTTATTTATTGAGATTAATAGATAAATTATTATTATTAAGCCAATTTATAAGATTTGTTATTGTAATATTAATATCAGTTTCATGATCAATTATTAATTTACTTTTCTTGTCGGTAGAAACAATTATCGAAATGTCATCAGCAAACAAAAAGCATTTATGATTAGTCACGTCAACAATATCATTCACATAAAGGAGAAACAAAATCGGGCCCAAAATACTGCCCTGAGGAACGCCGCGTTTGGTTTTTACAAATTCGGAGCGGCGTGAAACCATATCCTTATTGGCATTTATACTAGCTATAGTAACACACTGCTGTCTCTCGGATATATACGACGATATCCACTGCAGTGGAGGTCCTCTAATTCCTATAGACTCTAATTTCTGGAGAAGTATGTTATGGGAAACCAGGTCGAACGCCTTCGATAAATCAAAAAATAAGCCCGTGGTCAGTTGATTATTGTTGATATTAGTCAGTACTTCTTTTAAGAGTGAAAAAGTAGCTAAAGTTGTTGATTTATCTTTTTGGAAACCGAATTGCTCTTTCTTTATAATGTGAAATTTCTCGCAGTAATTAATAAGCCTTTTATACATGCATTTTTCGTAAATTTTTGACATAATTGGTATTAAAGTTATTGGGCGATAGTTGTCAACTTCATTTTTTTTCACCTTTTTTAAAAAGTGGTTTTACAATTGATATTTTTAATTTATCTGGAAACACTCCTTGAACAAAAGACAAGTTTATAAGATGCGTTAGAATACTGCGTATTTCCTTAGCACATTTCTTAATAATTCTAGTGCTAAGTTCGTCGTAGCCTTCTGAGGTAGTGTTATTTAATAACATAATTTGTTGTTCTACTTCACTTTCTGACATTGGAGCTAGGAACATTGAGGTAGGTATTAGGTTTTCATTACAATGACTATTCGTAGTTTGCGTTATGGGATTATGGTTAAGAACGAATGTTCGAACACTATTCTAACTAACTCGAGAACGGCTCGACCGATTTTCATAGTTTATGTGTTTTATTCCGGACGAAGACTAATTCCTTCGTCCGGAATAGCATAATGAGAATTAAAATACAAAAAAAAAATGAGTATGTAGGTAGGGTAGGTAAGCAGGTAGGTAGGGTAGGTAGGTAAGGTAGGTGAGGTAGGGTAGCTATGGTAGGTAGGTAGGGTAGGTAAGGTAGGTAGGTTAGGGTCGGTAGGTAGAGTAGTCAGTTGACGGGAGCGAAGCCGCGCGGGTCAGCTAGTATCTTGAATAATTTCAAAACGATTTATTATAAAATTATGAAAAAAAATATAATTGAAACCCTCACAGTAAGCATTGGATAGGTCACACGATACAGTTTGAAAAACTTTTGTTTAAATTTTCTGGTTGACCCCTAAAAGTGACCCCCATACTCAAAATTTATTTATTTACATAACACGTCCGTGTTTAGGTTATAGAAGTCTGTATGCGTACCAAATTTCAACAGAATCGGTCTCATAGATCCGGAGAAAACGGGCTGTGACAGACGGACAGACATACACCCGAGTGATCCTATAAGGGTTCCGTTTTTTACGGATATTAGGAAACACTAAAGGAATTCAAATAGCAAGAACAAGCAAAGTGAGCTCAAAAATACATACAAAAATACACTAATAACAACCAGTATGCCGATTACTGGAATGTTCGGATTACTGGATTGTTTAGAAAAATTAAGATAAATAAAATAAAACATTTCGGATTGCACTAATTCTTATTAAATTAGTTTTTTATTTTTGGGAATAAGTAGGGGTAGGCGCGGGCGGTGGGTGGCTGCCGGAGCATTGAAGTGCCGGATTAGTGAGACTGTACTGTATTTGCAAGTAGACACGTATTAGTTTGTTTTCTTTTGACTTAGCTACGACTTTTCTGAATTAAAAAGCCAAAGCTACGAGGCCCTTTGCACCGCAAGGCCGTAGGCGGTGGCCCACGTCGCCCACACCTTGCGCCGCCTCTTTAAGTAGACAGTTCAAATTTTCACAGATTGTGTATTTCTATTGCCGATATAACAACAAACAGAATATTTACGTTTATGGTACGGAACCCTTCGTGTGCGAGTCGGACTCGCACCTGGCCGGTTTTTTAATTAACTTCTTAAAACTAAAGAATATTCTAAAATATCTCATTCCCGCAGCCACCCGCGTCGAAGTATTCTGCGTTGCGGTTTCGATTCGCAGTTACATAATGTGTATTAAGCCCATAGAGAAAAAAAAAGTATTTCTATTACATTTTATTTTAAATAATTACAGTCTCAGCCACCACATGCCGCCCCTGATCCTGATGTAGCCGGGCATGGCCTCCGAGGGGCCCACAACAGCCACGGCCGGGCAGCGGTCGTACAGCACGCGGTCGGCCTGCGCGCGCAGCTCCTTCGCTTCCAGCTTGGCCAGGCGCGCGTGCACCACGTCCAGCGGCTCGCGCATGCACGCGTACAGCACCCGCCGGCCCAGGTCGTGCGCGGACTGCACCACGCTGGCGTACTCGCGCGCCACGGCCAGCTTGGCGAGGTTACAACCCCTCTGCACGTCCGTAGCTGACAACACGGTACACAACTCCATCCATTGATCCTGAACTCTGAGTACTATCTCGTCCAGCTTCCACTTGTCCGCTACGAAGTAAACGCCCCACAGCCCAATGTCGCGGTACACCACGTAGATGGGCTCGTAGCGCTCGCACAGCTTGTCGAGCGCCACCCAGCGCGCCACCGGCGGCGCGTGCTCCTCTCCGCGGCCCTGGCTGCGGTCCCACGAACCCACAACGTGCTTCAGCACAAGCATCTTGTAGTAGTCGGCGCTGGAGTACCCCGGAGCTTCGAACACGATCACTGCATGGCAGAACGGCATAGAATCGTCGCGGTACGTCACTTGCGAGCCGGTGAACCGGATGGGCCCCGGCTCCAGCTCTCCGTCTGTCTCCGGCTGCATACAACCAAACGTTGATATGGTGGCACTAATTATCTCGTTGTGATCTACTTGCCCTACAGAAGCCAAACACATTCTTTGAGGCGTGTAGTTTTCACACATGAATGTTCTTGCAATACCAGCATCAAATCGGCATAAATTTTCAGTTGGTCCAATAACGCGCTGGCCAAGCGGTGTACCCTGGAAAGCTGTAGCGTTCAGGTAATCGAAGAGCACCTGTTTTGGATCGGCATCGGAATCGGCGAGCTCCCGCCAGATGTTTCCTCGCTCCTCCGATATCTTGGTGTTATTTAAGTCTAGTTCAGCGACCACGCTGTACAGTTTCTCCACCACCTTCACCGCGTTCTCTGATGGTAACACCACTGAGAATACCTGCTCCTCCCTCGACGTATGCACTGTCATCTTAGCATTTAAATCGATCAACTCCGTGATCAGTTGTTTCTCCGCCGTGCTTTTGGTTCCCTTGAACGCCAAGTGTTCTATGAAGTGCGTCAAGCCGTTGGTGAAGGCGGTCTCGTAGCGCGGCCCGGCGGCCACCACCAGCGACACGCACGCGAGCGGCGACTCCGTCCTCTGCGTGGCGACTCTCAATTTGTTCTTCATAGTCGTGTGCTGCATGAAACTGCATGGTACCGGGCCCGCACTGCTGTCATGCCTGACACTAGTCCTGCAGAATCTTATAGAAATTGATTTCAATATAGTTTTGAACATTTTTGTAAATTAAAATTAGGCATGCACAGAGTAAACGTCATTTGTGTGTTTATTTCACTGACAAGTCTCAGTGCTCTGTTTCTTTTTTCAAGAAGGTTCATGATATAAGTTGGGATTAAACATAGACTAAGTTACTGTATAATTATTAAAAAAATAGAAATCTAAATACGCGGCAGCGTGCCAAGACAATATTTCAAAGAAAAAGGAACTGGCACCGCACCAGCGAAACGTTCGTGTAACACACGAACGTTTCGAGCTACTTTTGACCCCTTCACAACTCGGAAACCTATTTAACCTATATACATGAAATTTATTAAAGCTCATTAGCTTGTCTAGAGTTTTGACATTATTGCGAACAATCCTACTATCCTACTAATATTATAAACTAGCACTTCGCCCGCGACTTCGTCTGCGTAGACATTAGAGGTGGCGCGCAATTTCTTTGTCCCATATTCTCATTCTCGGATATTCACCTTCATGATTCTTTTCCGCTAGTTTGCGAGTCTTTACTGTCCGTACTTTCAGCTCCAGAACTACTTCGACATGTTTCTGGTATTCTGGTACTTGTAAATCTTTCGCTCATAACTCCAGCCCAGAAGAAACTTCGATATGTTTCGGTTCGCCTGGTATTTTTAAATGCAAACCACTCATAATTCAAGCTTTGGAAATACTTCGACATGTTTCTGGTATCCTGGTACTTGTGAATCTTTAACGCTCATAATTACAGTCCGGAAAAAACCGCTTTATGTTTTTGTTCTCCTGGTACTTTTGAATCCTCAGCACTCAAAATTCTAGCGCCGTAAACATTAAAACATGTTTCTGGTCTCCTGGTATCTACTTTTGTATCTGTAGCGCTCATAATTACAGCCCCGAAAATACTTCGACATATTTCTAATCTCCTGGTACTTTTGAATCCTAACCGCTCACCATTCCAACCCTGGAATTACTTCGACATGTTTTTGATCTCCTGGTACATAATGAATCTTTAGCGCTCATAGTTCCTGCCCGGGAAAAACTTCCACATTTTTCTGTTGTTTTGTTACTTTTAAATCCTCACCGCACATATTTCTAGTGCAGAAATATTTTGACATGTTTCTGGCCTCCTGGTACTTTTGAATTCTGACCGGTCACAATACAAGCGCACGAAAATATTTCGACATGTTTATGGTCTCCTGGTACTTGTGAATCTTTAGCGCTCATTATTTCAGTCAAAGAAATACTTCGACATGGTTCTGGTCTCCTTTCACATGTGAATCTATAGCGTTTACAATTCTAACCCGGAAAAAAATTCAACACACATATTTTTGTTCGACGGTTAAAAAAAAAACAAAAAATATTCAAGCCCAAAAATACTTTTACATCGTTCTGTTCTCCCGGTACCTGTGAATCTTAAGCGCGCCCGATTTCAGCCCGGGGAACACTACGACATGTTTCTGGTCTCCTGGTACATAATGAATCTTTAACGCTCATAATTCCTCCTCGGGAAAAACATCCACATATTTCGGATTTCTTGGTACTTTTGAATCCATACCGCTCATAACTCTAGCACCCAAAATATTTCTACATTTTTCTGGCCTCGTGATACTTATGAATGTTTAGCATTCACAATCCTAGCCCCGAAAATACTTCGACATGTTACTGCTTTCCTGGTACTTTTGAATTCTAACCTGTCACAATTCTAGCGACGGAAATATTTTGACATGTTTATGGTCTCCTGGTACTTGTGAATCTTTAGCGCTCACTATTTCAGCCAAAGAAATACTTCCACATGGTTCTAGTTTTCTGTCACATGTGAATCTATAGCGTTTACAATTCCAACCCGGAAAAAAATTTAACATACATATTTCTGTACGAGCGTTAAAAAAAATCAAAAATATTCGAGCCCAAAAATACTTTAACATCGTTCTGTTCTCCTGGTACATGTGAATCTTTAGCGCTCTCAATTTCAGCCCCGGAAATATTACGATATGTTTCTGTTCTCCTGGTACTTGTGAATTTGAAGTACTAAGGCAGCAGAAGCGCTAGGTTCCCACTTCCTCCTCAATCTCCATTAGGCCATGCCTTTTACCGGGATAAAAAGTAGCCTATGTTTGATTCCAGTATGTGAACTATATGTGTGCCAAATTTCATCCAAATCCCTTCAGCCATTTTTTCCTGATTGAGGCACAAACATACAAACATACAAACATACAAACATACAAACATACAAACATACAAACATACAAACATACAAACATACAAACTTTCACATTTATAATATTAGTAGGATGTGAAAGTTTGTATGTTTGTGCCTCAATCAGGCAAAAATGGCTGAAGGGATTTGGATGAAATTTGGCACACATACTGGAATCAAACATAGGCTACTTTTTATGCCGGTAAAAGGCATGGCTTAATGGAGACTGAGGAGGAAGTGGAAATCCAGCGCTTCTGCTGCCTTAGTACTTCAGATTCAAAAGTACCAGGAGAACAGAAATATGCCGTAGTATTTCCAGGGCTGTAATTGGGAGCGCTACAGATTCACAAGTACCAGGAGAACAGATCGATGTTAAAGTATTTTTGGGATAGAAAATTTTTTGTTATTAACCAATTTAAATAGATAAGGATAAATGTCATGATACTAAAATCGCCACTATTCCATTTCACCCGGGTTTTGATTGAATAATTTGAACAAAGTCTTGTGACTTAACCATAATAGTTAGATACATACCCTCGCAGACTTTTTTGTAGATATTTATGTCTTCTATAAAACTGTAGTACATTACTTTGCTCTATTGTCAATAGTTTCCGCAGCGTACGCGATATAAGGATCTTTTTTGGTATTTTTTTCACACCTTGGGTTACATTGCCGAAGTTTTCATACGGAACCGGATTTTTTGAAAATATTCTATAGCCTATGTTCATCAGAGATAATGTAGGATTCTAATGGTGAAAGAATTTTTCAAATCGGTTCAGTAATTTCGGAGCCTATTCAATTCAAACAAACAAATCTTTCCTCTTTATAATATTAGTGTAGATATTTGTCGAATTTACAATGGTATTGTCACGAGCTTGGGGTTCGTGACAATAAAAACAGTCGATATTATTAACCAAAAATGACACTTTAATTTACAACACTAATTAGCACTTTAAAACACACTCATTATAACACAATCGCACTACTGAACACTTCACTTTACTATAATTCGCAGTTGAAGATCGCTCTCGAAGTTATCGTTTGTATCGCCAATTCAATACTGACTCCAGTCGCCGGATGTCCGCCCTTTATATACCGACAGTTATTTCTAGAACCTTCTAGTATGCCAACTTCTGGAAAGTTCGGGTACATACCGGTCCCGACTGATCAGGTGTCGAAACATGGGGACCGAGTCACCCGCGTCCGTAGGAGGATACCCATTGCAGTCCATACAAGTGGTCCCCGGGTGGTGCTAATCAGGTGACATTAACAGGTGGTAGGTTTCGGCCGATGCTTGCGACCACCCAATGGGCAAAGACGTACCGCCAAGTGGCCTAGCCGCGTTCCGGTACGATGCTCAGTGTGGCCAATCCAGAGGAGTTGGGTCGAAATAGACAGCCTCAAACTGTATTTTGTAGGCCGACCAAGAAGACGTCCCATCGAACGGCGGCACTTTGAATCCTGGTAGCGCAGGCGTAGCAGCTACAGAAGTTGCAATTCCATTTGCAACTTTTAGGATGTCCATTGCTTATTTCTTTTCAGCAATCTGGGTTTCAGATTCTATAAGGCGGTTCTCGTGCTGAACCACCTTATCTCGCACTGCAGCTGTTCTTCCAAGCGTCGGACCTGCTCCTCCTGTCGGCGGGCCTGATCTTCCTGTCGGCGGGCCTGCTCCTCCTTGTCGTGCTGCAGCTGTTCTTCCAAGCGTCGGGCCTGCTCCTCCTGTCGGAATTCTGATTTTGGTAATTTTTTTTTGGACGCTCTGTTGTCATTTTTAGTTAAATGAAAGCGAACAAAATATGCGCCCAGACCTGCTTCATAAATGTGCAATACAAACAAAACTCAATTGTATACAGTTTTTTTTTTTGACGAATTATTTTCAGTATTTTCACCTTGAAGGTCACAAGAACTTTAAGATTTAAAAAAAAATAAAGTAGTCCAAATTGGCACATGGGAGGTCTTTTTGTACATTTGTAATGAATTATTGAGTTAAAATAAAAATAAAATTTTAAAAAACCCCCGATTAAAAAATTGCTTTAAAAAGTAAAAAATAATACATATTGATCCTTTTAATTTAATATAGGTGCGATTCTTTGGGCCAAGCGTCATCGCGTCGGGTACCGCAAATTTTGGTATTTGTTAAATACCTCTATATTATTATTTTTTCACTTTTTAAAGCTATTTTTCACGATTTTTACTTCCATTATGTCCTATCAGCCGTCACACTATCACTAACTCCTTTTTCTTTCATATTGCTCCTCACACAATCCATCCATCTTTTTTTTTTGGCCTTCCTCTCCCTGTCCATCCATCCACATATGATCTAAACTCACCTTAACAGCACTACATCCTACAAGCTTGGAAAGCAGCTGTGCATCTCTCACCAATGTATTTACTCATTTCTCTTTTCTGCTTCATCAACAGACCCTGATCACAATCTATTAAAATTTATAACCTACTAGATGACCCGCGCAACTTCATCTGCGTCACAATTTTCATTACTGCTCCGCCCCTATTGGTCTTAGCGTAATGATATATAGCCTATAGCCTTCCTCGATAAATGGGCTGGGTCATTCTTCTGGACACGTTTTTCAAGCGGCATCACCTTAAAAGAATAGAAATCGAAAAGTCAGCAAGCCACTTTTTTTTTCGGGCATACCTTTAATCCTCTCTTATTTGGGTTATTAATTATTATTCAATTATCTATATATTTAATATCGTAAAAAAAATAAAACACCCCCATTCTTTGATTTTCGTGGAGTGTCCCAAACCCCGATCTAGTCACTTAGTAAATTATATATTTTAAACTAAACGGTACATGCTTACCAAAAAAAAACATTAAGTCCTAAGAAGTTGACAGTGCTATGAAAAATTAGATTAGTTCTAAAAGAATTACATAATCTAAAAAAAAAATGTAACCGTCCCAGGGTAGTTAGTGATTTGCGTGGATCATTGTAAATTCACTTGCACATCCCTAGCTTCGCGGCCTGTAGTGCTATTCTCTAACAACATTTTCGTATCTCGACAGTAGAATTCGAGGTGAGTTTCAAATAAACCTTTATGTCGTGTGCAATAAAGCTCAGTTTGTGAGTTTGATCACTCAGGTGAAACTCGATATCGAAATAGTTTCTTACAGAATAGACTAGCTGATGTTGCGTCATCCTAATTCACGTTACAACTAATCGCGCTCCGACGGCTGGGCAGAGTGCTTGTGTGACGACACGTCGAGTTTCCGAAAAATTAAAGTAAGAACCTCGTTTCATGGGTATGGATTCTCAAAAATTTGATTTGCGTGGTACAATTATCTCCGGTGTCTGTGAATTTGTTTATTGAATAAAATATTGTAGCGGACAAATATAAGGTAACGCAACTTATATTCAAAACACAGTATATTTGCCTAAAAGGTTTTTATATACTTTTAGAATAAAGGATTTATTTTGATTTCCGTGGTCGTGATTTGCGTGGTTTACGTGGTAGTTTTGACCCACGCAAATCAATTATTGGACATGCAAATGAAATAACTTTTAGTTTTGTAATAGTATTGTATGATAATATTTTTTTATACTTAAGTTAAAGGTAAATTCCTTTAAATCAAGCTTAAAATGACACAGCTGATGGGTTTCTGATTTTATAAGTACCTAATAATAATAAAAATAGTGACAGATTAGCTAAAATTGTAATGAATTATTTTTTAGACCAAAATACCATTAAGAAGAGAGGAAAAATTAGAAAGAAAGAAGTTGTCTGAAAGAAGAAGAGAGAGGCTTGAAAATAATGAAGAGTTCAACGCTAACTGGGCGAGATATTATAAAAGGAAAGTTGAAGGAAAAATACTTAGAAACGCGAATCACTGGGACATGATGCACTTGCAATATGGGAGCACCTTCTACCTATCCTAAAATTCTTAGAAGATGAAGCGCTACAGGTTGACGCTCTCTACTTTGTATCAGATTCTCCTTCTGCACAATACAGAAATCGCAAAATGTTTTTCATCATCCATCGTCCATTTTAGATTGGCATTATCTATCGCTACGTACTGTGGAGTGGAATTACTCAGAAAGCGGTCACGGAAAGGGAGCTCCCGATGGCGTAGGTGGAGTACTCAAAAAAAAACACCGGATCAGTTGGTTGCTCATAGCGTTGACATAACAGATATGGACTCACTTCAACAACACCTAAAGAAAAATGTTCCAGGTGTTTACATAGAAACTGTTTCAGAAGCAGGCATGTTTGAGAAGGAATTACTGATACCTTTAGATCTCAAAGAGTTCCCTAGAACGATGAGCGTGCATCAAGTTCTTTGGAATGCTGATACTGGCCGGACAATAACAATGAGAGAACTCAGCTGCGGATTAGAACCATGATTTCACTCAACGATCCAGTGTCCACATGGTTTGCATAAGGGTTTTTATGATGTCGATTTGAGAAATAAAGAAGGCATAGATAAGCCAGCATTCATTGAGAAACGTCAACAGAAGATGACGCTTAAAACCGATTGTGTAAAAGTAGCAAAGAATAAACCACTGATACTATCAAACATCTTATTGAAACCAAGACTAAGTGGGTTTATTCCGGAAATAAGAGTAGAAACGAAAGCGGCAAAAAGTAATTATAATGTGAGACAATCAACGGCTGATATTGAACTCTCAGAAAATGACAGCTTCTGGGTTCCAGGCCTGGCCAAAGAATATGATGAAGAACTGATGACCCCTAAAACTACTAGAGATTTGATCTCCTGCCTTAATTAAATGTAGCCGACGAATCCTCGGACAGTTCCGATTATTCCATTTTTTAAGAATTTTTATCAATAAGTAAATGATTGTGGTAATTAAAAGTACTGTCATAATCAAAGATTATTGATTATATTTAACAGAAAGTGTTTAAATAAGTGTTACATGTTTTAATGTCTTTAACAAAGAATAAATAATGTTGACTGACTCAACTATAAATAAAAGTTAAAAAAAACGATTTCTGTGTTAGTTACTTACCTATTCTTTTACCTGATAACTTAATAACTTATTTGAGAAAGTTAAATTTTTAAAAATCATTTTCGTGGGGTGTTTTGTAATTTGCGTGGCCTCCAATATTTTAACCTCAATTATCTCTGTAAGTATGTTGCTCTATGAGGTGCCTCTTCTATAAAAAATATTACTTTTACGTATATTTTGAGAAACAGATGTCGATTAAAAAAAAATATTATATTTAAAAATTGCCACGCAAATCACCAAAGAATGCCTTGCTCGAAGAAGCACCCGACTATCTAACACTGAAAGAATTTTTCAAATCGGACCAGAAGTTCCTGAGATTAGCGCGTTCAAGCAAACAAACAAACTCTTCAGCTTTATATATTACTATAGATTATATATTAGTATAGATTCATTGCAACCATTTAAATGAATACGAAAACGTAAGGTCTGCTGTAAGTATGTGAGGAGTTGGGTATCCTGCAGATTTCAGGACATGCTTCAGCATCATGTTAAGGTTACTGATCTAAATATAATGTGTTCATTGAAACCATTCCATTGAGTTCAAACACAATACCTCTGCTGTAACTTAGTGAGGAGTTGGGTATTCTGCAGACCTCAGGTTGTGCCACAGCATCAGGCCAATATAACCATGTTTCTGCAATGTCATTGAAGTATCAAAATACCAAATTTTGCATCGATCAGACCCGTAAATGCTGGTTAAATGCCTTCATCAACTAGAAAAGAGTTGATGATCTTCAAACGGCTCAACCGATTTTGATAAAACTTGTCTAAGAACCATCGCTGGAAAACCTGCTTTCAAATAAAAAAACCGCATACAAATCGGTTCACCCGTTAAAGAGCTACGGTGCCACAAACAGAAACACAGACACACATAGCGGTCAAACTTATAACACCCCTCTTTTTTGGTCGGGGGTTAAAATTATTCAATAAAAAGCGCAGTCGCTTCGCAGTGTTTTTTGAGTCTCAAAAAACACTGCGAAGTGCTGTTCACGAAAGCACATCGGTGACACCAGCTTTCGCAAACTTTGGTAGAGAATTACGGCTGCCTGCAGACCTGATCACCGGAATACCACCTGATGCCCCACGCAGTATAACCGCACATCAGAGAAACGGGCCAGCAAATGTCTGAAAACATGAAAACCCGTTATGCCCGCAAAATGAACAAGGTTTCGACGAAGGTTCACTAGTGTGGTTGCACAATCCAGTTCGCAGTAAAGGGAAATCTCCTAAAGCTTCAAGCTAAATGGGATGGGCCGTACCGGATTGTGACAAAAATTAATGACGTTACCTACCGCATACAAAAAGGTACAAGAAGTGTTCCTAAGATCGTCCATGTAGATCGACTGGCGCGTTACTATGGGACCTATAATGCTCGGGACGAGCATGTCTCAGGAGGGGGCAGTGTTACGCGCCAGAATTAATGCTGGGTACATAAAGACATTTACGTATTAGTGGCGCCATCTAGTATCGAGTAGCGGAATTAGTGGAGTCAAGATGTTTCTAGACTTTTCTATGCTAGAACATTCTCGATGTTTCGACACCTGGTCAGTCGGGGCCGGAATGTACCCGAACTTTCCAGATGTTTCCATTCTAGAAGGTTCTAGAAATAACTGTCGATATAAAGGGGCGGACATCCGGCGGCTGAGGTCAGTATTGAATTGGCGATACAAGCGATAACTTCGAGAGCGATCTTCAACTGCAAATTATAGTGAAGTGAAGTGTTCAGTGGCCTTAGTGCGAGTTCTTTAACGTTCTTGATCGCGTCAGCGTAAACGTCAATTTGTATTGAAACTGAATAAGCGCCGTCTGGTGACAATAATGAAACACCTTTTTTTATACATTTTGACATAAGCGAACGTTTACGTTAACGCGATCGAGTGCGTTAAAAAACTTACAATAAGCCCTCAGTAGTGCGATTGTGTATTATAATTAGTGTGTTTTAAAGAGCTAATTAGTGTGGTAAATTAAAGTGTCATTTTTGGTTAATTTATCGGCTGTTTTTATTGTCACGAACCCCAAGCTCGTAACAATAGTTTTCTTTAACCCCATGTTGTCTGTCTTTTATCCCCATCGCTTCGTGGGCCTCCGTCAACTGGGTCCGAATGAAAAGTTTTGGCTTGACTAGAATTTACCTGCATTGTTTTTGTGAACGCGGTGTAGGAGGGTACGCACATTGACAAAGGGGGAAATTGTAAAGTTTAGAAACAGTCACTTGATAAAATGTTTTTCTTGGTAAGAAGTTTAACATGAACCAAACAATATGAGGATAAAGAATATTGAAACTTTGAATTTTATTTGTAACAAAAATCGATCATTTAATTTTATTCAAAGTGAGTATTCTGCGTAAAGAGTATTCTGTGAAATGATAATACGAGTAAAATTTTAAGTGAAACGAAATACTATTAAACTATTTTCTATAAAACAACGTACAACCACTAAAGATAATACTCGCTCAGCGATACTCGCTTGTCGATGCTCGCTCGGCGGTCAGAACTTACCAATCAGCGGTAATTTCTACCTATCGCCCGTCGCACAAAAGCAGCTGAGCGACAAAACTATCGAAACTACTCACTCGCTGCTCGCCAACTCACTTCTCGCTGATCGCCGGCGGTGAGATAAGTGCCTAATAAAATAAGTGAACGCAAAACATTCTACACAATGCCGTTCACGTGAACGCTGTGTAGGTACTTTATAGGTAAGTTCTATTTAAAAATTGAATTATGATAGTAGGTTATTCCTGTTAAAGGTTTATTTATTACTTTAGAGACGTTCATAAAAATTTTACGAGTAGCGGTTGGTATTGGTAACTGCACATTGGCATCTTAGCTTCAAAACGTGACAATTATTTTAGACCTGTGTGCGACGGCGGCGAATGAAACATCATGATCCTACGTGTTTTGCTGCTGATGGCAGCGGTGCTGACGCGCCAGCTCCTCGCCAGGTCTGCCGGCCGCAGCTTCAGGAGCAACGACTATGACGATAACGACGAGGAAAAGAAGTACCACTTCGTAGTCGCTCTGCATAATAGTGCAAACCGCGTTCCCAAGTACCGCTGCACCGGCACGCTCATCTCATCCAACTGGGTGCTGACTGCAGCCAACTGCCTCGTCGACAACACACAGATGCAGTTTGACGAGTTGGACCTGCCGATCAACGACACTAACTCCGTACGACAGGTCTTACATATGGAGCACCCACCAATCTCTACGGGCTTAGGGCCCGACCTCGGCTTGATGTTTGTCAACGCAGTACCCATGAAAGAGTACGGGCAGTTGTCGGCCGTGGACTACAAGTCGATAATAGGTCACCCCGTCACATACGTCGGCTTCAGCCCACCAAAAGAGCACGGAAATTGCACGGATTGTGCTGGACCGATGCAGATCGGGGAAGGTGCCATCGTGAGCTCGTGTAACCCGGACAAGCAGTCGATTGTCGTTCCCGTGGCGCGCCTGTGCATCGCGCCCAAGTGCTCGGAGCGCGAGCGCCGGGGGCTGAGCACGGGCGACCCCGGCAGCCCGATGTTCCACGCCAACAAGCTGGCGGGCGTGCACAGCGGAGACGCGCCGCCGCACTCGATGCGCACCTACACGCCCATCAGCCCCTACCTGACGTGGATAAATAATGTCATAACCAAACCAGAAATAGTCTCTAGGTCAGTAGATTATAACCCGAAACAATTTCAGTTTCGTAGGTAAAACACAATAGCAGGGGTGAATAGAAACAAAACTTTTATTGGGATTTTCACTTTAATACCTACCTTGTTAATGGTTTCTAACAAAGCATCCATTTTTTAAATTAAAATGTGTTTCAAAATTGGAGTTCAAATGATCTTTATATAACGTGAAAATCCCCTTCAATTTTGTTTCAATTCACCCCAGCATTTCTAATAACCCCGTTTTACTCATAGAAATATTATATCTATGGTTTTACTGTATCTGAACTAGATTTGGTGACTTTTAACAATGTGTTCAAGGCCTAAAAGCCCGACTAGTAACTTATAGGGAGGAATTGATGTCGGCGATTGTAACTTTTTGGCATAAAGCCGACATCGGATGAAGTAGTGAGCGCCTGTGAGTGACTGGTGAAGCGGGCAAGCTGCTGGGCGCTCGCGCTGTGGTGGACAGCATTTATAGCTCCGACACTTAAGGAATTTTCGAATTGAGTAGTTTTAGTGATACCGATATCATCCAATTTTGTAAAATAATAAATTACTTAGCTTAATTAGGTAGGCAGGTTCATAATAAAAACCAAAAAGTTTCGAAATAAATATTGTATTCGATTCTTCACCGTTCCATAATTTCAATCTTATCAATAAGTGGGTAGATACCCCTAAGATTGCTTGAGAAAACCCTCGTAGGAGCACCCCTCGTCGTCCCTCTTCGGAACCTCGTTGGCTTGCCAATCTATTATGGAGCGAAGCGTTTAAAAGGCGTCTGGCTTTGGATTTTGAACAAGGCATTGTGAGATTCTTAAAAACGGTGACAACCCCGGTGGTAGCAGTGCTTTCTGTAAACATTTCACGGTAAAAATATAGGTGAATCGAGAGGTGAGCTGCCATTCCACTTGCAGCTAAGGACTGTGGATAAGTTTTGTTACGCGTTCTTGTACCTGTGTGCACAAATAAACGTATTTGATAGACGTTTTCACAGTGAGATTTTTACAGAATAGACCAGGAAAACAACAGTAATGGCTCCATGTCCACTTGCGGAAACACCTCTGTACACGACGAAGCTACCTCAGACCTTCCCAGTTAAACAATAGGCCTGTGATATGTCTGCAGACAGCAGCTTTGAGCCCCGGTGATACTGTTGCAGCAGTGTTATCGCAAGTCTCTGCGTTCGGTCGTGTCGGTCGTGCGTGAGAACAATCTCGCTTTGACATTGCTTTGACGCCTACCAACCAATAGTTTTTTCGGGCAGGTACATAATCGTCAGAGAATGAGCCTGCCGATGCCGGTCGATTCTGTTAACATGTCGAAGTGAAGGCTTGGGTGAAGTGATTGTGAATTGAGCTGTCATTCTATGTTGGTGTTATAAGTAAAGTTGCAGTCCCACACACGTGTGTTAAGCTTCGCCTTGTACGAAAATGTATGTAAAGCTAGAGACAAACTGGTTCCACGTACGCAACGTATGCAATGCATTATGATATCTGGACTTGTGATTTTATATGAAAAATTATGCAGTAGAAACACACTTATCGTATGCGACGCAACATACGATACGATACAAAAGCGTTGCATACGTTGCGTACGTAGGACCAGTGTGTTTCTCGCTTTATTGTCTCCTCGGCAACGGACACGCTACGCATCAATTGACGTCATTGGTACATGCGTGGCTTGCTGGTATAAGGTGAATAAGGGAATACAACTGAATCGCAGTACAGTTTTGAAGTACCTACGCCTTGTGGAATGGAGGCGTGTGTAGTGTGTACTGCAGTGAAAACGTAGACCCACTTTGTCAAACAAATGAATTCACGCAGCTAAAATGTGCCGCGTGCTCGTGCACAGCATGCGCCTGCATGGGTCTGCGCCTTAAGATGTGAACGTGGTCAGGGATCATCGAGCTACAACAAATATAGGTGGAGCTACATCAAATATAGGTAGATAACTAATTTGATTTTCTATCAATAGAAGCTTGAAACGATTTTCGCAAACGCGAGAACAAAATAATAATTCATTTTTACGATTATTGTTACAATTTTACGATCATCCATTTTATGGCTGCCTCGCTCGACAAATTCGATCAACCACTGAACTGGCGCAAGTCGTTTTCGACGTTATTGAGGAACAATACAACCTACCTTCAAGCTAGTCTAGCTAGGAACAAGGAATGAGATTGCTGAAAACGAAAATTCTAATTAGTTTCACCAACTCGTGCCGTACCTACGGCTCACACAGACACGGCGATACGACTTTTGGCCTTTGATTTTGCATGCTTTTTGTGAAATGTACATTGAAAATACTTCCCGATACAAAAATATTCTGTCTCTGACAGAGCTTCAACACTACACTGTCGCACGGTTCCTGTTGGAATTTCTTTTCCATGCGGATGGTTCCGCAGCGCAGAGAATTCGGTCGTGTTGGCTCGGTGAGGATCACTCAGATCGTAGTCACTGCTGCAACACGCCCGGCAGCCAGCGCAAGTGGAAAGAGATACCTTTACAAACTTTCAAAACCTGCAAGCTTCCAATTGACTATGGTCGTATTATGACAAGGACACGTCAGCTAAAATACACCAGCCGTCTCATTGACATTGAACGTTTTCGGATAATAATATTGTTTACACTAATTATTCTAGAATGTTTAGAACAACAAACATTCTGAAAAGACAATTCAAACCTTTAAAGTGTTATACCAGATACATCTGTTATCCTACTTTCAATAATTACCTCGCCAACCTGCCGGCCACGTGCTACTCCAAGCTGCCGAACGGCGTCACGGTTGCCACGGCACAGCGCGACAGCTGCGCCGTCTGCGTCGGCCTCTTCGTCGACGCCGGCACCAGGTACGAGAGCAAAGAGGAGAATGGAATAGCTCATTTGTTCGAGCATATAGCTTTCAAAAGTACGAATGTTCGAGATAAAAAAACTCTCCAGACACAGATGGAGCTTCTCGGTACTAAGTACAAGTGCAGCGTGTCACGCGAGCTGATCGTCTATTACGTGGAGTGTCTCAGCGAGGACGTACCGCTCGCTACCGACATACTCATCGACTGCGTGTTCAACAACGCCTTAGACGCGACAGAAATTGAGTTGCAGAAACAAATCGTCTATACAGAAATGCTAGAACAAGACAAGGACCCCGGTGCAGTGGTGTTCAATTACTTGCACGCGTCTGCCTACCAGGGCACACCGCTCGCGCAGACCGTGATGGGACCCTCCGCCAACCTTTACGGTTTCAGCGGCAAAACCATCTGCAAGTACCTGTCAAAGTGCTTCGACCCGTGCCGCACGGTGCTGGCCGCGGCGGGCGGCGTCTCGCACGAGCAGATGGCCGCGCTCGCCAGCTGCTACATGCGCCGGCTGGAGCCCCTCAAGTACTTAGACATGGACGCGTACAGGTACACAGGCTCAGAAGTGCGGTATCGAGACGACTCGATGCCCAAAGCGCACGTCATGGTGGCCGTGGAGGGCCCGTGCTTCAGCGACGACGACCGGCTCGTGATGGAGGTGGCGCGCTTCGTGCTGGGCGGCTGGGACCGCTCGCAGCCGGCCGGCGAGATGCACCCTGTGCGGGTGGCGCGCGAGGCGTCCTACTGCGGCCTCTGCGACTATTACCACGCATTCAATATCACCTACAAAGACTGCGGGCTCTTTGGAGTGCATTTTGTGAGCGATGTGATGCACTTAGACGATATGATGATGTTGATACAAGATGAGTTCATGTACTTGTGCACCTGCGTAACGGAGGCGGAGGTGGAGAAAGCCAAGAATTGTCTGATGACGAACCTGTTGTCGGAGATGGACAGTTCGCTGGGAACGTGCATGGACATCGGGCGCTGGACGCTGTACTGCGGCTGCCGGCCCGCGCTGGCGGCGCAGCTGGCCGCGCTGCAGCGCGTGACGGCGGCACACGTGCGCGCAGCGTGCTACCGCTACCTGTACGACAAGTGCCCCGTGGTGGCCGCCGTGGGGCCTACCGAGGGGCTGATGCCCTACCCCCGGACCAGGGGGTCCATGTGGTGGCTCAGAACTTGACTTTTATATTATAAATATTATATTACGTTATATTATAAATATTATATACGGTATCATTTTCATTTTATTTTAATAAACCTAACGTGACACAATCATAGGAAATCTGCATACTTACGTCCAAACGGGCGCGGAATTTTTTCATATACTAAGTAAAGAGATCTCCGCCTATTTCTTACTAGCTATCTATCCATGGTGGAAAGTTGAAGCTCTCTGCAGCCCGACCTCTGAAGATTATACGATAATGTGTATCTACTAGCACTAGCATCTATGTGATCAACTTTTGCTCAAATAAAAAGCTACTTAGGTACAATCAATAATCTTATCCCTAATCTCTTCAAAGTTAGAGTGAACAGGCTTCTTCTGGATAAGCTATCGTCGACTTTGTATCTGTCACCTCTGACCTAGACTAGAGTCAAGAGCAAACCCACCTCAATTTAAAAAAAAAACATTTTTCCTAAGTCGCTTGTCGCTATAATTGACGTTTACGATTGTAGCCATAAAAATACAGCTTTTTTCAAAGTATACTTTCAGTATTCTCAGATGGCGACTTTACCTCTCAATATCTCAGTAACGTCACACTTGGGGCGGGGGGGGGGGGGCTATGCCAGCTCCCATAGAAAAATGTTCGAACCTCTTAACTTACTTTTGAAAAGGTTCGCGCTCAAATTGAAGTAACAAAGTTTGAAACTAAAACACGACGCGGCGACGCTAGATGGCGCTAGTAATAGAGCAGTTTAGTTGCCACAACAACAGCGTCTCTAGCACCGTCGAACTTCGAAGACATCACCTTGGACTCTGCGTCAGCTGTTGAAAGAGCAATCTTCTTGGACATCACCTTGGACTCTGCGTCAGCTGTTGAAAGAGCAATCTTCTTGGACATCACCTTGGACTCTGCGTCAGCTGTTGAAAGAGCAATCGTCTTGGGCATTACCTTGGACTCTGCGTCAGCTGTTGAAAGAGCAATCTTCTTGGACATCACCTTGGACTCGGCGTCAGCTGTTGAAAGAGCAATCTTCTTGGACATCACCTTGGACTCTGCGTCAGCTGTTGAAAGAGCAATCTTCTTGGACATCACCTTGGACTCTGCGTCAGCTGTTGAAAGAGCAATCTTCTTGGACATCACCTTGGACTCTGCGTCAGCTGTTGAAAGAGCAATCTTCTTGGACATCACCTTGGACTGTGCTTCAGCTGTTGAAATAGCAATCTTCTTGGACATTACCTTGGACTCTGCGTCAGCTGTTGTGAGTACTAATAATTAGTACCAATTGAGTACAAATTATTTACCAAATCGTCGCCTTGGAGGGTAATGGAGCTATCCCACAGAACTACACTTCTGAGTTACGGACGTTTAAAAAAATTATGATGCCCGTAAGACCAGTTATTTGAACATAACTCAGCGTCCTATTTTAGTAGAGAGTTAAAATTTTCACACTAGGTTATTAAAACGTGTTACTATTGTATGCTATAATTTAAAAATATCAAAATATCATGGTTTTTGAGTTATGTGGCTTACGCCTGTTGACTACTATTATAAATACAATTTAATACTCATATTACGGGGTGTAAGTCACATAACTCTCTTGTCTTGTTGACTTTGTAATCCAATGACATATTAATATTATTAGTTATAAAGACCTAAACCGAGTGGATTGTTTGAAAATAAATAAAAAATAATTACTTTTTCATTTAATTTTAAAGGAAAACAAATCAAATGAACAGTTAAAAAGTGATGTTGAAAAATGATGAAGTTAACAAAAATTATTCACATTCTGAGTTGTCACTAATTGGTACTTCTTCCAGATTATTATAAAAATCATGATACACCAAAGGTATGGTACCTTTTGCGCAGAGATCCTTTAAATCTTTAAGCTTATTTTCAGGAATTTTAAGCTTTTTGCTATAGAGCTTTTGCAAATTGCAACATGATATAGCAGAGTTACGTAGAGCTCTGCGCTGTATCGTTACCCATCGGATTTAAATTTTTCTTCAGAAAGTTGATTTTTGAAAAATATCGTTTTAGAACTTCTTTTTCGGTATTGAATCCATTTTAATAACAGCCAGTTCAGAATGTCACCAGTATCCGTTTTATTTTTGTTTGTGATAACTGTCTTACTGTACGACTTAAAGTCGCAAACTTTATGCTGTCTCGCTTCTTTTTTACGAATAATATGTAAATCATACTCTTCTTTATGAAGTCGCTGTTCATGCTCTGGCCTATTCTTGATTTGAATACAATGGCCACATTGATCATTCTTAGGGCGATGAAAACCATAATTAAATTCGACTGTATAAATGGATTTGTACAAACTGACCTTCTCAGGAACAAATTAACGTTCTTTACAATACTCTACGTAGTCTAAGTACAAACGAGTTTCGCATAACCCTGAAGGCAAATATTTTCTCTTCGTCGTACTAAAACAGTAATGTACAACGTACACAGTAGGTCCCCGTGGATTCAATAAACTCCGCCAATGTGTTTTTGATGATTTGTGATCTTCCAAAATTTTGGTAATGTCTGCGTTTGTTTTGGAAGTCTTCATAATTTATTGCACGTTTATCTGGCGCACAGAAGCAGATGTGCTGCTGTCTCGTCCTTCTCAATGCAGGCCCTGCAGAGTGTGTCGCGAACGCGAAGTAATATATCCCACGCCAGTCATAATCAGTAGCTTAAAGGTACAGATAATAAATAGTTCGGATGTGGCGTGAGGTGGAATAGTGGGGGTAGCGCGCGCTGATGGACAGCGCGCGCGCACCGGAGTCACTTGGGCCTAATGGTCGGAGCTGGTGGGAGCAAGCAGTACATTGGTGAGCGAACCTGTTTTAACTCAGTGCACATGTGTTCAGATTTACCAGATATTCATTTTATAATATTTGCCAATGTGTGTGTATTATTCTAATAGCGATCAGATTCAGAAATGATTCCAAATCAGACCGACATTCTGATGCGAGGCTCGGGGTGGCTATAAGGGGAGGTTGGAGGCCACTTCAGGGGGACAGCCCCCTATATCATTGCGATGATAACTCAGAAACGGTTGTTCAGTGAGAATGCCACATTAGGGGACCAGCACCCTAGTATATCATTGCGATGATATTATTCAGATACGGCTATTCAGTGAGAATGCCACTTTTGGGGAACAGCCCCCTATATCATTACGATGATAATTCAGTGACGGTTATTCAGTGAAAATTTCCTATCGTACCTAGGCGTGATTTTGAGACATAAGTAAGATTTTAAGATTTTTTTTTTAAGTGAGATTTTAGATTCAGATATTCGTCATTTTAAAATCTAGTGGCGACAGAGTGGGCTGTCTGTTACTCCTTTGATATACGAGGTGTTTATAAAGAATAGCACCTGTCTCAACTTTTGCAGCACCGCCGCCGATTATTTGGTACTTTGATTAGTCAAGCATGTTCTCGACTTGAGGTTGTCTGTTTCCACTTTTTACTACAGAACCGACTAAAATAAAATTAGCTCGAAAGTCCTGGCACTTATAGCATATTTTAAAACTGTATTTTACTGAGAATGGTGTAATAATGCAGGTTGCATAGTAAATAGTACACGGTCTGATCTACCCTTGTTCCATAAGTTTAGCCGTTGACACATGATGAATATCACGCAGACCTTGACATGTAGGATTTTATCTACTCACTGTATAGTGTCTTGTAAATAAAACGAAAATTTTAAGACAATATACATTTATTTACTTGCATCATCGCCACTGTGATTCTCGTTGTGGAAGACATTTTGTCCATTTCGGTCAATTCAGTATTCCGTCAAGTCCGTATGCTCATCAAGGCGCCCAATCCCTGTGGAACATAGAAACAGTATGAGCACCTTATAATAAATCTTAAATCCAGGGAAGTGTTACGCCACACAGGAGCTATAAACCTCTTGAGTAACACATCTCCGGTTTAAAGGGGTGCGCCCCCAGGGACATGCGTGTAACCGTTCCGCGTCGCTACCGATCTTGTTACACACGGTTTCGATTGAGATCTGATGGATCTTACTCATTGTTGACCATGTATTATGAATACTACGATGGTACCCTTGAAGGTTTACAATTGAGCGTTTGTGTTAGCGTAACTTTACGGAAGATTAAAATGCCGACTTGTTTGCAAGACAGTCACATGTCACAACTTTTACGGGTTCCATCGCCGATAACTTTATGTCAAGAGTACTGCAGATTTATGCATATTGCACAATTATGCGCAATGAGTGTTGCGTAACTAAACTCGAAATAAAGATCTGATATGATATGGCACTGTATGCACATCGGTTTGATTGACATTGAGATCGAGATGCGAGTTCGAGGCTCTAACGCAAGCCATTGACGTTTGCTTTTCTCAGCCGTACTTACGATTTTCAATTTCTCGCATCCTGTGTCTTCTCCCGTTGTCGCCTAACGTATTCAGTGCAAGCCGTCGCTTTCGCTACGACTACATCGCCGCTGTGAGCTCGTCCTCGTCATGCCGCATCTAACTACCTGAAAGGACTCGCACGCACTTTGTCGCCGTTCGACAGCGTTGTTAAGTTAGCAGAACCGTTCTTAACGCCATGTGCGTACTTGTCGGGTTGCTGTGCTCGCGCATTCGGAGCCAAGCAGGGCAGTCAGCCTGAGGTGCATTCGGATGGAGTTACGTGGACGCCATTTTAGAGTACTATTTTAGTTATGTTTTTATTGTAGGTTTAAATAATTTTACCACGATCATAGTTTAAAGAGTTTTAATGAGTTATTATATAGATTTCTAGCTATCTACATACATATAAACGCATCCCTCTGCGGAACACTGCCTGAATACATTTGCAACAACCAACATCAAATATCAGTCAGTCCGAGCCGACTAAAGGCATCCTGCAATAAAACCACAATTTTATACAAATTAATGCAGTAGGAGAATTAGTATTCGAAGCATGCAATTAATTAATGAAGAGTTTAGTGGCGGAAGGCTCATCTCATTTCAGGCGACAGACATTCATTGCTAGACAGAGCAGACCGCTCATTGTGGCGTTTCTTGTTCCTTCAAGCGTCGCGCGTCGCCACTCCAGAACCTGTCAACATCATCCTTCCCGAGCGCTGCACAGCCAGATTTGGACGATTGACCTCTCTCTTCAAGTTAATAGTGCTTACACTTGCTTGCCTTTTCGGAATCCGGTTTCTTCGGTAAACAGGAAATCGAATTTCGAGCTGTTTTTCAGTACCGCAAAAGCGAGATTAGAAATGCGAATTTCGCGGTATTAAAAACGAACCGTGATAGGTAAATCCCTCTTCGAATCGTCGCATGTTGGTCAGGCGGGCAAGATACACTCTTGGTAACTCCTTCCTTGGAATTCCTTACAGCGAACTAACGTTTGTTTGCAGTCTTCCTCAGTCTCAGTCTCATTCGCAACTACTCGCAAGTCGGACAAGTGAGTGACCAAGTTGTCCTATTTCATTTGTTTACTACTTGAAAGCGTGAAGAAATAATTATTTTAACTTTTATATTAACGTATTATACTTGTATCCGTGTACTTAACTTTTTTTTTGGAAAAAATGTAAACTACATTATAACTATGTGCTAAGCATTCCACCAATGAGTGTAGAAGCTACAGGAGGATAGTGTAATAAAATTAGAAGTACTTTAAATGATGATACAATTGATATTTTGTACATTTTACGTAAACATTTTCAAATAAAAAATAAATATTAGCATTGTGTGGGATTAATTAAAACTCATGACAGTTTTATTTTAGTCAAATAGGGGATTTGACGATTTACTAATTTCGTAATATCGCAAATTTACATATCCGATACCGCAATATCGCGGTATTGAATTTATACTGCGGTATTGCATGCTCTAATGGGGATTGTCTATCAAAGTTTGTACCTCAATTAACGAGACTTTAGCGCCAAACTTAGCTTTAATATTCAATTTGTGTGTGGATCAAGGAGTCTTTCCGGACCTAATGAAATTCAGTAAGGTGATACCACTTTTTAAATCTGGAGATAGTAGACACAAATAATTATAGACCAGTATCTGTGATGCCAGTGTTTAATAAGGCATTTGAAAAAGTGATGCTAAATCAAATGCTTAATCATTTTAACACGATTAACATCTTTCATGATAAACAGTATAGTTTCACCAAAAGACATTGTACAACTGACGCTGGTGTTACGTTACTAAAGCACATCTTAATGCCTGGGAGGACGCACAGGATGCCATAGGTGTCTTTTGGGATCTCTCGAAGGCGTTTGAATGCGTTGATCACGATACATTACTCCCGATGCATTACGGACTAGGAAAAACAACGTTAAACTTGGTCAAATCTTATTTGAATGATAGCAATTTCAAATAAACGGTATAAATTCGCCGGGATTAAACGTGAAAAACGGCGTCGCCCAGGGCTCGATTTTTGGGTCCTTTCTTATTTTTGGTATATATCAATGATTTACCCTATTTATTGCAACAAAAACTTGATATGGTGCTGTTTGCCGACGATACCTCCTTAATCTTTAAGATAAATAGACAGACGGACAATGTTGATGTCATAAATAACCCTAATGCAATTCCAAAATTAGTTCACGGCGAATAATTTGGTTCTGAATGAAAAGAAAACGAAATTTATAAGATTTGCCTTACCAAATGTCAAAAGCAGTGATTGTGACATAGTATTGAACAATCGATAAAACGGTTTTCCTGGGAATTACGCTTGACCCAAGGCTACAATGGGGCCCTCATATAACATCTCTTTCATCAAGACGGCTAAGTTCAGCAGCCTATGCTGTTAGGAAAATCCGCCAATTAACGGATGTCGATACCGCGAGACTGGTCTACTTTAGTTACTTTCACAGTATCAAGTCTTAAGTATTTTATTTACTATGGGGACGGGCTGCAGACATCGAGTCTATTTTATTCTGCAGAAAAGAACCATCAAAGTGATATACAATCTCCGCCGGCGCGATTCTCCAAGGGAAGTTTTTAAGAATATTAACATCATGACGGTACCTTGTAAATACATTTATGAAAACATCATGTATGTCAGAAAAAAATAACATCTTCTAGTAAAAGAGGCGACAGACTTAGATTATGTTACTAGAAATAGGGACCAATTAGTTCATCCAGGTTTCAGACTGGCTAAAGTATCCTCATCTTTCATGGGGTACTGTTTAAAATGTTATACCTCCCCACATATTAGAACTAAAAATGAGACAAAATGTAAATCTTGTATTAAACACACACTATGCAGGCAAGCATAGTATTAGGGGATCATATTGAAGATTACAATGCTTGGCTGAATGCTGGTCCTGCTCCACAGCCACTAGGGCGCACAAAATAATCTGTTTGCATTTGGAAACATGTTGGACCGGCTGAAGATTTTTAGAAACCAATATTTGCATTGTATAGACTCAATTTATTTAGCATTGTATAATTTCATCCATTTTACGGCACATGTGTGAGTACTGTGTACCTTAAACTTAAGCTTTAACTATCAGTTTTAGGTTTGTTTTTGACTCGAATGTACCCTGGCGGTTGGGAGTGTCATGCTCACTCAAAAGTCTAGCTGATGGTGGCGTATGCGCTGGATCATTTGGCTCCCTTCAAAATGGTTGAGCCGAATGGTGCTAGCGCATGCGTCATGTTCGTGAACGGGCGCCGTCAGTTAGGACTGGCTATTTCTCAGCTGCCATCATCATCATATCAGCCGAAAGACGTCCACTCCGGACATAGGCCTCCCCCAAGCGAAAAGTTCTGGAGTGGCGACCGCGTAACGGAAGACGCAACGTAAGAAGGCCTCCAACAAGGCGGACTGAGGACCTGGTGAAGGTCTCAGCTGCCATAGTTTACTTTAATTCTTTGAATTGTTATTTTTTTTTCCGGACGCTTTTATCCCGCTCGTCTTTTACATCGTTCTCACATGTATGTATAATTTCAACATGATGTAAATAAATTATTTTTAAATGAGTGTCCGTGGAGTTTCTTGCACGTTCTTCTCCATAGAGATCTACGCTTTGGAACGTGCAAATAGCTTTATGAATTGTCAAGGTCGGTCGGTAAAAAAATGATGATTTTTTTTTGATCGACCGACCTTGACATTTCAAATGTGCCTGTAAATGGTTTATTTGAAATAAATACTTTGAGGTTGAGTTTGACTTGGCGTTATTTCGAAAGATCTCGACTAAATTACTTGAGACTCTGATCTGATCTCATGATCTTGATATTTGGTTAAATGTGCCTCTTCTAGTTTTCACCGCAAAATCTTAACGAGGCCACTGATGAGCTGTACAGGTTGCTCAATAATGGTCGGACAAAAGTTACTTTGGGACAATCGATTCGAAAAGAAGAAGATATAGTTGAACATCTGCTTCTTCCTCGACAAGATGATGTCAGTCCCTTTTTTATTACTAGCATAACCGGGGTAATGAGAGCAATTAAAGTAAAAAAATATTTCTAAGAAATTTAATCAAAAATGTAAATATACAACTTACACAAAATGTACCTTAACATTTAGACTTATCATTACCGAAATTAATCAATCAATCAATTAATTAATTATATAAAACTAATTCGAGCATGTATGTAACATGGGAGTATTGAATCAATGAGCAGATAAATTTACGTTCCGACATTATTTTATTGATTACAAAAGATGATTTGCATAATTTTGCACTCGTACTGGACTTACAATCTACTTGTCAGGGACGCTCTACGTGGTCGCACGCGCGCGCAATGCGGTTAGTTGGACCGTCCCGCGGCCCTAGGTACTGATTTGTTCATGTTACGTGGTACTAACAACTACGAGGTAAGCCTAGGCTCCTTGTCGCTAGTACCGGCGCGGGCCGCCCATGCCGCTCAGCTCTCTACCGCGCGGCGCGCCGCCCCCGCTACAAACAACACGACACGTCAAGCCGACCCTCAGGGAAACAGTGACCACCACCTTAGTTCATAGTGAAAGTGAAACCGCACCTCGACTACAACACGCACTATCGTTACTGTATCTTCAATGTATGCAACCGTCTAATGTTTCGCATGAACTTTTCATTCACTACAACCCAAGAGGCGTTACACAGTTATCTGGGAGCGAGCGTGGACCAACATTGATATCATGACAGAAGTGACCCCATGATGTTCCCGCCCACTTAACTATAGCAGCATGAAAGGAGTCATAATGATTGATCACGTTTAAGAAGATATTTACGGTGATACTTTGAGTATTGTCCAGTAAGATGAACGATACCGCGACTAGGGCTTGCTACAGAGGATACCCGGTTCCGAATGGCGAGGTGCAACTATTCCCGATTTCGCGAAATAAAAGTCCCGGTACTCCGGTAACCGCCGGCGCTGTATGTCTATGTTGAATTCGCTTGGCTTGTAGCTTGCGACTGTGCCGGTACCAGAAGCCGCCATCTCATACATATTGCTCCTGGTCGCGTCGGTTGGTTATGTTAAACAAGAGCTTGTAATTATTAAAAAGGAATGTAGTATGACAAATTTTTTGGTTAGTTTTTATGAAGTACCGAGAGTACTGGGAGCACCGGTTTAGTGCTGACCCAGTACCGGGAATCTAAATATCTGCAAGCCCTAGCCGCGACGCAAGGAATGTAACAGTTATCAAGAATTTACTTTACAACAATAGTTCAGTCTCACATGATATTGATGCAAAGGAAATGTATCGCCTGTTCAGGTAGGTTATAATTATGTTTCTAAGAATTTGATAGCATGTTTTCCTGTTTGTTCATAATTAATGTTTCTTGTGGCTTTTTTTACTGTATCTAACTTGTTTATACTAACTATAAAATAATAGACAACTCTTAATGTTACTAACAGAGTTCACGATACCCACAGACATCCCAAACTTTACTAGACAGAACTAACACATAAGGTTAAAGTCAAGCACTTAGTAGTGCTTGATAGTTGCTCTGCAAAACTAGCTGCCATCTGGCTAATGCACTAGACACTAGCACCTGAAATGGGCGATCTAATATCAACCTCATTGCGGCCCTGTCTGAGAGAACACCAAATCAATCCATGTTCCACAATAACGGGTATCATGTGGAAGAAAAGGAACAAATTGTGGTATTCAGCCAAATACGGCTTGACGTGAAGCCGACCCCAATATACTTGGGGAAAGGCGAAGTAGTTGATGATGTGGAAGAAAAGGAACAATCGAAAGAAGTAACTTGAAACTAAGACAAACTCATCTGCAAATATCCACAAAAGAACTGGGGTAGCAGATACCCTCTAGTTTAGCCTAACGAAAACAGGACAAGGTGGACCTACCTCACAACTAAGTGGTAGAGCCCCAGAACATGGGCCGATGATATTGTAGAATCAGCAGGAATAAGCTCTATCACTACAAAAATAACAATACATAATGGAGGAGGTTTTTAGCCACAGCCTACATATTGCATAGGAATTTAATAAATAATCATGTATCTTATCACCTTTGGAAACTAAACAGACGTGTTGGGAAAATAATGGCCATACCATATCAATCCACGTTTCACAATACAGTACAGGCTCACTAATCTGGCATTTCAGTACTCCGGCACATCCAGTGGTCCTGGCGTCCACTGCCCACGCCTACCCCTACTTATTCCCTAAAATAAAATACTAATTTTCTAAGAATTAGTGCATTAATAAATATTTAACTCAATTTTTGTAAACAATTAATTAATCCGAACATTCCAATAATCCGGCACCCCCTGGTTTTTAGTAGTGGCAGATTAGTAAAATGCCACTGTAAGTTTACAAACAGTGGAAGAAGGAACCAATCAGGACTTTAGGGAGTCAATAAAGTATGCATTTACACAAATGTTTCAAAAACACAAAATTATTCAGGGGTTGGTGGCATACACTTTCTAGATATGAACACTAAATTCCACGCACCAGTAGTGAAACATGGTTTCTATCTTCCAATGATTGTACCTGCCTTGAGAGGAAATGTGGGTGGAGAGCCGTTTGAGTAAAAACTTATAACTCGAGGTTTGGCTCTCGCCAGTTCCCTCCTCCAATATCGGACTGATTTAAAAGATCCAACTTAATATTATAAATGCGAGGTTGGATGGATGGATGTTTGTTACTCTTTCATGTCACAACACCTGAAAGGATCTTCATGAAATTTGGCACAGAGGTAGATTATATATTCTGGAATAACATACTTTTTAACCTGGGTAAATGTTCCCTATGGATCACGCGGACGAAGCCGCTGCCAGAAGCTAGTATTTCATAAACTGAATTAGAAAAATATAATATGTGCCCTTGTGTTTCTTTTTCTATTAATAGTTGTCAAATTTGCACACTCGGGCTATTGGACAATTTTGTTAATTTTGCTAATCTCAGGAACTCCTGGTCCGATTTGAATAATTCTTTCAGTGTTAGATAGCCCATTTATCGAGGAAGGCTATATATCATCACGATAAGACCAAAAGGAGCAGAGCAGTAATGAAAATTGTGACGCAGACGAAATTGCGCGGGTCAACTAGTATGGATAATATATCACCAAAAAGAACAACATAGGGGCACAGTAAATATCCTTCTTAGTAAGTTTATGAAATGTCTTAAATCGATCCAATATTAAATAGGAGTAAGTAGGTATAAGGGTAAATAAGGTATTAGGCAATAGGTGTAAGGTGATAAAATACATGACTACTGATTCTTCTGTGCTTTTGAATGACATTATCCTGAAACCAATGAGAGCCCCAATGGACCAAATGAGAGTCTACATGCAGACAATGGATTCCATAAATCTACTGTCTATATCTAGTGTACTCCTTCATGTAGCTTTGTGATTTATGCTTTTTAGTATTAATAATGAACAGATAGGAAAACAATAAACTTAAAGGTTGATAGTACTCCATGCCAGCTGTTACGAGGACAATAAGTGCAACATCTTACCGTCCCATGGGCGGATACTGTGCATAAGGATCTCTGTCATATCCACCCGCGCCTGCACCACGCCTGAAATGTTACAAGAACTAATATGAGTATATAAGATAGCTTAAGATATGAATAGTTTTAAGACAAACAAATAATAATGATATTCAGCCTCTGGTGTTTTTGGACATAGACCACCCATTTAATTTTCCACATGCCGTTATCTTAAGCAATGGACATTGTTAACCTTTTGACCGCCTAGCGTAAACGCATCGGCGTTCCTCCCAAGCGAAGCCACATGTGCAAAATAGGGGTTCCAACATCTTATTGATAACCCATTAATTATTGCTTTTCATTCCATATTTTTAAAATAAAATATTACTCTATAATTTATTTTGTGCTTGAAAATGTTGTTTGCTTGTCGGCTATAGCTAACAATGGCATGTTGAGCACATTTTTATTTGTCAGCTATAGCCAACCGTGGCGGTCAAAAGGTTAATACTTCGATACCATCTATTTGGTGGTGAGTACCACCAAATAGATGGTATCGAAGTATTTAAAATATATGCACTACAAACGTTCACAGTAACAGACATTTAAGGAAAGTTTTTCTTAATGATATACAGGGCCGTCTTTGGTCATTGAACTTTGTTTAGTTAAGCATTTATGATTTGTTGACACTCTTGATCAATGAAAGCATTTGAGTAGTGGGAAACATTTTACTGTCAACTTTGTAGTTTTCCCAAGAAAGTTTTCAGCATCAAAAATTTGAGGAGACTATCTATTTCTTATTAGTACATGCAGCTGGCATTACCCATACAAATCTTTGCCTGGAATCTTGTACACCTATTTTCATGATTCCTGTTTCTGTCAGCTGTTACATTTTAATTGCTGTGCTGCATTGCTCTTTGCCAAAACTGCATTTTCGACTTGGTAAGCGACCAGGTCTCAACATCATAACTTAGGATGAGTAGGATACACATACACCTATTAAATGTGTAGTGTAGGGGTAGGCGTAAGTGCCCTTGCTACTTTTATTTTGGACCAGTTCATAGCAGATCCCATCATTGACTTTTGTTGCTTTTATACAGTAATGACATGGGAGCTTTTTAAGTGACAAAATTATTAAAAATCCTTATACTCACATAGGGGACCGCCTGCTGTACATGTCACCGTTGGACGGGCGCGGCGGCAGCGAGCGCTCGTACGGCATCTGCTGCGGCGCAGCGCGCATGGGCGCCCGGCGCTCTATCATGTCGCGCTCGTCCGGGTACATGGGCGCGCGCCGCTCGTCTGCGTACATGGGCGCCAGCTCGTCGTAGCGTCGATCATCCGCGTACATGGGCGCGGGACTCGCGTACGGATCCCGAGAGCCGCGGTCCATGAGCGCGAACCCGCGCCGGTCCTCCCCGCCGTACCCGTTGTACCGGTCGTCGTACGAGGGTGGCGGTGGCCGGTCTGCGCGCTCATAAGGCAGCGAACGCGGCATCTGTGGCGGACCGCCGAATGGCGGGCCGCGCGGGGGCCGGTCGCGCGTGTACGGAGCGTCCCGGGGCGGAGGTCCGCCACGCATGGGTCCGCCGCCACGCCGCTCCATACCTCCGCGCATGCCTCCCCTCATGCCACCACCGCGGCCTACACCTACCGGGCCTCCTGGCCCTCCTCGCTGGCTGCGCTCCTTTATGCGTCCGCGCTCTACTGAGATGACGCCACCGTTGAATGACGTATTATTGAGAGCGCGAATAGCGGCCGAAGCCTGATCTTCGGTTTGCATGTGCACGAATCCGCACCGGTTCATTATATCGCACTCGGTCACGACGCCAAAGCGCTCAAACAACTTCCGAAGCTCCTCCGGCTTCGAGCCCTGCGGCAGGCTGCCGACGAACACCTTCGTTTGCTGCAACGAGATGAAATTTCATTAAAACGAGCTCAAAGGATTGTAAAATTAGCTGTACAAGCACATAACCTTTCACTCACCGGCACCATTGTCGATTTATTTTCTTTAACAAGTGTCATAAAATTTGCCCGCCGCTATTTTAGCCTAGAACGACTCCCTTCCGATCAAAATGGCGGGCCGGAACTCGCAATAAACAGAATGACGCTAACGTCACGACGTCATTAATGTTGAGAAAGAACAAAATATGATTGGTGAAGAATTAATATAGATCTGTCATTGGTAGCAAAATTTGTGTTTTAGCCAATACAGAAGCAAAGCACGCATGTCAACCACTAACTACAGCCCACAGGTAAAATAAAATACCATAGAGCCATGCCATAGACTAAAACATGGTTATGTAATTTTTTATGAAACCACCCACAGCGATTATAATTAGTAAAAATATTAGAAATTAGTAAAAAAAATTAAGAAAAAAAATTAAAAATAGGAAATACAAAAATCAACGCATTTGGATTGTATACTTAGTAATATTCGATTAATAAAAATAAAAGGATGTCACAAAATACAAATGTCAAAGATAAGAATGTAAAAATTAAAAGAATTAAATAGGGAATACAAAAAAAAAGTGTAACGACGACTTATTAACTAATTTTATGAATTATTATTGAACTAGCACTTCGCCCGCGACTTCGTCTGCGTAGACTTTAGAGGTGGCGCGCAAATTCTTTGTCCCATATTCTCATACTCGAAATTCATCGTTTTTCATAGTTTGTGAGTCTTTTACTGTCCGTACTTTCAGCCGGATCTACTTCGACATGTTTCTGGTTTTAAAGATAGAAAAGAAAGAAAAATGTTTATTTGGGACTCGCACAAGACATAATATCGCGCATATTAAACTTTAGCGCTCATAACTCAGCCCAGAAAAAAACTTCGATATGTTTCGGTACTCCTGGTATTTTTAAATGCTAACCACTCACAATTCCAGCTTCGAAAATACTTCGACATATTTCTGGTATCCTAGTACTTGTGAATCTTTAACGCTCATAATTACAGCCCGGAAAAAACCGCTATATGTTTCTGTTTCCCTTCTTCACTTTTAATCCTAACCACTCAAAATTCCAGCGCCGGAAACATTAAAACATTTTTTTGGTCTCCTGGTACTTGTGAATCTATAGCGCTTACAATTCCTGCCGAAAGTATAATTTGAAATGTTTCTGGTCTCCTGGTGAATCTTGTGAATCTGTAGCGCTCATTATTCCAGCCCCAAAAAAAAAATAAAAAAAAAATCTTTAATTCGGATAAGCAGCATCCATATAGGTTAGTAAACAAAAAGACAACTTATTCCTATGTTAGTAAAGTTATAAATCTATTTAGAGACATAAATAGATTTATAAACATCTTCAAACAACATCCCCTAACAAAGGAGAGTCGTACCTCCCCGCTATAGTCTTCAGGATGGAGTTAGAGCTGACCCGCACTCTGCAAAGCAAAGAGGCAGATTTCTGTCTGACGATGGCGTGGAAGCCATCGACGTGTGCTTGTGCAAACATACCTGATGCACTGCAGAAACGGGGCAGCCCCATCAACATTCTGAATCCATTATTATACTGGACCCGTAGGGCGCTGATAGCCCGCTGAGTATAGTTGGTCCACAGGCTGCACGTGTAAAACACTTGACAATAAGCTTTAAAAAGCGTTATTTTGACTTCTTTGCTACAGCGCGCAAACCTGCGAGCCAACATGTTACATCGAACTGCCAGCGCCCTACGTTCCCTCTCAATATCCACTTGGTCACTAAGGTCGTCAGTTACATAATGCCCCAAGTATTTGAACTGGTACACTCGCAATATGTCATTCCCATTCATTTTAATCGGAGGCACATACTCAGGACATTTAGCATCGCCAGCCTTAAAGACCAAGAACTCGCTTTTCTTGACATTATAGACTAGGCCATGCTCACGAGCATAGCCCTCACAACAACGCAGCAGCTCTCTAAGCGCCCTAACCGTAGGGCTCAGCAGCACCAACCATATCGTCAGCGTAACTGATGTTGTTGACACTGACGTCATCAATGCGACATCCGATTTTCTTGCTGCTGAGCTCAACGATCAGATCGTTTATATAGAGGTTAAACAGTTTTGGTGACGTTATCCCTCCTTGTCTAACCCCGCACTCTAGCCCATACAGACAGTCCGTCTGCCCATCTCACACTGTTCGTTTGGTTGTAATACCAATACTGGAAGATACGCAACAGCTCCGCTGGCGCTTTTCTCTCCCGCAGCTTTTTCCACATAACCTCGTAAGATACAAGGTCAAAGGCACGGGAGAAGTCTAAAAAACAAGCATACACTGGTGTACGACGTTTCGTGTAGTATTGCACCGTATGTTTGAGGCTGAGAATCGCACTTTCAGTGCCAAGATCATTACGAAACCCAAATTGTGCGTCGTGTAATTTCAACAAACCATCCAACCGTGCGTCCAGCAGACTGTCGAGCACCTTCGCGACAATAGTAGCCAGGGAGATGGGTCGATAGTTACATTTATCAGCAACGTCACCCGTTTTATTTTTAACAATAGGCACGACAATAGTTCGCAAAAATACTTTCACATTTTTCTTTTGTTTTGGTAATTTTGAATCCTTACCGCTCATATATCTAGCGCGGAAATATTTTGACATGTTTCTGGCTTCCTAGTAATTGTGAAACTTTAGCATACACAATCCTAACCACGAAAATACTTCGATTTTATTTTGGTCTCCTGGTACCTTTGAATCCTAGCCGCTCACGTTTCCAACGCCGGAAATATTTCGACATGTTTCTGGTCTCCTGGTACTTGTGAATCTTTAGCGCTCACAATTTCGGCCAAAAAATACTTTCACATGTTTCCAGTTTTCAGTTTTCAGTCTCCTGTTACTTGTGAATCTATATATAGCATTTACAATTCCAGCCCGGAAAAAAACATCGACAAACATATTTCTGTTTGACTGTTAAAAATTAAACAAAAATATTCTAGCCCAAAAATACTTTAAAATCGTTCTGTTCTCCCGGTACTTGTGAATCTATAGCGGTCATTATTCCATCCCCGAAGATACTTCTAAATTTATGTGATCACCTGGTGCTTTAGAATCCTAACTGCTCACAATTCCAACCCTGGAAATACTTGGTCATGTTTCTGGTCTCCTGGTATATAATGAATCTTTAGCACTCATAATACTCTGGCATCGTTCTGTTCTCCTGGTACTTGTGAATCTGAAGTACTAAGGCAGCAGAAGCGCTGGGTTTCCACTTCCTCCTCAGTCTCCATTAAGCCATGCCTTTTACCGGGATAAAAAGTAGCCTATGTTTGATTCCAGGATGTGTACTATATGTGTGCCAAATTTCATCCAAATCCCTTCAGCCATTTTTGCCTGATTGAGGCACAAACATACAAACTTTCACATTTATAATATTAGTAGGATAGTAGGATTAAAAATAATCAAAATAGATTACATTGGAATTTGAAAAAATATATATGTTTGAGATAAATAAACACAACTATAGTAGGCAGCTGCTCACAAATCTATATGAATAATTTTGCCTTTGAATTTCGGGAGACTGTCAAAGAATATATCGATACCGCTGTCGGTAGAGCAGGTTCTATTGTAGCAACCCAACATTCTATTTAGGGGAGCATGTCGATTGTCGACCCAAGTTTGTGCGGCATGGTTTTGTGACAAAAGTTCTAGTGGTACGCGTGGATCGCAGTTGAGAATGGCGAGGTACGTCCAGGTTGATTTTGTCTAGGAGACCTGGAGTTGATGTTAACCCATTTACAATTTTATAAAGTACTAGCACTTCGCCCGCGACTTCGTCTGCGTAGACTTTAGAGGTGGCGCGCAACTTCTTTGTTGCATATTCTCATTCTCGGAAATTCATCTTCATGATTCTTTATCAGATAGTTTGTGAGTCTTTACTGTCCCTCCCTACTTTCAGCTCCGGAACTACTTCGACATGTTTCTGGTATTCTGTTACTTGTGAATCTTCAGCGCTCATAACTCCAGCCCAGAAAAGAATTCTACATGTATCTGAACTTCTGGTGCTTTGGAATCCTAACTGCTCACAATACCTACCCTGGAAATACTTCCACATATTTCTGGTCTTCTGGTACTTAACAAATCTTCAGCGCTCATAACTCCTGCCCGGGAAAAACTACCACAATTTTCTGTTGTTTTGTTGCTTTTGAATCCTTACCGCTCACAATTCCAGCTTCAAAAATACTTCGACATTTTTCTATTCTCCTGATACCTATGAATTCTAGCGACTATCGAATCCAGCGCCGGAAATATTTTGACATGTTTCTGGTCTCCTGGTACTTATGAATCTTTAGCGCTCACAATTTCGGCCAAAAAAATACTCGTACATGTTTCTAGTCTCCTGTTACTTGTGAATCTATAGCATTTAAAATTCTAGCCCGTAAAAAACACCGACATGCATATTTCTGTTTGACGGTTAAATAAAAAAACAAAAAATATTCTAGCCCAAAAATACTTTAACATCGTTCTGTTCTCCTGGTACTTGTGAATCAGTAGCGCTCATTATTCCAGCCCCGAAAATACTTCTACATGTATGTGAACTTCTGGTGCTTTGGCATCCTAACTGCTCACAATACCTACCCTGGAAATACTTCCACATATTTCTGGTCTTCTGGTACTTAACAAATCTTCAGCGCTCATAACTCCTGCCCGGGAAAAACAACCACAATTTTCTGTTGTTTTGTTGCTTTTGAATCCTTACCGCTCATATTTCTAGCGCTGAAATATTTCGACATGTTTCTGGCCTCCTGATTGTTATTAATCTTTAGCATTCACAATCCTAGCCCCGAAAATACTTCGACATGTTTCTGGTCTCCTGGTACTTTTGAATTCTAACCTATCACAACTCCAGCGCCGGAAATATTTTGACATGTTTATGGTCTCCTGGTACTTGTGAATCTTTAGCGCTTATCATTTCAGCCAAAGGAATACTTCTTCAACATGTTTCTGGTCTCTTGTCACATGTGAATCTAAAGCGTTTACAATTCCAGCCGGGAAAAAATCTTCAAAATACATATTTGTGTGCGACGGTTAAAAAAAATTAAAACAAAAAATATTCTAGCCCAAAAATATTTTGATATCGTTCTGTTCTCCTGGTACTTGTGAATCTTTAGCGCTCCCAATTTCAGCCCCGGAAATATTCCGACATTGTTCTGTTCTCCTGTTACTTGTGAATCTGAAGTACTAAGGCAGCAGAAGCGCCATAATTCCTGCCCGGGAAAAACTTCCACATTTTTCGGTTGCCTCTTGGTACTTTTGTATCCTCACCGCTCATAATTCTAGCACCGGAAATATTTCGACATGTTTTGACCTCCTGATACTTGTGAATCTTTAGCATTCACAATCCTAGCCCCGAAAATACTTCGATATGTTTCTGGTCTCTCTACTGGTACTTTTGAATTCTAACCGGTCACAATTCCAGCGCCGGAAATAACGATATGTTTATGGTCTCCTGGTACTTGTGAATCTTTAGCGCTCATAATTTCAGCCAAAGAAATACTTCAACATGTTTCTGGTCTCATGTCACATGTGAATCTATAGCGTTTACAATTCCAGCCCGAAAAAACTTCAACATACATATTTCTGTTCGACGGTAAAAAAAAAATATATTCTTGCCCAAAAATACTTTAACATCGTTCTGTTTTCCTGGTACTTGTGAATCTTTAGCGTTCCCAATTTCAGCCCCGTAAATACTACGACATGTTTCTGTTCTCCTGGTACTTTTGAATCTGAAGTACTAAGGCAGCAGAAGCGCTGTGTTTCCACTTCCTCCTCAGTCTTCGTTAAGCGTTGCCTTTTACCGGGATAAAAAGTAGCCTATGTTTGATTCCAGGATATGAACTATATGTGTGCCAAATTTCATCCAAATCCCTTCAGCCATTTTTGCCTGATTGAGGCACAAACATACAAACATACAAACATACAAACATACAAACATACAAACATTCACATTTATAATATTAGTAGGATACTACTATATAGTATACTAGCACTTCGCCCGCGACTTCGTCTGCGTAGACTTTAGAGGTGGCGCGCAACTTCTTTGTTGCATATTCTCATTCTCGGAAATTCATCTTCATGATTCTTTATCAGATAGTTTGTGAGTCTTTACTGTCCCTCCCTACTTTCAGCTCCGGAACTACTTCGACATGTTTCTGGTATTCTGTTACTTGTGAATCTTCAGCGCTCATAACTCCAGCCCAGAAAAGAATTCTACATGTATCTGAACTTCTGGTGCTTTGGAATCCTAACTGCTCACAATACCTACCCTGGAAATACTTCCACATATTTCTGGTCTTCTGGTACTTAACAAATCTTCAGCGCTCATAACTCCTGCCCGGGAAAAACTACCACAATTTTCTGTTGTTTTGTTGCTTTTGAATCCTTACCGCTCACAATTCCAGCTTCAAAAATACTTCGACATTTTTCTATTCTCCTGATACCTATGAATTCTAGCGACTATCGAATCCAGCGCCGGAAATATTTTGACATGTTTCTGGTCTCCTGGTACTTATGAATCTTTAGCGCTCACAATTTCGGCCAAAAAAATACTCGTACATGTTTCTAGTCTCCTGTTACTTGTGAATCTATAGCATTTAAAATTCTAGCCCGTAAAAAACACCGACATGCATATTTCTGTTTGACGGTTAAATAAAAAAACAAAAAATATTCTAGCCCAAAAATACTTTAACATCGTTCTGTTCTCCTGGTACTTGTGAATCAGTAGCGCTCATTATTCCAGCCCCGAAAATACTTCTACATGTATGTGAACTTCTGGTGCTTTGGCATCCTAACTGCTCACAATACCTACCCTGGAAATACTTCCACATATTTCTGGTCTTCTGGTACTTAACAAATCTTCAGCGCTCATAACTCCTGCCCGGGAAAAACAACCACAATTTTCTGTTGTTTTGTTGCTTTTGAATCCTTACCGCTCATATTTCTAGCGCTGAAATATTTCGACATGTTTCTGGCCTCCTGATTGTTATTAATCTTTAGCATTCACAATCCTAGCCCCGAAAATACTTCGACATGTTTCTGGTCTCCTGGTACTTTTGAATTCTAACCTATCACAACTCCAGCGCCGGAAATATTTTGACATGTTTATGGTCTCCTGGTACTTGTGAATCTTTAGCGCTTATCATTTCAGCCAAAGGAATACTTCTTCAACATGTTTCTGGTCTCTTGTCACATGTGAATCTAAAGCGTTTACAATTCCAGCCGGGAAAAAATCTTCAAAATACATATTTGTGTGCGACGGTTAAAAAAAATTAAAACAAAAAATATTCTAGCCCAAAAATATTTTGATATCGTTCTGTTCTCCTGGTACTTGTGAATCTTTAGCGCTCCCAATTTCAGCCCCGGAAATATTCCGACATTGTTCTGTTCTCCTGTTACTTGTGAATCTGAAGTACTAAGGCAGCAGAAGCGCCATAATTCCTGCCCGGGAAAAACTTCCACATTTTTCGGTTGCCTCTTGGTACTTTTGTATCCTCACCGCTCATAATTCTAGCACCGGAAATATTTCGACATGTTTTGACCTCCTGATACTTGTGAATCTTTAGCATTCACAATCCTAGCCCCGAAAATACTTCGATATGTTTCTGGTCTCTCTACTGGTACTTTTGAATTCTAACCGGTCACAATTCCAGCGCCGGAAATAACGATATGTTTATGGTCTCCTGGTACTTGTGAATCTTTAGCGCTCATAATTTCAGCCAAAGAAATACTTCAACATGTTTCTGGTCTCATGTCACATGTGAATCTATAGCGTTTACAATTCCAGCCCGAAAAAACTTCAACATACATATTTCTGTTCGACGGTAAAAAAAAAATATATTCTTGCCCAAAAATACTTTAACATCGTTCTGTTTTCCTGGTACTTGTGAATCTTTAGCGTTCCCAATTTCAGCCCCGTAAATACTACGACATGTTTCTGTTCTCCTGGTACTTTTGAATCTGAAGTACTAAGGCAGCAGAAGCGCTGTGTTTCCACTTCCTCCTCAGTCTTCGTTAAGCGTTGCCTTTTACCGGGATAAAAAGTAGCCTATGTTTGATTCCAGGATATGAACTATATGTGTGCCAAATTTCATCCAAATCCCTTCAGCCATTTTTGCCTGATTGAGGCACAAACATACAAACATACAAACATACAAACATACAAACATACAAACATACAAACATACAAACATACAAACATACAAACATTCACATTTATAATATTAGTAGGACTAGCACTTCGCCCGCGACTTCGTCTGCGTAGACTTTAGAGGTGGCGCGCAACTTCTTTGTCCCATATTCTCATTCTCGGATATTCACCTTCATGATTCTTTTCTGCTAGTTTGCGAGTCTTAACTGTCCATACTTTCAGCTCCAGAACTACTTCGACATGTTTCTGGTACTTGTGAATCTTTAGCGCTCATAACTCCAGTCCAGAAAAAAACTTCGATATGTTTCGGTTCTCCTGGTATTTTGTAAATATTAAACACTCACAATTCCAGCTTCGGAAATACTTCGACATGTTTCTAGTATCCTGGTACTTGTGAATCTTTTACGCTCATAATTACAGCCCGGAAAAAACCGCTATATGTTTCTGTTCTCGTGGTACTTTTGAATCCTTACCACTCAAAATTCCAGCGCCTGAAATATTAAAACATGTTTCTGGTCTCTTATTACTTCTTATTACTTGTGAATCTTTAGCGCTTACAATACCTGCCGAAAATATAATTAGACATGTTTTTGATCACCTGGTATCTACGTGTGAATCTGTAGCGCTCATAATTACCGCCTGAAAATACTTCGACATATTTCTAATCTCTTGGTACTTTGGAATCCTAACTGCTCCCAACTCCAACCCTGGAAATATTTCGACATGTTTCTGGTCTCCTGGTACGTAATGAATCTTTTACGCTCATAATTCCTGCCCGGAAAATACCTCCACGCGGTAAGGATTAAAGAGTACCAGAACAACAGAAAAATGTTCTGGTACTCTTTAATCCTTACCGCTCACAAGTTTGGCTCCGGAAATATTTCGATATGTTTCTGGTCTCCTGGTCCTTTTTAATTTTTAGCATTCACAATCTTAGCCACGAAAATACTTCGACATGTTTTTGGTCTCCTGGTACATAATGAATCTTTAGCGCTCATAATTCCAGCCCGGAAAATACTTCAACATTTTTCTGTTCTCGTGATACCTTTGAATCCTAGCCGCTCACGATTCCAGTGCCGGAAATATTTCGACATGTTTCTAGTCTCCTGGTACTTGTGAATATTTAGTGCTCACAATTTCTGCCAAAAAAATACTTTGACATGTTTCTAGTCTCGTGTCACATGTGAATCTATAGTGTTTACAATTCCAGCCCGGAAAAAACATCAACTTAGATTGTTCTGTTTGACTGTTAAAAAAAAAAAACAAAAAATATTTTAGCTCAAAAATACTTTTACATCGTTCTGTTCTCCCGGTACTTTTGAAACTGTAGCGCTCACAATTCCAACCCTGAAAATACTTCGACATATTTCTGGTCTCCTAGTACATAAAGAATCTTTAGCGCTCATAATTCCTGCCCGGAAAACTTCCACATTTTTATGTTGTTTTGGTACTTTTGAATCCTTACCGCTCATATTTCTAGTGCGGAAATATGTCGACAAATTTCTGGCCTCCTGGGAATCTTTAGCATTCACAATCCTAGCTCCGAAAATACTTCGACATGTTTCTTATCTCCTGGTACTTTTGAATTCTAACCGGTTACAATTCCAGCGCCGGAAAAATTTCGACATGTTTATGGTCTCCTGGTTCTTGTGAATCTTTAGCGCTCATAATTTTAGCCAAAGAAATACTTTAACATGTTTCTGTTCACCTGTCACATGTGAATCTATAGCGTTTACAATTCCAGCCCGGAAAAAACTTCAACATACATATTTCTGTTCGACAGTAAAAAAAAAAAAAATCTTGCCCAAAAATACTTTAACATCGTTCTGTTCTCCTGGTACTTGTGAATCTTAAGTGCTTCCAATTTCAGCCCCGGAAATACTACATGTTTCTGTTCTCCTGGTACTTTTGAATCTGAAGTACTAAGGCAGCAGAAGCGCTGGGTTTCCACTTCCTCCTCAGTCTTCGTTAAGCGTTGCCTTTTACCGGGATAAAAGTAGCCTATGTTTGATTCCAGGATGTGAACTATATGTGTGCCAAATTTCATCCACATCCCTTCAGCCATTTTTGCCTGATTGAGGCACAAACATACAAACATTCACATTTATAATATTAGTAGGATTGTTAGATCGTTAAGAGTTCTTCGTCGCTTCAATGAGTCCAACTCGAAGTATTTTAGCCGTTCTGCGTAATCCGCTCTTTAAGGACATTTATGGTCTTTAAACCGCAAGCACCTGGTAAACTTTTTTTGAACTTGTTCAAGTCTGTCTATGTGTATATTACAGGCCGGACTCCAAACGGGAGAGGCATATTCAACGAGACTGCGCACATAGGTATTATAAAGCACTTTCAAAGCAAAGGTCCCCTTAAACTCTACCAACTCTGGTGATAAATCCAATCATTTTCATTGCTTTTTTGATGATATTATTCATGTGTGTAGTAAATGAGAGATCGCCGCTAAGGACTACACCTAGAACTCGTATGTTTGGAAGTTTTTGTAGTGCTGTTCCACTGAGGGAGTAAGTTGATGGTAAGGGTGCTTTTTCCGCGTGAATGTTATGTGATAACATTTACTAGCATTCAAAGCCATCCCATTCACCACACACCACTCTTGCAACGTGTTTAGATCGGATTGCAGCAGAATGATATCTTCATGAGTTTTTATTTGGCGAAAAATTTTAAGGTCATCAGCAAATAAGGAACACTGGCTATGTTTAATGCAATTAACTATGTCTTTTATGAACAAAATAAAGAGAATTGGTCCGGTATGAGAACCCTGGGGCACACTGGAGGTTGCAAAATACTCCTGAGATTGAAAGCCGTTTCCACCACTCTTTGTGTCCGCTCGCATAAATATGATCGAAACCACCCCAGCAGCGGACCGTGTATGCCAAAACTGTGCAGCTTTAGCAGTAGGATTGCATGGTCAACCTTATCGAATGCGCTGCTGAAGTCAGTATACAGAGCATCGATCTGTTGGCCAGAATCGATGCACATACAGATCTCGTCCACGTACGAGACTAAGTTGGTCACCGTGGATTTGTTGCTACAGAAACCATGCTGTTGAGTGGAAAATTGTGTTTTAACATGGGATGTTAAGATGGGGCAGATCATACATTCAAATAACTTTAAGAAAAAGGACAAGACAGAAATTGGTCTGTAATTCGTTAGCTTTTTTCCATTCTGTTGGGAATGTAGATGTTTTAATAGATTTGTTAAATATTAAGGTGAGAGGATATGCCAAATTACGAGCACATTTTTTTATAAAGAGCGGGGACAACCCGTCTGGACCAGCGCCTTTAGTAACATCAATTTGGTTCAGTGCTTTAAGAACTTCCCTCTCAGCAAAAACGATTTTACTGAGAATGAATTGAGGAAATACTTGAGTATTCGTTGGTGGTCCAGTTTTTCTGCTAGCAACAGAAAACGTAGACGAGAATTGTTTAGCGAAGAGTTTGCATATTTCGTTGCCAGTTGTTGCCACTGTTTCATTTAATGTCATTTCTGACGGTATAGAGCTAATTTTAGAATTTTTCGATTTTACAAAGGACCAAAACACTTTAGGGTTCGACTTTATGCTATTCTCAACAAAGTAGACGTATTTTTTATAGCAACTCTTAATTATCAACCTTGCTCTCTCATCGATCATTCTGTACTCAATCTCATCACGCGGATTACTTACCGTATTTCTTAAAACGTTGTCTGAGCTTTTCTTTTTCATTGAGAATTTTCACTAAAATTTTGGAATACCATGGAGCAAAACTTTTGCTTATATTCCTAATTTTGGGAATATTGTCATTTATGATTTTGCGAACGGTGGTATAAAGGACCTCAGTCATTAGGTTAACATTTTCACATGATTCTAGTTGCTCTTTCCAATCTATTTCTCTTAATTTTTTGTTAATAAGTTCGTAATCAGCTACCTTAAAATTAATTTTAGCTATCGTCACATGTTTCAGTGGTACAAACGTATCTATACTAATATATAAAGCTGACGAGTTTGTTTGTTTGCTTGAACGCGCTGATCTCAGGAACTACTGGTCCGATTTGAAAAAATCTTTCAGTATCAAATAGCACATTTATCGAGGAAGGCTATAGGCTATCATCTCACTAAGACCAATAGGAGACGAGCAGTAATGAAAAATGTGACGCAGACGAAGCTGCGCGGGTCAGCTAGTTTAAAATAAAATCTATATCTAAAGGGGGGGTGGTGACAATCTTCTCTACAGATAGGTGAAGCAGACTTTCTGACCACCGCACATAGCATATTTGAAAACACAAAGTCTAGTGATCTATTATTAGTATTTTTAATAACATTATATTGTAACATATTGTTTAAAGACATAAAATCAATTAGAAAATACCCTAGGTTATTATTGTAATGTGACGGCGGCATAGTACAAGTTGCGTGAGGATGTTTTGGGTCCTGGTTCCATTCAATGAAGCCGAGATTAAAATCGCCGACTACTATGATTTCCTCGCCAGTAGTTTCATTAGCACTCGTGACCGAACTGAGAAAAATATCTAGAATTTGCTGTGATACAGGGGGTGGTAGGTGAACAGCGCAAATGTTTATTTTCTTTTCCTCATTCACTTTAACTCGAACCCAGAGGTCTTCTGCAGTATATGCCTTAGATACAGCAACGAGAACGCCACCTCCTTCTCTTCCTGTAAGCGCACTAGACGCCCTATCTCTTCTGTAAATATTATAGCGGGCGTCAAAAAGCTCCCCGTCTTTGATGTTATCATTGAGCCAAGACTCAGTCACTATAATCATATCATGTTTATTTACATTAACAGCAATATTAATTTCATTTAGTTTTGTTCGCATTCCACGGAGATTCTGATAGTACACTGTGAATTTTAGTCATTTTCTCACGGGTTCCTACTTTTTGGTTTTTTAGGGTTCCGAAAAAAAAAGGAACCCTTATAGGATCACTCGGGTGTCTGTCTGTCTGTCTGCCCATCTGTCACAGCCAGTTTTCTCCGGATCCACTAAACCGATTTTGTTGAAACTTGGTACACATATGGACTTCTGTGACCCAAACACGGACGCGTTACGAAAATCATTATATGTTTAGTATGGGGGTCACTTTTGGGGGTCAAACTAGAAAATTGAAACAAAAAAAAAATTGACAAATATCGTGAGACATATAAAATGAAAGGGTTTACGGTGAAGGTTTTAAATATATCTTTTATTTATTTATTTATTATATACTTTATTGTACACCAAAAATTCAATACAAAAGGAAACTTAAAACTAAAGCACATACAATGGGCGGCCTTATCGCATTCCGCGATCTCTTACAGGCAACCTGGGATGGTTGCCTGGACATGAAATTGGGGCTGTCGTTGGTGTGACAAAAAAAAAAAGAAGTAATTATAATATAGCATAATAGATACACAGATAAATACATAATACGCTATATGTATATTAGATACATAAATACTAAATATATAGACAGTAAAAATAACTGACGGCTATGGACATAATTACAGCGATAGGTAATGTTCTTTGACAAGTTTTTTAAAAGTATGTAACGACTGAGCGCGTCTCACTGGAACTGGCAATGCATTCCACAGACGGGCAGCCTGTACAATAAAAGATTTATCCATGAAAGTTGTGGAATGCATCGGCATTTTCAGTCGCAAGTTATCTGATGACCTCAGATATCTAGTGTGGGAATCGCCGAGAAACTGAAAACGTTTCTTAAGGTAAAGAGGGGTGAAAGGAGAAAAAAGAACATTGTATAAAAGTGAAAGAATATGAGCATTCCGGCGAAGGCGAATTGGCAACCACTTGAGCTTCACACGAAATTCGGAAACATGGTCATATTTGCGTAAACCGAATATGAACCTGATACAGAAATTTTGAAGCCGCTCAAGTTTATCAAGTTTTTCTTGAGTTAGGTCAAGATAGCTGGCATCAGCATAATCAAGGGTGGGAAGAAGCAGTGATTGTGCAAGCGCAATCTTGGTGTCAATCGGAAGAAAATTTCGCAGTCTTCTCAACGACGCAGCAGATGCAAATAGCTTCCTGCTAACTTCCTGCAGTTGGGCAGTCCAAGAAAAGTTTTTGTCAATGAATATCCCAAAGTTTTTTACTTTTTCTGAGAAGGGAATAACTGAGTCATCGAAGGAAACTTGGGGAAGAGATGTCCAGTCGATCCTTGAGACCATCCTGGAACTGCCCACGACGATAATCTGCGTCTTTGCAGGGTTGACCATGAGTCCATATCGCTTGCTCCATTGGCATATGCGAGCCAGATCACGGTTGATGGTGATAATGGCCTCATGCAGGTTCCCAAGAGGAGCACGCGAGTAAAATTGTAGATCGTCTGCATATAGATGGTAGGAAGAAGTTAGTTCATTAGAAATTGAGTTAATAAAAATAGCGAAAAGTAAAGAGGATAAAACGCCACCCTGCGGAACCCCGGCAGAAGTACGACACCAGGAGGACAAGGTCTCTCCAAAGCATATACGTTGCCGGCGACTTTCATAATTTTAAAATAAATGGTTTTGAAGTTATTCAAGAAATTAGACGAAAAATGACCATTCCCCCTTATCTCCGAAACTACTGACCCTCAAATTTTGAAAAAATTGGAGATAATAGATCTTTACCTAAATATTACAGGAAAACCTATAAGAAGTCTGCAGTGTTAAAATAACATGTTAAAAAATAATAATTCGTTCGGAACCCTTTGCACGCGAGTCCGACTCGCACTTGGCCAGTTTTTTTACATTAATGTTGCAGCGTGTAGGCTCTTTATCTGTATGGGCCGTGCTCCATCATCCTTACGGACTAACACTCGGTCATCGCGAACCCAAACATATTTATAATTATTAAACCACAACATATTGCAAAAACTTATGCGTCTAACCTTAGCAATTGTTTATCATCACGCTATATTTTCAAGGAGCTGAGCAGCGAAAACCATTTTATAAATAAGGTCGGCTATTTCAATCTATTGTCTACAATAGCCATAGACCATCGGTTTAAAGACTGTCTTTCGAAAGATTCGGTGTGGGTTGGAATCCAAACAGTCATTATTGTTTTTTAATTATTAATTCTTACTAATATTTTCATACATTAATCATATGTTTTTGCATTCATCTGCATACGCAACGATGACCCAAATAATACTAACGACAGCATGAGAATTACATTAAAACATATTTTTTAGTCATTAATGGTACTTTTAAAACGTCTTAAAAAAGTGATTCTTTTAATTCCTTAAAAATATCGGTCTGAATGAATACCTACTAATAAAAAATAAAAAAATCCAAACTAATAATTTGACAGTTCAACTTCAGATTCCATAGATGGCATTACGCATTTGAATCGCGGTGTTAAGATTAGAATATTCGTCAAAAGGCGTGCTCTTCAATTTGCTAAGCTTAATTTGATTTGCTCAATAACGAATCTTTACGGGCCTAGGGCCAGGGTCACGTCATACCACCCGCGAACAGCTGGCGAAGTCCCATGACAGAGGAGTCGCGAAAAGTGTTGAATTAGATTGGTTAATTAGATAGCCTGACGCCATAAAGAAGGCTGTTAGAGGTAGCATGCACTGAGCGGTCCAAGCAGCACAAGACCGAATGGATACGCGTGTCGCCATCCTCAGCATTGAAGGAACGACGGAAAAGAAGAAAATGCGAACATAATACAAGAAGGCCACTCTAATGCGCATTTTTTTACGAATATTGATAAAAATTGCCGAAGGCATACACCACTATCAAGAAGATGGTTAGGTTATTTTAGAGAATAGCCTGTGTTGTCCGGTTGCTTCAGCATTATTTCATTACTTCTGTGAACGGGGAATCCACCGACCAAGCAGACTATCAATACGGATAATATTGACAAATGTTTCCATATTTCCATGAAAATGCCCATGGGAGAAAATGATAAATGCTATCCGATTAAGTTTTATGATTTCTATTTACTTAATTTCTAAAAATCTTTGCAAAGGCACTCGGTTAAAAGTCACATATCCACGCAAACTGTCATAGTAGCCGAAATAAGATTTCGGCTGATTGCTCCGGCATGGCTAAAAACTGTTAAATTCCCAATGAGCCCATGATACGTCATGACCAGCTCAGGGACCGAAATTATCCGTTGCGGGACTTACCCTCCAGTGGATCATGGGGACCTGTAGATCCCCAGGCGATGACGCCAGAGACGAAGTCGCGAAGAGAGTTTCCGAGACGGTACTATTGGACCCGTACTCACTTCTCTTCCTACCTTTCTCACAGATTCGTACATGAATTTGCCAGGGGTCAACTGAATTTTAGGACAACAAGTAGTCACGGTTTACAAATTACATGCAGTCAAAACTGGCAATGTCAAGCCTCTACACGCGACTAACTAAACGACTTCTCAACCTAAGTAGAAATACCCTCCGAATAATAATAGGTATGTCAGCGATGGTACAACTCTCCAGGTTACATCAGCCAGGATACTGGAACTACAGTGGGCGTACTTTGGGAAGTGTTGGTTATTGCGCAATAGAAACACCGGTTGCTTTTAAATCAAATTATTATTCACACTCGAAAGTCTCACTTACAATATTCTCACACAATAGGTACACTGAACAAATATTCGGAACACGCGGCGGTTTCTAGACGTGGGCACGTCTGCACTGCTCGACCGCCACTAGTAGACTGAGCTCAGCCTCTGTCGAGCACAACGTCGTAGACTCCGTCGTACGCCACTAGATGGCGTTGGTGCCCCGAGTGTTCAATTGACTGACTTATTTTCGACAGGTATAATTACGGGTCATTCAATCAATTCAATTCAATTTATTAATCAAGTAACTATGACTCATTTGTTAGTAACAAACTTATCCTATTTTAGTAATTAAGATTATTTTATTCACAATAAATAACACAGCGCACACAATAACAACAAACATATACGACACAACATACACAGCGGCACTCTGACCGACACTTCACCCCATCAATGCCCCCTAAAAATATCTCTTCAACATAGGCGCTGCGGCAGGATGGATCGATGATTCAAAGAAGGTGGCTGGCAGCGGATGGATGCGGACTGCACAAGACCGGGATGGTTGGCGCTTTTTGGGGGGCTTCCTTTCAGCAGTGGACGGCAATTGGCTGAAATGAGGATGCTGATGATAGGCGCCATAGACAGCCCAATGTGCAGAGATCGCTTCTACACAGAGAGATCAGTCGCCGACTTCATTCTGAAAATGAGGCCTTTGCTAACCGACGTGAAAAAGTCCTCGGAACGACGAAGTCGCTCCGCGAAACCTATGTGCGGAGCTACGCTAGCTAATCTAGCCAGGACTCCTACGCACAACGGAGCGAATGGGAGTCTAAGTGCGGATAACGGAATTTCAACTCTACTTACTCTCTCCGTTGCGGGGGAAGTCTTTTCTTCTAGATTGAGTTTCCCATTTCAACTTTATGTAGCTCTATCGCATGTTAACAACCCTAGAAACTTTCTTCAACATCGTGATACATGAATAGAAAAGCGTTATCATTAAAACGTTTCTCATTACGAAAAATTACTAGGGCTGGTCGGCGTTTTGAATACAAGAGGTGATACAGCCAATGCCTTGATTCAATTCAATTCATTTATTCAATAACGACTTTTACATCGTGTCTGAATTTCTATAGCTAAATACACATATAATAATAATTTTTCATGCAATCCATATTTAAATAATTACAAATCCAATTTAAATTTAAGTCAGAATAATACAAAAATAAATAAAAAAGATATAAAAATTAATGTCAAGTCAATTTATAAAATACAATAATATTTCCATTTATTTCCATGTCAATAAAATTTATAATTCATTAATAGAATAAAGACATTTGTTTAACAAGAACCGTTTAAGTTTATTTTGAAATCTGGAGATCTTTTCTTCTTGTACTCTCCCTTTTTTTTCTTTCATCCTCAGTCTCATATTCATAGATATATTTTGATAAGTGACTAAGTAGGACCAAAATGTACAAGCTTGGGACTGTCAATATGTTTAAATCATTAAAATGAGGCTTGCATGATTCTTGCTGTTGAATTCTAGCTATGGTTCTGACTGCTCTTTTCTGAATCACAAAAGCTTTTTGGATATTGTAATCATAGCTTCCTCCCCAGAAAAGTATGCTGTATCTCAGTTTTGACTCTACTAATGCGTAATAGACCATTTTCAAATGTTTTACGGTTACCTCGTTTCTTAGACTCCTTAGTACGTAACAGGCAGAGCTGATTGCTTTCTCCATGTATGCTAGCTCTTGTTTCCACTTTAACTGGCTATCAATATGAACTCCCAGAAACTTAACCACCTGGCCCACGTTCACTGTTTCTCCGTTAATGACGCAGTTAATGGTATCTTTATTATTGGAAGTGGAATGAAAAAGCATCACATTGGTTTTGCTGGCATTAACTTTAAAACCGTTAACAGCAAACCAGCTGTGAAAGATATCTAGGTTTGATTAACTATGTAATTAAGATCGTTTATATTATTATCCGAAACAACGGCATTGGTATCATCAGCAAACACTACAAGCTGGATAGATCCCGCAGCTTTTTCCCCTCATGTGTTGTATAAGGTCATTAACAAACACGATAAAAAATATCGGACCCAGTATCGAGCCCTGTGGTACGCCCTTGTACACAGGAGACAATTTGGACCTGTATGTTTCTTCACTTGGACAATTTTTACCCGAGGACTTTGTCTGTGACACCACTGATCTCCACGAACATCTTCCTGTTTTCTAAATATGACTTGAGAAGTGCCAATATTTTACCCCTGACACCGTAATGTTCAAGTTTTTCAAGCAGTAGTTTATGATCCACCGTGTCAAATGCTGAACTTAAATCTAGGAAAAGCCCAGCTACTTTCTGTTTATCATCCAATCTGCTAACTACGTCCTTAATCAGAGTCGATATTGCGTCTTGTGTCCCAACATTTTTCTGATAACCAAATTGTCTTCTACTTAACACTCCATTTAGGTTGAAATGTCTGAGTAATCTAGTTTTAATTAGCTTTTCAAGAATTTTTGAGTGAATAGGTAGTAATGATATTGGTCTATACATCGTTGGGTCTGTTTTTGAACCTTTTTTGTGTACAGGTATTATTTTGGCTATCTTCAGTTGATCTGGAAAAATTCCTTCATCAAAACACTTATTGTAAAAAATGCTTAAAGGTTCCGCTAGTACGTCTATATTGTCCTTTATTACAGATATATTTATGTCATCATAGCCACAAGACTTTTTATTGTCCATTTTTCTTACTATTTTGATTATCTCAAGGGGAGTGACAGAGTCTAGGACTAGCTCATTGGTTATTCTTTTTGCACTTTTACGTAGAATATCCATGGCAGGCCCTGTGCACGTAGTAGTTGATGAATTAAGTTCGAACTGCTGGGCAAAGATACTCACAACATCTGATGGATCTGACATAATCTTATTATTTGATTTTAAAATTAGTTTATTATTTTTGACACTCTTATTTCTATGCTTGTTTATAACTTTCCAAATATCTTTTGAGATGTTTGTTGATTTTGCTAATTCAGACTGTACTGTTAGCTTTTTGGCCATATTTATTACCTTCCTGTACAGAGTGATGTATTTTTGCCTATAGTCCATCACAGTATCATTTTGTCTATTCCCCTTGCCAGCAAGTAGAAATCGTTTCATTTTACTAGAAACCTTTACGCCCTTAGTGACCCAGCGTAGCTGCGTATTACGCGTTAAGTGTACCTGCAGTTTCCTTTTCCTAAAACTGCGTGTGAACATTTCTTCAAATTGCTTTAAAAATGAGTTTATTCCGAAATTACTCCAGTCATGATTTAATAGCAAATTTCTAGTTTTTTCTTGTATTTTCACTAAAAATCCGTTTGGTAATTTGAACACTACTGGTTTTTATATTCCTACATAGTTCGTTACTTCTGAATTCTGTACTACAAAGCAATCCTGCATGTCCATCTGCCAAGCCATTGTGGTCAACATCGCAACTTATCACGCAAACATCTGACAAATTGGTGAATACGTTGTCTATACAAGATCTTGAGTCATTTCGAATAAATGTTGTCGAATTAATTAGTGGTCTAAAGTTGTAACATGTTAATAGATTTAATAAGTCATTTCTTTTTTTATTGTCAGTTGATAAGTCAATATTAAAATCACCGCAAATAACACAGTTCTTGTTAAAGAAATGTTCTAATAGTTTTTCGAGCCTTACCATAAAAGTGTCTAAATTTTTATCATAAGGCGTACGATAACAGCAACACACTGATAGGCCAGTTAACAACATTCTAAGCAATGCTAGACGTTGACTGTTCGTATATCTTATCATAGCGATCTTACCTAGCGACATCATTTTACTATACGACATACACGCAAACGAAGTCGCGGGTAACAGCTATCTATCTTTTCCTAATCTTCTAATGTATACAAATCTCGGATCACAGTGTTTGTTATCAAACTCCTCCGAAATGGCTTGAACGATTTTTATGTTTTTTTTTGTATGTATTAATATAGCAAAACAACGTTTACCGGGTCAGCTAGTCTTCTAATATATAAAAATCTCGTATCACGGTGTTTGTTACCGAACTCCTCCAAAATGGCTCGACCAATTTTCATGAAATTTTGTGTGTATATTCGGTAGGTATGAGAATAGGTGGTAGGGTATTTTTTATTGTATGGCAAAACAACGTTTGCAGAGTCAGCTAGTCTATACTAATATATAAAGCTGAAGAGTTTGTTTGTTTGTTTGCTTGAACGCGCTAATCTCAGGAACTACTGGTCCGATTTGAAAAATTCTTTCAGTGTTGGATAGCCCATTTATCGAGGAGGGCTATAGGTTATATGGGAATGAGAAATTCCTACGGGAACGGGAAAAAACGGGATATGCGCGTACGAAGTCGCGGGCAAAAGCTAGTAATATAATAAAATTCTTCCGTTACTGACTGACAGAAAACCACACCGTAGTCTTTTTAACCCAAAGGTTGACTGGTAGAGAATGCCTTGTTGCATGAAGTCCGCCCATGTACCACAATTGTACATAAAGTTTAAATAAATTAAACACATAGCTGACACTACTGCTTGTAGAAAGCTGAAAGGGGTTTGAACTTTTTTCTATGGAAGCTGGCGTCCCCCCGCCACCTTCTAATAAAGGATAGAGGACACTTAAACAAACAAAAAATGTTGGCAACTAGGTGCCCAAAAGTGTCACGTTGCTGAGATACTCGAAGGTAAAGTCGCCAAGTGAGAACAATGAAAATCATCAAAAATTTACTTATTACGCGCTTATATGCAGTATTCTAATAATACTTCATGGCTTGATTTAATCATTTATATAAATTAAACACTATTTTGTACTACACTATTATATGTTTTGGGAAGTTCTTAATGAAGTGGTTTTCACATGTTCTTATTTTTTTTTTATAAATGATTAAATCAAGCTGGGAACTATTATTTGAACACATAAGTAAATTTTAGTCATAGTCATGATTGTCATATGGTGACTTTACCTCGAAATATCTCGGCAACGTGACACTTTAAAAAAATAAAAACCTCTGCCAAAAAAGAATACTCTAAAAAGTAAAAAAAATATGTTTGATCCATTTAGTTTGATACGTATGTTATCCGTGTCGGTACACGGACACGGATAACATGTCGGTAAGATCCGTGATGAAGGAGTGGCTGGAGAGATAGCATGGCAGGCGCCCTGACTTTCCGGCTGACGGACGTGCTTTCTGGAAATGAGAGTTTCGGAAAATTACTGTGTCGCCGAGAGCCGACGCCCGGTTGCCAAAATTCTACCTCGACGACATGGCGCAGCACACGTTGGAGGAGTGCCCAGCCTAGGCAGAGCAGCGCCGTGACCTCGTTGCGGCGGTCGGTATCGCGGATAACCTCTTGCTTTCGGTTGTGGTTCAGCCCATGGTTGAAAGTTCATAAGACGCGGTCCTTTTGCGAAGAAGTGATGGTAGCAAAGGAGGTGGCGGAAAGGGAACGGAGACACTAACCCTATCCCGAGCCGACGCACACCGAGCGCCGGAGAGCACAATCGAACGAACGATCTCCGGCCACCATTATCAATCAAACAAATTTCTTTATTAGGGCACTAAGTACCAATATTAAAGTTAAAATTATAAAAATTGCGGCCGCATGGCTACAGACTTGGAGAGACTGTTTCCTGTATAGTCTAAGGCCTGAGACGGTTGTGCACTGTGTTCCGCGAGTACCACGTATTGCGGACGTACACGGGCGCAGAGGGTCACGGGATCCACATGAATTCATGCGGGTCAATGCCTTGCTGGGGCAGCGTCACGAAATGCGCAAGCACTTCATCGCCGCAGTCAAAAGTAGCTGCAGGACACCGTGTGATTTTAGTTAGCACGAGTGCGACCGACCCCTCTAGGGAGTACACCAAGATATAAGGATTTCCAAACGTAAGAAAAAAAACCGATAATCCGTGCCACAAAATTTCAATACTTTTTTAATCCGCGTAGGTACTATAGCTACACCCGTGTAGTCTGGCATGCTAGTCTGTCTGTTAGGTAAGTTTCCCGCGTTCGGCATACTTCCCGCTGAGTTTTGCAACTGGATTTCATACTTCTTGAGTGAGTGATAGATCAAAGTGGTCATAGATGGCTGCTCTTCAGTTCATATGGCTATTGATGCCAGTATTTCTGAGGGGTCTGTTCTTTCTGCGACTCTATTTCTGTTAGTAGCAGGTCGCTGATGTACAGTTTACTCCGAATCTACTAGATTCGGTGTAAATTGACGGTAACAGACGGACAGTCAGGCCTGTAGACAGCCGCACTGCTATTGATCCTACGAGGTTCCGTTTTTCTTTACGGAAGTTCGTAGCCCTAATAAACGATATCACCTTGTCACCCTGATAAATTGGAAACTTCAAGCAAAGAAGTAAACGAGAAGGAAATGTGTAGTCAACATTTTCATACGGTAAAAAAAAAATTGGTTCGAAAACAAACGAAATGAAACAATATTCATACAAAATTATAATTTATTATCTTAGTAAAGCTAAAATATAAAAATATAAAAGGTATTTGAGTATAAACAGAGCACATAATATGTCACGTCGACAGTATCATATATACATGTATATGTACTGCTCCTTATAAAAAAATACAAAACATTTAATAATGTTTTCGTTACTTTTTGCGAAGTGATACAGATTTGAGACTCGCTAGTATGTTAAACTGACTATTTTAGAAGATGGTGGGTGTACGAAAGAGAACTTAGGCTAATCATAAAACAAGTATTCGGCAACCAGTCATGGCGCCAAAACTTTTCCATTAAAAATTCATAATACCCATACCAATGTCGAAAAATTTGAATCAGAACAAAAAAATAATGAATTTTAAAAACTCTTTCATAAACTTAATTTTGCTTTTAAAAGAAAATTTGTCAAATCAACTGAAATAACGAAATTATCTACAAGGCTCTAAAAACATTTCATTTTTTTAAGACGAATAACAAATATTTAACGTTTCCAGAACCATTAAAATCGACATTGATAAAAGTAAAAAATTCGACACAAAATTTAGCTTAATAAATAAATATGATCACAACTTAGAGAGCTTAGGAGCATTCATCGAATCAAATCAAATCATCTTCGTTGTACAAAATAAGAATTGTTAAAAGTACAGGTAGCAATGGTAGTGCGGCGTGCGTGACGAAATATTTTATTTATAATTCCAGTTCAAAATGAAGAATCGACAAAACTTGTACAGATGATATGATATTGATTTGGTGTAAAACTTTAGTATAACTCAGTATCGCCATGACAATACGGTATTCGAGACATTCGTGTATAAATATTTAGCGAATTAAAAATATTAAAACAATGTTCGTTTTGTCTTATATATAAATAAAAAACCAAATAAATAGGTATAGGGTAATATATTAAAATCGACATCGTTACAGCACGCTACCATGTAAGGGGGCCAAATCGTTCGTAAATTCGATACATGTACATTATAAATTCGATAAGACTTACGATGATAAATATCAGTTATAAAAAAATAATGAGCAATTTCGTTCAATTTGTTACGACAGTGTAATATCGAGTTTATAATTTAACTCTACGTCTACAGTTACTGCAGTGCAGCTACTAATCATGTTACTAATGATACTGACGAAACTACGTTCAATACAAAAATCTTTCGCTTCGAAATAATTTTAAATATATAAGGTTCCATTAAAATAAATGGACAAATTTCAACACAGCGTTCAGTACGTCTAACCAAATATATGCAAGCAAAACAAAATTGGTTGTGTGTAAAGCCGGTTTACGGACGATAATTTTACGTGATAACGTCATAAGAAAACAATTGAATTCTTAACAAACAAGCCGAACGCTTAGGCCGATCGTGCCTCTCTATCGCTTGTTCCGCGCTCTCGCTTGCACGCTTGGTTCAGGCAGAACGTGACACTTTTTCGTGCGTGCAGCCGGCGTCCATCGATTTATAAGACGTTATCACGTCAATTAAAACACTGATTAGTGATTTTATTTTGAACTAAAATAATAAATTGCCGGCACACAAAAAACACATTCATTAGGGGTAGGTACTTGCCGAGTGCAAGTTTTTCATATTTATTTTACCCTTAGTTTGGTGTTCTGAATGATTTCTAAAAGTTTGTCCATCTATTTTATTGGGACCTCATATTTGAGACAAGGATTCTTTAGAATTTATCAGTCGAACGTTTTAATAGCAGCCTTTATTATACGAGATTCGATCTCTGTGGGACGAATACAACGACGAACAACAACTCTGCAGACACAAGTCAGACTTTAGTCACACTGCTGCCTTCGAAAACTGCTGCCTTAATAATAATGCAGAGATGTTTAGCCACATGAAATTTTTTAGATCCTAGTCTCAAAGAATACTGGCCAATTCATGGACAATTATTGTCAAAACTCTACATGACATACCATAAATATACAAATAGAAGATTATATTATACGTATAAATATAGTGAAAATCACTTGTATAAGAAAAACCGTACCTAGTGGAATGTAGAAATCATCTGTCTTACATAGAGACAGTTAGAAGATCAATAGACTTGAAAAATTACATCTACTCTACGAATATCATTCTATTGGTTATTTTGCTTCGTAAAAATACTTAAATATAAATGTTAAAGACGGACAGTTTGATATTAATACGATTGATTAGTTGCCTAAGACGTGTTCTATGGCTGAGTGATCGTTGTCAACGAACTACTTTTCGATTTTAGTCAATTTTGAATTTCAAGTTAGTTTTTATGATACGGTAGGCTAGTTGGCTAGGCCGGTGTCAAGGTCAACCAATGGGAGTACTGTGAATAGTTAATAATTGAAGCAAGCTGTCCGGCTGTATACTATGTCGGTTACATCGGAGAACGCACTAAGGCTGACAAAATGAAATCTCTAGAAGTTACCGCTTTCCTGAATCAAAACACCTATAATATTTGTAACCTGTCGAAATTAAAGGCCAAGCAGATGATAATGATGGCAATGACTAACCCGTTGACGACGTCGACTCATCGGTCAACTTTGTTCACTCCTTGTTTTTAAGTCCAGCTCCAGTCTTGCATGAGGGATTTTATAAATTGATTTGATTTGATTTGTAACTAGTTTTGCACGCGACTTCGCATTTCGATAATTAGATGAACAAAAGGGGATCATTTCGTGGACAGAGGCTTCAATGTCTGATCGTGTTTACAAGTAAAATGGACCAGAACAGAAAGCAAAAGAAGACCAACATTTTAGGCTAAAACTATCAATCGATTGCTGTCCTGCAAATCGTTACACACTTGAAATTCAAACTTGACTAATCTATCTTAAAACTAGGGTTTTGTCATGGATACGAAGATCTGTACTTTCAATGAATATTTGAGCACAATGTAGAACGCTTAGAATACGGGTTAGATAAGTTTAAATACACAGCATTCATTGCTGACACATCAAAGTAGAAATATGAGTAAATCGATATATGTGCGACAATCGCATCTTAATCTATAAACTGTAGAAAGAAGATTATTAATCCATTTTATTCGTGAGGCCGCCTCGCTGTTTTTACATCACACACGATTTTAAATGTGCTCGTCATATCACACCTACTTACTTGTCGAACTGAGCTACACAATAATATGCTTGCGTTGGCTTCATTTGATTATACTTGCCAATTCAGTAGCCGTTAAACGACTAGCGGAGTATTACACAGCAACATTTAATTCATACACGACATTTAGAGAGAGCATCATAAATTTACTTGAAATCATCGTTGAGGCTTCCTCGAATCTGACTTGATAACATACTAATGACAGTACATCTATTTGGCAACACATTATACTGAGTATTAAATAGAATAAGAGTAAAATATAATCTGAGCTCTTTCATCGAGTACTAAACAAACTTGAGCGGGCTCTGCAGACTGTTTTAGAGGCACGGGCGAGCTGATCCTGGCTCGGGCCGGTTTAGCTGCCACACTACGTTTGCATAGTAACAATATGATGCAACACCTTATTACAGCCAGTATGGAGAGGAAATTATTATATTTTAAACAGACACGAATCGAAAAATATGACTACAATGTGCTATAGAAGTGCTCATGAGAACGAGATCGCCCGTGCCTGCAAACCGTCTTCTATAAATGATTGTATTGCGGGCGTGTCGCGAGCGACAGAGGCCTGGCGGTGCGCCTACACACTCGACATATACTATAATGTAAATAGCATTGGTATAAAAATAATTTGGTAAAAACACATCATAAATCAATATAAATGCTAAAATTCTACAAGAGCTATCGTTTTCTATGGAATGTCCTAACTCATACCTCTTAATAATCTCTTTTATAATCTTAAAATCGCTACGTTACTTATTTATAAATACAATATCATATAAAGTTAGCAAAAAGATTCTTTTTTTTAGATTTTGCATATTTATAACTAGTGGAATGTAAAGAGATATTTATATCATAGTGTTAGTGACATTTACCCCTTATAATTAGTGGTTAAACCCATCCCGTTGTAAAAATACACTGATTATTGGACGTTATTTTTTTATACATTTTCTTTTTAAAATGGCGCGGAGCCGAATAGCGCGCTCGTACAAAATATACAGACAGTGTGCGCCAGCGCCGCGCGTCTCCGGCCAAGGTTCACCTCGGCGCGATAAGAGAGCTAATGACTACAATACATTTCGACTTTATTACGATGGGATTTTTAAAACGTTAAAGCTATACTCGCTTTAAAGCCTGACCAGAAAAACGCTAACACGAGTAACCACACAGTTACTAAAACGACATTATCAAAACCCGTGCAATATTTTCCGGTCACAATTTGACGAAAATTTAATACCTTATCATTATTATAATGGAATGTGATTTGTCACCGAGCAGAGACTCCTCGAGCCGACACCTACTCTCGTTCTCAACAAGATGCGATACATTTATCAGTCCGTCAAATAAATTACTTTTACCATAATTTAGTTTGTTTGCAAACTTTATACTCCAAATATACAAAAAACGTTAAGGCATACAGTAATAATCTGCGCCACAATAAGAACTTTCGCGGAACGAGAGCGCTTCAACTTCCTACAGTGAACCGAAGTGGATAGCATATCTTACATAAACAGTCGCTTGAAATATTGAGGTATAATTTTTATAATCTTAATACACTTAAACAACCCTTGTATAGAATAAAAAAAAATGTATACATCGCTAAAACTATGTTGTACGTATAAATTGTTCACGTTTACGGGCTTAATTAAGAACTTAAAAAAAATAACTTAAAGTCTAAGTAAAGCATACATAGATGATTAATATACGATAACGTATTTTGTACTGTAAGGTTATGCTTTATACGGAGACGCGTCACCCGCGGTGATCGTGACATCCAGCTGTCATAAAAAAAACGTTTCTTTTGTTTGTACACTTCGACTCGGAATGGCAACGTTTGTTTGTTTGTTCATAAATCTAATCGGTTTCGGTCTAGCTGCCTAAAATAACTTGTACTTGGACTATTTTTATTATGAAAATCATCTACGATCCATTCTTTTACCTTGGATCCTTTCTAAACGTAAATAATTTACAAACCATTTTGAGCAATTTTTATGCAATAAAAGAATGGACGATAGAATACAAGTTACGTTGATAATCTCGTTTGAATAAAAGCGCAGGATGTTATCCACTGAACCTGATAAATTGTTACTAACCTATGATATTTGTAGATCCGATTTCCATAATTGTACACGAGCAGAATCTAATAAATCCTTCAAAAATCCTTAAGTAATACTTATTATGTAAAGTTAAGAGTATATAGATAAAAAAAGAATAAGAATATTATTTGAATGGCCACGATTGCAGTCTTAAATGTAACCGAATCAATGAGTACAGATAAATGCAGACTCCCTGCACACACACACTACACGAAGTATTACATATTATCATCCTGCGCTTTCGAAATACTACTACATAATATAATGCATGTTGTATTATTGTTTCAGTCTTTGGAATTTGTGTATTGGAATGTATAAAATGTAAAATAAAAGTGTATAAAAATTAAGACAAGATTTCGATAATTTCGAAGGTTCCTTGACGTCCACGTAATAATTTTACTCTTAAAGTTATACAATTATTCTCAACATCAAAAGCTTTTACTTGAGTGGCCTGTGTACATGAGGCCGTCTAAATAGAACATCAAGGATTACGCAATATTAAATCTCGAGGTACAGTTAATACTAACAATAAGTAAACATTCTGAGTATACAACTCATCAATTACACTTTCTAATCTCAAGTTACAAAAATGCGTTCATAATACGTCCGTTGGACTCGAATATGTGAATACAAGTGGATGTGTCACCGGGTTATTGCAAACGCCGGAAGTTTATAATGTGTCACGTGAAATTGTAATATTATTTTTCTCAATAAGATACGAATAAATTGGAAACTTTTGAATATGGATGCGTTTTTTTATGGATTTAAAATGATCTGATCACAATATATTAAGAGTTTATAATATGTATAGGAAAGAAGTATTAAAAGTTTTCGGAGTTTGCAATTACCCGGTGACAGATATATACCTCTTAGTGTCCTCTTGGACCTCGAACCTTCTTGGATCCTATTTTGAAGATGAGGTTTTTGCTCCAGTAGGATTGCTCTGCGAAGATGGAGTATAGCCGGTCAGGTTGCACGTAGTCGTAGGTGAGGGGCGGCCAGGTGGGTGGACATCATGCACCTTCCGGGTCGGCCTCGCTCTTGGGCAGCATTTCCGGCAGCTTGGCCGGCTCGGGCGTGCTCGGGAAGCTGTTCGCGTCCGGGGATGATTTTGCTTCCGGAGTTGACGATGAGAAGCTGAAATGTTTGGTGCTGTCATGAGCTTTATACACCGGTAACTATATGCACGAACCCAAGGGACATGCGTAGACGTCATGATGTGTCATTAACCTATTGACCGCCACGGCCGGCTATAGCCGACAAACGAAAAGATGCCCAACACGCCACCGTCGGCTACAGCCGACAAGCAAACGACATTTTTAAGTAGAAAATAAATATACTAAATCAAGTTTTCTATGATTACGTTAAGAGTAATATTCTATTTAAAAAATATGGAACGAAAAGCAATTAATTGGATTTCGATAAGATGTTAGAATCCGTAATTTTTAGATATTTGCGCTGAATTTGTGCTTGGCGTGGGAGGGACGTCGATGCATTTACGCTCTGGCGGTCAAAAGGTTAACGATGGTTAAACAGCTGTGCAAGGATCTTTGATAAGTTGCAAAAAGAGGCTAATATCCGAGTTTAGCTACAGGATTACTGACAAATGCGGGCCATGACTGAAGCTCCAGCTTCACTCAGATCTGAGTGGGTCTTCTAAAGAACATCACGGATTTTAACATGGGCGCCGTCAACTATTTAAGGGGGTGCATATTCATAACTCCGCCTCGAATAGGATAGGTTTTCTGTTGCCCATTCACATAGAAGAACTAAAAAAAACTGGCGCAAGGCCGAGCGAAGGGAGCTCGAAATATCTACTTCGCTTCGGATTTTCTAGGTTCTCTTTTATTACTACATCCCGCTTGTCTAAAATATTCTTGATGTGAGACATCTGTTGGCACGCATTACCAGTAAAACCTAATCGTTTGCTGACGGAAACGACGCTGTCATGTCGTGATGCCCCCCTTACGTCCCTCGCTACAGGCAGCAAGCTTTCGAATTTATTATTGAGATTTTTATGAATTATTATGAATTCGTAGATGTTTCACATCTGCCGGGCGTCCCGTGATTTTGTGACGCATTTTTTTTATTTCTTCATGTTTTCGTATGTATTACTGAAAGCCAGGGAGGTGCAAGTACACCCCGTTGCACCCCCGGCGCTCATGGATATTAATATGCATCGCCCTCATATTGTGATCGATCTGACCAAGATAATATCTGTACTGTAAAGCAGACAGTGACTTCTGAGTTTGTTTCGGTGTTTCTTCTCAGAGTAGCTGTATAGGAAACCCTGACCTCATCCATTTTTTATTTGTTAGAATTACTAGTTTAGTCTTTGTTCGACGTGTTTCTCTTTATTATAATTTTGTGGAATAGAATCGTTTAATCGGTTGACATAATCTGTCGGAATGTCGTCGAGTTCAAAATCATGGTGACATTGACCATGACGACCTATTCACTGATTTAAAAGAATGTACCTACATGGAGTTTCTTTCACATTCTTCTCCAACGAACCATTTTGAAACGTACAACTTATTTTTTTCTTTACCTTTACTGTTGATGGAGCACGCTTGCTTAGAAGTAACCTATTCACTCTTGACTTAAAGAGTAACTAATAAAATTGGAGTAATGTATCTAATTTTAAATTCATAATTAATGTGAAATAGTTGCAATTGTCAGTTGATTTAAATTATTGTATTGGTTTTAAATGGGTTTGATAGCCTGAAATAAATGAATTTTAATTTATTTTTTTAAAGACTCCCAGGTTGTAGCTATCAGGAAACACAGACTCCGGCAGGGAATTCCACTCCTTAGCTGTACGCGCCATGAATATGTTGCCAGAACGTTTTGTGCGTGTGGGTGGGATGTCCACCATGTACCGGTGGTGCATCGCCGTTCGTCTTGTCGTCCGATAATGGAACGGGCTTAGCGGAATTAAATTATGCAATTCCACCGCACATTCCCCAAAACGCAACCGGTAGAAAACCGACAGGCTAGCAACTCGGAGTCGACGGTCAAGACTTTGGAGCTTCGTCGCGACGAGCCTGCATAGCCGATGATCCTCTTGGCTCGTTTCTCAATTGACTCAAGGTCGTCATCAAGCTGGTGTCTGGCAGATCCGTCCCAAAGATGAGAGCAGTACTCCATGCACGATCGAACTTGCGCTTTATAGAGTTTGAGCAGCTGCTCCGGCGTGAAGTACCGTCTCACGTTTGCTAGAATCCCCAACTTCTTTGCAGCCACTTGAGCTTTTGCCTCTATGAAAGGGCCAAAATTGAGGTTAGATGTTAATGTAACCCCAAGAAGCTCAAGTTGGTCTGCTATCGGCACGGTTGCACCTCGGAAAGATGGAGCTGGGTGGAATTGGCTCCTTTTGGCGGAAAATAGACACGCTTGGGTCTTAGCAGCATTGAACTTGACCAGATTGGCATCGCCCCATTCAGAGACAGCCTGTAAGGACACGTTCAAGCGCTCAACCATAGCCTCAGGAGAGACCGGATCTGCGACCTACCAGCTCGTGTGTCGGACACGTTCTCTCAGCAACAGTACTGTCGTCTGCATACCCAAAGTTACCGGGTTTAAGCAGATCATGAATATGCAGCAAGAACCATGTATGACCACTCGGATAGACCGATCCTTCAGGAAATCTGCGATCCAATCACACAGTCCGGCTGGCAGACCGAAGAAAGGAAGCTTACTAATAAGGCTATCGTGCCAGACCCTGTCGAAGGCCTTCGAGATGTCTTGGGAGACCGCTAGTGCCTCCCCGTGCTTCTCTATGGCCTCAGTCCAGATGTGAATGGCATACGCTAGAAGATCCCCAGTTGACCGATTTCGGCGGAACCCGTATTGTCGGTCACTAAGGATATCATTCGCTTCTAGGTATGCCAGGAGCTTAAGATTCAGCACGCATTCCATACTCTTACAGAGTATGGACTTTACCGAGATGGGTCTATAGCTCGACTACCCTTCTTGGGCACGGGCTGCACGTTAGCTTGCTTCCAAGCCTTCGGTACTTTCGCGCTGGGGATAGTGGCAGTGTGTTTTGATGCGGAATATGCTAGATGCTCTTGTACCCAGCGCGGCAGAGCCAGCTTACCTTTCTTAAAACGCTAGGAAATGCGTCACCATTTCCTTGAAATAGTAGGTACCTAATTTGAATAAATGACTTTTGACTGACCGATCATGACACTTTTCAAAACTTCCAAATTAAAAACCTGTAATTTTGAAATTATTGTTTTTTTTTTTAGTTTGATTCTCACGTCGCGTCGCGTCGCTTGAGAGAAAAAAGGAGGGCAAAATAAGACCAGAAACGCCAAGACTTGAATGACTAGACCACCAACAGCTATCATTAACCATGCTGACAACTATGTCTTGTCGCTCTGTTCTCGCAGCTCGTCAGTCATAACTGTATATGCTATTCGAGTAGTATCACGACAGCACATGAAAGCGCAGCACATAGCAACCACAGTGAAGTTTTTCTTAACCCAAAGGTTGACTGGTAGAAAATGCCTTGTTGAATTAAGTCCCACATAACACTACTGTACATAAAGATTAAATAAATAGCCGTCAACAACTGAAAATTCGAAGAACGGAGGCGCTAGTATTTTTTTTTTACTATAGATAGGCATAGGTTTGACCACTATCTCACCCAGTGGCGTGCCTAGGGTTTCAAAATAAGGCAAGCCCAATAAAATTTTAACCGATTTCAAAAAAAGAAAGTTCAGTTTTCGACTGAGTATGTAGGTACCTTCGTATGTATCATCGCAATTTTCTCATAAACTGATATAGATGTCTCAATTCGTTGTTTACCAAAATTACCGAAAGAAACCATTGCACACAGGTGTTTATGGGAATTTGCGTGCCTTTTAATGGCGCCAGATATGTTATCTAAATCATTATAACCAGATGTATTCCAAACGGAATCTTCATTCGAAAAAAATAGGCAACACCACGAACACAACTTATTAGTGTGCGAACAGCCAACAATCCAACTAGTTTTATACACTGATCTATTAAATTTTCGTTTATGCGATTTACTAGTCTGAGAAAAACACAGATTAGGCGTCGGTTTTAATGAAGAAACTAACTGTTTTTTCTGAGCAAAGTTTAAAGATTTTACCTTATCTTCGCCAATCAAAACTTGAACGCATTTTAAATCCTCACAAGGTACAATAACCTCCATTGTTGTAGGTAAGTCACCAAAACAATTGTATCACTGAGAAAATCTAAGAAAACACACAAAAAACTTTAACAACATAACTTTTCAACTCTCAAGCAAATAAAACTGAAGTGAGTTGCACTCCGGTGTCAAGAACTACTTACGCAGAGTTGCAGTGTTGTCATTTAGGCAAAAAAAGTCGGCAGGTATATGAAAAATCTAGCTAGATGTCGCAATTTTTTTATTTTTACGATATTGCTTGAATATTTAATTTCGTTATTTTAAAAAGTCGCTAGTTTTTATTGTTGCTAAATCTTAAAAAACGTCCCCAAACTCGTTAAAAATCTCCAAGATCTCACAACGTCGCTAAAACGGCAACACTGCAGAGTTGGCAAGGTGACAAGGTCACGCATACGCGTGCAACTTCATACGCATGCACGGCTTAATCGCCCATACTGATCGATTTGTAGACGCACAAGGTTTAGAACTCGTTATACGGCACATCGCTATAAGTGCGAAAGTGACGGAGATAGTATTTGAAAGCCCGGTAAAAGCCGGTACGTGTAAGCGAGATAGCTATATGTAGATGCTGCAAATGCGAAACTCTGCGCGCGAACATCGCGATGTGTAGTTATGTAGTAATGTGGTATAGGTAGATACTTTGTGTTATTTTGATAAGAATTAAGCGCGCGAACTTTTAAATAGTTCGGGTTTGATATTGATTCTCTATCGAGCATTTTAGTAAGGCTTTTGGGCTTATATGAAGGTACCGCCACTGATCTCACCTGATGGTACGCGATGATGCGGTCGAAGATGGAGCACGCTTGCCTAGAAGCAACCTATTCACTCTTGTCTTAAAGACTCCCAGGTTAAAGCTATCAGGAAACACAGACTCTGGCAGGGCATTCCACTCCTTAGCTGTACGCACTATGAATGTGTTCCCAAAATGTTTTGTGCGTGTGGGTGGGATGTCCACCATGTACCGGCGGCGCATCGCCATTCGTCTTGTGGTCCGATGATGGCTAGCTTTATTACCTTTCATAAAACCGATACAAGTAATGTTTTGTTAGTCATAATACTTACACTTGCCTCATCGCTTCGCTTTGCCCGATCTGTGCTAGAAACGCCTTATTCGATTCCGGAGTCGAACCTGGTGAAAAGCTGCGAACAAATGTTTAAAACAATTAGACATTTTTTTCTAATGATCATAAAATACAAGCGGGCTACCAGTCTCCTGGGGAGCAAGTTTGCAGCGATTTTTAGGGTTCCGTACTTCAAAAGGAAAAAACGGAACCCTTATAGGATCACTTTGTTGTCCGTCCGTCTGTCTGTCTGTCTGTCAAGACCGTTTATCTCGGGACCGCGTGGAGGTATCGAGTTGAAATTGAAACCATATACTCAAGTCTATAGCCCCTTGCAGCGGTGAAAAAAATACAAACTTCTCAGTTAACATAAAAAAGATACGATCGTTTATGCCGCAAAAAACGAATATATTTCCTGTTGACCTAGAACTATGAAATTTGGCAAGTAATACCGTCTTATACTACAAGTATAGGGAAAAGTCTAAAAACTATAGATTTGTAAGTAAATCATAAAAAAACATAGTCTTTATTTAAAGCTACACAGAACCCTCGGTAGACGAGTCCGACTCGCACTTGGCCGGTTTTTTGCTAATAGAACGTCTTATCTAGGATAAATCTAGATTTTCTGTTTAAAAACATAAGTTAGTCATTTGTGTTATCAATGCTCATTAAATACTGGTTTTCAGCTGCATTTCAGTTGAAAAAAAGATTACTTTCTGATGTGATTTATGGAGATGCATTGTGTTGAGCGCATTAAAACCGCCCACCTCCGTCAAAGTATTCCAGTCCAGCTTCAGTAACATATGAGTGAGAGCTGGACTCTGGGTGACTCGATTCAGTGAGACCCAACTATATAATTCACTTATGTAAGTGTGTGAATGTTTTCTAAAATTCCATATTGATACCATTTTCTTAAGACATACAAGTAGTTTGTACATTTTTGCTATGCGAAGGCAGAACATAGCCACGTTACGTTCGTCAGATCAAATATCGTTTCACGCTATAGACCAGCCTGCGATCACAGATTCACATGCCGAAGAAAGGACAACATGGCGAAATATAGTCCACAACGATAAAATTACTCATCAAGGTCAGGGGACCTTCACGACTAACGACGAAAGGAAGAGATCTCATTCCCGTAGGAATTTCGGGCAATCCGGGCGATTCTGATTCTTACTACGACCAGTAGTTACAGCTGTGCATTCTCTGTCAGTCACTCAGTCAGTAACGGAAGAATTTTATACATATTGATGACTAGCCTCTGCCAGCGGCTTCCTCTGCGTGGTCCCTAGGGAACATACTCCCGGGATAAAAAGTAGCCTATGTCCTTTCTCAGGCTCTAGACTATCTGTGTACCAAATTTCATTTAAATCGGTTCAGTAGTTTTGGCGTGAAAGCGCGACAGACAGACAGGTTCTTTCGCATTTATAATATTTAAGGAGAAAGGGTTGACAAATAAATTGATTTGACTGGAACTGTACACAACCGACGTTGTACAATATTCTGTACCGAGGGAGAATAGTACTGTCCGCATACAGATCAATAAAACTGCAAAATTCTGGTATCTTTTTTATCTGTCCGTGGCTGTCCCACTGCTGGACAAAGACCTAAAGTACTTTAGTCCTCTTTTCTCGCGCCGGCTCGAAATAGCGATAATGATATCTTATTTTCCTCCACCTTCATAAAAAACGGTAAAAAAAACCGCTGCTTCTGCTATACACCGCTCGTAAAGTAGCACATACTGTATTGCCATCTAGTACTTTGTTTAAGAACTAGTTGAGTTTTGTGGTCTACGGATCGATAGTTAGCTGCGTATTGGATAGATGTCGCTTTCCTTGATAAAATTGTGTAGGAGTCGACGATACAAGAAACTTATACCGATTATATTTAAAAAATAAAAATTGTAAAAATCTCCATTACGGGCAATACTTAATTTAATGATCGACTGGCGCATCCCAAGGTGCTTGAGAAAGTGACATTCCATTGAATTCGGTTTTTATTACGTCAAATTACAAAGGTATGTAAATGTAACCTAATAACCTTACATTCAAGGCAATTAGGTAATCGCCTACAATGTTTCCACTTCTGGGAATCAGGCCTCTATGAGTAACCAACCACGCGAGCACTGTGCGTGTTGCTTACACATATGAGGTTTTGAAGCTAGAACATGCTTTCCTTTACCGTTTTAAGGACAAGGGTGACTTAATAAATTTCCCTAAGGAAAATAAATCGCTCAAAAGAAATGTGTTCGAGCTATTCATGGCCTTCCAGCGGACGTATCTTGTCGACCAATATTTAAAAAACTCGGTCTGCTGCCACTACCTTCACTATATGTATATGAAACATGTATGTTTGTACGGAAACACAAATATCTATTCAGGACTGCAGCAGATGTGTGCTCTAGGAATCGGCATGATAAATTTAGGCTTGTTTTAGGTGAAATCCCTCGATTAAAAAAATATATTAAGGACTGCTTGGCGATGGCTGTACGTATATATAACAAATGCCATGTGAACTTAAATGACTAATTAGCAGAACTGTTCAAACTTCACTTGTTTAAATGGCTGAATGATAATAACTTTTATAGCATTAAGGAATACTTAGAACATTTGTGCTAACAATTTTGCATGCTTTAGTCTTAAGCAAAACATGTATGATCTTTTCTTTAACTCATGTAACACCTTTGTATACCATGTTTTATGCAAATAAATATTTGAAATTGAAGAGAATTGTATGTGTCGAGATCGTAGCCAAGACTTATAACTTGTTTGTCGGGGCGGGGTGCCTAGGCTATCCCTTAACCGATACTGCCCTACCTCTACTTTGCTTTCTACTGGATCGTTTTTAAAAGAAGGCACCTACTGGATGTCCAGGTAAGTTCACATTACCTTCCCGAACCGATATACCTACGCTGAATAGAACATAATATATTTGTTGATATCTTTCAAACATCAAATGGATTAGAAATATCGAGAATCGACGAGACCACACGGTTCATGTTATATAAATACACGATTAATGTTCTCGGCAGCCCAGCTACCTATTAATACAACACATCGAGAAATATTATCATCAAAACCTATGTGATCGTTCATTTCTAAATCTAAGTAAAACATTAGCAGGAGCATACCTTAATTTGTTTTGACATTAGTTTATTAGTTAGTGTCATTCGCGTGTAGCAGTGAACTGGTTCATTGTTATTGTAATGTTTACATTCCTTTAGCAGTCTTTAGCTACGCTTATAACGTCATATATACTCGATGTACTTAGTCACGGTGACAAATGCATTCGCAATTTACCTATGTACTGCATTTACATTAGCTGAGGCGCACGGCAATTTAACATATACGCACTTAATGAAAACATTCGCCATACCGCATAGTTTAATGAAGTAATTATACGATTTTATCGCTTCTATCGTTATTGTTTTACAATAATTGGATTTGCTTACTTAATTAAGATTTTTTTTATCTTGTGTTTTAGACAAAGGCGCCTGTCCTTATTCGAGTAAGAGTGATCATAGACGAAATAATCATCGTTTGCTATAACAACCACGCCTGTATACTATGAAGGATAAAGCAAAGAAGCAGGGGCGAACCTACCACCTTATTAACCGTATCAAAGATACGGGGGCCCCCGTTGAAGAAGCTAGTAAACGGGCCCCCTAAAATGTTTGATACAGCTACGCCACTGAGCAGAATTCCAGGAATTGAACCCGGGACCTCATGGTTGCAGTCGTGCTTACCACCACTGGAACAACGAGGCAGTTTTGCGATTACCTAAATAGCACTTTCATAAATCAATGTTGTCAAGAATTAATTATCTAGTCAACAATTCTGAATTTTTCTAGCGGCCAGCCTTTTTATTATCATAGATAATCAGGTATTGTATACGCAGGACCGGTCGTTGTGGCGACGCTTGGGGGAGACCTATGTCCAGCAATGGACGTCTTTCGGCTGACATGATGATGATGATGTTGATGATGAAGCGCAGCAGAGCACAGTACTTTAGCATGGCAATAAGCATTCAAGTAAGTTCGTTAGACGCGTGTACACAAATTATGTTTCTTTTAGTATAGTTACTTTTAAATCTGAGTTTTCAACTAATGAGTACTAAACGCCAGCTTTTGAAAGTTTGTATAATAAAATCAGCGGGTCTATTCAGAATGTTTAACCGTCTAAACTTAGTTGGATTGCTTTTTGGTTGATTGGTTGGTTGGTTGGTTTTGTTGGATTGTTTGTTGGTGTTTATAAGGTGAGATATTAACAGAATTACATTGCTGTAGTTGTTTTGAAGACGTTTAAGCGCTTACAGATTTCGACTGGCGACAATGCACTCTATTTAGGCGAGAAGTCTCGACTCCCTGTAATTCGATTGGAAATTATGTCGAGACTTCCCACTCAGCTTTATTTGCAGATTTCCTCATTGTACTGTCCGCCTATTAGTTAGTATAAAAACTATCTACAGTGGTGATCGATTTCATCGTTTTTATCAAAGTAAATGTTGAATTTGATTTTGTTTGACAACATTCGATCATAGAAGGCTTTCCATAAAGTATTATGACATATACAATGGTAAGTCGTTCGCTTGGCAGGCAACAGCACAACATGTCGGGACACAGCATCTTGTCATCAGCGCGTTGCAGTTATATTTATGATTAAATAACTTACATTCGATGCGCGCAGTTTCATGTAGCGGTTATCTTGTGTGTAGCAGTTATTTTGTATGAGAATGAAGTTTGTATTTTTGAAGTCGTGTTAAGATTTTAGTTGAGGTATTAAAATTTTTTTGGTAATTGTATGTTAGTTATAGGAAATTAGTTTTGTTTTGTGTGTTCGTTTTTGTGGGTAATATTATTTATAAAGTTTTCTGAATTTTCTTTAATACAGGTGGCTTAGCAATTTAGTGAGGAGAACAGCAGTTTACCTAATAATTTGTAGTTGCTATGCAGATTTTTTTGTCTACCATTTGTGTTTACTACAAATATTTTTTTTAGTAGTAATAGATTTTATTGTATATATAACAATGATGGTTAAAAATTAATAGAAGAATTAATTTAGGTAGTAGAAGTAGTAGTTTACTGTGTGCTTGTGTAAAAAAATTTAAGAAATTAAATCTTTATTTAATTTTTTAAATTTTTTTAGTGTAGTTTGTTTGATTTTTAGTATTAGTTATATTTTTTGTGATTCGTAAAATTTTGAGTAACATTAGTATTTCGCTCGTGATTTTGTTCGTGTTGCAAGTTTTTGAAGGAATTTTAATTTTTTCAAGACAAATTATCTATTAAAACCTTCTTTGAGAATCATTATTCATTGCTGAAAACAGTATGAAAATCTGTGCAGTAAGTTTTTGAGTAAATAGCGAATAGATAGACAGATAGACGCGGTGGAGAATTTTGTTATATCACAACATATCAGTTGTGATAATAAAGCTTATAAGTTTGGTTATTCGGTTATACTATTTATTACTAGAGAAATTAAAAATTTTATATGATAGTTTTTGTGAAAAGATTCTGCTGCAGGTACGTCGCGACTCAGTAGTGAGAGCTACGTGCGTCGCCTCTTCACGGCGCCTACGGCGGTCAGCCCCCGCCGGGTGAGACCCCCAGTTACCCGGGGGAGGCCCAGCGAGGACGACCAGCGACGAGGGCGCCGACTTTGTTGACATACCTGTAGATAAGTGTGAGGCTCCCGCCCGTAACGATCTCAGGTCTAGCCGATCACGCTTCCGGGCCGCAGAGCCGACTTGTGTGTGTGTGAACGGTCGTGTAGTGTGAGTACTCATTGAAATGCATATCGACACCTTAATTAGCAAACCAGCTAACTCCCAATGAGCAAATTTATCAGAAAACACTTAAAATTATATAATATTTTTTCTAAACTAACGACATAATGACAACTTAACATTCTTTAAAAGTAACCTACAAAAAGCGTCAACTGAAAAAATTGCTCATATTTTTTTTTTTACTATGTATAGGCATACGTAATGTAATGTAATTAGCTGGTTCGCCATTTAAGTTTTCAATATGTGTGTAGATAATTATAGGTATACAAACAATTTTCTAACTATCCTTATTACAATACCCACGCATAGCATCTTGCAATACTAAAATCATATAAAATTTCTTCTGCATACAGCTTCGCCAGCTTAATATAAATATTGCATATTTTTTCTTCAACTGCAGAACACCTGTAGTAATTTTCATTAAAATAAATTTAACAGTTTAGACGTAAAAACATTATAACTTTCGCATACATAATATAACAATACAACTTAACTTAAATATTCAATAATAAATAAAACATGAACCGTGTAGTCTCCAAAATATAAGTCAAAATAATATACAACTCTATCTTTAAAATAAAAACTCCAACAACTGATGCACACTCCAAACACAATTCTGCATCCCAAAAAATGTACCCAGATAAAAATATACTACAAGTAAGTATTCAATAAATCTAAATTACAACTGATCCCATCCATTGATCCTCTTATATAATATATTAAATTAACTACAAAAGACTTAAGAGAACATTGTACTCATCATTATAAACAACTTTTACTATGGGACCGAACACGAAATCGCGTAAAAAAAATCAGCTATTCAATACATTTTGTCGAACTATGCGCAAATAAATATATGGCGCAGTCGATTTTTTTTCACGATTTTAGTGTTCATCCTATAGCAAAAGTGGTTTATAATGATGAGTACAATGACCCCTTAAGTTCCTTGGAATGATTTTGAACACTATTATATACGCGACAACCCACCCTATAAGTACCTATTTCACCAATGAGATTAAAAACATCTAAGCCACCTCCAAGACATTGACATTCTTACTATGAAGTATTAATAACTAGCAGCCGCGCACGACTCCGCCCGCCTAAGTCGAAAATTATTCCCAAGGAAAAATATTCCCGAGATAAAAAGTATCCTATATCCTATTCCAAGACATGGTCTACCCGCGGGCCAAGTTTCATACAAATCCATTCAGACAGACAGAACAGATAACAGACAGACGAGTTACATTCATTAACATTTATAATATAAGTATTACAGTATAGATGATGCTCTTCACCGCAGTTACGATGTGAAGGGTACAGGGGCAGAACAAGAAATATCACAAAAACCAGTTTTTATGTAATTTTCATTTTAGTTATTCAAAGTCGGACCGTGGGGTTCATGTGCTCACAGCCTTTTCAAAGAAAACTAACGGCTGGTTGACACTTCCCGTGACCCAAGAGCTGGCTTTTACTTTGCCCAGAGACTAAGCATTGCCATTCCACGTGGCAATGCCACCAGCCTCTTGGGCACATTACCAGCTGACAGCGTTAAGGACGAATTTTTTGATGCTATATTTTAGTTTGTTGTTAGTTTAGTTTATTCGTTAACTTCAGTTTTTATTATTGTTAGTTTATTACTTGATTAAAATTTTTCAAAATATATGGACTTTCTTTTACGTTTCATAACTTAGATATCACAAACGAGCTAAAGTTTACCTCACTGTGAAAATCTTTAAGTAAAAAGAAGCGTTGATGAAAAGTCCAATGAATTTTATGTGACATTCTTTGTTTTTCCCCAGTACCTGTGCTGATCACGTAAAACTCACCCATATTAGTAGCATGGGGCCTGTTCCTCATACCAGTCAGGTACTTTTTTCTTATAGAACTAGTATAGGGTCAGTAGAGTACTTACTTATCCACGTCCTTGTAGTCGCCGCTGCTCATGGACGAGTCGGAGCGCCACTTGCCTCCCACCATATTCTGCACACTGGAATGTTTAGATGGACACATAAGTTACACCACTTCACTATTCTATAGCTAGTTATATATTTAACTAGCTTTTGCCCGCGACTTCGTACACGCATATCCCGTATTTCCCGTAGGAATTTCGGGAAATCATTTCTTAGTGCTCCCCTACACTCCCCAAATCGAATCTTACGACATCTCTTAAGCTAAAATCCATCAAACCGTTCAGGCCGCAGAGCGTGCCAAACCATTATACATACATACAACGAAAAACATAACCCTCCTTCTGGCGCAGTCGGGTAAATAAAGTTGTCAAACAATACATGTGCTTGGTACTCAAGGTGCAGAACTCCTGGCTAAATAATACTAGCCGCATGGCTCGATCTTCAAGCAATACTTGGCGACGTCGGTCTGCGGATGGATGACCATCTTAACATACCCAGACTCGTCCGTGCCTCGGTGCGCACGTTAAGCCGTTGGTCCCGGCTGTCATTTGTAGATCTTTAGTAGTTGATACGGATTGACAGAAGCCAGAAAATCTGACACCAGTCTTTTACCAAGAAGGACCGTGTTGCCCAGTGGAATGGGTTGTGGAGGTCTGGTAGGCAGCCGCTCCACGTAAAATACTGGTATTCAGCTGAATTTGACTGAAAGCTGTCCCCAATATAGTTAAGAAGAGGCTAGGTAAATGATGAAGTTGTGTTAAGATTTTGGTCACGATAATAAGGAATATGCATGAAAAAAATATTTATTATCTATGCAGTTTACATAAAAATATTCTGTATATTTTTATATAACTGCATAGATAATATATACAATACTAAAAGTAAAAACCGAATCAAAATTTCTTGAAAAACAAACGAGATATAATTATTTTACACATATCTCTGTCCCTCTCGCGAAAACGCTGTTTAATATGGCAGCAGTATAGGTGTCATGGACTTTGAAGTCAAAGTCCATATCGGACTTCTCTTTCTAATTGTAATTTTTGAAGCTTTATAACTTCATCGCTGATGAAGGTATTCAAAAAATAATTTCATGATTGTTTAATAGAGCTAATCAGTATTAAATTTTATAAATAAAAAAATTACATGCATATTCTCTATTGTGTGTATGTATCTAGTTACACAATACATATGTTTGGTACTCAGCTGAATCTGGTTTGAGTGAAAGCCGACCACAATATAGTTGGAAAAGAGCTAGGCAGCTGACATGTCCCAGTATACATGTTCTTGGTACGTACACGTGCGGTCCCTGGCTGAGCTGCGCGAGGTAGGCGGCCTGCTTGCGGTGGTGGTACATGTGCACGCGCAGGCAGCTGGGGTTGCGCATGCGCTTCTGGCAGATGTCGCACTGCAGCGTGCCCTCGCGCGTGTCGTGCTTGTCACGGATGTGCACCTTCAGGTTGTAGCGGTTGGCGAAGAACCGGTGGCACGAGGGGCACTTCACGCCGCCCGTCTTGCAGTTCCAACCTGTGGGGGGAGGGAGTTAAGTGCTGCTCGTGGTAAACGCGCTGCCATTTTATTCGTCTTACAATGGCATCTATTCAATAATAATAATATTCTTTATTTTCGGACAACAATGATCCAGCGTGTTAGTAAACAATATTATAACTTATCACTAGTGTTAGTAGCTAAAATACAACAGAGAAGAAGACAGAACAGAATAAATATTATTGTGAAAAGGACAACCCCAGTCTAATGGTTAGTGATTGTCCTTCTCACAAAACTTTTAATAATCGGAGAGTCGATACTCTCCGCCACAGTTTTTAGTATGCTGTTGCCACTCGCCCGCAACCTTGACAACAGCGACGCGGTTTTTTTGCGAATGACGGCATGGAAGCCGTCGGTTCGGTTTTGCACAAACATACCAGAAGCGCTGCACCATCGTGGCAGTCCCAACAGCATCCTAAAAATGTTATTATACTGCACGCGTAGGTCATCCAGCGATCTTTTGGTATAGTTGACCCAAAGATTCCCCGTGTAGAAACCCTGGCAATACGCTTTAAAAAGTGTTACTTTTACTTGATTGCTACATCAAGCGAATCTTCGGGCCAACATGTTACCTCGGACCGCCAATGCCCTACGCTCCCTGTCAATATCAACATTGTCCTTAAGGTCGTCAGTGAGCCAATGCCCTAGATATTTACATTTCGTCACTCTTTTGACGTTCAAGCCGTTTAGGGTAATGTCTAGCATAGTATCTGGGCATTCACCGCCGGCCTTAAAGACAATGTATTCGCACTTATTTACTTTATAAATTAGTCCGTGCGAGACAGCATACGCCTGACAGACCCTCAGCATTTCATTCACACACACACACACACACACATACACACAACACACACACACACACATTCATTAAAAATAAAATTATATTTATGAACATTTGAATTATTTAAAAAATGAAAACTCATTATCATGACGTATGACGTAATTTGAAACATCCAGGACCGAGCGCAGTCTGAGCCTTGTGTTCCAAGGACGGCGCAGAATGGAATGGTGACATTCGTTTTGATACGTAAATATTATTAACAAGGTTTTTCATAATTGTAGTGCATTATTTTTTTATTGTACCTATTATTTTCATAAATTATAAAAAAAAAACCGCGTAGAGGTAGTTTAAGTCGGGTACATTAAGTAGGTCTTTGTAAGACGACTAAAATGGCACCGAGTATTGTTATATCTTGCTGTGTCGAATTACGACGTCATAAGTTATCTAAGCCATGGTGTTCCCGGGCCCAAATTTCATTACAATCCATTTATATGCGTGATTGATTAAGAAACGTCAAAACATAGACTTTCACATTTTTAGATAATATTATGTCCACTCATGAACAAATAGACAAAGTTGTAATGTACTCTTATATCTCGATTTCTCAAGTCATCACAAAGTGCCTGTTTTCTCGAAGCTATATAAGTATGAGGGCAAATATTAAGCCCCAATGTAAAAGTAGGCGAACGCGCTTACCCCTAAATCTAACTCTGGTAACCCGGGAACCCATACTAACCATTCACATTTAAAAGCGCTTGTCTAACAAGCCTTTTGCACTCCTTCTACGGTTATAAGTACAATAACATTTGTAAGCTGTCGGCTAGGTTAGCATTATGTATGTTGGCAAATAGAGCCTGAATAAGATTTTGCAATATTTTCAGTATCATGCGAGTAAGCAGTCATTATTTGACCTGCAAATTCGGCCAAGCCTATTTACCAAATTGATGTACAGCGTCAGGCATTGGTATTACATGGTATCTTTATGGCAGTTTATTGTAGTTAAATCGAGGCCAATTAGGTGGTGATAATGTTATGAATCTGTATTACTGAGAAAAGCCTCAAGAGTTTACTCCTAGCACTTTGAGTCTTAGGCTGCTCAGCAGGTGTACTTACAATCATATACTGGACCAACGAGGCCGTCTGAACCAAATAAGAGACTACTCACACTTATTCAGCTTATGCCCATAGAAAAAAAACGATTTTGTATTGAGACGCGTACGCATCCGTTCAGCTTTCCGCGTCTATTCAGCTTTCGCGGCAAACAAGTATAAAATGAGGACAAATGTGTTATCATGCGAGTGCTATAGAGTTCAGCGCTGTTACTACTAGTTTACTTACGACGCTGTACGCGGCTGATAGAAACAGAACTATATAAGTGTAACCAAAATCGTTCAGCGAAACGCGAATGGAGCTGAATAAGTGTGGGTAGTCCCAAGTCTTCAGTCCTGGCCAAACTACTTACTAAGATTTATTATATTTATTTAAACTAGCTTTGGTTTTAGTTTCAGCTAGCATTCCTTGCTTTCTTCTTAAGATGATTGGCAAAATCTTACAAACAGCCTGAAGATACAATGAAGTACCCGTACGCGCTAACTTGGCACATGGCTCGAATTGCGTTTTAATTTAAATTGGACAATTGCATTTCGATGAAAGTAATATAAACGCAACGGTAACAGTGATGCTAACGAGTTTATATTGTTTACAACGAAATCGAATCATACAATTTTAATTAAAAACTCAAAGTCATTCGAAATGTCTCGAGCCCGGTGTCAAATTAACGCGTACGGGATATAGAGCGTATAGAGCGTATAAAGCAGTGTGACTCACCGGACTCCTTGGCGGACTCAGGCAGCACTAGCACGCTGTGGAACAGCTCGTTGTCGAAGTCAATCAGCGGTTCGCTGCAAGCAACGCGCAACGTAAGTACTGAAGCGATGCTGGTATTGAAGCTACATTACTCGGTGTGTGGTGAAGCCACTAACGGGGTTATGATTCCATGTAAAATACTGGTATACGAGTGCATCCGGTTAGGCTGGAAGCTGAACCTAACACTAGTCTGGTGATGAGCCCATGTTATTGGGAGGTCGTGTCTCATTGGCCACCGACGCTTTTGGGTATTGATTTTGCCAACACAAAGATTTAACTCACACACGTGGTTGGCGTGGATTGATGACCAGTTCATGGCTCTATATAGATGTTGATTTATTGTATTTACCTTCGTTCGTGTGTCACTGCGGGGTGCCTACTAAAAATCAGCGCTGGGTGTCTGACGCCCAGCAAATACTGAGATGGTTACCCTTTAGGCCAACACGTAAAGGGTAACGCTCAGCGCAATTATGTGCCTACTATTATTTATGTTTACTTTGTCTTTGTGACTGTGCTGAATAACTGTTTGCTATTTTATTCTATTTCTATTTAGCCATAAATCCCTGCTTCGTCCTGGTGCATAAGTGTGCAAAGAAGCCAGCCGCCAGATTTACAGCAGCAAGCAAATATGAGGGCTAAAGAAGCTTAGCTTCAAATAAATGACGCTTTTATTTACAACGTATCATTTGAAAAGGTTCTGCGGAGCCAGCATTATAGTTGGGGAAAGGGTAAGCTGGAGAAATGAGGGTAAAGTGTGGGTGTTGAGGGTACATACCCGTCGTAAGCATAGTCGGTGTTCTCAGGGTGCGTGGGACTGTCCTTGATGGGTCTCGGCTTCTTCTTCACGTTGTGGCTGTTCTTGGTCGGGGTGTTCTTAAGTAATCTGTGGGAAGTGGCGTGTGTTCTGGATACACTTTATTTTGGTAGTACTTAAATTAGGGGTTGTAAAGATGCTAAAGACTAGATGATAAGCAAGGGCATAGAACCATTGTGGCATAACCTCCCCCCCCCCCGCAATGGCGATGTTTTTTTCAAAGTTGTGGCGCACGATCTAACATGCATAAATGGGTAGAGGACACTTCAACAGACAAAACATGTTAGGAACATGGTGCCCTAAAGTGTCACGTTGCAGAGATATTTCGAGGTAAAGTGCATTTGCATCTTAAGTCGTGCTCTGCAACTTTGGAAAAAAAAACAAAATGGCGGCGGTGAGCTATGCCAGCTCCAATAGCAAAAAGTTCAAACCCCTTTGTTGGCCTGTTAAGAATGATACTATAAGATTATGTGTTTATTCTCTGGTCAGAAGATGTATTTTTATCAGGGTTGGTACAACTTTTTCTCGCGGCTTGGTTCCCATGGTCTATCCAGCAGAATTCGTGCATTTCCGGGATCAAAAAGCATATCGCTCTCAGAGATAGTGTCCATTTCTATCAGTGAAAGAATTTCCGTTATCAGATCAGTACTTCCAGACATGACCCCCTTTACAAGCATACAATTTTGCCTCTTTATTGTATTAGTTAAGATAAATTATTCTTTTCCAGTTTGCGCCCATAGGAGAGCAGACCGCTGTCCCAAACAGACGACCGGCTGAGCATCGCCCCGAGATATAAATCCATATTACCTCTTGAGTGGGCTCCTAGCGGCCTCCTCCTTGATGGTGACAGCATCAACGGGCTCGGGCGGCGGCTCCGAGGAGGTGGTGTCTTCCACCGCCGGCGTCCACTCGTTGGTGGGCTCGGCGGTCTCCTGCTGCGACGCTGTCGGCTTGGGCAGCTCCTCAGGCATGGCTGAAGGGGACTCGCTCCTCTGCGAAAAGCGAGGGTACGAGTGAAAGTCGCGTATTTGTTTAGGAAAAATGTGAATATCGGAAACAATACTAGTTAAAAAAACCGGGATTTTATCTGGTAATAGGTAGTTTCTCAAAACCTAAAGAGCAGACGAGTCTCTGTTAATCTATACTAATATATAAAGCTGAAGAGTTTCTTTGTTTGCTTGAACGCGCTAATCTCAGGAACCACTGGTCCGATTTGAAAAATTCTTTTAGTATTAGATAGCCTATTTATCGAGGAAGGCTATAGGCTACATATCATCACGCTAAGACCAATAGGAGCGGAGCAGTAACGAAAATTGTGACGCAGACGAAGTTGCGCGGGTCAACTAGTATTACTTAAAAATCTCAAAAAAATGGCGGTGTTGTCAGTGTTTTAAAATCTGTGATAAACACGAGACAGTACTAATGGGGTGTGACGTCCCTTATAAATTCCGCCATATTGAATTGAAGCCATCCAGTACAAACGACATTTTGGTGACAAGGACAGAAGAAGAACTTCAAAAAGCGAATAACTTCTCTGCTTTTCCACCAATTTTATTTATTTTTTAACCAATCTTACTTTTTTAATGACATCTATCAAATTAGTATCCATTTATGTATATTTTTCATAGTAGTCAAATACCCTATTACTTGATTCTTGTTGAAAGAACACAGTGTCTCAAGACGAAATTGTATGATCAGTGCGTGTTGCCAGTGATGACATATAGAATTGAAACGTGGTCGCTCACAATGGGCCGCATCAGAAAGCTTAAAGTCACTCAAAGGGCAATGGAGAGGGCAATGCTTGGAGTTTCCTTGCCTTTTCGAATCAGGAATGATGATATCCGCAAGAGAAGCAAGTTTACCGACATAGCCCGAAGGATCGCGAAACTGAAGTGGCAGTGGGCAGATGGGGCCGAAAAGTTCTCCCACAAGGTGGACCGATGACCTGATGAAGGTCGCGGGTAGCCGATGGATGCGAGACGCGCAGGACCAGTCGTTGTGGCGACGCTTGGGGGAGGCCTATGTCCAGCAGTGGACGTCTTTCGGCTGATGTGATGATAATGATGTTGAAAGACCTACATCTTTTCATTGTTCTAGCAAATACCGATCATTTTTAAGTCAGTTCATTTTTAATCAATCTATAGGTATTGTGCCACTACTGGGTAAAGGTAGGCTTTACCCAGTAGTGGCACAATACCTATAGATTTTGACGTGTCCTGTGTTGCCTTTTCCGATTTCTTCCATCTCTTGTAAACGACTTAGGCCGAATTTCACCAATGAAATTGAACACGATCAGCATACAAACCACGTTTACGAGCTGTCAGTGACCGCTCTTAGGGCCATTTTCACCAATGCAAACTGATCGCGATCAGGGGGTCTCAAAAGGTAAAAGGTTTAGCAGAATCAGAAAGCACATCACGCTACCCGTCACTGTCAAATTTTCCCAATCAACCTTAAACCTAATACGTTAGTGATAGGGACAAAAATTAAATTTGACAGACTGTTGTGTGGTTAATATTATGATTCTTATAAGATTGAATGATACTGCTAAAGTGGCCTTTTTAGAGCCGCAGTACATCTGAAATGATAGCAAATGGATCGGGATTGCTGAAATCGCATGTCTGTTTATTATTTGACAAGTTGACCCGCGCGGCTTCGCTCCCTTCAACTGGCTACCCTACCTACTTACCCTACCTACCCTACCCTACCTGACAGCACAATCCCCATCTGAAAAAGTTTCAATTTGACAGCAAAATCCCCATTAACAAAATGATCTGCCATTTATTGAATTCATTTGTTACAAAAAATGTGATAAATGAAGAACCACTCGACCGATTTTGTGCAAACTTCACATAAACCATCTACTAAACAGTCCGAACAAAGTCTAAACATTTGGTTTGTATAGGTGAGCCCGTTCTTGAGTTATAAAATTACAACGAAAAGTGGCATTGATTTTTATATATCTCCACATCACGTGAGTCACTGACATTTGACTGACATGATTGGTTAATATTTCTCCGTTTCTCCGCTCCGCTGCCTCGCTCCGCGCAAATGGACAGGCAGCCTAAGGGGCCGTCTCCACGAGCAATAGAATCGCGGCGTATAGTCGGTATCGTGTCACGTATTTCTATAAAAACTCTATGAACGTGTCTCCACACGGCGATATTATCGCGGCGAATCGACTAGTGAGAAAACGTCAACTCGCCGCGATTCTCTCGCTCGTGGAGACGGCGACCTAAGCTACACAGTGAAATGTTTACAGAATCGCACTGGAGTACAGATAGGCCAGAGTCGCTATGCAGCGGGGGCAAGAGCAGAGGCGCCGTCGCGTCGCCTAGGGAGGCCTACGAAATGCTTACGTGACGACCTAACTCAGTTCCACTGGCCAAGTGCGATTCACCACCATAGATTTCTAATAGATCTTCCTGTAATCTATAAGTAAAGAATCATTGTCTGGATTTCGAATAATGACATTTTGATTCAAGTAGCATGTTTTTTCTTTAAAATAACATGTATCTTTTAAACGCCCCATATTTCAATAAAATGTAGGTTTTCCTTGCGGATCTTCCGTTGAATCACTCGCAAGTTTAAATGTTTTTACAAGTATTTTCGCATTATTAAACTGTTTATTTTTTGTCAACCGAGATATTGATTCGATTCGATTACGAAAAGTTCATTATTTTTCAATAAATATTAATAAGCAAGTATTGTACGTGTATGATTGTAGTAAAGTTACATGTATTTAATGTAATTTTACTACTTTGTACTTGTCATTGCAGTCTAGGCGGACTAGACGCCGGTGCCGAAGGGGAGACCATTATAGATCCGAATCACTGCAATACTTACTAACAAATTATTTTGAGAAATGGCTCGCGAATTTTCCGCCGCACCCCTTTATCGAGGGGGTTGCCCGGCGACCACTGGCCGCCCCTGCCTAACCTGATATAATAAATGTAATAGATGTAGACGGGGGGAGCCACCCTTTTCTCCGCAATATTGCGAAATACCCTTCATTGCATCAAAGCGATGGGGTAGGAGGCAAGTTTCGAGCTAGTGTGTTAAAAATTGCGCACCGAGGGTTCCGATCGAGTCTTGATTTTTCCGAGTATGTGTGAATACATTACTTACGGAAGTTTATAAACTATGAAAGCAAAATTTTGCAAGTTTAAACGACTAACTTAACAATTTTGTTGAACAAAATGTTCTCTTATAAATCAATGTGCGTCACGGTCAATTATTCAATCGAAAATATAAGTTTGTAATAGCAAAAATTTTTTTTTATATAACAATAGTACAAATTTCCAATCTTCGCACTTTTTCCTGTACTTGTACTGTAAGAGAGAACATCTGCAAGAAGATGATAGATCATCTTCTTGCAGATGTTCTCTCTCTCTCTTTTTACCTGTAAATTCACTTTACAGGTAAAAAGAGAAATTGTCAAGGTTTTTCCAATTCTTCTCGATCGAGGGGTAATCAGAATATCTAAATTCTGTCCTTCGCGTTTTTTTAACGAGTTATTTTAATACAACAGACTTATTATAGGTTTCCTTGTAATCTTTAGGTATAGAACTATTATCTGCATTTTTTCCAAAACTGTAGGCTCAATAATTTCGGAGATAAGGGTTCATTTTTGGTTTAATTCCTTGAATAACTTTAAAACTATTTATTTTAAAATTATGAAAAAAATATAATTAAAACCCTCACAGTAAGCCCTTTCATTTGATATGTCACGCGATACAGTTTGAAAAAATCTTTTTTTTTATTCTAGTTTGGCCCCAAAACTGACCCCGATACTAAAAATATTTATTTACGTAACGCGTCCGTGTTTGGGTCACAGAAGTCCATATGTATACCAAATTTCAACAGAATCGGTCCAGTAGATCCGGATAAAACTGGCTGTGACAGACGGGCAGACAGACAGACAGACACCCGAGTGATCCTATAAGGGTTCCATTTTTTACGATGTTCGGAACCCTAAAAACATCTCAATTTTTAATTATTCATGTTTCAAATTATATCTGTTACTAGCCCTCGAACTCGTCCACCATAAAGTTGTTATTTCGCTTCAAAACGAATTACGTTATAAATAATCCTATATTTCGAACTAGCTGACCCGTGCAACTTCGTCTGCGTCACATTTTTCATGAAAGCTCCGCTCCTATTGGTTGTAGCGTGATGTTACAGCCTCTAGTCTTCCTCGATAGCCAACACTAAAATAATTTTTCAATTCGAACCAGTATTTCCTGAGATTAGCGCGTTCAACCAAACAAACTCTACAGCTTTATAATATTAGTATAGATGGGCCGACTATAGGCCCCGACCCCCTGATGAGACCAGTTGAATCAGAACCAGAATTATTTATTTGAAGCTGAAATGGCCGACTAGGCAACCGATTGATTAGTTAACATGTGGCCGGAGTAGACTTTCTCGACTAGGCGACGAATTCAAACCGTGCACTAGCTAGCTTCGCACTAGATTCTGTCGAGCCGCCCGTGAAGAAAGAAAAAGCGTTTAACATACATTGATTTACGAGTCCATGTCTCTTCTTCGTCGTCACACTCTTGGCAGACTGGACGTGGTCGTCATATCAGGGTTGGTGGCAAGCTTCACGATCCTCCCGTACCTGCTCTTCTTGTACATTCGTGGACCATTGAGTGCAGTCCATCTGTACCTGTTCTATAAGCATTGGTACTTACTTCCCGACCACCGGTGAGGCCCTTGACCTGCAGTAGCTCAGCAGTGTGTAGGAAGCCGGAGAGCTCTTGGCGACGCACGTGGACCTCGCCGCGGTACATAAACTGCAGCAGCTGGCGGAGTTCCTGGTGCGCCACGTCCTTCAGGATCACTATGGGGTGCTCACACGGGTTCATCTATTTGACAATGGACACATAACTGATGAATGTAATAAGGGAAATTATAATGGTTGCTGAATGATGAAATACTTGATTAATCTACTAGCTTCTGTCAGCAACTTGAATGTCGGATAATATCCCAAAGGAACATACTCCTGAGATAAAAAGCCTATGTGCTATTTTATCATCTTTCTTTGTTCCAATTTTCATCCAGATCTGTGCATTCGTTCTAGCGTGATTTTGTAACAAACCTCCATACATCCAAACTTTTGCTGATCTCCAAAAACTGTTCAGATGTGAAAAATTTGGGCAAGTGACTGCACTAGAAGAAGTAGGTACTTATGCAGACTAGCTTCTACTATTTTCCACTTATATAAACCACCAAATATAAACAAAGTGAAGGCAACAATGACCTTGCAAGTTAAAGTACATGTGAACAACTAATCACAGTGTAAATTTTCCTAACGACAAGTTCCCATAGACAACTAGAGTGAGTGATGCGGGGTGACAAGGCCATATTCATAACAGATGCAGTGCACTCTAATAATATGATTGCAGCCAACATGAGGGCACATGATGAGCGACACGGATCTTGTGTAAGGGTTCCAATGCAAAATATAATGATTCAAACTTTTTCCTGTTATTCTGTGTGACCAGACATTATGTTTTTTTACTATTGATAGGCACGTGTTTGACCACTATCTCACCTGATGGTAAGCGATGATGTGGTCAAAGATGGAGCATGCTTGCTTAGAAGTAACCTATTCAATCTTGACTTAAAGACTCCCAGGTTGCATTTCATTCCTAATGGCACTATATTGATGCAAGGGTTGGGGCAGGATAAGCACAATTAAAAAAAATTGAGAGTTTTGTTTAAGTTTCAGGTTTTCTTTTGTAACTCAAATAATAAGGCTGGGAGAGTTCCTTTTGTATGATAAATGTTACCCGCTATTCTTAAATAAATAAAAACATATACATGTTGAAGTGTATTAATCTCTAATATAACAACTCAGATTCATCACAATTCTGAACATAAAATAACCATTATGTAGCAGATGATTGATGTATGCATCAAAATGCTTTTATAATGATATCCAAATATTCTTTACATGTTTATTAAATGTTAAAATAAAGAAATTTCAAAATCAATTCATGTTCTGCATTGTTAACTTAGGAATATGTTTTGTTTAGCAAAATCATTTTTTCTGCAAATTGTTTATTTTCACAACAACAAAGTGCACTTTTACTAATTCATTTCATCTTATTTTAGTTTCTCAGATACATAGTGTATACCTTTCTGATAGTAGTTACAATAACAACTGTAAGTACACATTCTGCTAGATAAAACTAAAAATCATCATGTGATATTTTTGTAATAACAAAAAGGAAACTACTCAGCCGTCCGAGATATATAATGAACAGAAGAAATGCATTCTGCAAGCTTACTGAAAGTAGTTGCAAACAAATGCATCTTTGTGCTGTTTGATTAGCTCAGTAATGTTCCGATCAAGCGTTTACAATGTTAATTTGGTTTAGTTTTAAATGAAGACACTGAAAACTACAGTTCACAGTTCGTGGTCATAAGGTAGGTATCAATCTGTATTTCTTTTGTACTTAGATATTTTATTTACAGAAGATTGTATAATATCTACGGAGCATTGTTCGAAGCTCTTTAGCGCACACACTCAAAACTGCAGTTAGTTTGGATGGTTTAAGTAAATAGCTGAGATAGCGACCCAAGTGTTAAAACTATTCAATAAACAACTATTGTATTAGCCACATTCATGCTATTATGATAGGAGATATGTGTAGTTTTTATTTGTTTTAGTTCCAATATGACAGAGATATGGAACAAAGGTCATTGTAACAATAATACTAAGTGATTCATTGAATTTCTTCACAATACCCATGCAAATTTTGAGCAAAATTACTTTTGCTTCACTATTCTTACTATTTACTTATTTTAATATTTTTTAATTTCCAACTGTATGCCAATGTGAGCCATACATACATTTCTCATGAAATAGAATACAAGTTTATATTCTAGACCACTCAGATCTAGTAATGCCATGAATGTTTATATCATTGAGTTGAAATAAATAAAATTCTTAATTAGAATGGATTCTTTATAATAAACTGCCTCAATTGATAACAATAGTATTAACTCTTTGTTTGTAGTATTGTCTCTTTCAACTACAAGTGAATTCAATATTTTATGGGCTGCATTAGTTGAAACCTCTTTAAAACTAATTAGTTTTCTTTTCATCATATTTTACAATAGTATTATAAAGTACAATTTCAAATAGAATAATTAAAATACTCACCAAACCATACGTACATATGGCTAAAACTTGCACTACAGCAAACGTATCACAAACGAGTCAGACTCATCTGCTATCCGAAGTGAATATTGATTTTGCATCTAATAATAATTGAGAGCCACCCTTTTATCCCACAGAGGTGAGGTGAGGTGTGCAGGGCAAGGAAATAAATCAACCCTCCTGTCTGGCTCCCCTGTGAGGGGAGGGGAGATAGATAGCTACCTAATCAACTACAGACGAAAAATCAATACAACAAGCTTCCCTTCTGGACACAAAACACACATTAATATGTTTGTATACTATAATGCATAATAATTATAGTACCTACCTTAATCGAGAATCTGATACTTACCTTGGTTTTGTTTATCTTCTAACATTAGGGGATAGGTATAAACAATGAGAAATGAGGTTTTCCACGAAAAAATATGCTGAGAATGTAACTCGTTTATGGTATTTTCCAAGAATTTCAGTAAGCATAATGATGCTAAATTATGCGAAAATAATGAATCATACCTTAAAAAGTTCCTTGAAGTAGGGGCTGCACACGGAGAGGATGAGCTTGTGCGCGTGCACGTACTGGCCGCCCGCCGCCAGGGTCACATCCACCAAGTCTTCGCCCTCCAGCAACGCATGAAACGATTGCGACAAATTCGAGTGGAAATCGTTCCATCGGAGCGAGAACTGCTCGGGAACCGCCATCCCGCCGAAAAACCCCGACAATCACGACAAAAAAAACACAAGACGCCCTCCTAACACTACCTGTACTACTTTCAGAACAGCAACGCGTCCCAACAGTGATACATAACTGAAAACTCGAAACGCGAATTATTGCCCACGTATACGAATCGGGTAGGAACGTTCTATTTCTCAAACATTATTTACAACGCATCACTTCGACTGTACCCTACCCCGCAAATATTTATTATACACAAACAATATTGACTGACATGGCAATACAATGGAATAATAATCAAAATGTCGCTTGGTTTGGTTTGCTACGCGGATCCTTCACAATGCACCGTTCATTGTCCGACAAACAACATGAACATTCTGTCAAGTCCGAACCGTATGAAAAAAGCTGAAAATGTTCAATAAGATTTACGTGTCTTATTTAACAAAAATAATTTATATGCATTTTATGAATTATCTGTTTTTATTAGTGCATAATTTCTGTTTTTGAAAAGTATTAATAAAAATAATAATTTAAAAAAAAATAGGACCATAAACGAAACTTCATTACAATGTTTGTATCATAGACACACTTGGCTTTATTTTATATCTGTGGATTTGGAATGGGGCCGACAACTGTCAAAGTGGCGCTAGTAGCGCACAGACCAATACAAAGCAGTCTTTGATGAAAAGATGGGTAAATACTTAGGTAAATATTTACCCATTTTGTGCCATACCCATCACCCAATATTTACCCTTCATGTAAATATTTTCCCACTCCCACTTTCAGTTTAACTATATCGTCAAAAACTATACCTACCTGCATCAGATAACCTCACATAACATATAATGTAAAATAATGCGAATTCGATTTTATAAACCATAAAAGAAAACAGACTAAAAGAATACACAAACAAACGAACAAATGAATCTTAAAGACTGGAATCACAGACTAATAGTGTTTATCTCACTTTGACATCGGTTCGTGTAGTGGTGGCGCCATCTGAGATCAGCTTTCACTTGCTTTTTATTGTTGAAATTTGCGCCTAAGGGCATGTGGGCAAAATGGGAATATAAAGGATGGGGATCAAGATGATGTGGCTATTTATATCTTAAAAATAATCATAAATAAAAATGAATCGTTTGATTCATTTTATCATCATCATATATTGCGGATCATATATCAAGTAACGTTACATTTTGTGAACGTTATTAAGGTATCAAATTCAAAATTAACGTTAATTAACGGTTATTATTTTGTTATTTGGTAACGTTAACAAGCCCTGATTGCGGTCGGCTTCCAGTCAAACCGGATTTAGCTAAATACCAGTATTTTATGTGGTGCGGCTGCCAACCAAACCTCCACAACCCATTAACAGGGTAACACGGTACGGTGCAAAACAATATAACCTTTTTTCAAGCCTAACTTTGAGCAAGTATTTGGAACTTATTTCATGGTGACGTAAAGTTGTAAATAGTAACACATTTCAATACTTATACTCCTTTCAGCCTATGTTCTACTTCATGTTTTTATTTCGCAGTCTAATTTTCCGTTCACAGTTATGACAGCAGCTCAAGCAAGTAGCAATCTACCAGCAAACTTATGCCAACTATTTAATTAAAGATAGCTGATTACTATGATGAACGCATTGCGCCATCATTACGCTTCTACATTATTATCTGTAATATCTGACAGTGACAGCCCATCAATGTCAATGATGCCAAGTGCCAGATGACACTCGTTGGTTGCTTACATGTCAAATTATCATTGTCATTAATAGTCGATACTAAGCACGGCTCGGCATGCGGTGTAATCAAGGTTTTATTTACGTTTAATAAAAGGATCATTGAATCGACCATGAAAGTGTAATGAGCGTGAAGAAACACCCATAATATGTTAAAGATCGTGACCAACTACGAGGTTTAATGACGCGTTCGCTAATCGATCATGTTAGTTTAGGCCGTTGTTAGTTTAATTACATACGTGGTGGCACGATGTCGGCTCTGAGCGCGCAAGAGCGCGCGGAAGCCGCGGACCGCGCGCAGATGCTGAAGAAGATCTTGAGCGCATCATTCTACGCGCTGGCCTCGTTCATGATCACCGTGGTGAACAAGACTGTGTTGACGACGTACGCCTTCCCGTCCTACCAAGTGCTCGGCCTGGGGCAAATGGTGGCGACGATCACGGTGCTGTGGGCCGGCCGCTTCTTCAAGGTAGTGCAGTTTCCGCCTCTATCAACAGACATCCTGAGGCGCATCTGGCCGCTGCCAGTCATCTACTTAGGTAACATGGCTACTGGGCTCGGCGGCACCAAAGAGCTGAGCCTGCCGATGTTCACAGCTCTGCGGCGCTTCAGTATCCTCATGACAATGCTAGGCGAGAGGTTTGTGCTGGGTGTGAAGCCCTCCTGGTCAGTTCAAACCAGTGTATACGCTATGGTCGGCGGTGCGATGCTCGCTGCCGCAGACGACGTCACATTTTCGTGGTCGGGGTACACCCTGGTACTGCTCAATGATATTTTCACTGCTTCAAATGGAGTGTACATGAAAAAGAAGCTAGATGCAAAAGATCTTGGTAAATATGGTCTGATGTACTATAATGCTTTGTTTATGATTATCCCAGCAACATTGATTGCGTGGAGCACAGGAGATTTACAAAGCTCTGCTGAGTACAAGCACTGGGATGACTCTCTGTTCCTTGCACAGTTCCTGATGTCATGTGTGATGGGGTTCATTCTGTCGTACAGTGTCATGCTGTGTACACAATACAACAGTGCACTGACTACCACAATCATTGGCTGCCTGAAGAATATCCTGGTGACATATTTGGGGATGGTGATTGGTGGTGACTATGTGTTCTCCCTGCTAAACTTCGTGGGGCTCAACATAAGCGTGCTGGCCAGCCTGTTGTACACCTACGTCACGTTCAAGCGCAAGCCTACTCCCTCCTACACACTGATTGAGGCACCTAAAGTGGACACCGTATAGCAGTACCGGAAGAGGAGACCGACCCAGTGCTCTACGTTTTTAGTATAGTATTGAAGGTGGTGCCAAAGATGACTGTAACAGTGAGTAGCAAAATGTAAATATGTTCTAACACAAACACACCACACTGGTGCTTGGATCTGTTTATTGTAATCATAATCTTGAATGCTTAACTTATTATCCTGAACCAGCAGCATTTGTTTAGTTTTAGTATGTGATCACTCTTAGTGAATTAATAATTTTTCTGTTGTTTTATTTTAATGACGTGTATCTCGGAATGGTAAATGTATGATTCATATTAAAGTTGTACATTCAAGAGGTGACCACTTATATTGTCTATATGTTGACATGAAATTCACACTTGATAATGTATGAAGAAAAGATAAATTAAACTTTTGTATATTGTAATAAAATAGGAAAACTAAAAAGTATGTTTAAAAGCAAGTAATATAAATATTTACTAATACGAAGATAGGATTCTATTTAAATTAACTTTTGTAAGTAATGACTGGCTAAGTTGTTGAGCTACTCACGTGCTAGCTTTTCACAGTGGCATACTCGTATGAATGAGTGATCATCAAGCCTTTAAAATGTTGACTGGGAAATCATCCCCAAATATGGAAATTTATTTGTAAATTTTCACATATATTCCAACTTTTGGGAGGCGTAACACTTTTATTGTAACTACTAATTATTTATTTATTTAATACCAGATCAATATGCAGTAAAATAAACTTTTGAAATGCAATGGAGTAGTTCTGGGTAACTGTCGTCTAACAGAAACAGGATGCACCTTAATGATATAAAGGTGCAATGCTTATTGTTCTGATATGTGTGAATTTTGATCTACAAGATTAAATATAATAAATTCTGATCATAAGCAAAAAGATACAACTTAACAACAAATTATAGAATAATATGTAGGTTACTTATCTAGACCAGCAGACATTCTTAGCTATGTTACAGCAAAAGCAGGAAATATTAATGTTTTCTCAATTATTTTTAGGGACTGCAAATATCCTGAGAATTTTGTTGAACAAAAATATCTCTTGATTTGAGTTTTTTAAACTCAAAAAACTGGAAAAAACTCAAATCAACAAAGGCTGAACACGCTGGCGAGAGGCTTTTAAAAATCGTAAATACGACGAAGTATCTATTAATATATTATATAGTATATCTATATAACTAGTTCCCTAGTTTATACAAAAGTGGGTTCTTTTTATTACAAGAATTCTAAACATAATAAGCTACTATGGTAAAGCATAAGCCAATTAAGTCTGTAAACAACAATTAATAAAATAATGAAAAAAAAAACAGTTAAGTGATGATTCACTTGACTGTTTTTTTTTTTCATTATTTTATATACAGCCAGAGATCTGACAGTAAAAGGTACCATAGTCAGGATAAATATTTATAAAATAATCTTATTTGTCTGTTAAAATTATCTAGCTTTTCATACTTTTTTGCTGCCCGTAGATGTCATACTATGAAAAATAAAATGATTTATGCAGTTGGACCTTCCAAAGTGCATATCTCCCCAAGTAGAATACAATAGTAAAAATGATTGGATCCACCAACCTATACATTTATGTGAATAGATAGTTTATCTCATTCGTCTGTAACTCTCGATGGGATTGTAACCACTTATTCCTTTACTACACCATAGTGAAGCAGATGGAAAAAAAACCTTGGTTCCAAACTTTATCAATACAGAGTCGATTATTATTTCTGAGTAAAATAGCATTGACAGTTCAGAATAAACAAACAGACTGGCAGGATGCGATTATAAGGAATCTGTTTGTTACCATTTGGCTCAGGCACCCTAAAACAAATCAATACCATTAAATCGCACAATATTAAATGAAGCTAGTACAAATATAGTAAATTGTTAGGCATTAGATATTTATATTTTAGTATATTTACACATAATTAGCTAATCGCACCACTTGTCTATGTCAGTTTGATTGAGAAAGAATGTAACACACTTTTAAAAATCTGTTTTAATAGTTACTGAAAAAAAGGAAGAGTTTGGGCAGACTTGGCTGTTAGTTGACTAAACTCCGTGTCGCTATAATTTGGTGGTAACAATCCACTATGTGTAAATGAGTGTTTTTCGCGATAATTAAACAGCAAACAAACGTTTTCAAGTAATAACTACCTAAATTTATTTTAATTAATGTCTCTATGTTTTACCCGACTGCCGCAAGGTGGGTAATGTTTTTTACTCTCGTACTACAGTCAAAAACGAGAAATAAAGGAAGGTTCAATAGATAACGCCTGCCAAAGCCTTTACTCCCTTGCTACATCGTTTTTATTTAAATTCGTATAATTTTCATGTTATTTATTAAAATACCAACGAAATACCCACGCATGAGCAATATACGTAGAACATTATTATTATAATAACTACTTAATATTATTTTCGCTATATTTTGGTTAGCGAATATAGATCGAATATATTATGAGCAATATAACTAAATATATATATCCATCATTCAAATAGGAAATAGATAAGCACTGTGTTTATTACTTTGGAACCTAGATAAAAATTAACACTTACTACTAAGTGTCTTTGACTACAAAACACTACAATTCTCATTGTAATTCTCTCAACTTACAACGGGAAATGTAAAGTGTTTTGCAATTATTTTGCGCGACACACAGTTTCGAGCTGTAGTTATTAGTCCCCCGATAAGATAACGCGTGGAGAGAGCAATTATACTTAATTGTTCTTTATGATGTTTAAATTAAAATTTCCTGAAAGTTTACATAAAACACCAAATAACACAATGTACTCGACCAAGAATAGTTGATGTTAAAGTAGCTACTGGCTGGTTCTGTTTCGGAAAGGCGGCAAAGTCGAGCGGAATATAAAAAAAAATATAACAGGGCAGGCGTGCTCAAGTGTGGAGCAGTCTAGGCTGCCAGTAAATTTCGGTATCGGCTTCTTGGTACCTGCAGTTCCGAATCGCTTACCTATCATTCTCCTCAAAGATACTCCGTGCATTGGTTTTGGTGTACGCTGATGCTGCTTCCTAATGCAGATAGTCAGTCAAGAATCGGCTGAGAAGTTACCTAACAAACTATTTCAATACTAACCTTTGCCCGCGGCCTCGCTCATGTCACGTAGCAATTAACCGTCTATCTCTGTACCAAAATTCATGAAAATCGGTACAGCGATTTCGGCGTGGAAGCTTGACAAACTCAGTTTCGCTTTTAAAATATTAGTAAGGAAGAGTAAGAGCAAATAGTGAATTTCATCTCAGCAGCAACTCATGTTTAAATGTTTTCCTTAAATGGCTCTAGACTAAAGCAATTGTGGCATGACCAGTCGGCTCGCGCTCATGTAATGTAATGAATTGCATCAGCAGTAATGTAATGGAACTAATGGCCTCTTATTCAATAAACAACGATTTTGTTCAATTGCTATTCGTCTACTAAACAATTCAGTGATAATATTCTACTAGCTGTCATTCAGGCGCCAAACGACGTGTCGCTATTCCGTAGGTCTATACTTTTATACTAATATTATAAATAGGAAAGATTTGTATTTTTGTATGTAACGAATAAACTTAAAAACTACTGGACTGATTTGAAAGTCTTCTACGACCAGTAGTTCGGGAATAAAACAAAATTCGTGCTGTAAACACATACTTAAATCGAATTTTCCAATGAACAATGTCCACGGACATAAGGAAAAGAGAAATAAAAGTAAAACCCGTTTGTATTGCTATAAGCGCTAACTCTAAACCGATATTGTAATGAGTGTTTTTTACAACTTTTTTATGATATTGTTCCTACCTATTTCAGTAGGAAGGTATACGGTATGTTTCCACTAAAGTTGGGAAGCAGGAGCCACTAATTGCCACGTGCTATTGAAGCGAAGCCGCGCTGTTCCACCGGCCCACTAGACTCTCCAAGTGAACAGCTTGTCTTGCATTCGGAACTGGATCTGCGGCGCCCATTACACGGAATCGTGTAATGCAGTGACTGATGGTTGCATGAAATTGACTGACGAAAATCTGGATATTTCATTAGTCACGACTTTTGGTGGTCTTTTTTATATTTATGGAATGGGTAATAGTTCAGTCCTTATGGTTTTTCGAATCTCGTATCAGCCAATAAATATCGTCGCGTATTTAAGAATGAGAGTCTAATGTCGATTGAAGTCCATCACTCACCATCAGGCATTCGTCAATCATAACTTTTGGAATTGAGTGACCCTTGCATGAGCGTGTAATGGGCGCCTAAGGTGGTTGGATTTTGCACGAAATTACGTTGACAATTTTAAATTTGATTCGTACTGTTTCCCTCTGTACACTCGCGAAAATGATAGCCAACTTTTGAATCCAGTTTTTACAGTTTCCAAATCAGAACCTCAGAACTGCGAATCGATTCATTTAACATCAGCAATTAATTATTTTAGGTGCTTTGGGTCTTACGAAAAAATGTTCTAAATACAGTTTAATGAGAGTTAAAGTCTGCACGACCAACTCAAATGTTGCCAATATGTGCTTCTATTTGTTAGCAAAGCTTCTTCAAGTTGGTCGGCTTACACTAAGTTAATGTAAAGTGATTATTATACTTGTGACGTTATTATAATTTGAAAACAGGAACAGATGACTTACTCTTCGATTTGATATCATTTAATCATATTATATGTGTTTCATATTGTACAAATCGATCGTGTAGGTACATAAATATTCATTTTCGACGCAGCTAATTAAATTCCTTGTCGTTCTGAATTGTTAATCGGTTTGGCGGATATTTTTCTATGATGTGTGGAGATGCCGATTCTATCTCTCTATCTTATCGTTAACGTTTGTGTAAGTACACTAACAATAGATTAACTATATTGCATTACAAGTGTGTTATCTGTTTATCACTGTTCTAGATCAGTATCTAATTATAGTGGACATTCTAAAATCGAATAATAAAATAATCTAATAGTAGAATCTAATGATTTTAAAATCTGATAGTGTAAGAGCGTCACCGGACCGGCACGTGACAGTATTTCCAGCCAGTTTTATCGTTGATGATGTCTTATGTTGCCTTTTTTTAAATCTAAATAATGCAAGGCTAGCTAGATTGCCAATTTATTTGAAACTGCAGTAAAACTCCCAGTCTTCCATGAATGTTTTAGAGATTGGATCCTGCCACCGGGATGCCACAACGCTCCCCGGACACCTTGTTTTATACAACTATCTAATCGACTTTATTACTTAACTACCGATGATTCAGAGGAAATCTTTACCACTGCTTGCCGCAGTTGAAAAAGCTAGCATTTATAAAATTAAACTATCTAAGTTTATTCCAATTACTTCCCATTTGTATTCATGATACATCGCACTTGGTAAAGAATGTCTGCTTCACTTAACGCTAATTTTTTTGCTCGGGTCCATCTTATTTGGAGCACAGATTCATCTGAAGCAATCCCGAATTTATTAGGTCGAAAACCTCGTCTGAGTCAGTTATCTATGACCCTCTCTGCGTGTGACCACTTTGGTTCAGTATCCATGTCTCCCAGTAGACATTAAGAGTCCTGCTGCTTTACCAAAAGCCAGGTTGTTAACCTCGATCCTCCCAAAGCTCGTCTGAAGAACGGCCCCACTAAAGCAGTTACTACTTGAGAGCAGAGTAGCTTTCTAAAACATACTTACTTTACAAACTTTAAAGTCCCGCAGGTCCCTCGCGAATTCTCAATGCAAGCAGTATCGGTAGAAGCTGTAATCTCTACACATCTGGGAGAAAATTTTAAAAGTGCCTGCATACATGTACAGAGAGACTTCAAATGCGGGGCTCGGACCGTCCTGAGAGTTGTACAATTTTCCTCCTACACGATCGATTTAATACTGTTTGTATCAAATTCACTAGTTCTTGTGGTAAAAGCTCAACGCTAGCACTATTCATATATTGAACAACCAACAGAAATCTAAAAGTATGAATTCTCGTAAGAAATACCTATTCAAATGTTTCGTCAAGCTTATTTTCCAAGTGCCTCGTTAATTAACCAGAATTTATATTTGTAGTTGTAATTATACATTTTATGATTATTTCTTTCTATATCCTAGGCCTAAACAATGTGCGCGTACGAGATTCTAAACTACCACTCTTTTAGTAAATTTAAGTACATATTTAAAATTAATTTGTAAGTTATGAATAATCACTGTAATGTTTATAGTTTATCAGCTAAATGTTGTTGCTAGTACGGCATTTATAGAATAATTGTTTATCGTTATCAAATATCATTCGTGTTAATGTAGTTCGTGTAATTCCAACAATGTCTACGCCATATTGGTGGGATCACACTCGCGCCGGATCCGAATATAATAATAACATGGTACAAGCACTCTGTAAGAGATGCAATGGTAGCTATGTAGTGATTGAGAGCGGCAACGTGGTCAAGATAATGTGCTTGATAAATGTAGAAAAGGCTGGTAAAGACATGTTTGATTAAACATGACATGGTGTCACGTAGATGACTGATGAATTATGAACCACATGCAGCACGCAACGTTGCAGCAACATGTACATGTCGCCTCGCATATTCACGATATTTTTTTTTCTAATCGAAATGTCATGTTGTAATTTTTGCATAACATATGGATATTGTCGCTTCAATATCTCCTACATTTTAAATGCACTAAGCACATGTGCCACGTTTGTTGTGCAACATTCTTTTGATTTATTATTGAAACCAGCCGTGTTCTATTTCCTCGCAGTAGCGTGCGATGAAGTATAACGCTAATAGCAAAACGTAGGGACGCCTACTCATTGAAAATTACTAGGCAAGCGCTGCTTGCAGGTAAAACAGTAATTTAAACTGCTTTGTCGCTTTAAAATTCAATATACCATTCAAATCGATATCGGGCAGTACGTTAGCCCACTTAGAAGCGCTAAGCTAGACATCTGTATTATTCAAAGGCACGTTTCTTCGGCCATGTTTCTTTTGAAGCGTCCCTAACATAAAGGTAAGACTGTTTAATCAAGTGTGTTGCACTTCAAGCGTCATCAATTTATGCGCAAATTCTTCTTATTTTTCTTTTGCGTCTAAGCCACCACGACTTATAAAAACACATATTATTAATTACTGTAATGTTAATATTCTGTAAGTGTTGAAATATTAAAAATGTAAATTTTCAAACTGCATCTTTATAGCAATGATTGCACGACTTTCATATAACTTTATTATACGATTAATATGTGGATTCAGATATTAATAATAACAATACGGTATGGTATGCGACAAAGGGCAAATTATATCTCATTATTATTTGAGTTACCTACATTGTTGTAAAACTGAAATAAATACATTTTTGGTCGAATCTATGCAGTCATAGCTTGAAGTTAAACTTGTAGCCAATAAGCTTAAAAAAAATACTGTTGCCAGATTTTTGAACGGGCGGAATTTAACCGGACGTTTAATTTAAAGTTGAGAAAAGTTTTATGCTACACGCGTTAGCTTTTGTATTTTTCCGATTCATAGTTACCCGGAGCCCGAGTGAACTGTAAACAATTAATTTGTTCAGTAAAAGTCATACGGGTTTAACTGGAAACTGTCGCAACTCGTATGTCGAAATTTTCAAATTGCTTTGTGTTGGACAAAGCAATTTGAAAATTTCTGAACGTAATCCTTTTTTGTGAAAAAACGGCAAAAGCTGAAATCCGAATTCGTAAAGGGAAGCTATTTGTGCCCCTAAAAATAGATGTATTCTACGAGTAAGATCGATTGTGGATATTTAGTTTTAGAAGTATCTCTAGCGCATATATTTTATTTATTGTTAATTATAAGACCTACTAACTATTAAGAACAGGTTAGCAATGGTATTCTAGAAACGATACCAAAAGTCCTATCACCTGTCTTATCACCATGCACTGTCCAGCTAGTCTAACTAATATTGCTTAATACAGCTACCGGGAACTTGCTCTAGCCTCCGGGGAATGTAGACCATAGACATCTTGAATCATAAGAAGAGCAGTACGGTTTATGGATGTATGAATTCTGGCTATGACTGCTATAATTCGTATATTTGTGCAACATTATGTGTTATTAATCACAAAGTAAAATGTTTAAGGATTTCCTAAGTAAGAACACCAAATATGTAATATCGCACTTTTGCTTGTAGTATTTATCAGTCCCCCAGAAAATTAAATATTATGTATACAGACTTATATGTATAGACTGTACGTTAAACAGTTTGCGAATCGTTATAATCGAGATATGTAACATAGTTTAATATTTTGCCTCTAAATGTTATATTTAGTATTGCAATATTAAATTAATATAATTGTCTAGCAAAATATTAAAATAATTACGGAGCCACTCGTGTCTAGTTATAGAGTACGGAATGTGCGCGACGTATAGTAGATCATTTTATTATTAGGTTTTTGAATATTTGTTATCATTATGTTATCCATACTCATATTGTAATCATTATTGAATATATAACTGTTTTTATGATATTTGAAGAGTGAATGCTGTTTCAGATCTTTGCTGTTGTAATCTCGAGTCAGTTGTAGATTTAAGAGTATTCGTTTAATAAAAAAAACTAAACGGCCGATAGCGTATGTTGCGTTAACAGTGAGGATACCCTTCGCGAGTTCCATGACCTTACTTCGCGGCCTTGTTTGATTGGCTTGGTCAGTCAACGAGTGTTTATCTTAGTCTCAAATGATAGGTCGAATCTTATATTTCAGATTGGGATGATCACACACCCGAACAATGCTGCAAGGCTTGGTGCGCTGTTTAATTTACACATTCGACTTAAATTAAAAGAATAGAAAATTAGAATGTTTTTAAACACTATGATGTTAAAAGGTGCTTGCTGTTCATCCAACTTTTGCAACTGATTCTATTTATTGTTTTATGCATAATTTTCGTATGAGGAGTTTTATTAATCGTTCATTAACTGCTGATCTTGTAATCTTTGCCGTGATCATATGGCTGTGTTGTACATTAAAATTTGGGCTATTTCTATTTGAGTTCCTCTCTACAAAAGTATTTTGTAAAATTCTAAAATAATAGTAACTTAACTACCTAGTTAGTTATACATTATGTTATGTTAAGTCGCCATATTATTTTGTATAATTCTATTTCGATAAATGAATATAGATATTTACAGACATGATTTGTTTTATTTTTTTCCTATCGTAAAACGCTGCAACTTTGCCAACCATGCCCAATTTTGCCTATTTCATTTAAATTACAATATTCGGTTTGCTTACTTTTTTCTCGTTCATCTGGTATGAACTGTTTGTTATTAGGACAACTTTTTTTTATTTCTTTGAATAATAACTTCATTGATACTCTGTGTTGGGCGACAAAAACCGTTGCGAGTGGGTGGATGTTTTCGGCCTTCTGTAACTTTTTAATGTGGCTACAGTAACGGTGTTTTCGCGAAGGAATTGGATCCCAAGGTAAGGAAATACTGTCCTTTTCCGTATTATTTGATATTTTTTATTTGTGACGGGTTTGCTCTTGACTCTAGTCTAGGTCAGAGATGACAGAGACAAAGTCTACGATGGAGCGAGCTTACCCAGGAGCCTGTGCACTCTAACTTTGAAGAGATTAGGGTTGTAAGCGTGATTTTAATGAAAAGGACTACATTTTATCAAAATAACTTAATAGGCAATGTTGCGCACTGTTTTGGGAACTTGAGTGACGCCACTTTGCCTGGGTCTAGGGTTGTCGCTAGTTGGATTTTATCAATAATATATTTGAACATGATTTGATTCAACCCTACAGTCAACTACATTTTTGTATGGATAGTTTGTGGTACTTACCTGCTACAACTTTGCCTATAAGCTTTAATACAAAGGAAATAGCTCCATTGCACTAATTAAACTGGCGGGGACAAGCACGGTGTCTCATGCACACGGAAAAAATACTAAAACGATAAGCATAATATGTATTGAGTAATCCTTCTAGGCAAAGTTGAGTCATTTACACACAACTTTGCCTACGTCTTTGAGCACTTGTAATTCAGAAAAATAGCATGAATTCAAAAGATTTGGGTTCTACCAGGCAAGATATAAGGTCTATTTTCCATCTAAAACTCACTTGAGGTCATAATAATAAATAGGTTCAAAGATAGAAACAAAAAACGTAAAAAATCAGGCAAAGTTGCAGCATTTTACGGTAACCCTTTACTTCACCTGCCGCCGGCCTATTCTGTAAACAACTCGCCGTGTCTTAGGTGAAGTAACGTGAGCTTGTAGCGACCAGCAGAAGTGCGATTCAGCCGGTCTATTCTGTCTACGGCTCACCGTGTCAACTTAGGTGAAGTAACGTGAGCTTGTAGCGAACAGCAGAAGTGTGATTCAGCCGGTCTAATCTGTCTCCGTCTCACCGTGTCAACTTAGGTGAAGTAACGTGAGCTTGTAGCGACCAGCAGAAGTGTGATTCAGCCGGTCTAATCTGTCTCCGTCTCACCGTGTCAACTTAGGTGAAGTAACGTGAGCTTGTAGCGATCAGCAGAAGTGTGATTCAGCCGGTCTATTCTGTCTCCGTCTCACCGTGTCAACTTAGGTGAAATAACGTGAGCTTGTAGCGATCAGCAGAAGTGTGATTCAGCCGGTCTAATCTGTCTCCGTCTCACCGTGTCAACTTAGGTGAAGTAACGTGAGCTTGTAGCGAACAGCAGAAGTGCGATTCAGCCGGTCTAATCTGTCTCCGCCTCACCGTGTCAACTTAGGTGAAGTAACGTGAGCTTGTAGCGAACAGCAGAAGTGTGATTCAGCCGGTCTAATCTGTCTCCGTCTCACCGTGTCAACTTAGGTGAAGCAACGTGAGCTTGTAGCGAACAGCAGAAGTGCGATTCAGCCGGTCTAATCTGTCTCCGTCTCACCGTGTCAACTTAGGTGAAGTAACGTGAGCTTGTAGCGATCAGCAGAAGTGTGATTCAGCCGGTCTAATCTGTCTCCGTCTCACCGTGTCAATTTAGTTGAAGTAACGTGAGCTTGTAGCGAACAGCAGAAGTGTGATTCAGCCGGTCTAATCTGTCTCCGTCTCACCGTGTCAACTTAGGTGAATAACGTGAGCTTGTAGCGAACAGCAGAAGTGTGATTCAGCCGGTCTAATCTGTCTCCGTCTCACCGTGTCAACTTAGGTGAAGCAACGTGAGCTTGTAGCGAACAGCAGAAGTGCGATTCAGCCGGTCTAATCTGTCTACGTCTCACCGTGTCAACTTAGGTGAAGTAACGTGAGCTTGTAGCGAACAGCAGAAGTGTGATTCAGCCGGTCTATTCTGTCTACGTCTCACCGTGTCAACTTAGGTGAGTGTGAAGAGAACTGTCATTCCATCTTGTTTGTATGGATTAACAGCTCACTTCATGTTCACTTTACCACACGGTGTCTGAGATGTTTACTGCAGTGCAATTCTGTAAACATCTTACCGTGTAAGCTTAGGTAAAGTGAACATTTTGCACACTGTCAATTCATACAAGTCAACAAGATCGAATGACAATGCACTCCAGGTAAGTTGACACGGTGAGATGTTAATAGAATTGACTGGCGGTTCTTTCATCCTTGTTGGTTGACAGTACGATCGGTTGTGGAGGTCTGGTGGCCAGCCGCTCCACGTAAACTACTGGTATTCAACTGAATCCGGTTTGACTGGACGCCGAACCCAATATAGTTGGGCACAGGCTAGGCAGATGATGTTAGATGATAGTTCAGTTCACGCTCACTCCACCTAAGTTTACACGATAAGACGTTGACAGAATAGACAGCCGGTCGATTCTGTAAACATGTCGAAATGAAGGCTTGGGTGAAGTGATCACTAAATGAACTGTCATTCCACCTTTATTACTTGGATTGACGCTCGCTTCATGACCACTTCAGTCACCCAAGCCTTCACTTCGACATGTTTAGAGAATCGTACTGCTGGCTGTTCACTGAATGTTCACTTCACGCTTCATGTAAGTGTTCACGGTGCATCCTGACAGAATAACAGCACACGGAGCACGGGTGAACGTCCTAGAGAGGACGCCCGCCCGCGACCTACACAGAAGTTGCACACCTGAACAAACCTGCATTCGCGCCATCACTGCACCCACTCTCTGTAGAAGCATTTTCTTTTCTTTAAACTGAATGAAAATGGTTTTAGTCAAGTTTTTTGTAGCCAGTGCGTTCAATCGCTTTTCGGAGGGTTCATAGGTAGATATTAGGCCTGCAGATTTTCTTTAAACCTCCGGGAGAGAGCTGTTATAAGCTTGACGTGTGGAGTTATGTACCTATCTATAAATGAATTATTGAGTTATCGTTGTACAGGTGAGTTTTTAAAATGTGCGTAGATGATCAAATCCGAAACTATTATCGAGTCGGATTTTGATGAAAACTAAAACTGTGTTACTGGATTTTTGAAAAAATCTGAAAAAAAATTGAAAAAACTGGCCAAGTGCGAGTCGGACTCGCGTGCAAAGGGTTCCGAACGAATTTTTTTTTTAACATGTTATTTTAACACTAGTCTTCGTATAGGTTTTCCTGTAGTAAATAGGTAAAAATGGAGGTTTCGGAGATAAGGAGGGGGGAATGGTAATTTTTCGTCCAATTTCTTAAATAACTTCAAAACCGTTTATTTTAAAATTATGAAAAAAATATAATTAAAACCCTCACAGTGAGCCCATTCATTTGATATGTCACACAATATTGTTCAAAAAACTTTTTTTTTATTTTCTAGTTTGTCCCCCAAAAGTGACCCCCGTACTAAAAAAAAATAATAATTTACGTAACGCGTCCGTGTTTGGATCATAGAAATCCATATGTGTACCAAATTTCAACAGAATCGGTCCAGTGGATCCGGAGAAAACTGGCTGTGACAGACGGACAGACAGACAGACACCCGAGTGATCCTATAAGGGTTCCTTTTTTTTCGGAACCCTAAAAACGAAACATCTATAATATTATTAGGTACACCATTAGAAAGTGACGCTCTTAGGATCAAATTCTTGAAAGTAATAACACATGGCAAACTAAGGGAATACGCTCATTTTTAACAAATTTGGACATCCACGCACAGTTACTTAGAAAATTCTCTCTGTATCTATATGTCGTGATCGTCTTGACCTATAGCTTCCGCAAGCTTTGCAAATGAGTGAACTGTTGGCTGGAGGTAATATTGCTGTGCTGTGTGGTCAACTGTATGACGATTTAATGCTGACGTCAACGATTTGCTCACGCTTATGAAGGTGACAGGACCAGTTATTAGCGGCCAGTGGAACGGGTAAGATTGAGGAGTTGCTATGCACCTTCCAGCTCCATAATGAGACTCTGAGCACATCATCGTCATTTCAGATAAAAGACGTCCACTGCTGGACATAGGCCTCCCCCAAGAGTCGTCATATAGACCGGTTCTGGACATCTCACACCTAGTGAACCCGCGGCCTATACCGGCTGGGCGCCTGTGCACCAGCTAGTGTAATATCCCGCACGAGTGCTGCCTGCCATTTCTAAATGACCTATTGCACTAGGGACTGAGCAGATAGGTTACCTAACATGATTGTAGCTTTACCATTTAATAGGATGGTATCCGGTCAACTGCTTTGGTGAACCGCATAGCAAAACAAATAAGAATAGCGCTAACACGTGATTGTGAAACGGTTCGCAACCGCACGAAAAGAATTACCTATTTACCTACCGCCGCCGCACCGCCGCATCACGGCGCGAATGAAAATATTATAGAAGGTATAGGTAGGTATATATCTAGGTAGTAGGCAGGCTAGTACTAACGCAATCTAAATCCACAAAACAAAAACCAAATCCAATGCAATTCATCTATGGCTAGATAGGTACGGTTAGGTACAGTACCCTAATTGAAAAGCAATAGATTTCAAAATAGGTACTTAATTAGGTACCTACGTACTTAGTTTATCGCTCGCGCTATTAGGTACGTATAAGTAGGCATCTACAGCGTTTTTACAGTAAAATGTCTCCTGAAATTGCTAATGTTGAGTATCTGTAATGACTCTAATGACGTATCTACTGAACTACGTATAAACAAAAGTAATTAATATTGTAGGTAATTATTTGGCTGCTAATGCCGCTCGAAAAGACATTGAACGCAGATAACATCTTTCCTTTTGCATTTTATTGATTTTAAGTTGATAGGTATCTACCCAGATACACAGAATGTAACAAAAAATGCTCGAAATGGTTTCTGTTAGTTATCTTTGAATACTCTGGTTATTTTTTTTATGTAGATACAATAACTTCGTACGCGCATCCCGTTTTATCCCGTTCCCGTAGGAATTTCGGGAAATTCTCTCTTAGTGCTCTCCTACACTTCCCAAGGAACTACATGCCAAATTGCAGCTTTCTACAACCAGTAGTTTCGGTTGTCTGTCAGTCATTCACTCACTCACTCAGGAACGGAAGAATTTTATGTAGTATTTTATTTTTATAATAAATATAATATGTAGGTAGATTATGTTACTCAGGGTCAGGGATAATGTAGCATTCTAATGGTGAATGATTTCTGAAATCTGACCGATTTCAAAAATCTTTCACCAGTGGTTTTTGAGTTTATTCGGTACAAACGTACAAAAATACAAACCTTTAGGTGCTCTTTATGATAAGTTTATTCATCTTAGTTATATAATGATACAGCTATCATTGAAATCACCTTTATCACACTGTATACCTACAAAATGAGAGTCTCAACTTGTGCAAACATAGTATTAGTGTAGGTGCCTATGTTTTTTTGTGGTATAAACTTAGACATATATTGGGGTCGGCTTCCAGTCAAACCGGATTCAGCTGAATACCAGTATTTTTCGTGGAGCGGCTGCCTACCAGACCTCCACAACCCATTAACTGGGTAACACGGTACTTCATGGCAAGCCTGGAGTCAGATTAACTGACTTCTGAGAGTCCTTAACGACTGCCAGAGATCTACAAATGTTACCCATTTATTTTGTAGCACTAGCAACATCATCATCATATCAGCCGAAAGACGTCCACTGCTGGACATAGGCTTCCCCCAATCGTCACCACAACGACCGGTCCTGTGCGTCTCGCATCCATCGGCTACCCGCGACCTTCACCAGGTCATCGGTGCACCTTGTGGGAGGCCTTCCAAGGTTGCTTCTTCCGGTACGCGGAACATTTTAAATACTAATCTAACTTACACCTCTTCTTCTTTTCAAGTCGATGGTGACCCTTAAATATTTTGTGCCACTGACACACGCCACTGATGTTGCTGTGAACGTGGCCACCCACTGGAGGTGGCCACGTTCAAAGCAGCATCAGTGGCGTTCATCAGGTCCTCAATGGTGCAGGTGTAACGGCACTTGGGACATTCCAACAAGTGAGCCATATTTTGAACGGGGGCTCCACACTCACACTTAGTTTCAAGCGGATCGATTTGAAACCCCATTTTGCCAATTTGTATTTGCAGCGGCCTACTTGGGTGCGCAAACGATTGAGCGCTCTCTATATTGGCCACTACAGTTCACGTCCAGGCGGCAGGTGTTCCTGAAGTTTCAAGAAGTCAAGTGGTAGAGAGTGTAGTTCTACCCAAAACTTGCCTCTTACTTTGGGTGGCTGGTTCTGGACAGCCAGTGTGCAGCGAAGAAAACTCTTCCGGCTCTTAAGTCTACCCGGGGCCGCTGTATGTTCGTAGAGGGGATGCCGGGCATCGGATTCTTGGTTATATTTCTCAACCAGGCGCTATACCAGTCAACGGGTAAAGTTTATTCAGCGGCATCAGGCATCCCGATATAATTCGGCACGTCTCGTTAAGGGCAATGTCAACATGCTTCGCATGTACAGATCAGTGCCACACTGGACACGCGAATTCGCCAGCAGAAAAGCATAAGCACATGCCGGTTGTGCGAAGATCATTGGGTGCCGCTCCCCAGTTAGTAGAAATAAGGCGACGCAGCAAGTTGTTTCGGGACCCATCATTCAGCTTCGTGTTGGCACAGTGTACATTATAAGTCAATGCTCTGTCCAAAGTAACACCTAGGTACTTGGGGTGCTTGCAGTGCTCCACCTTTGTTCCTCGCCACGTGATGTCAAGTTTCCTGTTTGAGACTCGGTTGCGGAGATAGAAAGCGCATGATTGGGTTTTGGACGGATTTGGGTGAAGGGCATTATTGTCATAGTACCTTCCCAGTATCTCGAGTGCTATTTCCAGTTGATTTTCAACCTCTGTGAAAGAAGATGATTGCGCCGCCAAAGCTAAGTCGCCCACATATAAGAATCGTTCAGTGTGCTGTGGAAGTAGGCTGTTCGTTGGTATATATATTAAAAAGCGTTGGTGCCAACACACTGACTTGAGGGAGACCGTTTTTTTGTCGGCGCTATCTGCTTTTATCTGATCGAAAGAGCACCTGGAAGCGACGATTTAGCAATAGTTCGCTCAGTATATTAATAAAACCCTGATCGTTGGTAAGAAAGCTGACTTTGGCAAGAAGCATTTTAATATTTATTTATTTTTTATTTGTGATGGGTTTGCTCTTGACTCTAGACTAGGTCAGAGATGACAGAGACAAAGTCTACGATGGAGCGAGCTTACCCAGAAGGAGCCTGTTTACTCTAACTTTGAAGATATTAGGGTTGGAACACAGACGCAGGCAGAGAGTTCCTCTCCTTTGCTGTGCGCATTATAAAAGACGTTTGGAAACGCTTAGTGCGAATTGGTGGAATAGCAACAAGGTAGGGATGGTAAGATGCAGTGAGTCCTGATGTCCGACGGTAGATGGGGGCCGGTGGGATGAGGTCGTGGAGTTCTTGGGCAAACTCACCAAAGTAGAATCTGAAGAAGACCGACAAGCAGGCAATCTTACGGCAATGAGCCAAGCTATGTAGCTTGGCATCCACCAGTTTTACGTCACCGATGAGCCTCTTAGCTCTGCGTTCCACCGAGTCAATCGCGGCAAGCTGATACTTACCTGAGCCATCCCAAAGGTGGCTACAATACTCCATGCAGGATCGGACTTGTGCTTTGTATAGAGTTAAAAACTGTGCAGGCCTGAAGTATCGCTTCACCCTATTTAGGATGCCCAGCTTTTTGGTCGCGGTTTGGGCTTTGTACTCGATGGTGGCGCCGAAGTTGAGACTGGATGCCAACTCCATGCCTAGGAGCTCGAGCCGATCAGTCACAGGAACAGATGATGAACAGATGCACCCCGAAAATTAGGAGTTTCCAAAACGACTCCTTTTTGCGATAAAAAGACACGCCTGTGTTTTGGTGGCGTTAAAAGTGACCACAGTGTTATCACCCCACTGGGAGACAAGGCTTAAGGTCAAATTTGTCCGCTCTACCATGGCCTCTCTCAAGGAACGAACTTCATCCCTTTTTTCAGGTTGTTGCGCTGGACAAGTATCTCTCTGAAATCGTACTGTCATCTGCGTACCCAATAAGACCAAGCTGAAGTAGTTCATTGATGTGCAGCAGGAAAAGAGTTGCAGAGAGAACCGCCCCCTGACGAACTCCGGCATCAATAGCCATGAGGTCAGAAGAGCAGCCGTTAACGACTACTCGGATCGACCGTTCACGCAGGAAGTCTGATATCCAGCTACAAAAACCAGCTGGGATGCCATAAGCAGGAAGCTTGCTGAGTAGACCTGCGTGCCAGACTCTGTTAAAGGTCTTCGAGATATCGAGCGACACGGCAAATGCTTCGCCGTGTCTCTCGATGGCCTGGCCCCAGCAGTGCATAACATACACAAGAAGGTCGCCAGTTGACCGTCCCCGGCGAAAGCCATATTGACGGTCACTCAGGACATCATTGCTTCAAGGTAGGTCAGCAGCTTACTGTCCAGAATCCTTTCCATAACCTTGCATAGGATGGAGGTAATGGCGATCGGACCGTAATGTGCAGGGTCAGCATGGTCTCCCTTTTTGGGCACCGGTTGCACATTCGCAAGCTTCCATGATTTCGAATGTCCAAGTATTCACAATAATTCATAAGGAGATTCGGTTGCAAGAATGCACTGCACGGTGATGCCTCGCAGGGTTCCATCATCAAGATAAAATAAAATTTAGAATTACTTTTTCTGAGTCGAACACTCTTGACAGAGTGGTCGTGGTTGCGCAGATGAGGAACATGGAGAGATGTTCGATGGGTCGTCGTCTTTCCCGTGAACTGCTCACTCGGCGATGCGCTTCCATTTCTGCCGGTTGTTCGTGTTAGGTATGTGCACCATACCGGTACACTGGACCACAGTGGACTCGGTAGTTTTTCGTATCAGGTCAGTCCAGCGAGTTGGTGATCGACAGCGTGCTCTCTTGCCGTCCACTTGACCCTGAATCACTAGTCTTGCCATCGAGTTCTCGTTTCTGCATATGTGACCAAAGAACTTCAGCATTCATGTTTTCACCATGGACGAAAGTCGGTCTTTAATACGAAGCTCTTTTAGATGGAGACATTAGTGCAAAACGATGTCCACGGGATCTTCAGAAGGCGTTTCCAGCACCACATCTCTAGTGCGTCGATTTTACGGAGATCCTGTAGTCTCAGGGACCAACTTTTGGAGTCATAGAGAAAGATTGGAAAGACAAGGCACTTCATCAATCTGACCTTGATTCTGATTTAGAATTTAGCAGTCGAATAACTGGGTGAATAGCTAAACTAAAGATCACTGGCCCGAGGGGATCACCTTGTTGACAGCCAACAGCGGATTCCAGAAGATTGTCCCGATAAAGTCATTTAGATGGTTGTCAGAGCATTGCCAGAGAAAACTGAAAATTTGAGGTTCTTCTTTTTTAGTTTCTGCCAGCAAGGTGTCCCTATTTACCGAATTAAATGCATTTTTGATGTCAACCTTCAGGGTGACCTCTCCTTTACCAGGATTTGCGTAGGTCGACAGTGCGTGTACGGCAGCTTCACAACCCCCTTTGGAGCCTAACTGCAGGGCTAGATTTTTGAAACGACCTCACCATAAAATTTAAAACAGATGTCTGACATACGACGGTAAGTAGTTCCCACGGTAATTGGACGAATCCCGCCATCTCATTTGCGCAGGGTACATAAGTTGGCTCCGTACAAGACGTCGATGACGGCCTCGTTTACCTTGCCGGAGAGCATGAGGTCGAGCGCTTAAACGTGTCCTTACAGGCTGTCTCAGAATGGGGCGATGCCAATCTGGTCAGGTTCAGTGCTGCTAAGACCCAAGCGTGTCTGTTTTCCGCTAAAAGGAGCCAATTCCACCCAGCTCCATCCTTTCGAGGTGCAACCATGCCGATAACCGACCAACTTGAGCTTCTTGGGGTTACATTAACATGTACCCTGAATTTTGGCCCTTTCATAGAGGCAAAAGCTAAAGTGGCTGCAAAGAAGTTGGGGATCCTAGTAAAGGTGAGACGGTACTTCACGCCGGACCAGCTGCTCAAACTCTATCAAGCGCAAGTTCGACCATGTATGGAGTACTGCTCTCATCTTTGGGCCGGATCTGCCAAAAACCAGCTTGATGCCCTTGAGTCAATTGAGAAACGAGCCAAGAGGATCATCGGCGATGATAGGCTCGTCGTGACGAAGCTCCAAAGTCTTGAGCATCGACGATGAGTTGCTAGCCTGTCGGTTTTCTACCGGTTGCATTTTGGGGAATGTGCAACGGAATTGTATAATTTAATTCCGCCAAGCCCGTTCCATCATCGGACCACAAGACGAACGGCGATGCGCCACCGGTACATGGTGGACATCCCACCCACGTGTTGGGAACACATTCATAGTGCGCACAGCTAAGAAGTGGAATTCCCTGCCGGAGTCTGTGTTTCCTGATATCTACAACCTGGGAGTCTTTAAGTCAAGAGTCAATTGGTTACTTGTAGACAAGCGTGCTCCATCTTCGACCAGATCATCGCTTACCATCAGGTGAGATAGTGGTCAAACGCGTGCCTATCAATAGTAAAAAAAAGGTTAATCAGAGCCATGAGCTCCTTCAAAAGCTACTCACCAGCTTTCCTGGCGCCTGAACAGATAAGATCCTTTGGGTGTTCAGGGCGTCGAGGCCGCCAGAAGAGCCACTCCGAAATGAGCAAAACGGCTGTGACCACCTCTGGACCTATCTTCTTCTTTTCATTAACTCATCAAATTTTGTCCGACCAGTATTGAGCAACCTGTACAGCTCTATCAATGGCCTCGTGTAAGTCTGGTGGATGTGCAAGGATGGTGCAGGTGGATGTGCACGACGCCAACGGGCAATTAAGGAGATGATGCATGTCCTGTGAAGGGGCTCCGCACGGGCTTTGCGTTTGGGAAGGGTGAATAATGCCCATTTGGTCTGATTAATTTTACAGCGGCCAACCTGGGTCCGCAGTCGGTTAAGAGATTTCCAGATTGGCCACTGCAGTTCGCACTGAGGAGGTAGATGTTCTGCCGGGTTGATGAAGTGTGAAGGGGAGGGTGTTTGCGTCTTCACAGTGCACATCTCTCGTGTGCCACACTGTCCGCCAACGAGTTTGTACATCTTATAAAGCTTTTGCGGCTTTTTAGACGTACAGGTATTCGTTGGTGACCATGCAGGGGTTGTCGGCCGTCTCGTTCCTGTTTTCCCTTCTCAATGCGGGCAGCTACTTCGCGGCGAACATCCGGTGGTGCTACGCCTGCCAATGGGTATAACATTGAGAGAGCTAGGTTTTAGGGCGGAACGATGCCACACTGGGCATGCGAACTTTCCAGCCGAATACGAGAGACATAGGCTGGTTGTGCGGAGAACCTGTGGAGACGCTCCCCAGCTAGTGGATGTCAGGCGGCGCAGGATGTTGTTTCTAGCCCCGAATTTTTGTTTTGTTTTTAGGCAGTGAAATCTCTCCGAGCGGCGTTAAATTTATCGTATTACGATTCTCACCCGGCGCAACCTGGACAGCTAGCACTCGGAAAGCAGAGTCTAGCTGACTCATCATTTCACCACGATGACTCAAACTCCAGAGTTTGAGTCCAGACATATAATGGTGAGGGAGTGAATATCCGAATCAGGGTGGTCGGGAATAAAAAGACTATCGGTTGGGTCAGGATGTTTGCTCTCCAGAGCTGCGAGAGAATCAGGAGAACACGAAGCCATCACATCGCTACTAAAGAATCCTGGCTGCTCTGCTAATGTCACCATCCCCTAATTTAGATTCATTTAATTAATACCCAATTAATTAGGTGTTAATCAGAATATCCACTTTATATATATTCCCGCCTTAGATAACATCTGTCCAATCTGAGACGTATGCGGGACCATTGTACTCAATTACACAGGTAGCCCTTATCTCTGTATTTGCTAATCAATTTACAATCACTCGGTAACTTGGCAGGCTAATTTGATGTCAGGTGCAGATAATAACGTTCATTGTCCTTTCCCTAATATGTCTTTAAGGACTAACTTCAATAAAATCGATTTTGATTCTTGTTTTTTACTTGCTAGGGGTGTATTACCTACCTGTCATATACCTACTTAGTTAAAGAGTAATTTATAATATATTGTAATAATGCATTGATTAAAATTAAACAGGTTTTTCGCAAAGAATATAAAAACCTTTACACCTTAATTCCCTGAAGCTAAATGTGAAACATGATATTGGCAGTCGAAGGGACGTGTGATCGAATTCCGTTCACCCAATGCACTGCTGCCAGATCCCTAACTGCTGACAATCCGGTGGGCTAAGTAAGTATCGCATTTCAACACTTCTGTACAGTTTAACAAGGCGTTAGGTGATATGGTACAGTCAGCGACAATATTCGATGAGCATACTTGCTCATCGAATATTGTCAAAACTCGCGCAAACACCTAAAAAATCATTAGTCACTGATCACCTTTGGCGACAAAATGCGGTGAACAGATCAAGATTACAATTTACGGTGACCAGACATATCAAATTTAACTTATTGATGGGATGTTAATTTATTGTTTTTATTTTGCTTTGTGATTTTTGTGTAATGGGTTGTTATTACCTGAGTAAATGAATTTATTATTATTATTTTATACATACAAATACTGATCACGTGAATGCTGCAATGTTACAAAATTCGGTTATTTGTCATTGTTCTGTTTATTTAAGAATGATCTTCTAAAAGTAATAGCAATAATTTGTACATGTTTTCGTAATAAAATTCTGAACTTACTTCTTTCTATAAGCAAATTATTTAGATTGACATACAAGTAATTCCAAATTCAAAACAGAATTCTTGCTTTATTATTATTATAAGCCCGTGGTGTCCCACTGCAGGGCAAAGGCCTCCCTTCCTTCTTTCCACTCTAGTCTATTTTGAGCAATCCGAGTCCAATCCCCCAGGTAGGAGTCCAGCTCGTCCCGCCATCTCCGTTTGTGTCTACCGCGTCGCCGGTTCCTGATGTTCGGAATTAAAAATAATAATTAATAACTGCGTTTGAATCTATGACATAGAGTCAAGGAAGATCCTGATAGCCCAGTGTGATGGGCCTAAGTAGGGACGCGTTTACTTTTCAGCGAGTATTTAATTATGTGGACGAATAGCTCAGTGGAAATCAACATTAAATTCAAATGCAAAGTTGGAAATTTTTGATATGTTGTATGGACCAGTTAGAATACTGAGAAACCAAATTTGCAACTTCAAAAAACTTGCGCTCGCTGCGCACCACGCGATACTACCCAACTAGCAAAATAATCCTGGAATGCGATTTTATAATGCTACGTGGACTTATAAAACTCCGATGAAGGTTTTGGTGATTGCTATTACGCTTTTAACAGCATAAATACATGCTATTTTTACTCAAGTACGTTGTATCCTATAGTTTGTACTTATATCCGTATATAGGATCACATTTCCTGACAAATAAAGGATCAAGACTCCTATAAAAGCATGAAATAAGAGTAATTACACTCAAGAGTAATTACTCCGGTAAGTCAGACTTATATGCGCCAATAAGATAACATCTGCGGGCCATTTAAATCTTAATACTCCTGTAGGAGCATGTACCAGGAAGACATACACTGAGGAGCAATTACTCTTGTTATTTTTACTTATAGCCTCATATAAGCTAATATTTTGTGGCCAATATAAGTAAATTAAAGTTAAATTACTGTAAGTCATTTATGTGTCTGGTTTGGTTTAACATAAGCTTAAAAGCAACTGTTAAATGAATTTCATATCCACGTTTTAAAAATACTAAATCACCAAGATTATAACAGCACTCGGTGGGATAAAATGTTCTCTATATTTTTTTAGATTTGTCGTATGCCGTTTTAAACCTAGACATATTTATATAGGCATTCCACAGTAGTGTTATTGTCTAAGTAATCTCAAACAATCCTGGTTGAAACTCTTAAGAAGCCACTTTTGCTTGAAACGACCAGTAGTGCTATTCTGTAACAACATTTTCGTATCTCGACAGCGGAATCCGAAATGAGTTTTAAATTAAGACCTTTATGTTGTTTGCAACAAAGCTCACTTTGTGAGTTTTATCACTCAGGTGAAGCTCGATATCGAAATATTTACTTACAGAATAGACTAGCTGTACAGGCAAAAACACGCTTTATATAGTTTTGCAAATTCTATTGTAGGATTTGACATCAGCCATTTTGATAACAATAGTTTTTGTCTACAAATATTGAAAAATGGATTTAAATAAGTGGAAGCGGTTTAAAAAAAGTGGATCTCATAAAAGATAAGTTAAAAAACATATAAAAAATGTTAACCGCAGTGAGCACCGATTTTTTAATTTAACTGGTGAAGACCGTATCGCAAATTCTAGCGAGGGTTCCGGACAAGATTATTGTAGTAGGTACTACTTTAGATGGAAGAGGTTCGGAAAGTACCAAATCTTTGAGCGATATTGAAAGTGAATCAGGAAGAACTTTGGGATTATAACAAAAATTTAGAACTGCGTCATTCTATTAAAAACCGGGCTTTAGACTTCAATATTTCTCATGCTGCATTAAACTCTTTACTTGAAATTTTAAATATGAGAATAAACAATGTTTTGCCTAAAGACGCACGAACATTACTAGATACCAACAGAGAAAACCTACACATCAGTATTTCAGCCCCAGGGCACTATTGGCACAACGGTTTGATCAAATGTTTGGCCTATATTATGTACCATCTCCGAAATACCAAATTTGGCACTGTTTGTTGTGGGTTAGTAAAAAAATCTACGTAAAGTTACCAGCTTCATGACAAAGTAGCTTGTATGAATTTTTACTGTTTACCTATTTGAGTTTTGTGCTAGATATGTAAGTAAGTATATAGTTTCCATTTGCTTCGCGTTGCTGAAGAAATATTAACATATTTCGTTGAGCAGTTTAAAACTATTTGTGAAAATGACTATGTTACTAGTAATATACACAACCTCTTACATTTGGTTGAAGAGGTAAGAAAATTCTTCAAAATTTCAATGCGTATTGCTTTGAGAATAAACTCTACTCCATCAAAAAAATGGTTAGGCGAGGATACAGAGCACTTACTAGAAGAATAAATGAAATGTCTCCAGTAGATATAGACAAACTTAAAGAAAACAAAAAATATCCAACAATAACGAAAGGAAAGTGCGACAAATCTGGTTTGGTTTTAGAATTGGGTACGTTTATATTATCAGCCAAGAGACAAGATAAATGATTTCTAACTAATTATTCATGTGGTGGAGTTTATATCGGTAAATTTAAAAAATAAGAAGAACCAAGAGCAAGAAATATAAATACATGGCTATCACATCGGAAGCACTCAAAATGCCTTTGAGGAACCTATAAGTTCTTCATTTTTGAGCATTTGCAAATGCGATTGCAGGGAGTTCAAAATGTGTATAAAGTTGCAGACATTAAGTGTAAGCTTGTCAGTGTGTTGTTCAATACAAATTTATATTTGGTGCCATTACTACATACTTTATACTAAAGGTTTAAATAAATAAAACTAAGTTTTTGAAATTTTACATTTATTTTTATTAATTGTTCAATCAATAACAGAGTTCGGTAAAATAATCTGGAGTTTTGCTTACATGTATACTTTTATCAGTCTTATTTAATACGGTATCTATTACCTTACACTATAACTAACGTAACAGTTTTGGTTTACAGCTAAACTCTTAATTTAAATCAGTCTAACATTGAGTCTTTATGATAGCAATTTTTTTTTAATTTACCCTTTCCAGCATCGATTTTCATCTGGGTATTGCGAAACCCTAATCCGTAACAATGGCGAATCTTCTTCGGTTTTGAGATAACCCAATATAGAACCAATCAAATCAAATCAAATCAAATCGTATATTTCAAATAAACCATTTACAGGCACTTTTGAATTGTCAAAGTCGGTCAGTCAAAAACATGAAGCTATTTGCACGTTCCAAAGCGTAGATCTCTATGGAGAAGAACGTGCAAGAAACTCCACGGACACTCTTTTAAACCATGTGATGTGTTACAAAAATCTTGTTAACATTAACATTGATTGCTTCTATATGTGAGGACAATGCAAAGAACAAGAAAACATATAAACAATTCAAAATGCAGGTACAGATTAAAATAAGCCAGTGGCAGGTAAGAGATGACCAGTTTCAACTGACGGCGCCCGTTCACGAACATGACGCGTGCATCAGCACCATCTAACTCAACCATTTTGAAGGGAATCAAATGATCCAAAACACGCGCCACCATCAGCAAAACATTTGTGTGAGCATGACAAGCTCTCAACTGCCACGCTCGTTCATGTCAAACTAATTTAATAACGAAATCTATAATTACATATGTAAATGGCTCCATAGTGCTCACATTTACAAAAAATTGAAAATATGCTTCTACGTTATACAAAACTATGGTTTCAAGTAACTAAGAAAAGAAAAAGAAGAAGGCTGATTTATTGTGTATTATACTTTGCTAATACAATAATGCAAAGAAATGATAAATAAATGATTGTATAGGAGAACAAAAAAAGGGTAAGCATTTCTTCCAATTATCGAACACCTAACAAGTGGACCCATGCTGCTGTGGCTGTGGAGCAGGACCGGCATTTAGCCAAGCATTTTTATCAATGACATAATCTTCCAGTTTATAATATGCTTGTCTACATAATGTGCGTTTTATACATGTTTTAAATTTCCTCTCATTCAGTTCGAGAATATTAAGTGGTATTTTATTATAAAATTTAACACAGTACCCCATAAAAGAAGTGTGTACTTTAGCTAATCTGAATCGGGGTTGATCTAATTTGTTCCGATTTCTAGTATTAAAATTATGCCTATCACTAATTTTACTAAAAAGATGAAGATTTTTCCGAACATACATAATGTTTTCATATATGTATTGACAAGGTACCGTCATGATGTTAATATCCTTAAACAGTTCCCTTAGGGAATCGCGCCGGCGGAGATTGTAAATGGCTCTGATAGCTCTTTTCTGCAGAATAAATATAGACTCGATGTCTGCAGCACGTCCCCATAATAAGATACCGTAAGACATGATACTATGAAAGTAACTAAAATAGACCAGCCTCGCGGTATCTATATCAGTAAATTGACGGATTTTTCTGACAGCATATGCTGCTGAACTTAGCCGTCCCGCAAGAGATGTTAAATGAGGACCCCATTGTAGCCTTGAGTCAAGCGTGATCCCCAAGAAAACTGTGTCATCGACGAATTCAAGTTTCTCTTGGTTCAATACTATGTCACAATTAATACTTTTCACGTTCGGTAATGCAAATCTGATACACTTTGTTTTTTTCTCATTTAAAACTAAATTATTAGCAGTAAACCAATTTTGGACCTGCTGAAGGGCGTTATTTACATCGTCAAGACTTGTGGCACGCCTATCTATCTTAAAAATTAAGGACGTATCGTCTGCAAATAACACCATTTGAGTTTGATTTTTTAAAAGATGGGGAAGATCATTAATGTATACCAGAAAGAGGAACGGACCCAATATTGAGCCTTGTGGTACCCCCATTTTAACTTTCAGACCCCGTGAATTGACACCATTTATTTGAACTTGCTGCTGTCTGTCATTTAAATAAGACCTCACTAAACTGAGTGCAAGTTTACCCAGTCCGTAATGTTCTAGTTTTAGGAGCAAGGTTTCGTGATTTACACAATCAAATGCCTTGGAGAGGTCACAAAAGATTCCTATGGCATCTTGCGCCTCTTCCCACGCTGTATAAATGTGTTTTAACAACGTGACTCCAGCGTCAGTCGTACAACGACCTTTGGTAAAACCATACTGTTGTTCGTGTAAGATTTTATTGGTGTTAAAATGATTGAGCATTTGATTGAGCATTACTTTTTCAAACACTTTGCTGAAAACCGGCAATACAGATACAGGTCTATAATTATTAGTATCTTTATTATCTCCAGATTTAAAAAGTGGTATCACCCTACTATATTTCATTATATCCGGAAAGACCCCTTGGTCAACACATAAATTAAATATTAGTGCCAAGTATGGTGCTATGGTCTCAAATATGGACGTGCACACTTTGATAGACATTCCCCATATGTCTTCAGTCAATTTAATTTTGATTTGCCGGAAAGCTTTAATAACTGTCATAGGGTTGATATGTTTGAATTGGAATTCAACCGTACAACCTGGAATGTTTGCTCTTAATAAATCAAATGAGACCTCGGGTGAAGAATTTAAAGCTTCAGTTGTTTTTGATGGTATATCAGTGAAAAATTTTACAAATTCTTGAGCTACTTCTAAATTAGAGCTTATGGCACCATGCGCAGTCTCTAGTAAATAGTCAGTGTTTCGTACTTTATTTCTGTTAGTTTCATTATTGATAACTTTCCAAACTGTCTTTATTTTATTATCTGCCAATTTGATCTTGTTGCTTATGAACAGGGCTTTAGCTACTTTACAAGTATTTCTGAAAACCTTAGAATATTTGTTTACATACTTATTAAAGGATTCAGTGTTAATGAAAGACTTAAGGCCGTATAGATCATATAGTCTTTCCCTACTTATCCTAATGCCTTTAGTCGCCCAATCACTAAATATAAACTTAGGGAAAGTATCTTTGGACTTCTTTTCAAAAGTTGCATTGAATTCTTTTAGTACCACTGAAAAGAAACCATCATAAAATTTATTCGCATCCTCAATATTGTGGCCTAGAGCATTTAACTTATTTTGTAAGGACCCATTAAATTTTGCTAGTTTGCCAGTTGTTATTGGCCTAAATTGTATTTGAACTTTTTGCAAGGCTGCTTTATACTTAAATGTTACCAGTTGACCACTGTGATCAGATTGAAGGTAATTAACTATAGCTTTATCTAAATAATCACAATCGCAGAATACATTATCAATACATGTTGCAGAAGTTGGAGTTATTCTAGTTGGTTCTGTAAAAACATTAGACAGATTGAACGATTTAAAAAGACTTAAAAATCTGCTGCTATTTGAATTGTTTTCTAAAATATTAATATTAAAATCTCCACAAATAATCACGGATTTGTTACCTGCTGCAAGTTTCGCAAGGACATCTTCCATTGTTGTTTCAAATAACGTAAAGTTTTGAGGGTTAGGGGGTCTATACACGCACACTATAACATGCTTATCTAGCTCAACACAGGACAGTTCGATGCAATGTTCCACTGACAAGCTAACAATGTCATTACGTTGCTTAAATTTTAAACATTTTTTAACTAAGATGAGGGAACCACCGCGCGACTTAGATTTGCGGTTAAAACAACTGCCCACACTATAATTTTCATAACTAATTAGCATCTGGTAATCCTTCAACCAGTGCTCACTAAAACATACAATGTCATTCATTGTTTTCTCTAAAAACATTTCAATTTCTAATATTTTGGAAGAGACACCTTGAATATTTTGATGAAATATTTTCAAGGCATGCTGCTTACCCCCTTTCTGACATCTATTTAACAGAGAGCAAGAAGATACATTGTTTTTGGTAGGCATAACTATTCTGTCATTGGTATCCTCTGTTGTCTTAAGACTTAGTTTAAAAGATTATCCGGAGATTGCCCCAAGAACTCAGTATCATCACTTGGCAGTGAGTTGCAACTACTTGTGGCCCCCACGTTAAACAATGAGACTTCCATAGTGATACATGGAACCTCCTTCGTACAATTTGTAAAAGAATTTGTAGCAATAGTGCTACAGTTATTTAAGCCCTCCACCTGATTCTTAGTATAATTACTAAACATTGTGGATTTAATTACACAAGACTTCGACATACTACTTATGTCTGAGTTAATATAATAAGCTAATAGCCTTGCTATTGTGTGTCTAAAACTAATTGGCAAATACACAGTATCCCTAGTCGATTTTAAATGTTCCACAAAAATATTTGTGTCAAAAAACATAAACTTGTCACTATAATGACTAACTAAAAAATGCATGTGTTTATTTAACCTATGAATATAATTATTTTGTCTAATTGACATCTTATCAAAATATGGAAAAGCACACAATATTATTTTATTACAATTTAACTTTAACATCTCAGTTAGATTGTCTGTGATATCTGCTTTTCTTACATTTAAACTATTCCCTATAAACACTGTAATGTTGGTATCAGAATTATATTTATTATTTATTAATGATGCCATAATATGTTTGTATGATGAACCTGGCATACAATAATTTTGTGTAGAATAACTCAGGTTGTTACTAACTAATTTCCCTAAACCTCTTCCTATACTGTCTGAAAACATAACTGAATGATAACCACTATTCGCAGAAAAATAACCACCAATCTCAAGCTGATCAATTTGAGTTAAATCCTGTTCAGAATCAATTAAGTTTTGTTCAATGACACAGTCTTGAGACAAAATCTGTACCTGGGACGGGACCACTGTTGCCTCAGGCTGGACGGCATCAAGGTTTGATGCTGTCTGGCAAGTACACTGACACATAACTAACTCATTTGCAGCAAGAATATGTTCTTTTATTTGATTCTGAGATTGAATATATTTACAGTTAAGTGAACTCAGTGAAGCCTCGAGTACCTGTATTTCAGACTGTAAGTGCTGTGTATCAATTTCATATATTTTTATGCTGTCCTCAAGTTTAATTTGATAATTATGTAATTTACTAATAAGTTCAACACGTTCTTTCCTGAGTGGAATATTCTTGGAAAAGTGTTTATACTGCTCCTTGTATCTATAACATTTTTTGATGAATTTATTTATTTTTGCATACCTTTTTAACTTATTATGACTACTTTTATAACTACTGTTCTGTTTCAATATGGAATCCTCAGTTAGGTCAATCGTGACTAAGGAATGAGGTTTACAATTATTTGAACTAATTAATTCATTAAATAAGTGGTTTGTTTCCTTGACCTGAGCTCTTTGTTTTTCATTCTGAAATTTGATAATACTACTGTTTGCATTTATTAGTTCATCCTCTAGGTCCCTAACTTTACGTAAAGCCTCCAATGTACTTATATTAGTACTATGTCACACTTGGAAATGCTAAAAATACTTATTTTAGCACTATGTCACACTTGGAAATGCTTACTAAGAAAATGTCAGCTGCCTTCATAATATTAATTTAATATTAATTAATACTAAAATATAAATAAGCAAATTTCAAGAGGCGTTTTAAAATTGTTATCAAAACCATGATAGATTTCACAGAAAATTTATGTTCCCCTACGAATAAGCTATAAGACTAACAATTTGACAACAATAACATTTTGTTTTTCTACTATGGTTGGCATTAGTAAATTCTGATTGATATAAATATATACCTTCAAAACGTTATTTTTTTTTACAGAGCTCTACAATGTCCGATACACTCACTTCGACTGTTCACAATATATGAGCTTATAGAAGCATTTCTTGGCGCGTATTAATCTATTTTTTTTACTATAACTTACTTATATTGAGGTTAGCAGGAGTAATTGCATTGACGTAATTCAATTACAGGAGCAATATAGGCGTATATGGCATTTCAGCGGTCTAATATAAATACGTTATATTAAGTAAAAGTAGACATATAAAGTGGGCCCTTTTCGCGACTTATATGTGGATATAAGTCTCGTATAGTCCTCGATAAATGATAGTTCTAGGATAGTATAAAAACCACTTTTTGCTAGTTGGGTAACCATAATTTTTCTCGCAAATTGACAATTTTACATTTTGCTATTTTACAATTTGCTCCCGTCCGTAAAAAATCAGAACTACATTCAGGCTTGAGAATTTAGCCTTTTTTAGCGTCGATTTCTACTGGGTTAAAAGCTATTCAGTGCTTTTGGAACTTTTAGATGCTCATCAAATATTGTCGCTGACTGTTCCTAAGTGTATGGCAGGTACCTAAGTAGGACTGAGGCCGCTCTACTTTTAAAACAAATAGCACCATATTAATGTCCACGTTGTTCCTGTTAGGGTCACATTTAACCATTCGATAAATACGGCCCTGTGCATTACAGATATTAATCCAATTAATTAGCTAATAGATTGCAAGCACTTAGTGCCTAAATCTATTAGGTACCTTCCTCCTACCGTAGTACCTAAACGTATTAGTCAGCGCGGTTGTACGCGGTTGCACGGGCGTAGTGGTTGAGTGATCGACTGCTGCGCCGCGTGTCGTGGTTTCGATTCCCGCACGGAACAAATATTTTTATGGCCTGCAGATAGTTGTTCCGGGTCTGGCTGTTTGTGTATGTGACTTTGTATGTTTGTAAACGCACCCACGATACAGGAGAAATTCCTAGTGCGGGGAAACGTTAAAAAAAAATAATGATTGCACAGTCGCAATATAGGTAGGCATTCATACTCGCTGTGGTAGTTTACCCTCGGCGATTCCTCAGGAGCCCAAGTGGAATGTAGCTTTTTTAAAAACTAGGTATGACCCTACAGCTAAATTTTACTTGTAAGCAGCTGAAGTCTAAGTAGTAATTTCCATACAAAACTTAATTCCTGTAGGTATATTCTTTAGAGTCTGAAATTCAAATCGTAACGCAGTTAAGGAAACCTTGTGCATTTGACGTTTCTAGACCCAAGGTTTAGTACGTGCGTCGTCTGCCGGTGTGCATGCATTTAAGAACCGAGACCATTGCCACAACTGCAAATCTTACCTACTAACCTTGGTAGTACCACACCCATCGGCGGCGACGATCTCTCGCGACCGGCCCTGGTTCAATCTATGGTCCGGAACAAGGAGGCACGGGAAGCGGTCACCTTTTCTGCGAAGCAGTAATGCTAACGAAGGAGGAGGCCGAACGTGTGAGAGAGAGGGAAACCTCACGCCCCAGCCGTCGCAACAGAAGAAGACGCCCCGGGAGTCGGGAGTCGCAGGGCGATTCCCGACCTGCGAACGGAGAGTGTTGGGTGACTCGCTGTCCGATCAGAACCCGGCCTGGGTCGACGGCGCGTTGTGTTCCACGCGCACTTTAAAGAGATGTCAGCATAAAAGATGGGGTCCGCTAGGGCCAGTGCCTGCCAGGGTTGCGGAATTTGTTCGAAAGAGTCACCGCGGCCCAGGAACGCAAAGGGCTTTAGGAGGAACACGGATATGCGGATTAACAAAGCAGCGCTGCGCTGTTTGCGACCAATTTGAAGGCGCCCTTACTCATGACGAAAACAATATATACTGTACTCTTTGACTAAAACCCATTCGTGGTCCACTGGCAGGCAGTGGCCCTAACGGACCCCTCTCGATGCTGACATCTCTTCAAGGCGCGCGTGGATTACAACGCGCCATCGACCTGGGCCTGGTTCTGATCGCACGGCGAGCCACCCAACGTTCGTCGTCCGCAGGCCCGCGTCTACGGTGGCCGCCCTGTGACTCCCGACGCCCGGGGCGTCTTCTTCTGTTGAGGTTTCCCTCTCTCTCACGCGTTGGTCCTCCTCCTTCGCTAGCATTACTGCTTCGCAGTAGTAGGTGACAGCTTCCCATGCCTCCTCGCTGCGGACCATGGATTTAACTAGGACAAGACGCGCGCGAGAGGTCACCGCCGCCGATCGCCTCGACGAGGTAATGGTGTCAGTCCGTGAAAGCCCTGACTTCAAGTGGTAAATCGTAAGTTCGAAACCAGGCAGCATCTATTATTTTGATGAGGACAACACACAGCAGCATGTCCTAGAACAAAACAGTTCGAAGACATGTGACATTACTACCAATCCGCACTAGGCCCACTGACTCTTATAAAAAGAAGGCGAGTGTAGTGTACCAGCAGTTGGAACTTAATAGGCAGAATATAATTTGTTTACAGATTCTTCTTAACTGGTGGTTAACAAAAACACAAAGAACGCGCCTGTCAGATAGAAATCAGATCACTACTTTAGACATGCAAATCCTTTAGACATCAATGAACATTTGGAAATGTATTCTACTTCGATTAATTCCTTCTCGAATCATTTTATAGGTTTCGTGCACACTTGCCTACGCCAAGCGACGGCGATGAGGCGCGTGACACGGCCCCAGTTAGCGCGTGAATTTTTCTATCACGCGCGTAGTAAGTACATGTCCCGCACCCCGCGATGCGGTCTACGTCACGTTGGGGCCGGAACAGTGGGAAGGAAGCCTTTAAAAGAAGCAAGTTGGTCGGCAGGGCGGAGGAAAACGAATGGAAGGACCCCTCGCTTCACTTGATTAACTTACCTGCCGATAAAGTTTTATTAAAATTAAAAAACCGGCCAAGAGCGAGTCGGACTCGCGCACCGAGGTTTCCGTACCATCATATAAAACGTTTCTTTTTTTTTTCTTATCCTAGTGTTCATCAAAGAAAGTACCCTAATCTTATTACAATCTAGCCTTGTAATTTTATTAAAACCTAAACTTTTATATTGTCTTTACTAAGAATGCATCCAATGGCACTTTTCTTATTGTCTCTATTAAGGCGAATACACTTCGTTCTTGTGCTTATTTGGTAACACTTGTACTACATTACACTATTCACTAACACTAAACACTAACTCGAACGGTTTTGTTCTTTTTAATGTTCTGACTACCGTACATAGTGCGAGAAGCTGGGTCGCCTCGACGTTCACATGCTGATGAAGTCTCTGTTCGTGAGGTTCTGCAAATTTTTGTATAACTTTTTCGATGAACTCAACTTTTAGGTCCCGATGGAGGTCATCATTTAGTATGTACCAGGGTGCATTTACGATTTCGCGTAGTAGTTTGTTCTGGAATCGTTGAATGATTAATACATTGGTCTGTTTGGTGCAGCCCCATAGCTGAATACCGTAAGTTCATACTGGCATCAGGACTTGTCTGTATAACAACAATTTGTTCTGCATGGATAGCTTTGAGTTTCTTCCAAGCAGCCAATACATTCTTTTGAACCGTAGGTCGAGTTCATCTTTTTTCTTCTTGACGTGGGCTTTCCAGCGTAGCTTTACATCAAGGGTCATACCGAGATATTTGGCTGTATTCTCATAAGGGATTCGTTTGTAATTAATATAAACTGGAAAATACTGTTGCTTTTTGTTAGTAAAGTCTATGTGTACAGATTTAGATTCATTTAATTTAATCCTCCATTTTTTGGTCCAGTCATAAATTTTATTAACAGCTATTTGAACCTTTTCTATTGCTTCCTCGTGGCTGTTGCCAACAGCCATTATGGCTGTATCATCAGCAAATATCCCAATGGTGTTGTGTTCTGATTCAGGAATATCGCAGGTGTATAATAGGTACAGGACCGGACCTAGCACAGTTCCTTGCGGTAAGCCAGCTTTTATTGTTTCAGTTCTGAATAAGTGTCTTCTTGTCTTATTCTAAAGACTCTGTTTAGAATGTAGGATTCTAATATGTCTGCAAACTTTTTTGGTAGGAAGCTCTTTAGTTTATGTATAAGGCCTTCATGCCATACTTTGTCAAACGCTTGAGCTACGTCTAGAAAAACAGTAGAACAAACTTTCTTGTTTTCTTTTGCTTTTTCTATTACGTTGTTTATTCTGTGCACTTGATCGATCTTTGAGGGTTTTTCTCGAAAACCGAACTGGTGCTCTGGTATGCTTCTGTTATCTATTATTGTTTTAAGCCATTTAAGTAACAGTGTTTCAAACAGCTTTGTCATTATTGATAGCAGAGAAATCGATCTATATGATGATGTGTTGTGGCTTTGCTATTGTTATAACTTCAGCAGCTTTTCATAAGTCTGGTACATATTTAAGCCTCAGTGCGGTATTAATAAGTGTAGTTTACTTAAGCTGCCGGAGTCTGTGTTTCCTGATAGCTACAACCTGGAAGTCTTTAAGACAAGAGTGAATAGGTTACTTCTAGGCAAGCGTGCTCCATCTTCGACCACATCATCGCTTACCATCAGGTGAGATAGTGGTCAAACGCGAGCCTATCAATTAGTAAAAAAAACCAGGTCCTTTCTTGGTAAGTTATGAAGTATTTCCCCTGTTAGGTTCCCCGTAGGCTTATATTTTGTTTTATTTCTCTTGCGACTTCTCTCGGTGTTACTAGTTTTATGGCATCTACATGATCTGGCATCCCTATATTGAACAGGGTGCGATCTTCAATGATTTCTCCCTCAACATAGAAAACGTGAAATGTTTTTAATTTTCATCGGGGAGGCCTTTATTCGTCATAGAATTTTAACTCTGCGGTGTATAATGCAGTTTTAGATTTTTAGTTCTTTTTTTACTCTTGTCCGTTAAAATTTTTTTTTTTATGATTTGTTCTTTCATATGATACCTCACATGCTTTAGTAACCAGACTTCGATTTTTTAAGAACCCCTTTCAGTTGTTGTTACAAACAAATACATTTTTACTTCTTTCTTATTGTGATAGAGTTAATAAACGTCATCTAAAATTATTCCAAATTTCAAGTTGAGCATTTAGTAGACGCTTGGGAAAGGCCTATGTCCAGCAGTGGACGTCTTTAGCTGATATGATGATGATGATGATGATGATTTAGTAGTTCTTGAGCTATCCAACTGTAACAGACGGACCGATTTAGTCACACCATAAGGTTTTCTTTTTATCACTTTGGTATGGAACCCTAAAAAACAACATCGTTTATATTTAGGTAGGTAGATTACCTACCTACCAAAATAATAAAACGATGTTGTTTTTTTAATAACAAAAGGATGTTAACAAATTGAGCCAATCAATACTGCCGGTCGATTCTGTCGACATCTCACCGTGACCACATAAGTGTAGTGAACGACAAGTGAGTTGTCACGCCATCTTGTTTGTATGGTTTGACAGCTCACCTGTCGTTCACTTCGCCTAAGTGTTCACTTCGATATGTTTACAGAATCGCACTGCTGTAGAGAATTCGTTCGTTAGGACCTACACTCAAGATGATATTTAGTATATAACGAATTACAATTACTTGAATGCAAAAACGACAAAAAATCATAAAATAGTGATAATAGGCAGAAAGTAGATTATTATCGTAATGTAGGAACAATCGGACACGGAGCAATGTGTCCGCATTCAGGAAAAACAAAAGTGCTCCTCATTGTCAGTGCTCGCTCAGGTGGTCTATGCCGGAATAAGAAGGATTGAGGGTACCTAGATATAGATGGAAATCTAAATCCAGCTTGTACCTACTTAAGTAATACTTAATAACATAAACTGATCGAGCCTTTGTACATACATATGCATCTGAAAATTAATAAACGCTATCTACATTACATTGTGACGATGTAAAACTAACAAAACTGGAGATCTATTTTGTTCCTAGCCTGGGATTTATGGTGGAGTGGAGATTAGCTTGACAGTCTTGTAATTTTATATTCGTTAGTAATTCTTCCCTTTACTCAGTTTTTCAAAACATCTTAACATCTAGGTACCTACCTACTTTATTTTTATGTCAGTATCTTATCGCAGTCCACTGTTAGACAAGGCCTCTCTCAAGCTGGGCCACAACATCCACGTGCCCGGGCTGCCCGGCCTCAGCCTTTCGCATCTCTAGCAAGTGATCGAGTGAGAACTTAGGTCAACACAGCGTAAAGAACACTGTCATTCCACCTTCCACCAGCCATGCTGCGTGTTTTTTGTTCGACTTTTTCGAAGAACTTCAGCAGATCATCTGCACTTTAGCCTCATAGGACTTATTGGGTTGTAAAACAGATTAAAATCGCTTGAACCATGAGCCGGTGGTAGGTACCATTTCAGCAAATGTTGCTCCAAAATCTAAACGCTGACTTTACTCGGCACACGGCCACATCCTAAACAGTTGGAAACCGACACTATGTGCCGGATTAACCCATAAGCAAATTAAATAATTGCTTAGGGCATCACGTCTCGGGGGCACCATAAACAGCAACTAGCAAAATTTTAACTTACAAGTGTCTCAAGACCTTATCTTTGTACTCTTTTAGCATACTTATAAACAACTGTAAGTGTCGATTAAGGCGCACTAATAAGAGAATTCTCACTTATAGTCAACTTATAACGCTCTTATTGAAGATTACTTCACACTTACCATAATCTTGTTACTGCTATTGTAATATCAAAATCTATACTAATATATAAAGCTGACGAGTTTGTTTGTTTGCTTGAACGCGCTAATACCAGGCACTACTGGTCCGATTTGAAAAAATTTCAGTGTGAGTTAGCCCATTTATCGAGGAAGGCTATAGGCTATATATCATCACGCTTAGACCAATAGGAGCGGATAAGTAATGAAAATTGTGACGCAGTCGAAGTTGCGGGTTCAGCTACTAACTTATAATATTTATTTTATTTATTTATGTATTTAGGTTAACCAACAATTGTTTACACTACATACATTTCTGACTTAATGTCTAAAGTAACATTTGCACGTGCAACAATTAATTAAAGGTTAACACCACATGCACGAAAATACGTCTTTATACTAACATAATCACTTATAATATATAATTGATCTGAAATAATACAATATCACTGAATTTATTCAATTTTCAACATTATTCAATGGTGTATCAACACAAAAAAAATACATTGACTAGAAAATGACTGATTAAATTACAAATTGTTTTAAATTAAATTATGAATAAAATTAAAATTATAATGATTTTGATTATAAATAGATAACAAAAAAATATTATGGTTTTATAATGGCATGGTTTGATTTGGTCAAATAGGATTTAGTGCGCTCTTACGGCTGCTCTTATAAGAGTAATTCCCCTTATATTGCTCTCTGGAAGCTCAACAAAGGAGTATTTATCACAACGGCCGAAAGAGTGTGCGCGAACGCAGCTAGAAAAAAAAAGTTTAATTGTCAACTCATGTAAGTATTATTTTTATTTCCTGTAATCATTTAGTTCATTTGCTTGATAGTTAAGTGTCTATGATCTTAAATAAGTTGCGGTGTACATTTCTTCGAAAGTTTTGTGGAATAAAGAGAAATATTTTCACAGGCCCACTTCGTTATGTATTTAGAATATTAGTAAAAAAATATTAATTCATTGTAAAAATAAAACCTGACGCCATTAGAGATTAATAAGACCAATTGCTTTTCTCTAAGATAAGCTTAATACTAAAATGTTTTATTTCACGCTACCTAAGTTAGTTTTGAACCTTTTGTTCTTATTGTGCACTTACATAAGGCTTGCAGCCATTTAATAAATTTAGGGTTCCTTTGAAAACCATGGCATACAAATTGCCATTTTGTAGTAGATACAATGTTAGGTGAGCCAAACATGCATAAGTATGTATGTACCTAATGGGTGGGTAAGTAGGCACTATTAAGTGAGTGTGTTTTTAAATATTTTTAATATCTCTTTTTTATAGTGGATATTTATATTTTTTTCGTTATCGTATCTGTATCGTTCCGTGCTTGGTCCGAATGGTCCTAAATTTCATGTTAATCAATTTGGTTTCACTATTGGTAAATCCACAGTCGACGCGGCTCTCTCTGTCCGTAAAATTGTTAACTTATCGGAACATAAAGGTTGGAATCTTTCTCGACATATCTGGCGCTTTTGATAACGCATGGTGGCCGATGCTACTACTTAAAATGAAAACCCGTGGTTGCTACAAAAATATCTATAATCTGATTCTTTCGTACTTTCTAAACGGCTCCGGGAAACTCAAACTTGGGCATCATTCCATTTCTAAGTCTCTAACCATGGGATGTCCTCAGGGCTCAGTTATCGGTCCATATGTATGGAATTTTGGCTACGATGATTTCCTCGCGCTTCCGCTCCCATGCGGCTGTTCATTAACCGGTTACGCGGACGATGGCTTACTGCTCATTGAGGCAAGCACTCGGGCTGGACTCGAGAACTTGGCTGACACATGTCTACGTTTAATATCTCAGTGGGGCGATCGAAACCGTCTGACCTTTGCACCGCATAAAACCTATCAACTTATTTTAAAAGGAAATCTAAAATCCTGGCCTAGTATTAAATTTAATAACGTACCCGTTAAAAGAAAAGAATCCGTGTGCTACCTCGGTATGCTACTAGAAAGGAACTTTTCATTTATTGATCATATAAAACAGTAGGTGAAAAAGCAAAAAAGAACTTCTACGCCTTGACGAGAATATCCAAAGCTACTTGGGGTCTCTCACTTCAAACCTTAAAAACTATCTATGGGGCTACTTACTTAGGTTGTATGTGCTACGGGGCACCTGTCTGGGCTGACAGGACGACCATAGGGGCGGTACGCCGTAAATTGCTGCAAAGCCAGCGTTTGGCTTTGACATTATTGTGCAAGGCGTATAGGACGGTTAGTACTGAAGCCTTACCGGTGCTGGCGGGTGTTCTCCCAGTCGATCTAGAGGTGCAGCGGCGTGATGCAATGTACTACTACGCTAGAAAGATCACGGACCCAGAGTTTTTACCGCAACGCGACCGTGCTAAGATCTGTAGATTACTAAAACCCCAGACTGACGTCTGGAAGGAACTTTTATCCGAATGGCAATGTAGGTGGGAAAATTCCATTAAAGGCCGTCACCTCCACCAGTTTTTTCCATCCGTTCGTGAGCGGCTGGATAGGACATGGCTGGAGGTGGATCATTGTGTTGCCCAATTTCTCACAGGTCATGGCAACTTTAAGAGTAAATTATTTTCCTTTAGGCTTGTGGCCTCGCCTTTATGTCAATGTTCTACAGCCGACTATGAATACGAACAATCCGCACACCACATCTTATGGGAGTGTATTCTTTGGCAAACTGAACGCAATATTATGTTAGATAGTATTCAGGTTACATCTGGAGTAGTTTACTACACGGACCTTGTAGAAATCAGAACAAATTTCCGTGCTTTCAGGCGATTTTGCCATACCTATTACTGGAATTAAAAGTAGCTCACAATTTAGGACCCATTAGTTTTTAATTAATATATAATCCGTGCTGCTTGACAAGGGCTTAACCCAGTTGTATATGTCCCTTGGTGCCTATTGGCCTAGCTCTATTCTGTCTCCTGCTTGATAAGGAGGGAAGTGGAAATTATACATATATTTTTTTCCTACTCCTCCGCTGTACTTTTCTGATTAAATTCGTTGCAGGATCCAAGACAGTTATATCGTTTCTCCGGGACTCGTCGGGCTTCATTGGCTCGGCGTTTTTCTGGTGGTCGCCACTGTTGATTCTGACTTTCAGGAGTTGCAGAGATTGGGAATGTGTGGCGGGCTTGTCCCAATATAAAAAATCTGTTTCACATTCACTTTCATGGCTATTGTCAGAACCAGAACTAAGACTAGCTGTCAGTTCAAAGTCTTCAGAGCTACTATCTTCATGTTTTTGTACAGAACCATCAAACGATTTACTGGCTCCACCGATTTCTATCGTAGTTCAGTAGAACTACGATAATTGTGTAACGTACTGATTAAAAAACAAAAAACTGATTAGTATTTTCACAGAATCTTGTTTTGATATGCACTTATCAAGTTATCACAACGCAATACTGATTCTATTACTAAGGACATAAGGTTTAGAAACGCAAAACAAATAAATCGACTCGCTAACTTCGACTCTCGAACCGAACATCTCCGAAACTAACCGAGCTAGTGGGTCGCAACGCAAGTTGCAACGCTCGTCTACGCGAAACCGCAAGTCCGCGAGTATAGTATCAAACTCCATACGCCTAAATACTCGATACACGTTTATGTGGTGCGCACGGAATAGATATTTACGCGTCCAGCTAGATACCTATTCCAGTATATACGTTTCACCTCTAGTTGATTGGGAAAATTTGAATGTGACGGGTAGCGTGATTTGCTTTCTGATTCTGCTAAAGTGGCCTTTTTAGACCCCCATGTCTGACAATAAATTAAAATTTGGACACCTATGCTATGTAGCTAATTAGATCGGGTTAACGATATGTTTGACCGAAAAAGTAAAAAGAGAAGAGAAGTCATTGATGAATTTTATTGTGATTCAAATCGACATAATTAATCTATATCAGCCGCACGGGTCTTCAAGGTTAAGCAACGCTTGCCGAGGTCGGTCTGTGGATGGATGGCCATTTTGACATATAGAGATTCCTCCGTGCCTCGAAATATAACAGCCAAGAGTTGCACGAGTCGATCTTCAGGGTTAAGCAACGCTTGCCAAGGTTGGTATGTGGATGGGTGACCATCTTAATATACCAAGTTTCCTCCGTGCCTCGAAAAGCATGTTAAGCCGTTGTTCCCGGCTGTCATTTGAAGATCTTTGGCAGTCGTTACGGATTGTCAGAAGCCAGTAAATCTGGCTCCAGGCTTGCCAAGAAGTACCGTGTTACCCAATGAATGGGTTGTGGAGGTCTGGTAGGCAATCGCTCCACGTAAAATACTGATATTCAGCTAAATCCGGTTTGACTGGAAGCTAGTAGCGTGTTACCCAGTATTGTAGTTGTAGAGGGTTGAGTTGGTTAACCATGAAGATCGACCAGTGCGTATGTTATTATTTAGCTACGAGCTCCTCATTCAGTACCTACTAAATATTCGATTTTAAAAATTCGATTATTCTTACAGTGTAATTGGATTCTATAAACCCGGTAAAACTGTGTTCTGTTATCTGCATTTATTGTCAGTGAATATCAAAGAAACTGTGTCTTTTTGGGGTGTGCGTAGTCCCAGCGGAAAAGTGTAGTTTTTCTTAATTTCAGTTTAGCAGATATTTAGTGTATGACGTCCTGTAATTGTGTATGGTTAGTACGAATTGTGCATCCAACCATTGGAGAGTTATTCAACAAAAACAGGTTTTTTTTCCTATGAATGTACAAGAAAATTAATACATACAATAATTAGTGTGTAAATGTGTATGTTAAAATGAAATTTGTGTGTTATAAAACTGCGGAGATATTCAAGTTTCCGCTACGCTGACGTTTGGCTCTTTGATGAAAATCATATAAAACGGTTTAGTGGACAGTTGTATTTTTTACGCACGTTGCTTTGAATTTGTGTGTAATGTTTGCGAAAACAGAATTTGAAAAAAACATACCGTTTAGAAGATATATTCATAAAAGTAAAAGAAGGTTATTAGGTCCTAGTACTTAAAATAGGAACTCTAGAGCCTAAGTTATGACGTTTATTTGTATCTTGTAAGGGTCTACAATGTCCTGCCAAGTTTCAATTATGTGCTCTTTGTAATTACTGAGCAATGGCATAATTTACTACGACCCGACCGCTATGTTTTACGACATCCGATTGTAGGACTATTTAAAATAAAAGCTAAATAAAACATATTCCAATATTTAGTGTATTAATGCAACTATTCACAGGTTAAATTTCAAATCATTTTACTGAATAATTAAAGAGATATCAATTATAATACCAGAACCACCACAAAACATGGATAAACCGACCAAGTTTGAATGGCTACAAAAAGGCGCCCGTTTAGTATACAGAGCTAATGTTCTAAAATTTCTAGTATAGTACTCTTATTGGATTGGTACAGATGGGCACACAATTCTTGAACAAGTTACTAATAAACTAATAACTTTCGTGATAAATACTACTAAACTAAACTATAACGAAAATAATTACATCTGTATTAACAAATGCATTTATTTGTCAGAAAATTACAAAAAGTTGTTACATTAAATTATTATGCCCGTGTTGCACGGTACAATTTGAATTTATCGAAAAACTAATAATACCTAATTAGAAAAAAGACATTAACACGCGGGTAGCCGATGGATGCGAGACGCACAGGACCGGTCGTTGTGGCGACGCTTGGGGGAGGCCTATGTCCAGCAGTGGACGTCTTTCGGCTGATATGATGATGATGATGACATTAACACAAGTAGGTAGTAATTTTAAATGTGGATAATTACAATTGTCTTACCGTTCACTTATTACCGTTCTTGAGATAAACTGATGGACAGCGGAGGCTTATTAATGGGTTCCGTTGGTTACCATTTGGGTACGGAACTCAAAAAAATCCAGTTATTTCTAAAAAAAAACAAACTGTAACAAAAGTATATGTTTTCTATACGTATACTTTTCACATTTTCAAAAGATATATTTGTACGAACGAAATAATCAAATTAGCGCGCATTCCGTCCATTCTAGATAGAGTCGCTACATAGAGCTAGATACGCTAGATAAAGTGGGCTACGAAAAATGTACATAGATACCTACCTAATTATGAAAAATATCGATAAAAATAAAAAAAGAAATGCTGCGGTCTTGTGAATGAATAAACAGCCAGTGTGACTTTTAAAAATTAGTAAAAAAGGGAAGGTATTTAATTTGGCGGGATAATAACTCTAAGCTATCCGCTTTAGTCCTGCCTCGGCCGCCGGACATTGAACTCTGTGTCTTGCGCTTACGTACGGTTTTTCTGTGATCTGTGATTGTATGACATATCTACTTATTTGTTGCTGTAAAAGCTCGAACGAGAAGATCAACGCCCTAAAAGTTACAAGTAAAACCCATGGTTTTATGTTTACTAATACTTTATGGGCTTTTACTACTGTAAAAGCCCATAAAGTATTAGTAAACCTACACAACCACCTGTACAACCTACTGGCAATATAGGTATTTGTTATTTATATTTAATAAAACAAAAACTGATTCTTTATTTTATTATCAATGATATTACTGCATTGATAATGATGTTGTTTTTATTTTAAATTTTAATTGGTCATTAGCTAATAAATAATTACTTTTAAGAGTACAAAGTTAATTCAGTTGTTTTATTTTCTGCTAAACTATTGTGTACGCACCTGTACAAAACTATTAAATACAACAACGATACTATACTGGAAATTTTAGAACGTTGGCTCTGTATACTTAACGGGCGCCTTTTTATAGCCATTCAAACTTGGTCGGATTATCCATGTTTTGTGGTGGTTCTGGTATTTTTATTTATATCTCTTTAATTATTCAGTGTAATGAGCTGAAATCTAACACGTGAATAGTTGCATTAATACACTAAATATTGGAATATGTTTTATTTAGCTTTTATTTTAAATAGTCCTACAATCGGATGTCGTAAAACATAGTGGTTCGGTCGTAGTAAATTATGCCATTGCTCAGTAATTACAAAGAGCACATAATTGAAACTTGGCAGGACATTGTAGACCCTTACAAGATACAAATAAACGTCATAACTTAGGCTCTAGAGTTCCTATTTCAAGTCTTAGCACCTAATAACCTTCTTTTACTTTTACGAATATATCTTCTAAACGGTATGTTTGTTTCAAATTCTGTTTTCGCAAACACAAAATTCAAAGCAACGTGCGTAAAAAAATACAACTGTGACTAAACCGTTTTATATGATTTTCATCAAACAGCCAAACGTCAGCGCAGCGGAAACTTGAATATCTCCGCAGTTTTATAACACACAAATTTCATTTTGACATAGGTACACATTTACACACAAATACACACTAATTATTGTATGTATTTATTTTCTTGTACGTCCATAGGAAAAAAAAGTTCCGCTGGGGTTACGTCATCCCAGCGGAAACTGTTTTTGTTGAATAACTCTCCAATGTTTGGATGCACAAATTCGTACTAACCATACACAATTACAGGACGTCATACACTAAATATCTGCTAAACTGAAATTAAGAAAAACGACACTTTTCCGCTGGGACTACGCACACCTTTTTGGGCTGGACGAGATTAAGAATCTACCTACCACCGTTCGTTCGATAGTCGACATTGTTGATTTAGATACCTACCTCGAGGTAGGTATGTACCGGGAGATTACCTGGGCTAATCGGCATTTCAACTGGTAGAGATGATACAGTGCCCTGCATTAGGTACCGTCTTCCTATTTTCTTAATTTTGAGAGAGATCAGGATACGGAAGGTATTAACTTAAAGTAGATATGTTTCGACATCCACGCGAACGAAGTCGCGGGCACAGCTAGTCTACACTAATATTATAAAGAGGAAAGATTTGTTTGTTTGTTTGAATTGAATAGGCTCCGAAGCTACTGGAGCGATTTGAAAAATTCTTTTAGCATTGGATAGCTATATTATCAGGGAGTAACATAGGTTATATATTATCCCCGTACTCCCACGGGAATGGGAAATACGCGGATGAAACCGCGTGACGTCCACTAGTTCTTAATAAAGTGTTCACAAGTCTTATTAAAGACGAAATATTCTGATAGAGCTCTACTATTATTACTCTTCTCTTTAATTTGATTCAAAGAATTCACACTTACAACTTGTTGGATTTATAGTAGCTCTATGCAAAAGTTTATAAAACACTCAATGCAGACTCTACTAAGAAAGAATGTACTAATAAGATGCTTCTTTGAGTGCAAATAATATTCAAGAGCAATTGCTCTTTAAAAATGCAATTGTAAGACAACTGTGCTGATAATAGTGTTACAACGATTCTCTATAGACATCTATAAGAGCACGTACTAAGTGTAAGTATTCTTTAGTACAAAACGCCTGAAATCATGCTTTTATAATCTAATCTAGTCTAGGCACTTTTAAGACTGCTGTAACACCTTAGTTCATATATCAGCGTATCCGCAAGAGAAAATTGCTAGCTGGGCTAGATAACCTATGGGAATTAGAGGGCGTACTTATTTCGCAAACCTTCCGAAAAGTCAGCAACGTGTTACAAGACTCGAAAGTCAATCATAGACGTGCATCCTTCGAATCATCCGTCTATTTTCTTTACATAAATTAAACGCCGACTTTGATTAGGCTTCTGCGCAAAGGAAAAGCTACTAGATGTGAATTTTAAAGACACCAGTTCAAGAAAATCCCTGTTCAAAAGCTAAAATGTTCGAGCTTGCTCATGCAGCATGTGTTCTCGTCATTTCTTACCTTCTGAAATGAATAAATCGGCCAAGTAAGTCCTGTTTCGTCAAAGAATGTGCAGCAGCGTTCTCTGTAAAAAATCAACACCACACACTGCGATCGCCAACCCGCCTGCCTAGCGTGGCGATTATGGCCACCCCCCCCCCCTTTTTGGGGAGGCCTATGTCCAGCAGTGGACGTCTTTAGGCTGATATGATGAAGTTCTATTTCTGTGATGCTATTCTATACCTTAACCTTCACGATATCTTCCGCGTCAGTGGTGTAGTGAGACGGGAGATATAGGTACACCGGGGTATTCGGCTTCGCAACACGCAATATTTCGTTAGCCTCCGCAGGAGCCTTGCCGCAGCGGTTTTTACAGCTACACTGTCGGCGCTTCCTCCTTTACACCGTCAGCCCGGTCGGCTTCCTTCATAGGCACGGGCTTTGCGGGGGACGCAGTGGGGTTGCTCACAGTGACCAACGGTCACGTATGACATTTCACCATGGTGCACGCGAGGTGCACCATGGTGAAATGTCATACGTTCGCTCGCTCTTACATCTTCCATAGACTGATGCAGTTGAGGCATTTGGTTTAGTTTACAGTTTCGACGCCACCGACTGCATTAGACTGCTTGAAAAGCGAATTATTTGGAACGTTATTGTGTGTTTTAAAGTAGGTACTTATTTATTTTTATTTACTACATTTCGTATTTCGGAATCGAGTTCTCGAGCTTTTTATTTTGACTTTGTCACGACAACTACAAAATTTATAAACTAAAACAATTTGTTGCCTTAGATTGGTTTTTATTTTAAAGACCGGTACTAGTTGACTTGTGTATAGGGGGGCCCACAGGCGTGAATTGCTTAGTCAAGTAGTCCTAAGCCGGCACTGCCGACATTTGATCCGCCAAGCATGGTTTAGACAATATTAAACCGAATTACAAGAACTGTAAGTCCTACAAGTTAGCAACTTATTTGGTAAAGAAATCCCCATCAAGAAATCTTTATTTTTTATGGCTTCTTATTTAGCAAGCTTGCACTAATTGTACTCAAGCTTGCATACATTGTTAATGTTCCACAAACGGGTGAAGACATATTGAATCCTGTAGCACAGGTACCTACCACTACCACCTAGCTCAGGAGTCAGGGCTCCAATTAAAAAAATCTACACCTTTAAATCAATAAAACATTTTTTTTATATTATTAAAGATGTTTGAAAGCCCAAGATAGCCTATAGGCCTGCAGCATTACCTTTGTACCTATTCTTCTTTTCCTTCTTTTTATCTTTCTATGTAATGTGTGTACATAAATTGTTAAATAAATAATAAGGGTTGTCTATAATTAATATTATAAAGAGGTAAAGTTTGTGGTCGAAGCGGGTAATCACTGGATCTACTGAAATGATTTCGAAAATACTTTTACCAATAGAATGCGAGCCAGCAACAGATTTCTGTGACCAAGTTCCTCCCGGACGATAACTTGTAAGATGGTTAAGAGAGCTTTATTATGGAGTTCTGTGATCGTCAGCTGCGATACGGTGGGTGGGTTAAATGATATTTATTTTGCAAATAGGTGGTTACAAGTAACTCTTTTACACGTCAATTTTTTATTTTTTGACTTATTTATCTAGATGAGGCCGGATGTTTCCTAGCTGACTACCCTGAGAAGAAACACCGAAACAAACTCAGAGGTCACACTCTTTTGAAGTCCATACAATTGCCAATAACATATGAAAAACATGTAGGTTAAGGTCTGAGGTGGCCTTTTGAGGAAAGCACCACGCAGGTTTGAGTTCGCTTGTCCAGACAGTGCAAGCAATTGTCAGTTATCGTGCAGCTCGACTCAAAACTTTGAGGAGCTCAACGAACCGACGAACAATACCAAAGTAAGGACATTTGGGTAAGCCGCATAATATACTCAAACTGCCAGACAGTCATGAAATCAATCCTTAAAATAACGACCTACATAGTCCTCACACTTACAATACATCATTTTTTTAAGAACCATGCAGATTAGTGTCTGAGATGGTCTTTAGAAGAAAGAACCACACAGATTTGAGTGAACCTGTCCAGTCAGTGCAAGCATTTGTCAGTAGTCGTGTAGCTCAACTCAGATCCACATAGGAGCTCAACAGTCAGTTAAGCAGCGGTAGCCTCCCAAAAGTCGAAAAAATTTTTTTTCCAGTCCTTCCGAATGAAAATAGGGTCAGATTATAGCCAACCCAAGATCTTGCAGAAAACAAAACTTCAGCTGGCTGTATCTCGGTGGAAAGGTTATTTTCTCACGTTATTTCCTCCTGGATAAAAATTTGTCAGCTGATACTTAATATGATCTTGTAAGTAATAAAATAAATCAGCTGGCAAGATGCCGAGGGAAAACTCATCAGCTGGTGAATTTAAGTAGGCGATAGATGCCCCCTTCTGGGCGCTAGCTGACGACCTTCCCACCGAGCTACAACCAGCTGACGTTTTGTTTTCTGCAAGATATTGGGTTAGCTATAATCTGACATAATTTTCAATCGGGAGGAAATGACTGAAAATTTGAAAAAAAATTACATGTTCGTGTGACCAGCTGACGACCTTTCCACCGAGATACAGCCAGCTGACGTTATGTTTTCTGCAAGATATTGGGTTAGCTATAATCTGACATAATTTTCAATCGGGAGGAAATGACTGAAAATTTGAAAAAAAAATACATGTTCGTGTGACCAGCTGACGACCTTTCCACCGAGATACAGCCAGCTGACGTTATGTTTTCTGCAAGATATTGGGTTAGCTATAATCTGACATAATTTTCAATCGGGAGGAAATGACTGAAAATTTGAAAAAAAAATACATGTTCGTGTGACCAGCTGACGACCTTTTCACCGAGATACAGCCAGCTGACGTTATGTTTTCTGCAAGATATTGGGTTAGCTATAATCTGACATAATTTTCAATCGGGAGGAAATGACTGAAAATTTGAAAAAAAATTACATGTTCGTGTGACCAGCTGACGACCTTTCCACCGAGATACAGCCAGCTGACGTTATAAATCAAATCGTATATTTCAAATAAGCCATTTACAGGCACTTTTGAATTGTCAAGGTCGGTCAGTCCAAAAAGATAAAGCTATTTGCACGTTCCAAAGCGTAGATCTCTATGGAGAAGAACGTGCAAGAAACTCCACGGACACTCTTTTAAAAACAATAAATTGTTACAAAGTTTTGTTTACATCAAGTTGAAATTATACAAACATGTGAGAACGATGTAAAAGACGAACAGGATAACGGCGTCCGGGGAAAAAAGGAACAATTCATAGAAATATTTAAAATAAACCATGGCAACTGAGAAATGACGAGTCCCAACTGACAGCGCCCGTTCACGAACATGACGCATGCGCTAGCACCACTCGGCTCAACCATTTTGAAGGGAGCCAAATGATCCAACGCATACACCACCATCAGCCAGACCTTTGTATGAGCATGACACTCACAACCGCCAGGGTACATTCAAGTAAAAAAAAAATACAATAATTATAAAATAAAAAAATGCCTGCCATGTCCAAAAATTAACTAAAAAATTAAAAACAAGCATTGGCCGAAAAATTGCAGGGGACAGTAGGTCCCCCGACTGCAATAAAAAAGTTGATTTCAGTTTTAAATTTTTGGGCCAATGCTTGTTTTTAATTTTTAGTTCATTTTTGGACATGGCAGGCGTGTTTTTTATTTTTTTAATTATTTGTTTTTATTTCATACCTTTTAGTGATAAAACGATATTTTGATTGAATAAGTAATGCGAAACTAAATCGATTTTTGATTGGTACCACAATGATACTGAAATTTCTTGGCTGTCCTAATATTATTTTTAAAATTTTCATTATTAGCGAACGAGTGCATATTGAATACTATTGTTATATATTTTTGTTATGTACTAAGTAAGCTCTAGATGATGATCGTATAGTTCAGCAAATTTTCATGAAAATAAAAAAATATTTCCGTATTTTTTATGATCCATGGCTACTCCATTATATTTTTTGCCTATGTTACCCGGGATAACGAAACACTTCTAACGATACCACATACTTCGAAATCGATTAAGGCGTTTAGGAGTTACGATGGAATAAAGAAAATCACAAACAAACATACATACATGAACCCTGAAAACATAACACTCCTTTTTTTAGGCAGTCGTGTAAAAACAAACCTAAAACTGATAGCTATAGCTTAAGTTTAAGGTACACAGTACTCACACATGTGTTGTTAAAATGGACGAAATTATACATTGCTAAATAAATTGAGTCTATACAATGCTCCCTTATCTATCTTCATAGTCAACAATGACGTTTTGCTGTCAAAGCTCAGTGCGATAGGTGTTGCTCCGGGGCTTCTACGACTTCTTGCAGATTATTTGCGGGACCGACGACAATTCGTCAGATTAGGTTTGTACGAGTCACTCCCATACCACACTCGCTCGGGTGTGAGTCAAGGTACGGTAGTAGGCCCACTCCTTTTCATTTTGATGGTTAATGACCTCCCTGATGTGGTTGCGAATGCCAAATCCCTCTTATATGCTGACGATTTAAAACTATTTTTTGAAATAAAATGTGAGCGCGATTGCCAAGCTCTGCAATCAGACATTGATGCAGTATATAAGTGGAGTTTAGAAAATAAAATGAAATTTAATAAGGCAAAATGCTACGTGATGTCTTTCGGTCGAATGCGCCGCCCAGTCAACTTTCTATACAAACTGAATGGAGATACAATTACAAGAACTGAGTCCATGAAAGACCTGGGAGTCATATTCGACCGTAAGCTCACTTTTCACGACCATATCACATCCACTGCTAAGGAGTCCTTCAGGCGCCTTGGCTTTGTTTTAAGGAACTGTCGTGACTTCCACAACCCCCATGTTATCAAGCTTGTCTTTGGGGCATTGGTCCGTAGTAAGCTTGAGTCTAGTGCATGCGTATGGAATCCTTTTGAGAAGCAATATGCATTGGCTTTAGAGAAAGTACAAAAAGCATTCCTCAGATACCTTTACAAGCACATGTACGGGTTTTATCCCCTCATGTATCCCACTAAATTTCTGTTGGGTTGCTTAAGTTTCAACTCTCTAGAAGTAAGACGGTCGCGCGATCAGATGACTGTAATATTTAAAATTATTAGAGGGATTATTGATGATCCTGATCTGTACAATGAAATCTGCAATCTTTTTGTCCCAGACAATTACTGTCGTGGCAGAAAACACCGGTTACTGGCTGTTCCAAGTAGTCGTACTATTGCACACTCCAAGTCACCTATTCCTCGGACAGTAGCCGCTATTAACGCTCTCCTGGACTCAAACACAAGTCTTGATATGTTTGCGGATGAATGGAAGATGATACTATCAGAATGTTTGATTTTTTGTGAGAAGAATGCATGACTGGGTTAAATAAATTAGATGTTAAATAGTGTAATTGGCTTCGGCCGTTCTATTTAAATAAATAAATCTTACAAGTTTCGTCCGGGAGGAAATGTATGACATAATTTGAGCCTGACTCGCGGTCTAGAAAGCTATGTTATTTGTAAGTGTCATAGGCTATAATTGTATTAACCCGAAAATACCGCCCAACGAAGTGAGCACGGGTCAGCTAGTCTCTGATATATCTAGTACCAGCACTTCGCCCGCGACTTCGTTCGCGCGGGTTTAATTGGTACTCCGGGAACTTCATCTCCCCTCTTCCCTCTTAAAGGGTAATGTGTAAATTACTTATTAATAGACTAAACGTAATGCAGTTCACTCAAACTGGAACATTTTTCTTACATAGAGTATTTTTATACCCGTCGTAACTTTAAACGAAAGGTCCGATTTTAATAGTTTATAGTGTGATTTACATGTACATAACCAACCTTAATTATGAAATTATTTAAAAAGATAAGGATTAATATCATGATACTAAAATCACCACTATTCCATTTCACCCGGGTTTTTATTGAAAAATGTGAACAAAAAGCGGTCATTGTGACTTAACCATAATAGTAAGGAATATATCCTCGCGGACTTTTTTGTAGATATTGATGTCTTCTATAAAACTGTGGTTCATCACTTTGCTCTATTGTCAATAGTTTCCGCAGCGTACGCGATATAAGAATCTTTTTTGGTAATTTTTTCACACCTTTGGTTACATTGTCGAAGTTTTGGACGGATCCCAAACTTTTTTGAAAATATTCTAAAGCCTATATTCATCAGAGATAATGTAGGATTCTAATGGTGAAACAATTTTTCAAATCGGTCCAGTAGTTTCGGAGCCTATTCAATTCAAACAAAGAAATCTTTCTTCTTTATAATATTAGTGTAGATATAAATATAATATAATAATATTATTATTAGTGTAGATGTAGATAATAGTAGATAGATTATAATATTATATAAAATATGAATACTCACTCAATCCAGAGGGTATTGAGTGAGTATTCATATTTTTAAATCTCGTACAGCATGCTCGGGGGTTGCCTATTATTAGCTCGGAACATGTGTCAATACGCACTTGTCTTGTTATCAGGTACCATTACACATTGTACTAATGGATTATGGGGCATCACCTAATCTTAAGACCATATTATGTTGCGTGGACGTATTTAGGACCAACATGACAATCCCTTCGTTGGATGTTTTCAGGATAATAAGGGAACATTGTCAACCTGTCGAAATGGCCCATGAATGTGTCTGTAGGTATGGAATTTGATTTACTTATTGTGTGCTGTACATATATTTGTGTAAGTTTACTAAGGTAAAGATTTAAATATTAAGTTGTTTTAAGTTTTTCTTGTGCACGTTTGTGAATAATTCTATATCGCACTGAGGTTTGCTCTATCCCACCCAATTCTGGGTTAAGCTCGCGCCATTGTACATAAGCTGTCCTGTTGTGTTTGTATTTTGTGTGTTAGTGTGTATAGTAATAACGAATAATAATAAGGACGTCTGTTAGAAATAACAACACATTATAAATATCAATAGTTTATTACATAAATTATAGCCAAGCTTACACTTCATTGTTTCTTTCACCTATACTGATTCATAGTAAAGATTTAAAACTGCGCTAACTTTTACTATCTCTGTATACGACGCAACGTGCGGCCACAAAATATACTCGAGGCAGGACTGCTGCCCTAACCGCACGACTGCTTATTCTATATAAAAAGAATACTTATAAATAAAATCTAACATCACTCTATGTTATAATTAATTAGGCTATGATTGGTGTTACTACGGTTCCTATTCCAATTGCATCTGATAAAAATTATTCCTAATTTGATCTGCATAAGCATTTAAAACTAATTAATCGTAACGGGTTATGGCTTAACAGCGTATCACATATCGGGGACCTTTCTATTGACTTGCGCGTTGATTCAACAACTCTTCAATAAGCTAGTCCAGCGGATTGCAATATCCACTCATAGCTGTTACGTTACATGATTTCGCACTTAAAGGAATCGTATTGTTTTCTTATTGAAACCTCATTAACCTTCACCGCTCATGAGTAATCAAATATTGTGGCATCTTAGATAAATTAGATGATGTTTGTAATTTGTTTCAAAATATATATTTTTCTTACAATGCGTTTGTTATACATATACTACCGTGGGGAGTTCAATGAGGCTTTATAAAAAAAAAACTATTTGCTTTGATAAGCCCAAAATCACAGCGCAAACCAATAAGAAAACATATTTTGTGACAGAACACGTTCCAAGATTGATGGCGCCTGCAACCTTCCGCCATCACTGTCTAATCGAGGCATATTTATTGCTTTAACGAATACAGTTTATTATCGGGTACAATATACATCTTATTACGTAAACAATTAGATTCATTTTTTTATACACAAAGGACGAATTCAACTGACCCAAGTGTCGTAGGACCAATGTATTATCCGCCATTTGCATTGGTGTTGTGATTTAAAAAGTCTGTAAGACTAACTTTCAAATACTGGACTTAATTTGTTTTCGCTTGTTTGTCCAAAGTATCAAAACTCTTATAATATTCTTCATTTATACTAGCTAATTTTTTTAAGTATTAGTAAATAAACGTTATTTTTATTAGCTTATTATAACTATTGTACGATTTGTATGGGTTTGGTGTTATGATGGACTGGCGAGGTTGTCGCATGTCGCCGTACGAGCACGTCTAAACATTTCTATCTTCATTCACGAATATATTTTGATAATTCGCAAAAAATAGCTGTTCCACGTATAAAAACTAGGTGTCCCACGGGCACGACCTGTGACAATCTCGGCAAAAATATACTATTCATGAATTTTTAAAATTCGTTTTATATTAAGTTGATTATTGCTACTATTATCACTATCGATATCGTCGAGAAAGAATAACATCTGCTGAACAGTTTATATTTATAAAAAGTTGCCATGAAAAATACTCGAATTATATTATTATTATAAAATGTATGATTAAATATTTGAACGTCAAAAATTCATGAATAAATGCACATGTAGATATAAATTTCTATATACTTAATGGTTTATGTATGTACTAAGAATTGGTGTGATCCGTGGCATGAAGGCAATCCTAATTATGTCTACTATAAATACATAAGATCACAGTAAAATGGGAATACAAAATGGTGGATCTGGCAACAATTGTGCAGACTTCAAATTACATGAATATGGAGTAGTCGGTAATAAAACGGCAAGGAATCATAGGAGTACATAAAAATAACGCAAGGCAAGAGATTACAGCATAAGTAACTTGAAGTTCCCTTGATCAGCTCATCGGCACTAATTTGTTTAAGTACCAAAATAAAGACACGTGTTCTAACAAATATTAGTTGAAATAACGTCCAGAACCTTGGAGTGTGCTGCTCCACTTATATTTAGTTCGAGGTCGCGGGGCTAATATATTAATGCTTATAGTTTCTCTTTGAAGTATTATCTAACGTTCAGTCAAAAATAAACTTTTAATCGTGTCTGTGTTTAGAGAGGAAGTGTTAGAATGCCAATAAACTTTAAACGCATATTTACATTTGCAGATCGCAATAGTGTAGTTCTGTCACGTTATTTGTGACGGAAACTTCACACAGTTCGGCACAATATTCCAAATATTTTCGGTTACAAATAAATTCGATTATATTGAAATAATTTTACGTAAATATCCGTAAAACACTTCATAAAACAAATAGCTGGAAGACAATACATACTGGAAATTAAAATATATATATTATAGTGTCATTTAGGTACATAATAACTAAAACATAAATATTGCAGCGGTAGGTATCCATATTTATGACAGTTCTACAGATGGTTAACAAAAAAAGACAAGTATAAATCCCGCATCTCGTTTTATAAACTACACGTACCAAGAATGACACCACTATATCGGATTAATTTTATTTTGCGAGCAGGGTTTCACACTATTGAAATGCGAATAATTAAAGACTTATTTTAAAACAAAGGTCATTGATCTCTTGACGGTATATCGAAGGGTGTCAGGTAGAGTTTATGGTTTCGAAAATCAATTAAGAAATGTCTGTCACCTATAGACATTTAAATGTTATCCATGATTTAAAAATTGTAGGTAGAGACATAATTCTCGTAGTTGAGCAAGAAAGAATTTGTCAGTCACAGTTGGCATATTGTCGGTCGCCTGTCGTTATCGGTTTTCCGTAAAAACAGATTGGATCGATTGATTGAATTTGATACGTCACATGCATGCTAGTGTTCTAAATTGGAAGTGGTCGAACCAAAGGCACCTCTAAAAAACTGTGCACACAAAAGGTTCGTCTGCAGTAACTAAATATTGCGTTGTTTAATAAAATAAAAGAAATACGTTATTGTAATAAACTTCTGTTCTTTCAAAACTGTTTATATTTTTCTTGTTTTTAAGAACTTTAACAAATGAGTTAAATTGAAAGAGCGAGACTGATTTAGTGAAGGAAATGTTAACGCAGTAGCGCACGTTTAAATTTCGAGCAGCTATGGACCATAGCTGCATTTGATGGACACGTAGATGAAACAATTCGGTGCCATAATACAAAAGCATCGACCACAAGCCTCCCTTTGTTCCAGACAATCTATTCTGCTATGGCCAGCACAAGAGCGGCGGATAGCGTCGCACAAAGCGGTGCCATGTCAAAGGGAAGCTGGACAGGAGCAATCAGTGGCGACAGTGACACACACGACTATTACATTACAATATACACATACCGATAGCCTTGTCTTTGTGATATCATACACTAATCACCTCAAAGCTTTGATAGCAAACAGTACCTAGAAGCGGAATATGCGTATTCCTGTAATTATTCACTAATTAATATCAATTGCTCCTACATTAGTATTGAGTGCAAAGCGGAAGCTAGATTAGCTGGTATGTCATGTCCTTGCGTTCTGCCCACCATGAAACAAACAAGTCTTCTTGTTATAATGTATACGCGAGTTCGCGAATTGAGATTCGGCGCCTATCACCACGCGTGCGCCTATGACACGTGCTTATTATGCAGTAATGTTCTCGAGGTTTTGCTTTCAAACACTTAGAAGATACCCGCCGAAAAAATAAAATGATCAAAAACAGAAATTATAGTCGTTTTATTACTGACTCCGATACAGCCTGGACTGTACGTTCACTGAGGACGAAACACAAGTACCTTCCCCGAAAGAGGCCCAGAGAGATACGATAGATTTTATATTGAAAATATAAATTCGAATATTGTAAATTTTAAAATATATCTCTTACGAATGAAACTCCCGATTAATTAACGACATAGCAGGCGCACATTCTCTCCGAGAATGTAATGTAGGTTAATTAAGTATTCGTTTCCATATAATATTGGAAAGGGAGGAATTAAGAAATAATTTTACGGACGAATAGGAAAGCATCGAGGAGAAATGATCGAAAAAATGAGTTTGCTTTAATCTATCATGTTGCAGGTTCCTCTTTTATAACAACCTCAAGTCCCGGGAAATTGCGCGGCAGTCATTTAAATCTTAAGCTACTCGAAAAATATGAAGCCTGTACTTTCTCAAAACGACTCGTGTTTCTCTGTCACGGTAAAAACAATTCACTAGTAAATATTTAATATCTTCTACGAGATAACTGAAGCTTCATGTGTTATTTGAAGCTAAGCACAGACCAGATCATTGAATAATGAACCTTATGTCAGCGAGTGAAAGTGCAGTCGAAACCAACGAGAGTGCGCTCAAGGACGCCAGAGGAGCCCTTTGATGTCTGCTTTGGTGCTTGTACAACTTTGAGCTTTATGAGGATGGTTTTACAGTGCAGTGTCTAATGGGATGGGAAAGCTTCTGCTTTGAGCTCCATTTTGGTCTGCGCGGAGACTAAGATTCCTAATGAAGTGGCAATTATAACCCACGGATCTATCAAATTCGCTAACATGATGTGATTTACCCCCGTGGGTTCGCTTCATGTCGATTTTTTATTTTCTTTTATTGTATGGTTAATTTCGTTTCGTAGGTATACTTACCGCGAATATAAAGTACTAAATGAGACGTGGCGGATTTTTTTTTATTAAGAACGTAATACCTACTGTCTGTCGAGAAATATCTCCATTTTTTTATAATAAAGACATTGTTATGCATCGTCAGACCTAGCGCATTGTAATGAAAACAGACAAGTACTTTATCAGACAGTCTTGAGAAAGAAAATATTTTGATACAAGAAAAAAGAAGCTGCAACGCTTTTATTAAGAAAGGCTTTGAAAGGGTTTTATAGAATTGCCGTTCAGTGCATGGTGTACTTATGAGATGAAAAACGGTACTCATTTTCGGCTGAGCCTTGTATTATATAAGTACTCGAGGATAAAACGACCGACGATCGCCGTCGCGCGTCGCCTGCAACAAGTAGATACTTGTCGCAGGACATTTTCGTTCATTTTTGAGTCGCCAGACATGAGCGATCCTTGGCGCTAGGCTCACGATGTGGATGACACTATATCGATACTAACAAAGCTTTTCAGTGACAAGAAAATTAAAAAGCCATGTCAATTTTATTATTTAAGAAGACATGGTGTGTAAATAAAGGGAAGTTAATTATAATGAACGGCAAAGGCATCTTCACGCACAGCAAGCAGTGGTGAACGCATACGTCATCGAATGATGCACACAAACTAACGGGCCGCGGATGTATCCTTTCTCCTTTAGTATGCACTGTGTGCACGTCAAAGTTCTGCTTATACTTAAAACGCAAAGATAATATACAAAACCAGTTTATATCACTAGTAAAAGTAGTAAAAGACAAAAGAGAGAAAATAAACAGGACAGTAGAATCGAAACAGTTCAGCGTAAGTCATAAAACGGTGAGATAAACACGCGGCGTGGAGCACTAGAGCGTCGGCCGGAAAAACGCTATTTAGGATCAGCACGCGATGCTCGGACAAACAGGTTCCCTACCTGACCTCCGCCGTACAATTCTCTTTAAAAATATGTTATTAAAGTTAAGTCGCAGATAATTTGCATACGTAATGTGCAGCCGCGCGCTCCTAAACTGGATGCATTTTTGAGACATTGTGCCGATGAGCAACCCGAGATCTTACTAAGATAATTGTGCCCACAAATCGTTTACGCGGTGTTAGGCTTTTTATTTGGTTTCTACATCATACTATGCAATGTGCAAATTCGACATATTTCTATAAATAAGTCCTTAATTATGTCAAGTGGACGCGAAACCTCACATCGTATACATAGCTATATATTTCAACAATGGGAGGAGCGCAGTTAACTAATTAACTTTTTCTCTACACTACAATAGCACAAAAACCCGGCTCGCAATTCGCTGTGGCAAAATGTTACACTATATTAAAATAACATAAGTAAATAGCTGCCAATATGCACAAACCATTCATAATTCAATTATTGTTCAATTAAAACGTACTTTCGGAATTAAATGCATGAAATACAGTTTAATTTAATAGTAATTTTGCTACAGAATTCTGTAATTATCGAATGTACAAGATGAAATGGCTAATTGAGCAATTTTGATGATCATGAATGACAATTGACCACAAACTACTGTCACCACATAACATTACGTTTGTATAAAAATATGAACTTAACATCTTAAATTACGAATAAACGATTATTATCAACTAAATACAAAATCACTGATTATTTAGTTTGTGGCGCAGACGGTAGGTGGTGCGTTCAGAGTACCGCTCAGCTGTCAACGAAGGCGCGAAGCATTCACACATCTATACAGTCGCTTTGTAACATCACAAGCTGGGAAGCCAAGCACTTAACACTATATTGGCATTTCTCAATAGGTACAATTATGAACCGATTTTTTCAGTAAACAAAATTAATACTAGCTAGTCAAATTTACAGGCAGTGTTAGGCTGGGAGCAGACGAGCAACTCTGACTTCATTTTCAACATTGAACATGTATGTTGTTAGATCTAAGCATCGAGAACAGATCTTTTAAAAATTACCTGGCAATTATGTGATATCTATGTATGCTCTTCCAAATTCTGTTGACATTTGGAACAATGAAAAAATAGTAAGTACCCTAGTTGGTACTCTCAAACAATGGAAACATCAGATAATGGAGTATGACTATGGCTAGGCATCATACTACTATGTATACTAGATAGTTATCGATAATGATGAGTCTGCATGACTATGAATTTACCTGACTCTTAGCGAAAAAAAAAAAAAAAACATTGAATCTTGTACTTATTGTCGAAGTATCTGGTACAAAATATGAACTAAATCATAAATTGTAAATCAGTCTTTAAACTGCAAAATGTTGAATAAAATGTAAAAGTTGCGTCCCACCCTTACCAAACTGAAAGTCACAAAATAAGATATTAAAATATGTATAATTCTTTTGAGTAACGTTTTAAAGCAATTTAATACTAAATTATTCAGCCTTATGTACATGCGATGTAAAAAGGGGGTAAATACGTACGAACTTAAATGCATTTTTGTGGCTATAAATTAGTTAAGTACTTCAGTTCAATCACAATTTTTGAAGTTCAGCATAAATAAGCTTTGAGTAATGTATAATAGGGTTAACATAGATGTTAGCCATCTGCCAGTTATCCTAACTGGTTTACCTTAAGTCAACTGAACTTTCAATAAACTTGTCAAAGCCACATCAACATTAATCCTATTACAGAACATGAGAAACTCTAAAGCATATTTACACATTTTTCAATTAAAAATCTCATGAATATACACATAATATTCCTCCGAAAGATTACAGAAAAATTGGCTAGCTACAATTTAGATATATCTTATTTTTACAAAAACTGTTTTATTTTTCTGAACATGATGTTATATCATTCTTAGTTATTGTATGTCTTGTGTCAAGAAAACTTATAAAATAAGCTTCAAAAGCGTAAAGAGAATGTATCAAAGTTTATAAGTACAAAATATTAATAAAATAATATGAACATACATCTACATAAAGTCTACATAAATAATGCTGTCATGTATGTTGGCTACCAATGAACTAAAACTTAATTTATCACCATACTTCAAAACTTCTCTTTAAATAATTTTCTTTACTTCTTGAGCCCAGAGTGGGATATCTATTATTCCAATACTCAAAATAAAATTAAAAGTCAATTTTCGTTGTCTCGTAGTTCCTAAATAACGGTAATCATAAAGCTCTCATAAGTGGTTGTCAGCAGTCTTGAAATTAGGCCGGCAAGTTAGTAGCTGTCACTCAAGCTGTTACAAGTCAAACAAATACAACAGTTTAATAAACAGTGAAAAAAAAAGAAATATAAACAACACAATATCATAGATACATTTCCTTAACATCACTATGAAAAGAAGTCCTTTTTACCCCTATATCTAAACTCTATGGCAGTTTTTTAGAAAAATATACAAAATGCATCATTTTATTATTAAGATCACTGTCGCACTTCACTGTGGAGATCGAGTTTGTCGTGCACGTGTCACGCCACTACACCAGGAAGCCGTAGGGGCCGCTGCCGCGGATCTGCGCGCGCATGCTCTGCACACTGTTCATGATCTTCTTCTGGTGACCCACGAGCGTGACACCCAGCGACGCCAGCTGGTGCACCGTCAACTCCACCACGGCGTCCATGTCCAGGATACCCGCCGCGCGGAATTTCTCGATGTAGCGTGACATCTTGATGCACTCCAACCATTCTTCTACCGACGAGAACTGGATCAGGTCTGGGGTGTCACCCGCCAACGGGTCAGCAGAGCGGTTCTGGGCAATTTTCCTCAATGTATCTGGACAGCGGATCAGTTTATCTAAAGTTTTCACAATACTTGCAAATGTGGGACGGTGCGTACGCTCTTTCTGCCAGCAATCAAGCATCAACTGATATACCGCTTCAGGGCAGTCCATGGGTGCCGGCAGCCTGTAGCCCTTCTCTATGGACTTGATCACGTCCTGGTTACTCCAGTTCCAGTATGGTCGTTCACCGAAACTCATAACCTCCCAACAGACGATGCCCATAGACCAGACGTCGCTGGCTGACGTAAACTTCCTGAAGGCAATGGCTTCCGGTGCAGTCCATCGCACGGGGATCTTGCCACCACGTGTGGTATAAGCGCCATCGGCGGTCGACTCTATCTCTCGTGATAAACCGAAGTCGGCAATTTTGCACACGAGCTGAGAATTGACAAGGACGTTACGAGCGGCGAGATCACGATGAATATAATTCATTTCTGACAGGTATTGCATCCCCGTTGCGATACCACGTAACATTCCAACTAATTGCACAACACGGAATTTTCCGTCGTTAGCCCTCAAGAAAGTGTCCAGAGAGCCATTCTCCATAAACTCTGTTATGATCATGATTGGATTACATTTTGTGACTACTCCTTGTAAGAAAATTACATTAGGGTGTTCAAACTGTCCCATTATTGAAGCTTCAGCTAGGAAGTCGCGTCTAGCTCGTTCTGTGGAGCCTGGCTTAAGGGTTTTGATGGCAACATCAATCTCTTGTCCACAGCTGGCTGGCAATTTCAGTTTTCCTCGGCATACGTCACCGAATTCACCGCCGCCGATTATTGCCTCTATTGTGATGCAAGATGCGTCAATCTCGCGTGCGAATTCCCGAACCGCTTGGTTAGGGTCTTCATACGTATGAGGGTCAATATAAGTTCTGGAGCCGGTGCCAGCGAACAATGGTGTTGTGGCATTGCTGCTTGTCTTAGCGGGTCGCTCTGGGCCCGTGTATACTTCTCCATTTCGGTAGTTAAGCGCATTGCAATCGCTTGGCTGCTTCTTGTCGCATTCGTCATCAGTTCGTGATCGTAAGAACAATACTGTAGCAATTATAGCGACCACTGATAATACGACAACTGCGACCATCACTCCCGCCACTAATCGCACCTGCGCGCCTTCCTCTTCGCCCACAAAAGTCGTTTCCAGCACAGATCCAGTCCGAGCATACACTATGCCACTGAACTCACCCCAGCCTCGCTTCATCTTAGCTCTGACTCTAATACCATATTCGGTGTCCCTTTTCAAACCTGTGATTATTACATGTGGTTCTTTAGAGATTTTAAGGGTGGCATTTGCACTTTTCTCCATGTTATCCTTCGGGAAGCATTTGACTTCATAACTTTCTATTGTATCGTCAGGATCAGTTAGGTCTATTGGTGGTGGGTTCCATGCTAAAGACAGCTTGTCACTTTCTACACTCAGGATACGTAGTTTAGAAACCACACTAACAACAGAGGCCTCCGTGACAGCGGTTATCTCAACTTTCTTAGGTTCTTCACCTGTTTGTTCAGTGACCCCATTCTCAGCATAAACCTGGAATTTATACTCTGTTACTGGGTCCAAACCCATAACTGTGACTCTCGTGTTATTCAAACCAGTTGCAGCAGGCCTGTACTCAATATTAGAACCACAGTTTGAACAGAACACCCGATAAGTTATGTCATTGCGTCCTCCAGTTTTGTGTGGTGGCTGCCAAGCGAGGGAAATTGAAAATTGGTCAGCAAATGTAACTGTGAGGTTGACAGGTGCAGACGGTGGCTGAGTGCACGGTACATTCTTTGGGTCCTTTTTAGCTCTGAAGAAACCCGGTACACATTTACATTCAGCAGCAGCATATGCTGTGGATTCAGAATAATCTGGGCAAGTTACGCAAGGGTCATCACCAGTGTGAGATTTGAATTTTCCCGGTGAACATTCATTGCATACTTGGTTACTAAGGTCAGGTTCAAAGCCAGCGCGGCATTTGCATGAGCCACTGGGCAAAGTCCACTTGCCATCACCCTTACACAGGTATACTGGAGGGGCCTCACCTGATGCTGTCTCTGCATTCTCCACACATGTACCATTGGCTTGTTCAATTACGGTAACCTCACGACCAGTTGGTGTTGCTGGGAACCTAGCAAAATTTACCGTTACTTCAGGGCATGTTATGTAGTAAACTTTCACAGCCAATATCGATATACATGCGCCCTGGTCTCTAAAGGCGAAGTATACGCCTCTTTTAGTTACTGCGATGCTCTTTACCTCGGTGTTGATGTCCACCTCAGAGTTAGTATTGAAGCGGCCCTCACCTGCAGCGATGCGGCCGACTAGTTTGTAGCTCTCAGGCTCCCATGGCGGCTGCTCTCGTGTCGCCACGTCGAATTCATAGTACAGCAGACTGAATGTTTCCTTGCAGCTTAGTGCATTTCCAGGGAACAATGAACAATCTCTTATAGTGAATTTGATCTCAATATAAATACGGTTGGCATTCCTGCGCTCGATGAAGGGCGTCCACAGCCAGTTGTTGACGTTGTGATGCGCGACGTCGCATACGACATAGGACCGCCAGTTGATCTGCTTTTCGAAGTTAGTGTAGGACTCCTCGAGCCAGCCAGGCGTGCTCGCCTGTGCGCCGTACGGGAAGCGAGTCCAGCCGAGCGTCGCCTCGGTGGTGGTGTCCAGCAGCAGCACCTGCTCGGCGCGCGTGCTCAGCGCCACCGCCGCCACCACGGCCACCACTAGCGTCCACATCATCTCGTCGACATAATCACAAGATGACGCCCAAACAACTCTTATACGCCACTACACACACTAATGTTAAGTTTCCACTACATAATGCACCTTACAGTTTTCACACAACGTTCAACACTTCACTTTGTAGATAAAGGATGGCTCGGTCATTCTCTCTTTGCTGCTATGTATTCAGAGTGGTCTGGGATAAGACGCGTTATAATCCGGTCTAACTATGGCGAAGATTATGATAATGTCTTGTGTTTATGTATTACGCGACGTTTGAACACAAATAACATTATTTTGTGTGAGGATTCCGCATTTTTAATTTATATTGATCCCGTGTAACACAGATGAGTCCGTCTTGACACGGACGCGCAGCAGTTTTGAATGTTGCCGTCCATGAAAAATAACAACAAAAAAATACATTTTAGAAAGTAAACCATAATGCATAAAGCGTGATGTACACGAAGGTTCTGAATGGTCTTTTATTGTCTATGCGCAACAACAGTCAATAAAAATGAAAGCAAAACAATATTTAATTAAGCTTGATTAATGTATATTGAGTTACAATATTTGGCTTTAATTTCTCAATGTTTTATCAATTTTGTGATAATATACTAAACGTACTGTACCACAAAGCACTGTAGTCCAATCATGGAGATAGTATATTTTATTCTAATGCTGCCTCCACACGCTTGCTGTTTGCCACAAACAGGACAAACACCGAACACGTCCCGAACACCGACCACAAACACCCAACACAAACACGGCATCCACATGCTTGGCGAACGTGCTAGTATATTCCGGATTACTTTCGGGTTAATAGTACTCCCGCAGTAAAAAAAAATGACGTATCTATACAAAACAACGTAATCCATTTCCGACCTTAAGTTATTTAATAAAAGTCGGAAATCGGTTACTTCGTTTTATGTAGATACGTCCTTTTTCTTATGACGGCAGAATAGAACTGAACAATCGTGTGGATACATCGCAAACACGTTTGACGAACACCCTTTGATTTGTGCACAAAAACCGACACCGATGCCGATCACTGCCAAACACTTCCCGAACACATACGCAAACAGCAAACACCTATCCACACGTTCGTGTTTGTTGTTTGGTGTTCGCTGTTTGCCAATGTTTGCCAAGCGTGTGGAGGCAGCATGAGGCAGTATTTCAAGTCTGGTTTCAAGTTTGGCTCATTAGAGACATGATCAGCGGTCACAAATCAAAGTGAAGGATGTCGTTATCGCTTGAGGTGCTGTCAGGGGAAAAAAAGTGAACGGAGTGCACGTGCGGTATATTTGATTTGGGGTGAATTTCATCTACACCTTTAGGATGTACAAAGCAAATTGATACGCACGTATTTCGACCTTTTATAATGCGATCTTCAAGTTACAATGTCTGAACGACATTATGGTTCAGCTATGTGCATTTTTTCACTTTTTCGTTTCAACTCCGTGTCGATGTACCTAAGCCTTTATTTGTACAATTCGTTATTTGTGGTCTGGATAACCTCGGATGATACATGTAGCTCATTTTGTGGATATCGAAGGAGCCGATTAAGGCCGTTTAAGGCCTAGTGCATACCAAACACCTTCAGTTACCCAAGGGGCTGCCACGGGGTGGCGGGCAACCACCACAGATAACAAACTCAAGGGGGCTAAGTGTCTGGTATCTAGGCCACTGTAAAACTAATGCCAAAGTACTTGCAATGTGAAAAGTGAAAATGCGATGCGCGATAGGCCTAGGGCGTAACCCATAAAGGGTCGGGTAGAGGCAGCAACCGGCTCTTGTGGGCAAGAGTAGCGCACTAGAACGGGTGAGAACGTAAGATGCAACCTCGGAAAGTAAGAGAAGTAAGATTGCGTGATGTGCAAAGATTTTGAAAAAGAAGGGATAGGGTGCCTCAGGAACTGTTGTGGTCGGCCTTGAAAGAGAAAGATGGGCCAGGGATTTATATGGAGTTAAAGGCGCAAACCTACCGCGGTGCCCGCAGTACACAGACACGCGGCGCTTTTTAGCTGCGTGTGTTCATTGTTGTTCATTGTTTGACAACGTGGGTCTACGTTTCCACTGCAGTACACATTATACACCCACGACTATGTACAAATGTAGCGTGGCCCACCGCGGCACACGGAGAGGCTACGCACGTTTTTTTGCAAGAATATAGTTTTGACATAGTCGTGGGTTAATATTCGTGTATAGCGAGTACGCTTGGGGGAGGCCTATGTCTAGCAGTGGATGTCTTTTGGCTGATATGATGATGATGATGATAGCGTGTACCGTGTGCACAGCGTGCATGGCGTTGACAGCGTTGAGCTATGTGAGTGACATATTCCAGCAAGCCACGTAGCAAGTACCAATGACGTCAATTGATGCGTAGCGTGTCCGTGAGTTGCAGTGGAGACAATCTCATACATTTTCATGCAAGGCGAAGCCTCACACACGTGCGTAGCCTCTCCGTGCGCCGCGGTGGGTTTCCGTCTTTATTCGTGTAGTTTACAAGCAGTCCAGCCCCTATGTTCGGTCAACTGCTGGCAACTGACTCAAGTTTAGTGTGACTGCAGGCTTATACCAACAGTCAGCTTTTAGGTTCTCGTCGGAATGGATCGGACTGCCAAGTACCGAGTTAACTCAGGGTGGACGAAATGGCGGTAGATATGCGATCCCTCCATTTGAATAGAACTTTCCCTTTAACTTGAGGGGAAGATCTATAAAACAAGAATCAGAATGCTGCGCCTCAAAACGGATGAATGAAGGCAATGGGGAGGCACACTGTCTTTTTATACCGCTTGGTGGCGTTTTCGGCGACTGTACCTTGCTTTGACATAAGAACTGTCAAATCCCATACATTTTTTTGTAAATAAGACCAAACTTCTCGTTTTTTTTTTCTCAAGGATGCCTCAATGCAGGTGCCTTAAATTGTAAAACCGGGGAGTTGATCTGTTCCCCAAAGACTTAAAACGCAGAAAGCAATGGCAAGTGATACAGCAAGGTTATGTAGTTTGCACTTCAGAGAAAGTGATTATTTCGGAAGAAGTAATTATACAGGTAAATTAAATGTGACTTATTTATTCTCCAAATACATGTAGAAATATATACACCATAGTCATACTTACACTTATGTCCTTATGTTCTTTGAAAGTTTCAGAAGGCGGACTTAGGTACATATGAACTGTCTTCTTCAAGATCAAAGTGTACTCTAAAATTTTGATTTCAATCGTATGCTTCCAACCTAGAGAAATAAAACATATACGTCTCTTTCCTGAGTGATTTCATTTCTGGCCAAGTTTGACCTGCAAACGTTGTCAGATCTTCGCAGCACCTTCGCCGCGGTCGACCTCGACGGCTGATCTTAGCCTCCCGACGTGCATTCGTGAGACGTGGCCAGTCCACTCCCACTTCAGTTTAACTGTATTTTCTCCAACATCCGCTACTTGAGTGGAGCGCGGCGTAGTTTTTTTAACGCGATCTATTCGCTTAACGCTTTGAACTCGCTAATACAACAATCAAAACCAAAAGGATGCTTTCCTCTTTACTTGGACTCAAGAAATTTGGCAAGAAGCGAGGTCTCAAAGCACAAGTAATGAATTCGAAGCTCGTTAATTTTTAATTTAATTAATTTTATTTTTTATGCTTACAAACTTACATTATTTTGTTGCTGTAGGAGTAGGTAATTGTCTGTGCTTCTATAGTTTATGTAACTCAGTTGGAATGTAGGAATACTCGGAGAAAACTGAGACTTGATGCCTGTAATGAACAAACTCTGCATTCGAGTTAGTATGGAACCCTCGGTGCGCGAGTCTAAATTACACTTCACCGTTTTTCGTTTTTTAAATTGAGGCATATAATCTACGAACATAGTTTTAGGGTTCCGAACAAAAAACGGAAGCCTTGTAGGATCACTCGGGTGTGTGCCTGTCCGTCTGTCCGTCTGTCACAGCCAGTTTTCTCCGGATCCACTGGACCGATTCTGTTGAAATTTGGTACACATATGGACTTCTGTGACCCAAACACAGACGCGTTACGTAAATCATAAAATTTTTAGTATGGGGGTCACTTTTGGGGGTCAAACTAAAAAATAAAAAGTTTTTTGAACAATATTGTGTGACATATCAAATGAAAGAACTTACTGTGAGGGTTTTAATATATTTTCTTCATAATTTTAAAATAAATGATTTTGAAGTTATTCAAGAAATTAGACGAAAAATGACTATTCCCCTCCATTATGTCCGAAACTACTGAGCCTAAAGTTTTGAAAAAAAAAATGGAGATAATAGGTATTTACCTATATATGGATTACAGGAAAATCTATAAGAAGTGTATAGTATTAAAATAACACGTTAAAAAAATGAAATTCGTTCGGAACCTTTTGCACGCGAGTCTGACTCGCACTTGGCCAGTTTTTATCACCAACCAGTTTTTTTTTGCAGGCATTGGGGTGCCTGTCCATTATAGCGGAATGAGGCAGCGGAGCGGGGAAACGGAGAAGTTTTAACCAATAGAATCGCATAAAATCTCTGCACCACGTGAGTCACTGACATTTTGACTGACATGATTAGTTAATATTTCTCCGTTTCTCCGCTCCGCTGCCTCGCTCCGCGAAAATGGACAGGGGCATATCATGGGTACCTATCAATCAAAGGTTTATACAAAATTAAATTGCAGAAAAGAAATCAATTGTTTCCTACGTTTTGACTTTTGCCGAGTTATAAGAAATTATGTTGGAAAAAATATACTTATTATTGGAAAAATAAAAACTAACTCAGAAAAAAATTGGAACCCGGTTCCACTGAATGAATTTTAGTGAAACCTTTTCGACTGCATTGCTAAAAGGTTGAATAAAAAAGCCTGAGCGCCTGCAGAACGTATGCATTCGTGTTTTGGTTAGTCTACGCAAGTATAACCATGTATCTCACCTTCGCAAGGAACTCAAGTGGCTACCTATCCGTCTTCGCAGGAACAATCTTATTCGGTCTCCTTTTCAATGTTTTTTCACAAGTCACAACCCGTCTTACCCTTCTTACCTGCGTGAACGCATTTCTTAAGCTCGTCCTAGTGGCGCTCCAGACAGATCATACCTTAGATCCCTCCTTAAAACCATTCTCACAAATCCAGATACTATTCCTATTCTTTCTCTGTTCATACAGTTAGATTGTGGAACTCAGATCTTTTTTTACTATTGATAGGCATACTTTTCACCACTATCTCACCTGTTGGTAGGCGATGATGCGGTCGAAGATGGAGCACGTTTGCCTAGAAGTACCCTATTCACTCTTGTCTTAAAGACTCCCAGGTTGTAGCTATCTGGAAACACAGAATTTGGCAGGAATTCCACTCCTTAGCTGTACGCACTATGAATGTGTTCCCAAATGGTTTTGTGCGTGTGGGGGGTTGTCCACCATGTACCAGTGGCGTATCGCATTTTGTCTTGTGGTGATGGAACGGGCTTGGCGGAATTAAATCATGCAATTCCGTCGCACACTCCCCAAAATGTAACCGATAGAAAACTGACAGGCCAGCAACTCGGCGTCGATGCTCAAGACTTTGGAGCTTCGACTCGAGGAGCCTATCATTACCGATGATCCTCTTGGCTCGTTTCTCAATGACTCAAGGGCATCAAGCTGGTATCTGGCAGATCCGTCCCAAAGATGAGAGCAGTACTCGATACACGATCGAACTTGCGCTTGATAGAGTTTGAGCAGCTGTTCCGGCGTAAAGTATAATCTCACCTTTGCTAGGATCCCCAACTTTTTGGTAGCCACTTCAACCTTATCCTCTATAAAAGGGCCACGATTGAGGGTAGATGTTAACGTAACACCAAGAAGCTCAAGTTGGTCGGTTATCGGCACGGTTACACCTCGAAAAGATGGAGCTGGGTGGAATTGGCTCTTTTTAGCGGAAAAAAAGACTCGCTTAGCATTATTGAACTTGACCAAATTGGCATCGCTCATTCAGAGACGTACATAGCGTCTCGGAGAGACCGGATCTGCGACCCTCCAGCTCGTGCGTCGGACACGTATCTCTCAGCAACAGTGCTGTCGTCTGCATACCCAAACTTACCAGATCATTAATATGCAGCAGGAACAATGTTGCCGAGAGCGCCGAGCCCTGAGGAACCATTAATATCCAGCAGTCCGAACGAGCAGCCATTTATGACCACTCGGATAGACTGATCCCTCAGGAAATCTGCAATCCAATCACACAGACCGAAGGAAGGAAGCTTATTAATAAGGCTATCGTGCCGGACCCTGTCGAAGGCCTTCGAGATATCAAGGGAGACCGCTAGTGCCTCCCCGTGCTTCTCTCTGGCTTCACTCCAGATGTGAATGGCATACGCTAAAAGATCCCCAGTTGACCGATTTCGCTTCGCTTCTAGGTATGCTTGGAGCTTATGATTCAGCACGCGTTCCATACTCTGGACGTTACCGAGATGGGTCTATAATTCAACGGGTCAGCTCGACTACCCTTTTTGGACACGGGCTGCACGTTAGCTTGCTTCCAAGCCTTCGGCACTTTTCCAGTCTCAAACGAAAGGCGAAATAGGCGTGTCAAGATCGGAGACTACTCAGGCGCACAAGTCCTCAGTACAATTGCCGAATCCATCGGAGCCACTAGCCTTGCTCCCGTCTAGGTTACGCAGTACCCTAAGAACGTCCTTCTGATGAATGCTTATGTTCAACATACTCGAGTCGCGTGCAACAGGAGAAGCAGGGGGGGGGGGCTCGCGCCACCAGGATCCAGACGGGACGATTGCGCAAACATAGAGGCGTACAAGTTTGCTTTCTTCTCAGCGGAGTGGGCAGCGACCCATCGAGTCTCAGCAGTGAGAGGTGGTATTAAAACTTAATGAGACAAAATTTTAAACTTGTATTAAACGCACACTATGCAGGCAGGTATATTATAAGTTGGGGAATTATGTATATTGAAGATAAAAATGCTTGGCTGAATGCTGGTCATGCTTCACAGCCACTAGGGTGCACAAACTAATCTGTTAGCATTTGGAAACATTGTTAGACCGGCTGAAGATTGTAAGAAAACAATATTTGCATTGTATAGACTCAATTAATTTAGCATTGTATAATTCCATCCATTAGCGGCATATGTGTGAGTACTGTGTTCCTTAAATTTAAACTATAGCTATCAGTTTTAGATTTGTTTTTGACTTGAATGTACCCTGGCGGTTGGGAGAGTAATGCTTACTCAAAAGTCTAGCTGATGGTGGCGTATACGTTGGATCATTTGGCTCCCTTTAAAGTGGTTGAGACGAATGGTCCTAGCGCATGCGTCATGTTCGTGAACGGGCGCCGTCAGTTGGGACTGGTCATTTCTCAGCTGCCGTGGTTTATTTAAATTATTTATTTAAATTGTTCTTTTTTTCCGGATGCTTTTATCCTGCTCGTCTTTTACATCGTTCTCACATGTATGTATAATTTCAACATGATGTAAACAAAACTTTGTAACAATTTATTATTTTAAAAGAGTGTCCGTGGAGTTTCTTGCATGTTCTCCATAGAGATCTACGCTTTAGAATGTGCAAATAGCTTCATCTTTTTGGACCTTGACAATTCAAAAGTGCCTGTAAATGGTTAAATTGAATTAAATGCTTTTGAGTTTGAGTTTTGGGCGGCAGAAGATCGATTCGACCGACTTAACCAGGGACTAAAAGCCTTACTACCTACTGGGTATGAAGCAAGTTCGTTCCCTATTCGGCTACTGTGTAAACCGAAGCTCTCCGTAACACTTTCTTGCAGGACTTGGCAGCCCTGTTAAAGGCTCCCTTCTTCTGAATCACGTCATTTGCTTTGCGCGTACGGGCTTCGAGCCATGCTAGGTACGCCGCATGTTTCATCGCATTAGCACGATTGCACTCGGTCCCAAACAATGGGCGAGCTTCGCCAGACATTGCTACGTCTAAGAACGGATTGTAGTACTCCATTTCCTTCCGCAACACTGACGAAGCATCAGTTGAAGAAAAGCAAGTAGGCTGCCAAGGGTAACATGCGAAGAATAATCGCATGCCATCCCAATCTGCTGACCTGTATCGCCATACCCGCCAGGTGCCTCTTGGGCTAGGATCGGGCGGGGAGTAGACGGACACAGACTTCACCGGACAGTGGTCGGAACTACCCAGTGGAGAAGAAATCGACACCGAGTAGTGTTTTGGATCTGATGTCAGCAGAAGGTCCAAGCAATTGGCTGTGTACGAATCAACATCCGGCACACTCGTTCCCGCCTGGACCAGCTGGGTCAGATTTAACGCAAGCGCTAGCTTTCCCGCCTCTCGTCCAGCATGGTCTGTCTGCTGGTAAGGGAAAAACCACTCCTAATTAAACTAAATTGGTGTTGCTGGGGGACTTCAACGCCCACCGCTTTGAAGTCCCCCAGCAATACCAATTGGGCAGAAGGGTACCACTGCTGAGCCGCATCCGCCGTCTCACTGAGGAACTGTATGAGGCCAGTTGTCTCCAAATCACCGCTGTGCGAACGGTAAACACAGTTTAGATAATTTTATCCGGGCCGGTGTCCCCTAAAGCCCACAGCGTTGAGAACCTGGAGTTGTTAAGATTGCGGAGACGCCGATAGTTCTTTCATACTCGGAAAGTAGTGTGTGTTTGATTAAAGTAGTGGATGCTACTGAGCTGCCCAAGGGTAGGAAGACACTGCTTCCCACCCTTGGGCGGGAAATACTCATAGTAATTCCGTTTCCCTCTGAGATGGGAATGAATTAAAAAAAATAGAACTGGTTAGGTAGTCGGGTTACTATGTTAGTCAACACTCATCACAATATTCATCCATTTGTTTTGGATAGGACAATCCGCATGAGATACAAGTTGCTACTACCTCGCACGCGCTATAGTAAGGAGGCTACTTTCTTACGTATAACTGCATGAAAGTCGTCCGTTCGCGCCTTGCCAAACATTCCGGACGCACTGTGTACGGTGGTTACCTTACACCTTGTTTGTTAATGTTATGAGTACCGCGCCGCGACCCAGGTTAGGGAATTTGATTAAGTAAAACGATGTTTACTGTTACACGGATTTATTGGTACTGAAGTAATTAATTGAAGATTGAACGCAATGCACCGCATCGTGAGTGCAAGCGTCAGCATTATTAATAAACAATACAAAATGAACAGGTTTGCTCGTACATACTCTCCCTACAGGAGAAATTAACAAGATACAAAATAAATGTTATCAGATCAAAGATCAAAATATTTGAAAACAATGTTTTTAGAAAATACAAAAAAAATATAAATGTTATACAAAAATAGCGTTGATACATTATAAAGCTAAAAAGACTTAATCAATTATAAAATAAGAATTTTCTCTAGTCGCATAGCTTAACTTCATCATATCATCATATCAGCCGAAAGACGTCCACTGCTGGACATAGGCCTCCCCCAAGCGTCGCCACAACGACCGGTCCTGTGCGTCTCGCATCCATCGGCTACCCGCGACCTTCACCAGGTCATCGGTCCACCTTGTGGGAGGCCTTCCAACGTTACGTCTTCCGGTACGCGGTCGCCACTCCAGAACTTTTCGGCCCCATCGACCATCTATTCTGCGAGCAATGTGCCCTGCCCACTGCCACTTTAGTTTGGCGATCCTTCGGGCTATGTCGGTAACCTTGGTTCTCTTGCGGATATCATCATTCCTGATTCGATCACGCAAGGAAACTCCAAGCATTGCCCTCTCCATTGAACTTTGAGTGACTTTGAGCCTTCTGATGAGGCCCATTGTAAGCGACCACGTTTCAGTTCCGTATGTCATCACTGGCAACACGCACTGATCATAGACTTTCGTCTTGAGACACTGTGGTAAGTGGGACGAGAAGATACCGCGCAACTTCCCGAACGCTGCCCAGCCGAGTCGGATTCGACGGTTGACCTCTTTCTCGAAGTTGGCTCTGCCTAGCTGGACCGTTTGTCCTAGGTAGACGTACTCGTCTACAACTTCGAGTGTAGAGTTTCCGATCTTGATGGGAGTGGGTGCTACATGGGTATTTACCATGATCTTGGTTTTGTCCATGTTCATTTTGAGACCCACCCTTTCGGAAGCTCTACTGAGGTCATCGAGCATTGTACTGAGGTCCTCCGTAGTCTCAGCCATGACGACTATATCGTCGGCAAATCGAAGGTGACTGATGTACTCGCCATTGACATTAATGCCTAGCCTTCTCCAGTCCAAAACCTTGAAGACATCCTCCATTGCGGCTGTAAACAGTTTCGGAGAAATGACGTCTCTCTGCCTCACACCCCGCTGCAGGAGGATAGGTTTTGAGGTCTGATCCTGAAGTCGGACTGACATGATGGCGTTTTTGTACAACGATTTCAGCACCTCGATGTACCGATAGTCGATCTGGCACCGTTGGAGAGACTGCAGCACAGCCCAAGTCTCGATCGAATCAAAGGCTTTCTCGTAGTCCACAAACGCTAAGCAGAGGGGCAGATTATACTCTTCGGTCTTCTGTATAACCTGCCGGAGCGTATGTATGTGGTCTACGGTGCTGAAGCCTTTTCGGAATCCGGCTTGTTCGGGAGGCTGGAAGTCGTCAAACCTGCGTGCGAGACGGTTCGTGCTGACTCTGGAAAACAGCTTGTAGACATGGCTCAGAAGTGAGATGGGCCTATAGTTCTTAAGCAGGGCATTGTCGCCCTTCTTAAAGAAGAGTACCACCACACCTCTGCTCCATGCTTGTGGCGTTTTCCCTTCAAGTATGACGGAATTGAACAGTTCCTGAAGGGCCTTAAGGACCGGTTTCCCACCCGCCTTCAGGAGTTCGGCCGTAATTCCGTCCTCACCCGACGCCCTGTTGTTTTTTAGCTGCTTCAGAGCCATCCTAATCTCATACAGGCTGACGTCCGGGATGTCCTCGGTATAGTGCCGGGTCAAACTAGCTCTTGGGTCGTTAGCTAGATTCGTATCGGGTTTAGTCATTGACGTGTATAACTGTCCGTAGAACGTCTCGATCTCTCTCAGAAGCTCCGATTTGGCGGTTATGGTTCTGCCACATCCTTAAATTAACGAACGCAAATAGGAGACGTAGCTTTATTCACTCGCGCACTATTGAGATTAGAAACACAGCTCTGATTGTTGTCATTTAACTCACTAACACTGTGGTAAAACACTTGGTCACCGAGAATCACGCACGAGTTGTCATTGTTGCTGCGAGGTGGTGCAGGCGCACCCTGAGCTTGTGCTGGTGTCGGCGCCGGCGTTGGTGCGGCCGGCATGCTCCAGACACGCAAGCGACGCCACAGGTACACCAGTCCCGCTATTCCCACGATGCCGACGATGGTGTATATCAGCGTGTAGTGGTGCATATCATGAACAGAAATGCCTGCAGCTATAGCGGCATTATCTTTCATGATCTTAATTTTCTGGGCAAGTTCTGCTAAATCCATTTGATTCTGGTCAGTTTTTGAATCATTCATGGATATGAGATGCGGGACCGTAATGTTGATAATATGATTTATCGGCGGTATCAGGGGAGTGTAAACATCAGGTTTGATGTTCAGTTGGCTAGACTGTTGTCTGTGTGCAATCAAAGTAAATTCTTGCGTTTTAATAATACACCCATTGTCTATAGCAACAAGACCCGCTCCGGTCAGCTGATGACTGGTAACTTGATCCTCGCACATTATACGTAAAGAGCATTGATCGCAACAAAACTAAATTTAGTTGTTAATCGTGTTACTTTCAAACCAGCTGTTTTTGCAGGGATAGATCCTTGTCTCACACTCAAACTCTTCGGTCTGACAGAAATCTTTATCTCCATTTAGATGATAAATAGGTCTCTGAATATGACACAGATATACATCTGATATAAGACATGATGTTAATGTTTTCTCTGTCATAGTTAAGTAGGTATCCTTCTTCAAGTTTATGGCCACATAATCTGATATTGGTTGGATGCTAACCATGTCAGTTCCTTTGATTTGAGGTATGGAAAATATTTTGAATATCTCAAAAGTGTGTCTACTGATAAGGGGAAGTCCGATTTCAAAGATGAGGTATTCTTCCAGCATCCTGGCCTTTACTTTGAGAAGCTTGTATATTTTCCTTAAATCCATTTGCACATTGTCTACAGGCAATGTCACGTCCTTTGGGAGCTGACTAGCGATGGCACTCAGCTGAGGTTGCAATTGAACGGGAGTCAAAAGGTGTGGATTAAACTGACCGTGATAGATGTCAGTGATAGTGTGACGTTGGTTGTCGCGTAGTAACGTTATGTCCTTGCAGTATTGTTCGGCGAATCTCGCGTGTAATACCCCGAAGAGGCTATTCGCAAGATATCCGACACCGTCGATAAGACCGCACCGCTGTCTAGCTCGCTGCTCGTTCGAGTGCTGACCGAGCAACATCTGGTTATAGTACTCAAGTTCACCGAAGCCTTGAACCAGCTGTAATAATATGATATCACAGTTCATAATATTACGTATTGATTTGCATGATTGTTCTAGGGACTTCGTGTATTTGTTGAGAGCTGTTATGCCTTCCTAATATGGTTGCATATCGTAGTAGATGATGAGCTTCCACTCGTCCCGTATAATTTGCATGTTAGATAATTTATCGAAATACAGACTCTGATTGGGTCTAAATCTTGTTGATTGGAAATCACAGTGTCCTCCAGTTACGATTTTCATAAAAAATAATGTTTCTTCGCTGTTTGTTTTCAACTCGTCCTGGACATTCTCAGACGAGTCTGATTGATTTTGGTTTACAGGTAACCTTGATACTTTGGTAATTGGTCTTTTAAGAATTCCGTTCTTGGTTTTTAAGCTGACACGCGAACGAATCCATCTGCTCCGGGATGTAGATCGACGACTCTACCCATAGACCATTTTCAAGGAGGTAAATTGTCATCGTGCAAAAGGACTACGTCGTTTAGGTTTAGGTTTTCACGAGACTGTCGCCATTTGCTTCTTGTTGTTAGTTGTGTTAGATACTCAGAGCGCCATCTTTTCCAGATGTCAGCGAAAATTCTCTGAGTTAACTGCCATCTAGACCTCAAGTCCCTTTCTGTTTCAACTAGGGTAAGTGCGGAACCGCCAGTCAAAAAATGAGATGGAGTTAAGTAGTCCAAGTCCTCCGGTCCTTCGGTGAGAGGACATAAAGGCCTAGAATTGAGGCATGTTTCGATTTGCGCGAGGACTGTTGACAATTCTTCGAAGGTCAACTTTTGCTCTCCGACAACTCTTCTAAAGTGATGTTTAAAACTTTTGACTGCGGATTCCCAAAGACCGCCTGCGGAAGGCCAGAAAGGTGCATTAAAATGCCACTTGATTTCCATATCTGTCAGTTGAGCCAAAAGTTCGTTGCAGTTCCTGGTATTCTTGTTAGATTTGTTTGTTGGCTCCGACGAAGTTTCGTCCATTGTCACTATAAATGTGACTCGGAGTTCCTCTACGTGCTGCCATTTTCCTTAAAGCTGCGATGAAAGACGAGGTGCTTAGATCGGAAACCAGCTCTAGATGTACTGCTTTTGTAGACATGCAGACGAAAACAGCCACATATCCTTTAGTGGTTTTTATGACACGGCCCTTGTTGGCTTTAAGGAGTAGGTGCCCAGTAAAATCTATTCCAGTGTGTTCAAATGGACGAGAGGGATTGCTTCTCGCTGCAGGTAAGTCACCCATTATTTGGTTATGCTTGTGAGGACTTCGTTTTTTACATGTAACGCATAGACGTATCTGCTTTTTCGTTGCTTCATTTTCGCCTACGATCCAATATCTTTGTCGGATGAATCCCGATGTCAAGCGGGCTCCGCCATGGAAAGTAAGCTTGTGTGCATGTTCTATAAGAAGCTCTGTTAAACGTCCTCGTTGTGGAATAATTAAAGGATGTTGCATGTCTGCATGAATATGAGCATGTCTTAACCTTCCTCCGACACGGAGAAGCCCAAAGTTATCCAAAAATGGATTTAGATTTAGTATTCTGCTTGTGTTACTAAGCTTTCCTTTCTCGCTTAAGCTTTTAATTTCTTCTGCAAACTCTTATTGCTGTACTTGCTTTATGATCTTCATTTTGGCTTTTCTTATCTCTTCTAGCGTAAGATAGGAAGTCTGCGCATTGTTTTGCTTGCTTGTTAAAAAACACCCATGCTAAAATGTGTACAACTTTGGTAAAAGAACTGTGACTTTTCAACAAGTTCATGATTGTACTGTCGTTTTCTGTTTGTTTCATGACAGTGTTAACTTGCTTCTGGGCCTTGGTTTCCAATGACGTTGTGTAGATTATTTCTTCGCTTCCTTCATGGGCTTTAAATGTTTGTAGCCAAGATGGCCCTTGCCACCATAAAGGATGTTGAATCAATTGCGACATCGATAAGCCTCTACTTGCGCAGTCAGCAGGGTTTTCGGCAGACTTGACATATCGCCAGCAGCCGGAAGGCATGATTTCCGTTATAAATCGTGTTCTGTTGGCAACAAAGGTTTGCCAATGGCCTGGATCTCCTTGCTGCCACCCCAGTACTGCTGTGGAGTCAATCCAGCCATAAATATCAATCTTGTAGTCAGTTAAAGAAGCTTTGACCTTAGCCATGAGTTTAGCTAATAAATGAGCGCCGCAAAGCTCCAATCGTGGCAGCGATAGGTTTTTGTTAGCCGGGACTGGATTTTAACATTATAAATAATACCCAAACCAATTTTCCCTATTAATCTTATCTATACACTTTTCTTTTAATTCTGGAATCTACGAAAATCTAAAACGAAAACATGTCAACATTCTAATGAAAAAACTGAGACCCTCCTCCTTTTTTAAAGTTGGTTTAAAGTAGTTAGGTATTTAATGACAGTATGTGAATTGATTAAAAATTGTATTAAGTTTAATTTTATTATTATCAATAAATCGACTTCATCCATTACGTAACAGCACAGATTTTTTTACGATAAAAATACAAAGGGAAAGAAAGGGATAAAAGAATTAGAATTTCCTAATGAAAGAAAGGGACCTATGGGTATGTATGTTTGTTTGTTTGTTTGTTAGTTTGTAAATTTCTTTATTTTTTTTTAGTTTCAAAAACCCAAGTGTCCTTAGATAGGTGTTTTTAGGAAAAAGCAATATCGCGGATTTTGGGCACAAATTGCAAGTCGTTCATTTTTTTTTTAACTAAACCTATCGAGTAGGTTATTAAAATGAAGGAAATTAAATGGAGATTACAAAGATATGTAATCTCCATTTAAACTAGCTAACCCGCGCAACTTCGCCTGCGTCACAATTTTCATTACAGCTCCGCTTCTATTAGTTTTAGTGATGATATATAGCTACAACCTTCCTCGATAAATGGGCTATCTAACACTGAAAGATTTTTTCAAATCGGACCAGTAGTTCCTGAGATTAGCGCGTTTAAGCAAAAAAACAAACAAACAAAAAGCTCTTCAGCTAATATACATTAGTATAGATTCAATTAGGAAACAGTTTTTGTTCATAAAAGTGTGCCGGTTTCGGTCTTTTCACGACCGTTTTCAATAACCTATCTAAGTTTTCGGATCGCTTACCCTGTAAACAAAATAAATTCTTTCTATTCGTGGTCTGCGTTTCACAATTGCAGTTTTGTTCTATTTGTGTCAAACCAACGAAAGATAGCTTTTTCCATCTCTCTGATTCAAATTTAAAAAAAAACTATGGAATTTATACATACATATTTAGATTTCCAAGACCGTATTCTATAGTATAAAACAATAATGCAATCCATAATCAAAAATCCTAGAACTTAAACTCACAAAATTTCGATATGATAAATTTTCACATTACATTTTTCTTTATTTTTCTAAAACTAGATGTCCTATCGACTTGATTCTCTTAGTGATATTGTTTTTTTGTAAAAAACTTTCATTTAACACTAATTTTGTAACAATATCTTCATAAACAAAAAATTACATTCTCAAGTTACGTAATTATTGACAGTACAAAATTTTACCTAAAAATTCTCTGTTATACTATCAAAATACGGTAGTATTGGATTCTTATGAGAACTTATACACACACATAAACCTTATAATACCATATCGCGGACAGGGTGTCGTCGGTGACACAATCTATTATCATTTGAAATAAATAAATCATCACTGCTATAACACACCATTATTAAAAGAAAATACATTGCTACTGTTATTTTAATATTCAAACGCATAAACGTAGTCGCGTTATCTGTCGATGTTGAAATATAATGAAATGACGTTTCTAGAGTTAGCTCTCTGTCGGAGAATACCTAACTTATTTTTTTTATTGAAATGCAGGTTAGAACGACTTGTATGGGCGGTCTTATCTTTAGGCTCGGACTCCACCAAAGCGGAGAAGAGACGAGCGGGGTGGAGATGTGTTTTCAAAAACCAATAGAATTTCGTTAATCTCACATAATTATCGTCTCCACTTAGCTTAAGTGGATACCACTGAGCGGAAATATGTATATCATATTTGTATGGCGCGATGGAAGCGGAGATGAGATGCGCTGAAATTGGGCTGAGCCGCGGTACAAGGCGGAGATGTGAGCTTTGCCTCGCAAGCTAAGGATGGCGCGCAGCGGAGACCAGATGTGTGCGGCGTGCTGTGAAGCAGATCAATCTAGCCAGTACGCATCTCCGCACAGTTTCGGTTGATACACCCTAGCTGAAAAACATCCCTTCTCGTCTCCACTTCCGACTTCTCCGCACATCTCTGCTTTGGTGGAGTCTGGGCCTAAGAGTGCCTGTCCATTACAGTGTAGCGAGGCGGCGGAGCCGAGAAACGAAGAAATTTTAACCAATAGAATTGCATAAAATCTCCGTACCAAGTGAGTCACTGACATTTTGACTGACGTGATTGGTTAAAATTTCTCCGTTTCTCCGCTCCGCTGCCTCGCTCCGCTGTAATGGACCGGCACCCTTTGTAGGCTATCCGTCCTCCCGATGACAGATAGTCAACTTGGGTAGATTATGCTATCCGTCAGTAGGTAGGATAGTCTGACCAAGTGAAAGAAGCTACGTCCTCAAGCAAATTCGAGCCGGTGGTGATGCCAACTTTGGACCGGAATCGATGGAGACAGATTGTCCGCCCAGTGACCACGATTCTCAGTAATGAGGGAACTACTGAAGGAGAAGGATAAAATGATAGCTTTGTTTATCTTTAGTAACTGGAAGAAAATATAGATTGGTTAGTGAAAATGGCCGTTAGTGTATTGCTACGTTTATGGTTTTTTGATTTTATTAATTATATTAAAGTTGTTACAAAATAAGGTTGTATGTGTAAGTACTGCGGAATTTGTTCGAAAGAGTCACCGCGGCCCTGGAACGCGAAGGGCATTAGGAGGAACACGGATGGGTTTTAGTCAGTAAGAGTCTGACACTGCCTTCCGCTCCGCGCAGAGCGGGAGGAGTCATTTGATGATTTCCCATTTCGCATACTTAAAGAAAAAGTTTTGCTAGTTAGATTAAATTATGATTGCGTTCCTTTAAGTTTCACAAATAAAGTCGGGTTTCTTGAACATTTATTAACCATGTGTAACAATGCGTTTTAACTAAAGTTCCTTTATTGTTTTAACTATAGTTTTCAATATGGCCAGCCAGACGTTATAAATTTAATAATAGTAGCACTAATTATTATAACATAGTCTTGGAATGTTTCCCACTCCTGAAGGTATTTATACGTTATTAATTGCATGAAATAAAATTGTAACAACTTAGTGTGCACACTGGTCCAACACTTGGTCACAACTAAAATTATTACTACTCTCGCAGCCTATACATAGGCGACAAAATGCTAATAGTTTTCAAGCATCGGGGCATTGTATGCGCTGTCAAGTGGTTTTATAGTCTTTACTCTAACGGTGATCACTTCCGGTATTGACCCTGTTGATCACAGAGTCATCTCTGAATATATGGCTGGCGGTTATCAGACATAACAAAGTCGATCTAATTCTTTGTCACGTTATCGCGGCTACTCCAGGTCCACTTCCTTTGAGACTTCTTCTGGAAAAAAGAGTTCATCAGAAAAAGCCCGTGAGCCTCGAGGAAGTTTACCAGCATTCGCCCCCAGTGATTTCTGCGCCCATAGCCGAATGGACCTACTCTCGACTCACCACTCTCTTGTACTCATACTTTAGCGTTGAAGTCACCCATGACAACAGTGTAGAATGTTTTGGTACGAGACATAACTTTCACTATGTCTTCGTTCATGGCCTCGACTTCTTCGTCAGGGTGTGCGGACGTTGGGGCATACACTTGTATAATCTATAAAGAGTACCTTTCTGATATCTTAAGTACAAGATATGCCACCCTTGCCGACCCACTGCCGCATTCCAAAATGTTGCCCCTGAGTGACTTGTGGACCATAAACCCGACACCACCTTGGGATGGTTGGTGTCCCTCTCGGAAGTAGAGCAAGTGGCCACTATCGAGGGTTATCGTCTCCTCCCCCTGTCTTCGGCTCTCCGATAGTCCCACGATGTGCGACTTAACTCTACTTCCAATTAAGCGAGGTACTTGTTCAGCCGCAGAGAGCGTCCATTAAACGTCGCCAGGTAAATTTTACGTACTTGGTAGCCTGCCGTATCCCTGGGATTCACACCCCCCACCTTAACCTTTACCTTAACCCTTAACTGCCTCCGTGGTCGAGTGGTTTAGGCGTTAGCCTTGTGACCCGGTGGTCGTGGGTTCGATTCCTACGGGAAACATACTTTGTAAAGTTGTTTCCAGTTTGGCTAGGACTTTGCAGGCTTGAATCACCTGATTGTCTAATAAAAAGATGATTCCGTGCTTCGGAAGGCTCCCGCCATTTGGCGACCGGTGGTCCCGGTCGCCAAATGGCGGTCGTCAAACAAACCATGTCAAAGGCCCTTGAGGCGGTTTAGAAACTCTGACACTAGGGTGCGTGGGGTCGTTAGACCTTACTGCCCACACGATAAGAAGAAGACATCTCCCACCGCACCGTTACCGTGGCCGGTACCGTGGCCAGGAATATAGTGCAGCTACCAGGAACTGGGGGCCGTGAATCTGGGTTGCTTGTCATTGGGGAGGTTTGCCATAGTCAACACGCTTGGCAGGCGGGTTGGTGACCGCAGTTCCTGGAATGCTTTCTCTTATAGTGCTGCTGCCCTCTATAAGGTTCGGCATTTGGGAGCATTCCAACATGGTTCATGGATATACCGCCACGTAACGGTTACCGGAGCCAAAAACGGATGCGATATTGTCAGGTCATACTCCGGCTAATGTCCTTTAGTCGCCTCTTACGATATCCACTTTTAAACTGTATTACCTCGTACCTTCTAAACGGCTGCATGGATTTCGACTATTAAGGTGTCCTAAGATTCATTTAAAAACCCAAGTGTCCTTAGATAGGAGTTTAAAAAAGCAATTTGGCGGATTTTGGGGGCTAAATTGTATGTCGTTAATATATTTTTTTAACCAAACTTGTCGAGTAGTGTATCAAAATGAAGGAAATGGAGGTTATATATACGTATATCTAAGTATGTTTAAATTCAATTAGGAAACAGTTTTCGTTCATGTCCCGGTTTTATCATTGGGAGTCCTCGAAGCATGGCTAAACTGAATGGTGAAACTTCGACACCTGTTCTGTTGGAGAGTACGATCGTTCCATTCAGCACTGACGTAAAGGACCTAGTCTTGGCACCCTAAACGCCAGCCAGGTTACGGGAACGCTGCGGGCTCTGTATCGCTTGAAAACTATGCCAGCTCCCGTAATAAAAAAATTGAACCCCTTTGCCAACCCCAGTTGGCTCATTGCGTCGACGGTCGTTTATTACACTTTTTTTTTTACTAATTGATAGGCTCGCGTTTGACCACTATCTCACCTGATGGTAAGCAATGATGTGGTCGAAGATGGAGCACGCTTGTTTAGAAGTAACCGATTCACTCTTGACTTAAAGACTCCCAGATTGTAGCTATCAGGAAACACAGACTCCGGCAGGGGATTCCACTCCTTAGCTGTACGCACTATGAATGTGTTCCCGAAACGTTTTGTGCGTGTGGGTGGGATGTCCACCATGTACCGGTGGCGCATCGCCGTTGTCTAGTCTTGTGGTCCGATGATGGAACGGGCTTGGCGGAATTAAATTATACAATTCCGTCGCACATTCCTTAAAATGCAACCGGTAGAAAACCGACAGGCTAGCAACTCGTCGTCGATGCTCAAGACTTTGGAGCTTCGTTGCGACGAGCCTATCATTGCCGATGATCCTCTTGGGTCGTTTCTCAACTAACTCAAGGGCATCAAGCTGGTATCTGGCAGATACGTCCCAAAGATGAGAGCAGTATTCCATACACGATCAAACTTGCGCTTGATAGAGTTTGAGCAGCTGTTCCGACGTTAAGTACCGTCTCACCTTTGCTAGGATCCCCAACTTCTTTGCAGCCACTTAAGCTTTTGCCTCTATGAAAGAGCCAACATTGAGGGTAGATGTAAATTTAACACCAGGAAGCTCAAGTTGGTCGGTTATCGGCACGGTTGAATCTCGGAAAGATGGAGCTGGGTGGAACTGGCTCCTTTTGGCGGAAAATAGACACGCTTGGCTCTTAGCAGCATTGAACTTGACCAGATTGGAATCGCCCCATTCAGAAACAGCCTGTAAGGACACGTTCAAGCACTCAACCATTGCCTCCCGGAGAGACCGGATCTGCGACCCACCAGCTCGCGCGTCGGACACGTATCTCTCAGCAACAGTGCTGTCGTCTGCATACCTAATGGTACCGGGTTTAAGCAGATCATTAATATGCAGCAAGAACAGTGTTGCCGAAAGCACCGACCCCTGAGGAACCCCGGCATTAATATCCAGCAGTCTAGACGAGCAGCCATCTATGGCCACTCGGATAGACCGATCCCTCAGGAAATCTGCGATCCAATCATACAATCCGACGGGCAGACCGAAGAAAGGAAGCTTACTAATAAGGCTTCGTGCCTGACCCTGTCGAAGGCCTTCGACATGTTAAAGGAGACCGCTAGTGCCTCCCCGTGCTTCTCCATGGCCTCACTCCAGATGTGAATGGCACGCTAGAAGATCCTCAGTTTGACCGATTTCGGCGGAACCCGTATTGTTGGTCACTAAATATATCATTCGCTTCTAGGGTTCCGAAAGAATTAATTTTTTTAATGTTACTTTAACACTATAGACTTCTTTTAAGTTTTTCTGTAATCTATAGGTAAAGATGTATTATCTCTATTTTTACAAAATTTTGGGCTCAGAAGTTTCGGAGATAAGGGGGGTGTGGTCATTGTTCGTCTAATTTCTTGAATAAATTCAAAACCATTTATTTTAAAATTATGAAAAAAAAAACATAATTAAAGCCCATAGTAAGCCCTTTTATTTGATATATCACACGATATTGTTCATTTTTTTTTTTTTTTTTCTTGTTTGATCCCCAAAAGTGACCCCCATACTAAAAATTTGATAATTTACGTAACATGTCCGTATTTGAGTCATAGAAGTCCATATGTGTACCAAAGAAAAATGGGCAGAATGGGCCCAGCGTTGTATCACTTTCTTACCTATCTTAAAATGAAGATCAACTCAATAATCAATATATCTCAACATTTTATTCTATGGCAGCATTACTCTAATGATTCAAAAAAAAGTTACAGCGGTTCCAAAAGTTTAATAATTACAGTTACAAATGCTAATATTATGACTGGACTACTGCTGGACACAGCCCTCCCCCGAGTATCGCCACAGGAACCGGTCCTGTGCATCTCGCTCGGCTACCCGCGACCCTCACCAGAGGTTCTAGACAAGTGGCATAATGTCAGCGGTAGCGTGGCGAAGGCTATTGTCGAAACGTCAAAAACGTATGGGATTGTCAATCGCTGTCGAAATGTCACGCGATCAATTCCTTTTTTTTATGGATAGGAAATCATCAAATGACTCCTCCCGCTCTGGGCGGAGCAGAAGGCAGTGTCAGACTTTTACTGACTAAAATCCATCCGTGTTCCTCCTAATACCAGGGCCGCGGTAATTCTTTCAAACAAATTCCGCTACTCTGGCAGGCACGCGATCAATTCCCTACATTTTTGAATTTCGACAATCGCATTTCCTAATAGAATGGCGCTTTGTCTAGAGGCTCTGGGTCACCTTGTGGCTTTTCAACGCTGCGTCTTCAGGTACGGTACAGCTGAAAAGTCATCGAAGATCGACCATCTGTTCTGCGAGCAATGTGCCCTGCCCACTGCTTCTTCAGTTTGGCAATCCCTCGGGCTATGTGAGTAACCTTAGCACTCTTGCGGATATCATCATTCCTGATTCGATCACGCAAAGAAACCCCAAGCATTGCCCTCTCCATTGCTCTTTGGGTGACTTTAAGCCTTTTGATTAGGCTCATTGTGAGCGATCGTTTCGGTTCCATAAGTCTTCACTGGCAACACACTCTGGTCATAGACTTTCGTCTGGAGACACTGGTATGTGAGCACAACTTCCCGAACGCCACCCGGCCGAGTTGGATTCAACGGTTGACCTCTATCTCGGAAGGTCGCGCTACTTGACTGGACCGTTTGTCTCAGGTGATGTACTCGTCTACAACTTCGAGTGTTCTCCAATTTAAAAATGAATGAGTGGGTGCTACATGGGTATATACAATGACCTTGGTTTTTTCCATGATCATTTTAAGACTCACTCTACTTAGGTCATCGAACAATGAACGTAGGTCATCATCATTGGAGGTCTATGTCGCCATTGACATTTATGCCTAGTCTTCTCCAATCCAAAACCCTTAAGACATCCTCCATTACGGCCGTGAACACTTTCGGAGAAATGACGTCTCCCTGCTTTACATCCCGCTGCAGTAAAGTAGGCTCCTAGGTCTGATCCTGAAACCGGACTGACTAAGTTGCGTTTTCATACAAACACTTTAGCACCTCGATGTACCGATAATCGATCTGGCGCCGTTGAAGAGACTGCAGCACAGCCCAAGTTTCGATCGAATCGAAAGCTTTCTCGTGGTCCACAAACGCTAAGCACAGGAGCAGATTATACTATTCGGTCTTCTGTGTCACATGCCGCAGCGTATTTATACTTCTACGATGTTGAAGCCTTTTCGGAATCCGGTTTGTTCGGGAAGCTGGAATTCGTCCTCGGTATAGCGCCGGGTCAATGTAGCTTATGGGTCGTTAGCTAGATTCGTCACTGGTTTAGACATTGACGTGTATAACTTTCCATAGAATGTCTCGATCTTTTCAGAAGCACCGATTTGACGGATATTGTTTTGCCATCGTCGGTCTTTCGCTTCATGAGCCGGCTTTACCCAATAGACAGATCTTTTGCAAAGGCCTTGGAGCCCTAATCCCGCTGGGTGAGCAATTAATCCTTACAGTATTAAGCCAATACATCATTTCTTTACGTGTTTTAATAATAAATAAATGAGAGGTCGTATTTTATCACGACATAATAGGTAAAATACGATATATTATACCAAGATTCAGATCAACTCCAATGTTCAGGGAATAAACGCTATCTAGGCATATTATTGCTCAAGCTTAACAGGAATGAGGACTGTTGAAGCGTGCGCCCATGTCAATAGTATTATAATTATGGTACTTTAGTAATGGAAGGCATGTCGCTCCCGCAAGCGATAATACTCATTAGTATAGTCTAGTAAGGACCAACTCCTTATCCTTCACATTCTGAGAATGGGACAGTAATCAGCTGATTGTTCATGATTATGTTATAGTTTTGTAAATAAAGGTGTTTCATTTTCAAAGGTATTTTTCTATTACAAACCTATCCCAATACCGAAATGTAGAATTGTTTTTTTTTACACCACTTATTCATTAAACTAAACTTTTCAAGTCCAAGGCGACACATAAAAGAGAAAAACGCATTTCGTCTGACAACATGTATCTCCACCACATGTGGACGTTCCGATTAGGGCTTCTGGAACGTCTCGGGATCGATATCATATATTTAGGTATGCGCACCATTAGGTCATAATACTAGCATTTGTAAATGTAATTATTGAACTTTTGGAACCGCTGTAACTTTTTTTTTGATTCATTAGAGTACTGCTGCCATAGAATAATATGTTAAGATCATTCGGATCTTCATTTTAAGGTAGAAAAGAAAGTGCTACAACGCTGGGCCCACGATCCATATAAAGTTGCCCATTATTCTTTTAACAGAATCGGTCGAGTGGATCCGCAGAAAACTGGCTGTGACAGACGGACAGACAGACAGACAGACACCCGAGTGATCCTATAAAGGTTCCGTTTTTTGTTCGGAACCCTAAAAAAAGCGCCGTCCGCCATGCGGTACTTTCCTCTTCACCGGCTAACTCCGACTCTTGCTAAAGGCAACCCGCGCCCCTGAGCCTATACTCTTAAATTGTTCAGCTCTGAAATACTCGAAGTCCAATCCAGCCAGTGTTGTTGCGTCTTAGCAGCGACACACCCAGTGGCGGAGCAAGGCTAAAATTTGATGTGAGCAAGATTGGCATTTTGCGAGGCCCTGTAGGTCCTACCTGAAGCCTGGTTTTCATAGGCCAAGTAGCTGGCCGGTCAGTGAAGGACAGTTACTGTCTGGCAGCTACTGGGTCCGTGAAAACAAAGCTGACCCAGTGCTGACCGGTCAGTTGCTGTCGGTCAGCTACTTCAAAATGTTTTGTTTCGAATGTCCACTGACCTTCCCCTCTCCCATAAGGACAGCTACTGGGTTGTCACTCGCTCCATACGAATGCAACTAGACAGTGGCCGGTCAGTGAACGCCAGGACAGTCAGATTTTGTTCACCAAGGAGTAATGCCAATAAGCGTATATTTTTTCTAATTATATCGCACTGATCGGCCACTTTGCTGGTTTCGTGAAATCGCAATGGGTCAGAAACACCAGGCCAGAACTAGTAATACAGTAGCTGTCACAGCTACTGTGTTATTAGTTCTGGCCTGGTCTGTGCACTGTGTCTCCTATGCAGACCCAGTAGTGAGAACACGTCGGGAAAGTGACAGTACTGTATAGACAGCAGAATGACAGAAAAGTGGATCCGGAGAAAACTGACAGTGACAGACGGACAGACAGACAGACACTCGAGTGATCCTATAAGGGTTCCTTTTTTTTCGGAACCCTAAAAATACAAATAAGCTTGGATAAGCAGGATTTTTTTCATGGCCTTAGCTACGATTTTTCTGAGTTGAAAAAAGTCAAAGCTGCGAGGCCCTTCGGACCGCGAGGCCGTAGGTGGAGGCCCACGTCGCCCACGACTTGCGCCGCGTCTGGCGACACCCTGACGTGAGGTCCGTGTGGTCCGAGCCCGACAACGAGTACCCTAAGCAGTGCCGGATGGAGCCAGCGCGGGGCCTGTAGCAAATTTTACCAAGGTAAACACATAAATATCCAATCAAAACAATTATAACCCCCCTCTATTATTTCTCATGGACCCCGGGGGCCCCGGGGGCCCCGGGGGCCCCGGGCCCTTATGTGGCGCCAGAGCCGAGCCCATACATTATCTGTATTGACCGGATCCGTTGCTGTAGATTTCAGACGGTATGGTAGCATGAAATAAAAGAAAGAAAACGAGTTTTTTGCGCGAAACCACATATAAACCCATAAGTGATTTCATCCGCGGAAAACGGCTGTCGCTGTATAGTGGGAGTTATATAGGAGGACTCGTATGTGAGATAGATCCATGGTTTTCGGCGACATGTTTTTGTAAGTCCAATTGCGGAGCCCCCCTATGTGCGGGGCTCGTAGCATTTGCTACGCTCGCTACGTGACTAACCGTGGCACTGCCTAAGCAATCGTGACAGTCAAAGTATCGCGCCAGAAACTTTGACTGTGTATTTCAAAGATTTCCGTTCCCATTATCTGCTAATTTCGGTTGAACTATGAACAAAATTCGTGAAAGAAAACTAAATGATGAGCAAACACTTCCACCCCTTTCCCACTTCGTAGTGGATTAATTAACTTGCGTGCTAAGTATGAATTTTCTGGCGAAAACAAACGAGTTTTTTATCTAACTCTTTTATTTACTCGTACTCTAAATTTGAGGGATAGCTTATATTAAAATAACATAATACGAGTATGTCGTATCTCGTAAGTCAGTTGACTTTGACATTGACAGTGACGTTACAATTAGCTTACCTCCGACTGCGACCTTATGACTAGGACGATAAAGGTCACTGTAAATCAAATCAGAGGTGCAATACGTCTGAACGGACTGTAGGGTAATAAATATTTTGATAAGTGTTGCCAATGCATACCCGATACAAAACGACCGCGGCAGGTACCTCGGCACCTTATTTTATTTTGATTGTGACCTGTGTACCTAATCATTTAAAACATCAACATATTCTCGAAATTATTTTTGCTGAATATCGTGATTTTTTCACGAAATATTTAGTCGAAATAGTTTGCAGGGAATATAATTTTGATAGTGATATTTGGGCATATAATATGTTTGTTTTTAACCCCCGACGCAAAAACGACGGGGTGTTAGAAGTTTGACGTGTCTGTGTGTGTGTCTGTCTGTGGCATCGTAGCTCCCGAACGGATGAAACGATTCTGATTTTATTTTTTTTTGCATAAAAGGTGAATTAGTCGGGAGTGTTCTTAGCTATGTTTGATGAAAATCGGTCCAAGATGGCCGCCGCCACAAAATGGCGGATTTCATATTTTTCACAACTCCCTCAATATGGGTATCAAATGAAAGGGCTTGAATAGTAGACACACTATGACAAATTTCATCCAAGATGGCCGCCACCACAAAATGGCTAATTACATTGTTTTATCACAAATCCCTCAATATGAGTATCAAATGAAAGGGCTTGGCTAGTAAAATAATGTAAACTACATAAAAAGGGCATGAGGAATATTAAAATTAAGTATATATATAATATATTGAACTAAAAGGATCAATAGAAATTATTTTTTACATTTTAAAGTTCTTTTTGTCAGGGGTTTTTTAAATTTTAATTTTTTATTAAAGAATAATCTGGTTAAGTTCATAAATTAGGTTTTTTCTACATATAAATAGCTACTAAACTAGTTTACCTTCAGCTTCTTGAAATCAAATGATCGCAAAATGAAAGTGGTCAAACGCGCGAAATCAGATGCGGTTTTATTTTTAACCGACTTCTTCAAAAAGGAGGAGGTTCTATGTCCGGCTGTATGTATGTTTTTTTATGTATGTTCACCGATTTCTCCGCCAATTGAGGACCGATTTTAAAAATTCGAAAGCCTATACTCCTGAGGTGGTCCCATTGTCACCAAGTCAGGCTCTGATGATGGGATCCGATGAAAATCGAGGGAAACCCGCAAACTTTATTGGCACATACAATATTTTTCATAAACTTAACGGAATTCAGATATTTGTACCTGAAAATCATCATCTCATGTTGCTGAGCTGATGATGGAAGGTATAAGTTAGGATCTGATAATAAGATCCCATGAAAAATTTTAGTTCAGCGATATTTTCGACAATAGTCAACCGATTTGGATGATTATTTTTTTGTTTGGAAGAATATTTTCCCGGACTAGTCCCATTTCAATTTGGTGAAGATCTGATGAATAACTTCGGAGGTAGGAACGAAACTCTTCAATAAATGATAGCAAATGGATCGGGATTAATGAAATCGCATGTCTGTTTATTGTTTATACCAGTTCATAACATAATATCACGCCGCACAGTGTATTTTTTCCCCAAAAATCGGCCATGCCTTCCATTTGCTACAAAAGAATAAAAATTAGTACTTGAAACATAATTCTATGGTTTCCAGAAAAACCATAGAAACAGTTATAGCTCAAAAGTTTGATATCTTTTTAAGATTCTATTTATGGCATTGAATAGTGTCTTAAAATCCCTCCGATATCAGCAATATCCAGGCTTTATTTCTTCAATATGGCTGATTTTGCAAATTAAGGTTTTCTTTTTTTACCGCCATATTATTACATATTTGGATTTGTAACTCGGACTGAAATGTTCTTTTTATTTACGTTTATAATCCTACAAACAAAGGGATCCCAATTATGCAGGATCTCGAAGTTATTAAAATTCATCGGGTTGTCACCTCATAATTTAATAAATACAATATTTGAAGTTATTTTTAAAATGTCAGTTTTTCAACGCAGTTTATAATATTATCTGAATAAATTATATTGGTCTTATTTGCTTATTGAAACATAACAACAAGAATAAAGTATATATATATAATTAGAACGCCGTAACTATTTATTCTAAAACTTTTTTGTTTTGAAATCTTTAGTTTACAATCCCTAACCACCAGGTTTACGAATATAAAGTTAAGTACCATGTACAATCAACTCTGTATAGAAATATTGACAACCATAATCACCATAGAAAACTTTAGAAGCCTCTAAGTTCGAGATCCTTCATTATTTAGATCTGATTTTTTTTCCAAGGATTCTAACCCATTTCATTAACAATTCTGTACAAATATAAAATCCAAATAATTGAAAATACGACCATAAAAAAATAAAATAAACAAAACGTGAATTGTAAATAAATCTCTTAAAACTCATTAAAAAAAATATAAATTAATTTGTATTGTGTGTTTCGAGATTATTGTGGATCAGAAAAACCAAGAAGACAATTTGTGAAATATTTCAAAAGTTATGGGTGATTTACTATTTTATTATAAAAAATAATAAATTGTTTTTTTTTTGTCCTTAATAAGAAATGGGCGCACGATTCTATTAATTAATTTATAAAACATTTCTGTATAAGATTTCACAAAAAAAAGACATGTCCGATTTTTTGGGGGAAAAAACCGATACTCTGTGAATGGGTACCACTAAAAAGTGAAAAATAAAAACTTTTTACAAAAAAATACAACCGACTTCCATGTCGCAACCGTTTTCTTTTGAGAATCTGGATACAATTTTTAAGCATAGAGTTGGCTTTGGTTTCCATTATTTCTTGCGAACCGGCTCTTTGAGAACGCAACCCTTTTGAGTAGTATTGATCGGCGTCCTTTCGGGACAGACACGGGGAGCGACGCGCTTGTACCGGCGCGTTTGTGTTTTGATTTATTGCATATCTGTCGCAGTTTTAATCAATTAAATTAACTGTAATAGTAAAAGTTAAGTGTTAAAAGGCGTTCTACTCCAATTGACTGGTAAGTATCACCGTCTTTGTCTTACCGATATTTAGATGTTTTATTTTTATCAAATAAGCGATGGTTTTCTCAGCAATGCGAAGTAGCGAAATATGCATTATGCAAAGGTGTATTTTTAAATTAATTTAGGATCGCCAACCAATGGTAATATAAAATCAGCCTGAAACTGTCCACCTGAAATACAGAGGAGCATTGCTCGACCGGTACTCGAGGGTATCAACTGTAGGTATATTTTTATTAATTTCTTTGCCGACTGATGACGGCTATTCTACCAGCGCCATGTGGCGACGGCTGCGCGTTGTAGGAGCATGTTTTCTCATACTGGTTTCATCAACGATGTCATTGATTAAATTGAGAAATTCCAATATAAACTAAGAAAGTAAGTACTTTCCCAAAGTTGAACCCACGATCTGAAGCAGACGCGAGCTCTAAGCCACTAAGTCATTATGGCATCTTTAATAAGATTGGTAATACATGGATCTATAATGTAATATATAAAGCTGAAGAGTTTGTTTGTTTGGTTGAACGCGCTAATCTCTGGAACTACTAGTTCGAATTGAAAAAAACTTTTAGTGTTGGACAACCCATTTATCGTGGAATGCTTTAGGCTATGTATCATCATGCTACGACCAATAGAAGCGGAGCATTCATGATGCACACGAAGTTGCGTGGGTCACCTAGTTATTATGTAAAATCTTCCCCAACATACAGAGCAACCCGCAAGGCAAATATGGGTATCGACCAAAGAGAAATACCCTCTCTTACGAGAACTGCTCCGGAACGATCACGTTATTATCACCAATCACGTGATGATCCGGATTTATTTTTACTTTACTTTTTTCAGCGCTTCTACAAGAGTTTAGTCACCCCTAAACTCCAACTCTTTCCCAGCTTGACTATACAAAGACAAAATGGTGAGTCAAAAAATATCTATTACATGGGTATCGAAATAAACCGTCCATACCATAAAAGTAATTTCCATTTAGTAAGCGATCACCTCGCTAATAAAGGGTAGAAACCAGTTTTCTCAGTACGAATCATATTATTTTTGCCACTGGGGTTGGGGCTCAATAGCGGCAGTCGCATAAGAACATTTTTTAGGTCAAACAATGTTTGTCAAGTCTATCTATTGGACATCGAGACCTCAGACAGCCATAAGAAAGAAGTATGTAGTACAGGGGTAGTCAGAAGCTCTTTTTTTATCCATGGGAACTCATCAAATGACTCCTCCCGCTCTGGGCGAAGCAGAAGGGAGTGTTAGACTCTTACTGACTAAAACCCATCCGTGTTCCTCCTAGTGCCCTTTGCGTTCCAGGACCGCGGTGACCCTTTCGAACAAATTCCGCAACCCTGGTAGGCACTGGACCAAGCGGACCCCTTCTTCTATGCTGACATCTCTTTGAGACGCGCATGGAACACAACACGCCGTCGACCCGGGCCTGGTTCTGATCGGACAGCGAGCCACCCAATGCTCGCCGTCCGCAGGTCCGCGCCTACGGTGGCCGGGAATCGCCCTGCGACTCCTGACGCCTGGGGCGTCTTCTTCTGTAGGTAGTCAGAAGCTGAAAAGTTTGACACTACTCTTGCCAAGGGGTAACGTGTTGCCCTCATGAGTTGTGGAGGTCAGATCTGAGAGTAAGAATATGTAGGTACATTACTGGTATTTAGTTGGATCTGGCTAGGTCTACAGTCGGTATAATTGAGGTCAATCAGCCTAGCTTTTTCCCAGCTGTGTGGGTAGTTATAAAACCGCTTGGATAGTAGATTTAGGACTCAAAGCCTGCCTGCAGCAAGTCAGATAATTAAGTAGTCCCTATTAATTTGATTGTTTATACATTTTACAGGAGCAGCAGTACAGAGTAGAGATAAAAATGTTACCGGTGTCAGAAGATGTAAGTATTTTCAATTAGGTAGTCGTAGATACCCGAAACCGTTATTCTAATCAAACTAATTCTAATTGAGCTGACAGTCAGCACTTTTTGAACGTCTAAGTTTCACATACAGATAGTCCTCCCAAATGCCCGCCCGGCACCACCTCCAGTTATTTTTGACGGAAAGAAGTCAACGTGGCAACCATCTACGTTTAGGCTCCATTCGTATGGCTGTAGTTATTCTGCCATCAAATTTTCCTTTCTTCATTGAATGTAAATACAATAAAAAAAACTGACGGCGGCTCCAGTTTTCGGGCCACGCACGCATCTTTTTCAAGTCAACAACAACAGTGCATAAATGGCGTAACTTCTTAGCAAGTCCGATAAAGAATAGGTACCTCATAATTTTATTTATTTTACAGGCAGGACCAAACACACCACGGGCACTAATTACTATCGTACCTATAACAGAAGGAGATGTAAGTATTTTCCATGTCCAATTATTGTTAGGTAAGCGTCAGAAACAAGTTATTCCTATAGATAGTAGAAGGTACTGGGACTAAAATATATTTTTGGAAATTCTGAAGGTGTGGGCCAACGCATGCGGGCAATACAAGCATGACACACGTAGAGCCTTTGATCACAGACATTCAGAATAATGTACTAATATTGCTCTGCTAAAACCCGGTACCTTTGGGTATGCAGACGACAGCACTGTTGCTGAGAGATAGGTGTCCGACGCACGAGCTGATGGGTCGCAGATCCGGTCTCTCCGGGAGGCTATGGTTGAGCGCTTGAATGTGTCCTTACAGGCTGTCTCAGAATGGGGCGATGCCACTCAGCTCTATCTTTCCGAGGTGCAACCGTACCGATAACCGACCAAGTTGAGCTTCTTGGGGTTACATTAACATCTACCCTCAATTTCGGCCCTTTCATAGAGACAAAAGCTAAAGTGCCTGCAAAGAAGTTGGGGATCCTAGCAAGGGTGAGACGGTACTTTACGCCGGAACAGCTGCTCAAACTCTATCAAGCGCAATTTGATCATGTATGGAGTACTGCTCTCATCTTTGGGACGTATCTGCCAGATACCAGCTTCATGCCCTTGAGTCAATTGAGAAACGAGCCAAGAGGATCATCGGCGATGATAGGCTCGTCGCGACGAAGCTCCAAAGTCTTGAGCATCGACGACGAGTTGCTAGCCTGTCGGTTTTCTACCGGTTGCATTTTGGGGAATTTGCGACGAAATTGCATAATTTGATTCCGCCAAGCCCGTTCCATCATCGGACCACAAGACGAACGGCGATGCGCCACCGGCACATGGTGGATATCCCACCCACGCGCACAAAACGTTTTGGAAACACATTCATAGTGCGTGCAGCTAAGGAGAGGAATTCCCTGCCGGAGTCTGTGTTTCCTGATAGCTACAACCTGGGAGTATTTAAGTCAAGAGTGAATAGGTTACTTCTAGGCAAGCGTGCTCCATCTTCGACCACATCATCGCTTACCATCAGGTGAGATAGTGGTCAAACGCGTGCCTCACAGAATTCATTCGTTAATTTTAAAATGTGGCAATGTATTTTTAATATAGGTTATGTGGAAATTCAAATCTATTGGAGATTCGGGGAAGCTTTAGTGGGAACCATAGCTTCCTATTTATGTAAACAATTTTGGTATTGAACAGACCTTCCCAGAGAACACGGTGTGATGAACTGCTCTGCAGAGTAGTAGATCACTAGGTAGGACTTGGCAAAAAACAGTTGTACGATCACTGGTAAATCGTTATCATCGTGATTGTTATGACAGAGGTGGTGGGGAATATATCAAGGATTCAAAATTGACATCCGACTGGTGACAGGTCAAAGAAACAGCATCTAATTATTTATTTTTTAAATTTTACAGGCCACCGCCGCGGCCCCCGCAGAAGTCACCGAAGGGGAAGAAGAGCAAAGTGAACCAGTAAGTAATATCGATTCAACTATTTATATGTCTAAACTTACCTATCCAAAAGCTAGTCGTAGGAGACAGTTTTTGGACAGTAATAGTAAACCTAACACCCAAAATGGTCATTTTAAATGTAAGTTTCTGCTTTAATCCGTAAGAGAACGGCAGCCATAGGCGGCTGCGCAGACTAGCAGGACAAAATTTAATTTGTTGCACAATAATGTTTAGTAGACCCAGATGGCATCGTATCATGAGGTCAGTGGGGTATCTTTGTACCTTAGTCGGTGCAAAATGGTGTGTCCCGAGGATTCAGTTTTGGCAGTGTCGGCCATCGGCACAGAATGATCATACAAAATTAATATGACGCACCTAGAGCCATAGATCAACGGTTTCTTGGTGCTTAACTTCAAAAACTTAAAAGTTATCTACCTATTTTAAATTGTTCACAGTGGTACAGAAGTAAAATTACTAGTAAACGTTATTGTTATAGAGAATGGGAGTCGGTCGTAGATCAAGGGTCCAAGATCGGCACTCGACCAGATATAGATCAGACAGTATCTAATCATTTATTATTAAATTTCACAGGGCACTTCTGGTTTGAGGACTGAAGAGGCAGAGCCAGGACCAGCACCTGTAAGTACTTTTGTTATTCAACTATTATAGGTTATAGTCTTAACAGAACCTATCCTTAAAGATAGTCTATAGGTAGCAGTAGTGGTAGTAGTATTGGACATAACGAGTATGACATAGGTTGGAATTGGATCATAGATCAAGGGCCCAAGACAAACACAAATTAACACAATACAGTATGTAACAAAACCCCTGTTATTCTTTGTAGAGCATTTTCAGAATCGTTATCCGATGGTAATAATGTATTTATGACGTAAGTTGGAATTAGATCGTAGATCAAAGGTTCACGATGGACATTAAAAAAGCTAAATTTTTTGCACAATAATGTATAGTATTGTGACACAGATGGGATCGTATATCATGGGTCAGTGGCGTATCTTTGTACCTTAGTCGGTGCAAAATGGTGCAATGCACCGGGGTCCCGAGGATTCGGGTTTGGCAGTGTCGGCTATCGGCACAGAATGATCATACAAAATTGGTATGACACACCTAGAGCTAAGGGTTTCTAACTTCAAAACCTTCATTTTAAAATAGGAAGAAAGATATCTTCCTATTTTAAATTGAACACAGAATCAGAATGATTTATTTGTAAGAATGTAGTTTTACATAGTATGATGTTAATCTTTGTTTAAGTCTTAAACATTCTTCCACAACTTATGGTGTAGAAATATACACACTCTTATATAAGTACAATGATTTAATACACAAATGTCACTCTTAAATAAGTTAAATAAGTACCAATATATTACGATTTACGGTCCAACATGAAATTAATTTGATTATAATTAGGTAATAGTCACAATTTCAAAATTAAGTACTTATATGTAAGTTAAGTAGTTCTTGGATTCTTACAATATTCCATATATTCGCCCATGTCATAAAAGCAATTATCCAATAACCAACTTGTCAGCTTTTTCTTAAACATGGGGATGGGAAGTTCCTTAAATGCGTTAGGCAACTTGTTGTACAACTAAATGGCATTGACGTATACATTTCTCCTAAATAATTGCAATCTGCATTGACACACATTTAATTCATATTTATACATAGTTCTAGCAGAAGCCTTTTTGTGTCTCACTTCTGATTGCATGCGAAAATATTGCGGATATTGTTTTACTAGCATACATAGTTCTTTGATGTACATGCAAGTTAACGATAAAATTTTAAGTTTTTGGAATAAAGGTTTCCAGCTGTCCAAAAACCAGACGCCAGATATTGCCCTAACACACTTTTTTGTATCCGAAATGCCATAGAAACTTCAACTGAGTTGCCCCATAGTATCAGAGCATATGTTAGTACAGACGATACGTATCCGTGATATGCAGTGACTGCTGCATCCACGGAGACTGTTGATCGTAGACGTTTTATTGCGTATACGAATTTGTCTAACTTATGGCAAACATAGTTGATGTGTGATTTCCAGTTACAGTTTTGATCCCCTATTATGGCCAAAAATTTTGTATTTACTACTTGCTCTAGGATAATGTCTTCATATTTTATATTAAGACTCTGGTTTGATTGGTATGTTTGAAATTGAATTATTTTCGTTTTATTTAAATTTATTTTTAAATTATTGTTACTAAGCCAAATTATTATGTTTTTAATTGCTATATTAATTTCCTGTTCTAATTTATTTTTGTCATTTCATTTTATAATAAGTGTCGTCTCGTCAGCAAATAAGATTGTTTCGTGGCGTGTTGCGTTGGGAAGGTCATTGACGTATAGCAGAAATAAAAACGATCCCACTACGCTGCCTTGTGGTACTCCGACTGCATTAGTTTTACACTTAGATTTATATTCTACTTTGTTTCCATTAATGACTTTCGATATTTGAACACATTGACGCCTATCACTTAGGTACGATTTAAACCAGTCATTCGCTTTGCCTTTTATGAAATATTTATCTAATTTGCTTAGTAATAGCCTCCTTCTGAAAACGACATGTTAATTAAGTAGCTCAACGGTTTGCATAAGTAATTAGCACAGACTTTTATTATTTTGGTACAAATTTCATCGAAACCTACAGATGCAGTAATTTTTAGGTTTTGAATTACCCTGAACACTTCTTTAGGATCAGTTGGATTTAAGAATATTTTTATTCAAAAAGTAAGAGGTACAGCATTAAAATACTAAATATATACACTTAAAATAAAATATCCTAACTAAGATAAGGCGTCAAAAAATTCGTCCGCATCGCTGTCCACCGGAAGTGAGCCCAAAAGACTGGCGGCATTGCCACGTTAAGAATAAGAATATTGTATTATTGTCATCAATGTCCATAGTTCTATGTATAGCGTCAGTATTATACGTAAATTCATTATTATTCGTCAATTGGATATAATTTTCGTTAAACATGTTACAATTTTTTTGAGGGTCAGTGATGTTGCAGTTCTTTAATACTATTTGTTGTATGTCATTACTTTTTTGTGTGTTAACAATTTTTTTATTTAAAATATCCCAAGTAGCCTTGCACTTGTTTTCTAATTCTGTATATAGCTTTTGTTGTGTATTTGTTGAGATTTGTTAATACATCGTTTAAGTATGTCGCTGTATTCTTTATACTGTTTTGTTAACCTCTTTTTATTAGTTTTATTATGAATAGTTTTTAAATGCAAATACCGTTTCCTAATACTTGACTTTTTTAAACCTTTCGTCAAACACGGTGTATTATGTTTTCCGGTCGACCTTTTCTATCTTTTGAATTGGAAAACAAAGTTTGTAGAACAATTGTAATGTCCCGTGAAATACCTGAAATGCATCTTCTAAATTATCCATAAGGATGTACCTTATGGATAATTTAGAAGATGCATTTCAGTCAGGTCAGAGAATAAAAGAGCAGAAATACAGTTACAAAATTGTTTTATGTTCTCTTCATGATAGTCCCATTTGTACTCATATCAACTTAAAATTGATTTAGGCTTATTAATCCTCTCTCTCAGGGTCTGCCCTGTCTCATGATCAGATAGTGCCAGGTGATGAACTTCACCTTTAGCTTGTTTGATATTGCTTGCAAATCGATTGTTTTCGTGTTGGGGTTTTTAAATATTATTCAATATTGAAATTTTTCAACAGCCCAAAAAGTTCTTGGCAACTTTTATTTGGTTTCATTGTATCTAAATTCCAATCACCACAAATAAGCACCTTCTTAGATCGCTTTGTGAATCTAATTAGTAAAGTTTCCAATTTTTCTAGAAAAACATTTGGATTGCTATTTGGCGTCCTATATATACAAATAATGATGATTTGGATAATTGTCAATTCTATTCCTGTACATTCAAAATTAAATTTATATGCAATGTCATTTAATAACTTATCTTATTTAACGCAAGTCATCTCAATGTTTATGAGAATGCATGCCCCACCTCGTTTAGTGTCTCAAAAGTATGAGGCGACGAGCTTGTATCCAGGAATCTTAAGAAGTGATTCTGATTAGCTTTTATTGAATGACTCACTTTAACAAATGATGTCAACTTCCTTAGGGGTATCAAAACATGCAGCAAGAAAAAGAGAGCTCTCTTGTGGCGTTACAGACTGCACCATGATGAACAAGACAAAAAATTATTTAAAAAGTACTCAGCAGTTTATAATAAAATAATTAAATTAACGCAACGTGCTCAGAATAAGCACAAGATCAAATTATCAACTAACAAGTCTAAAACTACGTGGGAAATAATTAACCAAAGGAGGCCGGACTCAAAATGAATATGGCGAAAACGAAACTAATGACGAACAGCACAAAGCGCAAAGTAGAGATTGGGGGTATAATAGTCTCATTCCAGGCGAGACAAGATAAAGAAGTTGCTCGACGCACCGAAAACGCCTGGAAGAGCTATTGGTCGATGAAACACCTAATGAAAGGACACCTTCCACTCTGCCTTAAAAGGAAACTCATGGATATGTGCATCCTCCCTACCCTCACGTATGGAGCGCAGACGTGGTCATTAACGCGACGTCAAAAGTCCGCTCTCGGGGTCTGTCAGCGAGCAATGGAACGAAGTATCCTCGGAGTCAGGATGACAGACTGTATAAGGAACAATATACTTCGTTCCAAAACTCAAATCGCAGATGTAGGCCACACAGCTGCCAAATTGAAGTGGAACTGAGCAGGCCATATCTGCCGTATGCCACAGAAGAACTGGATTGGGTCCCGAACATCAGGAACCGTCGACGCGGCAGACTCAAACGGAGATGGCGGGACGAGCTGGACTCCTACCTGGGGGATTGGACTCGGATTGCTCAAAAGAGACTGGAGTGGAAAGAAGGAGGGGAGGCCTTTGCCCTGCAGTGGGACACCACGGGTTTATAATAATAATAATAAATTGAATAGGCCCGATAATAATTTAATCCGTAGCATTAAAATCGGAGATAAAATAGTGACACATCCACTTGATATAGCGACTGCATTTAATGACTTCTTTGTTGATAAAATAAAACCTGTAACAAATTTCGGCATACAAGTGACTTCTAATATAGAAAAGAATAGTAACTCGATGTTTATGGCACCAAGCAACGAAAATGACATTAATGCTATAATTAAAACCTTGAAAAATTCCGGCAGTGTAGGTAATGATGGTATCGCTACCAAAGTAATTAAACATGTATCAAACTGCATTAGTGGATATTTAAGTCACATTCTTAATCTATGCATATCACATGGTACTTATCCCACCAATCTTAAAACAGCTGTAATCAAACCGTTGTTTAAAAACAATGACAAGCAATGTATAGAATATTACCCATTGCATATATTTATAATCAAATCTTTAAATATTTATATCTGGATAAAAATAATAAATTAACCGATGAACAGGAAGGCTTCAGAAAAAATAAAACCATCAATATGGCAATATATGACTATTTGAACTATATCATTACGAATGTTGACAAAAGAATACCTGTTTGTTCAACTTATTGTGATATGACTCAAGCTTTCGACTATGTCGATCACAATATCTTGTTGAGTAAAATAGATGCGTACGGTATCAGAGGGAATGTCCTCAGTTTAGTAAATTCATTTTTGCGGAATAGGAAACAATACGCTGAAGTCACTTATATAGATACCAACATGAAATGCCAACTTACCTATAAGTCTAGTCATCGCACAGTTGCTTATGGTGTAACCCAGGGCAGCGTCTTGGGGCCCCCGCTCTTTATATTATATATAAATGACCTGCCAAAAGTAACAAGTCACCCAATGTCACTTTTTGCTGATGACAGCACTGTGACCATTAAGAATACTGGTGATCAAAACCACAACGACGTTGTTACTCAGACAATAACCTTCATAGTGAAATGGTTAGATAATAATAATCTTAAAATTAATATTGACAAGACGAAACTAATGATGTTTAGCCAACGTGTGAATACCAAAATGACTATAAGCTATAATAATAAACTTATAACACAAGTAGATACATCCAAATTCCTAGGTTTAACGATTGACAAAAAATTCGACTGGAAAGCACACACGGAGGAGCTAACTAAACGAATTAGCAAATCAGCTTATCCTATTTAAACTGACCCCAGTGGTAAACGTCGATGCTTTAGTCACAGCTTATCACAGTTTGGTGAGTTCAGTATGGTGTCATTTTCAGGGGTAACTCAACCAACAGGGAAATAGTTTTTAAAGCACAAAAAAGGTGCATTAGGTCAATGTTCGTACTTCACAGTTTAGAATCCTGTAAGCCATTTTTTATGAAATACTAATTATTGACATTTCCTTGTTCATACATTTTTGAGGTAGCGGTATTTGTTAAGACTAATCCAGACCTGTTTACCAGAGTGACATGTTATAACAAACGAACTCGATCACATGTGCGTAAAAAGGTCCCACACAGCATTGATGCAAAAAAGTGTTTTCTGTATGGCACCAATCATTTACAACCACAAACCTAGTTCAATTAAATGCTTAAACATAAATTTGTTTAAGAAAAGGCTTAAATCTTTACTGTTGAATAAAACGTATTATAGCATTTCGGAATTTTTGACAGACAAAATGTGATGACTGTTGTTGAACTCATTGACCTGGTTTATTATTAATTTAATTTCCTTTTGACATTGTACGTGACATTTTTGTATTATATATTTTAATTATTATTTTTACCTCTTTTTGTTGACATTATTTTTTTATTTTTTGACATTTATGCAATCAATTAATGTAATTATGTTTTAATTTTTAATATCAACGACATTTTATTAATGAATTTTGTACGCCTTCTGTCTGGCATAACATAGCACACTTTTATTTTATTTTTATAACAACCATTTATTTGGACGTATGTTAAAAAATCAATAAATGACTTATGACTTAGACTGCACTGAGAATTCATTCAGTGCCAGCGTTATTTTGTCTATCTTATTCAAAATACCTGCAATGTTTTGATGAAACAGTATCAGATTGGATTTACTGTGAAGTGCGAAAAAATGGAGCGTATGATTTAAGGGATGGTTTTTTTATATACGACTGACTAAAAGTCTTCATTTTATTAAATAAAAATGGGATAGTTCCTTTCTGAAGTGGCGTTTGTGGATTGTCATTAGGATTCAATTGGCTTTTAGGTTTAAAATAGTATAGAATGCTACCCTTCTTATTTATCTCTGGCGTTTGGGATATGGTCGGCTTATTTTTAATGCAAACACCTGGTTTATAAAGGTTTATTACGAAAAGTCAAGAATTTTTCAATGTAGGTAGGAATTAATTTTTAAATTTAGCTTAGAACTTAGCATACTCGTAAAGTCACTAATTTTTTTCAGAAATACATTTCTATCATTCATTTTAATTAATTTACAGTTATCAATTTTTTTTACAATCACAGTAGTACAGAAGTACAATTACTACTTAATTTTATGTAGAGAATGGGCGTCGGCCGTAGATTAAGGGTCCAAGATCGGCACTCGACCAGATAAAGATCAGAAAATCAGTATCTAATCATTTATTTTTAAATTTCTCAGGGCACTTCTGGTTTGACGACTGAAGAGGAAAAGCCAGGACCAGCACCTGTAAGTACTTTCATTATTCAACTATTGATAGTTTAAACGTAAACATGTTCCTAAGGCACTTGGCTCACCGCCAGCGATCAGCTAGTAGCGAATAAAGCTTGAAACTCGAAACGAGTTGGCGAGCAGCGACTAGAGTGTGAAAAGTTTCGACAGTTTTGACGCTCGGCTATCAGCGAGTGCTTTTGTGCCGGCGCCTGTCTGTCATGCCGAGGGTGGCTGGATGCGCGATGTCGAGCATGTGTGTGAAGCTATACCAGAAATGGGAAAAATTAATATCATCCCATTGGATTTAGCCAAAGCAGTCCGTCCGATACCGAACTGGTAATCTCCGGGCCCGGACTGACTGCATAACTTCTGGCTTAATTGGTATAGCAGCTCACACGCGCTCGTGGCATCTCAATTTTAGTCATCCTTAGAGTCTGGGTCGCTACCACAGTCTCTAACAACTGGCGTTACCCACCTGCTCCATAAGACCGGTAGTCCCACGGCACCCAACAAATATAGGCCAATTACTTGTTTGTCGACGGTTTATAAAGTTCTTACATACATTCTGAGAGTGAAGATGAATGAGCATATTGAGACTAACTCAATTATGTCCGTCTCTCGGAATGGATGTAGGAAGGGGTCCCGCGGCACTAAGGAGCTTCTCCTCATAGACATGGCCATACGCCAACAGGTTCGTCGATCCCGCAAGGATCTGTCAACATGTTGAATAGACTACTAGATAGATAGATACTAGACTACTAGATTCTGTGCCACATACATGGCTCATGAAGGTGTTGCAGTTGTATAAAATAGATGCACCTCTACGCACCTTCCTTGAGTAATGTATGAGGCAATGGAAAACAGTCCTTCGCTATCCAGGATATCAACCGATTCAGGGGAATGATGAGCCTGTATGGATTAAACGGGGAATATTTCAGGGCAACAGTTTGAGTCCGCTTTGGTTTTGCTTAGCTCTGAAACCTCTAAGCACATTGGTGGAGGATTCAGGTTTGGGCTATCGGTTGAGAAGAGGTGGTCAGGCCGGGAACACCCAAATACTCCGAAAAATTTTATTCCGAATTTCGATATTCCGATTTTCAAAAGTCCGAATTTCATAATACCTAAGAATTATAATATCTATTATTATAAATCACGAAACTTATTTGACCGAAAGTCATAAATACTATTTGTTTGTTTTCCGATTTTCATACGTCCGAAGAATCAAATGCTCGATGGGTTTTCGGTCCGAAAAATGACATTCCGATTTTCATTACTTCGAACAAACTGCTAAAATTAAGATTTTGAATTAGGTTCAATCAGTATAATATTCAGTTAGTTACATATTATATTATCCAAAGATATTTAACTATTTTCGAAATAACTACGGTCAAAAGACCTGCTGTTTAATATACCTAACGAATATTTTTTAGCATTTTGAACCTGAAATTAAAATGTTGTTTTAAACAGGCGATCATTTTTGCTACAAAAGTAAGTGACAGAAACGAATCGCTGTAAAACCGACTTCACGTAGTCTTGTCTAGAGTGTAATTTAAGCCCGCGTAGGCGCGGAGATGCGAGACGGCCCGCGAGCTGTGGAGCAGGTGTTACAACACCCGCCGCCGCGGCTGAGGCTTCGCCGGCCAGCAAGCCGAAGCTGCGGTGGCGAGCGGTAAAACCATCTGCGACGATAAGTTCGCGGGGGACCGCCGGAGCCCCGCAGCGCCGGAGCCGTGACAGAAACCATGCCTGCTGCATACTGCATGATTGCTTGCATAATGCATGCTTGCTTGCATGCTGCATACTTGCTAGCTTGCATGCTTGCTTGCATGCTGCATGCTTGCTTGCATGCTGCAGGCTTGCTTGCATGCTGCATGCTTGCTTGTATGCAGCTTGCATTTGTCATTAGTTTTTTAATTCTGGGTAGGAAAACAGGGGATGATTGATTGTTCACTCACTGATTGTAATGTATGACCACGCATAACTTTTTACAGAGTAGTCCGATTTTGATAATTCTTTGGATAGGGTATACCTCGAAAGTGGTCCCATATAAATTTGTAAAAAAACATCCTAACCTGAAGAGGCAATAATAGGGGTGATTTATTGTTCACTCACAGATTTTAGTGCAGACTTGTTTGGCATTTTTTGTATTTTTATAGGCCTACTCATGTGGGTATGTAAAGCCTTTTTTTGTATTTATATTATACAACAAGTAATAGTTAAAGTAGGATTATATAACAGTTAATCGCCAAAGTAAAATAGGTAGCTATTTTAAAAGTAATAAAAATTAAGCTTGTATTAATTAGTAGATTATAACCACAAAAAAAGTATAAAATAAAAAGTTAAGTTTTTTACAATGCGTTTTTATTTCGAAATTCTGATAAATAGGTATTTTAATAATCGGAATTCGTATTTTTGTTGTTTCGAATTATCATTAAGTCGGACTTTTTGTTATTGGACCTATTGAAACTCGGTATTTTAAGAATAGTAATTATAAACATTAAGAATATTGATATGTCGGAATTATAAGCAAAGGATTAATGATAAATCGGAGTTGTTATATTAGGAATTTTGAACCATTCGGAATTATGAAAATCGGTATTTTGAAATTCGTATTTGTGATTGTCGGAATAAAGATTTTCGTATTAATGTAGTGTACTCGGTCAGGCCATATCTTACCTTCTTTATATGGATGATCTGAAGCTTTTTGCCCCCAACAATTCGCAACTGATGGAGCTACTGAAGGTAACTGAAACCTTCAGTAGTGCCATCAGGATGAAATTTGGTGTGGACAAATGTGCAGTCATGCATGTAAAGAAAGGGGAGATTATGGAATCTGAAGGAATTCAACTCTCGGATTCCATACAGGTTAGATCCTTCAGCTCGACCAAAACCTACAAGTATTTGGGTATGCCGGAAGCGTTGGGCATTAATGTTGCTGACATGGAGCTTCACGACTGTTGTTGCCAATAAGCCTGATATAGTGGTGATAGACCGATTAGCCGATAACCGATGTTACCATTCCACATCACGAGAATCTCGTGAAAGCTGAGAAAGAGAAACATTTTGAGTTGGGGATCCTAGCAAAGGTGAGACGGTAATTCACGCAGGAACAGCTGTTCAAACTCTATCAAGCGCAAGTTCGATCGTGTATGGAGTACTGCTCTCATCTTTGGAACGGATCTGCCAGGTACCAGCTTGATGCCCTCGAGTCAATTGAGAAACGAGCCAAGAGGATCATCGGCAAACATAGGCTCGTCGTGACGAAGCTCCAATGTCTTGAGCATCGACGACGAGTCGCTAGCCTGTCGGTTTTCTACCGGTTGCATTTTGAATGTGCGACGGAATTGCATAATTTAACTCCGTCAAGCCCGTTCCATCATCGGAACACAAGACGAACGGCGACGCGCCACCGGTACATGGTGGACATCCCACCCACGCGCACAAAACGTTTTGGAACACATTCATAGTACGTACAGCTAAGGAGTGGAATTCCCTGCCGGAGTCTGTGTTTCCTGACAGCTACAACCTGAGAGACTTTAAGTCAAGAGTGAATAGGTTACTTATAGGCCAGCGTGTTCCATCTTACTTACTATCAAGTGAGATAGTGGTCAAACGCGTGCCTATAAATGGTAAAAAAAAACAGTATCTCGACTTAGCATACGAGGTTGTCGATTTGTGGAATGTGGACTCGGCTGTCATTGTGCCGATTGTCGTTACGGCCAATAGCCTGATGGCCAAAAGCTTCGACGACCACTTGTCGAAGTTGGTGTTACGCGGTTGGGTAAAAGGCCTGATACAGAAGGCAGTACTCCTCGATACGGCTCGTATTGTGAGGAGGTTCCTTTCTCTGAAGCCCTAACCACCGGTAGCTTGGACCTTGCTCCCGACACCGGCGGACTACTATTTTTTAACCCCCGACGCTAAAACAACGGTGTGTTATAAGTTTGACGTGTCTGTGTGTGTGTGTGTGTGCTCTCGAACGGATGAACCGATTTTGATTTTTTTTTGTTTGAAAATCGGTCCAAGATGACCGCGGCCACAAAATGGCGGATTACATATTTTTTCACAACTCCCTCAATATGGGTATCAAATGAAAGGGCTTGACTTGTAAAATACTATACACTATGACAAATTTCGAATCCAAGATGGCCGCCACCACAAAATGGCGAATTACATTTTTTTTTCACAACTCCCCGCAATATGGGTCAATATGGATCAAAGGAAAGGACTTGACTGGTAGAATAATGCGAACTATATTGAAGGGGAGTTTAAAAAAAGTTTTTTTTTGTCGGGGGTTTTTTAAATTTAAAATTATTATTTTTTTATTTTTAAACGTATTTTTTAGTGTTTTTTAAGAAGATTAAGATTTTTTTTAAATGTAACATTTATTTATATAAAAATAAATAAACGAAATAATAATAATAATCGTTTTTTATATATATAGATATATAAAAAACGATAAAAAAAAATATATATATAGATAGCTGATTCTGAGATCAGGGGTAAGATAGTTAAACTTGTCTCTACATAAACATGATACCTACCCCGGGCCCAAACAATAATGGTGTCCCCAGCATCCGTATCAATTTTTAGTCCTATGCGAAAACTAAGTAAAGTACCTACGTTAGTATTTGTAAACTTGGATGTCTATTTTGACTGGACTAGTTTGTGCTCAATATTTTGGCCAATAAATAATTGTTTTATTTTTGTTACTTCATTAATGGTAAGCTTGCAAGTACATATACAACTACACTACTTAAAGGAACTGAAGAAGTTTTATACACACTATTGTTTAGTATTGTGACATAAGGTGGGATCGTAGATCACGGGTCAGTGGCGTATTTTTGCACTTCGACCAAGCGTTCAAGACTCGAATTGCTACGGTTCAGAAAAACAAAATCTTACCATTTTTTTATATTTTACAGGGCGGACAAAATCCTGAAGAACCTATGGTGGTTGAAGATGTTGTAAGTAGTTTCCTTATTCAACTATTATTAGACAATAGTCAAAGCGTACCCCTTCAGGCAGTCCACAGGCCGGGCCGTCTTTTGCCTATTGGAGGCCCTATGACTTCTGTCAAAGTCTATTTTACTAAAACAGGCAAAAAATAAGTACATTCTACACTTTTTATAACACAGTAATCCGGAACAGAAACTCTTAGTAATAAATAAAAATAAATTTATTTTCACACTTAAAATAACAAGTTAGTGCTAAAAATCTATGGTGAAACAGATTTCTTTCTCTAAAATTTTTAAGAACTAGTTGACTAGACTACAGAGAGAAATGCACATAGTCATTAGATCTCTTTTCTTAAAATTAATATATTTATCAGTCATCAGTAGATAATCTGGCACAAACCAGGAGGCACCCATCGATCACACGGGGGTGGCCAGTGGAGAAGAAGAGCTGGCCTATAGGTAGTAGTTGTGGTAGTAGTATTGGATACAATGACATTATGGCAGGCTCCAGATAAACTTGCAGCACTCCCGTTGACCTTTTCCTAATATTCCTTCGTAGATACTCGAACATTAAATTACGAACCGTATTTCCCTTAAAAGTAAAGGATCACGATAGAAGTCGATTCATGACAACTTTATGTCTTTATTTCTGTTTTGAAAGTCAATGATCTTTATTGCACATTTATCGGACACCTACAATGGGTTGGAATTAATTAGATGATAGATGCTCAAGACGTGCAGCAGGTCAGAGAAATTGAGAATATGAGTTAGGTATGAGGGCTCTTCGTAACGTACGTTACAATATTATGACATCTCGTTAATTTTGACGACGACTAAAAAACTAAGATATGTTTGTCATCGGAAAATTGCAAACGTCGTAGAATTGTAAAATATCGCGTGAAATTGTAAAATATTTTTTCTTAATAAGTATGTAAAACGACTTCTTCGTAATATGTCGAGAAATCAATATCGAATAAAGATTTATTACAATTTTACGGAGTCTGCAATTTTCCAGTGACATTTACAATTTCCAGTAAAACTCAATGGTCTTCCGTATTCCGATTTTAGTTTTTAAAATATTATTTTTTTAATTTTACAGGAGAGCAGCTTTTTGGATGAAGCCATGTCCGAAGATATCGAAAACTTAACTGTAAGTAGATATTCCCATTGTCCAACTAATGGTAGTTTCTAAAACAAAATATCTAAATAGGTAGTCGTTAGTGACAATTAAAGGTAGTAGTAGTAGCTACTGGTAGGGGAGACGGTGGAGCATCGACCTTCACTCACGTGACAAACAGACGAGACATACCATTTGTTTAAATTAAATTTTGTTGTTTAATAAACAAGCCTATGATAGCTCGTCAATCGAAAATTTTTCATGGCTATCTTTAATTATATTAATTTTCATTAAAAAAATCATAACCTCTTTTGTTAACCGAACAAAGGACATGGTAAAAAGTGGCCTATCAACACGTATGAAACCTTTACCATGATTCCTAGATTTTTTATAATTTACATTTTAATTATCACGATAGAACGGACACTTCATAATGAGGGCTACCGTTTTTGTACTCACCCGGCGCCACTGTCGAGGAAGGTTCGTAATCATAGCATTAAAGTTGTTATTACGCACATGTGAACAAAGTTCGAAGGAAAATAAAAATCAAAACAACTAAGTAAATATAAATAAACTTGGCGTCAATAGCCAACCAACAGTGAAATTTGGCATTTAAAACCTCACGCCACACTAGCGGCTCTAGCGGCGAATTCAAGCGCGATAATGCAACTATTGAATTTGGGTGGGATTTATTGTATACAAAACGATTTGTTTGTAGTATATCGAGAAATCATAATCTCATCATCATCATGACAGCCGAAAGACGTCCACTGTTGGACAAAGGTCTCACCCCAAGGGGGGGGGGAATCATAATCTAATAAAGATTTATTACAATCTTACGGAGTCTGCAATTTTCCGGTGACACAAATATACACTACAAATAAATTAAATTGAAGAGTCTGTTTCATATACCAAAACCGTTTTTTACTAAATGCATATCTAATACCTTTAAACGAGCAGTTCTTGTATTATAATATAATCTGAATCTCGGAAACGGCTCCAACGATTTTCATGAAATTTTGTATGCAGAGGGTTTCGGGGACGATAAATCGATTTAGCAAGGTTTCATTTGTAGAAAACGTCGTAAAGAAAAACCGAGCAAATCTCTGTCTGGATGACAGAGTTACTGATTCTTATACAAATAAAACAATTTTTTATCTAACTGTGTCTATTTGTTCCAGATATATACCAGCTCAGAAGACGCCTCCTCGCAATAAGCTTATGGTGCGAGCAAAGGTCCCAAGTTACTAGTTTTATAAAAAGTAGTAATGGAGGGGTCCAGTGAATGAACAAAACGCAGTTTTATTCAAAAAATAGGGAATTGGGACTTTTCTACCAGACAAATAATTGCAACTATATACCCCATTTTAATTATAAAATCCGTCACATTGTCATAGTTCATTACAACATTGCGAGCGTCCAAAGTTATCGGTTATAGTGAAACTGTAAGTTGTTCTAGCCTGAGTTTACGACTTATGTATAAGAGGAATCAGTTTTGATACGTCATTCTAATCTAGACAACAGTATTTTCGCTAACTTTTTGTTTATCAAAATAATAATATTGTTTATTAACGTGTTTCAAATCAATTTACTTGGAATTTTTATTAGTAACATTAAATTAATGAGTGTTCCAGTATTGGAACTAAAAGATGTTAAAAATCCATACATTGGACAGTCGTCAATATCATGTTTTTGTTCTTCAAACTTAATTTATTTTAATTCTACAAGGTTCATGTTTTGGGAGCTATTACATAAATGGATTTCTAATCTTTTAGCCAGTATTGGGACAGGTATGTTCATTTACTGGTTTATAAAATCCTGTGAATGAACATTAATTTCTAATTGTAATTATAGGTTTCGTCATGACGGCATCATATTTTAAGCCAGATTTCATACTGTAAGGTTCCCTGAGGTTACAAATTAATAAAACTTCGCCCGTGGCTCTCCTACCTCCCAGTCTCGAGCTACAACGCCCAGAACGCCTCGCTCAGGTAGTCTACGCTTTGTTTCCTTCAAGGGCGTAAAGCAGACCTCCGCCAATGATTCGTCCTCCTGCATCGCTCGGCAGGGATGGCGTTGAAGTTGATAGTGTTAAGGAGTCAACGATTTGTTTGAGGTGACCGAGATAGAATTGAGAGCAAGGGCTATCATAATCATCATCATCATCATATCAGCCGAAAGACGTCCACTGCTGGACATAGGCCTCCCCTAAGCGTCGCCACAACGACGCCATCGCAGCTATAAACCAAAAACACTGTTTACGGTATCGAGGCGAGTAAGTTTCTACTGAGAATTATTGCTTATCGCCTCGCCCAACACTTGACCGGGCGTAGAACTAGATCTGATAGATAATCAGTTTGGTTTTGACGGCGGTGCTGTTGACGCGATCATGCGAAGTCTTGGAGGTGGCCCGGGATATCGCCAACGCCTTCATCACCTTGCCCTTTTTTTAAGTATGGGAAATTATCAAATGACTCCTCCCGCTCTGGGCGGAACAGAAGGGAGTGTCAGACTCTTACTGACTAAAACCCATCCGTGTTCCCCTTTGCGTTCCAGGTCCGCGGTGACTCTTTCGAACTAATTGCGCAACCCTGGTAGGCACTGGACCAAGCGGACCCCTTCTTCTATGCTGACGTCTCTTTGAGGCGCGCGTGGAACACAACGCGCCGTCGACCTGCGCCTGGTTTTTGATTGGACGGCGAGCCATGCAATGCTCGCCATCCGCAGGCCCACGCCTACGAGGGCCGGGAATCGCCTTGCGACTACCGACGCCCGGGGCGTCTTCTTCTGTTGCGGTGGCTGGGGCCTGAGGTTTCCCTCTCTCTCGCACGTTCTACCTCCTCTTTCGCTAGCATTACTGCTTCGCAAAAGGAGGTGTCCGCTTCCCATACTTCCTTGCTCCGGACCATGGATGGAACCAGGGCCGGACGCGATAGGTTGCCGCCGCCAATCGCTTCGACTAGGACACAGCGGTGTTTGCCCAAGCAGGGCAGACCGGGAGGTCTAGTTGTTGAACATGGTGGAGCATATGGTCCACCATATGCTCCACCATGTTCAACACCTTGCCTTCAATTTGTATTAGGTAGGCTCTCGCCTATCGTCGTGTACAATTTACTTCCATCGCATTATCGGGGACTATTTGACAGAGTTAGCTATAATCTACCCGGGTTGCCGGGCGAGAGACATCGTGCAATGTTCTACAGGGGTCGGTTTAGGTAACACAAAGTGTTGACGTAATCTGTTATGCCAATGAGATTATTAGCATAACAGATTACGCCAACAACGCAACGCTTCAACACGCCACTACGAAAATGCACCCAGCAGGCAGCGCTACTGACCTGGCTTTTAGGATCCTCGGAGCAATCCACCTCGGGATTCACAATTTTTTATATTTTTTTTTCACCTTTGACCACTATGCCTAGAAGTAATCTATTCACTCTTGACTTAAATACTCCCAGGTTGTAGCTACCAGGAAGCACAGCCTCTAGCCGGGATTTCCACTCCTTAACTGTACGCATAATGAATGTGTTCCCAAAACGTTTTGTGCGTGTGGGTGGGATGTCCTCTACGTAACGATGGCGCGTCGCCGTACGTCTTGTGGTCCGATGATGGAACGGGCTTGGCGGAATTAAATTATGCAATTTAGTCGCACTCTCCCCAAAATGCAACTGATAGAAAACTGACAGGTTAACAACTCAGCGTCGATGCTCAAGACTTTGGAGTTTCGACATTGCCGATGATCCTCTTGTCTCGTGATGGAGCTAGGAGACGACCGCATTGGCGTCAAATTGATGATTAATTACGTGGGACTTGTACTGGACAACCGATAAGACCTCAGGATGATGAGTGTTGCGGCTGCCGCGCGGTCTCTTCCGCGACTGCAACCCAATTTCGAGCGGCCTAACGCCTCCTAACGAAGGTTTTGTGTGGGGAACGTGCTGTTAATCTGACGGCCCGAATCCTCGCATAATTGCGAAGACCGCAGAGAGCAAGGCTATCCCGGCGATGTGGGGAAACTGGACGATTTCTTATGAGCATTGACGTAAAAACACCTTGCGTAGAAGCTAGCGCAAGATCAACGGCCGGTTATTTAGGAATTGGAGGCACGAGATACGGTTCACTGTCAAATACGTGGCATTTTGATACCCACTCTTTCGGAAGCTTTACTGAGGTCATCGAGCATTGTACTGAGGTCCTTCGTAGTCTCAGCCATGACGACTATATCGTCGGCAAATCGAAGGTGACTGATGTACTCGCCATTGACATTAATGCCTAGCCTTCTCTAGTCCAAAACATGGTGGCGTTTTTGTACAAACCTTCAAATCAAATCAAAATTGTTTATTTGTGAGAATATGGTACCTCGATGTACTGATAGTCGATCTGGCACCGTTGGAGAGACTGCAGCACAGCCCAAGTCTCGATCGAATCAAAGGCTTTCTCGTAGTCCATAAACGCTAAGCAGAGGGGCAGATTATACTCTTCGGTCTGTATAACCTGACGGAGCGTATGTATGTGGTCTACGGTGCTGAAGCCTTTTCGGAATCCGGCATGTTCGGGAGGCGTCAAACCTGCGTGCGTGACGGTTCGTGATGCCTCTGGAAAACAACTTGTAGACATGGCTTGTAGACATGGCTTGGCTGCGCACAGCAAAGGAGTGGAACTCTCTGCCTGCGTCTGTGTTTCCAAACGCATACAACCCTAATCTCTTCAAAGTTAGAGTGAACAGGCTCCTTCTGGGTAAGCTCGCTCCATCGTAGACTTAGACTTTGTCTCTGTCATCTCTGACCTAGACTAGAGTCAAGAGCAAACCCATCACAAATAAAAAAAATAAAAAATGGCTTAGAAGTGAGATGGGCCTGTTGTTCTTAAGTGGGGCATTGTCGCCCTTCTTAAAGAAGAGTACCACCACACCTCTACTCTATGCCTGTGGCGTTTTCCCTTCAAGTATGACGGAATTGAACAGTTCCTGAAGGGCCTTAAGGACCGGTCTTCCACCCGCCTTCGGCCGTAATTCCGCCCTCACCCGAAGCCCTGTTGTTTTTAAGCTGCTTCAGAGCCATCCTAATCTCCTACAGGCTGACGTCCGGGATGTCCTCGGTATAGTGCCGGGCCAATCTAGCTCTTGGGTCGTTAGCTAGATTCGTATCGGGTTTAGTCATTGACGTGTATAACTGTCTGTAGAACGTCTCGATTTCTCTCAGAAGCTCCGATTTGGCGGATATGGTTCTGCCATCAGCGGTCTTCAGTTTCGTGAGCTGGCTTTGCCCAATAGACAGATCTCTAGCAAAGACCCTGGAGCCCGTATTATGCTCTATCGCGTCTTTAATCTTTTCAGGATGGAAGCGGCGGAGGTCTCTTTTCAAGGACTTGGAGATTCGTCTATTGAGCTGCTGGTATCTGCACGCATCTTCTGAAGACTGCAGAATCATTTCCCGCCTCTCCTTCATGAGCTTCAAAGTAGGATCAGATACCCTCTTGTTCCTATCTGTACGGCGAGTCTTGAAAAACTTAGACCCGATCGTATGGACAGTTTCCACGAACCTATCGTTCGAGTAGTAAGTTCGAGCTGAAAGCTCTCGGAGTTTTGGATCTGGATCTGTGCTGAACGGAGCGTAGATCTCATCAGTCGAGACCTTTCTAGCTTGATATTTAGATTCAATGTGCCTTTTACCATGCGGTGATCACTTCCTGTTTTCACCGCGTTAATCACAGAGACATCATTGAATGTTTGCTTCTTCGTCGACGTGATGAAATCAATCTCATTTTTGGTAACACCGTCTGGGCTCTGCCAGGTCCACTTCCTGTGCTCACGCTTTCTGAAGAAGGAGTTCATCATATAGAGGCCCTCCTTCTCCATACAACTAGCCAGTAAGTGTCCCCGGTGGTTCCGACGTCCAAATCCAAATTGCCCCACTCGCAGCTCATCACCGTCTCGTTTGCCCAGTTTCGCGTTGAAGTCTCCCGTGACTACGGTGAAGTGAGTTTTATGACCATGTATGGCTCTGGATATATCCTCATACATGGTCTCTATTTCGTCGTCGGGGTGTGTCGAGGTTGGAGCGTAAACCTGTACGAACTTCAACGATATCTTGACGATATTTTAAGTGTCAGGTACGCTACCCTGGTCGACACACTCTCGATGCTCACCACATTGGACACAAGGGACCTGTGAACAATTAACCCGACACGACCCTGGGACTTCTGGTCACCCTCCCGGAAATAGAGCAGATTGCCGGATTTGAGAATTATCGTGTCCTCCCCCTCTCTTCGGACTTCAGACAATCCTACAATACTCCATCGCAACCTACTCAATTCCTCCTCAAGTTCGTTGATCTTCTCGTCGGTCCGGAGTGTTCTCGTATTTAGTGTTGCCAGGTCCAGTCGTCGGTGTTTATTATGGTAGCCGGGTCCACTCCGGGGATTCTTCGCACCCCTTGTCTCGCCGTGACCTTGACCGCTATCGGAGTCAAGGGTAGACGAGCTGCCGGGCACTAGGGGCCATTTTTTGGTTGTGCTTGTCATTGGGGGGGTTTGCCATAATCGCCACGCTTGGCAGGCGGGTTGGTGATCGCAGTGTATGCTTTTGAGTTTTACAGAGAACGCCACTGCACATTATCTGGCAAGTCCCTTAGTCGCCTCTTACGACACCCACAGGATATGATGGGATGGTATTATCATATCGACACCATGCGGCGAAAATCGAGCTCCATACTCATACAAATATAATGTCAGGGATTAAAAAAATTGGAATGTCTCTGGTATACCTCCCTTTATTTCATACAATAGTATGAAAGTCATGGGCAGCTCCGAGTTTCAGAAAAAAAAAACTGGCCAAGTGCGAGTCGGTCTCGCGTGCAAAGGGTTCCGAACGAATTTTTTTTTAACATGTTATTTTAACACTACAGACTTTTAATAGGTTTTCCTGTAATCTTTAGGTAAAGATCTATTATCTCCATTTTTTTCAAAATTTCAGGCTCAGTAGTTTCGGAGATAAGGGGGGGGGGAATGGTCATTTTTAGTCTAATTTCTTGAATAACTTCTAAATCGTTTATTTTAAAATTATGAAAAAAATATAATTTAAACCCTCACAGTAAACCCTTTCATTTGATATGTCACACGATATTGTTCAAGAAACTTTTTTTTTTAATTTTCTAGTTTGACCCCCAAAAGTGACCCCCATACTAAAAATTTAATAATTTACGTAACGCGTCCGTGTTTGGGTCAAAGAAGTCCATATGTGTACTAAATTTCAACAGAATCGGTCTAGTGGATCCGGAGAAAACTGGCTGTGACAGACGGACAGACAGACAGACAGACACCCGAGTGATCCTATAAGGGTTCCTTTTTTTTCGGAACCCTAAAAAATGGTTCGCTTTTTTTGTATGAGTACAAAAAAATCCCATTTTTTCTATATTTATACTAATATATAAAGCTGAAGAGTTTGTTTGCTTGAATGCGCTAATCTCAGGAACTACTGGTCCGATTTGAAAAAATCTTTCAGTGTTGGATAGCCCATTTATCGAGGAAGGCTACAGGCTATATATCATCACGCTAAGACCAATAGGAGCGGAGCAGTAATGAAAATTGTGACGCAGACGAAGTTGCGCGGGTCAGCTAGTATGCTATAAATGTCAAGAAAACCTAAAAGAAGTTTATGGTTTGAAAGTAACATGTTAAAAAAATGAGATTCGTTCGGAACCCTTTGCATGCGAGTACGTCTCGCACTTGGCCGGTTTTTTTTTTATTATTTTTATCATAAATGCCATCAACTAAGGACGATATAACGAAAGCGGTCGGCAACTTCATTTAATTTAGTCAAAGATTTGAAAAATCACGTACTGAAAAAAAAAAATACAAAAATTTGCTATACGCAAGGCAGCGCCGAAAGGTGCTTGAATTGTATGTCATCTTGATCACCGAGTAAGGTGCAATAGTTACATTCAGTTTAAAAACAATAATTGTGTGTTTCCTCCCTTAAAAAAAAACTAAACATTTTTTTACTCAGGCGCGGAGCTGCCCATGAACTTGATACTATTATATGTAATAAAGGGAGGTATACCAGAGACATCCCATTTCTTTTTTTAAATCCCTGGCATTCAGTTTCTAGGAGTATGGAGTTCGATTTTCGGACCACTGTGCGCCGACTCGTGTTAGTGGTAGGAACTGTGAGGTTTTAGTCAGTAGCGTTCTTTCCAGATTTAAGGTATCCATTAGGATTCAGATTAGGGATCAGATACGTGTAATTAATATCCAAAAAAATGTGTTAATTCACTGGTTATTCATTTACTAGAAAATTCCGTTCATTCACTTGGGTTTATTTGTTTTGCGGTATTTTTCGATTTATAGCTAAAATCTAAATTTATAGCTAAAACCAAGCACCTTACTTGGTAAAAAGTACCTAAAAATAATTTTAGAATGTATTTTTGACTAAAAACTAGCTAAGGGCCGTATGTATCAAAAGCAACCTACAGTAATATTTTTTTGAAATTCGCAAACTGCTTAAGTTCTCATTCACTGGAGCCATTACTCTAACTTGGGATCTTGAAAACCAAAAAAAAAACAAAACCCATAATATTGTGTGAACGCGGACGAAGCCGCGGGCAACAGGTAGTGTAAACATTAAAATTGTAATTTTTTTTACAGGACGAGGTATCCTGTTCGACGAGTGATAATATACTTAACATGAATGTGAGGGTGATGCGAGAACAGGCGCAGTGGCAGTGGCGTCATAACCAGCGTCTCAGGCGCGGCGGGCGCTTCTTCTGGCCCTCCTTCGACAAATTCGACTTTGACAACTTCGACTTCGACAACTTCGATTTCGACAACTTCGACAACTCGTAATTCTGTAAACTTGTCACCAAGAAAACTTGTTATAGTGAAATGAACTGTCATTACACCTATACTTTATCGATTGACAGCTCGCTTCACCTAATTGTCGAGGTGATGTTTTTACAGCAGTGCGATTCTGTAAACATCTCACCGTGTGTACTTATGTGAAGTGAACATGAAGTGAGCTGTGAAACCATACAAACAAGGTATAATGACACTTCACTTCATGCTCACTCATTAAGTGTAAACGGTGAGATGTGGATACGATAGACCGTCAATAGCACCACTGCTGCGCCACTGTATATGTGTCAAATTTTGTGCCAGTGCTCTTTTAAAAGTATTAAGAGTTCTTTTGTACTTTGTCACTGTGAATCATTTTGATGTGATAACGTCTTATAAATCGATGAACGCCGGCTGCACGCACGAAAAACTGTCACGTTCCGAGAGCGAAAGCGCGGAACAAGCGATAGAGAGGCACGATCGTCCTGAAGCGTTCGGCTTGTTTGTTAAGAATTCAATAAAATTGTTTTCTTATGACGTTACGTTATCACGTAAAGTTATCGTTCGTAAACCGACTTTACAGACAGCCAATTTTTTACAATTTTATCTTTCACTCGGGCCTACTTGTCTTTTACAATTTTATCTTTCACTCGGGTCTACTTGTCTTTTACAATTTTATCTTTCACTCGGGTCTACTTGTCTTTTACAATTTTATCTTTCACTCGGGCCTACTTGTCTTTTACAATTTTATCTTTCACTCGGGTCTACTTGTCTTTTACAATTTTATCTTTCACTCGGGTCTTCTTGTCTTTTCGTGTGCGGACGATCTCAGTGACGGAGATTTGCTTAGAATAAGAAACACTACACTCTATGCACGGCGACCTACCTATAATTGGTAGAATATTCTAATGACAAAACCATATAGAATAAGTTTTTTACTAATAAATTGGTCTATCAGCTTTGCGTCGCCTGTGTTAGTGTAACTAGTACTCAATATATTAATCGTAGCTCGTAAGAATGTACTCTTTTATATATTAATCTAGGAGCTGGCAAAGTCCGGGACCGCGGGGCTTATAAATACGAAGGCACAGCCTCCATATATTTTCCGTGTCAAACGCGCCAAAGAGTCGCTATTTTTTACTCGTATATTGATTTTAACATAATTATCTAAGTATAGGTTGGACTCGTTGGACCCTTGCGAAGCATGGGCGGCGCGGCGCGGTGGGGTCTTCCTCATTTATTTTTTTTAAATAAATTTTTCGAAATTTAGATATAGTTAATCAAACATCTGACTGTCTGATAATGATTGATTTTGTCATACCTTATTACTTTTCTTGTTTCGATTAATAGTCTCTCTCAAACATTGATTTTTAACGTAATAAACTGTCGTAGTGAAAATGTGTAGGTACTTAACTCAGTCAATCGTATATATTTTTCAGTTCCTTGGCTCAAGGAACTGTTCAAGGAAAGTCTTGTAATTGTGCTCCTGATGAATATTTTTTTAAATAAATTCCCTGTTCATCTAGGCTAGCGATATTTGTATGAAAATTTGACTGATCTATGGAATAATAACAGTCGAATTAAGTCGGGACTGGTCTTTTGACACTGTAATACTAAACCGAGCCGCATTTAATGTTGCTTTAAAAGTAGGAAATATAAATTATTAATTTAATTAATTTAGTTAAATTCTAAGTCTACGAATTCAATTCTGAAGCGGGCGAAACGAAAACTATATAGGCGACAACTAAACAAAACTATTTAGAGATAAGAGCGAGCGTATCGACTTCGAGCCATTTGGGGAAGGGCACCCCGACTCTAAAAGGTTAGGTTCGAAAGGGATGTCGGGGGCATGATTAAGCAAAAACAACCTCCGTCATCCTGTCTGTTTTAGGTTCCTTTAAAGCCTGCTGATAGACCCTCTAGACCAGCTGTACTCAACCTTTTTTCTCTCCGGGCCACATTGCGCTTCTAATATTGTCATGATGGCCGCAATATCCTACAGTAAAATAAATTTCAATATTTTAATAGTAACTACATAAATGAATGGGACTTTTGAATTTGTGACAAAAGGACCGTTTTCATATGGCCTAGGCCAACTACTTCACGTTTATAGTGGGTGAGGAACAGTTTCAGTCCACCGTCAAGAAGTTAATCAGTACCTGCAAAATAGATACATGCACATTGATATACTGACTAAATACAACAAAACAAAATAAACAGGTCCACACCAAAAAGCTTGACAGGCCACATGCGGCCCGCGGGCCGCAGGGTGAGTATCGCTGCTCTAGGCTATGATTATTATGCCCGATAGTTATGAAAATAAAATAAGTCGTAAAAGTTAAAGTTACCTAATTTAAATTACCGTCCCTTGTTTAATTATTTTTTGTTTAAATAGTTTTATATATTTAAATTAGTTTTTTATTAACTTTTTAAAGTTTAGGTATTACTTTATTATTTTATCATACCCGGCTGTGTGAATGCAAGGACAGGGATCAGTCATTTAAGCGAATTTAATATTAAGGTGTAACTGTAATGGAATCATAATCTGCGACATCGAATGGACTATTCATATTTGGTCGCACAGATACCTACTCGTAACAAGCAGTGATGTTTTAGAGGTAAAAAAGTATTTTGTTAGGTTAAGTTCGGGGAAGATCGCCCTACTAACATTAAAGATCAATAGCCAGGAACCAAGTACAATAAAAGAACCATTTTAATCACAAACAAAACAATATTAATATTTCTTATGAAATCTTAATAAAACACAGTCTTTGAACCAACATAACATAGAAATAAATTAGGTTACAAAAAAAAATACGTCATCTCACCCATGAGTGCCCGGGAGTGATGGCCACAGGGCTCGGGAGGAAATGGCCAGTACTTTTTTAACTGAGGACTCTTTTCAGCATCTCAAAATATGTTTTTACTTCCGTTTTATTCTTGCCTTGCTTCTAGTATAAGAAACACCTTAAAGAAATTAGACTTTAGTCAGCATATCCTTTATATGTTGGCAAGGATTATTTTTATTTCTCAGTACCAAAAGGTACAAGATGGATCCATTGTCAAAATTTTTCTGGGTATATTTTATACAATTTTATTAATGCTCTGTTTACAGACATTATTTGTTTATTTACTATCTACGAGTACATAAGTCTGCTTCCTCTCGTGTACCCTTTGCAGACATCGGTTTTTATCTGTAAAAATATTTGATCTAATCGGCGAAAAAGACACTAAATGATAAGGAGGCAAAATATGTATACCAGGGTTATTGCAAATAGAAATTGAAAACCTCTCCTTCCTGCTGCCGCTGCTGCCTCTTGGAGACAGGCGTGAGCTTACTAATTAGTATACAAGCAAAAACACAAGCGAAATTGAAGAAACCCTTCTGTGACCACATAATATGTAAACCCCTTATCATAGATCATGCACTTGTAACAAATGTGAACTTTACTTACCTACTCTTTCCATTTATTTTTGAAAAAAAAAAGAACACGCTGTAACCTGTCGCCTATCACAAGACGAAGCGAACTAAATTACTATTAATGCCATCTAATGTTTGTAACTCGCACTACTGTCACCTGGCCATCTCTCCCGTACGATCATCTCCCTGGACTTACCCTATAGGTTAAGTAGTATTATTGAATGTGTACTAGTAGGTACCGCACCAGTACTCAGCCTTTACTTACTTTATTTCCGTATATATAGTGTTGAAATTAGTTTATATCTTTTAAATAAGGTTTATTTGCATCCATGTCTTCTTATTTGCTAATTCGCACACTTACAAATCAATAGCATGTCTGCGGCCTTAGTGCGAGTTTTTTAACGTTCTCGATCGCGTTAGCGTAAACGTCAATTAGTATTGAAACTGAATAAGCGCCGTCTGGTGACAATAATAATATTTTTTTGCATACAATTTGAAATAAGCGAAAGACAATAAAATACAATTTAACGCGGTCGAGTAGGTACATTAAAAAGTCGCACTGAGCCCTCAGGTTGACGATCACTGCCGCCAACGACTTGACCAGCAGTGCGATTCTGTAAACGTGTCGAAGTGAAGGCTTGGGTGAAGTGATCACGAAGTGAGCTGTCGATCCATGTAATCCAGACGTAATGACAGCATCACTTCACCCAAGCCTTCACTTCGACATGTTTACAGAATCGACCGGCTGTACACATTCCACCGTGGGTGAAGTGAACATGAAGCGAATTGTCAATCCATTCAAACAAGATGGAATGACAGTTCACCTCATGCCCGCTCCAGCTAAGACCACATCACCTTTACACGGTGAAACGTTGACAGAGTAGACCGGCTGAAACGTCGTTGTTTCTATTTTTAGGGTTCCGTACCTCAAAAGGAAAAAACAGGGGGTTCTGTACCATCGTATAAAACGTTAAATGTTTTTGAATTTTCATCGGCGGGCCTATATTCGTTACAGAATTTTAATAAGTGTATTGTTGCAGTTTTAGTTCAGCGCCATCTCTTGACCGATAGTAGAACTAATGTAATTTTTGTTGATGATTTCTGAAAAAGTGTGCTATTTTGAGACATCATATAGAATAATTTCAGATTTTTTCTATGCAAACATCAGAGATGAGGGGTGGGGAATGGATTTTTTCATTTTACATATTTCAAAAACCATGCGGCCTAATAAAAAAAATCAAAATGTTTGAGAATGTGCAAATAGCGCTCTTTCATATAATCAGTCCTACCAGTCCCTTGAAGCTGTGAAAAAATTAAACTTCTTAGTTAACGTAAGAAAAGATACGGCCGTTTACGCTGCAAAAGACGTTTATTTCGACACTCTCAAGGGAATCATATTGTATAGAAATTTGGCAAGTAATAACGTCGTATACTACAACTATAGGGAAAAATCTGAAAACTATACATTTCTAATTAAATCATAAAAAAATTTAGTCTTTATTTAAAGTAACTGAACGATTTATAATATGTAGGTACCTACAAATTAGTACGGAACCCACGGTGGGTGATTTCGACTCGTACTTGACCGGTTTTTTTTTGTTATTTGTTGTAGATGTTATATTAGACTGATACTATATTGTTTTTGTTATAAAATTAGCATAAGAGGCATTTTATTCGCTAATATTTTTTTATTTAGATGGCTGACTACTGTTTTTTTCGTCATTTTCCTATTATACATTAACGGAGCGAATAGTTCCTATTTTGCTCATTACATTGAGCTTATGTCTTATAAGACGAAAAGTGTTTACAGTTTTGACTGTATTTTGTGATCTTATTTTTTAATTACTATGATATAATAATAATATGTAGCTGTAGTTGTACCTTTAATTATAATATTTATGATAAAACCATATATGTATAGGCAGCCCACGATATTGTAATGCGTGAGAGCTCCACTCAACTTACTTAATAAACATACACAGGTGAATTTTTAAAGTGTGCCTTCATGGCCAAATTCGAAACTATGAGGAATATCGAAAAACACTGAAAAGAGTCTCGAGCCCGATTTTGATGAAAAGTAAAACTGCATTATTGGATTTTTGAACATCATAAGGTAGGCGTTTCGAAACATACTACCTAACTAATAAATAACCGAACTAATGAGCAATCGTTGTAGGGTTTTTCGCTACAGGATTTTTTGCACTAGCGTTACATCGCACCAATAAAGCATCGATGGAATAAAACATCGTATAACTGAATTGTCGACATACTGTGTTCGATAAAATAAAAATCGAATTACCAACTTTCGCAGACAATAGGTATCGTTTCGGGATACCTATTTCTAATATTACAGGGCGCGTCTTTTATTTTCAAAAATCAAATTTTGCAGTCGGCGTCACAATCGGCCTCGAGACTCCATTCAGCGTTTTTCGATATTCCTCATAGTTTCGGATTTGGCCATGAAGGCACACTTTAAAAATTCACCTGCATACAGGACACATGAGATTGATTTATCTTTTTGAAAAGTACTTGTATCATACCTAATTCTTGAACTTTATATCTATCTACAATTTCTTAAGTCTTATAAGACGAAAAGTGTATACAATTTTGACTGTACTTTGTGATTGTATTATTAATTACAATGGTATAACAATGATATGTAGTAATTGTTGTACCTTTAATTATACTCTTTGTGATAAAACCTTATATTGGTTTGAGTTCGGACAGCTCACGATATTGTAATGCGTGAGGGCTCCACTCAAGTCACTCAATAAACATAAATACAGGACACATGAGTTTAATTTATCTTTTTGAAAAGTGTCATACCTAATTCTTGAACTGTGTACCTACCTGCAATTTCAGTTGGCAAAACCAACCCATTGCGTGCTCATGTAGCTATGTACAAGATGTCCTATAGAGTCGTTAAGAATCAACTACGCGCACCTTTTTAGAGTTCCTTACCTTAAAAGGAAAAAAACGGAATCCTTATAAGATCAATTTGTTGTCCGTCCGTCTGTCTCTCCAGACTCTTTATCTCGGGAAAGCGTGGAGGTATCGAGCTGAAATTAAAACCATATACTAAGGTCTACGGTGCCTTGAAGCTGTGCAAAAATCAAAATGATACAGTAGTTTATGCCGCAAAAAACGTATATTTCGACACTCTCAAGGGAATCAAAATGTATAGGGCATTTCCCGTTGACCTAGAACATTTGGCAATTAATACCGTCTTATACTACAAGTATAGGAAAAACTCTGAAAACTATACAACTGTAATTAATAGCCTATGACACTCACAAATAACGGGGCTTTCTATTGGTAAAAGAATTTTCAAAATCAGTTTAGCAGATCCAGAGATTACCTCACAAACTTTACCTCTTTATAAAATTAGTATAGAAAAACATACCATTCTTATGAAAGGTAATTAAAAAGAAAAAACTTCATTCAGTAGCGTAGCTAGCATGGGTGACACCCGGGGCGGATAATGTGGTGTCACCCCACAAATGAACACCCCCCCCCCAAATAATTATGAGTTGCGCCTTTGGCCTTTCGTTCTGATGACGACAATCGCAAGCCGTTTTTCGGAAGGGTAGGTGTGCCATTAGCGCTGCAGGTTTTTATTTTCAGGAATGTTCTTACATCATACTTACAAACAAAAATTAGATTATTTTGATTTTGTTTTTATCATTATCTAAACCCAACTTTGTTGAGTAACACAAGTAAACTCAAGAACGGAAAGAGGGCAGAACACAAGAGCGAGCGAAGCCAGCTCGAAAATTTTCGCATCCCACCTCGGATAGGTATTAATTTCTTTTGATCATTCATACTTACATAGACGTCCCGCGCGCGCCACCCGACCGTGACGGACGTCTGCTCCGTGACTCATCGCTGCTCGCTCGCTCGCTGCTCGTCCCGCTCGCCGTGACGTCACTGTGGTCGCTGACTACACCTTTTGATCCGACGCTGCCTTTTTCAAGGCAGCCGAGAGATATCTGTTTCTTTTTCGAGTGCTGTCAAAAAGCGTGGTGACCCCTTCAGGGTAAATCCACGTTTCTCGTGGTCACTCGGTGGAAACCTTTCGGTGCCAACGAAGCCGAGTGGGTGTTGACCCGACACACCGACCTAGCCCCTTCAGGGCCTAGGTCAAGTCGGAAGGGTATTGGACCCGCGGCCTTGGGGGGCCTCCTAGTCGCGACCAATTACTTAACCCCGCTCTCTTCCAGCTTCGTCGGTCGGTCGCAAGACCCATAGGGACTCGCTGCACAATAAGATCGGCAGCGAGATCACAAGCTTAGGGCTCACCTTAGGTACTCACCTCCCTGTCTTCACCCGACAGGGAGGGTACACATCCCCGGGAACTCCCACCCGGGGAGTTAGGATTGATAGGAAATTAGGAGTAGGTTCCCTCCCCTGCCCCTAAGGCATATGTTTTTCCCCTCCCCAGCCTTGCAAAATGCCTCCCCCTAAGGGAGTGGACGCGATCTATAGGTCTATCTATGGTCCGACTTATAGCGGACCACTCCAATCAGGAGTTGGTCCGTATTGTCAACTATAGGTTGTATAGGCTGGAGAGCCTCAAAAACTCCCAGTCCAGTGGGACTAGCACTCCACCGCCGCGTGAGTCGCTCTCCCCCGTGCCCCCTCAGGGCCCCTCCCCCCCTCTCCAACTCACGATGACGTCACTGATTTCAGTGACGTCCTCGAGAGTGCCCCGCTCACCTTAGAGCCAGACTCCCCCACTCCCCCCCCCAATGGACTACGAGTCCGGTACTGATAATGACTAAGGTACCTCAGACTCTTCCGCTGAGTTTACCCTTGTGGGTAAAGGTAAGCGGAAGAAGAAGAGCTCTGCCGCTCAGGAGTCCGCCCCTAAAGCCAGGAAGACAGTGATCCCAACTGTCTCCCCTCCCTCCCCCGCTGCCTCGACCTCCGCAGCCCCCAAAGCCAGCACCTCCCAGCAGGCGTCTCGTCCCCCAAGCCCGATGGCCACTGCCCCCCCGGCCACCCAGTCCAACCCGGCGCTCGCCAAGAAGTCGAAGTCTCCGCCACCCCTCTTCATTCATGAAGCGGCGAAGTGGACGGAGGTTTCGGGCGCTTGCAATGAGCGCCGAATCCAATTCTCCCACGCCCGTGCTGTGGGAAATGGGATCAAGGTCCAGGTGCCTTCTGCCCAGGACTACAGGGAGTTGCAAAAACTCCTTGTAGCGAGGAAGGTACCGTTTCACTCCTTTGCTTTCGAGGAGGAGCAATTAGTCCGCGTGGTCGTGAGAAACGTCCCTCACGCCATAACCCCCGAAGAGATCAGCAATGATCTCAAACGACAGGAAATCCCGGTCGCTGCGGTCCACTGCATGCACCGCCGTGGTGGAGCACCATACAATATGGTGCTCATCGTCTGTAATCCAACAGACGATAAATACCAAACTAAGAAGCAAATCTTCGAGATTTTGAAGATGGGGCTTCAAAATCTCGAAGATTTGCTTCTTAGAGGGCTTGAAGATGGAAAAGCCCCGTCGTAGCGGTATCAGTGTCACAACTGCCAATTATATGGTCACTCGCAGCGCAATTGCTTCGGCAAGCCGCGCTGCGTCAAGTGCCTGGGCGACCACGGCACCCCTGACTGTCCCCGTCCAAAGGACCACACTCAATGCGCCGACCCGCCCAGCTGTGTGCTGTGCGGGGAGGCTGGGCACCCGGCTAACTACCGTGGTTGTCCCAAGGCCCCCAAATCGTCTGCGCCCAAACTGGCAAAGCGTGCAAACGCTCGCCAGCAGAGGGAAGCCCCCACGACCCAACCCCCCGTGGCCCTATACCCTCAGCGCCCCAGCCCTTGGAACGCGCTGAACCATAGGGCTCACTTTCCGGCGCTCAGACCCGCGCCTACCCAGACCCAGGCCCCTGCGGCCCAAAAGCCCTCCCCGGCCATCCCGGCCCTCATGGATGTAACTATACCTCCCTTCCCCCGACCACCGGTCGCCGTCGTCGGAGCAGCCGCCCCTCAGGCAGCCACTCCTCCCCCCCCACCACCAAAGGCTACTTCCAAAGTCCCAGTCCACCCCATTCCCGCGATTGCGCCTGAAATGGCCATTCACATTAACATGGCCTTCTACAAGGCTTTCTACTCCCCCAGAGCTGTGGCTATGACCGAAGCTCTGAAGGCCTCCGACATCACGGAGCACGGTGCCGTATACCGTGACTTCAGTGATGTAGTTCACTTCATTAGCCTCTACGAACGCCTCCATGGCTAAGTCCCCTGTAGGAGCATGTAGGTTTAGGCCGAAGTCCCTCCGGATAGGGTACTTCAACTCCAACGGCCTCTCAGGCCAACGCGATGAGATCGACAACTTCCTCCGCGACCATCGCATAGATCTGCTTCTGGTGCAGGAGACGTTCCTCAAGCCCCATCTTCGGGATCCTAAAATTGCGAACTATCGTTTAGTTCGCAACGATAGGACTCGATGTCATGGGGAGGTACTCTCACATATTACATATCGTCCCTATACTGCATCCCCATGGATCCGCCCGCCACCCTAACCGAGCTTGAGGTCTCTGTCTGTCGGCTCGGCATGACAGGTCACCAACCCCTCACGGTCATTTCTGTCTACGACCCTCCCACCAACACTACTCCCATAGGCCCCTCCCTCAGAAATGACCTCACAACTCTTCTTGGCTTGAGCGACTCCGTCCTTCTGGCGGGGGACCTCAACGCCAAACATCCCTCATGGAATAGCCACACAGCTAATCCCAGAGGCAGAGCTCTGTTCGAGCTCAGCAGCCCCCTCAACTTCGATGTCATCGCTCCGATGCATCCTACCCACTACCCTTACCAACCTAACTGGCGACGCGACGTGCTCGACATCGCTCTCCTCAAGAATGTAAACTTACGTTTGCATTCTGTGGAGGCGGTGGACGAGCTCAACTCGGATCACCGGCCGGTTATTCTGGAGCTCACTCCCAGATTCGGTCCTCCGGACCCCTCCCAACCTCCTCCCACCAGAGTGATCACTGACTGGCGCAAAGTAAGTGAAAAACTGAAAGTCACCACGTCACATCACCTGGATAAAATCCCAGATCACATAGAGTCAGCTGCCGACACGGCGGCCGCGATCGGCTCGCTCACGGAACATGTACAGAGTGTCCTGGACGAATGTTCAAGGGAGGCTCCGGCGACGGACGACCGTCGCTGGAAACTCCCGGACGATGTGCGTGAACTGTTGACCGAGAAGAATGCGGCCGTCCGTGCCTACAGCTCTTTTCCCTGTGCTAGTAACAAGGCTTTTATGCGTTACTTACAGCGTAAAGTAAGCAATCGCATCAAAGAGTTTCGTGACAAGCAATGGGATCAGATGCTCAGTGATCTCCATCCCAACCACCTCGCATTTTGGGAACTTCAGAGGAAGTTACGCGCCTCCGAGGTTACCACCATGCCCCCCCTCACCGGCCCCGACAACACTCTCGCGTTTAACGACGACGAGAAGGCCGAATGCCTGGCTGACAGCCTAGAGGCCCAGTGTTCCCCAAGCTCGAACCCAGTTGACCCGGCCCACCTCGCCGAGGTGGACGCCGAGGTCGAACGAAGGACCTCCCTCCCTCCCGTCGAGGACCCCGACGACCCTCTCCCTCCCGTCACTCCGGACGAGGTGGAGAAGATCATCGGCCAACTCAGACCCAGGAAAGCCCCTGGGCGCGACGGCATTACCAACAGGATAGTCCGACTCTTTCCCAAGACTCTGATCGTGTTGATGACCGCCATCTTCAATGGCGCTCTGTCCAATAACATGTTTCCGCAGCAGTGGAAAGAGGCTATCGTGATCGGCATTCCCAAGCCGGGTAAGCCCAAATCCTCCCCGTCCTCCTACCGCCCCATCAGTCTGTTCAGCTCGCTCGGCAAGATCTACGAGAGGCTTATCTATAAACGTCTCAAGGATTATGTCGAGCGAAAGAGTCTCATCCCCAACGAGCAGTTTGGCTTTAGAGCCACTCACTCGTGCGTCCAACAGGTCTACCGCATCGTTGAGCATATCAACGGCCGCTATCAACGCGGCTTGATGACGGGAGCCCTGTTCTTCGACATAGCGAAAGCCTTCGACAAGGTCTGGCACAACGGTCTGATATACAAGCTATATCAACTCGGGGTGCCAGATCGTCTCGTGCTCATCTTACGAGACTATTTGTCGAACCGCACCTTTCGATTCCGTATCGAAGGTGCGCTTTCCACCCCCTGCCCCATCCGCGCCGGCGTACCGCAAGGCGGTGTGCTGTCGCCTCTTATTTTCACGCTGTTCACCAGCGATATTCCCCCCGATCCCCAGTCGTAATTAGCGCTCTTTGCCGACGACACGGCCATTTACTACTCTGGCAAGAGTGGTAAATCCATATCTCTTCACCTCCAAAGATCCGCCAACCGCCTAGGCGGTTGGTTTCGGAAATGGAGGATTGAGGTAAACCCCGAGAAAAGCCAGGCGGTCCTGTTCCGCAGGCCGCGGGCTAAACTCCCCCCGATCCTTCCACCGATCAAGATGTTTGGCAAGCCGATCCCTTGGGAAGAGCGAGCCAAATATCTAGGAGTGATCTTGGATAAAAACCTCAGTTTTCAAGAGCACATTAAGGCGGTGCGCTCGCGTGCCGCCTTCGCTCTCGGTAGGCTCCACTCGATGCTGAACCACAACAGCAAACTGTCCCTAAAATGCAAGTTGCGTATCTACACCACTTGCATTCGCCCCATCATGACCTATGCGTGTGCTACATTCGCCCACGCAAATTCATACCGGATCCATAGATTGCAGTCCCTCCAAAACCGTTTTCTCCGAAAGGCCACGGGTGCCCCGTGGTTCGTTAGGAATGAGCGACTCTATGTCGATCTCAAAATCCCGACCATCAAGCAGTTCATGAAACGCCTCACGAAGCGTTTCATCGAATCTGCTGAGAAACACCAGAACCCCCTAATCGCATCGGCTACCCGATACGCTCCCTCCCAGATCAGTAAGGTCCGCCGTCCACGGCATACCTTACTCGAACCCGATGACCCAATCACCCTTGTACAAGAGAGCTGTAGGGAAACCAGTACTCTTAAACAAGCACACAAACCGCGACCCGCCGCCTTCCGGCCTCGCCGCCGAGGCCCCGCGCGACGTCCCAGTAATAATAATAGCAATGTTGTTGTTGCTCCCCGTCTTTTGCCTAACGAGCCAGCCCGCGCCGCTGAGCCATTAGCTTTAAACCCCCTAAATAATGTCATGACCCAGCCTGTCCCTTGCTGCCCTCCCGATAACGATGCCGCTGAGCCGAGGCCCGAACCCCACAGGGGGTGCCCCCAGTGAGCAGAGTTGTAGGTTTAAGTAGTTTTTAGTTGCCTTGGCTGGGGGCTTTAGAATCATTCTGAGGCCACCACAGGCTAGCCCGGTTAAGTAGTAACCACCCTTATAGAGGTGAACTACGAGTGGTCCATATAAAAAAAAAAAAAACTTACATAGAAATAACTTTATGGAGTGATGAAGAAAGCTCATTAACTGAGAGAGCGCAGAACACAAGAGCGAGCGAAGCGAGCTCAAAAATTCATGCACCTCAACTCGGAAAGGTTTTGTTTTCTTTTGATCATTTCATACACAAAAATTGTGATTTTATTGAGACATACACAAACGCTCGAGAAAAAAGAGAGTGCAGAAAGTAATAATTTTTAATAATAATAATTTATTTAATCCACAAAGAAGAGATACAGAGCATGTTACATTATTATAATATAATATATACAATTTCTTTTAGGTGCTCGATTTATGAATAATGACCCCTATGCTAGGAAAATCCTGTGTTATCGGAGCCATCCATTCGTCCGTTAGGGTTGATGTATAGAGTTAGAGAAGGTCGAACGTGTAACAGCAGCAATAGAGTGTGAGTAAGCGCATGTGATGTAATATAATGTGTGATGTAAAGTAATGGGTGAAGTGTGATGTAATGTAATGTCTGATTTTATGTTATGGGTTAAGTGTGATGTGTAATGTAATTGTTGAAGTGTGATGTAATGTAATGTGAGAAGTGTGATGTAAGGGTGTGGGTGTAGGAAACGGGGTGATGTGATATTTAATTATTTGCATTAAGGTTTCAACAGTGCTTCTGTTGCCTCATAATCTAGGGTGAGAAGGAATTCTTTAGTTATTTTTTTACATTTGTATGTGTTTAGTGTGTGTATGTTAAAGTTTTTATATATTTTGTTGTATATATGGGCACTTAGGTAGGGGTAGTGACGTCTTGCAAATGTGGTTTTTGTGTGTGTTGTGGGACAAGCCGGTTTGGGTCTTCTTCTTACAGTCGGGCTGTTATTTACACTTACACTGTATGGAAGAGTCGCATGTTTTCGTAGGACTGCACGAAGTATATATAATTGTCGAACCGTTAGTGTATTATAGTCCAAGTAAAGTTGCCGCGTTGGGAACCTAAAAGGTCCTTTAAGGATGACTTTAATTACAACTCTCTGGGCTCGTTCTACCTGTATAATGTCGGTCTTGGCGGCCCCTCCCCAAGAGCGAGCTGTTATACGGGACCCCGAAAACCAGGTTTAAAAAAAAACACTTTTGATTACACTAAAGAAATAGTTTTAATTAGGGGTTTGACCTCGATAGAATTCGGGCTTAATTAAATAGGAACTGGCAGACACAACGATATGGATACAGAGATGATACCGGTTCAGCGAATGGAATGAGACTGAAGCGCCACGGGAGCGGGACGCGGTGCTGGCTTTAAACTGATGACAATGCAATTTAGAGAAATCTATGTAATCAATAATTATTGTTAATTAAGGGTTTTTCCTAGCATTGGGAAACCATAACAGAGCGAAGCGAGCTCGAAATTTTTTACACCTCATCACGGACGGGTTTCATTACGTCGCCCGTTAAGGGGTGACACCCGACCGTGACAAAAAGTCAACGAACGAGTGTCACCCCTAAATGCAGAAAACCTGAAGGACTAAAGAAATTTTTGCACCACATCTCGGAAGGGTTTTATTGTATTTTGAAAATTCATATTGAAATTTAAGTTTTTGTTGATTTATATAAAAAAGCTCAGGAAGTCCGAGAGCGCAAAATGCAAGAGCGAGCAAGGCGAGCTCAAAAATTTTTGCACCCTGCTCCCGACAGGTTTCATTGCGTCAAACGTTTAGGGGTGCCACCCGATAGTGACAAAAACCAGTCAACGAGCGGTCGGGTGTCACCCCTAAGCTAAATTTTATTTTATTTAACACTTCAGCACACAAATGTACATAGGCGGACTTAATGCCATAGGCATTCTCTACCAGTCAAACTTTGGGTGATAATAATAATAATAATAATAATAATAATAGTTTATTTGATAACCTTATACGTACAACAAATTTGAGATTGGAGCCTCCTTTTAAGCAAAAGATGCCTGTATTAGGAGACTCCGCTCCTTCAAAAACAAGAGGTGTAAACTATACAATACGAGTACATAATTAAAAACAAGGTGAATTGAGTGAATGAGGGGGTGTGTGTAGTGAGTGTGTGTGTGTATGTATGTGAGGGTGTATAGTGTTAGTATGTCTGTTGTAGAAGTGATTCAGCCTCACCATAGGTTAGCTTTCCTATCCATTCCGTTAGTGTATTTTTGCATTCATAATAATTGCTGAGAATAGAGGTAGGTGCAATATGAAGAATTAAAACTGATTGAAATTATTCAAATACAATTAAAATGAACAATAAAATACATATACAACTATACATACACTATTAATATATAATAAATACTTAAATTAACAAGATAAGTTTGTAAACGAAATACTTAACCAATTAATACGAATAAGTAATTGGAAAATGTTAGCGCTATGATGATGAATGACGATAGATACAACAGCCGACTTCTTACGAATGTGTTCACGAACTTCAACTTTAAAGGTTAATCGGTTGGTGGCCATCCTGATCTCCTGGGGGAGCGCATTCCTTAGAGAAATAGACTGTTCGAAGAAAGAAGAGTTAACAAAGTCAGTACGGTGAGTAGGACATTGAAGGAGACGGTTGTTTGATGAGCGTAGATTTAGATTGTGGCTGGCGCGAATGTATTGAAAGTGAGGGGCTAGATAAATGGGAGAGTTGGGAGAGATAAGGAATGAAAACAAGGTAGTAAGAGCCCTTTGCTCTCTGCGCTCGCGTGTGGGCAACCACTTTAAAAGCGACCGATGCGCAGAGACATGATCATATTTACGCAGATTTAAAACAAATCGAAAGCAGTAATTCAAAAGACGGTCAAGTTTGTTGAGGAGATCTGCATTCAGGTCATAGTAGCACACATCGCCATAATCGATGATAGGAAAAATTAATATCATTCTTGTTCAACTTCAAAGCCCTGAACAACTTTCATCCTCATAATACAGTATTTAAGAATTGTGCCGGGTGATTCAAAGGTTCTAGATTATTTCTCATCCAACCTAAGTAATGTATGATCGTCATAATATGGGCGTAAACTCCCAGTGTCCTGCGCCCGTGTATGCATGTACATGTACAACAATATTTAATGATTGCATTTCTCCCTTCAAGTTCTCTGTTGTAAAGCGTATCGGCATAGATTTTACATATATAATCCTAAATCTACTTTAGGAGTTAGTGTTGTTGCAGTGTCGGAATTTGATCTAATAACCTATCTAAACACGCGGCAGCGTGTCCAGCCAATAGTTCAAAGAAAAATGGAATTGGCGACGCAGCAGCCGTGTGGCGAACATTACGTTTCGAGCTACTTTTGACCCCTTCACAACTCGAAACCTATTCACGCCCGCCACACTAACCATAGCGCTGCAATTCCTGAGAGCCAGAATATACTTTAATTTTATTTAAATTTATTCCTACTAATATTATATATCTATACATATAATCAGGGCCGGCCTTAACCATCTAAGCGCCCGGGGCGAGTCATGCATTTGGCGCCTTTTATATTTCATAATAATTAAAATAACTTGTTTTCAATTTTGTGCCATATTTATTATTGAGTGAATAAAAAACTACAAAAATGTAGGTATTTATTATTATCAATTAATAATACCTGCAACGGCAAGGCGCAAGCAGTTGACGCAGTGGCTGGTGAGCGCTACTGTGCTCTAAAATTAAGAAAAGCCGGCCGAGTGCGAGTCGGACTCGCGTTCACCTCAAAGGGCCTGCTGAGGCCAGTAAATTCGTTGAATACTGTATTGTATTTATTGATTAGTTTTAAAAACACTAAAAACAACAACTACTCTTCACTATTCTGGCAGCAAAGTAGTGCAAGTCAATAATTAAAACTGTGCCCCAAAAGCAAACCTCGATTTCCTTTATTTTTAACACTGAGGCGCCTTTTCCAGAGCCAAAGCTATGGTCATCAGCACGTTTGGAGCATTTTGTATAGTTCAATCACAGACTGCTTGAAAAGTGACTTGTTTGCAAATTTTTAGTGCGCGAGAAATATACAATGCTCTCGAAAAATATTAGGTTACCTCCTGGGGCAGTCGGGTAAAAATAGGAATTGGGGGGTGCAAAATTTAAATCTTGCTTGGGGCGCTCAAGACCCTAGCTACGACCCTGTCATACTCAGTCACTCTTACGTAATACGTATAAAAAAATAAGATTATAAATATCAATACGGTGAATTTAGTAATAATAATTTCAGTTTTTTTTTTATATCGAAAGAAATAAGTAGGTATGCAAATTAAGTAGTTAAGTCAAGCTAGCAAGCGCAGAGAGCCCTCCTGTATGTCCCGGCGCCCCCAAGTACCCGGCGCCACGGCGGCCGCTAGTCATAACATAATTTCCACTTCCGTTTATCAAGTAGGTGATAGTTTGGAAGTATGTGGTGCAGAGAGGAAAGTCCCGCAAACCTCCATCGAAAAGGGAGGAACCTCCGACCGGACGGTTGTTGTGTCAGGTGCGGGCAACTGCCCGATAGTTGATATTCGGGCTGATGTATATATTCAAATCGCAAGGTAAACTCTGCTTGCGTGATGCAGGATTTCGATGTAGTAGATCGGTGCTAGTTGGATAGAAGGTGTTGCGGTTCTTTTTGTTGCTATGTAGATTTGCACCGTTGTTTTTTTTTGTGGCGGCATTGATGCCACACAACAGGACAGAGCTAGGCCATTAGGAACTAAAAGACATTCACAGCAACTGGGACATGTCCAGTTTCCAAGCAAAAAATTGAAAAATTAGCACTAATAGGTACTGATGAATACTAAATTGTGATCTACATCTCATTTGAATCTGGAAGTACATTGTTTCAAATAAAGCAAGCATTAATACACAAATCGTTTATAATTGACAGAGTTCTGAGGTAACAAACATGTATAAACAATACAATTTTTTATTAAACGTTGCCACACTAGGAACTCCTGTATCGTGGGTGCGTTTACAAACATATATATTCACATACACAAACAGCCAGACCCGTAACAACTATCTGTAGGCCATACAAATATTTGTTCCGTGCGACACGCAGCGCAGCTTCGCTCAACCACAACGCCAACCGTGCCGTCAATTGAGACTTGTTTCTTTTATTTGGAGTCGTTTAAAGAGGATGGTAAATAAAACTGGGCGACAGCACCAGTGGTGACAGTGGCGGCATGTGCGGTGCAGTTATTCACTCCTGAGGTGCACTGGAAGCTCTTCATATCTCCGCCTGCAATGTTAATTTTACCAAGATAAGACAAATATATCTAAAGGTTACTTAAGATACAGGTATCACACCTTGGTATCGTTTCATAAAATCCCAAATGTTGCCTAATATTATTTTAAGTACTTAACTACAGTAATTTAAAAAAAATCTTTTAAGTGTAAATAAATAATCTAAATAATGTCTAAATGATAGAGTGATGTTTTCCGATCTGAACTTGTTTAGTAATTCCGTCCACATTGAAGAACGAGGCGCCTCAAGGAAACACGAAATACCACACATCCTAGGTAGTTTGACAAAAGACACTTGTTATAAAACCTACACACCTGCATAAATGTTGGTTGACTTTTGTCCAGCGACATATAACACATCTTCTTTGTGGACAACCCCCAGCACGGCCGACTCAACGCAGCGGCCGTCCAACTCAATGCAGCAGCGCCCCCGTCCACGTGTATACATGTAATGTTAAAGAAAGGCGTCATTATTGCGTCCAGTGCAATCAAATTGACACAAACTTATTAAAAAACACAGCACGCAGAAAGTTCAAGAAATCACAAGTAAGTATTTTAATTGTAGGTAAGGAGATTCGATAAACGATATTCAATTGATTAAAAACGGATATCGGAAGCCCACACAGACATTTCAGAACTATGGTACCGCTCGGCCCTCTCTAACTAAGGTAATTGCTTCACAAACCCGGAACGCATAAGTATTATCTACAAATAAAATAAATATGTTCCCAAGTGCTACTTAACAGTGAGACAAGAAATCATAAATACTCTACAACACAGTAAAAATATTTCGTCTTGGGTTCTTCTACTTCAAACAGCAAGTTCCTCTTCTTGTGTAGATTGTGGAAACAGGCATTGATGTATAAAGACTTCTTATAACACGAAGTCTTTTTACATGAACATCCGTTTCCTTCACCGTAAGTCGTTGCCTCCGATTTGGAGGGCACTTGACGGTACCGCGCGACCACTTCCTGGCTTCTGATGTCCTGATTACGGGACTACCACCAGGTCTACCCCGATAGGGGTACATAACTGAGGATTATATAACTGTAGGTGCACGGTTGTAGCATGGAGGCTGCATGGCTTATGCATGGCGGCTGCACAGAGACTACACGGACGCTGCATGGCGACTGCACAGAGGCTGCACAGAGGTTGCCCGGCTCATGCACAGAAGCTGCACGGAAGCTGCAAAACTCATGCACAGAAGCTAAACGGAGGCTGCATAGCTCATGGACAGATGCTGCACGGAGGCTGCATAGCTCATGCACAGAGGCTGCACGAAGGCTGCTCGACTCATACACAGAGGCTGCACGGAGGCTACATAGCTCATGCACGGAGGCTGCACGGAAGCTGCCTAGCTCATGCACGGAGGCTGCACAGAGGCTGCTCGGCTCATACATAGAGGCTGCACGAAGGCTGCTCGGCTCATACACAGAGGCTGCACGGAAGCTGCATAGCTCATTTATTAATTTATTTATTTATTTATTTTTTGGGATAACAACAGCTTCCAAATCTTAACTAGGTACTTATCTAAGATTACATGAGTAGCCAATAATAGTTATCCACGGCAGATAAATAGGGTGGATGAATATGCTATTTACAGTCTTAATACATGTCAATATTAAAGATGATTGGGCAATTATGAAGGGATAAGTATATTAATGTAAGTTTTAAAATATATAATATAATGAATAAATATAATGACAGAATAACAAATGCAATGTATACATAAGAAGAAAAATAAAATAAATATGGAAATGAAAATATATACTAATTAAATAACCAGCCATTCAGTGTAATGTTGATGTGATATATAAATTCCCTGTTATGATAATAAATCAAGCAAAACTCGTTTTTTGAAATCATTTTTAGTACCAATGAATAAGTCCATACTGTTAAAGTGTTTATTATAAGAGTCGAGTAAACGTGGTATTACACTATTTTTACCATAATTACTGGAGTGAAATGGAGTGCAAAATAATGTTGTGTGTCTAGTGCGTTTCTTTGGAACATTAAACTTAATATTATTTAAAAGCATAGGGCAATCGATCCGTCCCCGCAAAATGTCATATAGCAACCCCATATCCATGAGAATACGCCTCTCCTGCAGAGTTAAAGGATTGTATAATCGACAATTCTCTTTGTAATCATGTGAGCAGTGATGAAACTTGAAATTAAGGTGATCTATAAACTTCTTCTGAATGCGTTCAAGACTATTTTTATGTATTGCGTAGCAGGGAGACCATATCTGACAACCGTACTCCATTATACTACGGACGAAAGAAAAATAAACTACTTTTAAGCTTAACAAACTCTTGAAAGGTAGGCAAGATCTTATAACAAAACCGAGATTGCGAAATGACCTGTTGCATATCGCATCGATATGCTATCACATGGACATCTCCGAGTCTAATAGTATACCCAAGTCCCGCACCACCTTGACCCTCTCGATTGCAACACCGTTGAAACTGTATTGATAAATGATAGGATTTTATTTACGAGTAAAGGATATACTTTGACATTTTTTTATGCTAACTGTGATATTGTTTTTAGTGTAGTATTTAAATAAAGAGTTAAGATCTTCTTGAAGCAAGACACAGTCAGATAGAGAGTTGATGGATGTATAAATCTTTTAGTCATCAGCGTAGAGAATGTGATGTGAGTGCTTAATGTGGTGTGTGATGTCAAAAATATAGGCGTTGTAGAAGAGAGGGCCAAGATGCGATCCCTGGGGCACACCAGAGGGGATGGATACGAAGTCAGATTTAAACCCGCCCAATACAACAGCTTGGGAGCGATTAGTTAGGTACGATTCAATCCACCTGAGCAAATCTCCATGAATTCCTAACGCGTACAGCTTACGTAACAAGATGACGTGATCCACACGGTCGAAAGCTTTTTCGAAATCAGTGTAGATCACGTCAACCTGACCACCATTTTCCATTTCACCCACCACATAGTCTGTGAAACAAGCCAAATTTGAAACCGTGGAACGTCTTTGCATGAATCCGTGCTGAGATTCCGGAATGCCGAGACTAATAACTGGGTAAATATTAGTAACGATAATTTGCTCGAAAACCTTGGCAATACAGTTTAACATAGAGATAGGGCGGTAATTATCAATTTTAGATTTGGATCCCTTCTTATGAATAGGTATGACGTATGCATTTTTCCACAGAGAGGGAAACACACAATTCTTTAGTGAATGCTGAAACAGTAGGGCAATGGGGTGCGATAAGCTCTTTGCGCAAGATGACCAAAATATAGCAGGAATACCGTCGCAACCAGCACCTTTGTTTTTATCCAAACTTGAGAGGTGCTTGAATACCGTCTCTTGCGACACTTTGATGTTAGAAATAGTATCGCAGGCGTGGTAATTTTGCAAAGGACATTGAGGATCAGTATGTGACGAGGACTGATTTATGTTAAAGACGCTGTAAAAAAAGTTATTGAAAGCGGTGCATATTTCCTGACCATTATTATATTGTGTGTTACCCAAAGTAAAATAACGCGGATAAGCGGAACCAGCTTGTTTTGATTTAATGTAGTTCCAGAAGTACTTAGGCGCTTTCCTTATGTTCTGTTCAGCGTTGCGCGTGAAGTTTTCAAAACACTGACCCTGCACTCGATGTTGCCTATCCCTCAGTAGTTTAAATTCATCAAAATCGCGAGGATTTTTAAACAGTTTCCATTTTTTATGTAATTTATTTTTTTCGCGAATTATTTTTATTAAAGAACGACTGTACCATATGGGATAAGAATTGCTTTCATGACTGATAAAGGGCACAAAAAGACTGACACATTCTCTTATTTTTTCATAAAATAAATCGACTGCTTCGTCGACACAATCAGTGCTAGACAACAATTGGTCCCAATTAATATTACTGAAATACCTGTTGACATCTTCATAATCGCATTTTCGGAAGTTAAATCTACATATTTTATTCGTAATAAAAGAATTAATGTATAGGTCTAGAATATCAATAGAAAGTGGTGGGTGAAATGTATCAATTTTAAGTAATCCGGCAGTCGCAGAAACGTCTAAAGGTAAGTTAGAAAAACAAAGATCAAGAGTGTTGTCACAGTGATTAAGTGTATAATTATATTGAATCAACCCTAATATGCTTAAATCTTCCACAAATGCACAGGCTGCGTCTTGTACCAGGCTGCCACCAACATGTGTGAGCGACCAACCGTCCCTATTCCAACGTAAACAAGGTAGATTAAAATTGCTGAAACGTCCACGTACCTACGTGTGATTTTCGCAGCCGGTGTGTAGGCACGTTTAGGGGTCGACGTACTTACGTCGCCCCCTAAACGTGCCTACGCTGCTATTGTCACCACCAGCAAATCAGGTGCGTCGCAGCTTTAGCGACTAGCCAAAATAGGGAAAGAAAAGGGTATTTAACCTGCTGTAACTGCGACCCGTAGAATCGCGCCACAACATCAACTTTACGTCGTTCGTGGTCCGAGTTCCAACCCATCATCTACAGATCTTCTTGAAAGAAGACTTTTGGCTGAAAGGTCGTATTTCGACGTTTACGCGACACCACGCATCGAAACACGACGCCGACAACGTTACGTGTTTAGTTATCGTTTTAATAAGGTTTTTGCTATAATATTTATTTTTGTTTAAGATAATTTTGTATATTTTAATTTTGTGTATTGTATCTATGGGCGTCAGTTGCATGATAATAAAATTATTATTATTATATAGCTTATGCACAAGGGCTGCACGGAGGCTGCTCGGCTCATGCACAGAGGCTGCACGGAGGCTGCTCGGCTCATGCATAGAGGCTGCACGGAGGCTGCATAGCTCATGCGCGGCGGTCGGCGGCTGCACAGACGCTGCACTACTGAACTCTTAGAAATTATAATAAGTACTACATTTTTATGAATTCTAGTAGTTAAGAAACTGTTCCTATATTCAAAAGTAGGTACATCGGTAGGTCTTATGTCATCTCTAGAGAACAACCCTTAAAAACAAAAATATCAGTGGTGCTGACTGCTAATTGCGAAGATACCCAAAGGAACCCCGAGGAAAGGTCTTGGGAGCTAGAAGTAGCAGGAAAACTCATACACATCTGTATCTGAAGTCTTGCATGCTAGCTGCGCTTTGTTCTTCACAATCTTACCGAGTCATTACTAACACACATTCATTAACCAAATACACGCTGAATACAGCACAAATAAGTTAAAAAAGAAATGGCTAATTGCGACTGCACTTTAAGTTTGCAAACACGACGCGACGCGTTCAACAGGGAAAGTGGGTGAGGCCCGCCCAAGTGCGGCTGGCTAGCTAGGCGGCTGCGCGGACCGGGGGGCGAGCGGGTCGGGCGGCGAGGCACCCAAGCCGGGTCGCCCCGGGCGAGAGGTGCGAGGAACAGGCGGCAGGGTCGCGGGTAGGTGAGGTATGATCCGGGAGGAGGGCACAGCTCTGAGCTGCTCCCTCCGCCCGAGCCCTACCTTACCCACCCGCAAGCTCCGAGAGTCCGTAGCCTGGAAGCTTCCACAGCCCGGGCCGGGCGCATGCGGGCAACGCACAGGCCTCTTTCGGTCACGTGACGTCAACGCGCAGAAGCCCGCCCAACCCAAAGTGCACGATAGGACAGTTGCATATCGGGCGTGTTTATTTAATGCAACATTATTTGGCTCACAGTTTTTACTGAGATTTGTAAGATGTTTATTGTTCAAGAACTTCTCAGCATCAATTTTATTTATTTATTAAAACTTCATGCACTAGTAAAACACTGTACAAAGGCGCACTTAATGCCGTAGGTATTTTCTACCAGTCGACCTTAGGGTGGTGTAGAGACAGCATGGTAGGTGCAATATAAAGAAAAGACAAACAGAAAAAAATACAATCTATACCATAATGAAACAGTAGAAATCATGAATTCTGTACATTAAACAAAAATACCAAAAATCGAGGAGGGGCGTTAAAAAACAGTTACAGAACACAAAAAGAGCATTTTAATTTTTATTGTCTGTTTGTTATCGCTTATCTCTGAAAATACTGAATAGATTTTGTTGGCGTTTTGTAAGTTAGATTAAGCTTATTTCTGAGCAAAATTTGGTCTTTTTAGGGTTCCGTGCCACAAAATAAAAAACGGAACACTTATAGGATCACTTTGTAGTTCGTCTGTCTATCTGTCAAGTACATTTATCTCGGGAACGCGTGGAGATATCGATTTAAAAAACCATATACTTAGGTCTACGGTCCCTTGAAGCTGCGAGAAAATCAAGCTTCTATGTTAACGTAAAAAAATACGGCCGTATATGTTGCAAAAAAACGTATAATTCGACACTCTCAAGGGAATCAAAATGTATAGGGTATTTCCCGTTGACCTAGAACTATGAAATTTGGCAAGTAATACTGTCTTATATTACAAATATAGGGAAAAGTCTGAAAACTATACATTTGTAATTTAATCATAAAGAATATAGCCTTTATACATAATATATGTATAAAGTGTCATTTGTACCTACAAATTTGTACGAAACCCACGGTGGGCTAGTCCGACTCACACTTGGCCGGTTGTTTTTTTCATTCAAATGGATGGCCGGAAAAAAAGTTATGAACATTTAAAGATTTTAGATTTTTGATCAACGTTTTGAGACAAGTTTTTTTCAATTTTCAATTATTCGTTCAGTTAAGCATAAAACTAGCTTTTAAAAACATATCCTTAGAAATTGTAATCATCACGCTATATCTTCGAGGAGCTAAGCAGTCCATAACAATAACAAATTATCATACCAACCGCGAGCCGGTGGCGAAGTGCCATGATAGAGGAGTCGCAAAAACAGTTGAATTAGTTTGGTTAATTGGATATTGAACTGTGTTCTAATAACTTATGATTTGGTGGTGGTTGATATCAACTTTATTCATAAAGCTGGTAGATAAATGCATTCGGGGCCCGGCACTAGATTGGCTCCGAAGCTATCTCCGCGGTCGGACACAGTGCGTCGAAGTCATCATTATCATCATCATCATATCAGCCGAAACACGTCCACTGCTGGACATAGGCCTCCCCCAAGCGTCGCCACAACGACCGGTCCTGTGCGTTTCGCATCCATCGGCAACTCGCGACCTTCACCAGGTCATCGGTCCACCTTGAGGGAGGCCTTCCAACGTTTCGCCTTACGGTACGCGGTCGCCACTCCAGAACTTTTCGGCCCCATCGACCATGTGTTCTGCGAGCAATGTGCCCTGCCCACTGCCACTTTAGTTTGGCGATCTTTCGGGCTATGTCGGTATCCTTGGTTCTCTTGCGGATATCATAATTCCTGATTCGATCACGCAAGGAAACTCCAAGCATTGCCCTCTCTATTGCCCTTTGAGTGACTTTGAGCCTTCTGATGAGGCCCATTGTAAGCGACCACGTTTCAGTTCCGTATGTCATCACTGGCAACACGCACTGATCATAGACTTTCGTCTTGAGACACTGTTGTATGTGGGACGAGAAGATATCGCGCAACTTCCCGAACGCTGCCCAGCCGAGTCGGATTCGACGGTTGACCTCTTTCTCGAAGTTGGCTCTACCTAACTGGACCGTTTGTCCTTGGTAGACGTACGCGTCTACAACTTCGAGTGTAGAGCTTCCGATCTTGATGGGCGTAAAAGTGACTCGTATAAATAAAAACTTAACATCAGCAATCGCTCAGGAGAACCACAAGGTAGTATTTTAGGGTCTCCTCTATTCCTACGGCACATCAACGATTTACCGAATGCCACCAATCATAAATGCGTGCTGTTTGCCGACGATGTCTCAGTGATTGTACCTAGCAATAATGTTCAAAACCACGAAAGAGAAATACACGAGGCACTAAATGACATAGTTGGTTAGTTATATTATGTTCAAATACATAAAAATTATATTATTTACCTTCATTCAAAGTAAAAATTAAAAGTCCTAAATAAGTAAACCCTGAATAATAAGGCGTCAAACTTTTCTCCGCGTCGCAATTGAGTGGCACGTGGCAAGACTCGCGGCATTACCACTTCAAGATTGCTCCGTCAAAGCATTTCAAATAGTGCACTCGGACCCCACGGTCAAGACACTCAACCCTAAACGACTCGAAAATTTAACTGGCAACTAGGTTATTATATTTCCATCGCTTGAGGTTCTCAGCAGCTGCAGTGGCCGCGCCAGCATAACACGAAGAGCTATGAGGACGGGATGGCGCAAAGGTACACAAGTAGCGTCCCACACTAAAGCTCTACCCATCTTCGATGCAAATAAAGACATACCGTCCTGTCTGTTGCCGTGCCATTGCGTACCAGGCCATGCAGCACGTCAAATGCTGTCGTTGATATTCGCGTGCCGCGCTATGCGCACTTCGACTGCATGACAACTTCACAACCACAGCGAGGCGGAAAGTAGTATCGTCGAATAAGACTTTCGATGAGGTAGTAGAAAGAAAAATTATGAAAATGACATTGGGAATGGTCAATTTCATGATTTTTCTTTCCACCCTTATCTCCGAAAATTCTGAGTACAGCCGGTCGATTCTGTAAACGTGTCGAAGTGAAGGCTTGAGTGAAGAGATCACGAAGTGAGCTGTCAATTCATGTAATCGAGATGGAATGACAGCTCACTTCGTGATCACTGCACCCAAACCTTCACTTCGACATGTTTACAGTATCGACCAGCTGTTTATAATACTACTGAGGCTCTTTAGACATAAAATGGCGACCAATCAGAGCACATGATTAAATTACGGCTGTGACCAAGGTAAGGGCTCTTATTTCTGTCTGCAGGGTTTTAAGGAACCTAACCAAACCGAACCTCGGGGTGCCCCTGACGTCAACCGTCTTTTTCTAGTTCAAAAGCACAAAAACCGACAAAATCAGGTTTTTGTTGACCTCGTCGTCGTTAGTTCAATCAACCTTAGGTTTATTAATTGTAACTGAATAAACCGGGGGTAAATTCTCCTTTATGTATTTCGTTCACTAGTTATTACAAAAATCTGTAAAACGATCTTTAGGTATTTTAAACAGTAGGTCTATTGACCGTTGTTATCTCGAAAATAGTTAGAATAACTTCAGATAATATAATACGTAAACGAGCGTGTTTGTTTGTTTGGATTAATGCGCTATTTCAGGAACTACTGATCGAAACATTATTCGATCGACCAAAAGGAGCGGAGCATTAAGAGGAAATACAAAAAGTCATAATTCGGGGTTGGGTCTCGTCTGTTTCCTCCTCCAATATTAGACCGATTTAAAAGATATTTCACAAAATGAATAAGAAGGTTGTATACTGTGTCCATGTTTTTCTTTTTCATGAGTTGCCTTTGTACACTAGGGTTCTGTTGACAGCGATTTAACGGACAATTTTGAGCATTATTTGAGGGTTCTAGTGCTTATATGGTTAATATTTCATCACAAAGGAAAACATAGGGACAAAGTATATATCCTTTTTATTCAGTTTATGAAATATCTTTTAAATCGGTTCAATATTGGAGAATGAAACAGGCGAGAGCAAAACCTCGAATTATGACTTTTTACATACAAAGTCTCCGGCCGCGTTTCCTCGGGACGCAGACGAAGTTGCGCGGGTCAGCTATTTAGCGCACAAAGTCTGTAACCAGGCCTCTGCGAATTGCTTTCAGTCCCTCGTATACCTTTTAAACGTACAGTATGCTACGGTTCCAACTTTCAACTTTTTTTAGGCACTTTAAATTAGGTAGATAGGCATATTGGTATTCAGTACATAATAACTAAAATTAACAAATACACCTAACTAAAAACAAACTAAAATATAGCATCAAAAAATTCGTCCTCAACGCTGTCAGCTGGTAGGTAATGTGCCCAAGAGATTGGCGGCATTGCCACGTTGTATGGCAATGCTTAATCTCTGCCCAAAGTAATAGCCAGCTCTTGGGTCACGGGAAGTGTCAACCAGCCGTTTCGAAATTTCTTTGATAAGGCTGTGAGCACAAGGACCCCACGGCCCGAGGGTTTCAACCCCAAACGGCTTGAAAATATAGTTACCAATAAGGTTACTATATTTACGCCTATTGAGGTTTTCCGCAGCCGCAGCGACAGCACCAGCACAACACGATGAACTTGGAATATGGGATGGCGCAAGAGTATCGACACAGGTTGCGTCCCACAGTAAAGGGCTACCCATCTTTCAAGGAAACAATGACATGCCGTCCGGTCTTTTGCCATCGTCACGTGCCAAGCCAGTGCGCTCTAAAACGGCTGGAACGCCGACGGTGACGAGAGCTCGTCGGATTATGTCGTTTAAATTAGCGTGTCGTGCAAAACGGCCTGCACTGCGGCTACAAGAGAGGCCGTGGTGCCCGAGGCTGTTGACAACTTCACCACAGTGACAGCGATGAGGAGAACAACAAGGGACTCCTAAACGTAAAGAAGCAAACAGTTCCTACATTAAACATTACAATAAAAATGATTACTTAATATTTTGTAGATAACGCTTGAACACTTGTGTAGGAAGTAAGTAAAATAATCAAATATAAGTACTTTTTTTTCTTTGTGAGGGCGAGTTGAAAACGGTTTTCATTGCAGTCTTTCGGCTCCAAATGGGCCAGATAAGTTTGTCCACTTTCATAAAACTAATTTTCTTTGTATTGACAGCAGAAATGTGGGGTTGAAATAAAGTTGGGCAAGTGAGATACATAGGTTAGAAACTATTATTTTGCTCGTAAGAAAGACAAATCTACATGTCACATTTGGAAAAAAAAATCCCACCAGTTTACAGAACTTTTTCCTTTATCAAATAAGTTAATTGAAAACTATTAGGATCTACTTAAGTTAATCAATAAAACAGCCAAATGGTTTCAAAGAAAAGTTTTCTCGTAAATTTCCGTGTACCGCGCCTCCAGTGTGTCCCCGGCCGACATCGCGCCAGGCCCTAGCTAGGCTTTGCGAAGAGCTGAGTATTGATCCTCCCCGCGCGTACCTAGATAATATGTAGCTGCTAGCGAAGGGGCGCGCAACATTTTGTCGTTCCATTCAATCATATTTTTCTCTGATTTCTGTAGGGAACCATGGTGAATGATCATTTGTTTTTGGAAATAAGCAGCAAACACTTTTTGAGCTTGATGAGGTCGGTTTTTCTCAACTGTGTATGTAGCTGAGAAGTAAAAAAACTCAACAGTTAGTTTAAAAAAAATAAAGGGTGGGTAGGTACTATTATAATACTAGTACTACTTTAACAGTTAAGACATTTTCAACTGATTTCAAAAAGAAGGTCTTTTTTAAATTATTTTCATTACTCGAAGACGCCTGGACCGATTTGGAAAAATTTTTTTTTTGTTTGAATGTCTACCCTTACCAGGTGGTCCTATGGTCATCAGATCAGGATTTAATGATGGAACCCTCGAGAAATAGTGTACTCTTCAAATTTTATAGGTACACTTGAAGCGATTTGGGTAGTTTTTGGAAGACTATTTTTTCGAAGTGGTCCTATTTCAATTTGGTGAAGATCGGATGAAGAATTTCGGGGATAGGCAACGGAAATCTTCAATAAATGATAGCAAATGGACCGGGATTATTGAAATTGCATGTCTGTTTATTGTTTACACCAGTTCATAATAACATAGCTAACGCTGTTAAGGGGTACGCAAATGTGAATGTCAATTTAGCTGTGGAAAATCACCACTAAAAAGTGGAAAAAAATAAACTTTTTACAAAAAAATACAACCGACTTCCAAATAAAAATACTATAAAATAACTATAATTTCGGAAGTCGGTGTCAAAACACAAAGAAACAACCAAGAACACCGACTACTGAAATTAAAGTTATTTTATACTTCAAACTAGCTGTTGCCCGCGACTTCGTTCGCGTGTATGTCAATAAGTAAAATTTGTCGCTGTGTAACATCGCTAAGATAAGATATCCAAACAGTCAATATAATAAGCATTTCTTGACCCTCTTAGAATTAGGAATTTGGAAGACTGTTATGCAAGGCACTGGCTGTATCATCTCTTCTGTTCAAAATGCCGTCCAGCCCTAGTTTCTCGTAATGAGAAACTTCTGTACACGAAAAGTTGCTAGGGTTGTTAACACGCGATAGAGCAACATAAAGTTGGCCATGAGTATACCACCATAAAAGAAGTCGACCCCCACAACGGATAGAGTAGAGACTCCGTTTTCCCCACTTAGACTTCTATTCGGTCCGTTGCGCGTAAGTGTACTGGCTAAGTTAGCCAGCCTAACTCCTCCGAAAAGCATAGAAGCCTCCTTTTTTTTAAGGATGGGAAATCATCAAATGTCTCCTCCCGCTGTGGGTGAAGCAGGAGGGAGTGTCAGACTCTTACTGACTAAAACCCATCCGAGTTCTTCCTAGTGCCCTTTGCGTTCCAGGGCCGCGGTGAACCTTTCAAATAAAGTCCGCAGTCCCAGCAGGCACTGGCCCTAGCGGGCCCCGCCTTTAATGCTGACAGCTCTTTGAGGCGCGCGTGGAACAAAGCGCGCCGTCGACCCGGGCCTGGGGGGCTACTCTCTAACGAAATCCGTAGTTTCGGGCTTAGTTGCGGGCGGGCGTATTCTACTCCGTATCACCTACAGACTTACGATTAGTCCCGAACCCGAACTGAGAATGAATGACACCACGATTTCACAGTAACTGTCAAATCGTGTAATCATTAGTTCTCAGTGGTTAGGTGATACGAAATAGAAAATGCCCGCCCGAAACTAAGCCCGAAACTACGGATTTCGTTACAGAGTAGCCCCCCAGGTTCTGATCAGACGGCGGCCACCCAATGCTTGCCGTCCGCAGGCCCGCGCCTACGGTGGCCTAGAATCGCCCTGCGATGACGACCGACGCCCGGGGCGTCTTCTTCTGTTGCGGCGGCTGGGGCGTGAGGTGTCCCTCTCTCTCTCTCACGCGTTCGTCTTCCTCCTTCGCTAGCATTACTGCTTCGCAGAAGTAGGTGTCCGCTTCCCATGTCTCCTCGCTTCGGACCATGGCTTGAACCAGGGCCGATCCGAGAATTTGTTCACGTCGGGAAGCTACGCCCTCATTTCCAGGATGAAGTGGGCGACTGATTTTCTTTATTTTCCCCACAAATATTTGTCAATATTATGCGTAATGATGGTTGCGTCGCTGGGTTCCCCGTACACAGAAGAAATGAATTAATCCTGAAGCAACGGGACCACACAGAATATCTTCTAAAATAACCTGACCACTTTTTTAATTGTGGTGTGTGCCGTCAGCAATTTTAACAGCATTCGTTCGGCCTTCTTCTTTTTCTTCGTCGGTCCCTCAATGCTGAGGATCGCGACCACATACGTCGCGTCTCCAAGCCATTCGAGCTTCTGCAGTGTGGATCGCTCTGTAATGCTACCTCCAACAGCCTTCTTTATGGCGTCGTCGGACCATAAAGAAGACGAAATGTTTGCTTATTTGCACTTTAACGTGTTGATATTCTTCAAACTAAGAAGTTAAGAAACTGTTTTATGAATAAAGTTGATTCCAACCACCAACCAGGAACGTAAATCATAAGTTTTTAACACAGTTAAACATCCGATTAACCGAGCTAATTCAACTGTTTTTGCGACTCCTCTATCATGGGACTTCGCCTCTTGCTCGCGGTTGGTATGACATGACCCCTAGCTTCAAGCTTGAAAAGGTTAATTCTTAATCTTCTTTTCGAGTCTTTTTTGGTTAACTCTTTATACTGTTTTGGCCCAGTAGGTGGCTGAGTTAGTTGCAGCATCGGTGGCATACATTAAATCCTCCAAAGTACAGGTGTTATTGAGCAGCTTTAGCTTATTAAGCTTAGCAAATGTAAGAGCGCGCCTGTTGACGAATATTATCGTAATCTTAATACCGCGAAAATGAGATCAAATGCATAACGCCATCTATGGAAAATGAAGTTGAACTATTAAAAGATTAGTTCCGAGTTTGTTTTATTTTTATTGATAGGAATATTACGTTCATTCAGAACGAATTTTTTTTTAAGGTAATAAAAGAATCACTTTTTAAAACGTTTAAATGTACCACTAATAACTAAAAATATGTTTTGAGGTAATCACATGCTGTCAAAAGTACTATTTGGGTCAATAGATGGCATTGCAGGTATCTGTATTACGTAGTAAGTTGATTTCATTTACCACAAATTCATATCAGTTTTATTTTTAAAAGTTATCTACTTTGGTTTTGTACTTTTTATCATAATGCAAACAAAAAAGAAGACAGCAGAAGAGAAAATTTAATTATCCTACTAATCCGGAATTTCAGTACTTAGGCACATCCAGTTCCTCACATTTTTAACCTTTTGAACGCCAGAGCGAAAACGCATCGGCGCACCTCCCACGCCAGGCCAAAAATTCAGCGCAGATGCCTACAAAAAAAATAGGGATTCCAACATCCGATCTATAAGTTATCGAAAAGTAATTAGCAATTTTTGATGATTGTTTTTTGTAGTGAAATGTAACTAATAGATATATCTTTCTGCCATTTTACAATATGTAATTAATGTAGTTTTAAATAATAGGAAAAAGAAACACGGAAAATTTAATTTAGTATATTTATTTGGCACTTAAAAAATGTCGTTATTTTGTCGGCTATAGCCGACGGTGGCGTGTCGGGCACGATTTCATTTGCCGGCTATAGCCGACCGTGGCGTTCAAAAGGTTAAACATACAGGCAAATGAAGTCGCGGCAAACGAAAATATAAGAGCAGGGACATAAAGAAGTAAAACATAATTCAACAATAATATAAAAAGAATTACGAAAACTGGGAATCGAACTTACACCGAATCATTCGGAAGGTAGTCATTGTACGGCCGGGTATATGAATTCAGATGCATTCAATTCGATGTAATAATTTGTTATGGTTATGGACTACTTAGCTCCTCGAAGATATAGCGTGATGATTACAATTTCAAAGGATATGTTTTTAAAAGCTAGTTCTATGCTAAACTGAACGAATAATTGAAAATTGAAAAAAACTTGTCGAAAAACGTTGATACGTAATTTTAAAATCTTTAAAGGTCCATTACTTTTTGATTCGGTTCCCTTCAAAATGGTTGGTGATGGTTCTTCTTCTTATCGTGTGGGCAGTAGGTTCTAACGACCCCACACACCCTAGTGTCAGAGTTTTCTAAACCGCCTCAAGGGCCACTGATATAGTTTATTTGACGACAGTCATTTGGCGGCCAGGACCACCGGCTTATACGTGCCTTCCGAAGTACGGAAACATTTTTTTATCAGAAAATCAGGTGATTCAAGTCTCCGTGGTCGAGTGGTTTAGGCGTTTGCCTTGTGACCCGGTGGTGGTGGGTTCGATTCCCTCGGGAAGCATACTTTGTAAAGTTGTTTCCAGTTTGGCTAGGACATTGCAGGCTTGGTGATGATTGAATCGGCACTATTCAGTTCAACCATTTTGAAGGAACGCGTGTAACGGTAGCCGATACTCTCGTCATGTTGTTGAACGCACTCAGTTGAGACTGGTCATCTCTTAACTATCCACTGGCCTATTTTAATCCTTATATTTGAAATCTTGTAATAGGTTTTATTTTATTTGCATTGCACATTGACTTCACATGTAGAAGCAATAAGGATATGTAACCAAGAATTTTGCAAAACAACATGATTTAAAAGAGTATCTGTGGAGTTTCTTGCCCGTACTTCTCCATAGAGATCTACGTTTCTTAAAAAAGAAATGTTGAACTTTGACCTATTAAATATATCGAAGCCGCGCCAAAGGTTGTCGTTCCCTGCCATTCCACCCGCGCGACGTACCTCGACCGCTCTCGATCGGTCCATTTGGTCCTGGACGCTGCTGGCAGACAGTTGTGTGCACCGAGCTCCTTGTATCCGAAGACTCCGAGTTATAGCTGCTATGACTGCCGTGCCCCCAGCGAGCAAGGCGCCGCCAGGTCAGTAACAACAGTGATTCAAGTGCAACGAATTTTAACTAGATTACTTAGCTTTTTGTTTTTGGAAGATTCGTTGGAAGCACCTCTACCCTGCGCTTATCGATCCAGTGCATCACGGCGACTGAACCTCGGCGTGTTCTCTCCACGGCTGTTATTTACCTGTATTAAGATTGTGTTATTTATGTGTTTTTAAAACGATTGCGAGTTTTCCCTAAATAGTCTACGATAGGCGGCGGAGGTGGTAGAGAGTGTAGATATCGATTGCGCTAGCTACGTCGTATTTATAGACCCACAAAAAACTCCAAGAGCCAGGTTAAGAAGTCTTAGGAGGTGACTTGTTTAGTGTTGTTAAGGCGACTTGTGTGTGCGAAGTTTTTGTTTATCAGGTTATTAGGTCAGGCTAAGGGGGTGATGTAGTTTTTCATGAGAATTTTATCGTTGCGAAGCAGTTTGGGACTTCCTGCAGGTTTCTTAGGGTCTATTTTTAGACTCAAGCCATTTTCAGGATGCATGGGTGCGGCAGCTGCGCGCGTTGCAGGGTGCGGCTAGCGGGGGCAGCGGATGGGGGAGGGGGGTATTGCATATCGATCGATACTTCCCCCCACCCCCTCGTTTTTCCTTGTCAATGCATAGCTGAAAACCTTTTGTATAGTAGTGTGCCTAAGTGTAATCAATTATTTAGTTTTGAGCACGTAACACCACGTGATGTAGTTACGAGGCATGCCTTTTAAGTTTTTTCGTTTGAGGAAAAAAACAGAACTAGAACCTTATAGTACTTTTTATTGTTTTTCAAAGTATTCACCACGTAGCTTAATACTATATGGTGTCGGCTGGTGCCATATGGTGCCGTATAAGAATAATATCATCCCATCACTTCCCGTGGGTGACGTAAGAGGCGAATAAGGGACACGCCAGAGAATGGGCAGCAGCGTTCTCTGTAAAACTCAACACCATACACTGCGATCGCCAACCCGCCTGCCAAGCGTGGCGATTATGGCAAACCCCCCCCCCCCCCTTTTGGGGTAGGCCTATGTCCAGCAGTGGACGTCTTTCGGCTGAAATGATGATGATATGATGAGCTTAATACACTTTTCCATTCGCTCAAACCAGTTATTATAACATTTATCCCACTCTAAAGTGGGGGTGTTCAAAATGGCTGACTTGAAAGCGTCGACTGCTTTTTCACCGGACTGGAACCTTTGACCACGAAGACTTTTCTTAATTTTAGGAAATGTAAAGAAATCGTTAGGTCTTAGGTCAGGACTGTATGGAGGATGGTCAAGAATTTCTACTTTTTCCTGCTTCAATCAATACTCAATCGTTTGACGAGCGCTGTGTGAGCTTGCGTTGTCGTAGTGCAGGATGATGCGTCGCTTTGAGTTAGATTTTCGAAGTTCGGCGATGACTTGTGGTAAACAAACTGTGGTATACCACTCTGCGTTAACCGTTCTACGATCTTCAAGTGCAATAGTCGCAACATGGCTGGTTTTTCCAACGAATGGGGCCACCATCTTCTTTGAAATGCTTCGAGAACGAACAACTTTAGTCGGCTTTAGCTAGTCTTGAAAGACCCAGATTGTAGATTATTGTTTGGAATCAGGATCGTAGGCATAGATCCAAGATTTGTCACCACTGATGATGTCGTAGACGTGATTTGACTCTCCTCGGTTGAACCTTTGCAGAGTTTTCTTACACCATCTGACGCGGGCCGCCTTGTGATCTTCGGAAAGCAGATGCGGTATCCAACGGCAAACTAGCTTTCTCAAACCAAGCGCTTCATGCAAGATCTTCTGAATGGTTGTCCCTGAGATGCCTAATAGAGCCTCTATCTCTCGATACGTCACATGACGATCTTCGAGAATTAGTTGTCTCACAGCAATGATGTTATCTTCAGTGAAGGCGGATTTGGGCGTCCTTCGCGAGATTTGTCACTAAAACTAGTATGTCCACGCTGGAATTCTAAATACCAGCGTTCGACAGTCCGCAGACATGGGGCTTCATCAATGAATACAGATGTTAGCTCTTCAAAACACTGAAGCCGTGTCAGACCTCTTCTAAAGTTGTAGAAAATTATTGCACGAACATTTTCCTTAGAAAGATTCATTTTCGTACGTGACCTGACAGATTCCAATCGACGCTGTGGCTAAACAATAGCATTAATCCTAATGCTTTCAACTGTTTTGAGATTCAAAATTTAAACACATTCGAATATAGAACAGTTCCAAATTCAAAATTGCCGGGAAATATCGAAACGACAGAACTTAAAAGGCATGCCTAGTAGCGTTTTCAATACACTTCAATCTAAAAAAATATACAGGTGATGAAATGCGTGGATTTAGGAACATTTCCTGATCTCATGAAGAGTAGTAATGCGAAAGTGAAATGTATGCGGGCGGGCAAGGGCATTGTTTTGCATAAAAACGCCATCCTCGCCCATGTCCACTAAAAATGGACCAACCTAGTCATCTAGAATTTCAGTGACAGGTTTTTCAACAGTTAATGTTTCATTTTCTATCACCACTAGCTCAGTGCAGCTTTCGGAAGAAATCCCAGCCCACACGTGAACAGAGCCTCCGCCGCATGGTACTATTTCTTCTATACAGGCTTGGTTATAGCGCTCTCCCGGTCTTCTGTACCTACACTCTTTTCCTCCCGTCGTGCATAAACAGAATCTAGACTCGTCTAAAAACATAACTCTTGACCAGTCATTCAGAGTCCAATTCTCGTGTTCTCTACCATAACTTAACCTTGAGTTTCTGTAGTATCTTTCTAGTTTTGGGCCATTTGCATTGGATTCATATTTTTTTTCTGTCATCTATTAATTACTTTGCATACTATTGTATAAATTCAAGTTCTTAAAACGTAACAGATAGATGTGTTGCTGGGGAGTTTGTTGGCCACTTCTTTTCCACAGCTAAAATATTAAGAAATGACCTGACAGGTGGACGTTTTGGGGGACTGTCTTTTGTAAAACTTGACGTTCAAAAACTGCTGGCTCTAAGCCTAATTTGAATAAACGACTTTTGAATATTTTTTTTATACTGTACATGTTATCATCGATCTTTATCTGGTCTGCTAGCTAACTTATGCGAATTTTAACCACCTTTGAGGTTTAGGGACGTTTGGATTAACCTATTTCAACAAAGAATTGACCGTTGTTTATACAGGGTGTGTCAGAAGTGCGCACTACATATATTTAATACTAGCTTCTGCCAGCGGCTTCGCCCGCGTGGTCCCTTTGTTACTTTCGCATTTATAATATTAGTAAGGATATTACCAACTACGAAAAATTTAGTGTTAGGTGTGCGCGGGATGTGAACGGACCACCCTCCGCCACCCCATGCGTTGCTAAAATCTCTGAGCCTAGGTAGCTAATAAACCAACACTATCCCAAGACTATAACTTTTGTTTTGTTTGGTTCCAGCCACGAAAAAGGCGGCCGCCAAACGCCGCATGAAGAGGCTGAATAAGAAGAAGCAGAAGGAGAATGGCCATACCGCCGAGTTCTTCTACACGGTGTCGAGGCCTCCCTTCGTGGTCGTTGAGAATTAAATAAATTCTCAACGAATGGGTAGCACAGTCAAACCTAGTCTAATGGATCTTCTATTATTTCAACTATGTCTTCACGTCTGCATGTTGCTGGATTAAGATCTTCAGCACGCTGCACCCTGACCTCGTGACCGTTGGGTGACCGGAGCTCAGCCGTCGTACGTACACGGCTGGCCTGCGAGCACCCACCGCCGCCTCGGTAGCGCGCCCAAAGCGCTGGCACTCTACTGCTTTCTTGGAACCAGCTCGTCGGTAGCAGCTGCAACACACGGGATATTTATATTTAGTTAACACCTGACTAAAACTTAACTTCTTCGCTTACCTCGGCGTAGGTTTGACTGTGTAAGGGCGGGAAGAGGGACCTTTTCCTTTTTGGTTTATATGGTTTTCTAACATGGAGAGCGCTTTGAACACATGTGGCTTGATCGTCGATGATACTTTGCTCGTAAGGCTACACCGACACGTTCGGTGCCTTTACAGTCCCGGCACAACCTGTCTGGTGGGTCCCGGTGAGGCTTTGGTCATCCGGGTAATTGAAGTGCTGCTGTCCACCCTTAGCACTGCTCCTACCTCCAGGTCAGAGAGGCCAGTGTCTGGAAGTAGGTATCAGCGACAACACTAAAAGGGCTTTAGACTAGATAACGATGGGGAGCTTTGTCCCAATGGGAAGGTCGACACAACGGAATAGCCTGTCAAGGCATCGCCTTATATGCTGCAGGGTCGACAGCCCTTTGACATTAGATTTAAGACTTACATAGTAGAGATTTCTGTTCTGTAGTAGTTTTGGATTGTTAATTTCGTCAGTGACTAAATTAAATTATAGTAGATTAGTGTTGTGAATTTCTCGATTACATGTATCGTAGCAAAAATAAAAACGAGTTTTTATTATTCATCGAAATTGGTAACCACCACATCAAACTGACTAGGTATTACACACATGAAAACAACGCCCTTACAAACAGAATTACATAATGTACCTATAGGTAATTATGCAGGATGAATTTACCGGGTTCCCTACTTGAAATCGAATGACGCGAGATCGAATAACACGTCTTGCTCGAAAACGTTTACTCGATAGTACATGAAATCGATAAACTATGAGCTCGACAGTTCAATGAGAGCTTAGTGTGCCATAAATATAATATCTCTCAAACCAAGTCGTATCTAATAATTTCTGCTTCCTGCGGTAGGTAACACATCTTCTTTGAGAACTTGATATGCTTCTGGAATTTCTTCTGGAGTCAAGAACGTCAAGGCAAGAAGATGGCGTAATTGTAGCGCAAATTCACTGTCTTCGCCATATCTAGAAGAGAGACTGCTTTCTGGAATTTTTCTCCACACAGACTGACCAAAGTGAAAAAAGCAACCCTTGCTAATTTTTCATTATTTTTGCGATAGGACGCACCGTTTTCGAGATATTCTATAAATCGATTGGATGGTCGGTCGAGAAATGATGTTTCAAGATAATGAGCCTTCGCGCTGCCGATGATTCGAGCTTATAGTTATTCGAGATTTTGATGCATCGAGGGAGTGAACTGTCGAGCTCATAATTTATCGATTTCATGTACCTACTATCGAGTAAACGTTTTCGAGCAAGTGTTATTCGATCTCGCGTCATTCGATTTCAAGTAGGGAACCCGAATTTACCAAATGTGCGTGGATGGCCAAATTACGAAACTATGACCTTCAAACTACGCTCCTCATAGTTCTTTTCAGTGTTTTAGAAAAACACTGAAAGGAATCTTGACGCCGATTTTGAGGAAACTAAAACTTTATCAGTCATTCTTATACCATTAGAAAAATGTTGATAAGGATATTTTAGGGATGTTGTGATATGGTAAAAACTATTTGGATCACATAGTTCTTACCATATCGCAACGTCCTTATACCATATCACATGTCTTTACCTTTTTATCACGTCCTTACTCGCACAAGCCCAACATATGACCACCTCGTGGTGCGAGCGCAACTGGTGCCCCATGGTAGCTGGGATTTGAAAATTCAGTGGCGTGCCACCGTGCTTCGGGAATGTCGGATTGCTGTTCCATCGTACTTTGAGAGTTCCTATGAACAGAGAGCCTACCCGTGTTTGCGCACACACTCGTGTAAGTATGTTTTTAACAACTCATGCACACTTGGTTAAACTCCACCTTTAGGTTAGAAATGGGCCATCATGACTGAAAGGTCAGAAAGATTATTTGAAGCTCGGAGAAAAGCACTTCAGACCTAAGATGTGAAACTGTGGAATAAAAGAAACCCTACACTTCATCAATCCAACAGAACTCTCACTCACATACACCCCCAAACTCCATACAAGCACACACAAACACTCGCTAACACACATCCCGTCCCCAACCCCAAGTCTGGAACAATTGTATTCTTGTTTAAATGGGTGTTGATAGCTGCGACACAGTTATAAACTTTTGTAGCTATCATCGTTTGTTTTGTTGAGCCAACTGTTTATGTTTCAAATTAATAACTTTACTTTAAAATAAATAAAAATAACTTTCCTTTAGCCACCCGGACACGAACTGCCAAACATAAACATTCTGATTCTGTAAACATCTCATCAAGTAAACTTAGGTGAAGTGAACTGTCAATCCATATCCACAGGATGGAATGACAGTTGTCTTCACGCACACTCCACTTAAGTTCACATGGTGAGACATTGAAATAATAGATAGCTGGAAATCTTTGGACCAATCGCGAAAAATCTGGTCAAATGGGATATCCTTGACTCCCGCTCAATAGTGTCAGTGTTGAGCCCTTCCACAGGATATGCATCATCTCCATGTCTCCTCAGCATGCACAACCACCTGCCCCTTCTGCCTTCTTAAGACTTAAACGAAGCCAACAATAGAATCACCCAGGCAACATGGTCAGACCAAATTTGAGTCAAATCAGTAGTAAATCACCTGGTCCACCATCCCCAGGTGATTATCATCCATATACCTCAGTTATGAGTACTGCCTTTTTTAGAGTAATAACAATTTTGTTTGTTAATAGTGTGTTTCCTGCAGTTTTACCAAATAAGGGCCATTCTCTGAGTTCTTTATATAAGTAAAGCAATAGTCATGTTAAGAAAAACATTGGGAAAAGGCTAGGAAGATGTACACTCAACAAATCTATTAGGTATGCAGGAAGCTAACTTGCAACTATTTTTAAACAATGTTGTTAGTGTACCAAGTAGAAATTTATTGTACACCATACTCGTACATACGTCACAAACTTAAAAAGTTATAATACATATTATATAAGCAATGAATATTGGAAGCGCAGTGTAAAAAATTATATTTTTGCCTGTATAGGTATCTAATAGTTTTGTTGACTACATAAATTAATGCATGTTTTACAATTCATTTTTATAAAAAAGAAAAAGATATTGATTAATTATATTAATTATATTTGAATATAGCTACCTAAATAAATATCATACCTAATATCACAAGCTAAAATCACAAACATATTTTAGACTAGTTTAATTTCATTACTATCTGATAACACACAATAAACAAGAATTCTAATCCCCATATTTACACAGCACATGAAAGTGTAGCAACAACATGAATCTTTACATGGTATAATATAAAACAAAGTTGCTTTTTCCATTTGTATGCTTATATCTTTTAAACTATGCTATCAATAGATAGAGTGACTCAAGAGGAAGGTTTACATATGTATAATTCGTCCACAATACTTACAGGAATGGAAAAAATGGGATATGTGCATACGAAGTAGCGGGCTAAGCTAGTAGTTTATAAGTTCATGAATTCAGAACTTATAAACTACTAGCTTAGCCTAGTTCTTAACTCATCTAGACAGAAAAAACACAACTGTGATGACAAATAATTGTTTGTTAGGTATAGCCAATTTACAAAATTATGCCTTTTACAAAGTTTCACATAATTTTTCAAAAGAGTGTTCTACTCCTATTTATTTCAACTTTGTATACAGTAGTGGTACACAGGCAGTCTCAATGCAGCAAGGCATTCTCTAACAATCATATTTTGAGCAATTCTAATTCACATCATCATGAAATGAGTGGACCAATAATCATATGATCACTTTGTATGGGTTTTCATGTTCAATCACAACTTCAAGGTTTTCTGCTCAACCGCTGTGCTCAGTTCATCCAAACTCTTGAATATATGCTTCTCAAATGCCTTGGACTGTTGGGTCTTGGGATTCACCAGTAGAGCATGCCAACCTGCCGTTCTGGCACCTTCATAGTCTTTTACCACATCATCTCCTATGTGGAGAGCCTCCGACGGTGATACTGCTGATATGCACTTGTCAATGGCACTCTTAAATATCCTTTTATCAGGCTTGCTATATCCCGTCTCATATGATGTAACAACGAAATCAAAATGTTTATGTAAACTGACATTTTGAAGTATGTCATTGAGGCGAGGGTCAAAGTTTGATATAACTCCGACAGCTATGCCAAGAGTCTTGAAATGGTCTATCAGTTCATGTCCTCCATCAGCGCATTCCCAACATCTGTCAGTTTTAAATTCATCGATAAGCTTGTGAGCTATGACATCCAAGTTCGCTGTGCTCGGGAGATTGTCTTTCAAAGTCATTGTGACTACTTGGCACCACCAGTTCTCCCATTTTATTGATTTCTTTCCAAAATTAGGATGCTGTTCCCACATGTGATTGAAACTTGTTTTGAACTTAGTCTTTACGTCTTCTTGAGTGCCTTTAAATCCATAATCTTGGGCTACCATGGCGTAATACTGCCATGCAGGCACCTTGAACTTAAGGAGAGTATTTGTAACATCGAATGTTACTAACTTGATCTTTGATAAACAGAAACTCATTTTGTGTCTTCACTTAGCACAACACTCAGGGTATATTACAGGCGAGTTGATATAACGTCAAATAGTTTTTCAATAGCATTTAAGTAAAAAAAAACATTGTAATATTATTCTATTCTGTTAATTTTTCATGTTTACAAAAGTCAGACTCCTTGACAAGGCAACTAAGACAAATAACGGATGTCATTGTCATGCATGTCAATGTCAAAACTCATAAAATTTACCATAGATATAGACCACACAAACTAACCTTATGAAAATACTAGGTACTCACTGGACTGGATTTGAATGACATAATAGATTGGAGGTGCGAATTGGGATTTAAAATAGCTGACCTCAAATAAATCCATGTGTTTTGTCCATGTGATTGCTCGATGAATTAAACTTTCATATTCTTCGCAATACTTTCCGTGTTTCCTTATTTTGTACCAGACAGGGCAGGATACATGACACGGAAGGATTTTTTGGCGCGTAGTCAAAATTGCAACTACTCAGAACACCTAGTTTGCAAGTTTACGTACGGCAAAAAAGTTTACCCACCCGTCTTTATCTCTGCTATGCCGCTATCAACAATAATAAAGACGTTCTGTGAGACTACGACAGCTGTCAATGTCATGTCAACATCTCTGAATCAGACCAAAGAGTACGTAGGTACATACATACGTATAATCGTATAATCAAACAGAAATTAAACTCCGCTGGTTGGATCACTTGCTGTAAATCATACCAAAAAACCCTAAAAATTGCTTAAAACTGTGATTGTTATCTTATAACCATGGTATATGTTAAAGGAGGTACGTATTCAAATTGTTTTGTGTATTTTTAACTCCATAATTCTGTAATTTCGGATGGTTGTGGAGCCTTGAATGTAGGCCACGTCAGTAAATGTAAATAAATATAATTGTTGAGCAATAACTTCAGGAAATTGGGTTCTCGATTAATCTAGTGTCCTCATTCAGCGATATCAATTGAGTCAGGTCAATGGAAGGATTGATTGAATTAAATATTTAGAAAGACTAAAAAATCTTTTTATTATGATGAAAAAATTCATTAGTTATTGCTAAAGGTCGCCCACTTTAACTATTTTTTTTTTGCCTTGTGCACTGCTTCTCCATAGTAACTTTAAGTAAGCCAAAACCTCCTCTGTGCACGCATTATGCTTAGAAAGTGATTTCAAGTTTTATTATTTATACATTTCAACTTAATGTATTGTAGTAATACATAAGCGGACTCAATGCTACCAAGCATTCTCTTGCACTCAACCTTTGGGTTAAAAATGTTGAGTGCAAGAGAATGCTCACTGTGGTAGTTTTCCCTGCACATATTATGGATGTTTTGCTGTCAGCTTTGCTCACGTTAATGTAGCATATAAAATTGTCTCCAGAGTCCCATCATTTCTGTACAAAATTGTAAACTAAAATTAGGCACAAAAGCATAACAAACATTCTTTTGAATTTATAATGTTTGTTAGGATTAACAAAACAACATTAGAACAAATACTTCGTTCAATTGTTTCGATCAATGTTGAACTCACAGTAACTTGTATTGGCCCATTATGCCTCACCCGTCATGCTTGAGGTTGAGGCATGGAAAATGTGACTTTTTCAATTCATTCATATAAGTCTGCTACTGCCAACCCACCTTCAGCAGGCGTGGTGACTAATGGTTGTGCTTTCTCTAAATGAAAAGACACCTTCACGTTATACAGTGAGTAAGTAACTGTCTAGTGTTATCTAGTATTAAACTTCTTATTTACATTGTTATTCAGATGGAACTGTTGTGGAGCAGAGCCCATTCAGCGTGTTTGGGTGGTTCTGGGGCATTGTCAACTTTTTCTACTTATTGTAAGTATCAGTGTTCCCTTCAAATTGTCAATAAGGCTCTCATGTGGTATTCAATAAGAATCAATCCCAATATGAATAGAAAACCATTATTGAAGCAATAAAATCAACACCTTTTTTGAAAATAGCTCACAACCGCACTTTGTCTTGCCAATTTATGGCGAAATAATGTGTTTGAGCAAAAAATATATATTAGTCTAAAATCTTTAGTGCTGCATTGAATGCAAATTAAATAAAATTATGAAATTATAAGTATAGCACCATTTCATATTGCATGTGAACTACTTTTGGGGGAATAATCATTTGGAGTATACTAAGAACTGTAGGTTATCTATCTAGCCGGTTTCCGCACTTAGTCCTGATGTTGGACCATTGTGCGTGATCTATCAGGATTTTGTTTCCGTAATTAAACCAGTGGCCCATTGTGTTTGGGCCATGGCGGCCGTTATTCTATCCAGCCTACCTCTCTCCAGCAGTGGTGGCCGAGTGGTAATGGCTTCGACTTACGAGTTGTAGGTCGCGGGTTCAAAACCAGCCAGGCACATTACTTTGTGTAATTTATTTCATCACCACTGCTCTCAAAATAGTGAAGGAAAACATCGTGAGGAAACCGGCATGTCCCAACCGAAAATTCGAAGACATGTGACATTCACCAACCCGCATTGGGCCCGCGTGGTGGATTACGGCCCATTCCCTCTCCTAGAGAGGAGGCTTGAGTCCCAACAGTGGGAACATTATAAGGCCGACTATGCTATGCTATACCTCTCTCCAGAAACAGATAATGCCTCCTAGTTTACTCAAGATGTCTGTAAGGGAATTTGGTGATCATATTATGGTTTGTTTCCATATTTCGGTGACGCCTGTCCACTCAAAGAGCATGTGCGCTAAAGTTTCCTCCGCTTCCATGCATGCTCTGCAGACGGGACACTGTTATACCTATCCTTTGGTAGTGTTTGTTCAGTGAGCAGTGCTGGTGATGGTCCTCGTCACCAGACACCGAATCCTGAGTTTATATGCGGCCTCAGGTTTGGGTGTCAATGCATCTGATATCAAGACAAATGATAAATGATATTTATTTTGCAAATAGGTTACAAGTAACTCTTTTACACGTATTTTTTTTTTTTGTATAAATCTGGATGACGTGACATGGGCCATGCTAGCATTGTGTTCAGACAGTAGAATTTATTAAGGTGTCTCCGTTCCTGTAACAAATCAGGCACAAAGATTTTTATGCTCTTTTATACCTTTAATGAGTCTATATCAAAGTATCAATATTGAGAGGTTAATAATACTTTGCTTTTTGTGCAGCTCTAGGTACAGGCTGTTATTTGTTTTAATTAGCAGTAATATTGTTAAGGAGAATGTTTGTATGAGAACACAGTCATGTTATAGAATTACATATCACACTGCCTGTTTGCAATGACCTTGGCTTTTCATGTTAGCGATAAAACAGTTTTAATTGTGAATAACATGCATTTTGTATGATATTTCAAAGCCTTACAATAAAAGTACAAGTAATGTGTTCATTTCATAGACATGTGTTCAGCGGTTTATTATACATAGTTGGAAACAAATAGCTCAATTAACACCAGTTATTAAACTGGACAAAGATTATAGACAAAGATGCCAGATTGTAATTTTTTATAGTAAGCCCATGTTCCCCAGTGACAGTTATATAAAAAGTTAGAGATCTCAATTAGCCTCTACTCCGCATCATAAACAAGTCCACATGATCTAACATGGCCCTTATTTCTAGCTTCAAATTCAATCAGCTAGGTAAGTATACTCATCAGGTAAAAGATATACTTATTACAATTTCTTTAAAAGTGCTGTTGTTTGATAGCTTTTATAGAGATTGTACTATTGTATAAATTCAGCTCTTGAAACTTTACAGACAGATGTGTTGCCGGGCAGTTTGTCGCGCCGCTTCTTCCCAGCCAAAATACTAGGTAGTGGTGACGGGCGGGCGTTTTGGGGGACAAGTTTGACGTTCGTTCTTCTGATTTTGTGAAGTCAATATAATGTACTAAAGTGTGGTTCCATCACGTTCCAGGGGACAGACGCTGATCAACCCGAACTTCAGCAAGCACGGCGACAAGTACTCGCGCGACTTCAGGCCGCCTGGCAGCGGGTGAGTCACCTTACGTCATGCTACCGACTATTTTAATTTTAGTCTCTGATCTTCTCCGTCGTTTTGCTTTAGGCGGAGCAGGGGGTCTACTCTCTAAGCCCGTATTCCGCTCGTTACAGAAAAACGTTACGGCGCGTTACACAAAAACAGAAATAAAGACATAAAGCTGTCCTGAATCGACTTCTATTGTGATCCTATACGTTCTTTATAAATAAAAACAGTTTATAGGTAATTTATTCGGGTATCTACGAAGGAATGTTAGGGTAATGTACTTTATTGCAAGTTTATCTGGCGCCTACAATCATGATAGCAAGCCGACTGGATTACGTTCACGTGTGGCGCTGCTGATCTGCTGTGCCGACTATTTAGATAACGCAACGCTCAATACCTACTGGTATACTTAAAAATTGAGTCGCTACCTGCGACTAGAGACGCTACTACTAACAATTTATGTGACCCCGCTGTGTGTCCTGAGAATAAATTTCGGCTTGCATTATGGCTATGGCTATTGTCCTGGCACTTTTAGCGTTAGCGTTACAGTTTACTCATGAACATTGCATGAGTAAACTGTAACGCTCATGGCTTGGATACTAAGGTAAGCTCTCATGCGGCCGTCCAAGGCACTTGGTGCGGCCTACCTTCTTGCATGGGTCTCATGGCCTAATAAAAGTAGTTGTAGTTTAAAGTCATTAGATCAAGATAGTCGATCATCATCATCATCATCACATCAGCCGAAAGACGTCAACTGCTGGACATAGGCCTTCGCCAAGTGTCGCCTCAACAACCGGTCCTGTGCGTTTCGCATCTAACGGCTACCCGCGACCCTCACCAGATTATGGGTCCTGCCCACTGCTACTGCAGTTTGGCGATCCTTCGGGCTATATCGGTAACCTTGGTTGGCTTGCGGATATCATTCCTGATTCGATCACGCAAGGAAACTCCAAGCATTGCCCTCTTCATTGCTGTTTGGGTGACGAGGCCCATTGTGAGCGACCACGTTTCGGTCGAAGAGGAGACCTATCTAGTAGAAATCTTTATCAAATCATCTGTCTGTGAAAGGCATCATAAGGTTGACGAGCAATCCTATCTTAGATCAAATCAACTTTAAGGCAAAAACACGTTTTTTCATAAAACAACCATTACGGTCAGATTTTAGATCTCTCTGAATTTATGCTCCATCATCATCATATCAGCCGAAAGACGTTCACTGCTGAACATAGGCCGCCAGGACAACGCCAGAACAACGGTCCTGTGCGTCTCACTTACATCGGCGACCCGTGACCCTCACCAGGTCATCGGTCCACTTTGTGGGAGGCTTTCCAACGTTGCGATTTAGTCCAATTTATGCTTATAATGATGATTTAGAGAATTTGAATGTATAATCAGCCAATTAGTATTTAAACAAAGCATACTAAAAAGTTTTATAAATAAAGCTGATAAGGTAATAAGTCAAAACTAAAGAATCTCTATGTAATCCATATGTATCTATTTCCAGCCCACCAAAGCCGCCATCGAGGAAGTTCGGAGGCTTCGGACCGTCGGGCTCCGGTCCCTCGCCCCCCCCGATGGGGGGCTGCGGCTGCGGATAAGGAGGAACGCGCCATGTCTCGCCAAGTAAATTTAACTGTACTCATGGCTCCTAGGTTTACAAACATAGTGTGTTTTTCATGAAGGATGACTCTTTTGTCATTTTTAATACTACTACTAGTAAAGCAATTTGATGTAAAATAACTAATCAGCTGGGTGTTTCGGATACATTAAAGAGGTATCTCACTAAGCTATCTCATCAAGTGTTACCTTACCCTGATAAATCGACTTGATTGGCTGTTATCTACCCACGAGTCACCACTCCCCAGTGTTTTAGCTGAGAAGAAGTGGTACAACAAACTGCCCAGGAACACAACTCTTTCAAATGTGATATCGCACTGTCACACACTTGTATCAGTAGACTTGTTGACTCTATTACATCGCGACCTCATTGTCTAAGTGTCCTGAGACCCATCCTTCATGAAAAATCGTAGTGTAGAGTGTATTGAGTGAGCGGGACGCACAAAAAAAATGTATCGTAAGGAAGCCCAGATCTAAGTCTATATTGATCTGATCTTATTAAAGAGAGAGACTATTAGAAGCTAGAAATTAAGGGGACAAGGCTTTAAAAAACTTAAGACAATTTACAGTCATAGTTTTTGCCTTGTGTAGTCGTAAAGAAAACTGTACTTTTCTTCGTTTCCTTCAATTGTTATAAATGACTAAGCTGATCTTGGTTCATTTACCGCGTCTCCTAGCGTGTCGCTCGCTCACTACAAAGGCGTATCGAATTATCAATTAATATTCCAGTTTCTTTGTTTCCTTATCACGTTAATTAGCTTTATTATTAATCAGAAAACTAAATGATTCCGTTAGTAACTATTGCTATTCGTTGTTACAGTGTAATTTGAAAAAAAAAACTAATTATCCAGATGGGATTTCGATGTTAGTACCACTAACTGACTCCTTGGCTCATGTTGAAATATAATTACAATCAAACCTTCTGTAGACTTACCCTTGCATTTCCATTTATGTTATAAAGATCGCACGTAAACAAATGTTGTAAATTAAAACACAGTAACAACTATTAATAAGTTTATTATCAGATAAATCTATCTTTAATCACGTCATATGGATGTTTTAAAACTAAATAAATAATATTAACTAATTGTATATACGTATTTTATTATTCTAGTAAATCCTATGTCCATGGCAATTGGAATTGGTGTATATTTAACAAAATGAAGTGTGTAGGCACACAAAAGTTTAGTATTTTCATGTACACACGGTGTAGGCACTTCCTTGTGTCTGGAATCACAAACACATACAAACATCTTGTATACTAAAATGATGGCGTTGTTACACAATGGCCTCTTCATAATTAATATTAAACTACATCCATCTTTACATGTCGTGTTTTTACACAGATTGATCTAACAAGTGTAGGTTTTAAACTGTTGGCACTTAACGCTTGCCTAAAAAAACAAAAAACGAATCAAAACCACGTCAAAATTTTTGGTCTAAATGATTAAGTATACACTCCAAAAGGTTTATGGTTTCATATAAGTACACACACCAAACCATTAAGCTACTTATGATCGAATATTATAATAACGTAGTTGGACGGACATTGTAACTACAATAATAAATATTTCTACCTACACACAAAACATATTGGTAAATTACATACTGGCATGAATTTTCCTTGAATGAATTAAATAGGAATGCAAATACATACATATATAATCTGGGAATTAAATTCCTATTGCATTTTTAGTTGACGTATACCTAAATTGGTCTAATTTTAGCGTATTATTATTATAAAACCCTGCTTATGAGGATAATGGTGAGGAAAAGTCGAAATTTAAACCCTACAGAGATATGAATCACAGCTTGAAATATCAGTGTACATATTTGTTAATAATGTACTAAATGTATGGTAGAAGTGATATACACTAATAATGTAACTGTCAGTTGTGTATCCCACGCATCAAATTACCATAGAATATGGGGTAAGCAGTTTTGCAGCTGTCAGTACTCGCTGCAGCCGATCAATCTATCTAGCCAATTCCCAACAATGGTGAGGTCAGCTTCGAATGTAACCAGAAATAGCTGAGTAGGTACCAGTATTGACTGCCTATCAGACCTCAAAAACCCATTAACTGGGTAATGCGGTACCCCTTGGCAAGACTGGTGTCAGATCTGGCAACTGTCATTGACAGCCGGGACCAAAGGATTAACGTATTTTTTTTTTGGTGCAAACAAACCTAAGTTAAACACACATTTTTTTGTACTTAACACTCTGCCTAGTTAGGTTAACTCGTAAATAATCCTAAATAGTAATGCTCCAGCCAGGGTGGTGACTAATAGTCCAGGGAAGAGAAGGCGATGGGCAGCACTGCCACCGGCTCGGATATCTTAGGTTTGTTGATGTAAATGCTCCAAGTGCGCTTGTCCAGGTCGAATATTCCTGAAACATCGATTTGTGATTAGTATCTTTAATTAAAATTCACAGTTTTGATTTTAAATAATCATTTCTTGGGTGCAGGAAAAGTGGTGAATGATATTGCGTCGCTGTATAAATAACTACCTTCTGCCAGCGGCTTCGCTGCGTAGTCCCTTGGGAACATTCTCCAGGGAGAAAAAGTAGCCTATGTCCTTTCCCAAGCTCTAGGTGTGTACTAAATTTCATTTAAATCGGTTTAGTAGTTCTGGCCTTCAAGCGCGATAGACAGACAGACAGAGTTACTTTCGCATTTATAATAGTAAGTATTATGTCTGAACTGTATTGGGTTTAAGGAAAATTCGGAAGACGCCTATTTCTAACAATGAACTGCGATAGGCTGAGTTGATTCATTGAATCGTATGCCATTTATCAAAATAAGACACGGATGTCTTCTCTTATATGAGAGGGAGAGGGGTCGCGACCCACAACGCTGGCTCATGGGTTCCTTTACGATGTTCCTCCACCATTTTCAATGTGTGACTTGTCGCGTAAAGACTGGGTTATAACTGGTCTCGTTCGCAGGACTCTTACCTGCAGCGATAGTCATGATGATGTCATCAGAATGGTCCTGGAACAGACGGAACTCCTTGTCGCTGGTGTCGGACAGGATCTCAGCGACATCGGCGCGACTGCGCGGCTTGGGGTACCCGTGGATGACCTTGAGGCGCGCCACGCTGCTGTCGATGATGCGGCCCGTCGCCTCCGTCACGTTGGTGCGCTGGTATCTGTGGAGGACGGATGTCTGAGATTCTATGCCTTTCTTCTAACATCATCCTCTACCTAGCCTTTTCCCAACGATATTGGGGCCGGTTTCTAGACAAACCGGATTCAGCTGAATACCAGACCTCCACAACCCATTGGCTGGGTAACTCTTCATGCCTTGCTTGTAAAATTTATTTAAAAAAGCTATTGAGAGTATCCCAGAGTTCTAAAACCGATCTAGAGACGAGTGACCGCCTCGACTGGACTGGCCACTTCCTCTTGTGGGTGATTTAACTCATCCCTTTTTCCGAAGGAGGTAACCTAAAAGTACATAACGCCACTAGTAACGAGATTCACGTTTTGCTTCGTCTCCGTCTTACAACTAACATGGACGAATTAATTTCTAATCATAAACAAATGGCTTGATTTTATTTGTAAGACATCCACCACAGCGTTTTCACTTACATCCATCCAGTGACGGGTCCAGGACTGTGTGATACTAAGAAATACACGTAACATTGTATTTTGCTTAAACCAGAACTAGCTCTCTTGGATTACTTTTCGTAAATTGCTCAATGGCTTTGTTAGATTGAAGACTAGCAAAGATACCTCGGCCTTTAGGGGGAGGGCTTGAGCCCCTTGATCCCCCCGTAGTCACGTAAAATACAACAACATATAAGGACACTTACTTATTGCAGTGTACCAGCGGCTCCTTGTCGTACTTCTGTATGTTGAGGTGCGAGCGGTCCCCCTTGAGGTCGGGCGACACCTCCACGTTGTATATCTGCCGGTCCCCCCAGCTGTTGGTCCAGATCATGTTGACGGAGAAGCCGTTGCCGATGCCCAGGCCCTCGTCGCGCAGGATCTGCTCCGCCTCGCCGAAGTTCTTGGCGGTTAGCATCGCTCGCGTTAGGAAGGTTCGCGCTGGGAGACAAATTAGAGGAGTTGTTTACCGATATTTGAGATAGACAGTCGTCTTAACTGATTTAAATATGCTTAGTTTGATAATAGTATGCGTTGTGTGAGGTGTATGAGAGAGCATCGTTGTCTCTGCACCTACCAATTTATTTGAGAAAGTTTTGAAAAGTGCTGTGATTTTCTTATGTCCATTTTTTTTTATTACATACTAGCTGTCCTGCGCAACTTCATCTGCGTCACATTTGTCATTAATGTAACTATTGGTCGTAGCGTGATGTTGTATATTATCCTATACATAGCCTTCCTCGATAAATGGGCTATCCAACACTAAAATATTTTTTGCAATTCGAACCAAGGTCCTGAAATTAGCGCGTTCAGCGAAACAAACAAACTCTTCAGCTTTATAACATTAGGATAGATTAAATTCACTGTTCTGTCCCAGTAACGAGCGTTTGTTTAAGAAAGCTTTTATTTAGTTGACCTGTTTATTTCTAATCATATTTTTTTTGCTGTCTTAGCAGCGGTGGCCTGAGAGAACCAGGTCTGCAAAGTTGCCATATTCAAAGCTGCCATGATAACTCACGTGTGTTGCCATGCTTCAGGATCAAGGGGCTCAGGGTGTTGATGGAGAACACCAGGCCGTTCTCGTTGTAGCCCATGGTGTAGCCGGGCATCTGTCCAGCGTAGCACAGGGACGCGAACCTCTCCTCCACAGCCTGGTGAGGAGTCCAAAGGGGTTAGGTGACGTTTGCATGAATATAGTGCGGTAGAGAAAGAGGAATGAGGACAGTGAGGTGTGGAAGTAGTAATGATGAGGTTGTTATGAAGAGAGTGCGGTGTTGAAAGTGTCATGGACTATATGGATGGCTTAATTAACGAGTAGGGGGGGCATAAAACTATAGATGTGACCACCTAGGCCTGCCATACACGGGCACTTGAAGCATTCAGGATCGCCTGCTTCAAACTGCGACTGCACAGTGGACTATATAAAGTCTTCTATCTGCAGAAGTTATAACTGGCAGATTTTAACTGTTGATAATGACTGCTCGAGCAGTCCGTGTATTTTGATCTCTGGCTACCTGATCGTGCAGTCCGTGTATGGCTGCCCTTCGATTGAGTTTATTGTTGGAAGAAGAAAACAGGCTCTGGCAGTCATGAGTTGGGCAGGAGTCCAGGAGTGTATAGTAAGATGTGAAAAGACGTAAATAACATGGTGCGGTATGGATGTAGCCAAAGTTAAATAAATTCAGTAACGGTAGTTTTTATACTCACTCCAGCCTCTCGATCTTCAGGAGTAGGTATGATGTGTGCAGACATGATGTAGAAGTGGTTCAGAGTCTCGTGGAACGCGTCCTCAGTGTGGCCAAGTAATGTCTGAAAACGTATTTTTTTAAATACCTGCGGGTGCACAATTATTACAGCGATACTGAGACGAACATCTGATGATTTACATTGGCTTAAGGGAAAGGGCAGGAAGTTTTTGAACAATGGTTTACTTACTTAATTTTACAAGAGTATGCAGTGGTTAGAAATGATTAATTAACATTTTGGCTGAAGTAAAATGGGGTGAAAGTACCTTAACCATTCCGCGACTGCCATAAGGCACGAGTACATTCTATAAAAAGTGCTATGAAGAAAAATGTATGTCTTACAGTCTGCGGGTTCTTGATGGCGATGGAGCTACATCCGCCGGTGTCGTTGCGCGGAATGTGGTTGTCGTTCACGTTGCCGATCAGGTCGTCCATCTGCAGCAGGAACAGCTGCCGAACAAACGATGATGAGTAAGCCTTCCTTCATTCCTTGGCTTCACATAGATTGCGCGGGTCGTGAGTCAAGTCCTCAACTAGTAGTTAACCCTTTTTTATGGATGGGAAATCATCAAATGACTCCTCTCGCTCTGGGCGGAGCAGAAGGGAATGTCATTCTCTTACTGACTAAAACCCATCCGTGTTCCTCTTAATGCCCTTTGCGTTCCAGGGTCGCGGAGACTCTTTGGAACAAATTCCGCAACACTGGCAGGCACTGGCCCTAGCGGACCCCGTCGTTTATGCTGACATCTCTTTGAGGCAGTTAACCCACCCTACCCTTCTATACTCCATCACACCAGCAGAGCATCTGCCTCCGTTGCACGAGCTACAGTGCCAATCTAGAAATCTCTTCACCGATAGCGGACCCTGGTTGGCCGCTGCAGAAACAATCAGGCCAAATGGGATATCACAGATCCATCAGAAAGGACACCCAGAAATCTTGGAAATACCGGCCTCATCTAGGTTAAAATGACCAAAAAAGATTGACGTACCTGGTAGAACGGCACGCCGGCACCGTCTGCGACTCCCTGTATCTCCTTGACGTAGTAGGGGAACTTCTTCTTCATGTTGGCGAGGGTCTTGTCGTAGGCGAGGCGGCCGGTGTCCGTCTTGTACTCCTTCTCGAAGTCTCGCAGGTTCTCGTACGAAGCGATGAAGCTCTTGATGACGGAGGAGAACGTGCGTCCCTGGGGATAACAAAGTGTGGATTTGGTAAAAATCGCTTGTTACTAGCATCGTGTGTATTCATTGCACGGTGGACCGCAAATCTGTGGTAACAGTTTATCCTTCAGCTGACGAATTGTAGTTCGGATTTTGAATAGAACTAGAGGAAAGCTAATTCTGGTTGTGTTATCACTGGTATTCGACCTACTGTACCTAGACATAAGGATATCCTAATATATAAAATTCTTACGTTACTGACTAAGTGACTGACCGACAACGCACAGCCGAAACTACTGGCCGTAGAAACCTGAAATTTGGCATGTAAGTTCCTTGGAAAGTGTAGGGGAGCACTAAGAGAGGATTTATATTTAAGTATTATATAAAATCAAAAGTAAGTAAAACGTCTCTGACCGTTGTTGACATAAAAATCCACACAGCCAGGTTACCTGAACGTTGACATAATCTTAAAGATCCCATGGCATGGTCTGAATGCCTGGGGCTGTGACTTACCACATCGTATCCGACGTCGTAGTGGTTTCCCTGCACGAAGATGACGGGCACGGCGGCGCGCCTGCCCAGCTGCTTCTCACACGACACCCCTGGAAAGAAGAGCGTGCTATCAGTACGCCGAACTACTCGTGTCAGGTAGCAAGGTCAGGCCGGGACTGGTCGTTGTAGGCATAGATTGGAGAAGTTTGTCAGTAAATTGAGGCTATTGACGAGGAATGTTTAGGTCGTATTTCAGTTGGTAATAAAACCAGTATAAACTGGCCATTTTGTTCGCGTTACCGCCGACGTGCAGTCCAGTGTTACCACGTACGGTAGACACAAACTGTAAGTAGTCCTTGTTTAGCTACAAGGCTACTGAAAAATTCTTCCACTGGCTGGAGTAGTGGAGAGGTCCACTCAAATAGTTGTGGTTCTTTCCTCAGAAGACCACCTCAAACTGGTTTACGTTTATACTTTTGAAATGATTTGTCCATTACCTACGTGAACTGTATGTGTATACTTATTACAAGACGTTGACCTCTGAGTTCGTTCCAGAGTTTGCAAAATTTGATACTCATCGGGACTGGAACCTGTTTGAGTGAAGGCGAGCGGAAGCTCCGATCCTTATTAAATAAATTTTCAAAAGGTTGATAAGAGTACCTACCTAATGTTGGTGTTTCGTTCTAATTTTTACCCGACTGCCAAGGAAGGGTTATGTTTTTCGTGCGTATCTTGTATGTATGTTTGTTTGTAAATTTCTTTATTACCTCGTACCTTCTAAACGGCTGAATGGATTGCGACTATTAAAGTGTCGTTAGATTCATTTCAAAGACCCAAGTGTCCTTAGATACGTATTTAAAAAAATAGCAATATGGCGGATTTAGGGCGCTAAATTGTATGTCGTTTTTTTTTACCGAACTTATCGAGTAGGGTATCAAAATGAAGAAGAAATGAATGTAGGCTACAAAAATATATATAAGCTATATGTTTAAATTCAATTAGGAAACAGTTTTCGTTCATAAGTGTCCCGGTTGACTTTTTTGCAGTCGGGTTTTTTTATTTAACTAATTTGCGACTTGTTTAAACCATACGCTTTTAGATGTAGGTTAAGGACGGACTTGCAGAGGTTGAGAGGTTATTGCACCTTAAACAACTGGCTGGTACAAACTAAAAGTATTCTCATGATTACTATATACTTAGCCTTGGTATATAAAAACCATAGATGCACAGTCTCTAACAAATGCAACACTCGAAACTGTCGTCAAAAACTGACATGTATCAAGTGTCATGTGTGAGTTGTGTGTAGTTATACTATAAGCATTTTTTTTTGCAAATTCATCCTTACACGGATCGCTTAAAGTTGTTTTACAAAGCAGTGCAGTATGGCGAGTGATGCGCATTTTTTTTTTTCAAATTCAACCTTACACGCATCGCTTAAAGTTGTTTATACAAAGCAGTGCAGTATAGCGAGCGATGCGAGACTGTTTGAAACCAGCGCACAATTATACATTGTGCGCTTGTTTTTTGCGGACGTTTTTGAGATGCTGAGTGTGTATCTTGGGTTTTTTATATATCAATGATACTTAGTCATAAACTATAACTAACATGTGCCTGCTTGGTAGCAGGCGCATGGTGTAAGTTTTGTGAGGAGACCACTTTTATGTTATGCAAAGTTCATGACCGAAGTGGGGCTCAAATGAAGTTGGGCTTACGTTTTAGCACTCTCATCTGATGACTCGATTGACGGTGATGCACCTTGCTAGGAATTACGCATCGGTATGCGCGGTCTCAGGCCGCCACTGACGGGGCTGCCAACTGTACTCTTGTAGGTATACAAGAGTTTTTGATTGATTGAGTTATTGATTTAATACAACCCAAAATAGAGCAGGTGCTCTTTTTTGGGTACCTAGTTGTACGAAATAATAAAATCTGTGTTCAGTTATTCTTTGTAAAATAAGATATCGGCTCTAATTCTTTTAAATGAGTTTGTCTTCCTAATCACAGGAGTCATGACTCTTCAAGAGGGGAGTCTTCAAGACTCTCACAGGGACTGGACAGCCAACCCGAACCATTCAAGCATTTGAGAGGATGAATCATTCAACTTGTGCACCAGGGGCGTTCACGTAAAAAAACCCACTGGTGACAGATTGCCTTATTATTTATTTATTTATATACACACAATAAACTTAAAAAAAGATAACCAGACCGTAGTAAAGTCAATCAGCTACCATCACATACCGATATTGAGAAAATCCGCAATAAGCAAGGCGTGCATCGAAAAATGTGTACTACCACCATCGAAGTACTACCGTGTTGGGAACAACTAAGGTTTTTATTCAAACACTAGTTGACCCGCGCAACTTCGTACTACGTCTGCTCCACTCCTATTGGTCTTAGCGTGAATATATAGCTTATACACTTCCTCGATAAATGGGCTACCAAACTGCAAGATTTTTTCAAATCGGACCTTCTCAGGTAGTTCCTGAGATTAGCGCGCTCAAGCAAACAAACAAATAAATTCTTCAGCTTTATATATTGATATAGATATGATAAGTACGCCATACCTACCCACATCTTTAGCTTTAAGATTAACGAAGTGTTTTCTGCAATTTGTCCGTCATGGCTATACATTAATTTTAAATAGACGGCCTCAATACCATGAGATGTCTCAACAAATTGTCATGGCTTCATCTTCATGTTTTTGGTCGTGCTGTTGTAATAATACAAAAACAAATCGTAATAAATTCGGTACCTAACTCGAAAATAACCTAAAACAAAACCCCTGGTTTTAAAAATAGGTACTCGTGGTCCATATCGGTTGATTTGCCACGGCGAATCAATTCTAATATAGCCCATGTCAAGCAACGCATTATACCAGTCAACCACCCTGTATTTTTCTCAAAAAATGTTTGTGCGACATGATCTGGACGCGCACCACGCGAGCTGGATTGAGACGGCGCAGGTGAAGAGTGTCTGGAAGGACATGGGGAGGCCCTTACCCAGCAGTGGAACACTAAGGGCGAAAAAAAAAACTGTCCAAGCTGAGCTTCGGCAGATCATTTCTTATAATATCTCTTGATAGAAGGCAGTGTGTGCCTTCAACTCAATAGGGTCAGGAACCTGGCAGCCGCCGTCGCCGCCGCCCGGACTATGGTCACCTAACGCCGAGGTCGAGTCTCGGTGAGCTGACCCTAAGATCCTAAGGCATGCATAGGTACCCAATCAATATACTAATATAAAACTCATCCGTTAGGTACGGTACTGACAAACAACGCACAGCCGAAACTGATACTGGTCGTAGAAAGCTGAAATTTGGCATGTACCTAGGTTCCTTGGCGAGTGTAGAGGTAGGGGAGCACTAAAAAGATTTCCAGAAATAAATTAATTATACTATGTCGCGGGCAAAAGCTAGTCTCTGTAATTTATATACATGTAACAAAAATAAATTCAAAATGGAAGGTCTCGGTCAACCGACAGTGTCACATAAAAATGTCTATTCCAAGGCCACCATTATCACACAGCGAGCGATGCCCAGCATATCTTGAACGTTTGAGAGGGCGCTGCTAGCCAAGTCGACGACTAAACTCAGTACATTTCACGTTAGTTCCACAATTCGCCGCCATCCAGAAATAATGGTCTGGTATTAATTATAAGCTAAACTAGCAAACTGTACCTAATGATATATAATCTGTGAAACAATGTCATAGTAGGTACAATTATCCTTACTACCTTACAAATATTATAAATACGAAAGTAACTCTGTCTCTCTGTCGCGCTTTCACGCCAAAACTACTGAACCGATTTAAATGTTTGGTACACAGATAGTCTAGAGCCTGACAAAGGACATAGGCTACTTTTTAATGTGAAAAAAGGGTTGTAAGGGGTTGAAAGGCAGGGATGAAAAGTTGTATGGAAGTGTCTTGGAACACTGCAAATAGCTCATTAAACTATTTATACGTATGTGTCTAATTTGTAAAATAATTAGCCTAAGCAATTATAAATGCTACCCAAAGACACAATTCCACGTGGACATAGTCGCGGGCACAGCTAATCTATACATATAATAAAACAGTAGAGACCATGATTTCTGCACATTAAACAAAAATACCAAAAATCGAGTAGGGGCGATTAAAAAAAAGCTATAGAACACAAAATGATCTTTTTTTTCTGTCTGTCTGTTTGTTAACGCTCATCTAAATACTGTACAGGTTGTGTTGGGGTTTTCAAAGTTAGATTAAGCTTATTTCTGAGCAACATTAAGTATTTGTTTCATTCAAATTGGTGGCCAGAAAAAAAAGTTATGGACATTTAAAGATTTAAAAATCACGCATCAACGTTTTTCGACAAGTTTTACTCAACTTTCAATTATTCGTTCAGTTTTGCTTAAAACTACCCTTTAAAAACATTTATCCTTCGAAATTATAACGATCACGCTATATCTTCGGGGAACTAAGCAGTCCAAAACCAAAGCATATTATAACATCGGCTATTTAATTCAAATGTCAGCTAAATTCATAGACCCGGCGGTACAATGACTGCCTTCCAAATGATTCGGTGTAAGTTCGAACCCCACTTTTCGTCACTCTTTTTATTTTAAATTATTGTTGAATTATTTTTTACTTTTTTTGCGTCCCTGCTCTTTAATATTTATGCTGGTGGCGACTTTGTTCGACTGTAAGTTTAAAAACGTGTAGAACAGGATGTCCCGAAGTACTGAAATTCCGGATTTGTAGGATAATTTACTGAACCTATTTTCTGTTTTTTTTTGTATTCTATTTTGTTCGCATCACGATAAAAATTACAAAACCAAAGTAGATAACTTGTACACATGAACTTGATGCAATCAACTTCTACGTAATATAGATACCTGCAATGCCATCTATTGACCCAAATAGTACTTTCGACAGCATGAGATTACACCAAAACATGTTTTTTTAGTTTTTAGTGGTACATTTAAAACGTCTTAAAAAGAGATACTTTTAATACCTTATCAAAATATCGTTCTGAATGAACGTAATATTCTTATTAATAAAAATATGTAAAACGAACTCAGAACTTATGTTTTGATAGTTCAACTTCATATTCCATAGATGGCGTTATTCATTTGATCTCATTTTCGCGGTATTAAGATTACAATATTCGTCAACAGGCGCTTATATTTACTAAGCTAAATAAGCTAAACCTGCTCAATAACACCTGTACTTTGGAGGATTCAATAAACGTCACCTATGTTGCAATTAACGTTGGCTACGTTACTGGCCAAAACGGTATAAAGAGTAAACCATCGACTCGAAAAGAAGAAGAAGAACGAACTTTTACAGCCCCGAAGCTAGGGGACATGTCATACCTCCCGCTAGCAGGTGGCGAAGTCCCTTGATAGCGGTGTCGCAAAAACAGTTGAATTAGCTCCGTTAATCGGCTGCCTAACTGTTCTAAAAACTTAACATCGTTATGATTTACGTTCCTGGGCGGGAAGTTTCGTCATACTTGCCGATCGCCTAGCGACCCAATTCGTTAAAATCCCCGTTGCACAAATTTGGTCGTTAAGTCCTAAGGCCAGCCAATCTCGAACGCATTCCATAGTCAAAATCAATGGTATGATCCGTGGATCGCGTTCGAAATTGACTGGCCTTAGGACTTAACGACCAAATTCGGTTGCTACGAGATCGTTATCTATGTCGAGACTGCAGGCCCTGGTTCAAAAAAAAATAAAGTAGTTTCTTAACTTCGTGGTTTGAAGAAAAGCCATTGATTTAGCGCAATGTAATATCAACACGTTAAAGTTCAAAAATACAAACATATGGTCTTTTTTATGGTCCGACACCATGAAGAAGGCTGTTGGAGGTAGCATTACAGAGCGATCCACACTGCAGAAGACTGAATGGCTTGGAGACGCGATGAATGTGGTCGCGATCCTCTATAGTGAGGGAACGACGAAAAACAAGAAGAAGGCCACTCAAATGCGCGTAATTATACGAAAATTTTTTATTTTTTATTTTTTTATTTGTGATGGGTTTGCTCTTGACTCCAGTCTAGGTCAAAGATGACCGAGACAAAGTCTACGATGGAGCGAGCTTACCCAGAAGGAGCCCGTTCACTCTAACTTTGAAGAGATTAGGGTTGTAAGCGTTTGGAAACACGGACGCAGGCAGAGAGTTCCACTCCTTTGCTGTGCGCATTATAAAAGACGTTTGGAAACGCTTAGTGCGAGTTGGTGGAATAGCAACAAGGTAGGGATGGTAAGATGCAGTGCGTCTGGATGTCCGATGGTAGAAGGGGGCCGGTGGGATGAGGTCGTGGAGTTCTTGGGCACACTCACCGAAGTACAATCTGTAGAAGACCGACAAGCAGGCAACCTTACGGCGATGAGCCAAGCTATGCAGCTTGGCATCCACCAGTTTTACGTCACCGATGAGCCTCTTAGCTCTGCGTTCCACCGAGTCAAGCGCGGCAAGCTGATACTTAGCTGAGCCATCCCAAAGGTGGCTACAATACTCCATGCAGGATCGGACTTGCGCTTTATACAGGGTTAAAAGCTGTCCAGGCCTGAAGTATCGCTTCACCCTATTTAGGATGCCCAGCTTTTTGGCCGCCGTTTGGGCTTTGTACTCGATGGTGGCGCCGAAGTTGAGACTGGATGTCAACTCCATGCCTAGGAGCTCGAGCCGATCAGTCACAGGAACAGATGCACCCCGAAAAGTAGGAGTTTGGTCAAAACGACTCCTTTTTGCGGTAAAAAGACACGCCTGTGTTTTGGTGGCGTTAAAAGTGACCACATTGTCATCACCCCACTGGGAGACAAGGCTTAAGGTCAAATTTGTCCGCTCTACCATGGCCTCTCTCAAGGAACGAACTTCATCCCCGCTGGTTGTTGCGCTGGACAAGTATCTCTCTGAAACCGTACTGTCGTCTGCGTACCCAACAAGACCAAGCTGAAGTAAGTCATTGATGTGCAGCAGGAAAAGAGTTGCAGAGAGAACAGATCCCTGAGGAATTCCAGCATCAATAGCCATGAGGTCAGAGGAGCAGCCGTCAACGACTACTCGGATCGACCGTTCACTCAGGAAGTCTGATATCCAGCTACAAAAACCAGCTGGGATGCCATAAGCAGGAAGCTTGCTGAGCAGACCTGCGTGCCAAACCCTGTCAAAGGCCTTCGAGATGTCGAGCGACACGGCAAGTGCTTCGCCGTGTCTCTCGATGGCCTCGCCCCAGCAGTGCGTGACATACACAAGAAGATCGCCAGTTGACCGTCCCCGGCGAAAGCCATATTGACGGTCACTGAGGAGATCATTGTCTTCAAGGTAGGTCAGCAGCTTACTGTTCAGAACCCTTTCCATAACCTTGCAAAGGATGGAGGTAATGGCGATCGGACGGTAATGGGCAGGGTCAGCACGGTCTCCCTTTTTGGGCACCGGTTGCACATTCGCAAGCTTCCATAATTTCGGCACCGTTCTTTTTTCAAGACTGATACGATAGATACTGATCAAAATTGCTGACGACACACACCACAATCAAGAAGGTGGTTAGGTTGTCTTAGAAGATAGCCTGTGTCGTCCTGTTGCTTCAGCATTAATTCATTTCTTCTGTGTATGGGGAACCCACCGACCAAGCAGCAACCTTCAATATGCATATTATTGATAAATGTTTGTGGGAAAATTAGGAAAGTATTTCCATGAAAACGGCCATGGAAGAAAAGGTACACATCATCGATTATGTTTTATGATTTGTATTTACATATTTAATTTCGATTAAATTTTGCAAAGGCACTCGGCTGAAAGTCACGCATATGCTACAAACTGTTATAGTAGCTGAAATAAGATTTCGGCTGATTGCTCCGGCGTGTTGCTGAGGTGTCGTTGTGATCATTCACAGTTTCATATATGAATTTGCCAGAGATCAACTAAACTTCATGAGAACCAATGATCGCGGGATACAAATTGCAGGCAGTCAAATCTATGCACGCGACTAACTAAACCACTTATCAGCCTAAGTAGAAATACCTTCCGAATCAATAATAATAGGTATAATCACAGGTCATTGCCCCCTAAAAACATTTCTACAACAAAGGCGCCATAGACAGCCCAATTTACAAAGGTTGCTTCGACGCGAGAAACCAGTCGCCCAGTTCATCCTGGAAATGAGGCCGTTGTTTCCCAACGTGAACAAATCCTCGGAACGGTGACGCTTCGCGAAACCTGTGGAGCACCCGGTTTCTGTGCATTTGGGCGGAGCTTAGAACACTTACCAGAACTTAGCCAGAAGACTTACCAGATAAAAGTTACCTAAGTTTACCAGATCTAAAATTGAGTTATCTTGTCAATGTTAGAAGATGCTAATTATCACCTCCTGATTATGAAGAGCATCCCTTACATGTTACAAGCACAAAGATGCTGCTCCTCACAGTGTCATCATTCTTAGAGAATGGGGTTCATCCAGGAAAGAACTGCCACCATAGCACTAAACTTAGGTACATACATACCAAGCAGCGTCGCATATTCCGGTTGACAGTTGAAGACAATCGCAGATTTAAGTAATTATTCCAGAGATACGTGTATGATGATGAGATGATGGCAACTCTGGAGGTGGATACAGACTTTGCGAGGCATGCGCCGCGAACGGCACACAACGAACGCCCCGCAAGATGTGTACCTTCATATTCGTGGCGAGGCATGTGCTACGCCCGTGCGAGGGTGAGCCAAAGTATGTCGACAAAAGCTTCAAGATCAAAGCGCCTCAGTGCGAGCATTGCATTAGTTGTGGACGTGGTCGCGCATGCACGTTCCAGGTGTGAGCCGCGTACGATATCCACGCACGCTTCGACTGAGAAAATGGAACTGCGTTTGCTCGGGCCAAACAGCGCATGCTCGGGCTGATCCAACCCACACAGCAGCAGTCAAGATACAAGCTGGCTCGCCACGCTCGTGCGCAGCCTGTGTGTAGCACATGTCTCGCCACAAACATGAAGACAGACAAACGAGGCATTTCCTTCGCACGCGATGTCTCGACCCGAGTATATGTTGGTAAATTTTTTCGACATGAGCGCCTCAAGTAGAAGCATTCGTTGTGCGCCGTTCGTGGTGCATGCATCGCAAAGTCTGTATCCACCTTTAAAGACATTGCACATGACCTCGGCTGGACGAGTCGCGAGAACACACAGCGAAGAAGTTAGCCACACCAGTAAAAAACCGCACGATTGTATAGATGTTATTTGAAAAACGTTTTCCTTCAAAACAATGGAACTAACGTATGACTGACGTCAGACTTTATAGCTTCTGTAACGACTGTCAAGATCTTCAAATGACAGCCAGGGCCAACAGCTCGACGTGCTTTCCGAGGGATGAAGGAGTCGTAGTTACCTATGTAATGTTTGGGTACCAATCCGCGGGCCAACCTAGGCAAGCGTTGCTTTACCTTGGAGATCGACCCGTTTGGGTTTGCGCGTGGATTACATAAACGATACCTTGTGTTTACATTTTACATACGTATTACCTACTAATCGCAAATATTTTAGAATCTTTTGGTTAGCATCATAACATATTTTTCAACTCACAGTTAACATAATTATAGTTAACTAGTGGACGTGACGCGGTTTCACCCGCGTAGTTCCTGTTCCCGTGGGAGTACGGGGATAAAATATAGCCTAAGTTACTCCCTGATAATGTAGCTATCCATTGCTGAAAGAATTTTTCAAATCGGTCCAGTAGTTTCGGAGCCTATTTATTTCAAACAAACAAATCTTTCCTCTTTGTTAAATTAGTGTAGATAATTTGAAATATAGTTGTCAGACTTTAAATTAAATTAAAGTACCTAAGGTAAGTCGAAGTCCATAAGGCCAAATTCAGAACATATTAATTCCATTCAAGAAAACTATAAAAGCCGAGGCGCAAACGCGCTCGACTTTTTCCAAAAATAGAAGTTCGATTTTGTCCAAGACTTAATCGAGACTTCAAAAGACAAGTTGTATAATATTAATGACTGGAATCTATTAAAAGAAATGATCAAATACTCAATATCGCTTCGTAGACCTTATACTCTCGTTTGTAACGAAACCATAGCGCAATTCAATTCGATCCCAACGCCATCTATCGAGACAGGGCTTCAACATTTTGGTTGTGACTGAGTTATACATAAATTATGGTGAAAATATCCTGGGCTGCAAAATACTACAGTAATAATTCCTGATGCTGGGTGGATTTACAACGCTGTTGAAAATTCACGTTTTGGGCATTAAAAAATAAATATTGCTCGATTATCGTATTTTTTTTAAATTTTTAGGGTGTACATAGCCTTGTTTTACAATGTGCTTTAACCCAAATGTACTCAAACTCAATAGATTTTTAATAATAAAATGAAAATTGCTATGTGTGTGAGTGATTATAATTTCTTCGTAAAATAAATAATCAATAAATAAATGAAATTTTAGCATTGAAATTCGTCATCACCGTCACGGCAATATCAAAGTGAATGTAGTTCTGTATGCGTAGCATTTACGCGGCCCGTAATACCCTGCCCCGCTTCGTCAGTTCATAGCAAACCACGAAGCGAGCCACACGTCGGTATAACACGCGCTCAGACAGAAAAAATGTTGTGAACTGACCAAAAACGATGTTTAAACAAAGTTGCGTCATTCCCGTCAGGCTGTAGTTCAAGGTAAGTAGGTACTTAAAATAACATTACGATTAATTTCAACAAGACTTAGTTATAAGTGAAGATGTTAAAAATCGAAATAGCGTCCCAATCGTCATCACTATACCCATCATCACTATTTACAAATAATGAACGGTGATGAACTCATGTGTATGGTGATGACGATTTTGGTAATTTTTTACTTTTGAAGGGTACGCGTTTAATCACTATCTCACCTGATGGTAAGCGATGATGTGGTCGAAGATGGAGTACGCTTGCCTAGAAGTAACCTATTCACTCTTGACTTAAAGACTTCCAGGTTGTAGCTATCAGGAAACACAGACTCCGGCAGGGAATTCCACTCCTAAGCTGTACGCACTTTGAATGTGTTCCCAAAAAGGTTTTGTGCGTGTGGGTGGGATGCCGACCATGTACCGGTGGCGCATCGCCGTTCATCTTGTGGTCCGATATTGGAACGGTCTTGGCGGCGGAATTAAATTATGCAATTCCGTCGCACATTCCCCAAAATGAAAACCGAGAGGCTAGCAACTCGGCGTCGATGCTCCAGACTTTGGAGCCTCGACTCGACAAGCCTATCATTGCCGATGATCCTCTTGGCCCGTTTTTCAATTGACTCAAGGGCATCAAGCTGGTATCTGGCAGATCCATCCCAAAGATGAGAGCAGTACTCCATACGCGATCGAACTTGCGCTTGAGAGAGTTTGAGCAGCTGTTCCGGCGTGAAGTACCGTCTCACCTTTGCTAGGATCTCCAACTTTTTTGCAGCAACGCTTTTGCCTTTATGAAAGTGCCAAAATTGAGGGTAGATATTAATGTTACCCAGAGAAGTTCAAGTTGGTCGGTTATTGGCACGTTTACACCTCGGAAAGATGGAGCTGGGTGGAATTGGCTCCTTTTGGCGGAAAAAAGACACGCTTGGGTTGGGTCTTAGCAGCATCGAAATTGACCAGATTGGCATCGCCCCAATCAGAGACAGCCAGTAAAGACACGTTCACCAGCCACCAGCTCATGCTTCGGACACTTACCTCTCAGCAACAGTGCTGTCGTCTGCATACCGGGTTTAAGCAGATCTATACTAATATTATAAAGAAGAAAGATTTGTTTGATTGTTTGAATTGAATAGGCTCCGAAACTGCTGGACCAATTTGAAAAATTCTTTTAGCATTGGATAGCTACACTATCAGGGAGTAACATAGGCTATATATTACCCCGTACTCCCACGGGAACGGGACTTACGCGGGTGAAACCGCGTGACATCCACTAGTAATTAATATGCAGCAAGAACAGTGTTGCCGACAGCACCGACCCCTGACGAACCCCGGCATTAATAAGCAGCAGTCCAGACGAGCAGCCATCTATGATCACTCGGATAGACCGATCCCTCTGAGATCCAATCACAAAATCCGGCGGGCAGACCGAAGGAAGCTTACTAATAAGGCTATCGTAACAGACCCTGTCGAAGGCCTTCGAGATGTCAAGGGAGACCGCAAGTGCCTCCCCGTGTTTCTCGATAGCCTCAATCCAGATGTGAATGGCATAAGCTAAAAGATCCCCAGTTGACCGATTTCGGCGGAAACCGTATTGTCGGTCACTAAGGATATCGTTCGCTTCTAGGTACGCCAGGACCTTAAGATTCAGTACTCGTTCCATACTCTTACGGAGTACTTAAGTTACCGATATAGGCCTGTAATTTGTTGGGTCAGCTAGACTACCCTTCTCGGGCACGGACAGCACGTTAGCCTGCTTCCAAGCCATCGGCACTTTTCCAGAGATCAAGAGAAGCAGGGGGTCTCACGCCACCGGACCGCGTCCATCCAGACGTGAAAAATCCGCAAATAAAGAACAAAACAAGTTCTCTTTCTACTCAGCGTAGTGGGCCAGCGAACCGTCAGGTCTCAGCAGTGCTGGTAGTTAGGCTTAGGGGCGGCAGAAGTTCGATTCGACCGACTTGGCCAGGGACAAAATAGCCTTACTACCTGCTTGGTATGAAGTAAGTTTGTTCCCTATTCGGCTAATGTGGTCAAACCGAGCCCTCCGCAACACTTGGGCGCAGGACTTGGGAGCCCTGTTGAAGGCTCTCTTCTTCTGACTCACGTCATTTGCTTTGTGCGTAGGAGCGTCGACCCATGCTAGGTACGCTGCGTGCTTAAGCGCATCAGCGCGATTGCACTCGGCACCAAACCATGGACGAGCTTTGCCAGACATTGTTACGTCCGTGAACGGAATGTAGTACTCCATCCCCCTCCGCAATCATCCATCACGGCGTCCGCTCACGACGAACCGTCAGTCGAAGAAAAGCAAGTAGGCTGCCAAGGATAACATGCGAAGAAAAATCGCATGCCATACCAATCTGCTGACCTGTATAGCCATATCCGCCAGGTGCCTCTCGGGCTAGGATCGGTCGGGAGTAAACGGACACGGACTTCACCAGACAGTGGTCGGAACAACCCAGTGGTGAAGAAATCGACACCGAGTAGCGGTCTGGATTTGTTGTCAGCAAAAGGTCCAAGCAATTGGCAGTGTGCGAATCAACATCCGGCACCCTCATTGCCCCTTGGACCAGCTGTGTAAGATTTAACGCTAAAGCTAGCTGTCGCGTCTCTCGTCCAGCATGGTCCGTGCACTGGTATGGCAAGAGCCACTCCTGATGGTGGACGTTGAAGTCTCCCAGTAACACCAATTGGGCAGAAGGGTACCGCTGCTGAGCCGCATCCGCCGCCTCAGTTAGGTGTTGTGTGAGCCCAGTTGTCTTCAAATCACCGCTGTGCGAACGGTAGACACAGGCGTAGACAATTTTGTCTAGGCCTGTGTCCACTAGAACCCATAGCGTTGAGAACCTGGATTCCTCAAGGTTGCGGAGACGCCGATAGCAGATGTCGTCCCGGGCGTACATACATACGCCCGCGCGTGATTTAAAGTGTTGCTCCAGGGTAAACCCTGGGTAGGACAGGTGCGACACGTCTGACGGACATCCGATCTGCGTCTCGGAAAGGAAGAAGAGCACTGGTTTCTCAGTCTCAAGGTGGTGATGGACTGCGGCGAGATTTGAGTGCAGACCTTGAATATTGCTGAGGTGCACTTTGTGAGTGAGGGAGTGCTGCTGCTGTACAGTTTTTCCAATTTAGTTCTTTTTTATGTATTTGACTGAAGGAGGGAGAGGAGAAGTGAAATGAGGTTCCATGCTGCTAACCCTCAGGCACGCTCAGACAGGACGACATCATTGGGGTACTAGTTGGGAGACTGCGGGGACGCCCAAGCCGATGGAAGGCGGCTGGCAGCTGATGGATGCGGACTGCTCAAGACCCTTAGTTAAGGGAAAAATGTCTAAGACTGGTGGGATTAGAAGTTATGAGTGTTGATTAAATTATTAAAAATGTTAATTTTCGTATATTTTGTTGTTTTTAATTTGACATTTATGTATATAGCGTCATCACCATACACACGAAATCATCACCATCCATAGATAAATCAGTACCATACCACCGTCGTCATCACCATCTCCCCTCTTTTTATTGGAATGCTGATATCTTCTGATCTACACTTAAAATGTTGGTGTAAACACAATGTAGGTACATTAAAGTTCTCCTCCAATGATTTTATCTAGTTTTAAATTTTTGTTGGGCAAATCCACCCTGCTACACATACAGGAAGTGTGGCATAATTGAAATACCGCAGGTAATGTTGAATACTAGCATATCTAAATTAATGTAAATACCATCTGTGTTTTTCTACCGTAAACTTCCGTTTGTTCTGAAATATAACGTGTGTGTATTTTTTTGACGTATAGTAACGTAACGTAAAATTTTACAATAGCTACAATACTCGTTTCGCACATTAAATTTATTTGAATTAGATGCTATATTCATATTTTTGAATGATATAAATTGTGCATATCCCATAAAATTAAACCAAAACAATATGGGGTTGTAGTTTTTCACTTTCAAAATTCAGTTACTTTACGATACGTCAAATTATTCGTGATAGGCCCTCAGTGCTCATAACGTCATGAATCCGACGCCAAATTGACGTCATGAGCACTGGCCAGTATACTCGGTTATATTTTCGGAACACACGCTTAATGTCAGATGACATACGAAGTTAAATACAATTTAAAAAAGCCTTTATTTGTTCTAAATTACATAATACTACTTCCTAAGTTAACTTAAATCTATTTCAAGAACGGGGGTGGGTAAAGGCCTCCTCCAAGGATGTCCAAATTTCCCTTTTTTGAGCTGTTTGGCAACAATTTATACCTGCATTTTTTTAATTTTATTCTCCCATCGTGTAAGCGGTGTCCCTCTTCTTCTTTTTCACTGTGGACCTCCCCAAAAGGTAATTTTGAGGGTCCATCTCTGGTCCGTGAGCCTCGCTACGTGTCCTGCCCACTTTCACTTGAGCTTCTGGGCATCATCATCATCATCATATCAGCCGAAAGACGTCCACTGCTGGACATAGGCCTCCCCCAAGCGTCTGTGGCTTTAGTTATTGCTCTTATCGTAGTGTGTCTTATCTTGTCTATTTTCTTAATGTTAAGCATGCTTCTCTCCATTCCTTTCTGGCAGGTGGTGATTTTGTGCTTGGCTTTTGTTGTGAATTTCCAAGTCTGACATCCGTATGTCAAGCACGGTAATAGAGTCGAGTTTATAACTTGGTTTTTAAACTTGTTGACATATTACTTTTTTAGACTCCTGTATTTGTTCCAAGTTTGTTGTACCTATCCTTCTTTCGATTTCTATATCGTTACTTGCTTTATCAAAACTGATGGTTTTTCCCAAATATATGTAGTTTTCTGAGTATTCTAGTGGATTCCTATTTATTTTTAAAGCTGTTTGTAGTAACTTTGGTCTTGCTGATATTAACTTCCAGTCCTACTCTGGTGCTAGCTATCTGTAGTGCATTAACTATGAGTTGCAATTTTGAGCTTTACTCGGATAGTAATAATATGTCGTCGGCGAATTTATTAAATTTTCGGAACACACTCATAATGTCAGATGACATAGGTACGAAGTTAATAAACACAAAAAACCGGACGCCATGTTGATATTTCTGCCAATTTTTGCTGACAGCCGCACGAGAACGGAATGCGTACCTGTTTTGAAAACTTTTTCGGTACCTAGCGAGACAGAAAGAAATCTTTTATCTGCACTACAGTTTTCCATTGTTTGCGTCGTAGCGTTTATTTTTAAACATAAGTTGTTTTCATGGAATAACTTTGCAGGTTTGTTTATTTGAACTACCTACCTAGGTAGGTAGGTACCTCCATGAAATTATAAAAGATTTTCTGAAATTCGATCGTGCAATTTGTTATTGTTCGGTACCTATGTACCGTACTCTGAATCGATTACATTTATTTGAACAGTACCTATATCTCTAAGGTAAGTTTACAAAAAAATATACAACATCGCTGTCCAAGTAAATTAAAATCTATATTTATATAAAAGCAGAAACTGACTGACTGATCGATCAACGCACAGCCGAAACAACTGGTCGTAGGAAGCTGAAATTTGGCTTGTAGCTTCCTTACACTTCGTAGGGGTGCACTAAGAGAGGATTTCCCGAAATTTATGCGGGAACGGGAAAATACGGGATATGCGCGTACCTACGAAGTCACGGGCGAAATATAGTAAGTAAAAAATTAAATTAAAGCTGAACCTGGGGCTCTGAACAGATTACGTTCTTTCAGAGGGAGCATGACGAAGGCGATTCCTGAAACGTCAACACTGTACATATGTGACTGACAGACGCTTTCGAAATATCACGTGGTAAATCCCTATATGTATGTGTGTACAGTAGAAGCTATATCTCACTACTTCGCTAGTTTAGCAAGAAGGACGCCAATTGGTTCACCTTATGTAATGTTTTCTTCATCTAGCTTTTCCGTAAGTTATATGGTGTACATAATAAAGAGTAAGTATTATATGCCTACCTACCTAAACAAATTATTTTAGAAATATCAAGTCGCAAGAGCAGACATACACAAGCAAGGCAGCGCGAGGGACATAAAACTAGTTTAAATCTAAAAACTCGCATAAATATCGATGTTAGTCGCATTGGCAGTTTTTTGTTATCAAAAAAGTTGAATACCAGCCGTCGATTCAACAGTGCGATTCAGTGGCCTTAGTGCGAGTTTTTTAACGTTCTCGATTGCGTTAGCGTAAACGTCAATTTGTATTGAAACTGAATAAACGCCGTCTGGTGACAATAACGGAAAACCTTTTTTTTTTCTATACATTTTGACATAAGCGAACGTTTACGTTAACGCGATCGAGTGCGTTAAAAAACTTACACTAAGCCCTCTGTAAACATGTCGAAGTGAAGGCTTGGGGACAGTGTTTACAAAATCGCACTGTGGCTGGAGATTGATTAAAAATATAATAATTAGGTACAGTCGTAAACAAAGATTAGGTAGGCAAGTGATACCTAGCTTGTGGTATAATTTTATTATTTATTATTTCTGATTATTTGAATTATTTTTGAATATTTTGATAATTGTATTATTTTTTATTATTTTTATTGATTGACATCTAATATTTTGCTATGATTGTACTTGTTTTTTTAATTTTTTATTTCTTTGTTTTTATTGAATTGACATGTCATTTATTTCTGATATTTAATCATTAATTCGAATACCTAGATTGTTGACTCTCTGTACGTGTTGGTACATTTACTGTAAGTGCAGAGAGTAATTGAATTTAAATAAATAAATAATAAATAAATGCAGGTGAAATAAAAAGTCGTCTGGTCAACTGTGTAGAAACACAGGTGATAAAACACATCCCTCGCTACGCATGCTCGCACATCTCTGCTAGACATGCGGCCTTGTTCGCAGCTTCGCGCCACCGTACGTAACTGCATTAAAACTTATTCATAAAAAGACTACCAAAACAGACCCAAAAATACGACCCGTTTGGCTTGTTCCCACCATCAATCAATTGCTAATCTATTTAGTCCGTCAGTTAGAGTATTGAAAAATTAAGGACACGTAGATATTTTTTGTTTTTGTACTTATCTTCATTTTTTGGTTACGTGAAAAAAGAAAAAATACGGCTGGAACCGAATAGTGGTGAAAGTGATATCATAATATTAATCGTTGTCCGTTTAAATGATTTGATAGTTAAGGTTGATTATGGACAGGTAAATTACATTTTAAATTATTCGAATCGGACCTTTCGTTTAAAAGTTACGACGGAAAAAGCAACGCTAAATTTAAGAAAAATAAAATATCGCTGTGTCAGCAAACTTAGCCAATCGAACAGCCCCATCTCAAGAACTATAAGCCCAATTTAAAAAAATATTATCATTGGTGTACTTATTTATTATAATTATCTATGGGTGTACCTAACATAATTAAAACTCAGTAAATAGGGACATTATTATTAAAACGCTCTTCCTCTCTCTCTACTTGTTTAAAAATATGCCGTGCCCGACAAGGTCCGTACTTGTTTATTTTTTTTTGTATATTTACCACCTGTAGGTATGTGTACATTATGGATTGCAATAAACGATTTGCATTACTTGGATAATGCAAATATCAAATCGTTTATTTAAGTTAATTTCCGCCTATGGCACTCAGCGTTATATTACTAAGATTTTGGTCATCTGATTAGTATATCCTTTTACAAAAATCATATAAACAAAAATAAACTGTAGATATAATATTAGTTCTGAAAAATCTACATAATATATACAGTTAAAAAACAAAATCAATATTGAAATTCACATAATTCACACATTTTTGCCTTAATAAGTCGAATATGACGTAAAGGCGTGCTAATTTGATTTTTTAAGTTATTTAAATGAGAACGTACATTGTACTTGAATCTATATTTATCTCATTGTCAAGGTCATCGGCCGACGTTACGGAAAGATTCTCATGCCTCTGTGTTTGGGAAACTGATGACAGGCAATTATTTACAAAATACTCATTAATTGGGTACTGTTGAATAAATCATTATATTATACGATGTCGTAGTTTACAACCTTCAGTGATGTTCTCATATAAATAATCTGAGGTTTAATTTAGGTTAAGTATATGTCAATGTGTCAATGAGAGTCACAATTTTGGCAAATTGTAAACAAACTAAAATGCAAGAAGTAATAAAATAAATAAATAAACATTTTTTTTTATTGATTGTAAGATTGTGTTAAATTGTTAATACAAGATTCAAGAAAAAAATCAGGGTTAGGAATTTTTGCAAGCTTCCAAGCTAATTCCAAGGTTAAGGCACAGTGTGTATAGCTGTTTCATAGGCAACATAACTCTAGGGTATCATTGAGACCATTTCAGGTTAACTTTAAACTATAGACGCCATGTAGACGATCAGGATGATGATGGAGTAATATAGAATTAACAGCAAAGACAGCACTTTGTGTTTATTGACCTCGAAAAAGTCTTAGATCGAGTACCCCATAAACTAGTATGGCAGTGACCGTCAGGATGGCTGAACCAAACAAGAAATGTACATGAGACTATGTGCACTATTTAATACCTATTTACTACCTATAATGAGATATTTGCTACCTTTGCGTTTAGAAAAATATCAAAGAAATAAAGTGGTCAGCCATTCCGACGTCAGGTTGGCTGACCACTTCCAAGTTCTCATAGTTTTAGCGTTGTTAACCGTGTTGTTAATGGAAATATTTAGTACCTTTTGCTACCTTAACATATATTATTTTTACACAATTTAAGAAGCTCCTATAAAAAGTTATTATTTAGTAGTGAATTGTAGTTAAAAATATTTTTCGACGTTTCTTATTCTCCATTTCCAAAGTCTCGGATTATATTTCGTAATGAGGTTATTAAAAACATAAAGCTTAAGGGTGCTATTAGAAAATCGAGCTCTTGACACGAACTAAAGCTACAGACCGCGTTTCTCGAGATGTATAGTGATTGTAGCGCTGTATACCACAATTTTAAAAAATATTATTTTACATTTAAACTAGACAATTTTTTCAAGGAAGGTAACATAGTAACCTTAGTTATTTTTTGTTTGAATTTGGATTATATTTTCATAGTTTTTTTTTTTATTTCGGACGAAAAATTATCAGTAACTCTCTGTTTTACGGAATTATTTTTGGTGTATTACTGTATGAAACATAATAAATTGAATAAAACACTCCAAAGTAGAAGATACAGTTGTACCATAAACATTTTCATTAATGATTAAATTATTATATCTTTGATGTAACAAAGCATCAAAAGATGCCTAAAGTAAAATTTTATGAAACATCCTTTGCAGAGCCAAGGTTTTTACTAATTTACGTTAGCATATTGAAATATTTGTTTAAAGCACTCCCAAGAAAAAGAATCAAACTTCCTTGGCCATATATTTTTTTTAAGTTTGTATCTATATATAAACCATAATCACACATCAAAACTCGAGTCAAACGCTCAAATCCAAGAGTAAATATAATAACCCTCTTAACTAGTAAGTTTTAACGAATTTAGAAATTCTTTGCATAAGTTTTAATTACTACACAATCATTTAGTAACTTCTTCATATTATTTAACCTTAACTATCACTAATGAAGCATCTTAGACTTTGAACACTGAGTACAGTAGTAAGTAGCCGTGCTGGATAATCTTAGTCTGTAGTCTGTCACTGTACCTACTTATTTAAAAATAAGTATTAATTACCACCATAGAGGCGTTTGGTGTAGGTCCGGAGTCAGGAAGACCCCTTAGGTACCTACTGACTCCGCGACCTACACCAAAGCCACATAGTTAATTTATAACCATAAATCAACTTTATGAATGTCATACGTAAGCGTTTCCGTTTAAGCCCAATTTTTATGGGCTATGGGCTCTATGGCGCAACAAGACCTCATTCTGTTGCGTCATCATATTTACTACTAAGACGAGAAAAATGTTCGATACCTTACATAATATTATTCAGAATAATTAAGTGGTCATATTGGATCTCTACCTAAGAGTTAGCCATTTTTTTCGGTCTACTATGAACCACGATAATGACTATCGTGGTTATCCTTGGAATTTTAAATTCAAATAAACTTTGTATTTATAGTATGTTAATCCTTTTTCAAAATCAGTAATACATTGGTTTCTATTGCTTTTTTACCTCAGTAATCAACCTACTTCTCCGAAACGAAAGTGATTGAACCAAGAACGCACAATTCCTGAAACGTAAAAGTCTTTTTTTTATTACATTGCCATAGAAACATAATGGCAACATTATAGAAAAAATAAAAAGCGACAGAGCCAAAAAATATCTGATTTCGAAAAAGGAATAACATACCTTGACGAAAAAGTTAATTTGAATTTAAAATTCGTAGTCCAGCCGAAGTGATCATTGTTTAAAGTAGCCTGACAAAAGCAACTTCAAGCAACTTCAAGAACTAATGACAGCAATTTGTTTTTGTTTTCACGTCATGTCATGAGAAATACTCCATCACATTAACATGACAAGTAGAAATATATCAGCGTAAGTACCTATTTACCGGGGGAACGGAATACTTTACTTAAGTAGGTTTTCATACTTCTGCTCATCTTTGAATAGCAAAATATAAAAAAAACGTTTTTACAAAAAAATACAATTGTTTCTGGTGTGGTTTCTTCGTTTTTTGACACTGGCTTCCTAAATGTATTTTGCACTTTGTAGTGATTTTTCTTTGGAAGTTGGTTGTATTTTGTTGTAAAAAGTTTTATTTTTTACTGTTGTTTAATGCTATTACCCCCTATATTTCACACATTCCAACCAGTCCATATCAATTTAATTGTCTATCTCCGAAGTTCTACATCAGATCTTAATGAAATTTTAATGAGAATAATTCGGGAAAAACCTATTTTAATTTTGCAAATCCTTCTATATTATGGCGGAGCTGAGTTATGCCCGAACATACGTAAAAAAATAAACATCTGAATTGATAAACTCCTTCTTTTTTGAAGTCTGTTAAAAATAGGAAAAAATCCCTGTCAGCTGATTGTGATGCGTGGCACGTGAGCGGACGCGCCGGTGATAAATAAGTAAATATCGCCTGTTATGGCGCCATTCTTATGGCGTCCATCGACGTCGAACAAATGTTTATTGGATTCAAATTAAATCGGTTCTGTCTGTGTAAAATTCTCTGTATTATTTTTTGCAGGAATCTGTAGAATTTTTAACAAGCTATGTGCTGCACTAACACGATAGGATAGATATTAGAGGTTCTCACTTGATGAAGATCTTAAAAAGTGAGATCGTTTATGTTATTGTGTACAATCAGCTGTCATTATCAGCGACGATTGAACCTGGGGGGCTACTCCCTAAACCCGAAGTCCGTAGTTTCGGACTTAGTTGCGGGCGTATTCTACTCCGTGTCACCTACAGAATTACGATTAGTCTCGAACACGAATTATGAATGAATGACAACACGATCTGACAGTAACAGTCGAATCGTGTTTCATTAACTCTTCGTGGTGAGGTGACACGGAGTAGAATACGCCCGCAACTAAGCCCGAAACTACGGACTTCGGGCTTAGACAGTAGCCTCCTTGTTTCAATTTTTGGCAGCAAGTTAGTTCGGATACCTATCCAAAAATTTGGGGTGAGAAACTTCAATTTATTATCACTATATTATAAGTTATTTTGGTGTACCTACATATAAAAGAGGATTAAGCAAAAGGAGGTTCACATCATGGCGGTAGGAATCATGACTCGCAGTCGAATCCATGGAGCATAAGGGCATAGCAGGTATTTAATGATTAGGCAGTCAGAGGAATTAAATTTCAGCTCAATGGGTAGTTTCACTCATGTCTAGCCTGAACTAGTCATTGAAACAACGCGTGGCAACTACATACCTACATAATATTCACCCTTATCTTGAGACAATTTCAATAAAATAAATAAATTAAGATAAAAAAATAAAAATACATAAAAGCTCACCATTCAATTCCCTCATGGCAGGATCAACAAAACGTCAAACACAAACAAAAAAAAATGTTTAAAAAAGTATCAGTATAACGAATCCAAGATGTCAACACCGCGCCACGACACAAGATCAACAATGTTATTTTAAATGTTTCTAAATTTATGCTCGACTTTGAATATTAATTTGGTGGCGGCGCAGGCGCAGGCGGCGGTCCGCGGAGCACTGAGCATTGTTACAGCTCTGTGTCTAATATAACAGACTATATCAAGGATATTAATGCTATGACTAGCCTTCATTATGAGGATTTTGTACTTGTGCTCCTGTACTTGGGATTCAGGAACTCACATGTTTATGTCTAAAAATAATCTATACTTGTATACTTATACTTTCTAATATACAACCTATAACACTGAAATCGCGAAAAAATAATCGACTCCCCCATACATTTATGTGTGCATAACTCGACAAAATGTACTGAACAGCAGATATTTTTTTCGCGATTTCGGGATTGGTCCCATAGTAAAAGTTGTTCATAATGATGACTACAATGACCCCTTAAAAGGTATTGCGTTTATTCTGTTACACGTTGTATAAAGCTGAAGAGTTTGTTTGTTTGCTTGAACGCGCTAGTCTCAGGAACTACTGGTCCGATTTGAAAAAATATTTCAATGTTGATAGCCCATTTATCGAGAAGGCTATATATCAGGCTAGGCTATATACCATCACAGAGCAGTAGGAGCGGAGCAGACGAAGTTGCGCGGGTCAACTAGTTAATTATATGTGGTTTATGTGTGATTGGAGACGCATTTTTAGTCCCAAATAAACCTACCTACCTTCATATTTTATTACTAGCTTAAACCTGCGGCTTTGGTCTCGTAACCTATCCTACAGGGGCCGTGCATTTTTACAGAATAAAAATCGCTGACAATCAACAATACTGAAGCGTTTTATCAGTGAAACAATTTTCGTAATCGGTTCAGTACTTTTGGAGTTATCTTTTACACAGATATAAACAAACATTTAATTTTACCTCTCTAATAAATTAAAATAGTTTAGATGATTGTGTATACTTCGTCGAATTTCGTGCCATGAATGGTGTACTATAACCCCGGAGCCTATTATCTATACTAATATATAAAGCTGAAGAGTTTGTTTGTTTGTTTGCTTGAACGCGCTAATCTCAGGAACTACTGGTCCGGTTTGAAAAATTCTTTCAGTGTTGGATAGCCCATTTATCGAGGAAGGCTATAGGCTATGTATCATCACGCTAAGACCAATAGGAGCGGAGCAGTAATGAAAATTGTGACGCAGACGAAGTTGCGCGGGTCAGCTAGTCATATATACGCACCGTCTTGTACATTAACGTAAAAAGCAACCATTTATTATCATGTCTCAATAATTTTGTCAATTTATATCTGAACAAGCTTTTGCCTTCAACTTCGTTCGCGCATATCCCGTTTTTTCCCGTTCTCGTAGGAATTTCGGGAAATCCTTAGTGCTCCCCTACCCTCCCCAAGGAACCTACATGCCAAATTTCAGCTTTCTACGATTGGTAGTTTTAGCTGTGCGTCTTTCAGTCCCTCAATTAGTCAGTAACGGAAGAATTTTATATATATAGATGATTTGGAACTGTTGAGTAGCGCCAGTGATGGAAAATTTAAAAGAAAATCGTTTGTATTGAAATATGATGAGGAGAAATGACACGCAAGACTGCAATACTGACGAATTTTAAATTGTTGTCTATGGAATAGAGAGACAGATGTATTGTGTGAGGGATAACTGCGCAGTAGATCATCTTTATTATAGCAGGCAAGACATGCGTTCAATCCGGCTTGGTAACAATATAATTAAAAACAGGTACAAGAGTAAATAATGGCTCTAATAAAGAAAAACATGAATGTTCTAGCTGCAGGAAACTAGTTTTACAATTTCTGTGACACTTACTGAAGGCAGATCATTGATCATTGTGACATTGACTGTTAAAAATTCATGATCACATAGTGACTCAAGAATTTTTAAGAGACACATTAATACCTAAGTTGAGAACATTTACTCAGCAGAAAAACCTGAGGTAACAACAACTGCTTTAGCTCCTACGCACTAGCGGTTGAACCGCTTAGGCGGTTCGTTTGAGCGGCCAGCGGTGGGAATAGTTTTGTTGCGGTTAAGTGCGTACAATAACTAGTGGTTACTTGAAAAGCGGGCAGCCGCTTCACATCTAAACTACCTTACGTCATTTTATTTCTCTATAGCGTTCCTACGCACTAGCGGTTGAACCGCTTAGGCGGTTCGTTTGAGCGGCCAGCGGTGGGAATAGTTTTGTTGCGGTTAAGTGCGTACAATAACTAGTGGTTACTTGAAAAGCGGGCAGCCGCTTCACATCTAAACTACCTTACGTCATTTTATTTCTCTATAGCGCTCCTACGCACTAGCGGTTGGCGGCGGTAGCTGACCGCGTGGCTAGCCACTTTACCGCTAGTTATTGTACGCACTTAACCGCCATTAAATGACAAGCGGTTGCATATGAATCCGGAAGGGCGGCTAGCCGCGCGGTTAGCCGCTCCCGCGGCTGGCCGCTAGTGCGTAGGAGTGCTAAAACCCAGGGTAACAGGGTCGAATATACAAGAAGTATAACCCAATCCGATAGTTACTAAAGAGTACTACAAGAAGTGTAGGTACCTACAGTGCCTGAGGATAATATGGCGGGTATGACTCTGAGGGGACGCTCCAACATGCATTACTTTTTTAAATTTCGGTGTATAGGTAGGTAGTAGCTACAGCTAGGGCTGCCAGGTATTCAAACCGAAAAGCTGGACAGACCAGCCAGGCCGGACACCCTATGAAACGACAATAAAAAAAAAGTAAAACAAGGGTTTTTTATCATTTACATAAATGCCTTAAATTCTAATAACCAGCAATAAAATTGAATGGATCAGTTTTCTTTGTTATTAATCATTCAATATTCATTACTATATTAATTTATATAATTGCAATAGTACCTAGTAGTAAGTTGCTAGCGAAACAAGGTGAGTAGGCGAAGCGGAAATTAACATATGACATACCTAAACATCTAAAAAAAAATGCTCAAATTCGAAAGCCGTACTGTAGTGCTATTCTCTAACAACATTTTCGTATCTCGACAGTAGAATTCGAAGTGAGTTTCAAATGAAGATCTTTATGTTGTGTGCAATAAAGCTCACTTTGTGAGTTTTATCACTCAGGTGAAGCTCGATATCGAAATAGTTTCTTACAGAATAGACTAGCTGGACGGACACCGCTGGCTGGCTGAACACACAACCTAAAAGCCCGATCATGCCCGGCTTTATTCATACGCCTGGCAACGCTAGGTACAGCAAAGTCTCTTATTAAGCCTAGGTATAAGTATAGTATCCTTCATTTTGTACAGTAGATAGATAGCCTTACGACAAAACAGCACGAGGTATGGGGGACGCAAGGACTGTGCAAGTTTGGTCACGCGAAATTCTCGGGTGCCCGCGCGCAACGAATGCAGGCGCACACAAATTAGAACAGGCCGTATCTTATATCAGAGGGAAGGAAATATTTTACTTAGTTTATTTATAAGTTATATTTATAACGTAGTTTACCAGATCGTTGAGCTCCTTAAGGTTCTAAGTTAAGCGACACGATAATTGACAAATGCCTAACCGTCTGAAAAGGTCCACTCAATTCTGTGTTGTGCTTTCCTCAAAACACCACCTCAGGTTCTCATACGAATTGACCGATTTTTTTGGAATTTAAGGAGTAGGGAAACTTTGATCTCTGAGTTGGCCTCGGTATTTCTTCTTAGTTTAGTCAGTTAGGAAACACCGGTCTCATCTGGTTTACACTGAGTAAAAGATAGTCGTGTTAAATTGTAGTTTTTAACCTATTTACAAAATAAATATCATTAATTAACTAACTGTAAAACAGGCAGAGAATCGTAAAGAATAAGTAGATGTCGATGACGATAGAAGCATTTCGAAACATCATCATCAGAAATCTTCTGCCCGACAGATAATCTTGGCACAAATGTAAAATAATCGCCGTTACATTACATCGATAGCGATTCACTCGATGACAGACATGTTTTTTGTTAAATCGATTCCTACCGGCGCAAGCGCACCAGTATCAAATGGTGCTGAATAATTACATTTGTAATTACCTAAATTAGTTCCTTTCCTAGTTACGACATTTTCAACTCTATTTTTAGTGGCACTGAGTAGACACTTGTCAGAGTGAATGCCAAGATTGAGCTCTCAAAATGAGGTCCCAAAACGCACGTCGTTGATATTAATTTACATTCTCTGTTGATTTTATATTTCCGTCTCTAGTGTGAATGAGGAAATGTTAATTTGAGAAAGTGTTTCCTTGACGTTGTTACATGTTACCCAATTAGGATTCATCTACTGTAATATATTGGTCTCTATCTATGAGATGGCAATCTTCTACATAATCTGGTTGTAACGAAGAGTCAATGTAAGTATCTATTAACTAGGTAAGGAAACTCATGAAGCAAGATGGTTTTCCGTTTACAGTCTATGTTCAGAGTTCCCTTGCTCAAATCCTTGAAGAGGTACCAGTGACCCTTTATTAGAAGAAACAAAGAGTGATTTCTAATCGTAGATAAGCTGGTGTTAGTGCCCACCGCAACTTCCGGAATCATTCAAACATCACTGATGACCGTGCGTGACTACACTTGGCCAATATACTGTAGATGACCCTTTGACAATGCGACAACACCTCATTAATTCTTGAACTCAACTTCTTCCTGGTTCCACGACCATACAAAATATTAGAATTAAATCAAAATACCATAATAACATAATAAGTAATAACAATAGTCAAGTGTGGGCTCGACCTTGAGCATCGACAACACAATACTTATTGTAATTAGTTGAGCCTATGTTAGCATTGACAGCCGAAACTGGCGTTGCTACAGGGAAGAGACAAATATATGGTGACTGTCAACTGGCTAATTTGAGACAAAAGCTAATGGCTGTTACCACCTCAGTCGAACAATCGACGATTGACGGGTCTTCCTACAACACTAACCAATGGACGTCGATCAAAATCAAAGATCGGGTATCAATCGATTGGTTTGGTGCCATCTAATCCTCATGAGATTGATCATAAACAGCTTAAGCTAAGGATGAGGCAGATCATTGGAAGGGAAAAGAAACGGTGGATCGATTGTTGAAACCGTTTCTTTATATAAATATTCTATTATAGATAAATACGGAGTAAGTGGTGGGAACTGAAATCAACCATGACAACCTTCTACATTTGCTTGTGTGACAAAAATATGATTGTTAAGTACAGCAAGGCAATATCATCAGCATCCTGTTGCCTTTATCCCAAAGATTTAGAGTCGGCGCAACATGTCTTTTCTACACACTATACTGATATGGTCAATATATTATATATATATATATATATATATATAATATTATAAAGAGGAAAGATTTGTTTGTTTGTTTGTTTGAAATGAATTGGCTCCGAAACTACGGGACCGATTTGAAAAATTCTTTCAGCAATGGATAGCTACATTACCAGGGAGTAACATAGGCTATATGTTACGCGGGTGAAACCGCGTGACGTCCACTAGTGGTTAATATGAGGACCTACCAGTCACAAGTTCACAACCGTACATCGTTTCTTTGAACTTGAATAAGATTTTATAGCAGCGTTTTAACTGGCAGGTACCTAAGCTGTTGTACCACGAAGCCTATCCGGATATTGAAGATCAAGCCCCTCGCAGCTGATCGTAATATAACTATCGAATCCAACTGTTTCTGAGAACGTTGCTTGCGGTGAACAGATGAAGCGTACCTATGTAAAGTACCATTTTATCTGATACTTAATGATGTAGCAGTTTATGGTAATTTTCTTGGAAGTCTGAATAACGGCCTCCTAAACCGTGCAATAAATACAACATATTAAATGATATCATAAACAATTAAAAACAACAACAAAAAGCAAAGGACGCTGCAATGCTGAATAATTCCTTCCGATGCCCTAGTTCTTGCAGTACCTATTCTATTTTATCAGTCGGATCAACAGGACAAGACACGTGCTATGTAGAATTGTTGAGGCTAAGTTGGAGGCTCTAAACCTGGAAGAACAGCGTTATGGCATAAATCAAGACTCGCAGAAGAAGACAAAAGAGATCAATAATTGGCGCTGCAGATAACAAAGAACGTTTATTACTCAGAGGTGAACAATACTAGGTTAAAGTCATCAGACTTGGTGAAGAAGTCAATAGCGTAGGAATTGAGGTTTCTTCCGATACTCATGCGAATGCGTGCGGCACTAGAAACCACAGAACGGTTCGTGACGTAAGAGAAACACGTGCAGCGGACTTACTGCGACCGGGGAGCGGCGCAAGCGCAATGTGGACGCGATTTGATGAATAAACAGGTTTTTGTAATTAATCTTTGAAGCGTTTACGAACTGATAGACAAAGCGTTTACAAGTTTTATTATATGATATTTTGAAGGTTCTAGAAAGTAAAAAAGATTGTTTGCCGAAAATCAACCCCTGTCACAAGGATTGAAAGATTTGCGGTTATCGTAACCTTTATAACATGGAGTTAGAAGAACAGAAACAAGACAACAAAAAAAAAATTAAACGTGTTGATCCTTTTAATTTAATATAGGTACGATTCTTTGGGCCACGCGTCTTCGCCTCGGGAGATTTTTGTATTTGTTAAGTACCTATATTATTAGCAGTCCTCCGACGCTGATGACGCTTGGCTCAAAGAATCGTACCTATATTATTATTTTATTACTTTTTTTTTGTCGGGGGTTTTTTATTTTTACATCATGCTTTTTAAACTTAATTTACCTAACAGGTACTACTAGAAAACCTATGATCTTATCATCTTTCTGCACTTATTCCATGTTACTTGGGGTCGGCACAACAAATTTTTCTTCTTTCATTCTGTCCTATCAGCCGTCACGCTATCACTAACTTTCTTTTCTTTCATATTGCTCCTCACAAAATCCATCCGTCTTTTTTTGGGCTTCCTCTCCCTCTCCATCCATCCACATAATATGATCTACACTCATCTAAACGGTACTAAATCCTACATCGTATACCAAAATAATTATCATATCGGTAGAACGAGTGAAAGTAGCTTAGCATCTCTCACCAATGTATTCACTCATTTCTCTTTTCTGCTTCATCATCAGGCCCTGATCACAATCTATTTATAACCTACCTTCTAGTTTCTGCCAGCGGTTTCGCCCGCGTGGTCCCTAGGGAACATACTCCCGGGATAAAAAGTCTATGTCTTTTCTCAGGCTCTAGACTGTCTGTATACCAAATTTCATTTAAATCGATTCAGTGTTTTTGGCGTGAAAGCGCGACAGACAGACAGAGTTACTTTTGCATTTATAATATTAATAATACCGAAAGTAAGAATTCACTGTGGCCATTTAAATGAATACGAAAACGGAAGGTCTGCTGTAAGTGAGGAGTTGGGTATGCTGCAGATTTCAGGACATGCTTCAGCATCAGGTTAGGGTTACTGATCTAAATATGATCTGTTCATTGAAACAATTCCAGTGAGTCCAAACACGATACCTCTGGTGTAACTTCGTGAGGAGTTGGGTATTCTGCAGACCTCAGGTGTGTTTCAGCATTAGGTCAATATAAGCATGTTCTTGCAATGTTATTGAAGTAAAAGAATACCAAATTGCGCATCGATCAAACTCGTAAAAGCTGGTTAAATGTCAAAATCGGTTGAGTTGTTTGAAGATCATCAGCTGTTTTCTAGTTTATGAAGATAAACTAGAAAACAGCTGATGATCTTCAAACAACTCAACCGATTTTGATAAAACCTATCTAAGAACCACTGCAAGGAAACTGGTTTTCAAATGAAAAAAACCGCATCGAACACACAGAGACAGACAGACAGACAGACATCGACGTCAAACTTAAAACACCTCTCTTTTTTGGTCGGGGGTTAAAAAACAAAAGAGGAAGGAGTTATTAAAAACAAAACGCCAGTCTTCGATATGTTGGACCATAGACATTAAAATAAATGGCAGGCGGTCCGCGAATATTCAGCCTTGCTCACGGCCGAGGACTACTGTTGATTAGCGTCACGAGCATCATACTTTGGTTATTATTTAACCACGAGGCCCTACTGCCCTACACACCATAGTTGGTACATAGCAATCCCATAACACTATCTGTCTGACAAAGGATTATATGGTATGGTAAATGGGTGACCATTTTAACAAATCCAGACTCCTCCGTGCCTCGGAAAGCACGTAAGCTGTAGATCCCGGCTGTCATTTGTAGATGTTTGGCAGTCGTTACGGATTGCCAGATGCCATGGCAGACTGCTGTCTTGCCAAGGAGTACCGTGTTACTCAGTTACTGGATTGTGGAGATAGGCAGTCATTCCACGTAATATACTGGTATTCAGTTCCACATCATAGTTTTTAGATAGTAATCCCTGGATAATATAGTAACCATGGCTATTATTATCCTTAACCCATGTATGTTTCTATCAGACCCGGCCTTCAAAGCGCAAAAATTGGTAAGCAGAGTTCTTTGCTGATGTCCACCGTTTCAACAGGCTCAATAAGTTTACTACTAAAACCAAGTCTTTTGAACTTTAAGTAGCGTTTAAGTGTTACTTTTTTTTGACTTGCCTAAGTGGCTATTCTAGGCGTCTTCATTGTGCCTCTCTAACATGATTGTCCCATTGAACTGTCCAACCGTCAGTTACATCGTTTTATGCAAAACTGGAGTTAAACACAAAGAACACGAATAATCCTCGCCATCCGACGTCATTGTAACAATAACTTCTAAGTATTTTTTCATTAGCATGTGGTAATTGACTCTTCAAAATATGACTTTTGTACCCGACTTCAATGCTCTTTCAACTAAGCCAGCGGTTTTCAACTTTTTGGCTGGCGACCCAAAGTATAAATTCATCATCGGAAGCCACCCTTACAGTGAAAATAAAATAGTACTATTAGCTAGAACTCAGACAAATAAGCAGTTGGAACTGGTAGCAGCGCCTTATTAGCTTCATTGCTAAGAATGAGGCTTCCTTCCCAGATAATTCTGCCCAAAGTTTCGTGAGACGCATTCTGCAAATCATCCTTTTAGTACTCCATCACAGCAATTCTTTCTATAATCCCGCGATCTATCTCATTGTTTTCCCTATTGCTAGGCTGATAAAACTGTGAGTTACCTGCAATATATTGCAGCGAGCATCATTGAGCGCGGCATCATTGATCTACCTACTGTACCTAAGCATGAGCCCTCCAAATCACTAACAATTATTATTACAATATTCGCGCCCTCGTGCTTCACGCCTGCCAGATTATTAGCCATTTGAGTGTTTAAAGTGATAATGCAACAAATTGTGGGGACATGAGTCAGCTATGCATTCCTTGCGATCTTGCCGAGATTGAATACCTTGGCTATTTTGGGAGCAAATTCTTAGCTTCTGGCATCATGAAAATACGGGCATTTTACTGTGGTAAATTAATTGATACAGAATTGGTAATTGATAAATCTTTGCGAGTCAAACTTGGCCAGCGATCGCTCAGAAAAAGGAGTATGGAAAGAGAAAGGCGTCGTCGTCCTGATTGGCTAATGATCATGCGATTTCGTCGCGCGATGAAAACGATTCCTGTTCTCGCGCAATGATTTGCAAGCTCTACATTGCTGAGCCCCACTAGCTCGTACTCATACCCTACGTTGCACCCGACATGAGTTAGTACAAACTTAGTTACAGAAGAGCACAATTTTTTCTTTCAAGCGCCGCTCAAGGTATTGGTACTCTGATACATTTCTTTCAATAATGAACATCTTCTGTTAATCATGGAAATAGTTAATTAGTCTCGATTGCTCCAGCTCTCGGCCGACTGTGCGGCAACCCTGACACCGGCGACGCCCAGTGCGGCAAGCGGCAAGGTTGCACGCGATCTGCGCATACATTAATAATGATGTGATGGGTTCGTATCAACCCTTCCATGCCATGCGGACAATTTATTTGATCATTGATTCAAAATATTGCCACATTATCATTTTCGTTCAGCCGTAACACGTCGTTTTTTTTAGAAGTTGTGTCCTTTGCGTTCCAGGGCTGCGGTGACTCTTTCGAACAAATTCGGAGACAGCCTACGTCTCCAAAGAAAGCTATTTCCACCAGTCCAGAAGTGCTCTGGTATCCACCAAAGCACTGGACCGGTTCTGGAAATGATTCCCGATATCGTATATTATTATTATTCCATTTATTACATTAAATACATATAAATTTACATTTTTAAATATTTCTATAAAAAAAATTAAATCATTTAAAAATATAAAAAATAGTAGCCCACCGGTATCGGGAACAAGGTCCAAGTTACCGGTGGTCAGGGCTCCCGAGAGAGAACCCTCCTCACTATACGCGCCGTGTCCAGGAGTACTGCTTTCTGGATCAAGCCCTTGATCCAGCTGCCCAACGAGAGCCTCTTGAGATGTTGGTCGAGGCTCTTGGCAATTATGCCATTGGCCGTCACGACTATCGGCACAATGACTGCTGTGTTCACATCCCACAAGTCGACAACCTCGCGAGCCAAGTCAAGATACTTCGTTTGTTTATCTTTCTCAGACTTCACGAGGTTCTCGTCATGAGGGACTGCTATATCAACAATCATTGCGCGACGCTCTAGTCGGTCTATCACCACTATATCAGGCTTATTGGCAACAATAGTCCTGTCAGTGATAATAGACCGATCCCAATACAATGTGCAATTGCCACTTTCGAGAACTGGGTCGGGCACATACCTATAGTACAGTACTTCCGATTCCACAAGATTGTATTTAAGAGCAAGTTGCTGGTGGATAATCCTGGCTACAAGGTTATGCCTGTGCAAATAGTCTCCGTTAGCCAGACTAGAACAACCGGAAATAATGTGGCGGATGGATTCCCCGGGCCGGTGACATGCCCGACATATGTCAACCGTGCCGTCCTTCACAATGTATTTCCGGTAGTTGTTCGTCATCATAACTTCGTCCATAATTGCATAGACAAAACCTTCGGTTTCCCCAAATAGGTCACCAAAACGCAGCCAGGCTACGGACGCTAAGAAGTCTACATCGGGCCCATGTAGGACCCGATAAATTATTATTATTATTATAAGCCCGTGGTGTCCCACTGCAGGGCAAAGGCCTCCCTTCCTTCTTTCCACTCTAGTCTATTTTGAGCAATCCGAGTCCAATCCCCCAGGTAGGAGTCCAGCTCGTCCCGCCATCTCCGTTTGGGTCTACCGCGTCGCCCAATCCAAGATATCGTATAATGAATAAAAAAAAATCGTCAACATGTTCGCGAATCACCGAGTGCGGGGCGCTGCCGGACCCTTAATAGGTCAAGATTCTTGAAGGAATCTTGCCCTACATGATATTGAGGACTTGAATATTCATGTCGTGGAGCGGTAATAAGAATGTTGAACTACAGGCAGGCCAATGTTTAGTTGTACGGGACTATTGTTGATGACCCGTATGACTGGTCGATATTTGAGAAAGGGGTGAAGATCTCGGCCTCATAAAGTAGTTTTACTTGATCTCGAATTCAATCGACATGACGAAGAAATACCTCCGCCGCCGAAGGGTTACCATCAACTGGAGCATTCTGTTTATCTCAGTAATTACATTTCAACAAAATTATTAAAAAAAAACGCTAACCTTGCTACGGTTCCATTGTATGTTAAAGCAGACGTTTTTTGTGATGGAGACAGCAGAGTTTTAAATCGTCATCATTGTCACTTTCCTCGGCATTCATTATGCAGAAAGTTTGAGACGAGAATGCAGGCTGTGGACATTTACCTATTACAGTGCAAAAACCGGCCAAGTGTGAGTCGGACTCTCACACGAAGGGTTCCGTACCATAAACATTTCTTGTATTTGTTGTTTTAGCCGCAATAGAAATACACACTTTGTGAAAATTTCAACTGTCTACCTATTACGGTTCTTGAGATACACCCCGTTGTCAGACAGACGGACGGACGGACAGTGGAGGCTTGGTAATAGGGTTCCGTTAGTTACCCATAGGATACGGAACCCTAAAAATGTACGCAAATGCAGGCACTAACGTGAGTTGAAAAGAGAAACGTTTGCAAAATGTCTGGGATTGTTTCCAATTTTATTATTATTATTTTAATATTCTAACGATTTGAAGATTTTTCTTAAAATACGCAGGCAAAGTAGCCTGCGTATTTTAAGAAAAAAAAAACACATTTACATAATACCGGTATGAATTGACGCGCTCAAGGACAACATTTTATATTCATATCCATGTGAATCTTACAATAATTACAATAAATGCGAAAGTTTGTATGGATGTATTGACGCTTGTTACTCAACCTCGACAGGATGGCTGAACCGATCTGGATGAAATCTGGCAACGGGATAATTTAAATTTTCATTTTATCCCGGCAGTATGTACGCGGGCGAAGCCGCTGGCAGAAGCTAGTCTTCTAGTATTATTCTATACGTGTAACGATAGATGTGTTCGATGACCCCTTAAGAGGTATTGCGTTTATTCTGGTTGTATATATAAAAATGAATCCCTATTTCCCTTGGTCACGGCGTCACGTGTGATTCGTGAACGGTGGACCGATTGCGCTAATTCTTTTTTGTTGTGGTTGTTATTGTTACGAGAAGGTTCTTATGAAAGAAAAAAAAATATGGAAGGATCCAATTGACGGGAGCGAAGCCGCGGGGACTGCTAGTATCTTAAAGAAATGTTAAATGTTTTCTCCACTGCTTGGGTGGAGTGCTCTAGCAAATGTGAACTTAATAATATCCATACTTTCATAAATATATATATATCTAAACAAGTAGCTGCTACCCATTTATCTCGTATAGGTAGGTACCTACTTATGGTGTGATAAACCAGTTGTTTGCAACTAATTCATGTATATCTACTTTTCTTTATAAAATATGTGTTAATCACGCAACTCAAATGCTTCCAAATATTATTTCATCTACCTACAAGGTTCTGTTTTCAAATCAGGCAGGGGCTAGTACCTTTGTGTCATATTGGTACATAGGGCCACCATTTTGTTTGTTTTTTTTTTATTTGTGATGGGTTTGCTCTTGACTCTAGTCTAGGTCAGAGATGTCAGAGACAAAGTCTACGATGGAGTGAGCTTACCCAGAAGGAGCCTGTTCCCTCTAACGTTGAACAGATTAGGGTTGCAAGCGTTTGGAAACTCAGACGCAGGCAGAGTTCCACTCCTTTGCTGTGCGCATTATAAAAGACGTTGGAAAACGCTTAGTGCGAATTGGTGGAATAGCGACAAGGTAGGTAGGGATAGTAAGATGCAGTGCGTCTGGATGTCTGATGGTAGAAGGGGCCGTCCGCGTCGGTGGGAATTTTTCATAATAGCGACGCGCGCGTGTGTCGCTAATGTGAAGAAAAAAATGTCACGTTGTCGAGGAGTTTGGAGGTAAAGTCGCCATGTGCGAACAATGACTACCATTAAAAATAATTATTTTCGTGCTCTTTTGCATTGAATTAGGTATATTGAAATATAAGAAGAAAGTAAAAATAAGAGCACGTGAAAACCACTTTATTAGGAACTTGCTTACTTACACGCATTGCAAACGCAAAAAATTGTATTTTATTTGTACAAACGGTTAAATCAAGCCGGAACTATTAAATTTTGAATACAGTTTATTCTCTTTTGGTGACTTACCTCCAAATATCTCGGCAAAGTGACACTTTAAGGTACTACATTGTTAACATTTTTTGTTTGTTTAAGTGTCCTCTCATACTCATATACAAAGTGTAACTGAATAAGCGGATTGCCTGAAAAGCATCATTATGAACAACTTTCATATGGGACACACACCGAAATCGCGGAAAAAATAACCTGCCCCATACACTTATATGTGCGCTTTACTCGACAGCATGTGTATATCGGGATTGGTCCCATACTAAAACTTGTTCATAAAGATGAGTGCAATGACCCTTCTAAGGTATTGCGTTTATTATTTTATTCTGTTACAGATTGTATAGGTAGGTACCTGTTTCATCGCGCGCCGGGATTATGAAAAAAAAAACAAAATGGCGACGGGTAGCCGTGCCAGCTCCCATAGAGAAATATTCGAACCCTTTGGTTTTATTTTACGAATAAATATTATTTATTTTTTATAAGGTCCCGCGGTTGCTCCATCGGCACTTTTCCCTCGACAGAATATTCCTATTATTGTACCGTTCTGTTCATTTTACAATTATTTACATAATTTTAATTTTGCACTATCAAAGTCCTAACAGTCTTCACGTGCATTATGCTCCACTTGTAATTTAGCTGTCGAACCCTGTCTCCTACTTACCCCCGAAGCCCTTGTCTCAAAATGGCCCTTCTTCCTCACACATTATGATCTTCAACACACGCAAACTCAAATATAAAATAATTCGTTTAAAAACACTTACCTAGCAGTACCGTCAGCACGACAAAACTATTAAATAAAATCATTTTTTTTTAAACAATAGAATGTTTCCGTAACTCTTCACCGGACACGTCGTACCGCGTCAGAAATCGTCCACATTTGAGTCGGTACCAATTAGCACCGGTTATATATTCGTCCGCAGGAAAACTTCTTCGGATTAAAAATTGAAAACTGTTTGTTTGTTTTGAACAGACTTTGTCCGTCGCGTAGGTTTATCATTACTTAATTAAAATACAACTGAACACGTGTTGTAATAAATTGTTCTTATATTCTAAATATTATTTTGTGGTTATTTTTTTTTATAGAATTGACAGTTTCACAATTATCCTGCAATTGAAGTCAAAACAGCAAAACCAGAGCCAGAAAATCTAGATCAGTGGCGTATCTAAAAAGATTCCGCTGTCCACCTCTGCGTTGACTATAAAAATAAACATAGAAACTACGTATGGTGTAAATTTTATTAAAATGTTGAACCGGTTTTTACCTAAAAAACTGGACATCAAGAACCTATTCACCCATTATACTGTTTTTGTTGCTCTCGAGAATAGGTACTTTAAGACGTTTTTATTTGTATCTTTGACCGAATCATTTACAATCTAATCTACATACTTACCTAAGTATGAAGATTGGTTGGTTTTTTGTTGATAATATAATGTCGTCTGGAGGCTCTCTTTAGGTGGTTCGATCAATGGCTGATAGAAGTCAGCCTGTCCTCTTCCATACGGCTCACACTGGACTCCCCATCCTATCTCTGAACCTCTCACCACCATTCTACTTTTAGTATTAATTGAGACAGCATCCTTTTTATAGAAGTAAGTAATAACGTGGGGATTGGCACAATAATAGAGGCCGATGCTCAGCTGTGGGTGAGATCGCGCTGTGGGTGATGATGATGAAGAAAGAAATAGTGTGATTCATTCACTCCCTCACTTAATAATCTGCCGGGCGAACCGTCAACTTTTTGGAAATTAACACTATAAACAGCTGTTTTGGTAATAAAAAATAATATAAAACACAAAAGCAGTGAGAATGTCATTCTGATGATATTCATATATACTTATATCTATATTTAAAAAGGCATTGCAATTAATTATTCAGATATCTGTACTGTTAATTGATTTCTAATGGTGTGTGTTTTTAATAGCCCGGAGCTACATTCGTACAGTAATTAGCAAAATGCCTATTGCTTTTTCAATCTAGACTTCAAGTTTTGGGCCTACAAGGTCGAAAAGAAGCGGTGAAAGCTATTCTACAAAATACATTTTATTAATTGGTCTTGTAGCTAGTTCAAATTGTTTTTGGTTGTCTGGAAGGTCAAACATGCTATCTGCGGGTCCAAAAAGGCCGCTTTAGTAGGAAGAGCCAGCACATCACGCTACCCGAAACTGTCAATCCAATCAACCTTGAACCTAATGCTTTAGCGATGAAATGACAATTATGACTTTGACAGATTGTTTTATGATTAATATGATTCTACTAAAGTGGTTTTTTAAATCCGCAGGGTAGCGAAGAGTGACTGAGGTAGACTTGAGAGTGGCGGTTACCAGGCTGAAGGCCAAAAATACCGCCCCAGGACCCGACGGCTTACTTGGGAAAGTCTGGGTCCTGGCCTCGGAGGCTCTCGGGTCTCGACTAAGAGGGTTCCTAAGCGCATGCTTGGGGAGGGGCGATTTCTCACTTCGTTGGACTGTAGTGCTATTCTGTAACAACATTTTCGTATATCGGCAGTAGAATCTGAGGTGAGTTTCAAATTAAGACCTTTATGTTGTGTGCAATAAAGCTCACTTTGTGAGTTTTGTCACTCAGGTGAAGCTCGATATCGATATAGTTATTTACAGAATAGACTAGCTGGTCCTCATTAAGAAGCCGGGGCGCCCTGCGGACTCTCCGTCCGCATACCGGCCCATCGTGCTGCTCGATGAGGTGGGAAAGCTCTTTGAAAAAGTAATTGCAAACCGCCTCGTCGGGCACCAGGTGAGAGTATGTCAAGTATGCTATTACAATAGAGTCAGAATGGTCTATCATTGATTTCATAATAAAACTGGATATAAAAGCGTCATGACTTTCCAGTGGTGAACCACTGACACTCCATTGAAAGAAATGGCATAGAATCTTGTCAAAATCAACCATTATGAAATCAATGATAGACCATTCTGATACTATTGTAATAGCAGACTTTGGGCCCAGGGTGGTAACTATGGTACCGTAGTTTCGAGCTTAGTTGCAGGCGTTTTCTACTCCGTATCACCTACAGACTTACGATTAGTCCCGAACCCGAACTGAGGATGAATGAAATCACGAAACTACGGAATTCGGGCTTAGAGAGTAGCCCTCCAGAACTGCTTGATGGGGTTTTTAGATTGCTCAAAAATTATGTCATCCACACAAGCTTCCATCCCTTATTTTAATGTTTGCGGTCAATTTTAGTTGCTTTTGGCTTGGGTTGCGAATGAAGTTATGAACCGATTCAAGCGACATCCATTCAACCACTAAGTGAAAACCGATGGACAATGCTAATTAAAACATCTATATTTAAAACCCTTCCGTTACTGAGTGACTGAGTGAGTGACAACGCACAGCCGAAACTACGGGTCGTAGAAAGCTGACACATGTAGGTTCCTATTAGAGTATAGGAGAGCACTAAGGATTTTCGGAAATTCCTGCCGGAATGAAAACAAATGGAATATGCGCGTACGAAGTCTAGGGAAAAGCTAGTCTACGTACTTATAAGAAGAATAGAAAATTACCTACAAAGTGAACAATGACCGTAAAAATTAGTAATAGGTAATAACTAATAGTAATTTCATTTAATGCGAGGTGCTCTCGCCTTTATCAACGTTTCTTCTACCTAGCGAAGGTCTTTTACCAGAAGTTATTAACATGCAATTTTTACTATTGGCTAGCTAAAATGATGTAGAATAACTTAAATTATTAAAAAGAGTAGGAAATAGGGGCTTCTTTTTTTTCAATTGAGGGTAGTTTTTATTCCACTACTTTCATTTAATGAGGACGTTTAATTACTTCCGATAATTATGGAGGTTGTTTCATCGCGATAGATCATTTAGTTTAAAAGTAACATAGTTTTGTTTTCACTGGGGTGTCACAGTTGTGATTTTTTTTAAATCCATAGAAATATTAAAAAAAAATGTTTATCCTTAACTTTTCACTTTTTCTGCCGATAAAATTAAGCATAGTTTTTCTCATTTTCATAAGTGCACATTATAAAGACTCACACTGTATTAGGAAGAATGTTGTAAATTAGGATATTGATGCCCACGCTTTTCGTCTATAAATGTGTGACGTCCTAACCTAACTTACTACAAGTTCTTCATAATACCTATTGTGACCCTCGACTAGCAAGAATTAGTACATAGCAGTAATTAGTTTATTAATGACCCTTGAATTTAGTTCTCTATAACGACGGGCCGCATTAAGTATACCTACGTTATGTACGGTATATACAATATACTTAGAAATCGATTAGTTTCTGTTTAAATATTTATTTTTTCTTTAAGGAAAATCTGTTGTTTTTGCTTATTATTTGTGAACTTCGCACGTGGCAATGTTATCCTTACTAATCCTTACTCTTTACTAATATTATAAATGCGAAAGTAACTCTGTCTGTCTGTCTGTCTCGCTATCACGCCAAACTACTGAATCGATTTAAATTAAATTTGGTACAGAGATAGTCTAACCTGAGAAAGGACATAGGCTAGTTTTTATCGCGGGAGAATGTCCCCTAGGGACCACGCGGGTGAAGCCACTGGCAGAAGCTAGTAATATTATATTGCTGTTTACCTACTTATATGGGGGTAATATAATATTATTAGATACAAGTATTTAAATATACCTAAGTACAATGTCTATAACTAGTCACAAACTACATAGTTTCATGAATAAAACTGCTTTTTATGTTATTTAATTTTTCCAGAGAGTCATAAGAAACATACCCAAGTATTTATGTTTCCACAACCACATAGGCTCATTACCCACACATTCCTACTCCTACAGTGACATCTATACTAATATTATAAAGCTGTAGAAGAAGTTTGTTTGGTTGAACGCGCTAATCTCAGGATATGGTTCGAATTAAAAAAATATTTTAGTGTTGGATAGCCCATTTATCGAGGAAGACTATGAACTATACACGTTGCCATGTTGACCACTTAATGTACACGACAAAAACAACGACTAGACACGAATATTTTTTTAAATAATTCTCTGAGATAATAGGTACAATCATCATCTTCCTGCCCTCATCCCATGTTACTAATAATAGGATAATGATAATAGGTACAATAAAAACAAATAATGCATTAGAATTATGAAACACCCTGTTAATAATAGATACTTACGTATCAACACAATGTCACCGTTTCATTCCTCACCGTCCTTGGAACACAAGGCTGGGACTACGCTCGCTCCTGGATGTTTCAAACTACGTCATGCGCCATAATAATGAATAATATTTACATTTTTTTAAATAATTCAAATGTTCATAGATATAGTTTTTTTTTCATAATGAATGTGTAGTGGTCATTGGATAGATGAGGTGGGCTGCCGTTGTAAGACTAAAATGCACCGTGTACAACATCACACTACGACCAATAGGAGCAGAGCATTAAAATGTGACACGGACAAACTTGCGTGGGTCAGCTAGTGATGTCATAAGTAAACTTGGAAAACTGACATAGGTGTGCAGTGAAGATGCTCAGCAGTGAAGTGACGACGATGTGGAAGAGCATATCGTCAAGTCATATAATTTCCTTGCTATTGTCTACGAGGTTGATAATAACAGAAGTTGTACAGCTGTTCAAATGTCAATTAGTTTCTGCTGAATCAGATAATAATTACAAGTAAAACCCGACACGTCAAACTCATTAGGCTGTCTTTGAACCCGCAAAGGCCGGTAGGAAGTAGTTACTTAATTACTCTGAACGCTGTCGACATTAGATACAATTGAATACGCAATGCGTGGATGTGACGCTAGTTTGGTAACAAAAAATGTCATTACGTTCGGTCTGTGCAGAAATATGAACATGTATTATGAAGGTAGTTGATGAATTTAACATAATACAAGCCTGTGATTCAAACATAGTTGAGTAGCCCAAGAACTTTGGAAAAGTTTTTCGAAATATGTTTGAAAACTAATTTGCCAACTGTACCTTTTCTTTGACAGCTAACCTCAAAACCATAGAGCAACGGACAGATTTTGATGGTTCGTTTACATTAGGTCATTTTGAACGATTTGGTTGCAGCCGTATTCGGTCAAACCGACTACTGTAAACAGGTTTTCGGTAGATACCTAAGCCTTATTCGGCCGAAGACCGTTTCGGTGACTGAACACGGCTGATTTATTGAAAAGCGCCACTCATTGATCGGCAGAACGTGGTTGCCGAATTTGGTAAACCGAGAACTTAAACGAATACGGTCGCCGTGTTCGGTAAACGACTCAATCTAAACAGCCTAATTCGATTAATCAATTCGGTTAAACCGAACCGGTCGCCGCATTCGGTGACTGATTTAATGTAAACGCGCCAGGAGATTCTTTATTTAGTGGCGCAAAAGTTCATTCTAACGGAACGATACCGAAAGGCCAAGGTACGACCCACTCGTTTCGAAGCCAGTCCTTTAGGACGGCGACAGCGAAGCACTTATACCTATCAGTTCGAAAGCGTCATTTGGAACACGACGAACTACTTTCCATTTTGTGATATCCTTCCAAAAAAACTGTTCATTTAACGACCGTCAATTTTAACTTATCAAAGAGGCAATTAATTGCGGCGTGTCAGTGAGGAGCCGGGCAGAGAAACCTGCGGGCAAGGCCACTGATAATGGTTTCGACGGCGGCCGTGCGTCGGAAGTATACGCAACGACAATGTAGTGCCATATCGCGAGGAATGTCCTCGGACTGTATCGCGATGAGCTGACGAGTATGATCTGCATATTATTTGGAATAATGAGGTACCTTGTCCTCTTTTAGGAAGAAAAACACGCTCTTCCGAAACTACCAACTTTTTATTACGTATGGTGTAAGAACTGCATCCCTTCCAAATACCCCTTTAGATGCCTATGTATTGCCTGCAAAAGAACTCGGTCGACTTGAAGTAATTCGTATGTATCATGGGTGAGGTATGGATCCTTGACATACAACCACGTTTAGTAAAACTGATAACTATATAACAAGGGTACTAAAATTAATTACAATACCTGTTCCTTGTAATTTAATTAGTTTAAATCGTTTAAATGACACTAAAATAAACGTAGACGTAGAGAATTAATGAAAATCTGTCAACATTTGTTTTAGTAAATGATAAAGTCTCCTTTTGCCTTGGTCTACATTGTATTATCAGCGCGAGATACTGCGATAAAAACATAAACACGACTTGAGGCTAGAGCTACTCAGAATTGTTGAAACAAATGGACCGATTTATTTATATTTTACGATCTAGGATTAATCGTTATGATTCAGGACAGTTTGTAACAATAAAGAATGCTCTTAGAAATATTTTATAAGGAAACGGAAAAATACTCACAGTTGAAGGCCAACCTTGGGATATAGGGGAGGCACCAAAAGAAGAATGAATTTGTGTCACAATGCTGCTGACACATCTACCAGCAATATCTTTATCCACAAATAAAACCGACCAAGTGCGAGTCGGACTCTCACACAAAGGGTTCTGTACCATAAACCAATAAAAACAACATTTCTTGCATGTCCCTTGAGTCTTTAAGTTTAAATTTAATATTTACTATTTGTTGTTATAGCGGCAGTAGAAATAACACTCTGTGAAAATTTCAACTGTCTTCCTATTACGGTTCTTGAGACCGAGACGGCTGACAGACAGACAGACAGCGGAGGCTTAGTAATAGGGTTCCGTTGGTTACCCTAAATAGGAAGAAACAATATTATTTCATTGAAATGGAAATTGAGGAGAAAGCGAATACTGGCTGTGGGCTTCTCCTAGCTATAAAATAGCCCGCACACATTGCCATACTATGTGCGTCACACGTGGGGACTGCGGGTATTCCGCCAGGCACAAGGAAAGCATATTCGTACTTTTCTGTATATTAACTACAGGAAATTACTCCGACAATACAATGGCTTGCTGTTTCAGGTGTTTGTTACTGCTAACTTGGAAAATTCAATTTATTTATTAGGTAATAGGGATGTTACCTGAGTAAAAAAAATAATTAGAAGTTAGATTATCGAAAAATATTGGATATGTATTTCTTGTTTTATCAAATCAATACAAATTGACGATGATGAAACGCAGCAAAGATCAGGAGTGGAGGCTTGTGACGTCACATCCCGATAAAAAGTATATCTGAATATGACATCACACGAGTTTTGAACGCGTTATGTTTTTTTACCCGCCTGCGCCAGAAGGAGGGTTCTGTTTTTTTACCCGCCTGCGCCAGAAGGAGCGTTATGTTTTTTTACCCGCCTGCGCCAGAAGGAGCGTTATGTTTTTTTACCCGCCTGCGCCAGAAGGAGCGTTATGTTTTTTTACCCGCCTGCGCTAGAAGGAGGGTTCTGTTTTTTTACTCGCCTGCGCCAGAAGGAGCGTTATGTTTTTTTACCCGCCTGCGCTAGAAGGAGGGTTCTGTTTTTTTACCCGTCTGCGCCAGAAGGAGCGTTATGTTTTTTTTGCCCGCCTGCGCCAGAAGGAGCGTTATGATTTTTTACCCGCCTGCGCCAGAAGGAGGGTTATATTTTTTTACCCGCCTGCGCCAGAAGGAGGGTTATGTTTTTTTACCCGCCTGCGCCAGAAGGAGGGTTATGTTTTTTTACCTGCCTGCGCCAGAAGGAGGGTTATGTTTTTTCGAGAGTGTGTACTGTGTTTGGCACACTCTGCGGCCTGAACGGCTCGATGGATTTTAGCTTAACAGGTGTCATTAGATTCGTCTTGATTGTGAAAGTGACACAGGGTATTTAAAAATTAAAGGGCCGATTTTTGGCGCCATCTCATGCCTTCTTAAAATTTTTAATTTTTAGACCTATCCAGTGGGGTATCAAGAGTCAATATTTTTTTGTTTACATGAAAAAAGAAAAAATATTTCCATTTTAATTGTAGAGTAGATATGAATATTGGATAATATCTATTCTACAATTTAAATGGAAATACTTTTATCCATATTTCTTGAGAAGAAGAATTCAGTTGAAGTATGTACGAGTAGCTTGACTTGCAACTATTTTTGTTAGAGGTGCATTCTTAATATTAAGAGTATACCTGTTGTAAATGTCAAAGTTTGGATGGATGGATATTGTTGCTCGATCACGACAGAATGGCTGAACGGGATGACAGAGATATATTATCACTATCACTACATCTTATAAAACAAAGTCTTCCTCCGAGTCTGTCTGTCTGTTCGCGTTCTCGAGGAAGGTTTTAGTATAAAATTTGTCTAGAAAAAGTAAGGGATCCCTAAGAAAATTGCAGCGTGGACGAAGTGCTAGTTAATCATAATCTATACTAATATAATACAAAACTGAAGAGTTTGTTTGTTTGTTTGCTTGAACGCGCTAATCTCAAGAACTACTAGTCCGATTTGAAAATTTCTTCCAGTGTTGGATAGCCCATTTATCGAGGAAGGCTATAGGCCATATATCATCACGCTAAGACCAATAGGAGCGGAGCAGTAATGAAAATTGTGACGCAGGCGAAGTTGCGCGGGTCAGCTAGTATGAACATACACATAAAAATTTAGTTTACATTTACTAACACCACACAGTTATTCAGTTAAGGCCTCTGGTGGGTATAGGACAACAGTTTCTAGGTTTTTCCTTTTTTATCCCGGAAGTATGTTCCATTGGGATAAAATCCGACATTTCACAGAATCCATCTAGGCTGCATGCTTCGATGCCTCACCACCCGGTACGTGAACAGGTACGAGTGTACTCTGAGCCCATCTGACGTCATTTTATCACAAATTGAGGTACGGAATGTAAGATATGTACCGACATAAAGTTCGTTACATGAGCATTGTCGAGAATGCTACAATAATTGCTGTTTGCTTTACCCACTGATTACGATTGTGTTGTTTGTGGTAAGTACTATAACTTATTTGAAGGGATCGGGTTCTTAATTTTCAAGTTTCAGAATGGCAGTGTTTTGGTTTAGGATCATGTCGGTAAATGACAACTGGTGAAATTGTCTCTTCCAGCTATTTAATCTATATCTATACCGTATATATTATATTAATATCTATATAATACTAGCTTTTGTCCGCGTCTTCGTAAGCGCATATCCCGTTTTTTCCCGTATCCCGTTTTTCCCGTTTCAATAAACTATCCTATCTTTTAAGTTGGATCAAATAACAGATAGTTACAAAGTTTCATCAAAATCAGTAGTTTAGGAGTTCATCGCGGACAAAAAACGTGACACGTGATTTATATTTAAGATAATATTATAAAGAGGTAAAGTTTGTGAGGTTGTGGGTTTGTGAGGTCATAGGGGTAATCTCAGGATCTACTGAACCGATTTTGGAAATTCTTTTACCAATAGAAAGCCACGTTATTTGTGAGTGTCATAGGCTATATATTAACCCGAAAAATACCGCCCAACGAAGTGGAACGGGTCAGATAATGAATGATATAAAAGTGAAGAGATTTGTTTCTAAGCAAGATTTTTTTCGGTTAGGTAACAAACTTTTATCCTAATTGTAATGGTTATTATAAAAAGCTGAATTTGTATTTTTCTTACGGTTTTACGACTTAATTGTGGTACAGAGATAGATGGACCGTGGATACGGTTATGTGCTATTTTTACGGGAGCGAAGCCGTGAGCAAAAGCTAGTTATTTTATCTTTGGAGGACAGTCCTATACAAAGAAAAAAAAATTTTAGTGAGGATCTGTAACCGAGATATTGTAATATAAAGACTGAATGATGAGGCAGGTGCAAGGGAGCAGTAGGAACCGCAGTAGGAACTGCTCCCTTACCGAGCACACCTACCGAAGAAAATATTTTACTTCACTTTTTGGCATGATATTTACACTATTACTATAAATACTGACTGAAAAAATTACCTTGGTAATACTTGCTATATTCATCTGATCAAATAGATATAACATTCGGGTAATTTAAACAGCTATGTCGACGAAATATGAGCTATGCCACAAGATATTGTTGACACCTTCTGATAATAAGACCTGAGTAATTACTAAGTAAGTAGATACCTATTACATAAAAACGTAATAATTTGTATTTATGGATTCTTTTTGTCGTGACAACTCGGAAAATGCTGTCCGGTTGTCGAATTAAATTAACTAGATTAAAAACAAAAATAATAGTAGATAATGCAGTTGACGAAATATCGCAATGCGCATGGGACACAGTTGTTTACATTAATTTAAGCAAATTGTCACCTTGTGGAGACTACTTAAACCATAAGCGAGGATTCTAAATATATAAGCGTTCTTACCTTGAGCCATGTTGTCTGCAGCTGCCTGCTCGCCACCCTGAGTCGTGAAGAACTGGCTTCTTCCCTCGGAAGCCTTGCTGATGCACCTAATTGTATTAGACGTATTATCTACGATGCTACATTACCACGTTATCTAGCTGTTGACAAACTCCTTGCTGTTCGATTTTGAATTTTACTGTCTTGTGACAAGGTTGTGTAGCTAGCTGCAGGATAGCTTCTTTGTGTGGTATTCATTGTTTACTCAGCAATTGTCTACTGAAGAGTTTGTATGTATGTAGAAGTTAACAAAACGATCAAAGTTTAAGTTGATTCAGTTGGTTGATAGACCTACTACCTATAATTTTATCAGTTTCTGAATTTTTCACAGAAAAACATATCACAACTAGCTTTTGCTCGCGACTTCGTACGCACATATCCCGTTTTTTTCCCGTTCTCGTAGGAATTTCGGGAAATCCTCTCTTAGTGATTCCCTAAACTCCCCAAGGAACCTACATGCCAAATTTCAGCTTTTTACGAATAGTAGTTTCGGCTGTGCGTTAGCTGTCAGTTACTACTACTAACGGAAGAATTTTTTAAATATTTGGATAATTTCACTTTTGCGACTTAGCACTTTTAACAAAGACACGATTTGTCTTTATTACCAGTCTACTATCTACACTAATCTACAGACACCTGTAACTCCAAGGAACTATCCGCGCGATGCGCCCGGTCAGCTGAGACGCAGATCTCCACACGGTTGTTGTATAATGATCGCAAGTGTGAAAAGCATGAAGAAATAAGTGGGTTTCAGTGCTATTGAGTGCGCAGTACATGAATATGGACGTGAAGTGACCTGCAATCAGCTTCCAATTGACATTGTTCAGAGTAGGTACTGACATAAATTTAGTACTTATATTGTAGACATATTAATGCAAACGTTTACGCCGTAAGTCATCACTAGCAACACGCACTGATCATAGACTTTCGTCTTGAGACACTGTGTAATGTGGGACGAGAAGATACCTCGCAACCTCCCAAACGCTGCCCAGCCGAGTCGGATTCGACGGTTGATCTTTTTCTCGAAGTTAGTCCTACCTAACTGAACCCTTTATCCCAGGTAAACGTACTCGTCTACAACTTCAAGGGTAAAGTCTCCGATCTTGATAGGAGTGGGTGAACGTGAATTATTGGTGGTTAATTTAAATCATTTGGGGAGAGGAATCTTCTGGAAAGATCATTTTTGCCATTGAATCATTCAATACACCACACACCACCTAAGCGCGGGGTCAGTTAAGTGTGGCCTTCCACTTTACAAGCTAAACTAATATACCAGATTTATTGCATTGTGGACGCATAAAACATGGCCAATGATTTACTGCCAATATGGAATATGCATGCGATTTTTTTATTTGCAAAATGAAATACTTATTAACTCTAATACACAATTATGAAATTATTTTTTAAATACCTTCATCAGCGATGAAGTTATAAAGCTTCAAAGTTTACAATTAGAAAGAGAATTCCGATATGAATTATGACGTCAAAGTTCTTGGCGCCTATACAGCTGCCATAGAAAACAGCGTTTTCGCGAGAGGGACAGATACATTTGTTTAAAATAATTATATCTCGTTTGTTTTTCGAGCAATTTTGATTCTATTTTCACTTTTAGTATTATATTTGTGTATATTTTTAGATAAACTGTATAGATAATAAATATTTTTTTCGTGCATATTCCCTATTGTCGACGGCATTGTGAACTGCTGACAGAAGCAGAAACTAATTAGTTTTACTTTAAATTTGTCTGGCTGTTACACACGACATAAACAATATAATAATCGATTAGTGTTCACAGTGCAGGGAGCCTGTCTTTGCTGAGAGGCTTATGATCCACGCGGCAATGCGGATACTCGCACGTTCTACGATGTCACCGTTGCAGATACATTTCCTTCGTGCTTCCCATCTATGGAAGCACCCTCACCTTCTGGATTTTATATCCTCGTTTCACAGCACTGAAAAATTAGTCAGGAATATCCTAGCTTCCACGCTGATTGATTTTGATGTGCCGTGCTTCACCGAGGCTATAACTACCTGGAGACTCGCTTGCCCGAATGAAAATTTACCCGACAACCCATAATACCAGAGACGGTGGGATAAGCCGCTCTGCAGAGCAGTTCAGAAGAACCTAATTGCCTCTACTGCTACTTCTGCGGAGCGTGCGCGCCTGCTGGTTGTGGGTGAGTGGGAGTCGGGCCTCTGGCTTCATGCACTACCGTCGTCGAACATAGGCACTTTGTTCGACGATACTACTTTCCGCCTCGCTGCCCTTCGGTTAGGCGCATCCTGTTGTTTTCCTTATCGCTTTCACTGTGGCGAAGCTGTCAACAGCCTCGGGCACCACGGCCTGTCGTGCAGTCGAAGTGCGGGTCGTATAGCTCGGCACGCAAACATCAACGACATTATCCGACGCGCTCTTGTCGCCGTCGGCGTTCCAGCCGCACTAGAATCCATTGGCCTGCCACGCGATGATGGCAAGCGACCGGACGGTATGTCTTTATTTCCTTGCCTTCCTTCCTTCCTTTTCCTTTTAGCCTTTAGTGTGGGACGCTACTTGTGTCGATACTCTTGCGCCATCCCATCTTCCTAGCTCGTCGTGCTGTGCTGGTTCTGCCGCTGCGGCTGCTGAGAACCTCAAACGGCGGAAATATAGTAGCCTTGTTGGCAATTATATTTTTGAGCCGTTTGGGGTTGAAACTCTTGGACCGTGGGGTCCGAGTGCTCACGTTTCCAAAGGCTTTTACCTCGGACAGAGGATAAGCATTGCCATACAACGTGGCAATGCCGCCAGTTTTTTGGGTTCACTTCCAGTCGACAGCGATGCGGACGAATTTTTGACGCCATATTATAGTTAGGAGTTTTATTTTGTATTTCAAGTGTAAATAGTTTGTTTTTTAAATATAAGAGACCTTAATTTGAATAAATATATTTTATGGAAGTAACAAATGTTGCAAGCAAAGACGGTAGTTTAGATTAGTTTTCGTAATTAGACCAACCATTAGATAAGTAAAACTATTTGTGAATGCTGTTGGGATCGTAATAGATCCGGTTGACGTCAATACATTTGAATATTGCCCGGATCTGCGGATATAGGCACATTTCTCAGAGACCTTGTGACTCTTTTGTCAAAAGAAATTATCAATCAAGATTTGAAGGTATTATTCTACCCACTGATATATAAAACCCCTTCTACCCTAGAAACTACTTACTGTTTATGGAGTGCATGGTGTTTTCAATAACACATTTTGTATAAATTAAGGTTAAACGAGTGGTCATCTTAGATACACTCAATTTCACGATATTTAAAAAAAAATAATTAATTATATTCACTATCAAAAACATTGAACAATATCCCATTTAAACAAAAAATATTCGAATCGTACAGCCGCTGTATTTTTCAAACACGTTTAAAATATCATTCAACTAAAAAACCTTTTTTCACTGAATAAAAATAATGATAACACTGGCCACCGATAACAATAGGTTAACCGCCAGATGGTCTGAAAAAAAAAAACCTCTGGACACGTGTCAAAGTTCGGCCATATTGTATTCGGCTAGTTTTAGACGCAATCGCTTTAAATTATTTTCTTATTTGATGGAAGTGTTTATTTTATAGAGGAGGCTATTGTGATGAAGGTAATATTATAACTATTTATTTGATTCAGCCTGTTAGTTCGTTCCGATAAATTTATATTGTTATTTTTTTAGTATCGTGAAAACGACTTTTCGCTCGATACTAGCGTTATTAGATCATCAAAATGCTAATAATTACGAGTTATTTAATACTAGAGACTTAGAATACTAGAGATATGCTTGAGCATACAAAATATATCATGTTTCTACAATTTTTAAGAATACTTGTGATTTATCGGTCTCGAAAGCATCAGTTCTAGCAGTCCACTACCTAGACATAAATGTACAAGTATTTGGATCCTTCACTCCACCACCCATGGCCAGCCAAGCAGTCTGTGGCAACCTGATCGTCCTAGCGACCGTTCACCTGCCAGCCTCTGACCTTGGGCTCGGCGTGTCGTTTCCTGCAATTCACCAGCGTTATGTCAGGTATGACCTAGCTACAGCCTATAGGGGGACATTCCGGCGCGAATGACTTGCATGCTGCTGATTATGATTTTCTAAGCTGCTAGGGGCTCGTCTATACAGGGATCTAGAATTCATTTAATAACCAGCCTTTTCACAGCTATATTGGAGTCGGCTTCCACTCTATCCGGATGCAAATGAAGACCAGGACTTAATTAGGTATCACGATACGGAGAGGCGTAGAAATTATCTTGCACGAAACTTAGATTAGAGAAAACGAACTTAATATATTTCACGTTGGAAAGTCAGCTTCTCAATAAAAGTGTTCACCTCAAATCCGATTGACATCGATGGTCTGGTGATCATAATATTTCTTAGTTCGTGTATTTTTTACGGTGTTAGATTTAGAAGTTTAGTAAGGTACTAGATTTTCGATTAAAATCAGCAAGGAATTGATTAAAGTAGAATGGCAAAGGAATCCTAAATTGTCATTTTTGCCCTGTTTCTTGAAAATACTCCACCCGTGTAATATATCTGTCCATAGGTAGATAAACACCGTACGAGCCCAAAATGACTGCAACAACACAACTTATATCAGCGACATAACTTGCCGTTAGGTAGACGCCTGCATAAAACAATGTCGTAGCATAAATTAGATTGTTATTTTTTGCGAGCGCCTATTGATAAACTAATCCCTAGCAACAACTACGTAGGCCCCGCGTGCAGCGAGCAAATCAATTGATCAGAGATGTTATTTGACGCATAACTAGTGCGGCTCTCTACTCGAAAACCATCATGAGGAAATATGTCCTACAAACGAAATTCGGAGATTTGTGACATTTACCAACCAGTACTGGATCGGCAGTTTTGAATACGGCATACTCCTCACACAGAGAGGATATACTATACAGTAGAGGTACATGTCCAGTTCAGGCAGAGAAAACCAGTCCTGATTTTTTTTTACTATTAATAGGCGTACGTTTGACCACTATCTACCCTGATGGTAAGCGATGATGTGGTCGAAGATGGAGCACGTTTGCCTAAATTAAAACCCGGAAGACCCAAGAGATGCGTACGGAGATGAAGAACACTATACCGTTGCTTACAGAGGAAGTGGAACGCTTCCACGAATTTACTAACCTTGGAAGCGTCGTGTCGGTGACTGGAGGAATGGAAAAGGACATTACTTCACGGATTGCCAAAGCCTGAGCTACTTTCGCGCAGCTGGGACCTGTCTAGCAATTATGGAAACTGACCCGAAGAGTCAAACTCAAAATCTTCGGGTCCAATGTCAAATCCGTGCTGCTCTACGGAAGCGAAACGTGGAAGGTAAACAAGGACATCTAAGCCAAATCCAGGTCTTCGTCAACCGTTGCCGTCTTCGCATTCTCGGAATTACTGGCCCTCGACGATCTCTAACGTAGAGCTATTGGAGAAATGCCACGAGAGCCCGATTGACCGCCAGACCGAGCGTCGTAAGTAGAGGTGGATTGGTCAAGCCTGCCACACATTTCAACCACTGCAACTCCTGAAAGCCAGAATCAACAGAGCGACCACTAGGAAAACGCCGAGCCAATGTAGGCCGACTAGTCCCGGAGAAACGATTTAACTGTCTTGGAGGTGGATTGGTCAGTCACACGCTCCGGAAGGATCCTGATCACACTCCCAAACAGGCCATGGACTGGTATCATCAAGTGAAAAGAAAGCATGGCCGTCCCCGTCAAACCTGGTGACGCACTGTGTTGGCAGAAGCGACGAGCGTCGGCTTGACGTGAAGTGAAGCGTGAAGCTTAAGACCGTTCGCGATGGAGGACTTCTATGGACGTCCTCTGCCCCAGCAAGGGGTCATAGGACCTTAAGTAAGTCAAGAAGTCCCAGCAGTGAAAACATCATGGGCTGATTATTCTTATCAGTATTCTACGCCCGATATCATTGTCTCGACAAAATCAAGAGAAACCTCTTGATTTTGTCTTGAAAACATACACTTAATATACCAAAAGCCTTTCAAACTGGCTTATGTTAGACACGCTTGAGTATAGTTTAAATTAGTTCAAAAGATTGGCGACTATCGATTTCAGGGACAAAGTCACTGAAAAAATCAAAATCAAAATCGAGTTGGTTAGTCCCGTAAACCGTCAAATCACAAGTAGAAATATCCATTCGCACTTTTTTCCATATTTTTTATCCGCCAAGACCTACAAATAAAATCAAAACTGTTGGCCACGTCAAATTAATTAAAGAGTACTTAATTGGATCTGCGTCGGGAAACCCTGCAAGAACAGGTCAGTTTGAGATTTTGATATAATTTGTCACGTATGGCCCTTAGGTACGTCATTGTCTGTCTTTACGGGTAGCTAGATTCGAAAGTTGGCCAGGTTGTCAGTTTTTTGGGCTAGGGTTATAGTGTTACACAGAAATGGGGTTAGGAAGGTCAGGTAAGTAATCGCTTCATGTAAAATGATTGTTAACGCCTGTGAAGACGCGAGTGTTCGCTTTGCTATGCAAAACGGTCAGGCGCTCAGTACGGATATTATTTTTTTACAAACACCTTCATTACTACTAAATAAGTCAAAATGTTCATCTTAGTCGTGAACTTGTGCGCTTCACATATTTTGTAATGTAATTCAGTTTTACCAAAATTATACACCATACCTCGTTACGGGAGTTTCATTTCAAGACATTGAAGTCCCAACATCTGGCGATCTACGAGCTACGACAAAACCTGCAATTTTTGCGAAAACAAGTTCGACCCACTACCAGTACGCACTGCCGGTGTGACTATTGCACCGCAGTTACATCATCATACCTGGGTTCCCTGGAGGTGCACCAGCCATTGCAGTCACCACCGCCGGGTCAGCGATCAGCTTTTAGCAGCGTGCCGCAGCCTCGGCCAATGCAGCTAAGTGCCCATTTTTCTTTGTGAATTCCCTGATACCTAATTACCCTTACCTTTTACCCTTATTCTTAATAAATTTATCCTATACCTATTTAAAATAGCTTCTATGAGTGCATTGGTGTCTGTTGTCATTGTAGTGTCTTAAAATAATTACATCAATACACCATACGCATTAAGTAAATTCACATTATGGGTGAACGTTTTAACTGTCAATACGATTAATATAGGCTATCTTGTAATTATGATAGTTTTTATTCGTGTTTCCTAATAGGGTTACAGCTGTTACTTAAAGCATACCTATCAATACATTATATTTCACCCACATCGCCGAATATTCCAGGCCGATCTCTCTGTGCGACGCGACTTCGGGCAGTCTGCCGTGTCACCGTGTGACCGGAGCGGAGCCCTACCCACTGCTGCGGTGTGGTGTGTGGCGCTGTACTCAGGTGACGTTAGGCGAAGAGCGTGAGCTAAGTTTTTAGTTTTTTTTTTTTACATTACCATCACGTAGTTTGTGTCTAAATTTTTCCATAATCAAACCTACTTGGAATCAATTAGTTTGTTCAATTTAAAATTACCAACAATATTGGCAAGGTTTAAGTTCACAATGGGTAAAGATTATGGAGGTGAATCTTGCACAAAAAATCCTCAAGAATTACAGGATCTTATAGTGAAACGTAGTTCCATAAAAGGTCAAATCACTAAATTTAGAAACTTTTTATCAAATATTACCTACATCTAAAGAAACGCTCACTCAAATTGAGTTAGCTGAGTTAAAACGTTAAAACTAAACAAATTTGAGTCTATTTATAGCCGTTTTGATGACTTGCAAAATCAGATAGAAGTATCTATTAAACTCTTACAATTTACCTAATGAAATTGATGAACGTGATATTATCGAACAACTATTTATATCCAACATTGCAATTGCTCAAAGTATTATACAAAAACATAACTCAAACCGTCATGATGAAAGTAATTACAAGGAATTAAATTCAAGTCAGGTAAACTGCAGTTCCCTGTAATCACGATCATTTTGATATAGGTTTTAAATTACCTCAAATTCAAGTTGCTAAGTTCGACGGGTCTTGCTTCCGTTGGCTTGAATTTCGTGACATATTCTTATCTATAGTCCACAATAACGAGCGTATCGCTCCCATTCACAAATTCCATTATCTTATTTCGTACTTGACTGGCGTTGTAGCGCGTTATCGCTAACTTAAAAGTATCAAGCGCAAATTATGCGTGTGCTCGGAAGTTATTATGTGACAGATATGACAATTAATAACTCATCATTTAAATTCCTTATTATACATGAAACCAATCACAAGTGAGTCTGATAAATCATTACGATTCCTTGTAGACCATGTTAATAAAACCTTGCGTACTTTAATTAGTCTCGGTCTAGGTTCACGTACTGAGATATTTTACTCATTCACATAACGAGCCCTAAGCTCATGGCCAAACCAAGGCCAAGTGGGAAGAATACCGGGGCACTTTGGATACTAATACACCTAGTTTGCAACAGCTTTTCAAGTTAGGTACTCACTGATCGCGCTGATGTGCTTGAGTCAATAAATAGCAGCTTTCCTTACTCTAAACCTAAAACTCAGACAACGTCAAAGCAAATATATTCTAACAATAAAATAAAATCTCATCAGTAATACATTTCAAAGATTGAACACAATAATACTTCTGATACATACGGCATTTGTAACGGTAATCATCGCCTTTATGATCGTCCTACCTTTTTGGCTAAGAGTGTGGATGACCGTATCAGTGAAATAAGCAGATTGAAGCTTTGTCACAACTGCTTAAGATCAGGCCACTGCTCGCAATTGTCGCATGCATCCGCGTTGCATGTGCAATAGACTCTTGCATTAACAATCTGATAGCAAAAATATTTCCAGTGCTGTCACCATTTCACCTGATATTACTGACGACACTATCGTTAATCAAAATAACCATCAAGTTTTACTGTCTACTGCTTATATAGAAGTAGCTAATCCTACGACCAATCAAACAATGAAGGTTCGTGCTCTTTTGAATTGCGGCAGTCAGTCATCATTTATTACTCAATCTCTTAGAACTAGACTGCTTCTAGAGCCGACCACCACTTTACAGGTTATTATATTCATAATTGGCATAGACAATAAAACCACCACTCAGGCAACAGAAGCTTATGTGGTTTTTTTTTTTTACTATGTATAGGCATACGGTCAGTCGGTCAGTCGGTCGGTTTCGGTTCAGTTGAAATCTCTGATGAAGCATTTCATCGTCACTTCTTTGTTTCTGGTGTTGCCAGTTTTGACCGGTAATATACCCCGAATACCCGTTGACGTTAAAAAAAAAACAAAATTTCAAGTGATTACTTTTTAGCAGACTCTCACTTCCACCAACCTGCACCTATTGATGTTGTACAGTGCGCCGATATTTTCTGGGACATTATTGGCCTCGATCAACTCTCTCTCGGTCTTAATTCACCTGTATTGAGAAGTTCTCATTTCGGTTGGTTGTTTTCAGGTCCTATGTATTTTATTTTACCCACAAACAATACGTTAAAGGACATTGATAATAAATAGATTCTAATCATTCAGTCATTTCCTATTTGTCGTCTGTTGACAAAATACATCAAGAACTAACAAAATTTTGGGTCTTATAAAATGTTTCTCAAACTAAACCATCTATGAACCATAGCGAGAAGGCATGTGAAACACATTTTTTGTCGCACACCCTCTGTTCAAGTACTGGTAGATTCTCAGTCAGTCTACCCTTAAAGGATACACCTGATTGTTTCGGTGAATCTTATTCACTAGCTAAAAAACGTTTGTTAAATTTAGAAAGGCGATATCGCAAACAACCACATGTGAAATCGCAATATGTAGAATTTATGCGCGAGTACGCACACTTAGGACACTTTTCAGAATCCGCTGTTCTTATTTCTTCTACATCTTTCTTCCTCTGCCATCACGCTGTCTTCAAATACTCGGCTTTCGATATAAAATTTCTCACCTCGAAGCCGTAAGCGATTTATCTATGAATGCTTTCGTCATGACATTCCGAAGGTTTGTGTCGCGAAGAGGCAGGTCAGCGGAAGTATTCTGCGACAATGGACGCAACTTTGTCGCAGGAGCTAAAGAAATTAATGATTTTTTAAAGATTACCAAAACAAGCTATCTGATTTTGCATGTTCGGAAGGCATTCAGTTTAACTTTCACCAGCTTACGCTCCTCATTTTGGCGGTATTTTTGAGGCCGATATTTGTTCAGCAAAATTTCATATTAGGTGAGTGATAGGTAATTCTCATTTAAGTTTTGAAGAACTTCAAACTCTTTTCGCTCAGGTAAAAGCTGTTTTAAATAGTAGACCTCTCTGTCCCTTATGCGCCTCTCCTGACGATTTCCATTGCTTTACTCCTGGGCAATTTCTGATTGGTCGGGCTCTTATCGCACTGCCTGAGCTTGCAGCGCTATGCCAGGCTGCAGCAAATATATCAGCATTTTTGGTGGCGCTGGCAACGCGAGTACATAATCGAGTTGCAACTTCGCCGTAAATGGAAACCAACACCGACGCAGTCAAAATTGAAGACATGGTCCTGCTGCAAGTAGATAGCATACCACCCTCATGTTGGAGGCTTGGACGCATTGTACGGCTGTTCCCAGGACAAGATGGGATTTCACGAGTAGCCGACATAAATACGATACGAGGAACTACGCCTAGTACAGCTGCGAGAGGGACAGATATATTTGTTTAAAATAATTATATCTCGTTTGTTTTTCGACCAATTTTGATTCTATTTTCAAAGTTCATATCGTACTTCTAATTTCTAATTGTAATCTTTGAATACGGCACCCTCTGGTACGCATCTGCCCCTTACCGACTGAAGAGGAGCTCCTGAAAGGTTGAAACCTCGTGGCTTCGTGAGTTCCAACGGGGGGAGGATGTTAATGCCTGTGAAGATGTCAGTGATCGCTTTGCTACGCAAAAGGGTCAGGCGCCCAGTACGGATATTATTTTTTTACAAACACCTTCCATTACTATTAAATAAGTCAAAATTTTCATTCTAGTCGTGAACTTGTGCGCTCCACATATTTTGTAATTTAATTCAGTTTTACCAAAATTATACACCATAGGACCTCGTTACGGGAGTTTCATTTCAAGACATTGAAGCCCCAAAAATGATAAAATTGTTATCAACGAATTAAGTTCTGGCACGAGTGGGAACCTGCTTGCGACATTTAGTTCGGTCACCGAACAATCTTAGGAAGTGACCCTAAAGTTAGGTACGTGGAGGATGCCCCACGTCAGCAGTAGATCAGTCGGAATTAGATTCATCATCATCTTCCTGCCCTAGTCCCATGTTACTTGGGATCGGCGCAACACTCTCTTCTTCTGTTGTCCTCTCTCAACCGACACGTCTGTCCAAACCTGTTTAGGTAGGTATTATTTATTTTGGAACAAAGAACCAATTAACACAGATAATCAAGCAACTAATGACTCAATTAATTATACATTTGCACGTGAATAGCGTTGACCAACAGTTAGGGATGGGCAAGTGAAAAAAAATATATCAATATTTATCGTATCGATATATTTAAACAGTATCGATAATTATCGAGTCAAAAATATCGATATATTGGTATATCGTCAGTTTTCGCATGATTATTCATTCATATTCCCAAAGCATTCAAACTTCGTAAAAAAGAATAGACGAAAATAGAAGAAAATATTATTTTTTATTAATACTCGAGCCTAAACAATTGTATATAATTTAATGAAACCAGTAGTCATCAGATATGGACATTAGTATCTTATAACATTAATGTTACTAAAGTTGCAAAGTACACGAAACTAAAGTTGCATTAAAAATATCGAAATTACTACGAATTCGATACTCTAAAATAAATATCGAATATCGTTATATCGCGATTAAAAATATCCACGGTATATATCGATAATTGTATGGAAAAATATCGATATTTTTTGCCCATGCCTACCAAAAGTTGCTGGAATGTCATCGATAAATCGACTTCAAAATACTAAAACGGCAGCGTACAGCAGATTTTCGCTGCATATCTAGGTTGCTGCTTTGATGAATAGGCAGATGCCATTGAGAACCTATCATCTGTTCATAGAGGTAATAATAACATAAGGTGGAGGAAATCATAGACCACGTAAAACTAGAAACTTAAATCAAAAAAAGGATTGGTCTACGATAAAATGAACCTCGGTATTATCATTACGCGGCCAAAGATTGCGAGCCTTCCATCAAGCCCCGCGTGTATGAAGTTCGTAGTCATTAGACACCAAATGTGATTTCGGTGCACCCGTTCACAATATAGCCCACTTGCTGGAGTGCCATAAATGCCCTTAAGGCCTTTCTACACGGCGTTTTTTTTTAACGCGCCGACGACGCGCAGTTGACGTACGCTAACGCGCTTGATACAAAATTCGATGTCGATAGTACTGCTTTTAGGTCATATCTACATCGCCGTGAGCGCGCGTTCTTAAAACGTGTATCGTCAGTGCGTTAAAAATACGTCGCGGGCATAGGCTCTTACACCTGCACCATCAAGGACATAGTAGAGTAGAATAGGGACTCCATTCTCCGCACCTAGACTCTCATTCGGTCCGTTGTGCGTGGTTATCCTGGCTACGTTAGCCAGCCTAGCTCCGCCCAGAAGCACAGAAGTTTCCTGGGAGCCTCACAGACTTCGCGGAGCGACCTCACCGTTCCGAGGATTTGTTGACGTTGGGTAGCCACAGCCTCGCATTCCAGGATGACGTGGGTGGCTGATTCTTCGGCATCAAAGCAGCCCCTGCAGAGTGGGCTGTCTGTGGCGCCTATGTTGAAGAGATGTTTGTTTAGGGGGCAATGGCCCGTAATTGGACCTATAATTATTCTGAGGTTATTTCTACTCAGGCTGAGTAGTCGTTTTGTTAGTCGCGGATGTAGACTTGGCACTGCCATTTTTGACTGTCTGCAGTCTGTAGCCTGTGACCATTTGTTATTATGAAGTTCAGTTGATCTCTGGCGGATCCATGAACGAAACAGCGAGAAAGGTAGGGGGAGGAATGGGTAAAGGCCTAGCACTACCATCTCGGAACCTCTCTTCGCAAGTTCGTCTGCGGCCTCATTGCCTAAGGATCCACTGTGCCCCTTGATCCACTGGAGGGTGATTCTGTTAGACAGTGATATACTCTACAGGGCGAGGTGACATTCGAAGATTAATTTACTGTTGGTTTGTTTGCTTTCTAGGGCTTTGAGCACAGCTAGGCTGTCAGATACGAATCTTATTGCGTAGTTGTGTATCCCTAGATGCTTTACTGCTGTTGCGGCTTGTGTTATGGCGACACAGTCACATTGGAAAATCGAGCTGTGTTCGCCTAGTGGTAGGTGAAAGTTAAAGTTGAGGTCTAGGGAGTACACTAGCCCATTAACCGTTTTGAGTTTTTGAGCCATCTGCATAGATGCGTACTTCATTTACTCCTGACTGATCCCTTTCTTCCTCTGTTGTTTGTACGCTATAACTTTTGTTGAACATTTATTCGGCGTCCCATCACACGGGGCAGCGATGAGAGGCTGGTACTCAATCACCCGGTCCAGGATGCGAGCGTGTGGACTGGTGTGGTTCTTGCGCCATATGCCTAAGTGCATAAGCCTGATAGCTGCTAGCGCCACCTCCTGCTGTATGTACAAGTCAAGGGGAGTTAATTGTAGGGTTATTTCCATTGCTGCAGTTGGAGTTGTCCTCATACAGCCAGTGATAGCAGAACAGGCTAGCCTTTGGAACCGCTGGAGCCTGGAGACGGTGGTCGAAAGTTCATTTCTCGGCCACTAAACCAAGGCGCCATAGGTCAGCATTGGTCTGATCACAGCTGTGTAAAGCCACAGCGTGATCTTTGGTGACAGCCCCCAAGTTTTTCCTAACATTTTTTTGCATTAGTAAAGTGCGATTGTGCTTTTGTTGAGTTTGTTTTCAAGATGATTATTCCAGAGCAATTTGCTATCAAGAATCACTCCTAAGTACTTGATTTCTTCTTTAAGTGTTAGTTCGGTGTTGAATATTTTAGGAAGTTTATGAGGTCCAAGGACTCTTTTGTTGGTGAACATTATTAATTCTGTTTTGGTGTGGTTCATCGATAGTTCGTGTTTTGCACACCAATTCTCGATTATTTCATGAGAGCACCCCAACCTGTGGGCAGCCCCTACTGGCGATACCTCGCGCGGTGGTGTTGACAGTAAATTGAATAGCGCGTTGTTTTAGCATGTTGTGTATCCATTCTATAAGCGTTGGCACCACACCATGCATGGCTAGTGCCTGGCTGATGCTGGCGAAATTTGTTTTGTCAAATGTACCCTTTATATTAATGAAGGCGCCCAGTGTTGGGTTTTTGACTTTGAGACCATTTCCTATGCGTGTGACCACGCAGTGGAGTGCGGACTCAGTTGATTTGCCTTCGCAGTAGGCGTGTTGGTTTGGGTGTAAAAGTTTAAATACCGAAATTTGACTCCTAATCGTTCTGTCCCCCAGTCTCTCCAGTATTTTCAGGAAAAATGAGGTTAGGCTGATGGGTCTGAAGGATTTGGGTTGAGTGTAATCGTTCTTACCGGGTTTCGGAATAAAAAATATTTTTACTCGCCATGTTAAGGGGATGTAGCGGTGAGCTAGACAGGCACGGAAAACCTTGACAAGGTATTCAGCTAGCGCGTCTCCGCTCCATCTCGCTAGCTGAATACGCCGGGAAGATACCATCCGGATGCTGGTGCTGGTTGCCCATGTTATTTTATCCTTTCTATAACCTGAAGCCACCTCCCAGTCCAGGCTGCTCATGGCCCTTTCCCTATGCGGTTCCCAACTTTGTTGGGTCGCAATCCGGCAGCCCAGGAAGTGGGTGGTGAGAAGTAATTTGATGGTTTCCACATCGTAAGTTGTATAGGTGTTGTAAGGCTTCCTATTGAGAGATCCGTCTCGGCGGCGAGATAGGTTTTGACCCTCATGGCCTGGTTGCTATTCTCAATGTTGGTGCAGAAACGCCTCCAGCCGTTCTTTCCTCTGCGGCGTATTAGTTTTTTGTAAGTTCTACGGGTTGCTGTATATCGGTCCCAGTCTCCTGGCGACCGTGTGTTCATTCCTCTTGAACAGCCTTCTCAGCCTGTGTCGGTGTCTCTCTAGTTCCGGACCCCACCAGGACTGCCTTGCACCCTGCCTTGGTACAGTGAGTGGACAAGACTGCTCATAGCTAGTCAAAAAGATTGATGTGAGGTTGTTTACTTGTTCGTCTATGGTGGGTTATGGGAATTTCATCTGAAAGGGAGGGTAACTTACTAAACTCTGTCTTGACCAGCCTGATAAACTTGGATTGATCTGTATTACAAGGTGTTCTCCTGGGTTGTGGCTTTGGTAGGTTGAAGTTGATGGTATAACGGATCCATCTATGGTCTGAACATGATGGTTCACTGGACACATGGCAGTCCTGGATGGAGCTGGATATACCTATAGTTGCTAACGTTAGGTCTATCGTTTATGAAAGTTGGTACTAAACCTTTCTTAAGTAACAAGATTATTGCTAAGAATAAAGTCAAGCATTGCCTCACCTCGGTTGTTGGTTTTGACATTAAACCAGAGCGTGTGATGCGCGTTGGAGTCAGTTGCGATGATAAGTTCGTTTCTCCCTTTCACAGTACTCCACCAGCGAGACGAGCTCTGGTAGAGGCACGTCCTCGTCGCCTGGCAGGTAGGCCGAGGCGAGGACGATGTCCGGGAAATCTTGTTTTGTTCTGGAAAGCCTTGTTGCTGTTAGGTCTCTTGAACACAATTCGTTGATTAATAGGTTAGGTACATGTTTTGGAATTAAAATGCAGGTGCGTGGGTTACTTACAGAGGTGTCTAGCAGCAACTTACCTCCGATGTTCACAAGACTACATATTCTGCCACCCCTAATCCACGGCTCTTGGATAAGGGCGATGGTCTTTTGGTGTTGGTTCTCCAGCACTCTGCGCAAGGTAGCCGACGCAGTTTGGCTGTGCTGGAGGTGTGCGAGGACATAATGAATGCCTCTATAAACGTGACAACCCATTGAGCACAAAATATTCATGGGTTTCCATCGACTCGAGATCAAGAAGTCACATAAAAATTAGTATTTGCTTTGTGTTTTAGTCTTCGAAATTGCACCCCAAGCAGCGTGCGGCTCATCTCGAAAACGTTCCGAGGTCCGGCGTAGATCACACGATCAGCTCCCCGGACCTGCCAGGTGCGCGGAGGAAAATCAAGAGTCAGCCTAAAGCTGAGGAGTTCAGCAGGCCAGCACTCGACGGCCAGTCTGCTTCGGAGTCACGGTTACAGGCAAGTTACCTGTGTTGAGTCTGTGGGATGGTTGCGCAACTTCGATGCCTTTGGTAACGAAGCCACTTTCTACATAGCCTGCTTGAGTGCTACCCAACCTACATCTATATTCAAGTTTACTGACAAAGTTTTTACCGTTTTTCTGTCTAATGGTCAGTTTAATTTTTCTAAAACCGATATTTTTGCAGTTTTCCTATCATTGAAAACATTTATTCCGGAGTAATTAATGTTTTGTACATATTAAAACTAAATGTACAAAACATTAATATTTAACTTACAATTAGCTCTGTAATCTCGGTTTGGCAATGTTAACGTGCTTGCTTGCGAAGCGTTCGAAGGGGTTATATTTATACACGGTGCCAACTTAGTCGTCTTACGAAGGAAGACCACTTAATGTACCCGACATAAACTACCTCTAGGCGCGATTGTTTTTTGAAGGTACAATAAAAACAAATAATGCATTAGAATAATGAAACAACCTGTTAATAATACTTACGTATCAACACAATGTCGCCGTTTCATTCCGCGCCGTCCTTGGAACACAAAGCTGGGACTGCGGTAGCTCCTGGATGATTCAAACTGTTATGCGTATTTTTTTTTTTAATAATTCAATTTTCACAAATATCGTTTTAATTTTTTAATGAATGTGTAGTAGTCATTGCATAGATGTAGAGGGCTGCCGTTGTAACACGACTAAAATGGCAACTTGTATTTAAGGGGACTAAAAAAAATGTCACCCCAAATTCCAGCTTATCAAGGAGAATGTACAATCACCGAGCTCTCCGCGGCTAGAACACCCGGGCGAGGGCGACCAGTGCGGCAGCCCGGACAGCATGGTCGGCAGGAGTCCGGCGCCGGAGACCAGCCGCTGCACCAGACAGTGCATGCGCATGCAGCCGCTGAGAGACCCGGCAGACTTGCAGAGGGGCGCGAGGAAACCCGATAGGGCTAAGTGCTGCGGCAGATCATTTGCGCCTAAGGTAAGGCAATGTCAGCAAGAATATTACGAGTATCAACGTTCCACAGTTGGGGTGAATCCATTTTCACAAAACGAAAAGAACTCTTCTGTAATTCGTGGAATTTATCATCATTTGTCTTATCATTTCTAGAAAAATGCATTTTATTACCCACTATACCCCTGTACTAAGCGTGTTCCATTTACGTGTTAAATAAATATTACTTTTTTACACTGCCTATAATTCGTGTATACTAAAAATAACGACACGTTTCATTTCTTTTTTCAGAAATCAAGATCATGTAAGTATACACTCCTCACTCTAGTATAAGACCACTACTTAAGGACCGAAAAAGCAGTCCTTGCAATACATGTATAATGTTGCGTAGGTTCACCCCAGACGCTTGAGCCAGATGAGCCCGTGTCGCGACAGATCCGGGACATCCATCATGACGCCCGTAAAAGTACCAGGATCATCAGGGACTCTAGGAACAGGCTTCTTGAGATACAGAAGGTAGCGCCTCTTGATTTGTATTCTGCTAAATAAAGGTCTTGTAAATTACGGTTAAGTCTTCAGATTGTAATTTGTGTAGTATATCAGCCACCAGTGCTGTTTTCTAAACATCTCACCTCTCTTCACCTTTGTTTTCTTCATCATCGTCATCATCATATCAGCCAAAGACGTCCACTGCCGGACAAGGACATAGGCCTCTCCCCAGTGTCGCCACAACAACCGGTCCTTCCAAAAGGTGGACCGGGCCGCAACTTTCACCAGGTCATCGGTCCACCTTGTGGGAGGCCTTCCAACGTTGCGTCTTCCGGTACGCGGTCGCCACTCTAAAACTATTCGGCCCCATCGACCATTACTGCCACTTTTGTTTGTCGATCCTTGATTTTAACCAAACAGTCTGGCTGATCAACATCATTACACATCAACACACACACAGTAGTTTCTCATATCTTAATTCTGATCACAGAGTATTAGTGCAGTTAATTACGGTCCTGAATTGTTTACAACTTTTAAAAGCTTTCTATTATATTTTCAGCATTTATTTTACCAGTTTCCGCCAAATTGATTTATTGTATCTGAAATTCTAAAATCACACGGAACGGCCCCTGTCGGCTCTTCTAATAGAATGAGAATAACTAACGAACTCACTAAAAGCTTTCCTGAAATAATCCGAATATAGAGCGCGGCCTTAGAATATTCGTAGCCCCTGGTCAGTTTGCAGCCAACTCGATGCGAATATAACCAACGTGTCACGAAATAAGGAAATGCAGAAGTTCTGTCCACGTTGATAGGTAGGACCACTGAAAAAAAAAATTGACGACCTTAAACTTTTTGCAGACTATAGTAAGATTTATGATTTTCTCTTAGGGCGAATTTCACCAAGGAAACTGATTGCGATCAGCATACAAACCACGTTTACGAGCTGTCAGTGTCGTTTATTTCTGTGGAATATTGACACTGACAGCTCTTAAACGCAGTTCAGATATGCAAGCCCCATGATCGCGATCAGTTTGAATTGGTGAAAATGGCCCTTATTCATGCATCTTCTGTCATTGCCTGTAGGTTCATCTATTGTTGGTTACTATAGGTACACCAGCATTGCCTCACGGCACACAGCCTCCCAGTTATATTGCCTGTTGGAAGCAACTATTGTCAGATTGAATAGAGCACGGAGCAGTGCAGTGTCAATAGCATCGTCATTGTGGTTCATATTTCAATAGAATATTTTAAACTCGAACTGTACTGCTTGGTCGAGAGCAGAGTCGGCAGAAACATTATTTTGCACCAATCGCCATGTTTTAACTGATCAATAAATAATTCATGTTGTTTCGGGGTCATCCTTTGGTTATAAATATTTCAATGAATTTGGTGAGGTTTGTGCGAGATTTATTTCCTGAAACTGATTTTGACAGAGTTGTCAGAGTTGAGTGATATGAAATTAGTTTGTTTACTCTGTTGAAAGTTTAATGATCAGTTGGTGCTGAGGGTCTGTGAGCATGCTCCGAAACTAGAGAGTAGAGGTCCGGGTGGGTCCTGGCACGAGCACATGTGAACTAGTTTAAATAAAATATATATTTTCACTGTACGCTAGTTTCAAAGCTCTAGCATGAGGGTAGTCTAGCATTCTTCCTGATTTCATCTTTCGTCTTCAACACTCGAAGCTCACGAGGCTGTAAATAATGGCATAACATGTTTCAGAAAGCGGTTCAGCTTTGTAGGCTTTGTCTCTCACATTTACACGTTTCACAGTCTATTCCTGAAGTTAACAGCCACTTTCGACTGTTCCAGAAAGCTACTATAACGGAGGCAGACGTGAAGGAGCTGGGCGAACGAAACGATCTGCTCCTCCGGGAAATGGAGCGGTTCGACCGCATGACCAGGAGCTTACAGAAGTTGGTGGCGCCCGAGATGCTGCTGCGGAAGGCCAGGGAAGAGCCGCGCGTGCCGGAACCTCGTGTGGAGCGGTGCATGGACTATGTGCCGGGCAGTGCTTATGGTGAGAAAGTACTCTGTTTTGAATTAGTTCATTGTCATTGCAGATGTTTCGCGAGTTAGCTCTTGCCGGCAACATGGCATCATCATTCACAGCCTGAATGCCCACTGCTGTGCCAGCACTGGCTTCTCTTTTCTTGTGCCACGCCCCACGTTCCTGTGCCAGCCCCATCCAGCCGGGTAGAACCCGCGATAGCAGCAATGTCAACATACAAACTGTTTCAAGTTCGCTTAACAGTTGTATCAAGGGTTTATATCAGCCTTAATTAAAAATGCGGAGGGACGTGTAATGCATGTGCGACAGCAACGAAAATAGTTCATTGAACTACCATGAGGGTTTCTCTTAAAAATCCAGTTGCCGCCTTCATCCACGCTTCTTAAAGCGATATTGTTTGTGGTAACTATTTTCCAAATACCACGCACCATACGAACTAGGTAATTAGTCTGTTTTAAAAGCGAAAGGTCGCTACAATCACGCTTCATGGCGACTGCTTTAAAAACCTCACAAACAGTAATCAACTGCCCAGTTTTCGAAAACATAGCATTGTTCTGGTGGGCTTTGACATTTGCCACTATTTTAAACAAAAATTGAAATGAATATACAAAAGTTTCAGCGGATTGTTTCTATTCTATTCGTGTTCGGTTTCACTACATTTGGCTCGATTGTGACTGAAAAGTTTAGTTTAGTGACATTTTAAAAGGTCTGTAATAGAAATAGGCCTGCCTATTTCTATTACAGACCTTTTAAAATGTCAAGGTATTTGGCGAATGAAATTGGTGATATTGTTTCTGTACTTGACAAGGAGATACATAATAATAATATACTTTTAATCTTATCTTACTAATATTATGAATGCAAAAGTCTGGATGGATGGATGAATGTTTGTTACTTAATCACACCAGATCGATTAAACGGATCTGGATTCAAAATAACAGCATTACACAGTGATAGATATTCTACAATTTCAAATAGATCGCTTAATTAATTCCCGACGTGCACGCGGGCGACGCCGCTGTTAGAAGCTATTCTCTTCTAAAGAAACTATGTTTTACTTTCCCCAGAGCCGGCCATGCACCACGAGATGAAGATGAGCCACCCGACAGTCCTGCTGGCGGGCCCGCAGCGCCCCGCCACCCCCGGCCTGCTGGTCTACGAGCCGCAGCCCCGCAGCAAATCCGTACGTCCACACACTCCCGCCCGATTTCAATCATAAAATAATAAATATGTAAAAAAAATAGCAAAATATACAATTGTAACGAATCTTGTGTTTCTTTTAAGGAAATTGACCTGACTCGCAAGCTAAGTGAGAGCTACGACATGCAGGAGAAACTTGCCGCCGATAACGCTGATTTAGAAGTCAAGAGGTTTCGTTTTCGACCTGTTTCTAGTTTAGTTAGAATTTAGGACGGTTGTAAAGAAGTACCGTGTTACCCAGTTACTGGGTTTGTGGGTGTCAGAGGTGTAAACTCGCTTCACGTGAAATACTGGGCTTTAGCTCAATCCAGACTGGCGGCCGACTCCAATATAGTTGGGAATAGGCACGCAGATGATGATAGGAATGTCGTCAAGGCTTCCTTGTCCTTGTCTAGATAAAAGCGTCTTGAACTATTTTAATGATGGCAAATGTTCCAAACTTTGCGCTGAACACGAGTCCACCACAGGTTACGAGGGGGAGAGGCCCGTTTGGTCGTGTCCTCGATTATAAAATATTCATGCCGCGTATAATAAAATTAGTACAAGTCTTTTTATTAGTCTGTGTGTTATTCTGACGTATGAGCCACAGTACGTACTGTAGTTTGTTTCATCAAAATCTATTCAGTAGCTTGTGAAAGAGTAATGCGGGCCATAAACGTTCAAGTGATTTGCTCAAACAGGCTGGTTCAAGCAGATTTATCAAATTGACATGAATGTCTGTGGTAAAATTTAATAAAAAAAATTGAGTCGTCAAAATGGCGCGAAGAAATACGAAACGTATCTATTTTAAAACAGTTTTTTTTGATAAAATTACTTGTACGTGTGTAGTCCGCTTAAAAATATGTCGTCACAAACACTCACACATTTACAATTTTACTACAAAAGAGGATAGGATAGGATTTGTTGGGAAAGGATTACAATACCACCCTGGCCCAACCGATCATTGACCCCTTTTTCAAATAAGTATATAGAAACTTTTTACCATCAACAAAACCCTGAACTTGAACCACCAATACCACTGGCCGTTGAACGACATCCGTCAAAAATATTTAAAAATAGAAACTAAAAACGCGACGTCAGATATCATTCCCGTCAGTCAAAACCAAACACGAGCCCCTACAAAACCTCACAACATGAAATGTTAATATTGTACAAATTACAAATACAAAAACATGGATAAATTCAGGTACGTACTTGCAGGTATATTTTGTACAAGGAGCTGATGACGAAGGACCAGAACCTGGAGACTTGCAGGGCTCAGGTGAAGAGGCTGCAGGGAGAGCTGAAGCTCATGAACAGAGAGAACAGTCTGCTGCATGAGAAACTCGATAAGAATAATCCTGAGGTGAAGGCATTTAGTGACCTTGAATCTCGTGTAGCTTATTGTGCACTGGTGAAGAAAAACATAGATTGCCTATACGAGTTGCTACGGCGAACGTCTGCAGGTTGTGCTTTGTATTTAAAATATTTGATGAGTTGTATGTGTGCAGGGCGATGCATCACCGGTGACCAAGGATTCCAGATGTCAACAAGACTTAGATAGTTGTGAAGAAGTAAGTATATAGTCAACTAGTAGATACGAGTTCGTAGACCCATAGTATCGGTGATATTTGCCAAATTTAGATGTAACCTGAGAGTGCTTTTTTGCCTGTGAAATTGTAACTTTAAAGTTTAAATTACTTTAAAGTTATAATTATATTAATCTCATGCCAAAACAATAAAAATATAGAAGAAACTCTCTATTCTATCCTGACAAAAACATGCAACTGGATGAACGACCATAACCTCGAGATTAACTACTCCAAAACCAAATTAATTACTTTCCACCCCTACCAAAAAACCCCCTTACCTTTAGATTTTATCTGCAATAACTCAAAATTAGAAACCGTTAACGAATTTACCTTACGCAGACTGTAACACACATGTAAACTGGAAATCACACATACAGAAAACGCACTCAATAATTTCTAAATTTTCTTACGCCCTTCGTGAAATAAAAAAGACCACCAATTTTAAAATAGCTCTTACGACCTATTATGCTTATGCCTATTCATGGCTCAGCTATGGTGTCAAGCTTTGGGGAAACAGCACAGATGCACAAACACTTTTCACCCTTCAAAAGAAATTGGTTAGAATCCTGCTAAATATTGAGCAAACGGACAGTTGCAAACCTTTCTTTCAAAAACATAACATTTTAACCCTTCCCTGTATATATATTTTAGAGACATGCAAATTTGTACGGAAACACCAGGAATTTTATTCAAAACGTGGAGACACTCAGACACGCTATCTACTCAGACACCAATCTAGGCTAAACTTACCAAGTTCTCGATTAAAAATGCACTCTAAAAGTCCCTACGTAATGTCCATTAAATTATATAATAAGCTTCCCGCATCAATAAAAAAGAAGAGAAAATTCACATATTTTTAAGAAAACTTTTGCTAAATAAATGCTACTACTCTGTAAACGAATACCTAAGTGATCGACTTATAAAATCATAACTTGAGTACATACCTGCCCAAGTCTTAAAATCTAATAATAATAATCATATTGATTGTCATTACATCTCCCAATAGATAATATAATTAAGTTTTCTAATCATTTTACATAGTTAAGAAAATGCTTCCTCTCTCCTATTTATCTTGCTGTGCCCGACAGGGGGGTCCACATGAACTAAACTTGTTTTTACCACCTAAGAATACATGTGGAATGCAATAAAGATATTGAGTATTGAGTAAAAAATTAGGATAGAAGACGGAAACAAACAATATTAATATTCACGTGTAAATAAATAATTCAATTTAACGAAACTACGAATTAACGTAAATACTCGGGAATGATTTGAGACTTTTTGTAAAACAGTTCTTAATATTTCAGAGCGAAAAGTCTGTCGAGGCTTCTAATGCAGAAGAACTTATAAACAAACTAGAAAATTACAAGATTTGTACAGAAGGACTTGTACGTATTCATAGGAGTGCCTAGCACGAATATTTTGACGTATGTATTCGGATATTCGTAGTAATTTTACACATATTATCGTTAATGTAAGTGAATTTAATATAAAAACTGCAACCCCATAGAATTTTGGTCAAATTTTATGCGACATTAAAAAATATGAATATATTTTTCATTATATAAATAAGTATTAGAGTTTAATTTTACGCTACGTTACTATACGTCATAAACATTCGTGCACAAACCCTCAGGTATTTGAAGACTATTCTGATGCACCACATTATCTTCCATAGATTCTGAGCTAGTTTGATTGTATGTCGTAGGAGAAGCAAATATTAGAGTTGGAGCTAGACGTGAGCAACGTGAAGATGGACATGTCGCAGGTGAAGAACGCGGCCACCATCAAATCGTGCCGCGGCTCAGGCGCCGCCGGACCCAACACCTGCTTCGATCAGCCGGTAACTATAGCTTTAGTTATATTATTAAAAAGGAGTGTACGACTAAACGCCGACAGACACTACACCGACAGACACTACACCGACAGACACTACGCCGACAGACACTACGCCGACAGACTGAACACCGACAAGACTTTACTTCGACGGGACTCTTTGCCGACAGGACACTTTGCCGACAGGACACTTTGCCGACAGGACACTTTGCCGACAGGACACTTTGCCGACAGGACACTTTGCCGACAGGACACTTTGCCGACAGGACACTTTGCCGACAGGACACTTTGCCGACAGGACACTTTGCCGACAGGACACTTTGCCGACAGGACACTTTGCCGACAGGACACTTTGCCGACAGGACACTTTGCCGACAGGACACTTTGCCGACAGGACACTTTGCCGACAGGACACTTTGCCGACAGGACACTTTGCTGACGGGACACTTTGCTGACGGGACACTTTGCTGACGGGACTCTTTGCTGACGGGACTCTTTGCTGACGGGACTCTTTGCTGACGGGACTCTTTGCTGACGGGACTCTTTGCTGACGGGACTCTTTGCTGACGGGACTCTTTGCTGACGGGACTCTTTGCTGACGGGACTCTTTGCTGACGGGACTCTTTGCTGACGGGACTCTTTGCTGACGGGACTCTTCGCCGACAGGGCTCATCAGCGACGCAATAAAAAATATAACCACGAAGGTTAAGGCGAGAGCTCCGCTCCGCTTCGCTTCCGCCTTAGCCTTCTAACCTAACCTAACCTATCCGAGTCGGGGTACTCTGAGTCGGGGTGTTGTCGATCTTCAGTGTGTCGCACAAGCGTGCATTCGAACAATGGTGAGTCGCAGTAGTTTGTCGCATAAGCGTTATTCGCACATCCATTTGTCGAGCTCACGTAGTACACTTGATACCGATACATAAACAATGCAAGATCTTTATTTTTTATGAATTGTATAATTACAAGAAAAGCACAATCGATTTCCAAATCTGATTATCGGAGATAAGTTGCGTCGCTGATGAGCCCTGTCGGCGAACAGTCCTGTTGGCGAAGTGTCCTGTCGGTGAAGAATCCCGTCAAAGTAAAGTCTTGTCGGTGTTCAGTCTGTCGGCGTAGTGTCTGTCGGCGTTTAGTCGTACAAAAAAGTCGATTTGTATGAAAAAATAAATCTTCCATCTTTCCCTCTTATCCTCACAACCAAATGGTTTCAAATTAGAGAAACACCCACGACCTAAAGTGACCCGAGGCCAACTTCCCGATCTCTGAATTAAAGGAATTAAGCGTTTGAAATTTAAATTTCTCAAATTCTATTTAATAAACTTGAAGATCGGTTAAAATTTGGTATTAAAGTAGTGTTTGATTAATTTAGAATACTCAATTCAAACCGCCGCATGGGTGTGACTACACTTCTCAGCTCCGCAGTCGGATAAAAAAGAGATATAACTAAACTTGATTCTATAACAACTTGAATTGAATGGACGTCACAGGACGCTCCGACAACCCGGTGCACGTATCAGGAAGCTGTGGGGGAGGGGTGCACGAGGAGTACTTGCACCTCCCTGACTTTCAATAATACATACGAAAACATGAAGAAATTACAAATAAAATATATGTTAGAAGCGGAATGTAGTATAAGAGAACCTAGCAAATCCGGGGTCCGGCAGGTACTTCGAGCACCCTTCGCTCGGCCTTGCAACCGTCTTTTTTAGTTGTATCTCTGTGTGAATGGGCAAAAGAACACCTTTCTTTTCGAGGCGGGGTTTCAGCATGCACCCCCTTGAAAATATTCCTGCTGGCGCTAATGGATGGAAGGAGGCTTATCATTAGCAGTTGAGAGCGTTCGTCTGAATGATTTTTATAATACAAGTTATAAATGTATAAATGCTACACATTGTTTGCTTTCTGTTTTCAGGCAGGACCGCCTGTGCCACCTATGGCGAGAGCTGTAAGTATTTCATTGTTAAACTGCACTGTCTTATGTTACAATTTCTTCGATTTGTCTGATCTATTTCCCTTTGCAGTGTGGTGTGTGTCCACCTTGCCCTGCGCCATGCAATCCTAACGCACCACCGGTAAGAATATAATACAGTTTAATAACATGCTATTAACGTTTTAGGAATACTGTCATAGTGCGTACAGTTATGGAGTGGAATTTCCTGCCGAACTCGTGTTTCCTGAGAGCTACAACCTGGGGTTTTAAGTCAAGACTGAATAGTTTACAAATTCTAGGCACCATCGCATCGTTGACTACATCATTGCGTTGCATTAGCGATATTGTAGCGAGCCTATCAATGCTTTTAAAAAAAGGACTAAATTAAGTTTACCTATGCATTTCGTCCACGAGCCCTCAGACTTATACCAGTTGTGCATGTTTCTAGTGGTCGTTCTTCACTGAACATTGTGTTTTTAATCCCACAGACGCCCGCTGAGAAAGAAGTAGTCAAACTGACATTGCAACTAAAGCAGACGGAAGAAAACTTCAAGATGAAAGTTGCAGAGGTAACGCATACAAGCAGCAGGGTCTTAATATACTTTACTGAATGCACTTCGAGTTTCATAAGCTATTTAACGTTTTGATAAAGGCCTATACCTGGTTGAAATTTGAAAATTTCAGAGTTACTTTCCAAACGCAGAGTTGTTGGCTCTAAATTATTTTGTTGCAAATTCTATCGTTTCTTCCTCTGCATATTTCATGAAAGTTGAATTGCCACTTTAAATTACTATGCAAAAGTATTTCTCGAAAATTATATCCTTAGAGCTGGTAAATGTAGTCAACCGCACGTCCATGGAAACAATTTGAAGTTACTAAGAATTTGAAGTTAAGAAACAATACTTAGTTTATTTTCGCAGACCAAGAGTTTATATTAACGTGCAGCTTACCGTACCAACTATCACCCGGTTATTCTACTCAATACTTCACCTTCGGCCAGGCCATTAAACTATCCGGCTGAAGAGTTTGCGAAAAAACAACGATGACTAACTCATCATTGCTGTGCAGTGCGCGTTGCTCCGAGCGGACTTACTGAAGAAGAAAGAAGAGTTGGAAAAGGAGAGGTGTCAGCACCGAGAGGTACAGAACAAGCTGAGGGAACTGGAGATGAAGTTCGAAGGCCTGACGAACCACACCAACATGCTGCTGGGCACCAAGGAGCAAGCGCTGGAAATGGAGGTCAACGTGAGGTCCTTGAAGCAGTGCTACCGGGAGGCGCGCGAGGAAATAGATGAACTTCGGACCCTGATGAAGGAACAGAATGATCAGCTGCAGGACTATAGGGTCAAGGTAAGGAGTTGGTCACTAAAATTTATCTTTTGGCGATAGTTGCTTAATCTTAGTGTCAAATTGTCGACAGGTTGAATGTACGGACGAAATTCCCGGTAGGCACACTTTGCTGTTATTTTATTTCTTAAGGAAACGTACAGATAGTGGACAGTTAGTGAAAGATGGCCAATTAAAAGTTTTCACGGACAATATTAGGGTTAAAAAAGCGTATTATGATTGTAACTGTTATAACTTTTTCTGGAGAAAGTTCCTTTTGGAAAATTACTTTCGGTTCTACCTACTCCAAAAAAAACCTTATTTTAATTGTCATGCTATATATTAGAATGTGTAAGCCATTTACACGCTCCAAAACGTAGATACCAATGGAAAGAACGTGCAAAAAACAAGATGGCATTATAAAATCAAGGTTTACTTAATGTTAAAAGAATTTCAATTCAGAATATGCTAATCAGTGTTTAATCTAATAATTATATGCAATAACTGAATTAATGAATGTGTCACAAAGCATTATGTTGCAAGTGACATTCGTTACTGTTCAATTGTTCGAATATTGTTTCGCCATATACCTATGTCTATGGCGAAACATGTAGGTAAGATCATAATTCTATAATAAGTCCATGTTTTATCAAATATTCTTATCTTATTGGCTCATTCATAAAAATTAATCAGTATGCATAGAAGATTCGAAATTCAAATTATCTACCTACTAATAGAAATTTTGAAAGAGTCTGCCTATCTGTATTTAAACTGGGTATACATATATGATTGAAAAAGGTTTTTAATTATATAGTTAAGCACTCTACTGGTTCAGAGTAAAACAGTGCAGTAAAGTATGTATGAAAATCCATTACTGCACTGTTTTTGCTTTAAAACAGTGCAGTAATGGATGCATGACCAGCTAGATTTATACCAGCCAATCTGCGCTATTTTTATTCCCGGGAACAATGGCAGAATAAAAAATATGAATTGGCGCGAATCGAATTGCAACCAGAACGTGTTTTTATATTTTTCTGAAGTCTTTATTCGGAAGTTGAAAGAAAACCAGATCATGAACCTCGCATAAGTGACGTTTAAAATTGCACTCGTGTTTTAGAGCAAACAAAAACTCGATGCAATTTTAAGGCACTTTCTGCTCGATGCAACAATCTACTATTATAGATAGGGCTGAATATGGTTATGTTCTAATATATAAAAATGTCGTGTCACAGTGTTTGTTATCTAACTCCTCCAAAACGACTCGACCGATTTTTATGATTTTTTTTTTGTGTATATTTGGTAGGTCTGAGAATAGGTCGTAGGCTATTTTTTGTACTTATATGGCAAAACAACGTGTACCCGGTCTGCTCGGTTTTTTTTTTATAAAATGAATTAGGGCTGTAGTTATCGAACCTAGTTTGAAGTCGACTACCTACTCACCTACACTTTATTTTGTTGACAGTACCTGCAAGCCCAGCAATTGGTGGAGGAGCAGCGCCGGCAGATGGACATGATGGACATGGACAACACCCGCATCAGTGAGCAGATCAACCTTGAGATCCAGAAAGTCAAGGTGCAGTGTCCGCAGTAGACGAGTACATCATCTGCCATTTCCCAACTACACTGTGTAACAGAATTAACGCAATGTCTCTTAAGGGGCCATTTTACTCGGCATTATGAACAAATTTTACTATGCGAAAAAAAATCAGCTGCATTTTGTCGAGTTATGCGCACAGAAATGTATGAAGGACTCGATTTATTTTCGCGATTTCAGTGTTGGTACCGTAGTAAAAGTTTTTCATAGTGACAATAATGTGGAGTACAATGAACCCTTCAAAGGTTAGGCGTTTATTCCGTTATACGTTGTACATTGGGGTAGTCGGCTTCCGGTCACACCGGGTTCAGCTGAATACCAGTATTTTACGTGAAGCAACTACCATCAGAGAAGCCAGCAACAACTAGGTAACATGATATAATGATGGTCACCCATCCAAACACCGACCTCGAATGTTGCTTAACCCCATAGATACGTACGAAGTGTAGATAGAACATGTTACGCGGCTAGCGATAAAAGAAGTCACTGGTGGTCGGTTTTGACTATATTATTTTTCCATCGGCTGCTGTGTGTATAGTGGGTATTTCTGCATACATCTGCAATTAAAATTGAATGAACGCAAAGCTAATTATTACCAAAAATCCGATCAAGTGCGAGTCGGACTCGCGTGCCTAGTATTTCCAACAAATAATAGAGCGTGGAACCCAATACAGAAATACGCTTGTACGATATGACTATATACAGAAAGCACAGTTAATAGAAATCTCTATTCCTAGACAGCACGTTTCGCCGAAAACTTTGTTGTTAGAAAACATTGTTTGTAGACATCTCGGTACATAGGAAGCACTGTTCAGTGGCGTGCCTAGGGTTTCAAAATAAGGCAAGCCCAATAAAATTTTAACCGATTTCAAAAAAAGAAAGTTCAGTTTTCGACTGAGTATATAGGTACCTACGTATGTATCATCGCAATTTTCTCATAAACTACTGGTTAGGTACAATAAATTAAAAGTGAATTCATCCATCTTCTTCTTTCCTCTTCTTCAATTTCACTCTTGCTTGTCGTGCGGTGAATGAGTTAACCAAAGCACACTGAAGGCATGCTAGTGCTAGATTGAATATAATAAACATATCAGCAATTGCATACCTCCGGTGGCTTTGAAAAAAGCCGTTTGGTTTGCTTCATTGCTTGAGGGAACAAAGTTATGGTAAGTAGGTGCTTGCTTCGTAACAGGACTAACAGGTTACAGACAAAAAAAAAAAAACAAAGTTACAAAACGAAAGTTAAAAAATAGCTAGATAGAATGTAATAAGGAATTTAAATAAATTATTTATATTCTAATTGGAATCGTCTATCTTTCTTAAGAAATGATTTAATTACATCAGAGTAAAATGTTGGTGATCGTTTTAATTCTACCAACAACTGTTTTTCAATAGCTATCATTGATAATTCGGAAAGACGCTCTTGACCTTGTGTATTTCTCAGATAGGTATGGATACGTTTAAGAGACGAAAAAGCACGTTCCGCGGAAGAACTTGTAGCTGGAATAGTTACAACAAGATACGCTAATTTTAACAGCTCGGGAAAGGCATCTTCAAGGTTATTCTCATTAATGAAATCAATTAATTCGAAAACATTACGGTCTTTCAGATCAGGACTAGAATACAAGCAAATCAATTGGCTTTTTAATGTTTGTTTGTCGAAATAGTTTGCATAAATGTCAAATAATGAATCTAATTCCTCTGTAGGAAAATGTGAGTGATAATTGTCAAATTTTTTGTTGTTGAGCAGTTGGAAAAACTTTAATTTATAAATTTCAGAATATCGGTCAGTAATTTCGGTATTAATGTTATCGATTACTTCTACAAAAAGTCGTCTGTATTCCGTTTTTGCACAGCGTACGTTGCGTCTCAAACGAGGAGCCGAGTTATTTTGCAACGTATTCTCATAAATTTGATCAAATTCGGATTGAAATTCAGCACGTAACCATGCCTGAAATTCCTTTATTTTATTAATACAATAACCGACATCAACTTGTGATTTTTGTAGAATATTGTACAAGCAGTCAGTTTTTTCAAATATCCGATGAAAAATAAAAAGAAAAAAATTGAAATTAAAAGATCTCAAATTGTTTTCAAAATTCTCCGCAGCTAAAATCGTATCCCCGTCCCAGTTCTGTGGTTTGTCGCACAGATCAGAAAACAACTCAATAAGTTTACTTTTTTGTTCATAAACCGTGTTTACAACTCGCGACATGTATGTCCAACGAGTTGCGGGAGCATTAGGCAATTTTTGATGAATGAGTATCGTAAAAAGCAGCTCGTTTTGTACTATTACTAAAAAAATTACACAAAGCCTGAAGGGCTGAAAAAAATAAACTAACCTCCTGAATTCTATTGCATGATTTAGACAACACTAAGGCCAAAATATGTGCATTACACCAAATGTAAATTGCTTGTGGACAAACATCTTTAACTTTTTGTTGAACTCCATTTCTTACACCGGACATTACACTAGCACCGTCATAGCTTTGCGCTACTAATTTTGCGATGCAATCATGTCTATTCAATATTTCTAAAATAATATTGGAGAGTGAGTCTGCTGTGCGACTTTCCGACACATTAAGAAAGCCCAAGAAACGGTCATGAATTTCATTTTTATAATAATATCTGAGAATCAAGCACAGTTGTTCTCTATGACTAACATCGGGGGTTTCGTCAATAATAATTGAAACAAATTTTGTTTGCCTAACTTCGTAATCGATGCAAGTTTGCATCACATCGGCTACGGAATGAATAATATCGTTTTGAATTTTGTTAGATAAATAACTCGGCCCCGGTTTGTCACTTTCCTGATGCTGCATATGCTTTTCTAAAACGACATCGTATTTTGAAATTAACGAGACCAGTTCTAAAAAATTGCCTTTATTTAATGAAGTTTTGGACTCATCATGTCCTCTTAAAGGAAGTTCCTGTTGTGCTAAATGACAAACAATATCGACTAATCTTTGAAATACACTACGGTTGTTATCAACGCGCGTGTTATATTTTGAAATTTCCTCAGATAACTGGCGTGATATAGATGTCTCAATTCGTTGTTTACCAAAATTACCGAAAGAAACCATTGCACACAGGTGTTTATGGGAATTTGCGTGCCTTTTAATGGCGCCAGATATGTTATTTAAATCATTATAACCAGATGTATTCCAAACGGAATCTTCATTCGAAAAAAATATGCAGCACCAACAATACAGCTTATTCGTGTGCGAACAGCCAACAATCCAACTAGTTTTATACACTGATCTATTAAATTTTCGTTTATGCGATTTACTAGTCTGAGAAATACACAGATTAGGCGTCGGTTTTAATGAAGAAATTAACTGTTTTTTCTGAGCAAAGCTTAAAGATTTTACCTTATCTTCGCCAATCAAAACTTGAACACATTTTAAATCCTCACAAGGTACAATTACCTCCATTGTTGTAGGTAAGTCACTAAAACAATTGTATCACTAAGAAAATCTAAGAAAACACACAAATAACTTTAACAACATAACTTTTCCACTCAAGCGAATGAAACTGAAGTTAGTTGCACTCGGGTGTCGGAAACTACTTACCAGAGTTGCAGTGTTGTCATTTAGGCAAAAAAAGTCCCCAGGTATATGAAAAATCCAGCTAGATGTCGCAATTTTTTTATTTTGAAGATATTGCTTGAATATTTAATTTCGTTATTTTAAAAAGTCGCTAGTTTTTATTGTTGTTAAATCTTAAAAAAAGTCTCCAAACTCGTTAAAAATCTCCAAGATCTCACAACGTCGCTAAAACGGCAACACTGCAGAGTTGGCAAGGTGACAATGTCACGCATACGCGGGCAACTTCATACGCAAGCAGGGCTTAATTCTTTCATACTGATCGATTTGTAGACGCAAAAGTTTCTGACTCGTTATATGGCACATCGCTATAAGTGCGAAAGTGACAGAGCTAGTATTTGAAAGCCCGGTAAAAGCCGGTACGTGTAAGCGAGATAGCTATATGTAGATTCTGCAAATGCGAAACTCTGCGCGCGAACAATCGCGATGTGTAGTGTGGCATAGGTAGATACTTTGTGTTATTTTGATAAGAATTAAGCGCGCGAACTTTTAAATAGTTTGGGTTTGATATTGATTCTCTATCGAGCATTTTAGTAAGGCATGCCGGGCTTTTGGGCTTGTATGAAGGCTCCGCCACTGGCACTGTTGACAGAAATCTCTGTTCATAGATAGCACTTCTTGCCGTAAACTTCACCATAGTTCTGGGTGGTTAAAAAAAAAATAACCACGAAGGCTAAGGCGAGAGCTCCGCTCCGCTTCGCTCCGCTTCGCTCCCGCCTTAGCCTTCTAACCTAACCTATCCGAGTCGGGGTAGTCTGAGTCGGGGTGATGTCCATGTTGTTGAACTATGGTCAAAACCATCAATTCGAAAACAAATTTTTGATTAAAATGGCATTTTTGTATGAAATAAACGTGTTTTTTTTATGGATAGAGAGGCAGAAAAGCGAAATTTAGTAATATAATAAATATTAAGTTTTTTCTCCAGAGGCGCTTTCTGTGAATCAAGGTATCTGGAAACAGTGGTTTCTATGAAAAAGTTTACGGCAAGAAGTGCTATCTATGAACAGAGATTTCTGTCAACAGTGCTTCCTATGTACCGAGATGTCTACAAACAATGTTTTCGAACAACAAAGTTTTCGGCGAAACGTGCTGTCTAGGAATAGAGATTTCTATTAACTGTGCTTTCTGTATATAGTCATATCGTACAAGCGTATTTCTGTATTGGGTTCCACGCTGCAAATAATATTGTTTTCACATGCTTTTTCGACAGCATAATGCTTATAAATTTTCCTGAGATCTATTGGCAAAGAACTTTATCAAAATAATAGATGCTGTGTTATTTAGAAGAAATAAATGTAGGTATATGATCGAGCCTTTCAATCGGTAGGTACCTACAGCCAAATTAAGTACAGGTCTTTTTCCACATTTAGTGGGTTCGATTCCCGGTTCAGACAGGCGATTATTTAAAATTCTTCATTCGTTTTGTTTCTAAAGAAGTCTTCATTCAGTATTTTTTTTCCATCTACAGTATTTAAGATAGGTGCCCTCCATGTGGCAGTCTTAGGATGCCCAGAATGTGAAATTAACCTTGTGTTGCCAAGTAACTCAACTCAAGAGTTCAATAATAGATAAAACTGCTTGCGCAAGTGGGCCTTACTAACCTAACAATAAAAAAGTTTTGAAATTAGTAGGAATAGGAAAAATAGGATCATATTAAATACCTTTATGAGAAAAAGGGAGTTAGTCATGGCGTGACGGCTGGTAGGACAAAATGGAAGAATAAAACATGTTGCGGCGACCTCTAGTAACATGGGGTGAGGGTAGGAACATAGAAATATAAAAAACATTATATCTATGGGTAGGAAGATGGTGATGAATAAATATCTGTTTAAAATAAGAAGCATTGAAGCGAAACGAGGCGTTTCTTACGTCTCTAGACTAAAAGCAAATTTAAAGAGTATTAATTTCGTTCTCGTTCGTTTTCCAAACGTCACCCATTTTCGATAATTATGTATTTACGTAACGCGTTCACCTGGCGTACTTTTTATAGAATCAGAAAATGCCTACCGAACGAAATGCTGACCGCGACGAATTAAATCTTGCCCCAACAAGGAATGAAAAATTGATTGATTAAATGCATGCCGTGGCAGCCTGTAATTAAGGCTACACTATAAAATGTACAAATATACGTACTTCAACACGTATTCTGGTGTATGCTTTGTTAGTTGTCCTTAAATAAATAAATAAATATATGCACAGTCTATTGGGTGTGCAGGCAGCTAACTTGCAACTACTTTTAAACAATGTTGTGAGTGTGCTGAGTAGACAATTATTGTACAACACACTCGTAAGTATGTCAAAAGCTTAAAAGAATATAATGCACACATTAGAAATAAAATTTGGCAGTGCTGTGGGAAAATTAATATTTTTGCCTGTATACCGAATAAGTGATGAGTGTACGTACAACGTATGTACTGTCAAGAAAGGACTACATACGATGTACGTACACTCTTATCACTGAATGAAGTAACATCAATCTGACAATACTTCATTCAGTATTAATATCAAAGTCTTTATACCTCCTCTCTGGGTCAATTTGAACCACTCGTCAAATTGGCCCATGAGAGGCAGCCAGACGAAATGTACGGGCGAGGGTCATTTTCTCGCGGAGAATCTTAACAGCGCGATTCAGAAACTGGACTCAAATAAAAAACGCCATCTAGTCAACCGATAAATGTAGAGTTGAAAGTGGATGCAGGGGTAGTTGCGCCATCTGTGCAACGTAACCTGTAACACAGTAAATCGGAGGTATACCTAGGTACTGTGGGAGTACAGGTGGAGAGAGTCCGTATCGCATGCGAAAGGGTGCGCGTTACCACTGTAGGCTACTGACGCTACATTCATTCGTCTGACAACATGAAACTAAATGTAAGCTTTATTCAACTGGGATAAGTTCGCTTATAATATAAGCCTACACGAATCATAGCTAGTTTCACAATGTATGCATATTTCTGGTAAAGCGCGGATCAAAAGTTTCGCGCAGATTAATTAAAAGTTACTTTACTTTGCACAGGTTACAGTCGTACTTGTGTTAACTCTTGTAACCTTTAGGTTCTATCAGTGTAGTACAAATAATAATTCTATTCTAATACAACCGGCAACTAGGAAAAGACTTACGTTAATATTTGGTGTTAATTTTGTTTCTATTTTATAATAATGTTCTTCCAGACCTACGGTCAAAGAAGCATCGTCTTCATACTTTTATACTCTCGATACACGACCTCACGAGCTCTTTTTGATCATCTACTAATCTAATAGTTACAATAAGTAACTTTTCAGATTGTATATCTAAAAAACAGAACTAAAAATTCGGAATATCAGAGTTTTTCCTTGTTTTATAGGCTAAAATGTAACTGTGTTCAAAATTTGGAGTTTGTGGATCTGCTAGAAATACTTTAGAATTTTGATGATCGGTGAGTCAGTCAGTGACAACATTAAGGAACTTTAACTTGCAATAAATTATGAGACTACTGGTTCAAATTCAATGTTATTTTGAAATATATATCACTTTTTACTTGTCTTGGTCACTGAAAATTTAGGTTTCTAGGTTTTTCAACAACGAAGTTACAGGGGTCGAAAATGACCCGAATGGCTTCGGGAAAGAACGGCCGTGCATTTTTTTGCTCGACTAGGCGCAGATAATTGATGGAGATTGAAATCAGCATTTGTTTGTATTCGGAAAAGCGATGACTGCCGAGAGATATTAAGAAAATAGTTGTACTGTAAAGGTGTTTTTATACCGGCGAGGCGAGGCGTGGATGGGATGCACGCTTTCCCTTTTAAACTGAAAGATATCCAACGCTATATCGCACCGTCTCGCGATGGCCAGCGCTGCCTCGCACCGGCTCGCGATTTCACGCGCCGCGCTTGGCGAAGAGCGACCGTGCGGGGTCCTCGATGGCCGGTGCGAGATTTTATATTCGTTTTACAAAGTAAATAAATACTCTATTCTTATAGAACATTTTTCAGTAAGTACCTACTAAAGCGGAAGTAGTTTGCTTGTATGTTGTAGTTTAGTTCGGTTGTGGTACGTTTTATGTCAGTGGGTAAACAGAACTATGGCAGAAAGAATTTCCTGCGTTTTAAAATAATTTGTAATTCGCCTGTTTTTTTTTTATTTTTGACACTGGTGTAACAGCCACAGCGTTAGTTAGGAATACCCACAAACACAAATCGTTGGGATGATTGTATCAGATGATACAGTGATGACATTATGTACATACCCGGAAATGCCTAAGTATTAACACTTAAAAACATCAAGATTAAGTAGAAGATATAGGTAGGTAAAAACCTTTTGGCCGCAAATAGCTCAAGATAGAGACAAATGGAGGTCTTTAGAGGAGGCCTTCATCTTCACTTGAGGAGGCCTTCATCTTCACTTGAGGAGGGGTTCATGCAAACGAACAAATTTATATATTTTATATATTTAATTATTTTTTAACATAAGTGAACGATGTCGAAACGTCATTTATTTAATTTTGCTTTAAACTATGTATGTAACTACTCAACTTTGTATGAAATAAAAGGTTTTTTATTTATTTACTTATAGGTAAAAGAAAATCGTATTTTCAAGCTCGTGTAGCGTCAATCGTTAACTGTCGCTGTAGTAGTGAAACATGCTCACGATGTCATTTCCTTACAAGGTCATGAAAACAGTAGGTATTAGGTTGTCTAGCGGGCAGGTTTGGTAAAGGAATTGTCATTGGATTAGTATGAATGTTCCGAGTAAATTTCCGAGAGGGTTATAGGTACATATATCGTCACATAATATCTCGTTACGACGGCTGAAAAAGGCAAAAAATATATATCTGTTTGATCGATAACAAATCGAAAGCTTTCATACGCAAGTTTTCTAAAATGTAAACTTAACAGTAACAACCTGCATAAAACTTTTCAATTTCCCGTAAGTTTTAAGTCCTAATGAATAAAATGATGATTAAGAGGAGGGGACTCTAGTCGGTAACTCTTGGGCCTTTCTCATACAAACGCATTCCGCTGTGTTCTTCGTGGATAATGCTGCTAGCAATGTTTTTTTTTTTAAATCTATTTCGAATTAATACATACCTCTATCATTTTCCATAAAATAATTAGTTAATTACTTAAAGAATTATGACAATCCAAAAACCCAAAAAAATAGTCTGTTTTACCGCCATGTTCAGACGACTATCAGACAAATTTGATAAGTTTTTAACAAAATAGAAAATAATAGAAGCATAGATAATAGTCTTCCTCTAAATTTTGTTGTGTAACTTTTATAGATCAGTCCAGCTTTGAAGAAGAAAATAGCGGAATACAAAACGTCTTTTGGTCAAGGTTTTATAGGTGAAATCAGCCTCTGCTGCAGTTGTCACTTTCGCACTTTACTTGACAGGGCGCAGCGCGACGGCATCGGCAATAGTTTCTTCAAATACCTATTTTTCAAATTCTTCGGGACTAGAACTTTTGTCGTCGAGTTTTAGTTTTTTTTTTTTTTTTTTACCCAACTACGCCAGTATGTATGTTTATTTTGTAGCCTAGCCCTAAACGGCTTGATGGATTTTAGCTAGAGAGGTTTCGTTAGATTCGCCTTAATTGTGAGAGTGACACTGGATATATAAAAATTAAAATGGCCGATTGCTGGCGCCATGTATGTCTTTAGTTTTTTTCCCTCAAAACCTATTGATTTGGATATCAAAATAGTGCTCGCAGGAACTATTACAAAAATGTAACTTACTAAAATGTATGAAATAATATAATTACGTTTCATAAAGTCCGACAAAAAATCCAAACAAGTCAGTTTTCAAGCAGTCTGATGCTGTTGGTGGCATCCAATCAGTGTAGAAGTCAAATGATGTCGTTTGGCGGTCGGGCTTTTTTAAAATTTTTGTTTATCTCGTCATCTTGAGAGTCTCGTACGCTCCTCAGATAAAGTTCCAAGAGAAGTTGCAAGAGCTGGCGCCGATCCCGGACCTGCTGAAGGCGACGCAGATGAGGCTGAAGGACGCGCAGCAGGCGCAGGCGCTTGCCGAGCACAGCTCCGAGCAGCTCGCCAGGGAACTCAACTGTGCCAGGGAGAAGGTAATTGCTAACAAGTAAAAAAAGTAAACGACGCGGAGTAAACGCCCGAGCTGAAGGCGAGGCCCGGTATGGAGCCGAGACATTGCAATAGCGATTGCCCGTTTGTACGTTGTTTTATAGAAAATAGTTTAATAGAATTTCGTTTCACATAAAATTTTACTAGTATTATCATTTCATAGAATGCTCAATACGCAGAATACTCACTTTGAATAAATTTAAATAATCGACATTTGTTACAAATAAAATTCAAAGTTTCGATATTCATGTCATAGAATAACAAATCAAATATTCTTTATCCTCATATAGTTTGGTTCAAATGAAACTTATTACCAAGAAAAACATTTTATCGAGTGACAGTTTCTAAACGTTTCAATTCCCCCCTTTGTCAATGTGTATATCTACTCTCCTACACCGCGTTCACAAAAACAATGCGGGTAAATTTTAGTCATGCCAAAACTTCATTGGGGCCAGTCGACGGAGTTCCACGAAGCGATGGTGGCGGGAAATGGCGATGGGGATAAAAGACAAAACTATGCAAACATACAAGCAAGCATACACCATGCATGCAGCATGCAAGCACCTATTAGCGAATGTATGTAATAAAACAATAATATTAAATATTGATTAGATTTTCACTGAAATACAAAAAAAAATATACCGAAAAAACAATATTCGTTAAAAAATAATTCTACTGTTTGATAAGTTTGTTAAATTAATCAAAGAATGTGAATCGAAATTCATTGAATTGTGTTTCCGTGAAATATGTTTCATTCAAGTAAATAGTTGCTGAAACAATAATATTCGACATAAAATTATAAGGATCAAATATTATGTGAAACATTTTCGGCGAAACGCAATTCTATCAAAATCTGTCTGCAAAACAAGGGAACACCCGAATGTGCAACAAACGATATTTTTCAACACAATTACACGAATGAAAAAATGAATCTGTACTAAAATTATAAAGCGAATAGTTTTTGATTGTTAATTTTTTTGTTTGTTTGAACGCGCTAATCTCAAGAAGTACTGGTTCGAATTCTAAATTAATTTAGTGTTGGATATCCCATTTATCGAGGGAGGCTACCTATATGACACATTTTATTGACACTTTTTGCGGACCTGAGAATCGAACCCAGAACTGCATGTCTAGCAGTCACGGATTCATACAAGTAGACTAATGCTAAAAATTTAAGCTACAATAGTCTCGGATTCATACAATTAGACTAATGCTAACGATTTAAGCTACAATAGTCTCGAACTCTGAATAGAGCTGGTCTAAAATACATTTGGTGTCGCAGGTCCACATTCTGCTGCACAACAGCATGAAGCCGCCGGAGAAGCAGGACAAGGTGACGGACGAAAAGGCGTTGCAGCTGTTGCAGCAGAGGATCGCGCAGCTCACCGAGACCAACGTCGCGCTCAAGGCGGAGATCGAGAGGCTCAAGTGAGTGCACGCGTTGTTGCTGAAGTAATGCCAGCTCCACCGGCAATCTCTGAACCGCCTCAGAACGCAAGTAGGAAGATGTAGTTTGAACCTCGCAAAGTGGGAAACTGCAGGGTGTGGATGTGGAGCAGAGTCACAAACCATGCTCCACCTCCTCTCCTTCCATCTTGCCCTCTGTGCTCCAAAACATGCAACCGAAGTGATCTATGTGCTGCCACCAACGATGCTGTGGAAGTGGCAATATATTGGGCCACCTAAATTTAAAATACTGTCGTGCTAGCGACACGAAGAAGTAGAAGAAGTTGAGTAATAGGATAACTTTGACGCTTCTTTGATTGTATGCCTCGAAAAAGACGGGCACAAAGACTGCATCAAAATTGGAGTGTAACAGTTGCGTGCAGTTCAAATGCAGCCCGTCTGATGATCTATTGAATTTTATTAATTTTATAATCGACTTTGCCTCTGTCACCTCTGACCTAGACTAGAGTCAAGAGCTTACCCATAAATTAAAAAAAAAAATGCCTAGATGCGGTTAATTACATTTATTTATAAGCTACCTCACACTAGATAGTTTTCACCGTTCCGATATTGAACGTGACCTCTTTCCTCAGGGCGAACGTGATCCACATGGAGGAGTCGGTACTGGCGAATGAGAAGCGCTTGCAGGAGAAGATGCACGAGTGCGCGCAGATCGGCGGTGAGCTGGACCGCGCGCGCGACGAGGCGGCGCGCGCGCTGCAGCGAGCCAACGAGCGCACCGAGACCATCCGCAAGTGAGTACCGACCACTGAGCCACATCTAGCAGGAGCTATAACTGCGGGCTCTACAATGTGTCGGGGCCGTAGAAATAGCGTCAAGTTCTAGGATATAACTAGCTACTGCCTTTTTTTAAGCTTGGGAAATCATCAAATAACTCCTCCCGCTCTGGGCGGAGCAGAAGGGAGTGTCAGACTCTTTATCTCCTTGAGGCGCGCGTGGAACTCAACGCGCCGTCGACCCGGGCCTGGTTCTGATCAGATGGCGAGCTACCCAATGCTCGCCATCCGCAGGACCGCGCCTACGGTGGCCTGGAATCGCCCTGCAAGAGGAAGACGCCCGGGGCGTCTTCTTCTGTTGCGGCGGCTGGGGCGTGAGGTTTCCCTCTCTCTCACGCGTTCTGCCTCCTCCTTCGCTAGCATTACTGCACCGCAGAAGGAGGTGACCGCTTCCCATGCTGCCTCGCAACTAGCTACTGCTGGGTTACGGAATTTGTTCAAAGGAGTCTTCGCGACCCTCGAACGCAAAGGGCATTAGGATAGCGTTGCTAGGCGTCGGGATAAAGCCGGACACAGTCGCTTTTTGGTTGTGTGTCCGGCCAAATTAGACGGTGTCTGGCTTGTTAGGCTTTTTGAAGTTGAGTTTTATTTTAACATTTTTATAATGTGTTGATTTCCGCTCCGCCAACCTCAACTTATATCGTTAGCTACGTACCGACTACTACTGTTGCAATTCATTACTATTGCAAATTTTATTTTGGGCGGTCGCGGTCGTAGGAATTTAATGAATTTTCACTCCATTATTAAAGTCTTACTTGTTAAATTATTTCAATTAAATATAAGTGTATGGAAACCGCACCGGATTTTATTTCCAAATAGTTTTATAAAATTATTTTATTTGACACTCAGTGTTTATATATTTGTAACTTCCTAAAAGGTAACGCTAATAGCTAGCAGTTAAAGAACATTGCATGGATTGCCTAGTGGAATCCCGCTAACACGAACATTTTCTTTTCTATAGCTCACCAATCACCATAATTATGCTATGTATATACCTATACATCTAAAGAGGTTTTGATTTTTGTCGGTTTCGAATGAGGAAATATTATTCTTTTGTCGAAACAAGTTTCGAGATAGGAAATATAATTCTTGTTTAGAAACTGGTATCGAACCTTGGTTTCGAATGTGGCCGAAGGGAAAAATTAAGGGTGTCCGGCCTTTTAACCCGAATGTCCGGGTAAACTGGCTGTCTGTCCGGCTTTTCGGTTTGAAGACCTGGTGACCCTACATTAGGAGGAACACGAATGGGTTTTAGTCAGTAAGAGCGACACTCCCTTCTGCTCCGCCCAGAGCGGGAGGAGTCAAATGATGATTTTAAAAAAAGGACATAGCTGGGCTTTAGTTGTCATGCTATATCGGTAGTTAACCCAAAAAGAAAATCGTTCTAAAAATTAGTTGGCTAAGGCCCACTTGCACAAATCTTTTTCTTTGTAACTCGAGAGTTCGCTAACACACTAACTAACAAAGATTTCATTAGTGATGATCCCATTAAGATAGTTCTGGTTTGTGCAGGCCTTAGTTTTACATGAAAAAGTGTAAAATACAACAACAGAAAACAACGAAATATTCCAAGAAATGAAGTAATATGACATTATAAAATTCTTTAGATTTGAATAGTAGGTACTAAGTTTGATTTAATTCGTTGCAGATGTATGCAGACTACAATAGCAGAAATGGAAAGACAGCTAGCTGCCTGCAGAGCTCAAGTTAAGACCGCTGAAAAAGATCGCGAGGAAGTAAGTATTGATGACGGCTTATACGAATGAAGGTTATCAGGAGACTGAACGCCACTAGTTGGCGCCACCGAGGCGAGAGGTCCACTTCCTTGAAAAATAACTTTGACGTTTTCATGACGTTGACGTCAATTTAACTCATATTGGAAAACGTACCTAAGCGTTTTGACACATGGAAGGATCTGCCGACTCAATGCGGCCACCTGGTGTATGTCATTTCAGAAAACGGTCATTATTTAAAGAATGGCTTAGCTTTCAACGTTTTCTGTTCCTAAAAACTAATGTGTTGTGTTGATCTGAATACCTTCGGTCCACCTCGGTCTGCCACGAAAATTGCGATTTTAGTAAATCGTTCACTAACATTACTTGTCATTCATCACAGTTGCAATGTCGCATGCAGTGCCAGATCAGACGCCTCAATGACAACTTTGAGCAAGCGCAGCTGCGCATCATGGGTCTCCAGGGACAAGTGGATACCCTCAGGAGAACAGTCTCCAGCACAGGCGACGGAGATGCCGACGACGACAAGGATAAGGACATGCAAGAGTGCCTCTGCAAGGCCTTCTTTGATAATCCTTGAGAACACAGAAGGTACCAGTAGACCCATGTTTTGTGATCAGGTCCACTGAAAATTAGTCGTTGACATCTTGAATAGGAGAGCTTTAACTGTGTTCTGAGGGAATAAGATTTAGTGTTGCTATAAAAGTAACGTGGTCGGTATGGTCCCTTTCAATTCCAATATGAATTTTCATGCAGAAATTGCTTTCATGTAGATTTTAATTTAAAAAAAAAAAAAAACTGGTGATGACCTAAGAGCTAGACACTATTTGTGTGTCATGTGACAAGGCAGTAAATTCGAAGAGGTCTCGAGTCTTCGTTACCTCGAAACATTTTTTCCTGGAGTTTAGTTCTTCATTCCCCAGCTACGTTCACCAGGTCAACAGCGGTTGGGCTTTGACGTGGCTGTCAACCCGAAGGACTGTGGTTCCTTCTTCGTAACTCTGTAGTGTACGTTTTTCTTTGTGTTTTGAAAGGGACCTGTACACTGAGCATTTTGTTGGCATTTGCTATGTTCGCACTGCTTTTTGTCAAATCTTTTGCAGCAAGTATTCTTGTGTAGTTCACAGTGAAAATGCAAATCGGTTCTGTTCTAAATTGAAACGTAAAATATACTTGAAATAATAATAAAAAAAGACTAACTTCTTTTTGGGTTTCATTTTAACATTCATAATGATATCATTATGTATATAAAAAATAACAAGTCAACTAAAACAATTTAAAAAAAATGTTTTACAGTTTTTCACCAATCTGTGTACATAGACGTCCAAATCCTAGGTGCACTATTGCAGTGTCCGTTTCGACTGCTCGGCCACAGTCGAAACTTAACAGTGAAAGTCACAAATTCGTAGAACCAATATTCAGAAAGTTATAAAGGTTTAACCACGGCGGTCGAAACGTGGAGGACCCTGCGGCCACGTAGTTCTCATAAAACGGAGCTTCGTAGAGGTCTCATTCTTTTCGCTAAGCACTAATACAATTTCGGAGAAAATTTAGGTAGTATTAGTAAAGCTCTAATGTTTGAAGTTCACCACCTACAGAACTTAAATGTTATGACTGCGAGGTCGAAACATAGAGGATCGCGCGGCCAAGCAGTTCTCTTAAACGGAGCCATGTGCAGGTCCCATTCTTCTTGCTAACCACTGACACGATTTCAATGAAAAGGTAGATAGTATTAATAAAGCTCTACTGTTTGTAGTTCACGACTGACAGAACTATAATACAAGTGAGAAGAAGGGTTATGGTACGACAATCAGACAATTTTATTGTAAAAACCGGCCAAGTACGAGTCGAACTCTGACACGAAGGGTTTCGTACCATAAACCGCAAAAAAAACAGTTTCTTGTATGGCACCCGCTTTAATTTATCAGTAAGTCTAATTTTTATTATTTGTTGTTATAACAGCAATACATATACACAGACTCTTTGAAAATTGCAACTGTTTACCTAATATGGCTCTTGAGAGACAGCGGACAGACATACGGATAGCCGGGCAGCGGAGGCTTAGTGATATGGTTTCGTTGGTTATCTTTTGGGTACGGAACCTTAGAAAAGATGAATGTTTGTACACCTATATCTACATTTACGAAAAAAAAATTACCTACCTAGCCGCTTTCAACGTAAACAGTGCTACTTTAATAGGTAATACAACCTTAATACTATTATTTAATCGCATATTATCATAAGTCCTGCTGGTCACTATCAAAGAAGGAAACATACCAAAATGTAAGTCGGAAAAATTTTATTTGTCCTGTCAATAGGGTAGATGACTAAGGAGTCTGATAGATTTCCAAAAATTATTGGACACGTATTTTTTATTTCTTTATTTATAAATAAATCTGGTACTTTGGTACCAACTTTGTTCTATAGTTCCCGGACCGGTCCATATTTCCCGGTCCTACCAAAACTACTAGACGAAAAAACTACTAAACGGCTAGACGAATACTTGACTGAAATCAACTTTATCTACGCCCAACAATAAGGGTTTCGACCCAAATCTAACACCCTTGGCGCAACTAGTAGAGTAGAGTAGAGTAGGGACTCCATTCTCCGCACCTAGACTCTCATTTGGTCCGTTGTGCGTGGTTATCCTGTGGCTACGTTAGCCAGCCTAGCTCCGCCCAGAAGCACAGAAGTTTCCTGGGAGCCTCACAGGCTTCGCGGAGCGACCTCACCGTTCCGAGGATTTGTTGACGTTGGGTAGCCACAGCCTCGCATTCCAGGATGACGTGGGTGGCTGATTCTTCGGTGTCAAAGCAGCCCCTGCAGAGTGGGCTGTCTGTGGCCTTGACGCAACTATTGACTTATTAAAAAATCTCTTTAAAAAATAAAATTAAAGTATTTAAATTATTTTATTTTATAAAATTTGGATTGGTTTTACACTAGTTTTAGATGAATTGCCCCATATTTCGATGAGATATAATAAATGTGGCTTTACAAGGGAATTGCATATTACTCGCCGAACTTTTTTTGGAATACATCTAATAATTTTATATAATGAGCCCACCAATGAAGATAGTTTTTTTTTAATGTGTTGAAGGTGTGCCTTCCTATGACAAATGGCTATCAAGAGTTAGTCCGAGGTATTTTTCTCGATTTTTTCTTTGTAGTACTACTCCGTTAAAGCTTAAATCAGGGTAGTGAGGTAGCTTTTCATTTCTTGCACTAAAAATCATATATGAAGTCCCCAATGTTGTAATATATAAGTCATCTTGGGCATTTTTTGTTATTACATTAATGTTATTTTCAAAATAAAATAAGTATGTATCGTCTGCATAAACGGCAAGGTGACCTTCTAAGCCTGCTTGGTATATATCTATACTAATATATAAAGAGTTTGTTTGTTTGCTTGAACGCGCTAATCTCGGGAACTACTGGTTCGATTTGAAACAATCTTTCAGTGTTAGATAGCCCATTTATCGAGGAAGGCTATAGGCTATCATCACGCTAAGACCAATAGGAGCGGACCAGTAATGAAAATTGTGACGCAGACGAAGTTGCGCGGGTCAGCTAGTTGTTTACATAAACTAGGAACAATAAAAGACCTAAAATAGAACCTTGTTGCACGCCGCATGTTCAGGGTTAAGAGCTGCTTTGGTAGTCTCCGATCTTTACAACCTGATATCGATCACTTAAGTAAGACTAGCATTTTGTAAGCGGTTCCAGTTATACCAATACATTCCAATTTTTCTAATAGAAGAGTGTGACTGACTGTATCAAACGCCTCCTCTTAAATTTTCTAATTTTAACTTTCTAACCCCGACAAAAACTATTTACAAAGAGACAAAACTACTAAACATTAAATGACTTTATTATATATATATATATATATATATATATAACACATGCATACTCATCTATAAAATGATTCACAAACTAATTCACTCACTCATTATATTCACAACAGAAGGTGAAACAAGCCAATACTCATCTCGTCGAGCTAGTCACCTGGTATTGTCTATAGTAAGAACTAACTACGGTAAAAATAACCTAAAGTATGGGGAGCACAGCTTTACAATAAACTTCCAAAATATGTTAAGAAAGCGATTTCACTAACATTAAAAAAAAAAAAATCAATCATATTTATAACGACGAGCCAACACTAACACTGAAATTTGACATTTAAAACCTCACGCTACACTAGCTCATCTAGCGGCGAATTCAAACGCGATAACCTTAATTCTGTCAACATGTTGAAGTGAAGGCTTGGGTGAAGTGATCACGAAGTTAGTAAGACGGAATGACAGCTCACTCCGTGATCACCTCACACCTAAGCCTTCACTTTGACATGTTTACAGGATCGAGCAGCTGGTGGAGTGACTTTCGTGAAAAGTAGTGTGCAAAAAAATTTCGTTTCCATTTCACGTGTATTATCAACGACACCCAGTGGTGTGGTCTAGTGACCACACTGTGTTTTTTTTGCACCACTGCCGGTTAGTGATGTAGGTACTATGTACACGTTATAGGTACCTATTACGTGTACATAGTACCTATAACGTGTAGGTAATAAAACAATTCATTGTTTTAAGTTTTAACCGACTTCGAAAAGGGAGGAGGTTCTCAATTCGTCGAAATCGCCCGGATGTTCTGTATGTTGCCCGATTACTTGAAGATGGTTGGACCGATTCGGTTTTTTTTTTGTTTAAAAGGGTATAATTCCCAGGTGGTCCTATGATCATCAAATCAGGATCTGATGATGGGATCCTGGAGAAATAGAGGGAACTTTTCAAATTTTATAGGCACAATTGAAGCGGTTTGGGTAGTTTTAGATGAAAGAGTACTTGCAGCCTATCTGGTACAGAGTCAATTATAACCAACACTGTACGAAGTAGTATTGTGAACTTAAAAGGAAACACGAGCAGTTCCTAGGCCAGTATGTGGCGCGGCCCATGTCCGCACGAACACTGTCGCTCCAAGGTCCATATTCGACACCTACTCCTAGACTACTCCACACCAATAAACAAAGGCATTTGGGTTTTCGTTTTAATTGCAGACTCATGAAAGATCGGACACGAGCATCCTGCATAACACTAGCTCTCGTGTGTAAATCCAATATATATCCAGTATATACCAGAGATTACCAAACACAGAAAAATACCGTTCGGGCATTCTGACATTCCACTAGCCAATTCTGATTTTCATTCTTTGTGACTATGGTAACAGACATCATTTAGACCATCGTCATACAATAAAATAAATTGTCTAGTTGGCGAACCATTTAAGTCAGTCATCCTTGTGAACCTGCCGCTTACAACTAGTCGTCATTAATACCCAACATATAAGGTTCAACCATAGTCTGTTAGCTTAGAGAACACACATATTTAAGTCATCCCTGTGACTATGAAACTTAATGAGGCATGTTATAACAACCTTAGACCCACGAAGCTTAAGTTATCTCAGTGAACTCACATAGCTAAACTCATCTGAGTGATCACACACAGCTCAGGTCATCTCAGTGACCATGACAAACTCTTTGTCTAATTATGAAAAACATTAACATCATTACTACGTAGGTACCATAAAATTGCCAACGGAAACTTTGGTAACTGCCATTCTGGTATCAAATTTTAGCTTTCGTCTTGCGGACCTCATTAATCTCTTCACATCAATAATCACGAACTCGTCGGTGTTGTGGTGGTGGTGTCACCCTTCTAACTTGCATTCTATATTCGTGTGGAATATGTTAAGTTCTGTAGGTCGTGAACTACAAACATTAGAGCTTTATTCATACTATCTACATTTTCTTCGAAATCGTATCAGTGGTTAGCAAGAAGAATGGGACTCTACGAAGCTCCGTTTTATGAGAACTACGTGGCCGCAGGGTCCTCCACGTTTCGACGGTGCGGCCATGGTTGAACCATTATAACTTTCTGAATATTGGTTCTACGAATTTGCGACTTTCACTGTTAGTGTTTTACAAATTCCTTCGGTATGTTGACGTCGTCGTTTTTCTTCAACGACACTGGCCGAGCAGTCGAAACGGACACAGTGATTCAATATATTGCACAGTTGCGTTTATTGACCCTTGATGAAATAAAACCGCCAATTTTGCATCACACTAATCCTGCTATTAATCCCAAGCAACTATCGACCTACGGACTTTTACCACTAATTGCCATTATGAATTAAAGACTCCCGACATGTATAATCGGTAGGAATATTTTGAATTTGACACAAGCTTCGTTTACTCGAGTGTAACTTTACTGCAAAGTTTTATTTAGTTTTTGACCCTTGGTGCAATATTAAACCAACCCCTCATCGCAGCCATAAGATAGCGAATTCAAGTGGGAATAATAACTTTCCAGTCGCCACTCGGTGGCAACTGGGAATTATTTTCCCGCTTGCCACCTAGTGGTAATCCATGTGGGAGCGGCTGGGATCGCCACTGGTGACAAATGGGGGAAAAATCCCAACTGTTGCCAGTGGAAACATATGACACCTCAATTAAGTAAATAATGAGAATAAAGTTAACCATATGTTATATATTATGTTCAACAATCAGAATATTTATCTGTCATAATTATGTCCCCACCTGTAACGGGATTTTTTTCTTCTCAGTTGTGACAAAATAGGAAGGATAAATGGGAGTAGACGTTGGCAATAGTTGGGTATTCTTTTTTCCATTTGCCACCAGTTGTGATTTGTGACAAAATCAGCGGGATAAACAGGAATCCACGTTTTTAGCGTTCCATACCAAACTGGCAAAAAGGAACCCTTATGGTGTGACTAAGTCTGTCTGTCACAGCTGGATATCTCAAGGTCTACTAATGCGATCAACTTGAAATAGTTTTAGATGTCTTTTTTTTGCAAATAAGAAAGATATAAAATTGTACCTATATATTTTTTTTTTGCAACAGCGACTGAAAGGGTTCTTACAATTCGAAGTCCCCGGCTGCCGGAGCCTGTGGATATCATAAATGAAAGAGCGCGCTATTTGCACATTGTCAATTTTTTTATGCCTCATATTTTTTGCATTTGACGAAAAATGACAAATGTTGACCCCTTATCTTAAATTATTCTATGTGATAAAAGTTTATGTAAAGATTGTAGGAAATATAAAACAATGTGTCTAAATAGCACAAATTTTCAGAAATCACTAACTAAAATTACATTACTTCCACTAGCGGTCAAGAGATGGTGCTGATCTAAAACTGCAATATACACCGCAGTGTTAAAATTCTCTGACGAATCTATATTCGTGTTGCCGATGAAAATCTAAAAACATTTCACGTTTTATATACGGACCTCAGTGCGCGAGTCCGACTCGCTCTTGACCGTTGTATTTTTGTAATGGGCATTGTATTCACGTTTTTCGGGATGGGCAACAAGAGAACTCTACGCTGCTCATGGCTTCTAAACGCACTTGGCTGGTTTATTGTTTCATATCTTTGTGTATGTACGGAGTACCTACATACGATTTTGAGAAATCTCACGTAGGGGGTGGTGATATGAAGTTCTCAAAGAGGAAATACTAATAAAAATCAACATTTAATTCATTTTTGCCTAAGTACTTATTTAATAACTTTATTTAAAAAGTCACAAAACGAAAGATAAGTAGTTTTTTTTTATTGAAACTAATATGATACACAAGTAAAATTTAAATCTGGATGTTATGGATACATTTTGAATATGTACACCATGCTTATTATCACTCAGTTTTATTATTCTTACTAACTATTAAAGTATTTTTAATGTCTTTAGTCTGTGTATGTGTGTGTAACTTAATAGGAATCAAGATTTGATTTTCACTGTCACCTTTCTTGATAAATTCTATTTTCAGCATCACTTGAAAGTCTTATAATTTTTCCTAGGTGAATAGTGTCGGAAGAGTTTGCATAGTTCCGCTTCACTACTCTGTCACCTGTTGGCATTTGTTTTACAAATGTGAGAGTTGGTGTTTCAGTCCTTTCTCTCAGATTTTTGTGATTAACTTGAATTGCCTGTACCGCCGTCAGAGCCTTCTTCTTGTTGTTCTTCAGTTTCAATTAATTTACCTAAAAATAAAGACAAACAGAAAAAACTCATTTAATTCTCGACTTCAAAATTGTTCTTACTGCATTAACCTCAAATCAATACCTTTGTTAAAGCCAAATTCACAAACAATACATACCATTTAAAGTAGGGAATGTAATATCAGGCAAATCCAAATGCGAATAAGAGTTATATTTCTGCATTAACGTTTTTAATAAATTTGAGATCTCTTCACGTTTTCGAGTTACGACTATTTCGTCGAACCAACTGGCTAGTTGTTTTATAGGCAAAGCGTAGTCTAAAATAGGATCCTGAAAACAAAACAATATTTAGTTTGATGATATTAAAAATACAATTTGTATAAGTTGAAATTTAAATCGCGTTATTATACTCACTTTAAAAAATTGTTCAACATACTGCAGCAGGTACAACCCACAATCAGTAAAATTGTTTTGTTGAGGTACTTTAGGACAACTTCCTTTTATGTTATCCTTATTGAAAATTTTATTTTGAGAGACCTGCAACACAGTCTTTGTTAAAAAGATGTAAACTAGATCATTCTAACTTGTGTTACGTGTTGGACAAATATACATACTTTAGCTTGGTATTCACAAGTAAGGTAATCCCTTAATGTAGCTACAACTCTGGATCTTGATTCCCCAGCTAGTGAATCAAATATAAGTATACATGGCCTGAAATGAAAAATATTCTTTAGCATATTTTATTAAATAAAGGTATTAAGAACTAGAGAATTTAAATAAAAAAATAACGAATATTCCAAGTCGCCGCCCCCACATGGATTGCCACTAGGTTGTAACCGGGAATAAAATTCACAGTTGCCAACGGGTGGCGACTGGGAAGTTATTGCCCCCCCACTTCAATTCGCTGTACACTGCGGCATGGATATATGGCGACAAGCCATGTGGGGGCGACTGGGAATATTTGGAATTAAATTGTTATGTTAGGTGTTTAAAACACTGAATATTAGAATCTTTTCCTTGCCGATTTACAGATGGTTTCTGATACATCTGTGGTTTGGTTACCTTGAAAACAAGTTGTCAGTATGTTAATAAAGTATTAACTTGAGCCTAAATATTTTTTTAATTATTAAATACGATAATTGGCGACGATGGGAAATATTGAATTCACTAGACAAAAACGTGTACGAGGAGCTTTAAAAGGTAATCTGAGTAAAATTCAAAATACAATCAATGCGTTGACCGACATCTCCGACGAAGAGATTACACTACGAATTGAAAACCTACATGACAACTTACTCAATTCCATAATGCCCAGGAATACATAGAATCTGAAACGACAGACGAAAATCAACAGAATGAAAGCGACTACAGATTTGAATTTGAAGATTTAACGACGTGCTTAAAGGTTATATCTTCAAATTCAAATCTGTAGTTAAATTACAACGATTCAACCTAAAACGCAATTTCAACCCTTACAGACCACAAACCTTTAACCCTTATGTTTCATCCCCACAAGACATTACCTACCATGATGTACTATGAGATTATTTCACTACGCCCATTCCCTGTCTGGTTTTGACTATTCTATAGAATACCGCACTTCATTGAACCACAGCAATGCTGACTAGTTATCCAGATTTCCCGTCGACAAAACACCAGAACATATAGTTGACAGAATTACAATATTCCAAACCGAGTTATTGAACTCACTGCACGTAAATTCAGAAAACATTAAAGCGGAAACACAGAAGGATACCGAACTAAAATCTATATTACTGGCTCGCGGACTGGCTGAACACTTAAACCAGTTTGGTTACAGAGACAATGAATTTACTGTGCAAGAGGACTGCCTTTTTCGAGGGTCACGAGTAGTGATTCCAAAGACACTCCGTGCTTTAGCATTGCAAGAATTACATACTGGACATGTGAGAATGGTAAAAATGAAAGTTTTAGCACGAAGTTTCATTTAATGGCAAATCATTGACCGTGACATGGAAAACATGGTTAACGCATGCCGCACCTCTAGAATTCATCAAAATGAACCTGCTAAGGTGCCAGTACACCATTGGGAAACCCCAACAAAACCATGGCAAAGAATCCACATTGATTTTGCAGGCCCAGTGGCTCGTCATCAACTTTTCATACTAGTGGACGCATTCTATAAGTGGGTAGAAATTATTGTAACTAAAACAACCACAAGCACGTGGTGTGTAAACAAATTAAAAGATGTTTACTTGTACTTTTGGAATTCCTCATTCCATCAGATAATGGACGTCAGTTTACCTCAACTGAATTCGAAACATTTCTTAAATGGACTGGTGTTGTACATCGCACCTCTGCCCCTTACCATCCGGCTACGAATGGGCAAGCTGAAAAGTTTGTCCAAACAATAAAGAAGACGCTCAAGAAGATAGAAGCGAATAAGGGAACCTACACGACAAATTACTATCCATCATGAGGCAGTTGAGACGCGCATCAAATAGGACTTCATATGGGGTCTATATGACATAATGTTTGGTCGGGAAATAAGAACAAAGCTACATGTTATGTTTCGCAAGGAAGGGCCACAAGACAATGCAAGACACTTCACCATTACAACTGGCATCAGATGTTTACTCCAGGAGACAAGGTGCAACTACGTGCATATCGAAACCCAGAAACAAGGTGGGAGTTCGGCAAGGTATTGCGTCGTCTGGGCCAAGTCCACTATGAGATACGAACTGAAGACGGAGGGGTGGTGCGACGGCATGAGGACCAGATGCTGCAGGCTGGAGCCGTGGCACTGACATTCGTGGCGGAGGACTGATACACCTATGGTTTTGGTTACATTGACAACAAGTTGTCAGTATGTAAATAAAGTTTTGACTTGAGTTTATATATGTTTAAATTATTAAATACAATTGTTCCAATATTGATCTAAGAATGAAAGAAACTCAAACTACAGATGGTCTATAATGCTGCCATAATCATTCAAGGAAAAAAAATGCTGACACAGAATAACAAAAAGATAACTACAATGCTTTCAACGTTTGTTACTCTTGTTAAATAATACATACTGTTTAATAGGTTCATTTTTTCTCATTGGTTGGATTTCAATTTTCTTTTTGACAGGACTCTTTTCTGTTTCGCTTTCGTCTTCTGAATCACATTGCATGTCCAAATCACTTTCCTGTAATAAGTAGTGATGTCAAGTAAGTGGTTTTTACAAGTATAAATTAGAATAGTGATTAATTGAATGAAGGCTACCTCAGCTTCAGCCTCATCTCGGTCACTAAGGTTGTCAGAATCACTATTTAATGTAGGCTGCTCTTGTTTATTCAATGGTGTGATAGTAGTGTTTCCTATTTTCATCGACGACCTGCGTTCTGAAATTGGAATAAAGTTTTTAAGCTTATTGTGAAATCATAAAATAAAAGCATTCATTTTTAAATATCAAAATCTTCCCTCTCACCTTTTCTTTTAATCTCCTGGGGGGTAACAAGTCGGTTATCTACAGTACTCCGGCAGCCTTCTAAGCTTGGATAGCAAATAATAGCAACAAACCAGTGACAATTTTCATTAATAGGAACTACAATAAAATCTTTTTCAAAAATGTTGACATTTTTAGTCCATTTCTTGACTCTTGAATGTCGTTTTTGCGCCGGAGTTAAATTACTATCCCATTCGTACAGATTCGAACTTGTATTCACTTTACTTGGTTTAGTAGTAAGTCTTTTGTAGAAAAATGTGCTAAATATATGAGTGTTTTCTCTTTGTCGTGGTGTTAAAACATCATGAACTAAGTGTTTCAAATAAAAATCTATGATGACATCATTTAGAAACTGATCTTGGGCGAGGCACATGTAGTCTTCAGTGTTTATAGGTATACCACCTTTCCCAGGTGGATAAATAAGGATTTGCTTTATTTCTGCAGGGTTGGAACTATAAATATAAAAACTTGTTACAACCAATGTGAAGGATGTCATATAAACTAAAAAATACTAGGTACCCATGATAGGGATAAAATAACATTGAATTTTATTTAAATAGCTTGCCTACAAACCTGTTAGCTCCCGAAGCAACGGAAGCATTGGATAATCTTGTTGGCATTCTAACGACATTATTGCTTTCTTGAGGGCAGGTTTTCACTAGTATATCATTGGCTTCTCGAGCATTCAGTTCAACCATTACTTTACCAAATAACATTTTTAATGTCATTTTTGCTTCATCTGATATAGTTTTTGGTAGAAATGTTATTCTTTTGAAAGAATTTATCTTTGACATAGGATTATAATAAGGACCTGTAAAAAAATAAATAAAATGTAACACTTACTAGAAATATTAATGTAAAAAAATAAATAAAATACAATATGTTTGTGTGTAATTTACCTGAATTGTCTGTCATACCCAATGCTTTCCTAATATAGTCACCACATTCACTCATAGTGTATACAAACATGACAGGTAACTCTTCGCCAAAATTTATCAAAATTCTGACAACTTCTTTGAGTTGTATTTGTAGAGCCTTATCTCTTAATTCATTTTTAAGTGAGGGTGCAATAAATTGTATGCCTTTTGCTGATATGTATACCTGTCAAACAAAAAACAACCTTTCTTTAATTAATACTATACATGAATAGATCTGATTTTATTATTTACTAGTTGACCCGCGCAACTTCGTCTGCTCTGCTCCTATTGGTCTTTGCATGATGATATCGCCTATGGCCTTCCTCGATAAATGGGCTATCTAACACTGAGAGAATTTTTCAAATCGGACCAGTAGTTCCTGAGATTAGCGCGTTCAAGCAAACAAACAAACTCTTCAGCTTTATATATTAGTATAGATAGATTCGAACATGTGATGTGACACAAATTCGAACACCACAAAAATGATTGATCAATAAAGGTCAAGACACCATAACAGTTATTTTGTGGCTCTAAAGAAATAAAGAATAAATGTGGATCATATTTGTGAAAAACTTAGTGTTAATACAAACACTTTAATTTGTTTTATATCTGTCCGTTATAGTAAATACCCATGTAGCACCCACTCCCATCAAGATCGGAAACTCTACACTCGAAGTTTTAGACGAGTACGTCTACCTTGGACAAACGGTCCAGCTAGGCAGGGCCAACTTCGAGAAAGAGGTCAACCGTCGAATCCGACTCGGCTGGGCAGCGTTCGGGAAGTTGCGCGGTATCTTTTCGTCCCACATACCACAGTGTCTCAAGACGAAAGTCTACAATCAGTGCGTGTTGCCAGTGATGACATACGGAACTGAAACGTGGTCGCTTACAATGGGCCTCATCAGAAGGCTCAAAGTCACTCAGAGGGCAATGCTTGGAGTTTCCTTGCGTGATCGAATCAGGAATGATGATATCCGCAAGAGAACCAAGGTTACCGACATAGCCCGAAGGATCGCCAAACTAAAGTGGCAGTGGGCAGGGCACATTGCTCGCAGAACAGATGGTCGATGGGGCCGAAAAGTTCTGGAGTGGCGACCGCGTACCGGAAGACGTAACGTTGGAAGGCCTCCCACAAGGTGGACCGAACCTGGTGAAGGTCGCGGGTAGCCGATGGATGCGAGACGCGCAGGACCAGTCGTTGTGGCGACGCTTGGGGGAGGCCTATGTCCAGCAGTGGACGTCTTTCGGCTGATATGATGATGATGATATCTGTATTTAGAATAGTTAAAGATTAAATACTACAAAACTTTGATTTGATTTTGTGTGTTCATTCTGAACTCGTTCATATAACTAACATTTCATTTAAAATTGAAATATTATGTACCTTCTTTTTTGATGTGTATTTGTATGACCCAATTTGAATGGTTCGACAGGTGAGTGACATAACGTGTGAAGAATTTTGCCTGTTTTCTTCTCTGCTGCCATCTGTTGAAAGAGTATTAATTTTAAAACTAAGATGCTAGATGGCTCTCCTAACGAAACTATTGATCCTACAGCTACAGATCCTTGGCTAGCATGAAGGAGACACAATAAGTCCGTAGCTAATCTCTATTCTATAGTTTTCTCAGTGAATTTTTGTTTTAAGTAAGTTTCATTAGGTTATAATAAGTATCATAAGAGTACGCTTTCACATAACGATAAATCAGTAATAGTTGTAAGTTGAATAAAATAAATAAAGGAAACATAATATATTCATAAAGTTGAGGGGAATTATCATCAAATGACCAAGTTTAGTCAATATTATTGAAATTCTGTAAAATAGTTAACTTTAGTACATCTGTGTAGTAATATGTCGATATTTTTGTGAGTAGTGTGTAAGTTAATAAATAAATAAATTTTACAATGCAAGATAGCCCATTATTGACATTTATAACTGGCTGATCCAAAGCTGCACGGCCACAGTAAACAATTCTGTTCCTTGATATGGCCAAATTTCGATGAACAAAATGAACATTCAGTGACATGGCCGGGAACAATATGAAATCAATTTAAAACTGATCTGCCATTTTTTTTTTAATATTTCATGTTCTCATTTTGCTTCTCTGCCAATATATTCAAAATGATTATTTTATCACACTATTTGAGTGGTGAACATTGTACAAACTAAAATTATTGTTTTTTTTTTCCTGTATTGATTGAGTCGATCAAACGAAAATTGATTTAAATCTGTCAAGCGTTTTTTTGAGACTAAGCACAACTTTCAAATAGCAATTATATAAATAAGGTTTTATTTATAAATTATTGCTAGCGAGCACCTGTTGTAGAAGTAACACAGTTATTGCAATGGCGAGGAAAAGGAGACCAGTCACGTTTCATACAAAGTTGCACCCAAAACCTAAAGGCCAGTGAAAACAAAAACTGGCCAAGTGCGAGGCGGACTCGTGTGCAAAGGATTCCGAAACAATTTAATTTTTTTAATTGTTTTTTTAACACTACGGACTTTTTATAGACATTTAGGTATTCCAGGAACTATTATCAACATTTTTTTCAAAATTTTAGGATCATTTGTTACGGATTATAAGGCGTGGGAATGCTCATTTTTCGTCTAATTTCTTGAATATCTTCAAAAATTTTTATTTTAAAATTATGAAAAAATATAATTTAAAACACCTTAGTAAGCCCTTTCCTTTGATATGTCACACGATACTGTTTGAAAAACTTTTTTTTTTATTTTATTGTTTGACCCCCAAAAGTGACCCCCATACTAAAAATATTTATATACGTAACACGTCCGTGTTTGGGTCACAGAATTCCATATGTATACCAAATTTCAACAGAATCGGTCCAGTAGATCCGGAGAAAACTGGCTGTGACAGAGCCATTCACTTAAAACTGGCGCCCTCACTCAGTACCAGCTCAGTGATTATGGCACTCCGGCGGATGGCAGCGAGAAGAGAAACCCCAAAAACTATATTCAGCGACAACGAGACCAATTTGTTGGGGACAAATTGGTCTCATTAACAAATAAGGAATTGGAAGAGGTCAGGAAGCCCAAACATGGGAGGTGCATTGGACATACTCGTGCGATCAGTCAAGACGGCGCTGGCTGTTGTTCTCAACGAAAGAAGCCTACCTGAAGAAGTGCTTCACACGGTGATAATTGAGGTCGAATACGTAGAAAATTCCACACCTCTCACACTCGTCAGCATGGATACTAAAGACGAAGAAAGCCTGACCACCAAACATTTTCTACTGGGGTGATCGCGTGGAGCAATGGCGCTGGGAGAATTCGACGACACAGCAAATGGCTGATCTCAATGGCTCAAGCATGCTTTTGTGTCTGCTGCTGACCTGGCACACCACACACTCTGCACCGTTTATTTTCTTTTATAAATTGATATTATATTAAATTAAATAACATTTAAGACTGCTAAAAATAAAAAAAATTGCATTTGTGTGATGCTAAGCTAAAATACTAAGCCCAACAATTTGTTTCTTGAATGGTATTTATTATTGTACTTTATATAAGCAGATTGAAGCATGAAGAAATAAATATATCATGTAGGAAAATAACTAGACACATGCCTTGATGTTTAATGAAGGTAGTTAAATGTATAGCCATAGGTACCTACAACAGCTTTTCCTGGCAGCAATGGGTAATAACAGGGAACAAGGACACATCATGCTGAATTTTGAAAAAGGTTCATCAGAATAACGTTAGTAACAACAAATATTGATTAAAAATCATTGTGGACAGATCCAGGATATTGATGGTGTCTCCTTCGCATGCTCCCGTTTATAAAGCGGCACCAGTTTTCATTTAAAACTGCAACCGTTTTTATTTAAAATAACGTTGAAGGTCGAATACTAAGATATGTACCTGTGTTTGATTTTGATTCTGATTGACGTTTGAACTTATGCCTGAACATTTTGTAAATTCAGTGTAATTTTATCACAAAGATTACAATTTAGACGCTAAATAAGACGTATTGCGTCTATCTCATGTCCCGTCCAAAATGTTCACAGATAAAAAATATTTTCCAACATGATCTTGTGGCATGACATTTCGGTGCAGAATATTTTTGTATTATCGATGGCCTGACTGAGCAGTGTTGCCAGAGTAAAACATAATTTAGAAAGATACCGGTTTTCGTTGGTTTTTACTAAATCATTATTTTGAAAAATAAAAACACTTCGGACAACATTTGAGCATCAGTTATATCGACTCTTTCCGCTATACAGGACGTAAAGACCATTTTGGCCAAATTTAGGGAGCTTTCAAATTTGTAAACGCGCGGCTTTGTGTTGTTACAAATAGTAAACGCGCGGCGGCAGCGCTGCAGCTGCGCTACGGCCGCGCGTTAATGGGAAAGGCGAACCAGAGAACTACCCAGATGCTTGCAGATCACTTTTGGAGACGATGGGTCAAAGAGTACTTACTTCTCCTGATGCCGAGAGAAATCAAAGGAAGAGAGACTATCGACCCTAAAGGAGACGTTGTGCTAATAGTTGACGCCGCACTGCCACGAAATTCTTGGCCTCGCGGCGAAGTCGTCAAGACGTACCCTGGACCAGACTGAAGAATCAGAGTGTTGGACTTGCGGACGTCGGGAGGAGTGCTTCGGCGTCCAACGCGACGAACTATCGTGCTCGTTCTTGCTGCTTTGTCGCTTCATGGAAATGAAGTGCTGCGCACCGTTAGGGAGACAGTTAGCGGCGAAATATAACATTTGTCATTTTAGAATAGATAAGGTACATAATAATTAGACTACTTACGTTATTTTTGCTAACTTTGCTTATTTCAAAATAAGGTACTCAAAAAATATAAAGTTTTGTAAAATACCGTCAAATAATATGAGAATTTCATGTGACTTTTATTTCCTACACTTGGCAGCGCCACGTGTCCAAGGTAACGATCGAGGGAGTTGTCCATCGATTCGAAAATAAGAACAAGAACATACATAAGCAGAAGCATGATTAAACTACCGTAACGAGATAATATACATCCTTATTAATAAAATAGCTCAACAGTCATTGCATTAGTATTAATAACGGTGTATCTACATATTTTGCTAAACAAAATGATCTTAATAACTACAGAAATTACCCTTGCATGTGTTTAACTGGTTTTTACTGCAGGCGTTTGTTACCAGGCCATTTAACAAGGAGTTGTATACTTATACATTTTTTTTAGGTTTTCAGGTGTGTAACTGTGGAGTTCAATTATTTATGAGAGTTATTAACGAAGTTAGCATGGGCTAACTTCGTTAATAACTGTCATAAATAATTGTAATTATATGAGGCAAAAAACGGTCAAAATTTAAGAACTTCTTTTTAGAACTCAAATTTATAAGTACAAAAACGATAAACCCAAATTTTTATTATTTGTTGTTATAGCAGCAATAGAAATGCACAATCTGTGTAAATTTCAACTGTATACCTATTCGGTTCTTGAGATACAGCCCGATGATAGACAGACAGACGGACGGACAGCGGAGGTTAGTAATAGGGTTCCGTTGGTTACCCCTAGCTTTTCATAAAGACATTATTTTGTATCTAAAGAAAATAAATAAGATATATTTTGTACCTCAATAGTTATTGATTGATTGAATGATGTGTTTATGAAGTGTCTAGCCAGCGGGCCCCTTGTTTAAAACTACTCTTATATCAAACAATAGTGCTTGGAGCTTGATACTATTATGTACCTTACAATTGTAAAATTTCGACTTTCTGTGAGCTATACTTTAGAAGATATTCGTTGTTTAATCAAATATCTGGCTAGCGGGCCCCTTTTTAAATATTAATCTTTTATATCAAACAATAGTATTAGGAGGGGTGTATTATGCCGAATCGAATGCCAAATAATCGAATATCAATTTATCGAACACTATAAATCGAGCGTCTAAATACTCGAACGTTGATAATATCGAATGGTTAATAAATCGAACATTCATTAGATTGTACACGACAAGTCGTGTGCGATGCGCGCTCGGAAACGGTCGCGTTTGTGCTACACAGCACGAATATTTTATTCGCGTTTTACGCAATGGTAACCGCTGCCCGATTTTGTTCGCAATGGCTACAAAGCAGTTCATTGCCAACGAGCTTTTGGCATTAGTCAAGCATGCCATCGACTACATCGACGAGGTCAGCATCTTGTAGATCTGCAAGTCCTACAAAGAGTAAGAGTTACGCAATGCCAAGTTGCTTCTATTTCAATCACTTGACCAAGTCGGACATATGCCATCTCGTCGGAAGGATGGTGTCGAGAAGAGTCTGCAGGATACCATCGAGCTGCTGAAGAGGACCGATCCGGATGACGTGCCAGATTTTGTGGCGAAGGACCTACACAAGCTGCCTTCTGTCACTTTCGATCACGTCGACGTCACCAGGCTGCTGAAGGACATCACGTCACTGAAGGTGAGCCTGGCTGAGATGAAGTCCAAGTTGGAGTCATCAGATGTCACGATTGTTGAATTGCGAGCCGAAGTAACGTTGTTGCGCAACGCTATTCCGACAAGTGGGTCACCAGAAGGCTCTAATGTAAACACATGTCGCGGGGCACAAAATGCTTCAGTCTGCAGTTTTCAGTCGGCGAGTCAATCTACGTCACCGGCTGTCAAGAATGCAAGCATTGCATCGTTCCGCTGATCGCGTCGTCTCTACCGGAGAAGAGACGCGCGTAATGAAAAAAAAAATGAAAGTGTTTATTCACGACCCCTAAAAGTGCCTATTCTGCAATTGTCGCCAAGAACAAACCTGCTGTGTCGTAAACGAAATGTCAAGCAGTAACACCAAAAGGGGGAAAGCAGAGTCGCTCAGAATCGATAGACCACAAACAGCAGGGTCCACCGAAGAACACATGCGATGAGGACGGCTTTATCAAGATGGAGAGAAAAAAGAGGAAGCCTACTTATCGCAACCATTGTGGGACAGCCCCGGCAGGATCTAACATGCTGCTACGTCCTGCAGTATCGACGACGCAGCTGTACCCGTTTGCACCATTCGAACTATTTACTAATTTGTGCACGTCATTTCAAAAAACCCTCATTAATTAAAGAATGGCTTAGCTTTTAATGTTTTCTGTTCTTAAAAACTAATGTGTTGTGGTGATCTGAATACTTTCGGTCCATCTCGGTTTTCTACGAAAATTGCGCTTAATTATTTAGTAAACGGTTCACTAACATTACTTGTCGTGTCATCCATCATAGTTGTAATGCCGCAAGCAGTGCCAGATCAGACGCCTCAATGACAACTTTGAGCTGGCGCAGCTGCGCATCATTGGTCTCCAGGGACAAGTGGATACCCTCAGGAGAAGAGTCTCCAGCACAGGCGACGGAGATGGCGACGATGACAAGGATAAATGTTCTTATCCTTGTCGTTGTCGCCCAGGGACATGCAAGAGTGCCTCTGCAAGGCCTTCTTTGATAATCCTTGAGAAGACAGAAGGTACCAGTAGACCCATGTTTTGTGATCAGGTCCACTGAAAATTAGTCGTTAACATCTTGAATAGGAGAGCTTTAACTGTGTTCTGAGGGAGTAAGATTTTGTGATGCTATAAAAGTAACATGGTTGGTATGGTCTCTTTCAATTCCAATGTGACTTTCCATGCAGAAATTGCTTTCATGCAGATTTTAATATTTTTTTAAATTTCTAACGATGACCTAAGAGCTATACTCTATTTGTGTGTCATGTGATACAGCAGTAAATTCGAAGAGGTCTTGAGTCTTCGTTAGCTCGAAATGTGTTTTCCTGGAGTTTAGTTCTTCATTCCCAAGCTACGTTCACCAGGTCAACAGCAGTTGGCCTTTGACGTGGCTGTCAACCCGAAGGACTGTGGTTCTTTCCTAGTAACTCTGTAGTGTACGTTTTTCTTTGTGTTTTGAAAGGGACAAGAATACACTGAGCATTTTGTTGGCATTTGCTATGTTCGCACTACTTTTTGTCAAATCTTTTGCAGCAAGTATTCTTGTGTAGTTCATGGTGAAAATACGAACCGGTTCTGTTTTAAATTGAAACATGAAATATACTTGAATTAATAATAAAAAAAAAAATAGACCAACTTATTTTTGGGTTTCATTTTAACATTCTTATTGATAGCATTTTATATATGAAAAAAATAACAAGTCAACATTCAATTAAAACAATTTTAAAAAGGACTTACAATGCTTTACAATGTTTCACCAATCTGTGTACATACACTTTCAAATCCCAGGCTTACTATGACACAAGACACATTTACACACACAAAATCCTCCGATTGCGATCTGAGATCAAAGATCTGATTCGAATCTGGGTTGCCAGATTGATTATCCTACGGGTCGCCTCTCATCTCGATCTGGATCTGGATCATTCAGTGTTTGGATCTCATGATCAATCTGCCTTAGAAGAGTCGTTGGTTTTGCTGTCAGCTTCTGGTTCCGGCTCCCCTCGTACCACGTGGACGTTACCGGAGGCCGCAAAGCAAGACCGTAGAGCTTCCTGTGCGAGGTGCGTGTCGCGGTGAGGGGGCCGTGCGATCTCGTGGTACAGGTCGATGGCTTCGCACATCGTTGTGATCGCTTCTTCAATTCGCTCCCCATCCATCAGCTTAGCTCCTTCCTGAAAGGGAAGAGAAGGTAAGTGACTAAATATTTTTTAAAAGCATAGACTACGGGAACCATGTGTTTTTTTTTTTCAATATTAATGTGCTTTAGGCACGTCTCTCACTGCCGACTAGGAAGCGATTTGTTGTCGACTATTTTCTCGCTTAAAAACGGAGAAAAGATATTAATACCGAGTGAGTAACAGAGACATTAATAGTCGATAGCTGACAGTTCACATTGCCAGCGAGAACTCTCTTACCACTAGTTTGTCGCAGTGACAAGAGCTATCAAAGAAAATACTCTCTTAACGATACTTGCTTAGCGATGCTCGCTTGGCGGTCAAAAGTCAGAACTGACGCCGAGAGACCAACCAGCCGTCATTTTTACCTACAGTGCGGGCCGGAGCCGAGCGCCAAATCTATTGGAACTACACACTCGCCCCTCGCTGCTCGTCAACTAGTATCCAGTTTCTAGCTTTACTTGCTTCTCACTGATCGTCAGCAGTGAGACAAGTGCCTAAGGGACTGTGTGCAATTCCTCTCCGTACCTGGTACTGTTTGACACATCGGTTGACGGTTTCCATATTGATCTTGACGAGCTCCCGGCTGATGGGTGTGGAGCACTTGGTGCAGCTCTCAGGCAAGCACTGCAGGTTTGCCCGGAACTTGCCCGCACACGCAATGTTTGGGCATCTGGGCAGAAGACATAGTATTCGTTACATAAGGTGGAACAGTTACATACAAATTTAGTAATAGATGCGACTTACGAAATCTATAGGTACCCCTTAACTGTTATTTAATGATGACAAAGATTAGATTTATACGTTAGAAAATAGGAAGATAAATAAATCTGAAAATGGGTTGCTTATCTACTTAAATCCGGGACAGAAGCTGAGAGGCACTAGGCTACAACATTCAAATTCCCCGGAATCATGTAACCACGAAGGGATTGGGTTGCCGTGAACATATTCGTCTCATTTAACGCGCCCTTACAAGAATTCGACTTGCACCACTCTTGGCATTTGGGTATCTACTTAAATAAAATAAAATTAGAATCAACCAATCAATCAGCGTTGTCCCAGCTTCCGCTGTGGTCGGCTTCCAGCCCAACCAGATGCATCTAAGTAATTATCTAAATAAGACAAAAATCACAGTTTGAACAAACTGTCCTACATTTCTTGAAACTTGGTATAAAGACTGGCCTAAGTGAATAATAAAGGTTGTCATTATTCGTTTTTCACAACTACCCGCAAAAGACGATTTATGGGGCGTTAAAGTTTGTAAGGAAGAATCTTATATCTTGAGTTTATAAAATATTAACTTGGCATGAATACTGAACTAAATTAAATAATAAATACTACTTTCGATGCTTCAGTTGTATTTAATTTGTTGTACAAAAAGATTTTTTTTTTAAACGGACACAAGCAACAACATGAACCCATCTCGGTATGAACTGTTACTAGGCATGCCTTTTAAGTTCTGTCGTTTCCATATTTCCCAATTTTGAATTTGGAACTGTTCTATATTCGAATGTGTTTAAATTTTCAATCTCTAAACAGTTGAAAGTATTAGGATTAATGCTATTGTTTAGTCACAGCGTCGATTGGAATCTGTCAGGTTACGTACGAAAATGAATCTTTCTAAGGAAAATGTTCGTGCAATAATTTTCTACAACTTTAGAAGAGGCCTGACACGGCTTCAGTGTTTTGAAGAGCTAACATCTGTCTTCAGTAATGAAGCCCCATGTCTGCGGACTGTCGAAAGCTGGTATTTAGAATTCTAGCGTGGACATACTATGCATGAAGAACTTGGTGTGAGAAAGCTAGTTTGCCGTTGGATACCGCATCTGCTTTCGGACGATCACAAGGCGGCCCGTGTCAGATGGTGTATGAAAACTCTGCAAACGTTCAACCGAGGAGAGTCAAGTCACGTCGACGACATCATCAGTAGTGACGAATCTTGGATCTATGCCTACGATCCTGATTCCAAACAACAATCTACAATTTGGGTGTTTCAAGACGAGCCAAAGCCGACTAAAGTTCTTCGTTCTCGAAGCACTTCAAAGAAGATGGTGGCCACGTTCGTTGGAAAAACCGGCCATGTTGCGACTATTGCACTTGAAGATTGTAGAACGGTTAACGCAGAGTGGTATACCACAGTTTTTTACCACAAGTCATCGCCGACCTTCGAAAATCTAACTCAAAGCGACGCATCATCCTGCACCACGACAACGCAAGCTCACACAGCGCTCGTCAAACGATTGAGTATTTAAAGCAGGAAAAAGTAGAAATTCTTGACCATCCTCCATACAGTCCTAACAATTTCTTTAAATTTCCTAAAATTAAGCAAAGTCTTCGTGGTCAAAGGTTCCTGTCCGGTGAAGAAGCAGTCGACGCTTTCAAGTCAGCCATTTTGAACACCCCCACTTTAGAGTGGAATAAATGTTATAATAACTGGTTTGAGCGAATGGAAAAGTGTATTAAGCTACGTGGTGATTACTTTGAAAAACAATAAAAAGAACTATAAGGTTCTAGTTGTTAACCAACACAAGACTAGTAAATTATTTAAATAAGTTTAAAATTATATCTGCAACACAATTTGGCTTTAGGCGGGGAGTTTCCACTGAGGATACAGTTGGTGCCCTCACTTCGCTAGTGACTGAACATTTAGATGCAGGGAAGAAATGCCTCAAGGTATTTCTTGACCTAAAAAAGCTTTTGACACCGTTTCTGTTCCCACTTTGGTGACCAAACTGGAAAAACTTGGAATAAGGGGAACTCCTTTAAACTTTCTTAAAGACTATCTCACAAATAGGAAACAGAGGGTAAAGATTGGAGGGTATATTAGTGATGATGCTGATGTGTCGTTTGGTGTACCGCAAGGTAGTGTTCTGGGTCCCACACTATTTCTAGCTTACATTAACGATCTCTGTAACCTAAAAGTTGAAAATGCAAATATATTCTCCTACGCCGACGACACTGCCGTTGTCTTTCACGGAAACAGCTGGTCCGATGTTAAAATTAAGACAGAGACTGGATGTTCCAAATTGCGACTTGGCTCGATAACAACCTTCTCACATTAAATACTGCGAAAACTAATTACATGTCCTTCTCAATTTATAAAAGTTCACAACCAGATAGGGTGTTCAACATCAAAGTACACTCATGTGATAAAGCTGGAGTTAATAATTGCGCTTGTCCTTTAATTAATCAAGTTTTGGAAACAAAGTATTTAGGTGTAGTTATTGACCATAGATTGTCATGGTACTCTCATGTTGAACATGTTACTGGAAGGATTAGAAAATTAGGGTGGATTTTTAAAACACTAAGATATATTGCGCCTATAAATTTAAAAAAGAAATCAGGTTCTCACAGAAATTTATGAAATGAAATATATATCTCTCTAGCGCAATCTGTTATAGCCTATTGTATCAGAATATGGGGTGGCGCAGCAAAATCAAAGTTTATACATGTTGAGCGAGGACAACGTGCCGGAATAAAAATTATGTATTTTAAAAGAATTACATACCCTACTGAAAGTCTTTATCAGGATAGTGGACTGCTTTCTGTTAGAAAGTTATACATAATTTATACCGTTCTAAAAAAACATAAGAAACTACCATTTGATCAAAACATAATAACGAGAAGACGGAAAGATCTCATAACACAGGTTCCACAAACTAAAACAAAATTTGCTGCCATTCAATACAATAAACTATCATGTCAACTTTATAATAGAATAAATTAAAAAAAATATATATACACAATACACCTATTCACGAGTGTAAAAAACTTGTAACAAATTGGATAAAGACACTAAATTACGCAGACACTGAAGCATTATTGCAACACACAAAATGAAACACATACATGCACATCATCACACACAGAACACACACATGCACACCATCACACACAGAACACACACATGCACACCATCACTCACAGACACACACATGCACACCATCACACACAGACACATCATTACATACATAAACATACTGTTAAGATCTAAGGTACTTAATAAACCGTATTTAGCTGTAGAAAAGCGGAGGCTCCTAACACAAGCATTTCTTGCTTAAAACGAGGCTCCAATCATCAACTAATGTAAAACTTTTTGGATCATAAATAAAGATTTGTATTTGTATTAGTTGTTTTTTTCTTCAAACGACAAATCTTAAACGGCATGCCTCGTATTTGATGTATTTTCAGAGTTTAGTGCCGGCTTTTTTTTTTTTCATGGTTTTATGATCTGGTGATGATTAAAGTTAGCCATAAGAACAGTAATGATTCAAATGTAATATGCGATTGAATAGGCTTTAAACTAGAAGCTAAGCTAATAAGGATTTGGCTGAAGGATTAAGCCCGCCGTTTCTTTAATCTGCCATACCTGATGTAAGGCGGCGCATCACCACTCATGAGCTTCAACGTGGGCCAGTCCTCCCTGCAGGCGACGCAGTCACATCGGAACCAGTAGCGGGACGCCAGCGACCTCTGGCGCTCCTTCAGGGTCCGCATCATGAAGTGGGGCCCGTAGTTCTCGGCCACCACCTCGCCCGGCACCAGGGGGCGAGTCGCGCGCAGGACGATGTTCCGACCCTCGAAGTATCTGGGAAACAGACGAGAGTTGGACAATATACTGCCTTAACAGTCGTGAAGGACATGCCCTTAGGACCAGACCAAGTATCGTTTGTAACTTTGACATACATAGGTACAGCCTTATTTGAATAAACTATTTCTGATTTTGATATTACAATTTTTAGACGAACCTAGTGTTTTGAACATAACATGTTGATGAGGTTATAGACCTTGTGTGTATGAAAGTAATAACTTAAATCTTAATCAATTTAAATAAACTGGTTCGATTTATAAGCCTAAAGATATAATAAACATGGCCTTTCATCACTTCCTAGTGTTACTGTAGAATTACCTACAGATTTTTATATATTTTTATGTGTTTATCTTATTAGCAGCCCAATCTGGACTCGTGCGCGGTTGATCAGGCTGACCCACAACAGGGAGCACATACTGGGAGGAGGGGGGGGGGAAGTGGGTGTTATACTCCAATGCTCCGGGAAATACGACAATGTGGTGCAATGCTCTCACCTGGCAGCGCCGGGATAGCACTCATGGTTGAACAGAGCTCCGATGGGGAAGATGCCCACGGCGATGTAGACCGGCTTGGAGCCGCTGAAGGAGTGCGCCCCGCGGACCGTCTCGTACATCTCGTGCGCGTTGAACTGCAGCAGCAGCAGGTTACGCAGGATCAGATCCACGATACACTGCTGGGCTGGAAGATGACAAACCAGGCTACTCTACCACTATGATAGGACCTAAAAGGGTTCGGAAAGCCTACACAAGGTCAGGTCAAATTGGAAATGTGCCTAAAGCTTAATGACAGTGTCAATTTTTTTTCGACAAAACCTATCTTAGATGTTATTGTTACTTTTATGGGCAGTTTTCCATTTACGGACACAGCTAAGGACAGCGACTGCGTTTGCACCATGTGCGAGGATGCCTAGCCAAGATGTGTTTGTTAAGAACCAATAGAATCTCTTGCGCTGAGCTAGGTAAATGAAGCGATTCATCCTCGCACATCTTGAGTGGAAAAGGAGCCTAGTGGTCGGTCTGTTTATTGTATTATATCCCTCACACCATGCACACACAGTACACAAACGTTAATATGGCACATCCATGTCACGTCGAGGTTTAGATAGAAATTGTGACTTAGGTAAGTAGCAAAGATTACGCTCTACAAAGCTGAGGTGTTTCTTTTATGCTTCTGTGGATCCTCTCGTCTTTATCTATCGTCCTTAATCTCGAGGTGCTATATATTTACTACCACTTACTTTAGTTTAGATTAGATAAAAAATCAATCCGACGAATTGGAAACCTCCTCCATTTTGAAGTCGGTTAAAAATACAGGAAAATTTACGGGAAAATGACTGATGTTAAGTCATTTTCTCGCGAATTCAGGTCATAAAAGCACTTTGTATTCTGAAAGGCTCACAAAGCTGAGGCGAAGACCTAGATTTGTATTGATTGGGGTTAGTTAAGAAGTACGCGACTAATTAAACATCTGCACAAATTATCTTATTCCTATCACGTAGTTCTAATTATTCACTGATAGTGTTCTGAGCAGGGTGTATTGCGAAAGGGAATCGAGTTAGTGCCTACAGTCTTGCTAGTTTTTAGACCACGAATTAAAAAACTATTGTTGTCAAGATGTGAAGGAGAATTTGTAGAACCGCTTAAAGTATTTTGGCTAACTCACCCGTGCTCACATCTTCTGGCTTACATTTCTGAAAGAAACTCGCTTTCTTCAAACACTCCGTTAGAAACAACGACATGACTATTCGTTTCAAGTAATCCTCGCCCTTCCTTTCATCTGAGTGAGTGCACAGCGCGTATATCTGAGCTGCCTTCAACTCTAACTTCTCTTCGATACTCATTTTATCGTCAGCTTTCACTTCTTCCTCTTCTTCTTTGAAGTTCTTCTCTGTAAAACTCTTGATCCCCTTCTTAGATCTGTTTAGTCTTTCTTTTCTGCTTTTTATTTTGGATTTCTTTGTGACTCCTTCGATGTCGTTGAGTACTGCTCCTTCTACTGTTTTGACTTCATTGCTGATGTATTTTGAGTGTATTGATAAGCTGGTGTCAAGACCTGCCTGCGTGACCATTCGTAACGCTATGTGACTTAGTACGGACATGCCGGAACCTGTTATATAAGTAAAGAAGGTTAGTAGCAGATCTTTATTCACGTTTAAGTGCCAGTCATCAAGAGGTTTTACCAATGCAATGTTACTCCTCACCTATAAAAAGATCTAGGAACTGGCATTCAAAAGCATGATACGTAGACACAGCTGCGTCCCTACACGGAACACTGCAGAAGGCAACTCCTGAGCACTTGGGGCACCAGACAGCGGCTTCGTTTTCGCAGTCATCCAATCTGAAAAATAGGTGACATTTGATATCTTGCGGACACCTTGGTGGAAACCATAGAGCAGGGCGGTGCCTGAAGAGGCGGTATTGTCAACACTTTGCAAGCATACCATCGCACTACATATTCATAGTTATTTCACTTCTGATTTCGCATCAATGTTAAAGTCACAGTAATTTTTATTCTCAAGGTTTCTAGTGGATTATTGTAGGTTAATTGTAAATACCTTCATTCTGAGCAAATAAATGAATATTCTATTCTGTTCCTGTTTGGGCTGCTGAAATAGGTAAAATAACTGCGAACGGGCTGTACTACACAAGTGACGTATAGAAACTGACAACTGTAGAAGTACTGCCACCTCTAGACGCTGCCCTGCTCTGTGGCTAAGACACAAGAGAACTATCTTACCTCTTGAAACAATGTAAGCAGTGCGTACCGTAATAATCAGCGAGCAGGCATGCGGCGTAGGGCGGGTCGACCAGCAGCACATCGCCGGTCTTGACGGGAGCATTCGCCACTGCGAAGCGACCCTGGCAGGAAGACAAGCGTCACGGCAGGCAAGAGGATGCAAGTTCACGAGCATTCTGGCGCCTAATGTATGTACAAGTTTCTTCCCTCATCGTAATATGTCCTTTTCCTGATCCAATTTATTGGAGTTGGGTGCAGCAGGTCTTGGATCTGTGAGTACTTTTAAATGGAGTTCTTCTCCATAGGAATCTTTGCCAATGGACACCTAGAGTCACTTTTTAAAACTTCATGTAGGCGTTCGAAACCACCTTTTAATGATCTAATTGAAGTACTTGTTTTGATATTGAACTTGGAAAACTTGAGTTTTCAATTTCGACCAACCAAAATAAATCGGTAATAGAATAGAAAAAAAAACGTTGTTTCGAAGCCTTCAAGTTTTCCATTATCAAAACGAAGATCTTGCAATACACAAAGCGCTGGACTCGTTAAGAATTCTAAACTACTCATGCAATATGCAGGCAAAATGCCTGCTAGTGAGTGCTTACGAACTTCGAAGTGCTACCTACTCGTAAGTACCGTATTCTGAGTCTTGTCGTGGCAGTCTTGATGTAAGTCGAATTAGAAGTGTTGACTTCATAAGTACTACTGTTTCTCGCTTGCGTAAGTTTGAATGAGAATATAAAATCACTGCTTGTCTGAACCAAATTGAAGTAGTGTTTTTTTCTTTTAGAATTGAACAGAATAGAAACGTTCTTTTCGTTTTCTTTTCATTGGTAAGATACTGACTGACTTATCAGGTCTACAAGAAGGCTTTTGTTTTTACCGATTTAGGTTTTTACAGGCAGTCAAGCTAAACGAGATTACGTACAATTTTGAAAAAAAAATTAAAATTATTGAAAAAAAATTTCAAAATTGAGAATATCTTTTTGATATTTTTTTGGGGTCAAATTGGAAACAAAAACAAAATATATTGAAATACACATACCTCGAATTCTTAACGTCTGAGTCCTTCGAGTATCTATAGTCTGATAGTAAACAGGAACCATTAAAATGCTTTATTTCATAATTATGTTTTAAACTTTACCTTCGTCTCTTCTTCAGTTATCTTCAGCAACTTGGAGAGAGAAGGCATGTTTTGTTTCGCTCCACCTGTAACTGCTATGCCTGAAAAGAAAACACAGCCTTACAAATATAAGAATGATGAAATACACATAACACTCGTCAGGTCGATCGTAGAAAAGACAATCTCCACAGGTGGGCTTCCCGAACGGTTCCGATCTGCAGAGTTTGTGCGACGTCGATCCGTCGACTATAGCCCACCTTTCACATTGCATGTTTTCACTAATATCAGAGAACTATTTCATGTCGTCGCCAAGTAAGAAGATGCTAGCAAAATTGAAGGAAGAAGAAAATTTTAGAACAAATTCCTGACGATGTCAAAATATCTAGACATTCTCTTCTCTCTAATATACGAAGGCAGACACGGATATAAAGCTGACAAGTAAAACAAAATCAGAAATATATCGGAAAACGTTTCTATTTCCTAGTATGTCCGTGTGTCACAGCTGCCAGCACTTCCGATGGGGCTCACAATGTCGGCACCCGGCTCGGGGCCCGCGGCCCGGGGCCGAGGGTACCACCTTTGACGTCCGCTATACGTGGACTGAGTTATAACGTACTATGAGTACTTGGAACGCACTGGGGAGTGCAATCGCGTGTTGAGAGGCTTTTTTGAATATCATGTCCATGTTACTTTAAATATTGCGATTTTGCAAATTATCAAATGTTAGGTAGGTACATCGCATGTTATGAGCATCTTGCCATCGAAAGAATTACAAAATGCGAACTACGAGACCTAAGGAATAAGACAGTTCTACTTACTACTACAAGAAAAATCGAACTTCCGGATCTATACGTTTCTGTGTCACATTTCTTTCCGAGGAAGGTCAGTTAATCGTGAACTAAGTAAAGTCTTACGTCAAAGTGAAGTGACGCTTCTTGTTCAAGTTAAAGTGAACAGCTGCAGTTACCCAGCCCAGTGCGTCGCTATCGTTTGACGAAGCCCCGCGTGTCATGGCGGTGTTAAATAAAACTTTTCCGCGTCGCCGTCGAACTGAGGAGCGAAATGTTTGCAGTAAATGTTTAAAAGGCTTTTTTGTATATTTTTAATTGGAATCGAATTTACTTTGCTCTGTTATTAAAGCCTTATCGAATCAGACAGTTAAGGGTCGCACGTAAGCTTTGAGTTGATTGCTTGAATCGCATTTCACAAACATTTTTCAGATGGTGGGACTTCGCCTTGTTTATGTATGTTTCTTTTTGCCTGATTTATTTTTATCAATCAAATCAATCAATCAAATCGTATATTTCAAATAAACCATTAACAGGCACTTTTGAATTGTCAAGGTCGGTCAGTCCAAAAAGATGAAGCTACTTGCACGTTCCAAAGCGTAGATCTCTATGGAGAAGAACGTGCAAGAAACTCCACGGACACTCTTTTAAAAATAATAAATTGTTACAAAGTTTTGTTTACATCAAGTTGAAATTACACAAACATGTGAGAAAGATGTAAAAGACGAGGAGGATAAAAGCGTCCGGGAAAAAAGGAATAATTCAAAGAAATATTTAAAATAAACCATGGCAACTGAGAAATGACCAGTCCCAACTGACAGCGCCCGTTCACGAACATGACGCATGCGCTAGCACCATTCGGCTCAACCATTTTGAAGGGAGCCAAATGATCCAACGCATACGCCACCATCAGCCAGACTTTTGTGTGAGCATGACACTCCCAACCGCCAGGGTACATTCAAGTCAAAAACAAACCTAAAACTGATAGCTATAGCTTAAGTTTAAGGTACACAGTACTCATACATGTGCCGTTAAAATGGATGAACTATGATTTACCTTCAGGTTTCTGGATATGAAATTATGAACATGTCAAACTGAACTTTGATGCTCAAGGTTGAAAAGTTCTCAACCTCGAAATCTAAATTTAAAAGCCGGGGATGAGTAGGTAGGTATAATAACCGGCAGCTCTGACCAACGGAGAGTGTTTTCCATTGGTCAGTTTGACGACAACAGCTCTGACGTTTCACGTTATTGGTTCGTCAGTCAATGCTCATCGACTATTGGGCTTGTAAATTTCGTTCGCCCACCGTACATTGGCGAGACCACTCATGCCGGCTACTATACTACCTAGCTTTTTTGATAGAGAGTTTATTTTATACTCCTTGTTCCCATCGCCAAACCCTTAAGAAGGTAATAAAGGTATATCTTCAACTACTTCAAGAAACTATTGAAATATTTTAATTCTCTCTCTTCATCTGTTACCAGGCTTCTCAAGGCTAGGCTTAGGCTGCGCAGTGTAGTCCAGGCTGTCGATATCCTCAGCCAGGCGCGCCTTTGCCTCCTCGTCAGAACCCAGCAGCCGGCCGGCCAGCTCGTACGACACCTTGGCGCGGGTCGCCTCGCCTGCACCTGGGGAAACCACAAACTTTAGGCTCAAAAAGACAGGCTGTTTCTAAACGTCTACAACGGCTTTTAGCCTTTTGTTAACGAATAAGAATGGAAGGAAAGGGCCGCCAGCTGCTAAATTGCAAGTATCGATGATTATATAAGCATGACTCCATTAAAACTCCTAAGAAATAGGTTGCGCTGCGCAATGCCAGTTTTGGTCCAGTTGCACAAAAATCCAACTCGTTTGCTTAGAGACAAAAGAAATTTGTACCTAGCTACTCCTATCTATCTTTTACAACTAGATTTCCGACTTCCTGAGTGAGCGATCGATAATAGTGGTCATAGATGGCTGCTCATCGGATCATATGGCTATTCATGCCGGTGTTCCTCAGGGGTCTGTTCTTTCTGCGACTCTTATTTCTACTTCATATCACCGGCCTGCTGCAACTAGGTGCATTCGGATACGCAGATAACAGCACAGTCTCAGAAAGATACTTGTCCAGTGCAAGAGCCAGCAGGGAGGAAACAGTTACTCTTAGAGAGGCCATGGTGGAGCGAATGAATTTGACCTTCAATCTAACGAGATTTAAGGTCCCAGTGGGGCGACGACAATCAGCAGTGCGATTCTGTAAACATGTCGAAGTGAACACTTGGGCGAAGTGAACGGCAGGTGAGCTGTCAAACGATACAAACAAGATGGCGTGACAACTCACTTGTCGTTCACTCCACTTATGTGATCACGGTGAGATGTCGACAGAATCGACCGGCTGGTCAAATTCAATGCTCTGAAAACACAGGCACATCTTTTCATTGCTAAAAGGTGTCCTAATCTCAACTTCGGCACAACCATCGAGTCAAAAGCACAGACTGCAGCCAAGAAGCTGAGCATCCTAAATAGGGTAAGGCGATACTTCACATCTGGACAGCTTCTGAGTCTATACAAAGCACAAGTCCGTTTCTGTATGGAGTATTGCAGCCATTTATGGGATGGCACAGCAAAATACCAGCTTGCTGCATTGGACTCGGTGGAACGCAGAGCAAAAAGGCTTAAAGGAGACGAGACGTTGGTGACTCAGCTTCACAGCCTAGCTCATCGGCGTAGTGTTGCCTGCCTGTCGGTCTTCTACAGACTACTTTGATGACACAGGAACTCCACGACCTGATCCCACCATCGCCCTTTTACTACCGAAATACCAGACGTACTGCACCCTGCAGTACGTCTGGTATTTCCGACCGAGTACCATCCGTACTCGGTCGATATCCTGACTAGTCGTACCCAGCGCTTCTCCTCCACATTTATTATGCGCACAGCTAAAGTGTGGAACTCTCTGCTAGCGTCTGTGTCCGTCGACATATAACCCGTCTGCCTTCAAAGCTAGTGTGAACAAGCATCTTCTGCGCACGCTCGCTCCATTATAGATCATCTTTCATCCATTGCTTTCCATCAGGCGTGATTGTGGTCAAGAGCAAGCCCATTCCACAGTTAAAAAAAACACCGGTAGCACTCCGGGAGTGCCGGCAGAAGTGAAAACTTTAGTATTAACGTTGTGTTTAATTATAAGTACAAAAATACTATCATTTATGAGGTAGAATACAATGTTTATTTATTGCGCTATCGTACACAAATATGACAATTTACATGTTATTATTCATAATATTATATCGTTATTTATTTATATATTACATTAATTTTTATCTCTTAGAAAAATCAACTTTCATCCATAATTTCGTAATTCCGTAATTTCGTATCCTTGGATACGCGTGGCACGCTGTACATAAACACAGACGGACATTCGCGCAAGCGCCCTGTGCCGCCTAAGCGGAGCAGCACACTCAGGCACGGTAGAAAGAGTGGGAGATACTAGTTCCTCTCCCTTCCCCTCGATCTTACGCTTTTTCGATCAGCATCACGTGACCCTGACGCGAGTCCGTCTTTCGCTTTTTCGATCAGCATCACGTAACCCTGACGCGAGTCCGTCTTACGCTTTTTCGATCAGGTCACGTGTCCTGACGCGAGTTTAAGATTTTATACCCATTACAGAAAAAGTGCTCAACGCCGCTAAAGAAGTTTTCACTTCAAAAATCCTATAGGTGAATTAATATGTCACACCGAGTAGGCTACCTTACTTGGTAACTATTACCGTTCTTCTATGATGCGTCTCTAAATAAACAGAGAAGTTAAAGTTTTGACAATTCAGCAAAGCATTTTTATGGGTCATACGGTTCGACTGCTGGGCAAAAGCCTCCCCCAAGCCCTTCTCGGAATTATTTCCCACGCTACCTCGTACCAGCCCTCGTGATACGCGTCCAGGTCGTCTCGGCACCTCTTTCTTTTATATCATTATTCTAATTTTAATACTAAGAATGTCTTCTGTATTGTGGGTATAAATTCACAAAGACAGACACTCAGACTTAGAACCACTATCCGTAGGCCATTCAAATATTTGTTCCGTTGCGGGAATCGAACCCGCGACACATAGCACTGCAGCTAATCGCTCAATCACTGCGCCAACCGCGCCGACACACAACATCAAGAAACGTATAGGTCCGTTCAAGGGTCTTTAATAACTTAATAAGGTTAACTGGTACAGCCTAGACGTTTGCAACGTAAACTTCGTTACGATGATAAAGTTGCTGCCGGCAATAGAGTTTAATGATAGTTTAATTACGGCCGAGGTACGTGCGGATGCAGCAACTTGAAAATATTCACGGCGGCGCGGAAACGCAATTATGTTACGGTTAAAGATAGTTTATTTCTCAAAAGAATTACAAATTCACTTATAGAGAAAATAAGATTTGTCTCTCCGGAGCCCTGACCGCATAGCTTTGACCCCGTTCCCGATACCGGTGGGCTCGTATTTGTTATAGTTATTTTTTTTATAGCGATTGTGTTGGTGTAGTAGATATAAATAGTTAAGTATACATATCGATTCAAGTAAGATAAGTGCAACAAATGTATTATAAATAGCGAATTATTAACTCAAATTCTTCATAGAAGAATTAAGAATCTGACTATGGCGGGTATTATAATTTTTTTGCAATTTTCTGTGGTGTAAATTTTGTGATGTCGTGGTCGCAGCTCAGACGAGTTTAAAATACTTCAAATATGGGACAGACTATGTTCTAAATAGTCGGTTTGGAACAATGTCAGGCAACAAATGGACGAATAAAAATGAAGATACAGCACAGCTGAGATGAGAATGCTATGATGGATATTGGTGCTACAAGAACGAATAAAATAAGAAATGAATACATATGAGGTTTGTAAGAGACACCGCTGCACCGGTTAGAAACAAGGTATGATGCAGAGAAATGAGGAAGATGTCGTGAGGAAAGTATTGATTGAATGTGGATGGTTTTACTATTCCCTGCCGGAGTCTGTGTTCCCTAATAGCTACAACCTCGGAGTCTTTAAGTTAAGAGTGAATAGGTTAGGCAGTTCTAGAAAAGCGTACTCCATCGTCGACCATTTCATCGCTTCTAACGCTTATAATCAGGTGAGATAGAGGTCAAACGTGATCCAAAGCTAATATATGATGGATGGATTGTGAGAAAAATTATGAAAGGAAGTAACTACCTATTGCTATGACGGACTAATGGTTTGTAGGTCCAGAAGACGACAATATGTAAATAATTTGAGATTAGAGCACCGATCAGGATGATGATCCCAAAATAAGTAAAATATATACAAGTTTCAAATAGTAACATATAACTTTAAATCGACACCGTCAAACGAAACGTAAAACAGTTACCGGTAACCAAACATCACTAACACGGTGTTGACCACATCACTTTGCACCGGTTTCGACCGTAATACCCGCCAACACAATGAATGACACGTTTGTACGCTAAATGCATAGCAATCCTACTGGCAGGGATTTCATCAAACGGTTTCGGAAATCAATTGGCGAGCGCTTTAGTTATCTTTGTACATTGACATGCATGACAGACCTTGTCATGGGCCGGATACGGACGTGTGTAAGCGAGTTCATAACATGTTTTTTTTTTACTTTTGATAGGCACGCGATTGACCACTATCTCACCTGATGGTAAGCGATGATGTGGTCGAAGATGGAGCACGCTTGCTTAGAAGTAACCTATTCACTCTTGACTTAAAGACTCAAATTGTACCTATGCACCGATATTTTTCGATACCACATAACCCTGATATGCTCCTGCACCTGTTCAGAACATGAGCCATACGTTGGAGTGCCCCAAGTGCCCATACACCTGTACTTTGGGGGATTTAATGAATGCCACCGACGCTGCAATTAACGTAGCCACCTACTGGGCCCAAAATATCTAAGAAGTTAACCATCGACTTGAAAAGAAGAAGACCCTGATATGACTATGTGGGTCAACCTTTACGGCACGGAACCATCATGCCTCGGAAAGCAGGTGAAATCTTGGAATATATTGGACATAAATCGTTGTAGTAGCTACTACAAAATTAAAATAAAACGGACGACTTCACTAGGTACTCTTACGACCAAAATTTGGGCAGGCGCTTGTAATTGATTTACCAGAGCACATAATGTATTAATTACTAGCAGCCCGCCTTGACTAAAATACCTAATGTTTTTAATATATATTAAAAACATTTCAATAACGAAACATTTTTCAAATACTGACAGAGGTTTTGATGATATGTAAGTATGGTAGGTAAATTACTTTTTACCTACCATACTTATTACTATTCTAGAGACAATACTTTCACAAAGAGTTTTCAACTTAAAGTAAGGATAGTACCTATAGATTAAGCCTATTTATAACTTCAAGAACTCCTAATTCAAATCCAGCTAGAACCACAATTGCTTCAGATCATTCAGATTCATCTCAGAGCTTTTCATCCTTTATGTGGCCATTTCACTAAACCGCGGCACATTGAGGAGTATCCTCCGTGACTAATTCGATACACATCGGCAATCTCTGACTTTGACGGCTCTACAGCATCCAGCCTTTGCTATCAGTGATCCGAACACACGCGGACGAACTTTACTTAAAGACGGCCTTTGTATGGAGCGGTCTTTATGATTGTATGAGGTCTTTGAGATTTCATTTGGTCGTAAACATTCGTATGGTCTGCGATATTTCGGCTTTATTTTATTTCACTGCTGACAGAGATCGTTGTGTTTTGTAGGTAGCTATTTGTTTGACAATTTTCTTAATACTGGCAACCGAAGGCAAAAAGCTTGAACCAAACCTTATAATTTCATACTCTGGTAAAACGAAATCCTTTCACATAGTTATTGACGAATACTTTTTGTTGTCATAGTATTGTAAGTCATAAAAGCTGTGGTGAGGCGTTGCAAGAACACCCAATTACAATTTAAAAGCATGTAGGTACTTACAGTAATTAGGTTATAATATTCGTCAGCTCATCGAGTAACCATTCGGAGCGCATTATGCTATAATTTTAATGGAAAGGTCAGCCCTGGACATACATTTAATTATGCATGCAATAATAAAATAAACAACTAAAAAAAAAACGGGGCGTCGTCGGACTAAAAGTTAGATTACACTGGGTTATGGCTAATTGAGTGCGTTGGGATTTTCTTCACCTAATATGCAACAATTTTGACCCAAGTTGGTTTGTTTTCAAGTAATCGAACTTATTAAGTATTTTTGGTAGTGTTTAATAACTACCTCACGACCAATAATTACAAATTGTGAGAAATCTTCTCCACTATGGGTAGTGAATTGGTCTCTTTCTTAAAGTTCATGACCGAATAAATTTTTAGAAGAATAATTAATCAAAAAAATACCCATTCATTTGGAAACAAAGCGTCGTAAATTACAAGATGAAAATTGCTTTAAACTTCTTTTGAATAAACAAGAATAATAATAATAATAATAATAAGGAGCTACTCCTCATCGACATTGCCATTAGCCAACAGGTTCGTCGTTCCCGAAGGGATCTGTCGACATCCTGGATAGACTATAAGAAGGCCTACGACTCGGTGCCACATACATGGCTCATGAGGGTGCTGGAGCTGTATAAAGTTGATGCAGTTCTACGCGCCTTCCTGATGTCATGTATGGGGCAGTGGAGTACCGTCCTTCACTATCCAGGATGTCGACAGACCCAGGTGAACAGCGACCCGATAAGGATCGAGCGTGGCATATTTCAGGGCGACAGTCTGAGTCCACTGTGGTTTTGTCTGGCCCTCAACCCCCTCAGTACATTGCTGGAGGGTTCAGGCCAAGGCTACCGGTTGAGAAGAGGTGGTCAGGTCATATCGCACCTCCTTTACATGGATGATTTGAAACTCTTTGCTCCTAACAACTTGCAACTGATGAAGCTACTGAAGGTAACAGAAACCTTCAGTAACGCCATCAGGATGGAATTTGGTTTGGAAAAATGTGCGGTCATGCATGTAAAGCGAGGGGAGATTATGGAATCCGTGGGAACCCAACTCTCGGATTCCATACACCTTAGGTCCCTCTCCTCAACCGAAACTTACAAGTATTTGGGTATGTCGGAAGCGTTAGGCATCAATGCTGTTGACGTGAAACAATCGTTGAAGGAGCGCTTCTTTGGCCGCCTGAACAAAGTACTTAACAGTCTTTTATCAGGCGGAAACAAGGTGCGCGCTCTCCTTGGCTAACGAGAACTGGCGCAAACCTGTGGTATTAGATACTAACGACCGCAGGGAGGTATGGCAGAGCAAGGAGCTTCACGGACGCTTTTATCGGGTCCTACATGGGCCCGATGTAGACTTCTTAGCGTCCGTAGCCTGGCTGCGTTTTGGTAACCTCTTTGGGGAAACCGAAGGTTTTGTCTGTGCGATTATGGACGAAGTTATGATGACGAACAACTACCGGAAATACATTGTGAAGGATGGTACGGTTGACATATGTCGGGCATGTCACCGACCTGGGGAATCCATCCGCCACATTATTTCTGGTTGTTCTAGTCTGGCTAACGGAGACTATTTGCACAGGCACAACCTTGTAGCCAGGATTATCCACCAGCAACTTGCTCTTAAATACAATCTTGTGGAATCGGAAGTCCCGTACTATAGGTATGTGCCCGACCCAGTTCTTGAAAATGGCAATTGCACGTTGTATTGGGATCGGTCTATCATCACTGACAGGACTATTGTTGCCAATAAGCCTGACATAGTGGTGATAGACCGACTAGAACGTCGCGCAATGATTGTTGATATAACAGTCCCTCATGACGATAACCTCGTGAAGGCTGAGAAAGATAAAAAAACTAAGTATCTTGACTTGGCTCGCGAGGTTGTCGACATGTGGGATGTGAACACAGCAGTCATTGTGCCGATAGTCGTGACGGCCAATGGCGTAATTGCCAAGAGCCTCGACCAACATCTGCGGAGGCTCTCTTTGGGCAGCTGGATCAAGGGCTTGATCCAGAAAGCAGTACTCCTGGACACGGCGCGCATCGTTAGAAGGTTCCTCTCTCGGGAGCCCTAACCACCGGTAGCTTGGACCCTGCTCCCGACACCGGCGGACTACTATTTTTTATATTTTTAAATGTATTTTTTAATGTTTTTTTTAAAGATATGTTTAAAAATTTAAAATATATGTATATATAAATAAATAGAAGAAATAATAATAATATCTTTATTCGTTCCAGAATTAGTTCAATACATATACAACATATTATTTCAGCAGATTTAAACACTAAAAAAGATAAAAACAATATATCTCTGGCCCCCACACTAGGATTCCCTGTGTCGTGGGGGTCCAGTCCTTCCGTACGATTAAAAGTATACCTATAAAAGTAATGCATTTGTTGTATATAATACATATAAATCATCAAACTATTATTAGTTTCTTTGTAAGACATCTAAAAAAAAAAAAAAAAAATTACAAAAAAAAAGGAATGATTACAAAATAAAATACTACTTAAATGAAAAAAAAGGAAAGAAAACTAAAAAAAAATAGGAGTGCATGTATGCGAGGGTGTGTTATGGTGTGTTTATGTGTGTGTGCGTGAGTGCGCTTGCGTTTGTGTGTGCTTATATACGAGTGTGTATTAGTCAGTATAAGTGTGAATTCGTGTGCGTGTGATATTAAAAAACACTGTTTAAGAGGTTCTCGGTAAGGGCATAGTTTTTGGGTTTTAGCCATTCCTGGATGGTGGTTTTGAGGCGGAATAATGTCAGGTTAAGTATTGTATTATTAGTTTTAAAGAATTTATTGTATAGATATGGTCCCATAAAAGTAAAAGATTGACGAGCAAAAGCAGAACGAGCTCTCGGAATATCCCATTTAAGAGTTCTGTAAGAGGTACGCGCTGTGGTCTTTGCAAGTTTATGAAAGCGGAGAAGTACGGAGGTAATGTAAAGCTGTCTCACGCTAAGAAGGTTACATTCTGAGTACAGTGCATTAGTAGAATAAAGCCAGGGTTTTTTAAATGCTATTTTTAAAATAGCTCGCTGAGCGCGTTCGAGCTTGAGAAGGTAGGTCTTTTTCGATGCTCCCCAAGCAATGACACAATAACCCAAGATAGATTGACAGAGGCAAAAATATACGGCTCGAATAAGTCGCGGTTCTGCCACAGACCTAATTTTTTTAAATATGTGAGCTAGCTTCCTTACGCGTTTCGTAACTGCATCGATATGTGATTTCCACGAGAGGTGTTCGTCGATCATTATGCCTAAGTATTTTATGCACGAAACTTGGTCAATAGTCGGGCATTGGCATTGCAGTGAAGTTGTATGCTTGGGAGACTCACATGTGTGCAGTTTAACGTTCAGAGCTTGCTTTGGAGCGGACCTTTTGCTTATACTTAAGGCTATGAGTTTTGTTTTGCTTGCGTTGAGAGTCAGCAAGTTGTTTTTCAGCCAGCTATCAGTACCTCTAAGGCCCTCCTGAGCCACATCAACAACCTCCGCCCAAGTTTTGGCGTGAAAGATTATAGCAGTATCATCTGCAAAAGTAAAAATATTAGCCTGTGGCAGGTTAAGTGAACAGAGATCGTTGATGTAGGTCAGAAAGAGACTGGGTCCCAAAATACTGCCTTGAGGCACGCCGTAAGCAATATCTGCGCAGTCGCTTGTGTGTTCTCCTATTCGTACTCGCTGTTTCCGTTCGCTTAGGTAAGATTGAAACCATTTTAGCGCTAGACCTCTAACTCCCAACCGCTCTAGTTTTTTTAGTAATATTGGTCGTGAAACAGTATCAAATGCTTTCGCCAGGTCCAGGAAAACACCAACACATTTTTGTCCGTCATTAATTTTGTCAGTTACAAAATCAACAAGACCCGTGACGGCGTCTTCTGTGGACCGGGCTGAGCGAAATCCATATTGGTTGGGAGCCAGAAGGCCATTCACTTCTAGATATTTGAGAAGTCTGACATTGACTACCTTTTCAATCACTTTAGACACCGTACTTAGTAGTGAAATTGGCCTGTAGTTAGCCGGTTCCAGTGAATCACCAGCTTTAAAAATCGGTACTACCTCTGCAATTTTAAGATTGTTCGGAACTATTCCTGATGACAAACTCAGATTACATATATATTTTAAGGGCGTCGCAATTTCATATTTGTTAAGCTTTAACATGTCATTACTGATTTGATCGGGTCCTGTAGCTTGACTGGATTTTAGTGTACCTATGAGTTTGATAACTTCAATTTCATCCGTGGGTTGGAAAAACAGTGAATGGGCTGATTGGTTTGAATTATGGGTAAGACTGTTGCCTAATTCAGTTTCCGTTATTTTCAATCTATCTAAGATTGTCTCAGCCAAACGCTCACCAACAGTACTGAAATAATTGTTTGTTATATTTAGAGATTCAATAGCATCGGTTTTTAATTTTAATAATTGATCATTTCTGTTTTCACATTTATTGAGATTACAGATAATTTTTAGAGAGCTCCATGTCTTTTTTATGTTATTTTTATTTTCAGCTAGGAGGTTGCGTTCATATTTATTTTTTTGTTCGTGTAATAAGTTAACACAGATATTCCTGTAGGTCTTATATTTTCGTTGTAATTCAAAATTATTGGGATTTTTCCTAGCATCAATGTGTAACTTGTTACGAATTCTAATTGATTTTAAAAGACCAGGCGTAATCCATTTTTTTACAATAATATTAGAGCTGCGAAAGTTTTGAGTAAATTTTTTTTTTTTAATAAAGTCATTCACTTGGGAGATAAAATATTGTGTCGCCTCCGTAACATCGGTTATATCACAGAGTTTCGACCAGTCAAAATTCTTTAAGTCCTCATGTAATCCTTCATAGTTGATCTTAGTGATAGTTATTTTAGGTTTTTCTTTGTAGAGATTTGAACCAAGGCTACATAATACGCTACTATGATCCGTAATATCGGAATGACAAACAATAGTCGTAGATGGTTGAGAGGATTTGATTAGGCAATGGTCTAAGCAATTTTGTCCTCGTGTTGGTATATTATGCCCCGGGACATAACCATAATGAGCCATTAAGCTTAGGTACTCTTCTGCTCGGTTATCAGTAAAGTTATCTTTAATATCAAGATTGATATCACCTACCAAGACGCAATGTTGGCTTTTACATGTCTTTATAACGTTTTCCAGGGAAATAAGGAAGTTGTTTACGTTTTGAAAAGATGGTGATCGATAAATCGCTATTATAGTATGAGTACAAATATCTAATCGTAGACAGTTAGCATCATTAATGTCCGGTTCCGACACGCATATTTGTAAATCCGCTTTAGTGAAAATCACTATTCCGTCACATTTATTCAAATACTTAGTTGAGTAAGAACATTTATAACTGTCCAAGTGTAACCCATTAAATGATTCATCCAGCCAACATTCAGTCAACACGATAACATCCGGTTGAAATTGTAGACGATGCAAAAGAACGATTAAGAAGTTAAAGTTTTTATTTATACTTCGTATGTTTTGTGAGAAAATTGTAAATTGTTTCGAAGTATTACCAAGGTATTGTTTACAAATATCAGGACTATCCAATTCTATAGAATTTGTTAATCTCATTCTATCAATATCATCTAGAAGTTTATTATTATCGAACATTGTGATTGGTTAAACTTTTAAATTGCATCATAACTCGGTATGTCGATATATTAAGATAAAAGTAAAGAACGTATGAGGTATTTGCAATTACTCGGTATGTCGGTATAATGTAGTAAAAGTAAAGAACGTATGGGGTATTTGCAATTAAATACATTGCTCGGCATGTCGGTATATTGGAATAAAAGTAAAGAATATATGGGGTATTTACAAACATAAAGAATAAGTAAAATTGTAAGCTATTGATTTGTGTACCTTTAAAAGCATTGTGTGAACTATTTTTGATTATTGACAATATATAATTAAATTTATTGATTGCTATTAAGTAATAGGGTATGCGCGCGGCTATATTATGAATGTGAGTAAGTATAACGTTGTGATTGCAAGTGAATGTAGTAGGAGCGTTTGTTCTCAGGGGTGAGTGTTTTTGAATATGTAATTGTGTATGTGTAGATGTCTGGTAACTACGTATTTTTATGTTACAGTTTAGTTTAAATGCATTAAAAATAACTAAAATTATCATGAAGTAGGAAATAAACAGCATTATGGTTTGGAAAATTAAACCTAGTCATTCTGACTTCCTCAAGTTCATAAGCTGAGTTTCATGCTTGATCTGTATGTATTCTGATCCATCCTTCTTTTTTATATACACATTGCCGTTCGATGTCCAGCAATATTTAAAATTTTCCGATTTAGCAAAATCTCTTGCGAGAAAGTGTAGTCGTCTTGATTTAGCAGTAAGTGATTCCGATAGAAAGAGGGCCGAACTGTTATTTTGAATTCCCAGATTAAGAATCTTGAGTTCCTTAGTTTTATTGTAGAGTCTGGCGGTGCTCAAGAATTTAGTTTTTAACTGAGTATTCGAGAATTCAGCAACTACAGTGGTCTTTAAAGGATCTTTCTTGTTAGGTACACGGTAAACGTCACGTAAGTCGCCTGGGTGAAGAGTGATGTTTAAACATTTCGAAAGTTCGGTTATGTAGTTGAAGAGAACGTCTTTGTTTTCCATTTGTACTCGAGGAATATATCTCAGTTCGATACTGGTTTTTTTCAACTCGCACTTTTCATCGATATTCGAGATTTGGCTCATAAGGTTCTTCCGTTGATCCTCCAAGCCGTCAATCTTGGACTGCATTGACTTGAGTTGAAGAGACATATCGTCAAGAGAGTGTTCTATTTCCTGATTAGTGATAAAAATGGAGGAGTTCTGTGATTTAACTTCTTCAAGGTGCCTGTTCAGTAAGTCGAATCTTTTATTTTGTGTGTCTTGAAAGCTTAGCAACATTTCTTTTATTTCCATTTTGAACGCTGTAAGCTCATCATAGCTCTCATCAGAGACCCGACGACGTTTATCTCTCGTAGTGATACGATGGTGGCTACTATCTTCGCCCTCACCAGACTTCGACTTAATATTTGTGTCCGAGGCGGATAGTGTTTTACTTAGAGGTGGAGAACGTTGCATTTTGTTTATTTATATGTTATTAGTATTTTTAAAATAATAGGCTTACTTGACAAGCTTAACCACTGCGCTACGCTAAGCTTGACGTAGCAGCGTAGCAAGCACGCAGCTGCTGTCCCGTTCCGTCGCTTGTGTGGAAGGGAGAGAGAAGCAGGCGCCCGCGGCTGTAGCTCGGTGCTGCTACGAAGAGTCGACGACTGTGGTCAGCAGTGCAGGAGCGAGAGGGAAATTATTAGGTGCCTCTCGTTTACCCGAAGTGCGCGCGGGGCAGGGGCGATGTCAGCGTTATGGAGCGAGAGGGAAATTATGAGGTACCTCTCCTTTACTCGAGGTGCGCGCGGGGCAGGGGCGACCGCAATATTTTGAATACTGTTGCTCAAGATAATTAGGCAATAGAGATATCAACGCGCTACGAACTACGTACTAAACTCGCGTGAGCTGAAAGAATATTTTTTAATAAGAAACTAATATGCACGTCTGCTTGCCAAGAATATTCGGACGGAGGTCAGTTAAGAGTTCGATTAAGTACTCAAAAAACATTATTATACATTTTTTTGACATGTTATTTTAACACTACATCGTATATACTTCCTATAGGTTTTTCTGTAATCTGTAGGTAAAGATCTATTATCTCCAATTTTTTCAAGTAGGGTTAGGCTCAGTAGTTTCGGCGATAAGGGGGGGTATGGTCATTTTTCGTCTAATTTCTCGAGTAACTTCAAAACCATTTATTTTAAAATCATGAATAAAATATAATTAAAACCCTCACAGTAAGCCCTTTCATTTGATATGTCACACGATATGGTTCTTTGAAATTTTCTAATTTGACCCCCAAAAGTGACCCCCATACTAAAAATTTAACAATTTATGTAACGCGTCCCTGTTTGGGTCACAGAAGTCCATATGTGTACCAAATGTAAACTGAATCGTTCCAGTGGATCCGGAAAAAACTGGCTGTGACAGACGGACAGACAGACAGACACCCGAGTGATCCTATAAGGGCTCCGTTTCTTGTTCGGAACCCTAAAAATACTAAATTTGGCCCCCAAGTTATCGGGTCCAATATCTATGCCCGCCCATGTTTGCAAATAAATAAATGATTGATTGATTGAATAACGAACATTGAAGCATTTGAAGGAACGCAACAATCACTGAATCATCTAAGCTTGTTTTATGTGGAAAACATACTAGACCAGGGTCGAAAATTTTTGAAAACTCACCCTCATCCACTTCCCGACCTCAAATCGCCCTTAAATTATTTTTCCTTTCATTATATTATCTTTCTTTTCCAACGGGTTTCATCCTACAATATTTTTTTTCACTTTTTACATTTTTTAAAGGCTTCAACCCTGGTCTATAGAGGTTTGATCAGAGTAAAAAATATGAACGCAAGCATTATACAGTTTGCACGTGTCGGTTTAAGGACACTGGAGGTTTAAGTTTAATTGTCACCGTGAATACTGTGCCACACGATTTAAGCAACGTTGTTGGGGTTGAGCTTGACGTTATTTTCATTGGACTGTGTATTCCATCGAGTTTCATATCTGTCTATCCAAATTATAAAATGAAATACTGAAGTTTGGAAGAGCAAAATTCGAGAATAGCTGGACCTATTTGGTATTTTTTTTGTTAAAAAGAGAAATATTTCCGGAATATTGGAATGGGAAAACAGATCCAGTTCTCCATGAGATTTTTGTATGAACTCGACGAAGTCTATTAGGTCAGCTGGTAGGTACTGTTATATTTCTAAATAGGGCAAAGCTAGCTAAACATTCAAGCAGGATAATACCAACTGACCTCGATAACAATGCCCCATCCTCCAGTAATACTGGGCTCTCATCTTAGCTGGCAGCCGCTCCTTTAGCGCCAGCTTCAGGTCTTCTAGAGCGGCCTTGGGTCTCTCGCAGCGCAGCAGGATCTCTGACCGAAGCCACAGGGCCAGGGCGAGGGAGATCCCACCTTCTGATACGGCGTCGTCTCCACCTGGGAACAATGAAGTCAGTCAGTAATCATCCAAAACTAATGTGTTTGAGAATGTTCTGCATCGAAACATCTGTGATGACAAATAAAGATTTATTATTTATTTTATTTTGTAACTAACACTTAAGCACGATAGTTAAGTAATTTTTATAAAATCTTACGTACTCGTATCTGTCATCCTAGTGATCTTTTTCTATGTATTCTACCGCTTATCTGTGAACAGCGTTGTGGGCTACAGTATCGTGACATGTTTTGTGTAACTTAGTTTTCTATGTTTTCTATTTTAGCTGTTTGTTGTTCCTTTTAAATAAAAAAGGCTGCAAGAATTGATCAGAATTTTTACAAGTTATCATGCCAGAACCACAGCGCAGCCGAAATACGTCCACTGCTGGACATAGGCCTCCCCCCAGTGTCCCGGTCCTGTGCGTCTCGCATCCATCGACTACGTGGCGATTTGAATGTTATCATAAAAAATCTTTAATTCTTTCATTTACTGACAGCCTAAATCAGCACATATTTATGTTTAAAATGCATACCTATAATGAAAAGAATTTCGAAACGAAATTTTGAAAAAATAAAATTGTCGATTTGAAGTTGCAGCTGAAAGTCAAAATTAAACTTCTTATTGTCTACCTCATCCACTCCAACAATGAAGTATTCAGGCACCGTGAGGCAATATTCCTGACTCTAGAAGTATCTAATTGGTCTAGAATAAGGTCACAAATAACATTGTTCCATTAGCCGGCGGATCTGCTCAGCACGCCGCGCGGAATGCCTTTGTGGCCGCAGCCTCTTCGTGCCCTAATTACTGAACTCCCCAGTGGATAAAACGTTACACTATTCTGGTGGGTGCTTTTCTATTTTTAGGTTGTGATTATCTTCATCAATACACTTAATATTATAAATGCGAAAGTTTGGGTGGGTTAGTGGATGTTTGTAACTCAATCACCTCAGTCAGAAAACCTGGTTTTACGGATTTACGTGAGACAGGGTGTTAGGTCCAGTAAATCTCCATTGGCAAGGTCCCTCCGAGCAGACACGTGTTATGTGCCTGGTGTGCCACGGCTCTATAGTTGTTGCTGAACGTGGATAGCGCGGAGAGGGGGTTTTGTGGTGTTTTTGTAGTGCAAAAGTAATAGTAGTAATGTGCTTTAAAGCTCAGTTTACGAAAATCTTAGTATTCAAGATTTTATACTCTATACATACCTTTGCTATACTTATGTACAGCATAGGCATAGAGGAGCTCGTGGCTAAAGAATAACAGTCGCACGCTTTAAGGTTAAGTAACGCTTGCCAAGGTTTGTCTGTGGATGGATGACCATCTTATCATATCGAGTTTCCTCCGTGCTTCGGAAAGCACGTCAAGCCATTGGTCCCGGCTGTCCCTTGTAGTCTGGCAGTCGTTACGGATTGTCAGAAGCCAGTAAATCGGCGGCTCTAAAAAGGCCACTTCAGCAGAATCAGCCAGCACGTCACGCTACCCTTCACTGTCAAACTTTCCAAATCAGCCTTGAACCTAATGATTTAGCGATAAAGATGAAAATGAAAATTGACAGATTGTTGTGTGGTTAATATTACGATCCTAACATAGTTCTACTAAAGTGGCCCGGTGACTCCAGTCTTGCCAAGAAGTACCATGTTACCAAGTTAATGGATTTTGGAGGTTTCGTAGGCAGCCGCTGCACGTAAAAAACTGGTATTCAGCTGAATCCGATTTGAGTGGAAGTCGACCGACAAAATAGTTAGGAAAAGGTTAGGCAGATGATGTAGTACAGTATAGGTCCTTTTTAAGGTAAAAAGGACAGCGCTATGAAATCTCGAAGAAAACACTTAAAACTAGGAGAATTTATTGATGGAGAGGCTCGCATCGCACAAACAATCTATTCACAGACAATTTCTGAAAGTGCCAAAGACCATGGGATAAAGAATATAATTTAAAAGTAGTTTGTATTTGTGTAGAATAGGGCCGCAACTTGTTACAGTGGGGGCTTTGGCTTCCACGCCGTCGCCTCAGCAAGACACCTTATTAAAAAAAACTTGCTTCATTAATTAATCTTTGTACATTTTTCAGCTTCACAATTAAAATGCAAAAACCTGGACAGTTCTTATGTACTGGGAGAAAACAATCTATCTCTTGTAGGGTTTTAACACAGATTAACTTTTGAATTATGAAGTATTATTATACTTATTTTATAATTTTTATTTATATTTATAATCTTTGGCTTTTCAGTAATTTCCTTGTCATTCAGTCCTTCAAAAAAAGGTCTCGCGGTTGCAAGTGCTGTGCGTGGGGACCCTGGTTCGATATCCTGGTCGGGCAGTGTTATAGTGTTTTTCCATCATCTCAGTGGCAGCCTGGAGTGTCAAGGTATCGGTTTGACAACCCCGTGCCTCGGTAGGCACATAAAGCCGAAGCTTGGATTTTGGATTGCAGACCCCAAACCAATTGTGGTTACGTAGCTGCGTAGGTATAACTTCCACGTGGACGCTTTTAGCTGATACCCAGAATTAAAACTTCTCAAGATTCCCAGAAATCAAAATAATCATAATTATTCAAACGCACAACAAAAGAACAGCAAACAATTAGTACCCACGTTGTTTTTCCTAAAAACAAAGTAGCTAACTTTGAACTTTCGGAGCTCCCCTTCCCAAAGCCCTTCAATATTGAGGGAAAGGTAAACATTTTGATTTACAACGGAAACCTGAATGTTCCTGCCGGATGGACGATCAAGGAAATCAATCAAATAAACTTTTTGTTTCGGTTTCTTGTAAATAAGTAAACTGAGTCCACGGACATTTGTTACCCGCCAATGTCATTCAGCTTTGAGATTTATTGATCGTTCTTTTGCTTTTGTTCTATTGTTTCCTTTCCTTCCTTCTTCTTTCACACGATTATCTAATAGTAACATATATTATTTAATATTAGATTAAATTAATATTAGATTGAAATCGATAGTGCCGTCGAAACTGTGGACGCATACCTGTATTCAAAATAAGTTATCGTATCCCAAGTTGATAGAGTGGGTACCTACTGAGTGATCTACCCCGACATGCGGGTGAGCTCCAAGTTGCAGGTTTGTAACTTTACATGTCGGAAGGAAGCAAGTTTGATTACCATTATTTCGAAATATTTGAGTTGCCTCTAAAATAGAATACCTTTTTAAATGCCAGCTTTGATAGCATATTTTATTCTAGTGGGGAACTCTTTTGGATGCACTGAATAGAATCTGTTTGATGTCCATTCAAAGCAGAACATTTGAATGTTACAGATGTAAAACATCGATATAATGACGTTAATTGTTCCCTGTACATAATTTTAAACGATAATTTTATAAATTATGTTTTATTGTGCCACAGCAAATGATGCTTGTTTCTCTTTCTACTCAAGTATGTCAATCAGTCTAAACTAAACTCTTCCCTATAAGATTGTTAGATTTGTGACTTCTGACAATCTGTTACGGCTGCTAAAGATCTACAAAATTACAAATAACAGCTGAGATCAACGGCTTCACGTGCGTTCTGAGGCACTGAGTAGTCGCGGTAGGTTAAGATGATCACCTTCAGTTACTACTTACAGTGGAGCGTTGTTAACAGAACTAATCGGGGGACATGGGTGTTCGGGTCGGAAAACCGTTTTTTCGGATAATCGAACTGTATTGATTCAGCCATACATATTTATCCACAAGTGATTGAAAACCATAGGTATTTATATCTTTACTTACAAATAAGTGCAGTTTTGTAACAAAACATGTACTAGGTACATTAACGCTTAAAACTCCTAAATTTTCGTCTGCCGAAGCAAGCTTACTTGTTTGTACTTGCTTGCTTGATTTCAAACCACCGCAAGACAATATCTAAGCAAGAAAACGCTTCAGAAGCACCAATTACGTTTTCGTCTTTATTATCGGAACTTGCAGTTAATGAGGTGCTTGCGGTAGCGTCAGTTCGATTAGTCCTGAAGTCAAATTGTAGACCTCATGACTAATGAAACTGACGCCACCGCTGCCCTGCATAATTTAGTACCCGGGCTCATCATAGTCGAAATTCATCCATTGTTGAATTTCTCCTTCTTCACATTCGTCGCAATTCAGTCGTTTTTACTTTCACGCAGCAAAATTTAGTTAATTGACTAACGGGTACTTCCAAGTGATGCAGGAGGTACGTAGGTACGTTTGGACAAGCGGTCGTTCGGTTAATCGACGTTCAGACAATCAACGCTCCACTGTATGTGCAAATATAATTTAATATCATAATTAAGTAGGGGAAAAAAATGGCAACTAAACAGGTGTTCCATATAAAATACTGGTATTTCATTGCAACCAATTAGGCTATCAGCCTCAGTATTGTTTTAAATATGTATACCAAGTTTCGTATGGACTCGGAACGTGGTCGCTCACAAAGGGCCTCATCAAAAGGCTTAAAGTACCCAAAGGGCAATGGAGAGGGCAATACTCAGATTTTCCTTGCGTGATCGAATCAGGAATGATGATATCCGCAAGACAACCGACATACCCCAAAGGATCACCAAACTGAAGTGGCAGTGGGCAGGGCACATTGCTCGCAGAACAGATGGTCGATAGGGCCGAGAAGTTTTAAAGTTATGTTGGAAGGCCCCCCACAAGGTGGAACTATGACCTGGTGAAGGTCGTAGGTGGCTGATAGATGCGTGATGCACAGGACCGGTTGTTGTAGCGACACTTGGGTGAGGCTTATGTCCAGCAGTGGACGTCTTTCGGCTGATATGATGACGATGATAACGAAGTTTTTTTAAAAAGGTCTGTGTCTTACCAGTCATGGGAGCTCTGAGCACGGCCTGGCTAGCCAGGGCCAGTGCCTTGTCCAGGTCTCCATCCTCGAGAGCCTTCTGCGCGGCCAGGCGGCGCTCCCGGGAGACCTGCGCGTCCTTGCCGCGGTGCAGCGGCTGGATCCGGGACAGCACCTCGTTCAGAGCCTCCATTAGCTGCAAGGGTATTATAACCAAGGTAGACAGCAATCCATTGCAACATGCTTGCGAGCTTGATGCAAGTGGAAATGTAGCGTTGTGTAACGTTAAAAAAAAAAATAGAACGAAACGTAGTTTTCTGAAAATATAAGATTACTTTTTATATTTTCTTTCTAGACCTGTAATTAACGCTTCACACGCTTCAGTACAATCCAAACTAGTCCATCTAAATGGGCCACCTTGTATAAAGCACTCCAATGGCCATATTTCCCTCGTTCATTATGGAAGAAATATTAAAAACATCTGTGGTTGCACTTTTCTCTTGAAAGAGGATCATTACTGTAAATCTTTGTGTTTGCCTGTCTATGCGGTGACGATAAGAGGCTTCGGGAATGCCACCCTACATGACAAAACACAAGTGTTACTAACACAACATATGAAATATATCCTTAGGAAAATGTGCTTTAGACTCAAATTACAATGTTCCGTCGAGTCGGTTAGGGTTAAACTTCAGCAGTTGTTAAGGGGTGGTTAAAAGCCAGCATCGAAGCGACAATCGGGTCAAGAGACTTTCCGAATGCACGTATAAGAGTAGATGATGTATTGTGCCCCCTCATTGATTATTTTAATGTGACCTTTAGGGTCGAAGCTAAGGGCGGGTGTTGAGACACGGCCACCGTCAGGTCTGTTTTGTTTAGGTTTTCTAAAGCCCTCTAATGGCTCGTCATCGAACACAATGGTGTCTAGTTGTATTCTTTGTCTGGACCTAAGATGTCAATACCTCAATAAGTACGAATAGTAGCCCAACTATTAACATGTCAGTAGAAGATCTAAATAAATCACTGTCGGAACCAAACTTGAGTGGACTGAACACCAACAAAACACCCCCGAATTTTGTCTCAATGCGCAATAAAAGGAGGAGAGAGGATGATTTTTCTGAGGAATTGAATAAGTTTAAAGATGAGATGAAGGAGATGTTTTCTAAGTTTATGTCTACTCAAAAATCGGAACTTATGATTTTAACAAGCAACTTAAAGGAACTTCATCTAACAAATAATAAAATAGAAGCTTCTCTTGCTCAATTGACCAGTCAACATGCAGACTTTCAAAAAAAGATCGAATTCCTTGAGTCGCAGAGTAAAAAAGATCGGGAGTACATAACAGTACTGGAAGAAAAAGTGGAGGACCTCCAAAGATGCTCACAAAAAACTACCATTGAGCTTAAGAATGTTCCTAGGAAACCGCAAGAAACTCGGAATGATCTTATAAACATGGTCTTATGCCTTTCAAAGACCATTAGTCTTGATTTGGATGTGAAAGAAATAAAAGATATCCACAGAATCCAAGGGAAAAAAGTAGAAGTTAAAAATACCCCCATTATTGTTGAATTAGGGTCAACTCTCATAAAATCGGATATTCTTCAGAAAGCAAAGAATTATAATATAAAAAACAAAACAAAGCTACAGGCTAAACATCTCGGGTTCACTAGCAATGAAGACAGCCCCGTGTTTATATCCGAACAACTTACATCTAAAGGAAATCGACTTTACTTTTTAGCACGGGACCTAATCAAAACTAAGAAATATAAGTTCTGTTGGACTGCGTTTGGACGAGTCTTCGTGAAACGAGATGAGAATTCACGGGCTATTCTTATCAAAAATGAAGCTCAGGTACATCAATTACAACAAGAAAAATGACTATTTTATGTAAAAATCTACAATGCAAATTCTGAATGTACTAATTATCTAAGCGCCTGTTACTATTCATTAGCAAAGGTACATATCTTAACATTAATTTTGAATTATTATTTTTTTATAACGCATGTTCAACCATTATTTACTGTATTAAAATGTAAAAACTACACAATTTACTCAAAACAATTACCCATGTTTACACAGCTTTTCTTTCTCATTAGAACTACACTCTCACTTACACAAAGACTTTACGCACTTCCAAATAGTTGCAAACTTTCGCCCATGTACAAATGTATAAAAAATTTGAAATATGGATACGTTTATGTCTCTCAGTGGCTAATAACTTTCATATATGCTATGCATCACCAATTATATCATCCGTTCAAAAATGGATAGTAATTTAAATTCTTTACAGGATCTAGATGAAATCGAGATCGCAAATTCAGAAATAATAAGTATTGACGAGGTTCATAACTATTTACATACTGACCGCTTCAATCTCACAATTGTAACGCAAAATATTAGGAGTATATACAGTAATTTTGACGACCTGCAACTTAACTTATTACAGATAAAGCACGATATCGACGTGATCATTTTGACTGAATGTAGGCTTAACTATAATAAGCAGATCCCCTCGCTTAATAATTATTCTTCTTACTATACAATGAAACAAAATAATCAAAATGATGGAGTTGTGGCGTACATAAAGAACGGCCTCTCGGCTCAGGTAACAGAGATTGCACTTGCGAACGCATCGGCTATCCAGATGTCAATAAACAACTATACAGTGATAGGAATATACCGTTCTCCATCCAATACCTGCGCTGAAGGTTTTATTCATTCTCTGAATTTGCATCTTAGTACTCTGGAATCACACAGTAACATCATAATCGTAGGTGACATAAATATTAATTTAATAATAAAAGATACAGAAGTTTCACATCAGCGTGGAAATAGATTAAACTATCTTAATATGTTAGCAGTACACGGACTGTTGCCGGGTCATTGTTTACCCACTAGGGAGCGAAATTGCTTAGACCATGTAATTATAAAAATGGACAATACATGTCACTCGGCCTTTGTGGGTATCTTAGAGACGTCTATTACAGACCACGCTATGGTATTAACTAGTATAACCACCAGACAACCAGTTATAAGTAAAAAATCTGACAAACATAAAAGTGTTACAAACTTTGACAATGCCTACACTAGTTTTATAAGTACCGACATGACATTTTTTAACTCGTATAAAGACCCTGATCTTATAGCTAACAAATTTATAGATGTTATTAATAAGGCTCTCCTATCAAATACTATAATTAAATCAGTCCCCAACAGATTAAGGTTACTTAAACCCTGGATGACTACCGGCGCACGTCGCTGTATAAATCTCCGGAACAAAATGCAATTGCGAACCATATCAGACCCTTATAATATTATTTTAAAAATCACATATAGACGTTTTCGTAATTACTGCACAAATCTAATAAAAAAATTAAAACGAAAATACCAAAGAGAGCAAATAGATTCTTCTATAAACAATCCGAAAAAACTCTGGTCAAAAATTAATGATATTACACAGTTTAAACCCCCTAAGTCATCTAGTATATCTCTCCTCAATATGACACCACATCCTTTAAATTCACTAAACCGCGTTAACCAGTTTTTTGTGACAATTGGCAAGATTTTGGCCGATGAGATAATAAAAAAAGGCACTCTTCCAAGCCACACTTCTTCACGCCGTTCTGCTTCGTCCTTTGTTCTACTTGCTACTGATCCTTTGGAGGTGGACGGCATACTCATGGGTCTTGATTCTGAGAGCTCGCCTGGCTGGGATGGCATACCGACAAGATTTCTAAAAATCTCTAGAGACGTCACTGTCCCACTTATATCTCAATTGGTTAACCTGTGTTTTGAAACGGGGAAGTTCCCTGCTGCTTTTAAGCGTTCCATAGTCACACCTGTGCATAAGGGGGGGGACACGAACGATGTCAACAACTACCGTCCGATATCTGTCATATCATGCATGGCAAAAATCTGTGAGAAAATATTAAACAATAGGCTTATCAGTTACTTGAACAAATATAAGCTATTATCCAAATCACAATTTGGTTTTAGAAGGGGTTTTTCTACTCAAGACGCTGTTAAAGCGTTAACTAGTGATATCGTAGCCAATGTTGATAAGGGGTTAAAATGCCTAGTAGTTTTCCTGGACCTAAAAAAAGCTTTTGACACCGTCTCTGTCCCAATCCTTCTGCACAGGCTTGAATCGATTGGTGTAAGGGGCATGGAGCTTTCTCTCTTCAAAAGTTATTTATCTGATCGAACACAACAGGTAAAACTTGGTAAATCACATTTTAGTGATGAAGAAAGGGTTGAATTCGGGGTGCCACAGGGAAGTGTGCTTGGTCCGACGCTGTTCCTGATTTATATAAATGAGTTGTGTAATATTGGGTGCAGCGGCGGACGAATCTTCTCATATGCTGATGACACTGCAGTAGTGTTTGCCGGTGAGTCTTGGACTGCCGTGCAGAGGACTGCTGAATGTGGTCTGAAGGAAATAGCCGGTTGGCTAAACGCAAGTCTTTTATCCCTTAACGTCAGTAAAACAAATTTTATATGCTTTACTCCCAATCAGAGGACACAGCCAGGTCCAAACTTTGGTATCGTGATCCATGAGTGTGTTAATCCACCCTATCAATGTAACTGTAATCGCATCAGTCAAGTTAAATCAATTAAATATTTAGGAATAATAATTGACCAACGGCTGTCTTGGCATGCCCACATTGAAAATACAATGACCAGGATTAGAAAATTAATATGGATCTTCAAAACTTTGCGTCATGTAGTTCCACCCCAGTTGCTTAACCAAATATATGTCGCACTCGCACAATCGGTTACAACCTATTGTATACCAGTTTGGGGTGGAGCCACGAAAACCAAATTCTTAGATCTTGAAAGAGCTCAGAGATCTCTTTTAAAGGTTATGTATTTTAAGCCCTTTAGATATTCCACAGACAATCTTTATAAGATCTGTAACCTGCTCTCGGTCAGAAAATTATATATATTAAATACAATCTTAACCCTACATAAATCACTGACATATGATGCTATAAAGTTAGACAGAAGACGTAAAGATATCGTGGCCCACTCACCGATGGTCAGAACTATGTTTGCCAGACGGCAATATAATATTCAGTCAACTTACATATATAATAAATTGAACCATACATTAAATATTTACCCCATGTTGCTATATGAATGCAAAAAAGTATTGACTGATTGGTTAAAAACCTTATCATACGATGAAACAGAACTTATTCTAGCTCGAATCTGTTAGCGAAAGTCTCACAATCACCATCCACACTCACAGACACATACACACACCCCCACACACACACACACACTCATACACATTCACATGCTCCAATTTGTTCCTAATTTTTATTTTTTATTTTAACTTATCTTACCGATGTTTAATTGTTTGTCACATCATTGTAAATTTAGAAACTAAGGGAAGGGCGAGGCAATCCCATCACAAGTATTCTTTAACTTAACGGGGATGCCTCAATTTTTGTGTTGCATGACAATGTAATAAGAAACAATAAAACATTTATTATTATTATTATTATTATTATTATTATTATTATTAATTGATTTAACAGATTTTTCTTAGAAATGTTTTTCATTTTTTTAGATGTTTTGTAATTTGATCTTTTCTTGTAAAGGTGGTATTGTTTGACGACGTCTTTTGTGCAGTGTCTGAGGTTTTCAAAAATCGCATTTATAAGAAGAAAACACTACAAAGTATCAAATAACCTTAATTTTGGAAGTCTGTGTTTTCGGTTTTGTATCTTCGTTTTTGAACACCAACTTCCGAAACTAAGGTTAAAAAAACCTTAATTACTTTATAGTGTTTTTTGGAAGTGTGTTATTTTTTTTTTTCTTTTGTAAAATGTGTTTTATTTTTTACTTTTAAGTGGTGATACTTTGACGACGTCTTCGTCTACGCAGAAATTGAAATAGGTAAGCAAAAATGCTCATAAAATAAAAACTACTAAGCCATACTGAATCAATTTTTACGAGACCAAAAGAATCACACAAATCGGATCAGAAACCCCGGAATAATAGATGTACATACAAAAAAAATACCCGCCGAATTGAGAACCTCCTCCTTTTTTTGGAAGTCGGTTAAAAATTAAAGCTTGTAAAAGTCTACGCAGCCTAAAGGCGTGCCAAAGATATAGGCATCCTCTCAACTTCAACAGACAAAATTTTGAAAGCATTACCGACCTCCTGAGGCAGTCGGTTTAAAACATATTTGCCGTTTTAAAAGTAATATCTTCGAAGACAACTTGTAGTCAAATATGAATAGAAAATAGTCCACTCAAAGTTTCCCGGTCGCCGTTAGAGAAAACAACACAATATCGACGCAAACATTTGTGAACTTTTCCAACTGAAGTTGGAACGAAATAAAAATCCTTCTCAAGAGTAGTTCAGGACATTTATATTTCTATTCAGTTGCTGGTTCATTGGACACCATTATTTGAGACGTGCAGTGCATCGGGTATGGGCGAGAGTGGTTCCGTTTGTGGCGCAACCTGGCGCAACTGTTGCTCCACGAGTTTCTGTTGTTCTAATGTCATTTTATCGAGTTATTTTTCTATTGTTTATTCGTTTGTTTCTGGGTTGTGTATGTGAACTAGTTGTATCTGTATGTTAAGTATTGTTATTGGACTCGATAGTTATTTCTTCTTCTTTTCGAGTCGATGGTGACCCTTAAATATTTATTTTGTGCCCAGTAGGTGGCCACTTTCACAGAGCCATCAGTGGCACTCATCAGGTCCTCAATGGTGCAGGTGTAAGGACACTTGGGACACTCCAAGAAGTGTAGTTGAAAAGGAGGATGCAGTTCTTCCCACAACTTGCCTCTTACTTTGGAAGGCTGGTCCCAGACAGCCACTGTGCAGCGAAGAAAACTCTTCCGGCTCTTAAGTCTACCCTGGGCCGTTGCGTGTTCGTAGAAGGGATCGGATTCTTGATTATATTTCTCAACCGCGCGTGCAACACCCCTTCGTGCAGCTAACCAGTCCCTGTTAACGGTGAAGCTTGTTCAACGGAGTCGGCGTCAGATATCCCGATATAATTCGGCAAGTTTATTGAAGACGAGCATTGTTTGGATGACGAGCAAAGCTGTATATTGTATTGTATTGTATTGTACACAGTAGCAATTAAAGATTTCAATTTTCATAGTTCTGTTCAAGAAAATTGGACATAAATGGTTTTATAATTAACATTATAAATGTGATAGTAACTCTCTCCGTCTGTTTGTTGAACAGATTTGGATGAAACCTACCTGTGCATAAAAGACCATGTTCCGGAATGGGACGACAGATTTTATTTTTGTTTGCTTTTTCTTAACAGATTTTATGGTTGATAAAGCATACTATTCCATTGGTGAATTTTTATCCGACAATTTAAATAAATAATAATTGGGTTTTTCTTTGTGTGAGTCAAGTGTCCGCTTTATTTAAAAACTGAATTCTTTATAATGTTTAGATATTACATATTTTAATTTGAATAATAATTTAATGTAAGTATCTAAAATTTGTACGCCTATTAGGCTAAACATAGCGATCCTAACTTAGAATAAGATCTTATTATTGTACCTATGTTTTGCAAATAAATAATTTGAATTTTATTCCTTTAAGATAATTTTATTCATGTATAAATTATCGCCTTCTGCATTAGCAGTCTTTCTGTATTGAGCAGAATTTATTATTTTAATACAAAAAGATCGCAGCTCTTCAACTGACCGTTTCGTTCCCGAGCACTGCAGCCACCTTCTTCCCATCCTCGACGGCTTCGAACTTGTCCAGCCAGCCATCAGCCTCCGCCATGGACACCAGCTCCTCGGCCAGACCCTGCAGAAGTAACAAAGTTATTCAAATAAGGTTGAAACTCAGTACTGCTCCCTAATGTTCTACCATTTATTTTAGAACTAGTGGCCCGCCCCAGCTTCGCACGGACGTACTTTTTTCAAAAAAAATCTTTTATAGAAACCGCGCCCTTATGTTATGGCGATCCTTCTCAAGTTATGACGTGACCAAGAGAAACAGGGATTCATTTTTATTAATATGAATAAATACAGATATATAGTATCTATATCTATACGTATATGTATCTTCTTCACTTCGCTAAAATACGTTCACTGCTGCTGCGTGATCGCGAGGCAAATGGCTGACCCTGTAGGTCTTCTAAATATTATAAAAGCAATAGTGAGTAAGTTACTTAGGCTCCAACGCCTAAGTTGCCGAACCGATTGTCATGAATGTTGGTACCGAGATGGAAGGGCTTATCTTGAGCCAATTCGTGGACAAAAGGTAGTCTATACTAACTAGGTATTACCTATAAAGCTGAAGAGTTTGTATCTTTGTTAGTTTGAACAAGCTAATCACAGGAACTGCTGGTTTGAATTGAAAAAGTATTTTAGTATTGGTAGTATTGGATAGCTCATTTGTCGAGGAAGGTTTTAGGCTACATAACATCACGTTACGACCAATAGGAGCGGAGCATTAATTAAACATTACGCGGGTCAGCTAGTCTCTAATATAAAAGAGGTACCGAAGAATGTTAGCACACTTCATCTAGCACACGTCATCGCCAGATACCAACCTTGAAGAAGCCCTTGGAGTTGGAGCACAGCGTGACGTTGCTGCAGGCGGCTGCATACCCAGGGTCGTTCTCCTCATAGATGTGAGGCATTCTGGACCCTGGAATTGATGACATAAGGCTTCATTCTCTATGTCACCATAGACTGCAATCCTAGTGACTTGTCTACATTGTGGAGTCAGTGCAGTTCCCTGATTATACCAACGCAGTGATATGGTGAAGAAACTTTATCAATTAGCATTTACTTATAAAGGTATAACCTGCCATTCGGCTTTAAACTATTCTTATCCTAAAAATATCCAAAAAAAAACAGTACAGTGCAATGATATGCGATCTAAGATGTTTTAAATGACTGGCCTACTAGGACAGTAATGAACAATACAAAGTAATTGACTGACCCAGCGAACTACACTAACAATGCTATCTCTGGTGAAGATAGACAAAATAAAATACACATTCAATAGTCGACCAGCTAATATTAGCCGCTGAATACTGACAAAATGTCAGCACGGTAGGCACTTTGCGAATACTAGACTACATACCTACCTACGTATAATACAGCGACTGTACAATTGCAGTAACTCATGAGATTCAGTCGCTTCAGAGTGGTGGCGTGGTCCTCCTCAAAACACCACCTCAGACATTAACTACATCTTTGTCATATTGTTTGACCATTACATATTGACCATTGTACGAACTTTAAAAGGGAACCTCTGAGTTTGTTTCGTTGTTTCTTTCCAGGGTAGTCACATAGGAAAACCGGCCTATCTACGTAGTTTAAAATGCTAAAAAAGAAGAAGTGTGTTTGTATCTTTTTACTAAGTAAATATCATTTATACGAGAAATCACCTCATAGCAAACGGGGAAAGAAGAAGGATAAAAAACCAGTTGTGTTTCTAGGCCCATGACACGAAACAATGAAATGCTAAGTCTTGTAAAAATCTGCCGCAGTATTTCCTAGTGAACACTACGATCCGGAACAAATTATTGTTATTTTGGATTCTTTCCAATCACTTATTTGTTGACACTTTCTTTTAATAGTGACACTACAGCCAAACTATAGCAAAATACACAAGTTTCACAATACACAGATTACTATAACAATAATAATTGGTACCTACGTGTATGACGCGTGGGACGGACTTGGGGGAAGCCTTTGTTCAGCAGCGGGTTAGTATGGGTAAATTAAAAAAATGGACAGTCTAGTAGAAACCTAATATTCAAGAAGATCAACACACGAACTACAGTTGATATATAATCAGGTACTCATTGCTAAACCTATCTACTGCAACTAACGTAAGTTTTAGAAATGATGCATCATAACATAACACAATAGTGGAAACATAATGAGCGTCCATCGGTGTAATTAAAGCGTCCGCTCTTGTTCGAGGCTAGAGAGAGAACAACTAACGATCCGTTCAAATATGAAGCTATCAGGAACTGTTGCTGCCATGAGATAATAAATGAAAATCGTTCCGTTCAGTAGGTACATATTACTTAAATAAAGACTATATTTTTTTAACCGACTTCCAAAACAGCAGGAGGTTCTCAATTCGATGGGTATTTTTTTTATGTATGTACACCGATTACTCCGAGGTTTCTGATCCGATTTCTGTTCGCCATTTGGTACCGTAAAAATTTAATTCAGTTTGATTCAGTAGGTAGTTTTTATTTTATGAGCATTTTTGCTTATTTCAATTTCTGCATAGACGAAGACGTCGTCCAAGTATCACCACTTAAAAATGAAAAATAAAATACTTTTTACAAAAAATAAAACCGACTTCCAAACAAAACACTACAAAGTGTAAAATAACCTTAATTTCGGAACTCAGTATTAAAAAGAAACAAAATCAAAAACACCGACTTTGTAGACACTTTGTAGTGTTTTGTTTGGAAGTCGGTTTTATTTATTTGTAATAAAGTTTATTTTTTATGATTTAATTACAAATGTATAGTTTTCAGATTTTTCGTAAACTTGTAGTATAAGACGGTATTACTTGATTTTCATAGTTATAGGTCAATGGAAAATACCCTATAAATTTTGATTCCCTTGAGAGTGTCGAACTCGAAATATACGAGTCTTTATGGTTTTAATTTCAACTCGATGCTTCCAGGCGTTCCTGAGATAAACGGTCTTGATGACGGATGGACGGACCACAAAGTGATCCTATAAGTGTTCCGTTTTTCCCTTTTAAGGTACGGAACCCTAAAATTACGTACAGCTAGGTGCACCCAACTGACCAATTTTACTGATTTTTAGGCAACGTTCGCATTCGCTCTCACACACATTTCTTTGTGTCCTAATCATCGCGCGAGCACAGGAATCATTTTCATCGCGCGACGAAATCGCGTCGTTGACTGGTACGATCCAATTAGTACGAAGTCATAGTTTGCCTATATTTTTGACAGATAGCTACTGCTATTCGCATTTTCAAGTATCTTTATACTTAAAAATAATTGAATTGGTACTCTGAACTATGTAATCTCTCTTATGTTCTCTCTCTCGTATCGAGGCAATTGTAAGCATTGACGTTCGGTTGACGGTACCGCGATATTCTAGTGCATCGTCACCGAGTACAACATATTGGAATAATTGAATGCGAGCATTTGAATAAATATATTGGTTGGACTATGACCACAACATTATTGTTGTAAATAGTTAGACAAATATGTATGCAAGTTTATAATAATAACTATGTATGTAGCTAGAACGTATATAAAGAGGGAATAATTCTTAAGCCATCAAAAATACATCCACTAACATATTGTGTGTGCTATCACCAAGGACTATAATTTGTATAAAGAAAAAAAAAACCGGGCAAGTGCGAGTCGGACTCGCCCACCGAGGCTTCCGTACAAATTTGTAGCTACAAATTACTTTAAATAAAGACTATATTTTTTCTGATTTAACTTCAAATGTATAGTTTTCAGTCTTTTCCCTATACCTGTAGTTTATGACGGTATTACTTGCCAAATTTCACAGTTCTAAGTCAACGGGAAATACCCTATACATTTTGATTCCCTTGAGAGTGTCGGAACAGGCTTTTTGCGGCATAAGCAAGCGTATATTTTTTTACGTTAACTTAGAACTTTGATTTTTTCATAGTTGCAAGGGGCCATAGAATTGAGTATATGGTTTTATAGTTCAACTCGATACCTCCACGCGTTCCGGAGATAAACGGTCTTGACAGACAGACGGACGGACCAACAAAGTGATCCTATAAGGGTTTCATTTTTCCTTTTGAGGTACGGAACCCTAAAAACAAGACTCCATACCAGGGAGAGTTTTAAATCATTGGCAATATTTCAGTAAGCGAAAGCACTCTTCAGTACAAACAACTTTTAAGGTGAAGGAAGCCAGAAATTGGAAAACAGCGAGTCTAAAATGGCCCCATCCACCAGCACATCACGCTACCAGTCACTGTCAAATTTTCCCAGTCAACCTTGAACCTAATGCTTTAGGGATAAAGATGAAATTTTGACGGATTGTTGTATGACTACTGTTATGATCGTAATATGTTTCTGCTAATGTGGCCTCTTCAGACCCGCAGTAGAGCCAAAGAATGAAGAACGATTTCTAAGTATGCATTGGATTGCTGTGTAATATACCGCGCACTTTGTTAATTAATTAAAAGATATCATTTAATTAGTGTTCAAGCATTGTGAGCGGATTGTTCGGTAGCGGAACAACCGATCACTGAAATAGTTTCATGAGGAGCGTCAAGTGCGAGCGGTCCATCGTACGTACCACTGCAGCTGACTAAATGGGGCGGATGGGTTTACGATGCCCTCCAGCCGGCAGCCGAAGCTGACTTGCCACTGCAAATAGATCTAAATAATACATTACGAATCTCTAGGACAATTTAACGTTGTGATAAATAGGATTTTTTTAAACAACATTGTGAAACCTATATAAAAATTGTTGTAATTTTCATTACATCGCTAATAGGTGATTACGCCATTCGTTATAATAACTATTGGATTATGAGATTTTTCATTAATTTCTTACTAGCTAATAAATTATAACGGCACATTAAATCGGCATGAAATCTGAAGTACTTCCTACTTATCGACCATGCTAATGTTATTGAGTGTCGTTTCAAATTACAGCCTTGAAAGTACTTACCTAACGTTCTAAAAAATAATAAAACAGTTCTATTTGAACACCGAAAGACCGTAAAAATAACAATAAATACATAATTATGAATATTTCGCAGTTTGCATCTTTCTGGGTAGGTAACAACGGACAAGGTTAAAAACACACATTAAAACACAGAAAAATAACAAAAAATCGCTGCGTCAGAAACTTAAAATCACTGATTCGATAATCCAAAAAGATTATAAAAAAGTATAATATTTTTTACCTTATTTTGTTTACTAGGGCGATATAGCGAGCGAGTTGCGCACGCGCAGCCCCGATGCGCGCGAAACGTGGCTAAAATTACATATGCGTGAAACACTATCGAGTGTTTCGTTCTATTTTGGAAGGAGTGCCCCCTAGCGCCACCTAGCGCGGCCACTGGGACACCGCCGTAAACTTCGGCCGATTACAGGCGATCGTTTAAATCTCTGATTGAAAGCGTTTCATCTTTATTGTATTGCTTTTTGTCGGTTTTAAATTGTTATAATTATGGATTTAGTTTTGGGTAATTAATTTTATTTGTAAAAAAGATAGAGGTTTTAATTTTTCCAGAGCGCCATATATATGTCACTAAGAAATATCTGATTTATCTTAAAGAATTTCTTCTAAATTTTGTACATTATTACCTCAATGTAGATTTCCCAATTTTTAGTTTGATATCTAAGTAAGTTTATTCTGTTAATACTGTGTATACCTACATAAAAACTCTGAACTAACTAAAACTAAAAATAATCTAAAATAAGGCTAAAAATATCTAAATTGACTTTCAGGTATCCTGAGAAAAGAACAAAATAATACAATAAACTTGGAAAGATTCTTACTGGGAAACTTCAACAAAATGAAGACAAATATTGAATTAATGTTGTAAAGTTTTCAGACAAGAGCGAACATTAGAACTATCGTAGATTTATTAAATTGACGCGTCGAGTATCAGCTACCTCGTAAAAAGAACAAAATAAAGTTATCCACTGAAAAGGAAACCACGAAATGAAGATAAATAGAGTGCTATTTTATAAAGTCAGTTAAGTTTGCAGAAAACTGAAATGCATCCGGACCTAATGGATAAAAATAATGCTCTAGACGAGAGATACTTCTCAATACTTGATAATACTCGTAATTATTATATGATCTGTCTTAATAAAATCTTCGCTAAAAGTTAAGTTAGATTACCGTCATAAATATTTTGACCTAGTGGTCAAAATGTAGTGACAAATGACTATCATCCACAGTTCGTTACATTAATAAACTGGTCGAGATGGCCAAAGATGGCCCAGTTTCGTTATTTTTTATCTGGAATTGGCACAATACTGACATCATTCAAAGTCAAAGTCAAGGATTTATTTGCAAATTAATATGGTTACAAAAGTTCTTGCAATAGTAGTATGGTAGCTTAACATATTCAATCATAACATAATGACATGCAAATTTTGTTATAGGTACAATTAACTCATTTATATTTTCATGTCGTTCGCACGACAGTTTTTCAAACTTTGTTGACCTCAAACTTTGCTATATGAGGTTCAGTATGGAGTGGGTACCTAGCACTCACCACCGTAGAAAATAAAAGAAATAAAGACAAATATTTATTTGGGACTCGCACAAAACAGACAGATGTAAAATTAATTAAAACTAACTAACTAGGTATAAAGGTATACATTTGGTAGATACCTATGATAAATGATAATTATTTTTGCAAATAGATTACAAGTAACTGTTTATACGTCAATATTTTTTATCAAATTAATCTATATGAGGCCGGTGTTTCCTAGCTGACTACCCTGAAAAGAAACACCGCTGTTTATGTAATGGTCAAAACATATGTGAACCATGTATGTCTGAGGTGGTCTTTTGAGATTCAAGTGGACCTGTCCAGGCAGTGCAAGCCGCACGATTACTGACAAATCAGTAATCGTGCGGCTTAACATGAAAGGAGGAAGGAGCTCTACGATTCGACGTACAATAAATACCAAACAAAAGACATTTGGATAGGCCTTACAGAACTCTCAAACTGCCAGAAAAAAAATGTCTAGAGCATTAACAATGCTGATGATATTTAAATAATTGACATACTCGCAGATCCATCAAAATATAATCGAAAGTCATTTATTTAAATTAGGTTGAGTGCCAGCACTTTTGTACGAGTACGACAACGTCTACAAAAAGACAGTTCTCCAAAATTGCCGCCCGTCATCACTTCCTAGTGTTTTAGCTGGCAAGAAGAAGTGGCGCAACAAGCTCCCCAGCAACACATCAGGGGGGCTACTCTCTAAGCCCGAAGTCCGTAATTTCGGGCTTAGTTTCGTATTCTACTCCGTATCACCTACAGAGTTTTGGGATTAGTTCTGAACCCGAACTAAGAATTAATAACAACACGATTTGCTAGTAACTGTCAAATCGTTTTGTCATTAATTTTTAGTGTTTAGGTGAACCGTAGTAGAATACGCCAGCGACTAAGCCCGAAAGTACGGACGTCGGGCTTAGAGAGTAGCCCCCCTGACTGGTAAGTTAGAAGACCGACAATATGACGCTGCATTTTATGCACCAACTGCTTGTCCAGCCGAATAAAATAATTCACGCAAACAGTTGACTACACGCTAGTGGTAATAGGTACTTTGTGCTGACCCAGCATATTATGAGACTTCAATAGAGTCTTCTTCTTATTATCGTGTGGGCAGTAAGGTCTAGTGACCCCACACACCCTAGTGTCAGAGTTTCTTCGGGACCACCGGCTTATACGTACCTTCCGAAGCACGGAATCATCTTTTTATCAGACAATCAGGTGATTCAAGAATGCAATGTCCTAGCCAAACTGGAAAACAACTTGACAAAGTATGTTTCTTCCTGTGGGAATCGAACCCACGACCACCGGGTCACAAGGCAGACGCCTAAACCACTCGACCACGGAGGCAGTTCAATAGAGTGAAAGGTCTGAAGGCCTAGCGCGATTGTTTTGACGTATAGTATTGTGACAGTGTCGTTAACGTACCTAAGTGCATTTTGTATATATAAAACTAAAACCCCATAGTATTTTGGTTTAATTTTATGCGACAAACACAATTAGTGTCATACAAAAAGATGAATGTTTATATAGTATCCAGTTCAAATATATATAATGTGCGAATTTTACGTTACGCACTCGATTTTACTGGTTTTATTTTATTTTTACGTACTCAAATGTTATTCCAAGAAAAATAATTTCCTCACAACGGCAGGCGTATCAAAGTATTTTGCCCAGATCACGTTCATTGTGATAAGGTGCACAGAGAGATTTGTAGGCCTTAGAGGTATAAACATCAAAGTGTTAGCCGCCGACCGGGGATTATGACTTAAGTCCATTCGTCAGCAGGCACGAGCCTCGTCCTGATGAGGTAATCTCCCTAATGTTTCAGATGAGCAACGCTTAATGTATCATCTTGTTGCTTTTACATTTTTTAATGGCGTTTCGAATATACTGCCAATATCGTATATACGAAAAAAATATTGCACAAAACATTTGTTATCGAATTGTGAGGAAGAGTTTTTGAAAATGTATGTCCTAAAGGGGTAAGTAACATCATGAAGTAAATAACAGTTATATAATATTTACAGAATTATTCGGTATTTTTGATGTTACATTAGGAAGTACTTAGGATTTTGTTTCAAAGTTAAGTAAACGATGATACAACGTATCATAACTTTTTGGAAAATTCGTCATCTAAGACTCCTGTATCGAAGTGCTTCTGTTTTTATTTCCTGTAAGTTGCTGACAGGGAACCCGATCGGAGAACGTGCTTATAGGAACCTAATTTATGTATGTAGTTTCCAAGTACCTCTTCCTCTTGCATTAAATAACCTGCAATATTAATTACCTCAAGCAGCCATCGCCGAAACATGAGCCACAGGACACCAACTTCGAGAGTGCCACTTTCCTGATCTTCCTGGCGGGAATTAACAAGCTCCGCTCACTTCTACTACAAAGCAAAGATTGTCTTTGTGGCTGTAATGTAAGGGCTTTCGTGTTAGGCGCCGACCCCACTGCACGCGGTCCAGCGGTCAGAGTTCCGAGTTCTGCGTTCCGCGTCCACTGTAATCTATGTGGTGGCTAAGAATGCTACACACACAAAAGCTGTTAGACCGCGACGGTCAAAGTGGACGCGCTTTCTGTCGAAGTTCTAATATTTTTTTGCAAAAGCTGGAAGGTCACGATGTCCGACGAGATCGAATATGATTTGTGAGACATTTGGTTGAGAGTGCCATTTGGTTTTCAGTAAAAAGAGCGTGCGACGTGTTATCACTGTTTATTTATATTTTATTAATTTTTCGATTGCTGAAATCCAGATTTTTAGACCGCTCGCAGTGCGCGTGTGTGGACGCGGAACGGGCCGCGGAACGGACCGCGGAACGGAAAACGCAGTGGGGTCGGCGCCATAGGTTTTGAAGCCGCTTATGAGCTGGCAATGTGTTTTTAACATAAAAACACATTTTGAAGCTACATGTGGAAACTTTGTGGTGGTCAGTTCTGTTGGAGTCAGCTTAATCTTAATGGCATCGAGTTAATCAATATGTAAGCTTACTGAGCTGTCTTTTAGGTACATCATGAACGTTTCTATGAGAAGATTATTTTTGCGAAAGTCCGTCTATATCCTAAGAGAACTATCTACTCATCTCGTTTTGAAGTTTTACCTAATTACCGATAGCAAATAATACAATTTTATAACGAATCATATTAATTTTATTTAATTATAAGTTTTATTACAATAGACCTGTGTCTCAATAAAAATATACCTATTTATTGTTACACTTATTATTTGGTTTACATTTTTGGATCTAACAATTTTTGAAAGGTAACACTTATCAAAGCCAAATGATACCGCAGACAGCAGCTATTAACTAACCGACGTAATCAAGGATATTATGTTTCCATGTGATCCTGAAGTGAATGATGTCGTGATTCTTTAGGAATTACCGGACAATAATTCTGCAAGTGTTTCTGCTTGCAGTGTAGTGTTTGGTAGTTGGAAAGAGCACTATCTAGCACTATAGTGCTAGATACATCAGCCCTTTAGGAGTTCATTCATAGACGGAAATTTTAATAATTTCTCATTTCATCAAGCTGCTAGTCTGCTACAATTACTATCAGTCTGTAATACCTGCTCAATACTTACTACAAAATGTACAAGTCTTCGCAATTTCATTGACTGAAATAATATACCTACAATTTAATTGTATGTTTTTTGTTTGTGTGTGCGCCGTAGTCTAAGGTCTCCGACACCGTCAGTTATTGTGCAAGCGCCATGCGGCAGTCACGCGACATTTTTTCTAGTTTCATCATGTGTATGCTAATTGAGAGGTAGCCGTGGTGGGCACCGTAGCGTCGCTGAACCACGACTTGCTACGATGACTAATGGCTTACCTCTGCCAGTTCAATATGACAACGTGTAGTGGTGAGAGTCTTTGAAAAGGCTAACTATATCTTCGTGTCGCTTTTGACGGCGTGGTCACGATGAGTTCTGTCCAATCGCTGGTGGATCAGTATTTATTCAAGATAATCGCCGATATCAGTATATATTAGCGTTTTTTGAGGATAGGACCATACAGATTTGGACCTTTCCAGACAGTGCAAACATTTGTCAGTCATCGTGTAACTAGGCTTAGGACTTTAAAGAGCTCAACGATTTGACGAACAATACCAAAGTAAATACATTTTTTTACTATTGATAAGCACGCGTTTGACCACAATCTCGCCTGATGGTAAGCGATGATGTGGTTGAAGTTGGAGCACGCTTGCCTAGAAGTAACCTATTCACTCTTGACTTAAATACTTCCAAGTTGTAGCTATCAGGAAACACAGACTCCGGCAGGGAATTCCACTCCTTAGCTGTACGCACTATGAATGTGTTCCCGAAACGTTTTGTGCATGTGGGTGGGATGTCCACCATGTACCGGTCGCGGATCGCCGTTCGTCTTGTGGTTCGATCATGGAACGGGCTAGGCGGAGTTAAATTGTGCAAATTCGTCGCACATTCCCCAAAATGCAACCGACAGGCTGGCAACTCGACGTCGATGCTCAAGACTTTGGAGCTTCGACTCGACGAGCCTATCATTGCCGATGATTCTCTTGGCTCGTTTTTCAATTGACTGAAGGGTATCAAGCTGATATCTGGCAGATTTGTCGCAAAGATGAGAGCAGTACTCCGATACACGATCGAAGTTGCGCTTGATAGAATTTGAGCAGTTGTTCCGGCGTGAAGTACCATCTCACCTTTGCTAGGATCCCCAACTTTTTTGCAGCCACTTGAGCTTTTGCCTCTATGAAAGGGCCAAAATTGAGGGTAGATGTTAATGTAACCCCAAGAAGCTCAAGTTGGTCGGTTATCGGCACGGTTGCACCTCGGAACGATGAAGCTGGGTGGAATTGGATCCTTTTGGCGGAAAAAAGACACGCTTGGATCTTAGCAGCATTGAACTTGAACAGATTGGCATCGCCCCATTCAGAGATAACCTGTAAAGACACGTTCAAGCGCTCAACCGTAGCCACCCAGAGAAACCGGACCCACCAGCTCGTGCGTCGGACACGTATCTCTCAGCAACAGTGCTGTCGTCTGCATACCCAAAGGTACCGGGTTTATACCGCAAGAACAATGTTGCCGATAGCATCGATCCCTGAGGAACCCTGGCATTGATATCCAGCAGTCCAGACGAGCAGCCATCTATGACCACTCGGATAGATCGATCCCTCAGGAAATCTGTGTTCCAATCACAGAAATCCGAAGGGCAGACTGAAGGAAGGAAGCTTAAGGCTATCGTGCCAGACCCTGTCGAAGGCCTTCGAGATCAAGAGAGAGCATGTGCCTCCCCGTGCCTCTTGATGGCCTCACTGCAGATGTAAATGGCATACGCTAGAAGATCCCCTGCTGACCGATTTTGGCGGAACCCGTATTGTCGGTCACTAAGAATATCGTTTGCGTCTAAGTATGCCAGGATCTTAGCATTCAGCTCGCATTCCATACTCTCACAGTGTTTGGAAATAACTGAGATGGGTCTGTAATTTGCTGGGTCAGCTCGACTACCCTTCTTGGGCACGGGCTGCACGTTAGCTTGCTTCCAAGCCACCAGCATTTTTCCGGTCTCAAACGAAAGGCGAAATAAGCGTGTCATGATCTAAGAAAACTCACGCGCACAAGTCTTCAGAACATTTGCCGGTATCCCGTCGGGGCTTTAGCCTTGTTCACGTCTAGGTTAAGCAGTACTCTACGGACGTCCTTCTGATGCGAATGCAAATGTTCGACATACTCGACTCGCATCAATCAGGAAAAGCAGGGGGCCTCGCGCCACCAGGGTCCAGACGTGAAGATTCAACAAGACAAAACAAGTTCTTTTTGTCCTCAGCGGAGTGGGCCAGCGACCTGTCGGGTCTCAGCAGTGATAGTGAGGGGCGGCAGAAGTTCGTTTCGACCGACTTATTCTGAACACACACAATGACGAACACATAAAAGAAAGATTTATCCAATTTGGTGCAGTCGTTTGGAAGTTATGCGCGTACAAACATTTCGTTGATTATTTTTTATTAATATAGATTATATTAGTTGAGTACTTAGGGCGTTAAGGCCGTATTTCTGAAATAACTGATGTCTCGAAAGCACCGATTTCCTCCCTGCACCCCGCAGTCCCCGCATGCTTCCACGCGCAAAGTTCGAAATATCGAACCTAGCGCCACAACATCAAATTAATTCAAACCGCCAACTGATTCAGTGTTGCCCGCACGCAAACTTCATAAACTCCTTCTGTCAAAATATTAACACAAATCAGCACTCTTATAAACAGTGATTTTAGACGTAGATAAGATATAATAAAATAAAATATTGAGCGACGAAAAATAATTATTTGTTTTAATACTAATTTTTTACAGTCGTTGGTAAATTATATCATGTTTTGTATGGCCCCAATTATTGTGAAAACTACTAATTCAGTTGACTATTTAAGAACATGGCCATTGTGCGATAGAGATAGCACTAGAGACTTTTAAGCATACGGAAGGTATGGAGTAGACAAGTTGTATAAAAATTGAAATATGTATACAAGTTATGAAAACGAATGAAAAGATAAGTAGGTAGTCAATTTGTTTTTTTTTTTCGCGTGTCTTTACTCACGTAACCTTTTCCACAGAAACCGTGCAATTTCCGGATATTGTTTTGTATCAGTGAAAAATAAATCGTACATCCTATAAACATAAATATTTTTAATTCTTTATCATATTAGTTGAGTTCAATACCTAGTTAACCAATATTAGAATCTAAATGTGATGCAATGACCCTTTCAGTAAAGTTCCATCGGAGGTATACATGAGCGCCGCTGCTATTATATTCGGCATTCCAAATCCGGGGCTGTAGGATAGATAACCTCGGTTCCATCATCAGGCCCATATTGTTAAGTAATAGTTTCATCCACGGAACATCTTCAAGACTTATACTAAATCATGGAAAAATACTTAGAATTTAGAAAATCTTTGTATTTGTCTTCGTAAACTATACCTACCAAGACTTTTGACAGGTTGGAAAGGGGGAAAAATGTTAACCTTATTCTGATGCTTGTAATGTTTATATTCGTAACAGCGAAAGAAAGTAAGCATTTTAAACAAATTTGGATGATAAAAAATAATGTATAAATTTTTCGCCGACGTTATGAAAAGGCTATCAACACTTGATTTACATACTGTTGTATATGCGATAAATCTAATGAGACGTTAGAAATGCGTCATAACTTACTTAAGGCTTTGAAATGACGTCATTTTCAATTAAACTGAACTTGTTAATATTTTATTTTTACAAAATATGTCTATGGTACGAGATAAAGTAAGGTTGAAATGATGAGGGTAAAGAGTCACAAAAAATCAGGAGCCCAGAATTAAGATAAAGTAAAATTTGGCTAACAAGTATTGCAACATAATATTGATTTAGATTAAAAACATTAGTAGGAATACATATTTTTAATTATTTCTGGTACTTCTAAAACCCACGCAGACAAGTTGGGGTAAAAAGCTAATATTTACTTAACACATTTTTCACAATTCAAACGCGACTCCATAATCATCCCTCAACACATTCTTGGCACATTGATGTTTGACGTATATCAATCCTAAAATGAAAACATTTATTTTTGCGTGTGTCTTGAGTTAAAATATAAGATTAACGCTGTATAAACAGACACTCCAATATAGAAAACATAATGTTTACCCAGTATTGCTTTATGAGATGAGAACATTGGAGGATACAGTACGTATGTACAAGTAAAGGTGATGACTTGGAGACGTTATTTTCTTCAAGCCGTTGCTATTCATTTCCTGGAAACGAAGTACCAACGACGTTGTACTTTATTTAGTTTTGCTCTTTTATTTCATACCAATTTTATACATACTTTCGTGAAAAGAAAAATATTGCGTTTTATATTGTTCAAGGTCATAAATATACACATTCACATGGTGCAGACATTTTTTAACACTAAATTTATCTATAAACGGCTAAACTATTAGCATTTACTGTGAAAAAATATATTGAAATTACGAAGATCTGACAGCTCCGATTTGCAGAAAAGTGACACAGGTCCTGCCTGCAAGAGCTCCACGGAGCATCTGAAGAACTGAACAAATGAGAGAGATGCAAATACTTTTGCAAGGCAAAAGATTAGATGAAGATAATAAGAGTGTAGCTCGGAATAAAAAAACGTAAGTGCCAAAATAAATTTTCGGATTTGATAACATAAAAGTATTATTATATCGAAATCTGTTCAGTTGAAACCTCGATAAGGTTATTTTATATGCTTTAAAGTTATTTTCATAGGATCAATCTAAAGCGTTACGTCTTGTAGCTAAAAAAAGTAAAAAGATATTTCGATCTTTGTGATTCTTTTCTATCGAGAAAATTTCTTCGTATCGTGTATTCCTTCAGTTGGATACTAGATCATAAAGTCAAAAAGCATGTACCGTAATCTCACATCCCTGTTCGAGGTACCTAACAAGATACATTGAAACGAAAAACGGCCTTTTTCTAAAGGTATCCCCTTAACTGTTAGCTGTAATAGCTCGTTATTGCGACACGCTCGTTTACGTTACAGCATCTTTTACATATCGTAATAAATGTTTTAACAGTATTGCTAAGCCAGATTTGGATTCATTGCGCCTCCAAAAATTAGTAGTAGGCAGTAAGTTTATACATAACAGTCTACACACAAATTTTAATAACTAACAACATAGATTCATAGGTACCACTTACTTTAGCGGCAAGAAAATTGCAGTCCGGAGCTTCATTAAGAATTTTTTCTATGTTAAGGACCGTAAAAAATTTTGGACTTTTTAGCCTTATGCCGAACTGATATTCGTTTTACAAAAGATACTTACGAGTTTTGCGTATGTTTCAATATGCACGTTATGTTTTGTTTTTAAAGTAGCTTTCAACATTGAGTAAATACTCCGCATTGTAGATGATCGCCTCGTCTGTGATAAATCTAAAAAATAAGATAGCAACACCGTCTCCGAAAAACTGCTTGCGCCCTTTGTAAGTCTCTATTCATTGAAGACATGGTATGCTTTCAGATATTTCTCGCGAGACTTCTCAGGTAGGAAACTTAATTCTGCATTAATAACTTGTTCTTGTAACTCTTCCGGTGTTAAAATACTATTCTTGTCGCTACTTTCACTCATATTTTAATATTTTTTAACTTATTCAACTCTTTACGCCAGCCACGAAATTTTATTCCCGCTCTTTTATTTATATTAAGGCGTGTTCGGAAATAGCACCCATGATATTTTATTATTCAAAATATATAACGTAACATTATTGAAACTAGAAATAAACATTTTCGACACATTTTCTCATAAAATGCATTTACGAAGCCTGTACACATTGTTCGAAAGTTAAAAATTACGCACCATACAATGGAGCGTGCTGTAAAATAGGTACTCTCACCTAAGTACCTACTTTACCACACGCTCCGATACAAAACGCCGTGCGTAACCTTTCCGGTTTTTTTGTAATTTCCATAAACAATATATGTAATAAGAATTTCACTAAGGAGTTTCACTCAGACGCAGACGCAGAAGCGCTTTTGCTTCCGTCTGCGTCTGCGTGAAAGAAAAACTGAGACGGTAGATGTAGTTCTAATTACCCGACTGCGCCAGGAGGAGGGTTATTTTATGTTGTGGTTATGTGTCGATTGTATGTACGTATGTATTTTTGTTTGGAACGCTCTGTAGCTACCGTTTAGGTTTGATGGATTTTAGCTTGAGAGATGTCGTTAAGTTCGTGTTATTACAGGCAGCTTGCTAAAGAAATATACATACTTACATAAATACACTCGATCAAAACGAACTACAGAATAAATGAGACGATAGCCAGTTTTTTTTTTTGTAAAACTAACGTACTGAGCAAAAACGCATCCGTCTGCGTCTGCGTGAGTTACACAATACGAGAATAAGAAAAGTTCAGAAGCTAGGAGGTAAAATGAAGCGCAGCATACTTTCCAATGCTTCCTTATATTTTTTAATTAATTACATAATACTCAATTAATTATTAAAAAAATATATTCAACTTTCCATGGCGGGAAAATCACGAATACCACAGATTAAAAATGGCCGCCACATAAAACTAAAGCTCATTCATTCAAGTAGGTAAGTACTTTAAACTCCACAAAATTTAAAAATGGAAATTCATTATAAGTATTTTGAACTTCAGTTTTAAAAATAGAATATCAGCAAAGTAATAAAAGATAACATAACAGTTAATAAGCTGAATGATAGAACCTCCTTGGAAGCGCTCTTATGCGTTTGTGAGACGAGACGAAAGACGTAGTTCTAATTTTAAATTTTCAAATTAGAGCCATTTTTGTACTGCAAAGATGGTTGCGACTTTCCGACTGATATCTAAAAACAAAAAGTTAGTCTCACAGTTTTCTCGCAAATGTGTCGAAAAATGTTGTATGATATAAGTGCGGATATTGGTATTTACAAACTCGTGACTATGGTAAGTACGAAATTTCGAATGTGTTTGTCTTTGAGGTCGAATTCAAAATCGGAACTTCGAAAGGGATGGTCTTTGTCTCTCTCTCTTTCTAATGGCGGGGAAGAGATAGAGTGTGAATGTTTCGAATTGTATAATTAACCCAAGGCTGAATAAGAGATTCGCGACTTTCTGAAAAAAAAAAAACAAAAAAGTTACTTGGTCTCACTCAGTGAGCAAAATCGCATTTTGCTCTCTGATTTCAGGCAGCAAAACCTACATGTTCGAGCCACTGAAGTAAAAAAAAAAAATGTCGGATTTGATAACATAAAAGTATTATTATATCGAAATTTGTTTAGTTGAAACCTCGATAAGGTTATTTTATATGCTTTAAAGTTATTTTCATAGGATCAATCTAAAGCGTTGCGTCTTATACTAGTAGCTAAAAAAAGCAAAAAGATATTTCGAAATTTGTGATATTTTTCTATCGAGAAAATTTCTTCGGTTGGATACACTAGATCATAAAGTCAAAAAGCATATACCGTAATCTCACATAACTGTTCCAGGCACCTAACAAGATACGTTAAAACGAAAAACGGCCTTATACTAAATGTATCCCCTTAAAAACGTGAAAATCTAGGATTTGAGTTACATAAATTGAAAAATTAAAAATGGAATGGTTAGCTAATAATATTTATAAAAAAGTTTAGCTATTAAAATATTTTGTCCTTTTAGTTTGAAATAAAAAAAACGATAGCTACAATTATACAAATAGTTAATACTTAGCACGTGTGTGAGCAAGCTTTACTCGGTTTCTTTTTTACGACGTTTTTTAAAATCATACCTAGCTGATCGATTAATCGCTCCGGATTCCCCCTGCACCCACTGAAGTTCTTATAGTATGAAAGCACCGAACATTATTCTTAAGTAGGACAAACTTAATTTTGTAGTTCAAAAATGACCTGCCAAACACGTCACGGTCAATTCTTCATTAATATAAGTGTGTCATCGCGAAAAAGGTTTTTTATGTGATAAAAATACAACATTATCAGAAAATCAATCGTTATTGTCAATTCAATTATTAAATAAAAAATGCAAAAAAGCGAAATCATTCATTTGGTTCCAATTCGAGGCCGTAGGTACTCATCAAATGTTGGCTTGAAATGGTAGTAAAATGAATACTAAAAATATGTGTAGCATCAGGAATTATTGCTCTAGTATTTTATAGCCCAGGATATTTTTTTTGCCGTAAAATTAAAACTCATTCACCACAAAAATGTTTAACCCTAGCTCGATAGATGGCGTTGGGATCGAGTTGAATCGCGCTATGGTTTCGTTACAAGCCCGAATATAACCCCTGCCTACGAAGCTGCGATAGTTACCCGTAGAAAATGTATATATTCTTAAGTTTAACTATTTTTGGATAAAGTCGAGCGGGATTGTCGCTCGGCTTTTTATAATTCTTGAATGAAATTTATAAATTCTCAATTTAGAATTTAGAGTTTGGAGTAATGAACTTAACTTTAATGCATAAGTTTGTCAGGTTTTCAGTAAAGACGTAAAGTTTGACAACAAAACTTCAAATTCTTAACTTTTAAAACGGGGGTAAATGTGAAACGTTAATTAAAGATCGAAATTATTGTTTTCTGTTCACAAAGAATTCAGGATTTTTATTAAGTTTATTATTATTATTCTCTGGCTGTTTCACTCGGGTTGGTTGTACAGGACTCGAAAGTCCACCCAAAAAGTGCAGTCTACTTGTCATAATTTATTATGATATCATCTGATGACATGATGATGTGAAAAAAAATTGTGCATTTTCAAAAAGATTGTATATTTTACAGTCATTGTCACTACAGTCATAATGGCTGGTCATTATATGTTATGATTTAGTGACACAACTTAGTCATAACATATTATGACAATGTGATAAATTAAACATTTTTAGGGCGCCTTCAAATTTGTTGTTGTGTTGCTCGGCTGCAGCGCTGCTGCCGCCGGCAGGGTTCCGAAAATCCATAAAAAACGGAACTCTTATAGGATCACTCGGGTATCTGTCCGTCTGTCGGTCTGTCTGTCTGTCTGTCTATTTATCTGTCCGCCTGTCACAGCCGTTTTTCTCCGGATCTACTGGACCGATTCTGTTGAAATTTGGTATATACATGCACGTCTGTGACCCGAACAAGGACGCTTTACGTAAATAAATAAATTATTAGTATGAGGGTACTTTTGGGGGTCAAACTAGAATAATAAGTTTTCCAAACAGTATTGTGTGACATATCAAATGAAAGGGATGATGAAAGGGCATACTGTGAGGGTTTTAATGATATTTTATTTTCATAGTTTTAAAATAAACAGTTTTGAATTTATTCAAGAAATTAGACCAAAAATGACAATTCCCCCTACCTTATCTCCGAAACTACTGAGTCTAAAACTTTGAAAAAAATGCAGATAATAATTCTATTCTTAAAAATTACAGTAAAACTAGAAGGAAGAAGTCTGTAGTGTTAAAATAACATGTTAAAAAAATGAAATTGGTTCGGAACCCTTTGCACGCGAGTCCGACTCGCACTTGGCCAGTTTTTCTGTATTGTCCTTAATAGCTGGTCAAAGGAAACCAAAGTAATAAATACAGTCTCGTTTAATGACTTGCCTAGCCAAGTTGCGGAAAATAGGGCACAGGGAGCTTTAGGGCCAGAAGAAGGCACCCCGGGCGTCGAGAGTCGCAGGGCGATTCCCGGCCACCGCAGGCGCGGGCCTGCTGACGGCGAGCGTTGGGTGTCTCGCCGTCCGATCAGAACCAGGTGTCTCTCTAAGCCCGAAGTCCGTAGTTTTGGGCTTAGTTGCGGGCGTATTCCTGTCCATATCACCTACGGACTTAAGATTAGTCCCGAACCCGAACTAAGAATGAATGACAACACGATTTGACAGTAACTGACAAATCCTGAGACAAGACAAGCAGGACAAGACAAGACATTTATTTGTAGAAACATGAGTATACATAAAAGAAATGCAAGTTGTTCATAAACAAAAAAGATCAGTCATGTTCGGCCTTTGTGACATACAAAATTAAGTTAAAAGTCATTCAAAAATTAAAATTATTATTAAATTATCAAACACACTATTAATTGAATTTAAATAATAAACTTGTATTAAATTGTCTTAAAGTCTAATTATAAATAATCAAATTACAAATTATCAAAATTATAAAATGTCGCAAAATAAGAAGTCTTTCAAAAAATTTAAAATTATTATTACACTGTCAGACAAACTATAAATTGAATTTAAATAATAAATTTGTATGGAATTTTCCTTTAATTTAATTATAAATAATCAATTGTAAAATGTCACAAAATATTTGTTGAATAATAAAATATTACAGTTTGTCATTCAAAAAATCTGAAATACTGTAGTATGCATTAATTCTTAGTGATTAGGTGATACGCAGTAGAATACGCCCGCAACTAAGCCCGAAACTACGGACTTCGAGCTTAGAGAGTAGCCCTCCAGGCCCAGGTCGACGGCGCGCTGTGTTCTACGCGCGCCTCAGAGATGTAGACGAGGCCCGCTAGGGCCAGTGTCTGTCAGGGTTGCGGAATTTATTCGAAAGAGACACCGCGAGCCTGGAACGCAAAGGGCATTAGGAGGAACACGGATAGGTTTTAGTCATTCACCCAGAGCGGGAGGAGTAATATGATGATTTCCCATTCATAAAAAAGGGAGCTTTAGGGCACCCCGACACATATAAGTTTAGTTCGAATGGTATGACGGAAGCTAGAGTGAGCGAGCGAACTTAACACCCGTCATACAATTTATGTTATGTTCCTTTAAACCCTGCACACAGAAATAGGAGCCCGCGCAGCGGGGCTCCGTCGTCTAGGTTAGGTTAGGTTAGAAGAATAAATTGAAATAATACTTTAAAATCTATTCCTTCTCTTGTTATTTATTACTTAATCCAAGTCTTACGAGATATAATATAAAATAGCTAGATCATTTAATTAATTCTGTTTTAATTATCACTTTATCCAAATTGAGTAGATACTGTCACTGTAACATATACACTTTAAGTATATAGCAGTTTAAGCCATTATCAACTAAAATGAATCGGTTACTTTCAAGAACTTGAAGACGTTTTCACTTTTTACTACATAAACATGTGCTTCATTATTTTTAGGATTCCGTAGTAAAAAAGAAACGCTTACAGTTTCGCCATGCCCCTCCATGCGTCAGTTTTACTACGAGACTATGGATGCCACGAAGCTGTGATTCGGCATGGGTATTTAACGAGTTCCTTTTGATATCCCATAACTGTAAGGTTGTAGTTTAAATGTAAAAGTATCTAATACAAAAAGTCTTAAATACATCGTTTCGAAGATAATACTAACACTGGACTCTCGATGTGTGTGTATTTAAGTTTCATTGAAAAGTACGAGTAATTTACTTTCGTTGAAATCAATTTAATTTATTTGTAAGCAAAGAAGAAAATGCGAAAATATTTATGTTGTACATAAATAATTGTGACTTTGTCGAAGTCGTTGGTATGAAAAGTGGAAACGAAAAAAAAAATACTAGAAAACCCTAGAGTTATGAGATATCAAAAGGAACACGTTGTTAATTTTAATCACGCCGACAAAACAATTGTAGAATACTCCATACTGGTACTGCCTTTTTGATGGGTGAACAATGTCCTATTTAGCAAAATTAGTTATACAGCGGCCAACCTGGGTCCGCAGTCGGTTGTGAGATTGCCAGATTGGCCACTGCAGTTCACATCCAGGGGTACACGTTCTGCCGGGGTGATGAAATATGGGTGTGCACACATCTCATCAGCCGCACTATCCATCGATGAGGTCGTACATCGCATAAAACTTTTACGACTCTTTTGACGTGCAGATGTTAGGTGGTGTCCATGCAAGGGCTGGTCATCTCGTTCCAGTTTCCCCTTCTCAATGCGGGCAGCTATTTCGCGGCGAACATCTGGAGGTAATAAATGGGTACAAGGTCGTGAGAGAGGTTGGTTTTAGGCACCCAGTTATGATGCGACAGGTATCATTTAGCGCTATGTCTACTTCTTTAGCAGGGGGAAACGATGCCACACTAAGCATGCGAACTCTCCAGCTGAACAAGAGACAGATAGGCCGGTTCTCAATTAATAGATCTGTTTAAGAAATATTAAGCTTTAAAGGGAGATTTTTTCTGAAAGTCATGTGCCCTCTAAAAACCATTGTTTTTGGATATACGAATGGCACCTATGCACGATAACAGCATATATGATGACAAGCCAATTAAGAAGGCTCAAAAGTTAGTTACACAGTTTATCAATTTCAAATAAATAAAACTAATATTGAGGATACAGAATATAAATAATATTAAGGAACACAGTAATTCAAAATTCGAAAGACAACAAAATACACGACTGCTTGGATCAGCATCATATCTCGGAGTTTTCCTGGATGATAGAAAAGAATCCAGGAAAAAAAGCTTACCGACAACTCTTACACTTGAAAAACTTATGCTACATTGGGCGCATTGGTCGCTGTAGGGAATACCGATGGAGCCGAAAGGGTATGGTGACTGCTTACAGTGCGTACCGGTAACACAGCGTTGGAAGTTCCTGCTAGGTGAACCGATAACCGGTAATGTGGTCAAAGCTGACAGAATAGAAAGGGATATTCGCTGGATGCAAGATGCACAGGAGCGGTCGATATAATGACGTTTGGGGAAAGCCTGTACTCAGCTGACGAAATCTTTCGAATGAAGCGAATGATGCGTGGCTCTGTTTAGGTAGCTTAGATCGATCAGGGTGATGAACTTTTGTGAGGATTTTTCTGTCTCTGTAGGCCTTATCACGGGTAGCTTCGACCGTGCTCCTGGCACTGGTTCTGGAGTTGGGTAGCCCGGTCATCCAGGTACTTATTTTATAGTTGACATGAATTGAAGTCTGTAGAAAAAAAAGTTATGAAATAAAAATTGAAACAAGAATCGAAAAAGCATAGACAGCTAATAAATAATATTCGGAGTGGCCGATATATTCTCACCTGTCATTGCCGACCATAATGATTCCGGCGGCGCGCGCGGAGCGTCACTTTAACGGCACGCTGCGTAAGCGATGACGCGACGCTTATCAGCGGTTATCACCCCGCGAGCCTCGCACCTCGTGCTCGCTGCTCGTCCAGTCGCGCGTCCACGCTTGTCGCAAGCGCACGTCTCGCGCCGCGACCCGCTCCGCTCGCTCCCGTAACCACAACACCGTAAGTGTCAAACCCCACATCACTTCGCTCACAGCCCGCGCCACCACCACCACCAAAAATCCAATTAAAACTAGACTAAACAAATGGTGCTCAGTTCTCTGATTACTTTTTATTGTTTGTAGACTATTACTCGTCGTGATCGCACTGTTACTTCACATTTTTCGGGGAAAATAGAATTTTTTCTTAAGTGAACACGTGAGTCACTGGAAACGCACCAAGGCCGCATCATCCTAAAGCAAATTTGTCGGTCTTAGTGTATCAGCTCGGATAATGTTATCGCGTTAGATCTCTGCCAGTGCCTCTGATGGTCGAGCGTGCTATCATTCGCCATGAAATCTTTGGGTTTTCGTCACAATTTCGTAAAGGTCACACATAGCTTGTGACAGCACCATGGAGCAGTACTCCGTCGTAAGGGGACTGAGCGCCACTTGTGCACTGAAACTGTTCGCTGAGAGTGTGCCACAGTTGTTAATTAAGATGACGTCACGGGCCACTGCAGCAATGTTCTAGCTGTTAAGGTAGGTATGAAGACGTTCGTGAAGCTGGCTTGCAACGGCAAGAATTTTTGTGAGAGAGATAAATGTCAGCGTGCGATACGGCGAGCCTTTGTAAACACAGTGTTAAGTGTGCGCTAGGTATCTGCCACTGCTAGTGAGTCGGTAGTTGCTATCCGACACTGAGACCATTCTCACGCTTACGGAAATCTTATTATATTTGTTTTACATAACTGTTGTCTTTTCTCTGAAAAGAGTAATGCGAGGTTAATGTGTCATTTAAAATCTAATTTGAGTAGATTATCGTGAGGAGTGACCGATCTCACCGCATCCATGTCGGTCGCAGCGAGTCGGATGTCAGTGGCAGGTGTTATTGTGCTATACTGCTACAGTAATAGTCTATTGTGTGGCCGTGCATTAGTTGTAGTGTCGTGAATGTCACCACAGTGTTGAACAGACTTCTATGAACACGGCGTCGGCGCATGAGTCGCTCGCTACAAAGTTTCACCATCGGATGAAAAGTAATGAAAATCCTATTACTGAAGCTAGTGTTTAGAATCTATTGAAGATGTACTCACTACTAATATGAAGAAATAGTTCTGTAGCTATGAATATTGAATAGTGATATTAAAGATTTAGAGATTTATTATATTAAAGAATTTATAATCCTTCAAGTAAAGAGCTTAGTTTAAATACAAATGTAAACAAACAAACAGATTATAACCAGTCTTACATATGTAACTGTGTGGCGACGTCGACGAAACCGCAGAGTATGGGGCCGGGGGGAGGGGGGGGGCAAGGTCCATTCTTTTACGACTCGTTCACTAGAACAGCTGTTTTTGTTCAACAATTAAAAGGTTATGATCAATAATTAACGGATTCATTCTTCGATTTTAGATTTTACAACCTGATAATGTTTTTTACAAATGCTAACACTACGAGTTTCAGCATTCCGTGCAGCAATTTTATAATACTAACCAACGCATCTTATTTAACGATGATTTCATTAAAGTAATTCAATTAAAATAAACTATTTCAATGAAAATTGTTACATTGTCAAAATACCAGCCGACAAGGCCGTCTCGAAAGATCGGTACAATTTGACAATTTCCTAACTTCGGTTACAAGTCACATTGGCTTACGGGAAGCCTTTGGAGATAATCTGCGCCCTCACATGCGACGATATCGTTCTATTGAATAGCTGTTTTAAGCAGGTACCTATAACATAGGCGATGTTGGTTTTTGAATATTGACACTAGTAGTTAAATAGAAATATAGCATGGTAACAGAAAAACGCGAAACCTGGGAAGGCGTAGTCATTATCATCATCTTGAACAACACTTACCAAGCCTGATCGCGAAAAAGAAATCAACTGCCCAATATATTTATTAATGTTTGTGTAACTTGACAAAATGTACCTATTGATCAGCTGATATGTTTGCGCGATTTCAGAATTGGTCCCATAGTTAAAATTGCTCATGAGTACAGCGGACTTCTTTCAGGTGATTCGCTATTTCTGTTTCACCTTGTCTAGGTGAAATTCGACCCTGTTAGCGACAGGGCCATCTTTAATAATTAACTAATTCACTCTTCAATCTTGATCAATATCCTTGATACTGGAATATTTCTTAGCTTTACCCGACTGCTTTTAGGCGTTCATCTATGAGCACTAATTCTATTCCTTCCAGTTCACCACACTGTGACATACTTTGAGACTTCCTAATTAGGTACTATCGAAACGCCTAAAGCCCTATAAGCTATAGTTGGAAATGTTCAATATACTGAAGATGATTCTAAGGCATATCAAGGTATAACAAAGATACTCAAAAGGTTCATTTTTAGTGAGAAAATAATGTAAGAATGAGGAAAGTATACCAGTAGCGCCTGTGATAGGTATTACGCTAAGGAGTACCTGTTCGTAGCGATATTACTGCAGAATGAGGAATTATAAGAGGATGTAGCGTTATGACGATAATAAAGTTGATTTTTCTATATATTACGTTAGAAAAGACGTAGACCAAGAACAAGATGGACGCAGGTTGTGAAGAATGAAATGGCTACCAAATAGGTGAATATGTAGATAATGACTACACAGATGTATGGGAGAAGACACGTTCAGAGATGACCACAAACATTTATAACAAGGCAGTATGATGACTATGTGGTATTGTCAGTGCTAAATGAACGAGATTTAAGTGATGTCCCATGTATAACCAGATAATACTGTAGTACTCGTATATTTGCACAGCACAAGTCTGCCGCTCGTCTAATCGGCATCAGTTTTTATCACGATTAGTGGACGAGCCGATAATGGGCGGCAGTTGTCGAGATAATGGATCGCTGATGGACACGACATCTCCTTACTATCTGATTACTGATAAGCATGGTGATCAGGTTTGGTAGGTCTGGAATGCCGCATGTTTCCTGGAACTCGATTCTCTCTCCTTGCGTCTCTTCTTCTCCATACCTCTTCTTTCTTTTTGAGAAGACTGTATATCTCATAACGTTTCTTCTATTATTATCTGTAATTTAAACAGTTTTTTCTACTTGTTGGTTTCCACGATTTTTTAAACACCATTTGCAAACGTATCACATATTGCCAAAAGATGCAAAACGTATAACTACTATTTCTAATACTTTTAGTTAGAATGACTTACCACGTTTCATCTCGATGTGCAAGATAACTTTATCAGTAGGCACTCAATGTAATGTTACTGAAATCGGTTTCGCTTACAAGTGTTTGATTATCTCAAACTAGACTTTGATGATATCTGTATCCGGCGATCGTATCTACTACATGTTCTAAACAAGTATTAACTTCTCCTACTTCATTTTATTTTTATTTTTGTGTAGCATCTCTGTATGTGATGTTCTAGCTAGAAGTTCAAAAGGTATTTTAAGCTTTCTTTGGCTTTTCTATCAGGAAATTCTCAGTAGCAGCCCGAGGTTTTCTAAGTTTTGGATTTTTCGTTAGGTTAATGGTAAAAAGTTAGCCACGTGATTCTACTTCCTTTTATACAACTTTGCCATCTTAGTTTGGCGATCCTTCGGGCTATGTCGGCAACCTTGGTTCAGAACTTGTTGTGTCACATTAACATATTGCAGACGTATACCGCGGTGAGTGTCCTGGTCTCCCCAGAGAGGTTCCTCACGCGACTTACTGTGTCTTGCCGTCGCGTCGTCACAATTTCGGGACTTAGACGTTTTTGCCTTGATTAAGTTTCCTCTTGTCCCCCGAGATTCATAGTATCGCATGGCAGATGCCATGCGATACTATGATACTAGGCCTTGCTGAAGGCCAGCTGTTTGTAACCTTTTTAAACACTCTTAGGACAGCAAAATATTCGGTATTAATCGTTGTGGATCTATGAAATAGACGTTTTGGTATGTACATTTTGGTGCTTGTGTTTTGAATGTAGATCACCAATGTTTGTCATTTGCTTTGTATTCAATATTTAAGTCAAAGTTACCTTAACGTTCGTTCACACAAAACGTTTTTCTTCTTTTTGCTGTTTCGTGTTCTCAAAACTGTAATAAACAGCTGACGTTGTCCAAATCCGTATTATTATCGATTGAGTTTCAATGTCACGCGACCGTAATAGGCTTAGCAGTCAGCGGGTCTGTCGTAACGCGTAACGCTCGTGACGGTCACTGATCAATTTCATACTTATCGAATAAAAATAGTGTTCCTGCTTTGACGGCAGTTTAGTGGCGGCGGCGGTAGCACAATATATATCGAGAGTGAGAGGTCCGAGGATCGATGGTCAAAATATGTTGGACTATAGCGGATCCAGGGGAAGAGGCCAAGGGGCTCAACCTCCTCCTCCCCCAAAAGATTCAGATTTTTTTGTTAGTCTACAACCTAACGAAGTCATTGAGGAATTTACGAAAAGTAATCCAAGGAGGTTAGTTATGCGTTAAGCAAAATAAAATGATATTTGCTTTTTAGTGTTTGCTTTGCTAAAACTCACGCTCAGATCCGCCCCCCCCCCCCCCAACGACAATCTTGGATCCGCCCCTGAACTGTAGTGCTCAAACCACCAATAGCTTAGTTTATGTTCTCTTTCTTCAAAAACTTACAGGACTCTGTATTTAGGAGTAGCGGTTCGATCCTCCGAAACACAGGAAAAAAGTACTAAAACTACTTATTTGGTTTCGCAAGGAAAATCTGGCACTTTGTCGTTACTTAGGTAGTTACATGGTTACATATTTATTAATTAGCCATCAAAATTGCCCTGTTAACTTTACCCACATTTCTTACTAGGTTATCCAACCCAAATATAGATTTCCGTCATCTTTCAAACCATTAACTTTGTATTAGTGGTTAGATCATACGAGTTTTAATAAGGAAATGTTTAATGAATCATTATTACTGAGTGTTAATTAGTAATTTGTATGTACGTATGTCATATTATTATACCCGTAACTTGTCTGTAGGTAACTAGTAATACTTCAAGTTATAGCCTTTAGGCTTTTTCCTACATTCAAGTAATAATCATGAATGACAGTTACTACGAGCATTACATACGAGCTTCAATTATTTTTTTTATTACCTCTTGATACCTTTATGTGTTCGGAATTCGAAGTTATTTTACAATTTTGGAACATCAAACACTGTCATAAACGACAAGTTTGAAATTTCATTGCAACTCACTCTTATTTATTACTTTACGCCACTTCAAAATCGACCTAAAATACACAGTGTTTTAAGTCGATGTCTAAGCTGGTGTTGATGAACACAAAATTATCTCCAATCATAAGATTAAGTGACTGTAAAACAAAAATATAACCAACTTCCAAAATAAACACTACAAAGTATAAAATAACCTTAATTTCGGAAGTCGGTGTTTTTAGTTTTGTGACTTCGTTTTTAACACCAACTTAGACATCGACTTAAACATTGTGTAAAAAGGTTTTCTATTTTTCACTTTTAAGTGGTGATACTTGGACGACGTCTTCATCTACGCAGAAATTGAAATAAGCAAAATGCTCATAAAATAAAAATGCTAAACCAAACTGAATCAAATTTGTACGGCACCAAAAGGCAGATATGCTGCATCGAACTAAAAAATAATCACACAAATGGGATCAGAAGCCTCGGAGTAATCGGTGTACATACATAAAATACAAAAAAAAATATCCACCTAACTGAGAACCTCCTCCTTTTTTGGAAGTCGGTTTAAAATCATTTTAAGTAGGTAACCACAAAACCAGCATAGAATCCTACTGCTAAAATCACGAACAAAACACAATTCATGTACATTAAGAAGATACATCTTACATAACAGCAGTACCTAATACACTTGTTAAGTACAGGAAACATAACGAGTAACATCAACCTGTCAAGTTCATTATAGAGATGCCTATCCTCAACAGAACTACCTATTAAACAATAAACTTAATGTCACATCTCTGCCACATTTATTGAACCAGTATATTAGCCGCCATCTTGAATGCAGTCTCGTTTACGAGTGTTTAAGGTAATTAGCCGGCTGGCATCAATCGGACACTGTTAACAAAAGTGACGAACAGATTTGTGTTGGTAGCCGTGACTTGCTATTGGAGGGTGTGACGTCGGCGGCGATTAGCCAATCAGTGGCCAGCTAAGTGGTTTAAGTTTTAGCGGGATTCTTTAAATTCTAATATACACGGTGACATTTAGTTGTCTTAGAACGACATCCCACTTCATCTATCCAATGTCTACTACACATTCATTAAAATAAAATAAATAAAAAAAACAAAATGACATTTAAGAACATTTAAATTATTAAAAAAATTAAAACGTGATTCATTATCATGACGCATGACGTGGTTTGGAACATCCAAGAGCGAGCGCAGTCCAAGCGGCAACCTTGTCCTGATACGTTAACATTATTAACAGGGTGTTTCGTAATTTGTACCTTAATGAATTATTTAAAAAATATAATTGGGTCTAGAGGTAGTTTATGTCGGGTACATTAAGTGGGCCGCCTTTGTAAGACGACTAAAATAGTACGGTGTATAAAATTCATCCGTTACTGACTGAGTGACTGACAGACAACGTACAGTTGAAACTACTGGTCGTAGAAAGCTGAAATTTGGCATGTAGATTCCTTGGGGAGTGTAGGGAGCACTAAGAGGATTTGCCGAATTTACTACGGGGGTGGGAAAAAACACGATAGGTATGCGCGTAGGAAGACGCGAGCAGAAGCTAGTATAGGTTAAAAATATAAGATTTTTAAGCAAGTGACCAATGAATATAGTGTAGGGTAACTTAATGAAAATAAATCTTTATTCATAATCTAAGAAGGGAATATGCAATATGAATCTAAAATTAACAATGTAGGTAGGGTGAGTGAGGGGAAGACCGAACGGTTTTTTGATGAGATGAACAGTATTGTATTTGAAGTCTTGTAGAACAGTACCATATTAGCTTATGTTAAAACTATTTGGTTGTAATTAAAGAGCAAAGAATATATTTTTCTAGAATATTGATGACATCGTGCCAAATCAGTTCCAAAGTATAAAAAAAATGTTTTTATCACGAGAATGAAGCAGGGGTAAAACTTGTAGGGGGAAGACAAAAGGTAAGGGGGTTATGATGGGGAAAGATCGAAATAGTTTCTAAAATCGTTCAAATGGATATTAGACATTGTTGATGGTCTGAGAATTAAGGTTATAATTACATGCCAGTTAAATTGTATTATTCATAATCAAAATTTAAAGTCAATTCAATTCGAAAGATTAAAGATTAAAGAATTAAAATTTATGTCAGCATTTATTCAAATGACTAGCCTGCACAGTTTTAAGCCACTGTTTGATAGCCTATCGTTTCGTGCATAAGAATAAATTAGAAAATTAACGCTATTCGAAGATCTAGTGTTTTATCTAATAGTAAGAAGACTACGAAAATGTGCCTTAACAATCTTTTAGGAACACGTAGTCTGTGGTTAGTTTTGACTCCAGCTTTCAACATATCACAACTGCTCTTGTAATATAATTCGTAGTCCTAAGCTACCATTGCGTTATCAATCAAGTGTGCAAACGGAACTGCGTCCACAAATAAACCATTTCAATTCAATGTGTGTGCACTATCTTCACTTACATTCAGTTATAAATTTAGCAAATGACGAATTCGTACGTTTCGCTCCTCAATTGTGGCACTCAACAGACATGCTCAGAAGTTCAGCGCACAATCAGTACCAATATTTTCTATACTAATATTATAAAGAAGAAAGATTTGTTTGTTTGAATTGAATAGGCTCCGAAGCTACTGGACTGATTTGAAAAAATTCTTTTAGCATTGGATAGCTACATTATCAGGGAGTAACATAGGCTATATATTATCCCCGTACCCCCACGGGAACGGGAACTTCGCGGGTGAAACCGCGTGACGTCCACTAGTTTTCTATAAGTTTGGGAAGTCATCAAATGACTCTTCCCGCTCTGGGCGGAGCGGAAGGAAGCGTCTGATTCGTACTGACTAAAACTCATCCGTGTTCCTCCTAATGGCATTTGCGTTCCAGGGCCGCGGTGACTCTTTCGAACAAATTCCGCAACCCTGGCAGATATACAAGTCACAAAAACTGGCCAAGTGAGAGTCGGACTCTCACACGAAGGGTTCCGTACCATATCCCTAAATATTTACTCTATCTCCTTTCGTTTAATCCATCCAAAGGTTGTCTGTAAGAGATTGCCTTGTGCGATAAGACCGCCCATTGTACACTTGTTTATAGAATTTTTACTCTGTTTTAAATATGAGGTGTACAATAAAGTATAATAATATAACAATAAATAATATTAATTTTATTGTTATAGCGGCAATAGAAATACACAAACTGAGAAAATTTCAACTGCCTACCTATTACGGTTCTTGAGATACAGTCCGCTGACAGACAGACGGACGGACAGCGGAGGCTTAGTAATAGGGTTCCGTTGGTTACGTTTTAGGTAGGTACGTAACCCTAAAAATTGAGGTTATTTTCTTGCCTATAATCAATGCCTATAATTGAAAAAAGTCAAATGTTTAGTCTGAGTACTCACGTCGGTAATAGCTGTACGTCATTAGTTTTGAAGCTATTTCTCCTATTCCACCTGCTTCATCTTGTTTTCCTGTAAGAAGGGTTACTTTATCGAGTGGGCGTGAATGGCCACATCTGAAACTAAAAGAAATATAATCAAATTAAAACTACATCATTGGATGTTTCACAAATCCATATTCCTAGGCAGGAATCGAACCTTTTGATTTTGGAAAATTAATCACACACTGTGTTATTACTCAATGCGAAAGTGTCGCTTTTATGGATCTAATTCTAGGAAGTTATGAATGACGTACGGTACTTTTAAGGAAAATATCGAATTTTAATAAACTGATTCATATTTGAACGTAATTTCTTTGATTCATACGTTACGTATGTTTTGATTTAAAAAAAAAACCCGTGATGCAGCTTTAGTTTTCATTAAGATAGGGCTCGAGATTCCGTTGAGTGTTTTAAGCAAATGATAATAAAACTATAGTTAAATAAAATAACAACGAATATCATGTAAATAGAAAGAATTAGTTTTGTTTTTGATTTCTCTTCTTGGAGAGTGGATTTAAGTGTACCTTCTGTACATATTATACGTCTTTTAGTTGTACTGTGCTCAAATCCGTAGTCACGCGACGTGAGGGGCATTGACCGTTTTCAGAGTAAGTAACGTAACTTACGCAATGTTTGCGGTACATTGTGCGTTCTACAGTTGTTGTTGGTATAGCTGCAGTGGTGCCTGCGCAGTGGTTGTGATACGCTGCGTTTTGTGTCACTTGCTTTGTGCTGTTAAAGAATGTAGTGCTTAGATGGAGACTAATCTTCGTCCGGCTTTGTGTTGGTGTCTGTATCTTGTTTCGTGCTTACTTCTTCACTGTTGTGATTTTATTCGTCTTCGTTAAACTTATGATGAAAAATTGTGATATTGTCGAGGTACTAGCGCAAAGTTTTATAAGAAACTAGCTTTTGCCCGCGACTTACGCGTTTGTACGCGCAAATCCCGTTTTTTCCCGTTCCTGTAAGAATTTTGGGAAATCCTTTATTAGTGCTCTCCTACACTCTTCAAGGAACCTACATGCCAAATTTCAGCTTCCTACGACTAGTAGTTTCGGCTGTGCGTTGTCTGTCAGTTACTCAGTCAGTCAGACAGTCAGTCAGTTAGTCAGTCATCAGTAACGGAATAATTTTATATTATATTGATATCTATAGGTACTAGTATTGTAAAGCTGAACGGTTTGCTTGTTTGATTGAACGCGATAACCTCAGGAACTACTGGAAATGGAAAAATATTTTTATGTTGCCCCTTTATCGAGGAAGGCGACAGGCTATATAACATAACACTTCGACCAACAGAAGCGGTGCATTAATGAACTAGCCAAGTGCGAGTCGGACTCGCGTGCAAAGGGTTCCGAACGAATTTTATTTTTTAAACATGTTATTTTAATACTTCAGACTTCTTATAGGTTTTCCTGTAATCTTTAAGTATAGAACTATTATCTGATTTCTTTTTTTAATTTTGGTCGCAGTAGTTTCGGAGATAAGGGGTAAATGGTCATTTTTGGTCTAATTTCATTAATAACTTCAAAACAGCTTATTTTAAAATTATAAAAAAAAAACATTATAAAAACCCTCACAGTAAGCCTTTCATTTGATATATCACACGATACAGGTTGAAAAACTTTTATTTTTGTTTTTAATGTATTTATTTATGTAAAGCGTCCGTGTTTGGGTCACAGAAACCCATACGTATACCAAGTTTCAATCGAATCGGTCCAGTAGATCCGGAGAAAACTGACTGTCTGATTGACAGACGGACAGACAGACAGACAGACACCCGAGTGATCCTATAGGGTTCCGTTTTTTACAGATGTTCGGAACCCAAAAACTATGACGCAGACGAAGTTGCGCGGGTCAGCTTTTGATGATAAATTGAGTTAGGTCATATTACCTATGCGTCTACATTAGCTCACCAGTTCCTGTCAAAACGCCACTTCAGCAGATTCAGAAAGCCCATCACGCGCTACCCGTCACTGTCAAATTTTCCCAATCAACCTTGAACCCAATGCGTTAGCGATAAAGATGAAAATTAAATTCGACAGATTGTTGTGTGATTAATATTATGATTCTAACATGATTCTCATAAAGTGGCCTGTTCAGCTCCCCTGGTAGACAACAGCACTCCCACTTGGACAACTGACACCGAGGATTACCTTTACATTCGACTATTTAGAGCGTCGACTGTCTGTGCCCTTTTATATAAGTTACACTTTGAATGTTGGCTTCATGACAAGCGCGAAATTGCCGGAACATACAGGTGATCCGCTTTGCCGATAACCTGCGACGACTCACAATAGCGTTACAACTGTAGTATCGGTACAGTGGTACTGTTCACTTTCTATTGAACAGCACAATGGGGCAGGAAATCCCCATTAGCATGAGAACGGGGCCTACCCCAACCGCTGTCACCTTGGCGGGTCGCCATCGCTGAATATTCTGGAGACAACGCCGTTTCTTTTTAATGGCAATTTGTATTCAGTGGGGATTTTAGTTGTGTTTTAAGTGTCAATTTTCCAACGGAGTCACGGGCTTCTGTTTCCAGCTGAAAAATACTACTTGTAAATTGATTATTGATTTATTAGTCCTTAAAAGTCATTAATTCATTATATGATACTTTTCAACAAAACAAAACAAAAAAAAACCGGTCAAGAGCGAGTCGGACTCGCGTACAAAGGGTTCTTAAAGATTTTTTTTAACATGTTATTTTAACACCATAGACTTCTTTTATTTTCCTGTAATCTTGACAGAATCGGTCCTGTGGATTCGGAGAAAACTGGCTGTGACAGACGGACAGACAGACAGACTGACAGACACCCGAGTGATCTATAAGGGTTCCTATAGGGGTTTTTTTGTTCGGAACCCGAACAAGCAAAATAATTCTGTGCCTATTATGTCATACGGAATTGACTTTGTGTTACTTATACAACGGGGACCAAACACTAAAAAAACTGAATTCTTCCAATATCTAATTCATCGATTACGGAACCGTGCAACTTTATGAAAATAAGTAGCCTTTACTAGGAATATTAAGCAGTTAGTGAGGTGGTCAGGTGGGGTAGCCCCAGTCACGTCAACGATAAAGTGACTACGAAATCAGTTCAGGTAGTCAGTTTGTCATTGACTCTAGTTAATTAATGAAGGCTCTACAGCTCTAGTGCCCCCGGAAATATGACATTACTGGCATACATTACTACGGTTTTCAGTCTACCTAAGTAATATACATTAAGGTTTTGCTAACCTACCTAGACTAACCTAATATGATTTGGTACATAAGATTCTCGAAAATTCGCGAGTAATACAGAATATCCGGACAATTTTTTTTTAAAGGATGGGAAATCAAAATAATGACTCTCTAATGTTCCAGCTGTGGGCGGAGCAGAAGAGAGTGTCAGACTCTTACTGACTAAAACCCATCCGAGTTCCCCTAATGCCCTTTGCGTTCCAGGGCCGCGGTGACTATATCGAACAAATTCCGCAGCCACAGAATTCATCTGAGTACTACATTATGATTTCATCCCTTCTTCATTTTTAGGAAGTCATTAAGTTGTAAGGGAGTCTAGATGACTGATGTACGCAAAGCTGTAAGAATCAACCGACGGAATTCCTCGATTTTCACGTAAATAGGGCCATAACCAAAGGAGTATGTAACATACCCAATATCCTTACACACAAGTTATAAGGCAGTCCATTAAATATGTCCAACAATGTTTGAAATAACATTACTTAGTTTCAAGACGATCATACTTATTTTTTCTTCGTCTCGAGCTGACGTAAAAAAGGTCATTGAATTATTCCGGTTCAAATACACTCGAGTTTTTGTCTTCTGATGGTAAATAAAGTTGGCAAGTTTTATTTTAACGTATTTGTCTTGTGATGGAGGTAATTCACTTTCAATGCAAGTAGATGTATATGAGGATTTATTGAACTTTCACCTCCATATTACTTGTGACTTCATCAAGTGCCGCAATTTTGTAATTACTTTTTAGGCTCGTTTTTAGTGATTAAGTAACTAAGATAGATTTATTTAACTTCATCGAGCTAGACCAGCGACGGACCCAGGATTGTCGTCGGGGCTGGACCTCGCTAAGGGCAGGTAAACATTAAAAACCACAATTCACTTCATTTCACTTAACGCATAAAAAGCTTGCTTGGATTCCTTTTCATAAATTCTTTAATGGCTCCGTTATTAGTTTGTAGACTACCAAAGACATCTGGGTATTTTGGGAGTGCTTGAGCTCCAGATGGATCCACCAGTTGGCGAGATTGGGAGTTGGGCAGATTCTTTTTTACCTGTTTATACATATTGGTAGACTTGTTCATAATAGTCGCAAAATTCAAGTTACTGAATAAACACGCGCTTATATCATTTTGTGACTCAATATTCTTCATCTTTCCCCACAAAATACTTGAATAAATAAGTCCATCGGATGGGTTTCCATTTCAATATAAAAACAATCTCGCTATAACTCAGACAAGTCCGGCCATGTTTTATCTTCGATCAAGGAACTAACGATACGCTGATTAAATGTAATTACATCGGAAAATTGCTTCTGACAAGAAAATTGAAACATTTTCCCTGTCGAATACATTTTCTATTCCTTTCTCCTGGCGCAACGACGAACCGTAACATTTCATGAAACCATTTTAATATTGAACAACACGAGGAAACACACTTATCTGATGGCTTCGTATCTCATTTATCACAAACACTTAAACAAATCTGCGTGTTAGAGCGAGACGGACGCTCCACGTCCATCAACCTTTTCGCCGTAACTACTGATTGTTCACGAGAGAGATTAGACTCTATGGCCTTGTTATAGAGTTGTGTGTTGAGGTTGAGTGCGCGGCAGTTGTGGTGTTCTGGTAGGAGGCTGTAGGTCAGGGTTGAGGCGGAGGTCGCGCGGCTTCCGAGCGCGCGCGGGAATTAGTCGCGATCAGACATGCACGCAATGGCGGCTGACACGCTATCTGCTGATGATCTGATGGTGGCGCAATCTCCCGGACTGCTGAACCTGCCTCGAGCCCGTGCTCTAGAGAATTCAAATATGTTAGTCGAAAGGAATTCTATGGGTTTTTATAAGTATTACACATTCTAACTCACTACACCCGCTCTTCTCATTGGGTTAACTTATGGTTAACCCAATGAGAAGAAAAACTGCGAAAAAAAATTGTCTGTAGTTAATCTGAAAACGAAAACGTAATCCTAACCTAATATTGTAAATGCTAAAGTTTTTTTTACCTTTTCACGTCATTACGACTGTGTATAGGCCCAGGGAGAAGGAAATCAAGCGGACTGCATTGTAAAAAGGTTTATTAGATGGTTCACAACATTTGTTCGATATAGTCACCGCGGCCCTGGAACACAAAGGGCATTAGGAGGAACACCGATGGGTCTTAGTCAGTAAGAGTCTGGCACTCCTTTCTGCTCCGCCCAGAGCGCGGACTCATTTTATGATTTCCTATCCTTGAAAAAACTTATATTAAAAGGCATGTCCGAGCGCGGTTGACATAAGGGTAGACTACGTCCAGAAATAGGACTTGGGGTACTTTTCACCTCCGGAATATGTTTTTTGGGATATAATTTTTTTATTTTCAAGCGGGTAAAACCGCTAGCAGAAGCTTGTTTAAAATAAATAAGTTATTGATCTCCAATTGCAAGCTATTTGTATAATATTTGCAGCGGCTTACCGCATACAACACGGATATACACAAGCAAGCATACACCCACCGAGCATCTGATAGATATGTGCCGAAGCCGGCACAGTCATACGAAACTAATCCAGCATCGAATGTTATCAAGCCGGTCTTTGACGCACAGCGCGAGGTGCCGCTGACATTGGGCTGACATGCGGGCACACGAGTTACTTTCAGTACCTCCCGACTGGCGCGGGCTTTGCTTAACGAAGTGTGCACCCTGTACAGTTGTGGTGTTGATTCTTTGAATTCTGTTGAGATTTATTATGAATGATGTTTGGAGGATAAATAAAAGAATAACAATAAGGTGAAATGTACCGGGGTAGAGTTGAGTGAAATGCCGGCAGGGAAAGCCCAAGAAATACATACACAATATCTACAGTTGTTCAGAGAGACTAGGGCCCCAAGTCTGCTATTACAATAGTGTCAGAATGGTCTATCATAGATTTCATAATGGTTGATTTTGACAAGATTCTATGCCATTTCTTTCAATGGAGTGTCAGTGGTTGACTACTGGAAAGTCATAATGGTGCTTGTACTACCAGAAGGCCAAACTCTCGGGTCGTGGGGTCCGAATGCTCATAACTCGTTTAAAGATCTGTCAAGACGGTTAGTTGACACTTCGCGTGACCCAAGGGTTGGCTTCTACCTCGGACAAAGGATTGCCATACAACATGGCAATGCTGCCAGCCTTTTGGGCCCATACCAGTGGCTAGCGATGCGGGCGAATTTGTTTAACGCCATATTTTAAATTAGTTTTAGCTAGTTGAGAGATTTTTATTTAAATGTTTAAAGAGTTAGTTGTACATAATTAAATAAATGATTTTCCTTAAATTTTATTAATTTTAAAGCAACATTAGCATTTAAATCTCAGTCGCAACTTGTCGTTGCTTTAGAATGATATCAGTAAAATTGCCCTTCATGCTGTATGAACGCTTGCTATACTCTCGTATGTCACTGTCAATTAGCTCCACTAAGCCGGTTGTACAGTTTAGCCGTGACTTACTCAACACTTAGGTCAAGTCCTGCGTGTTAGGACTTCATGAACCGTCCATGATTGTCTCCAGGTAAACTTGCAATAAAGTATCTTTCCCTAATATCCCTTCGTAAAATAAATTATGAACCGTTTTTCATCATTACTACAGCACGTAAAGAATCACGATAGAAGTCGATTTAGGACAGCTTTGTCTTTATTTCTGTTTTAGATATTAAGGAAGTCGATAAATGTATGTGGCTCAATGGCCGTCATTGCACATTTACCTGGTGTCTACCATAATCCATTGTATTTGAGTGACGTCAGTAATTATGTTACCTACATCGGATTCAAATGACATGTCATACATGCAGGTTACGTCGGAGACAGTTCGCATGTTTTCCATACAAAAAGGCAATCAGTATCGCTAACAGAAATAATAGAACTTAATAACTGTACATCAAGTAAAAAAACTAATTTCTTTGAAGAATTGCCATTACTTATATTAACTATCGAAACTTTTTGTTCGAAACATGGTGAACTAAAAAAAAACGTGACAATTTATTTTTAAGTATCTTGCTGTACCTACGTGAAATTCGCGCAGTGTCCGATGTAGGTAACAGTAACGTACTTAACTATCATCATTTTTAATCGTGTTCGTCCACGGAAGGGGTGTAGGACCTCTTATGTCCTCCCATTCGTTTTTTTTTTTGTCATATTTTTGAGAAAGCTTTTCCATCGCGTTTTCATGTAAGTTATTATCTAGTGCATAAGGTTTTCGAGGTAAATTCTTTTGCGGGATGCAAAACTGTGGTCATTTGTTCTTTCCTTTATAAATCTGCTATCCTTGTAGTTGAATGAAAAGTAATTAAAAACGATCCTCTGAAGTAATTATAATAATAGAAAGCTTCCAGTGAGTACAGCAACTACTGCTCGTTCGTAGCATAGTATGCATCACACAAGTTATTATTTCACACGATTAATGATCGTTACAGCCAAGATGTACTGAGAGGTTAATAAAAGATCTGAAAAAAAGCATGTATCATAAATCCGACCTCAAAAAACGACTAAAGTGTTCCAAACAAGTCAGGTTTTAACAGTTGGCGAGTTTTAGTTGAACCACAGATTTGATTCCTTTAGACTATAGCGCGTGTCAAAGAAATAGACATACAAACATGCTCTAGAAAAACATACCCTCCTTCTGAAACAGTCACCCGACTGTTCGAGCCATCATTTTCAAATAGGACATGTCCTACTCGCCGACCATTGCTCAAGGCATGTAGATAATAATGCATCAATTATTTTTAACAAGTGAAGCCCATTCATACGACAATGATATAATCAAACTAATTACTATTTTATTGTATTACCTATTAATTGAACCGCGGTCAATAACAATGAGAGGTAGGTTCCCACGGATCTGCTGGCGTTGTCTCAGGCCTGATAGATTCTACGAACGATAGACGACAGAGGTCTCATGCAAATGATCAAAAAATTGTGAACAAATAACACGCATGTCTGTAATGCTAGAGACAAATTGGTCCCACGTACGCAACGCATTATGATATCTGGACTATTGATTTTGTATGAAAAACTATGTAATAGAGACACACTTATCGTATGCAACGCAACATAGGATACGATACAAAAGCGTTGCATTCGTTGCGTACGTAGGACCAGTGTGTCTCTCGGTTATATCTGTCACTGGAAAGCGAGAGACTGATAGCTGTGGAAGGCTTTAGAAGAAATTGATAGATAGATATGTTTATTTTGTAAAACATGAGTCCAGCATGTAGGTCTTATAATTAGTCATGAGGTTAAATATTTATTATAATTAAATATTGATGTCGAAAGAATAGCTGTTCCAAATAGTGTACCAAACGTCGATATTTGAATCAATGGATTGCAACTTACAATTTAGGAGATAAATAGATTTCAACACTGTAGAACCAGCAATAACGGCTTTTATTTTATTTTTATATCCGTCATAATTAACTATATAGAAAGGATTGACTGTACCCTCCTGGCAAGCAATAACAACTGCGATCGCCATTTATTTGACATTGGTAGTGAACTACTGTCCCCGCCACGAGAAACTTTGAGATTATTTTGTAGTCACTACGTAACTGAGGGCTAATTTCTCAATAGCTTATAATAACTGTTATCGGAAGAATAAATATGACAGATTTATATATTTTCCATGCAAGTTCAAAGTTAGAGTGAACAGTCTCCTTCTGGGTAAGCTCGCTCCATCGTAGACTTTGTCTCTGTAACTTCTGACCTAGACTAGAGTCAAGAGCAAACCCATCACAAATGAAAACAAGGCATCAAACAGCCATTTTTATTCCTCAGTTTAAAATTATTTCACTATTTAAAAATCAGCCCTTAGTAGAATTGTTGTGGTTTGTCATTGTTTACAAAATTTAAAAGCTTCTCGTGACGGGGATTATTAAAGTGATCATGAAAATTATAAGTATTCCTGTTGACTCCATCGTGGCAGTCGCCGGTCACAAAAGGTCGTTAAAACTTAACATATCAAAGTATTAATTAGGCTAACTATGAATGAGAAATCGTATTAGTGGACACAATACCCGTCTCATTAGTTCAGAACCCGGAGCTCTCGTAATTGCGTTATCCCGTAATTAGTTTGTGTTAGTTTAACCTCAGAGAACAGAAGAATCCTCTAAAGACCTGACTGAATAAAATCCGAGATAGTTTTTGGTTGTGGGTATCATTTTCTTGAGTTGACTTTAGGGGCTTAGCTGCCTCGCGGTAAAAGGATTTTAAATTATCTTATACATATTTAAAACGCTCTAGCCGAATGACTACATGTTAATTTAAAACCATATTGTATGTAATAACATTCTAGGCAAGCTTGCATCGTAATGCCGCCTAGTTTATGTCCACGAAAATATTGTTTGTATACATTTTTTATCGCAAGAAAGTAGGGGCTTTCATATACGAACAGTATTTTCGTCTTTCAAAGCAAATTGAGCATTATGAGAACTATGTTTGAATATTTCAGCGGGCTTTGTTTGTGGAAGGGTGACCCACAACAAGCTATTATTTCGCTACGTAAATATTTCACTGAAGTTCACGAGTGTGTTTGTTGAACAAAATAGAATGGTACTATTTTAAGTTGCTTTAATGGCGCCTGCTTGTATTATAGTGACACTTTTTGCGTATAGCTTCGATCTCTATTAAAAAGGTCAATAATAAATGGTACATAGAAAACCAACCACAAGGAATGGATTTTCTGCTGCTACGGGCTACGGAATTCTGATACGGGCAGAGTAGCGTCACACGATTCCATGTTAAGTCATTATAACTTCCAAATAAAAACACTACTGTTTTTACTACACACTATTTTTGGCTATTTCTTCGTTTTTTAACACAGACTCCGCATTTTTTTTATAAAGTGTTTAATTTTTGACTTCTTAGTGGTGATACTTGGACGCCGTCATCGTCTACGCAGATATAGCACATCATCTTCCTTTTTTGGAAGTCGGTTAAAAATAACAATTATAAAATCATCGCCACTCACATCTATTTATCATGCTTATCTTATGTAAAATGACAAAACATTGATTTGAGTTCTTAACTCTTCTTAAAATCAAAACGTGTTACAACATTACAAGTATTGACAATTTGGTACAGTTGTAGTATCTCCTATCTGCTGATACACTATCAGCGTTTCATTGACAACCATTTTCACTTTATCTTTTAAGTACATTACACTAATTATAAAATAAGAGACTTTGTTATTAGTGTCTACATTATATTAATGCTATTTAGAAATGGCAGAATTCACTTTCTGAATTTGTAAAGAAAAAGTTTCAATTTAAGAAACCTAACAATTGGGATGTGTCCTGAGTAAAAAAAATATGATTATATTTAGACCGTCACTTAGATTATCGAAAAATATTTTTTGCTTTATCAAAATAATAAAAATTGACGAAGGTAAAATGCACCCGTCAGGCCCCGCCGGCTATTGTCTTTTAATTTTGCAAGGCCTGACGGGTTACAGATCAGGAGTGGGGGCTTGTGACGTCACTTCTCTTTAATTTTGCAAGGCCTGACGGGTTACAGATCAGGAGTGGGGGCTTGTGACGTCACTTCTCCTTAATTTTGCAAGGCCTGACAGGTTAAAGATCAGGAGTGGGGGCTTGTGAAGTCACTTCTCTTAAATTTTGCAAGGCCTGACGGTTTACAGATCAGGAGTAGGGGCTTGTGACGTCACTTCTCTTTAATTTTGCAAGGCCTGACGGGTTACAGATCAGGAGTGGGGGCTTGTGACGTCACTTCTCTTTAATTTTGCAAGGCCTGACGGGTTACAGATCAGGAGTGGGGGCTTGTGACGTCACTTCTCTTTAATTTTGCAAGGCCTGACGGGTTACAGATCAGGAGTGGGGGCTTGTGACGTCACTTCTCCTTAATTTTGCAAGGCCTGACGGTTTACAGATCAGGAGTAGGGGCTTGTGACGTCACTTCTCTTTAATTTTGCAAGGCCTGTATTGTAATAGAATCTCGTTTTGTAGAACCTACTGTTGTATCAAGTTATTTTCCATATAGCTCGTTATTGAATGGAATTTGATACGGTCCGTGCTTGATGGGTGCTAATTAATCAAGAAAATGCATTCGTCGGGTAGTCGGATATTAGGCGTCAGTCTGTGGAACATGCCCTGGTGTTCCAGTTAGCTCTTTTAGATTGCGCTCAGCATCAGTACCAGACATCGTGTCATTGATCCTGTGAAGGCACATTGTTATCTAAAATCTTTCTATTAATAAAAATAACTTGATTCAACAAAGCATCCATGGAGATTTTGGCTTGCTCTGTTTCATAAGAATTTACGATTTGGTACGTGAGTTACAAACCAACTCCTTGACATTTCTAAAGTGATGATGATTCAAAAATGTGATGTTTCAATAGTTTTTTTTTTTTACTATATAAAGGCATACGTTTGACCACAATCTCACCTGATGGTAAGCGATGATGCGGTCGAAGATGGAGTACGTTTGCCTAGAAGCAACCTATTCACTCTTGTCTTAAAGACTCCGAGGTTGTAGCTATCTGGAAACACAGACTCTGGCAGGGAATTCCACTCCTTAGCTGTACGCACTATAAATGTGTTCCCAAAACGTTTAGTGCGTGTGGGTGGGATGTCCACCATGTACCGGTGGCGCATCGCCGTTCGTCTTGTGGTCCGATGATGGAACGGGCTTGGCGGAATTAAATCAGATATTTTTATCTAGGCCGGTGTCCACTAAAGCCCACATCGTTGAGAACCTGGAGTTCTCAAGATTACGGAGACGCCGATAGCAGATGTCGTCCCGGGCGTACATACATACGCCCGCGCGTGGTCTGAAGTGTTGCTCCAGGATAAACCTTGGGTATGTAAGATACGACACGTCAGACGGACATCCGATCTGCGTCTCCGTCAGAAACAAGAGCGCTGGTTTCTCGGTCTCAAGGTGGTGATGGACTGCGGCGAGATTTGAGTGCAGACCTCGTATGTTGGAGAGGTGCACTTTATGCGAGAGGGAGTGCTGCCGCTGTACAGCTTTTCTCTTTTTGTTCCTGGCCATATTGTTTTGAGTTAGTAGGTTAGAGGAGAAGGAAGTGAAATGAGGTTCCATGCTGCCAACCCTCAGGCACGCTCTGACAGGACGACATCATTGGGGGACTAGTCTGGAGACTGCGGGGACGCCCGAGCCCCCCCGGAATTGTCCATCGGGCCCTCTCGTCTGGTCGCCAACTAGCACGATGGTACATTCCGGGATTTTTCAACAGTTGGCGGGGCAGCCTTTCATGTATGGCTAGTACACTACTTGGGCCCCCAACTACCTGCGGTCGGCCAGCGGCGCACCGTGCCTCGGATCCCGCTACCCTTCACGACTAGTCTCCCGATACGCCCATATCAACGTGAGCCTGGTCGGTCTACCTGCATTGGAACAACTATTTCGACCCAACTCCTCTGAATTGGCTACACTGAGCATCGTACCGGAACGCGGCTAGGCCACTTGGCGGTACGTCTTTGCCCAGTGGGTGGTCACAAGCCATCGGCCGAAGCCTACCACCAGTTAATGTCACCTGATTAGCACCACCCGGGGACCACGTGTAGGGACTAGCAATGGGTATTCTCCTACGGATGTGGGTGACTCGGCCCCCAAAGCGGGTGACTCGGCCCCCAAAATGTCAAACCGTATACCTTTTTATATCTTACTACGTGTAGCTGTACCCGCGTAAGTTTAAAATGCAACTATCTTAAAGATCTCTTTTTAGGGTTTCGTACCTCAAAAGAAAAAACGGAACCCTTATAGGATCACTTTGTTGCCCGTCTGTCTGTTTGTCAAGACCCTTTATCTCGGGATTGCGTGGAGGTATCGAGTTGAAATTAAAACCATATACTCAAGTCTACAGCCCCTTGAAGCTTAAAAATCAGACTTCTTAGTAAACTCAAAATAATATACGGGCGTTTATGCCACAAAAAACGTGTATTTCGACACTCTCAACGGAATCAAAATTTATAGAGTATTTCCCGCTGACCTAGAATTATGAAATTTGGCAAATAATACCGTCTAATACTACTTGTTTAGGGAAAAGTCTAAAAACTATACATTCATAATTAAATCATACAAATATATAGGTAGTCTTTATTTAAAGTAATTTGTAGCTACAAATTACTTTGGGCCAGTCCGACTCGCACTTGGAGGTTTTTAGGGTTCCGTAGCCAAATGGCAAAAAACGGCAAATGGCAAAAAACCCTTATGGATTCGTCGTGTCTGTCTGTCTGTCTGTCCGTCCGTGTCACAGCCACTTTTTTCCGAAACTATAAGAACTATACTGTTGAAACTTGGTAAGTAGATGTATTCTGTGAACCGCATTAAGATTTTCACACATAAATAAAAAAACAAAATTTTTGGGGGTTCCTCATACTTAGAACTGAAACTCAACTTTTTTTTATGTATAGATAGGTCTTCAAAAATGATATTGAGGTTTTAAAAATCAATTTTTTCTTAACTGAATAGTTTTCGCAAGACACACTTCCAAAGTGGTAAAATGTGTACCCCCCCCTGTAACTTCTAAAATAAGAGAATGATAAAACTAAAAAAATATATGATGTACGTTATCATGCCAACTTCCACCGAAAATTGGTTTGAATGAGATCTAGTAAGTAGTTTTTTTTTAATACGTCATAAATCGTAAACCGCAATTAACCTTTCATTCAGTCAAATCAAATATAAAAAAAATCATAAACATAAACCTTATGCATAAACCGTGAACCATTATTTTTTAATAATAAATCTGTAATCGATGCCTAAGTAAATAACAATTATAAAGTTACAAAGAACTACAAAAAACTTTTATATTGTGGAATTTGCTGCTACGGAACCCTTCATGGGCGAGTCCGACTCGCACTTGGCCGCTTTTTTTTTAATAAATTGTAGGCCTATTTTACTTCCTTATAATTTAACTTTTTATTTGTGAAAAAATTGGTTAAAATCGCTTGAGTAGTCTCGGAACATATTCGGTACAAACAAACAAAAAATCTTTCCTCTATATATATAATTATAATAGTAATCTTACTTATGCAAAATCGGCCCTTAGTAAAAATAAATTACTTTGAGTTGGACAACAAAGTGTACGAGTACCATCATCAACGATTCTAAATGCTACAACAATTTAGTAATTAAAGGTTCCCCAGCAAATAATAATTAATTAACTTTCAAATAATGTCCACGTTAAAAATCTCTGTTAAAATATGCGTTCTTAATTAACTTTCATGACATCTGACCTTTTTAGTGTAAAGCTGAAAGTTTAAGTTAATATAGAAATTAATTACCTTTACCCTGCACTATTTATGTTTAAATAAAAATATCGTTTCTCTGGCTGTGAAACATTAAATTGTTGCAAAGCTTTGCAGCTCTCAATTAGAGATTCTCTGAATAAATTATGCTCTGAGCAATATTTTTGTGAGTAAAAATATATTTTTGAGAAGGGCTGGTAATTCTTGATGTTAGTAAATAAATAATTAGTTTCTGCTTGTATAGCTTTGACTCAGAGGTGTCAAAGAAATTACCTTCTTTATTTTACTTTATATTTATTAAATTCATTCATTTCATTGGCATGCAAAGTACAGCTTAAACCATTGGGATGAGAAACATGTTTCTTTTTTTACGGTAGGATTTATGAAAAATCATCTCGGACTTGTGATTTAGAAAATACTATTATGTTTTTGTACCTTGGCCACCATATCTCACTCCAAACTCTCTTATCCATACTATTATTTTGAGCTGTACCTAGAGTTTGTTTGGTTGACCGCGCCAATCTCAGGAACTATTGGTTCTGATTGAAAATTTAAGTGTTGGATAGTCCATTTACTGAGGAAGGCTGTAGGCTACCATCACGCTTCGACCAATGGGAGCGGAGCATTAATGAAACATGTGACGCAGACGAAGTTGCGCGGGTCAGCTCGTGTATATACATTTATATTTTCTGGTCAGTTCAATTGACTGTGTTATGCGTTAACCTAGATAACATCAAATACGGAGCCAATCATGGCATGTTCAAACAATCGAGCGGAACATTGATTATGTTGGAATGCTACAAATTCTTCGCTACACATTGTAGCTCCTTCGAACTGTGATTTCCCAAAGCGGCGCGAAGGTCAGAAGGAACCATTCCACGTTATATTAAATACGATATCGATATAAATGTGGAGCAGTCCATGGCTAAACTATAACAGCCGCAAGAGTCGATCTTCAAGGTTAAGCAAAGCCTGCTGAGGATAATCTGTGGATGGCTATCTCGTCATACCGAGTCTACTGCCTTGGAAAGCACGTTAGGTACAGATTGGCAGAAACCAGAAACCCTGACACAGTTACTGGGTTATGGAGATCAGATCTACGCAATATACTGGTATTAAGTGATCGATAGAAACGTGCTGCACTATAGTTTGTTTCAAATATCGGACGCTACAGAGGAAGCAAACATTTAGCGATAACCTAGCAGAAGCGCCAGACACTGGATAAGTGTGCGATTCAATTTCTAGATTAAATATCTGAGGTTTGTAGGTATTCTGATAAACCATCGCGATACGTAACTAGTAAGTAGTTGCTCTCAGAACAGATGGTCGATGGGGTCGAAAGTTCTGGAGTGGCGACCGCGTACCGGAAGATGCAGCTTTGAAAGGCTTCCCACAAGGTGGATCGATGACCTGGTGAGGGTCGTGGAAAGCCGATGGATGCGAGACGCTCAAGGTCGGTTGTGGCGGCACTTGGGGAGGCGTATGTCCAGCAGTGGACGTCTTTCGGCAGATATGATGATGATGAGGACGGAATAGAAGACGAAAACATTTTGCACTGACTCAAGCAATATAATAGGTACACACCAAGATAGAAAGATGATTAAGTAGTTAACTTAACTTATTCATAACACGTAGTAGTATTGAATCGTGGTTAGATACGATAAAAATTAAGCCTGACAAAAATATTTCACACAGAATCAGCGGCGGATCCAGAATTGTCGTTGGGGGCCCCGGCTGACCCCACAGAGGGTAGGTTTTAGCAAAGAAGCAAAACTGTTAAAGCACAAAAAAATATTTAATTTAACGCATAACAAACCAATTTGGATTACTTTTCGTAAAATCCTACAAGACTTCGTTAGGATGTAGAGTACCTACCAAAGATATCTCGACCTTTTGGGGGGGCTTGAGCCCCTTAGCCCTCCCCCCTTGGATTCGACAATACACAGAATGTAGTAAGTTTTGCTACAGTATAGCCGCGTTACTTGCGCTCGGTTCCGATTTCCATGCAAAGCGCGGCCCGCACTGTCACAGGGCGGAATACGAATTGCATTCTCGCTGTTCAATGGCTGCGAGCTCGTTTCTTTACAATTTATTGAATACAGTCTCAAGTTCCGGCTCTCATTGTATTACCCTCTGCAGTTCATGGCGGACTGAGCGCATTTTGTTCTCAGAAAAATATGAATCTGAAAGGATTGCTTCACTTTGCTACAGGGAATTGTCGTGACGGCTTCTGCGTTCTTAGGTTGCAGAAATGTTTTAATGCTTCTATATTACATTTTCAGAGAAGACAGATTTGTAAAAAGCAATTCGAATTTTTAGTACCCTTATGTGTTGCGTACACAGAGTGGAAATGCTCGTATTAAGGCGCAGATACCCCTACCCCTCAGTAGCTGATAGTAATTTTTTGGAAAGTAGTATATGTTACGTTAGACTATTTTCTTAATCATTTCATATATGAAAATCTTGAGTTTTATTCTTTCAACATAGGTAGTTTAATTAATATGTAAAGTTATGTCTAAAACAGACACAAAAACGACACTCGGACCATAACCGCCGGGCATATTTTAATGGAATTTGCACTAGGTATCTCAAAGACAATTTTATCTACATTTTGATATTCGACTATTTTTTAGGGTTCCGTAGCCAAATGGCAAAAAACGAAACCCTTATGGATTCGTCATGTCTGTCTGTCTGTCCGTCCGTGTCACAGACACTTTTTTCCGAAACTATAAGAACTATACTGTTGAAACTTGGTAAGTAGAAGTATTCTGTGAACCACATTAAGATTTTCACACAAAAACAGAAAAATAAAATTTTGGGGTTTGAAGTTAAACTCAATTTTTTTTCATACTTAGAACTGCAACTCAATTTTTTTTTTATCAAACCCATGCTTGTGGGGTGTCTATGGATAGGTCTCCAAAAATGATATTGAGGTTTCTGAGATCTTTTTTTTTTAACTGAATAGTTTGCGCGAGAGACACTTCCAAAGTGGTAAAATGTGTCCCCCCCACTGTAACTTCCAAAATAAGAGAATGATAAAACTAAAAATATATATGATGTACATTACCATGCAAACTTCCACCTAAAATTGGTTTGAACGAGATCTAGTCAGTAGTTTTTTTTTAATACGTCATAAATCGTAAACCTCAATTTAACTTTCATTCAATCAACTCAAACATAAAAAAAATCTGACCAAGTGCGAGTCGGACTCGCGTGCAAAGGGTTCCGAACGAATAATTTTTTTTACATGTTATTTTAACACTACAGACTTCTAATAGGTTTTCCTGTAATCTTTAGGTAAAGATCTATTATCTTTCTTGAATAACTTCAAAACCATTTATTTTAAAATTATGAAAAAAATATAATTAAAACCCTCACAGCCCTTTCATTTGATATGTCACACGATATTGTTCAAAAAACTTTTTTTTTTAATTTTCTAGTTTGACCCCCATACTAAAAATTTAATAATTTACGTAACGCGTCCGTGTTTGGGTCATACAAGTCCATATGTGCACGTAATTCATCATCAGAATCGGTCCAGTGGATCCGGAGAAAACTGGCTGTGACAGACGAACAGACAGAACCCTAAAAACATTTCATTTCTTAAACATAAACCTTATGCATAAACCGTGAACCATTATTTTCTAATAGATAATAAATCTGTAATAGGTGCCTAAGTAAATAATAATTATAAAGTTACAACGAACTACAAGAACTTTTACATTGTGTTACTCGCTGCTACGGAACCCTTCACGGGCGAGTCCGACTCGCACTTGGCCGCTTTTTAATACGTGTGTGGGTGTGAAACAAGTGCGCGTTTTGTTCCCTCAAGGTCGCTGCTATGGCGTCGCTTTATGCGTTCGCATTCTCATCGCAGTCGAAAACTGCCAAAAGCACCTCTAAATTCACTACATTTTGACGTTGGTAGTCACCGGGATGAAAAAGCATCTTGAATTTGAACGACTTTTAAGTACGAGCATTGGCCTTCAGGAAATGTGTACCTAAATAGGGATTCAAGGGGTTTCCCACACGCGTAATATAGCAAAATATAGAATTAACAAATATTTGTATGGCCTGCAGATAGTTGTTCCGGGTCTGGCTGTTTGTGTATGTGAGTTTGTATGTTTGTAAATCTCCCACGATACAGGAGAAATTCCTAGACTGGGGCAATGTTCTACATAAAAAAAAACATTGCGTCTAGAGGTAATTTATGTCGGGTACATTAAGTGGGCCGCTATTGTAAGAGGACTAAAATGGTTCCGTGTATATTGATGGTCAATGCACACTATCTTGTAAAACCCGTATTTTTAACCGACGAAAAAACGGAGGAGATTCTCAAGTCGACGCGTACATTTTTTGTATGTATGACCACGCATAACTTTTTACAGAATAGTCCGATTTTGATAATTAAAGAGATAAAATAAGGAAAGAGTATATCACGAGGGTGGTCCTATATATTTGGAGAAAAAAAACCAACCTTAAGGGTAGGAAAACAGGGGATGATTGATTGTTCACTCACTGATTGTAATGTATGACTACATATAATTTTTTACAGAGTAGTCCGATTTTGATAATTCTTATTTTATTGGATAGGGTAGGTATACCTCGAAAGTGGTCCCATATAAATTTGCAAAAAAAAAATACCTTATGGGGGGAAAATAGGGGTGATTTATTGTATTGTTCACTCACATATTTTAGTGCAGAGTTGTGTAGCATTTTTTGTAGGCCTACCCATGTGGGTATATAAAGCCTGTTTTTTTAAGTATTTATACTATACAACAAGTAATCGTTAAAGTAGGGTTATATAATAGTTAATAGCTAAAGTAAGATAGGTAGCTATTTTAAAAGTTATAAAAAATTAAGCATGTATTAATTAGTAGATTATAGCCACAAAAAAGTATGAAGTAAATACTTTTAAACAAAAAAATAAAACCTCCCTAAAATAACTTTAGGTAATTTCGGAAGTCGGTGTTTTTGATTGTTTCTTCTTATTTTAACACCGGCTTCCGAAATTACCTAAAGTTATTTTTAGGTAACATTTATAATTTTTTGCTTTTCAGTTTTTTCGTAGGTTTAATTTTTTTGTTAAAAGTTTTTATTGTTGAATACACATACATAAAACTGTTAGGTTTCCATTACGAATGTGTCTGCCAAGTCTTTGTCATCTCTCACACAGATTTCTCAGGCTACATCGGTAGTTGCTAGATTTAAAAGCAATAGATTTATTGGTTCCCACTGGCAACCCACAGTGGTGACCACATAATTGAAAATAGTACAAAACGTAATTATTACTGTTTACGCACAGGTTGCACATAAACTTAGCGGGTACATCAGGTACATGTGGAGGACGCGTCATTTTTCCATATGCGTCAGTTGAATGTCCGGCTGTCATGTCCAAAGAAATTACGACTCACAAACAGTATGAAAATAATTGAAAACCTTCAGCTTTGATAGACAAATTGCAAAAATGCATGGAAACTGCAATTGCAGCCATGTCGCATGTACGTAGACACCGGGGATTATGACGTCCATTGTTTCCTTTCTGTAGACAGAGGCCATCTGAGGGCCAATTCAGCTATTTTTAAAGCCATGTTCGCATTCGCGTCTCAGTCGCAATCGCTTTTTTGCCAGTTTACGATTGACTGCGAATGTTGTTTAAAAAAACCGGCCAAGTGCGAATCAGGCTCGCCCACCGAGGGTTCCGTACTTGTACGTACATACTACTTTAGATAAAGACTATTTTTTTAAAGATTTGATTACAAATGTATAGTTTTCAGACTTTTTCCTATACTTGTTGTATAAGACGGTATTAATTGCCAAATTTTACAGTTCTAGTTCAACGGGAAAGAACCTATACATTAAGATTCCCTTGTGAGTGTCAAAATATACGTTTTTTGCGGCATAAACAGCCGTATCTTTTTTTTCGTTAACATGGAACTTTGATTTTTTTACAGCTTCAAGGGACCGTAGACCTGAGTAAATAGATTTAATTTCAACTCGATACCTCCGGGACAACAAAGTGATATTATAAGGGTTCCGTTTTTTCCTTTTGTGGTACGGAACCCTAAAAATGAGTAGAATTGGCCTTCAGATACTGTCATCAGTGATCAATGGACGCTGGAAACTTGTTAAGCAGAAGGGATAAGATAGGACGGACTATTTGTATGTACGGTAAATAGAACGAGTAAAACAGATCTCTTCACTGCTTCGGAACAAAAGCCTCGTCGAAATCAAACATGCGGTTGAGTGCAGGCACCGCACTGATCTGATAGAATTAGTTCCAGTAAAAAGAAAATGAGTGCTTTCTACTAGTTATGAAATTGCAGCAGACACACAGACAGACAGGCTTTCGCACTCACAGCAGATATTTATAGACGTTCGATACATTATATTAATAGCACATTACATCACTTCCGCAAACAAGAGTTAAGCATTCAGTACACGGGTTTAATAAACAATGTGGAATAGATGGCGGGCGGTGGTCGCGTGTATCAAATAAACGGATTAGCTATGAGGATTGGTCAGTCTGTGGCTTCTTATTAATAAGATTACGATTGGAATTGCCTGTGTTGGGTTTTATGAGCGGATTGAAGTTGTAAAAAGTAAAATATTTCTTGAGCGAACTGAGTTTTTGCTCTGATAGTTTAGGATCCGAAAAGAGTGGTACTTTACTTAAATATTTGTATTGATTAAGCGCTACCTAAGTTACAACATCATTTACACTATAACTAGCCTTTTCACAACTATGTTGGGGTTGGCTTCCAAACAAACCGGATTCAGCTGAATACTAGTATTTTACGTGAAGCGGCTGTCTACCATACCTCCACAACCAAAACGGTACTTCTTGGCAAGACTGGTGTCAAATCTAGCTTTTGGCAATAAGTAACGGCTGCCAAAGATCTACTTACTAATGAAAGCCTAGCGCAACCGAGGCACGGAGGTGTCTCGGTATGTTAAGATGGATGGTGGAAGAATACAATCCAAATATACGTGAAGATAGACAAGAGAGTGAGGACAACTGAGAATTAGGTTGGCAAATTAAATTAGAATTCGATATTATTGTTGGCATTTACTGAATGGCATGAGGGTCGAGTATAAAGATGCGTTTACCTTAATGTTTGGTTTGCGAAATTCATAAAAGCAACACCTAATTGGCGTGACGTTAGCCCGCTGAGCGCCAAGAGCTCCTGACTTCACAATCGTGATCAAAAACATTATGATTCAAGATTTTCATACTCACGTGCAAGTATTGGCAATATTTGGAATTGAGCGACTCGAAATCAATAAATTTAAGAATTTAGTAGTGTGTGCCAAATAAACCACGATAAATTAGGTATGTATTCCATAGTTCAAAGCTTTCGTCTCTGAGGACCAAACCCAACCGTTTAAATCTTCCAACTCTTCAAGCACCTGATCCATTTTCTTACAGCATTTAATTCTAACTTATAACGTTTCAAGTATAATATTAAATTCCTGCATATTGCCAGTTTCCTTTGGTTTCTTTGCAAGTAGAACGGAGAGAAGTTTATAAACTTGCATCCCAAAGGTAACATAAATATTTCTACACAGAGCTCTGTAAGACGAACGTACATTTCTGAATGTATTACGACTTTTACAAGAAAGCCTTACACTAAGTCATATTAATAAATCTGTTCCTACGTTGGACTGCATTGCTAAAATATATACGGGAACGGGAAACACGGGATATGCGTGTACGAAGTCTCGGGCAAAGTCTAGTCTGTCACAAACTACTTTAATCCCACTTCCGACTCAACTTATTACGTGTTACAAGATTGGTTTAAAAACTTAAATCCTTTCCATTTGCAGATGTCATGAAAGTTAGCTGCAATGCCCAGGATTTAGACTTAAATAAAATTCTCATTCCCATTCGACTTGGCATGATTAAGCCCAGTCGTCGTCGCCTGGATTTTTATTACAAAATTAATTTTCAGGCTACTTCTGGCGGCCATTTCTTTTTACTCGCCGTCGTCTCCTGTCGACCTGTAATACCCTGCTGGAAGGCGTCGGCGCCTCGCGATGGAAAATGTGACAGAAGCTTACAACAACACGTCATATTTGATTTCATTGGAGAGGAATTGAATGCAAGCTCTAATAAATGTTGTTCCTTCAACTTTTATTAGAGCAATCAATTATACAATCTCTACTTAATTTCCCACAAGAAATGAAATGGAACTAGTTTTTGAAGATAATATGTCTTTATAACTTTTAGCCAGTTTGCGCTTGGCCATTGTCAGCAGTCATGGAATTATAGCCTTTACATTAGAACAAATAACTTGTATATTGGGATGAAAGATGTTTGTTCAACTAGGAAGCACTCAGTCCGCGGAAGTGGCTGTTAAACAATTGATTGAAGCCATTAGCGTCGGTCTCCTTTGGACAGCTAAGTGTTGCCAGCGTTTTAAATAGAAACTGCTTATTTTCTTTTAAGTTTCAGTAGTAAAATTAATTTTATTTTGTATTCTAGTTTCATAGTATGTATTCTGCTCAAATGAAGATGTCGAGGTGGAGAGATGTCGAAAAAAGATCTTATGACCACTGCGATATATCTATTAGGATTTGGTTTCCGCGCTTAGTCCTGATGTTGAACCATTTTGCGTGAGCCATGGCGGCCATTACTCCAACCAGCCAACCTCCCTCCAGAAACAGATCAGTTTTCCCGGTGTGTTCAAAACATCTGTAAGCGAGTTCTGTGACCCCATGGATTAACTCCGTATTTCGGTAACGCCCGTGTACTCAAGGAGTACGTGCGTCACCGTTTCCTCCTCCTCCATGCATGCTCTGCATAAAGGACTGTCCGTAATAACTATCGTGTGAAAGTGTTTGTTCAGTGAGCAGTGCCCGGTGATAGTCCCCGCCACCATTCGCAGGCTACCCCTATCCAGTCGCAAAAGGCGCCTGGTCAATTTCCTGTTTAGGGATGGCATAGTCTCCCTGGACTGCCTGCAGCCTGGTGCCAAGGCCCACCAGCGTTCCGCTTGTTTGTGGGTGTGTTGTAGCCATGTGAGCAGCTGGACAAAGGGGAGGGTACCATGGGTTTGAGTCCAACAGCCACAGTATCAGATCTCCTGCTGGCCAGCTCATCGGCCGCGTCATTTACTAGTAAACCACTGTGTCCTTTTATCCACCGCAGCGTCACAGTGTTGCGGTTAGTCACCGTCATGCGTTCTAGTGCATTGTGGCATTATTTTATAAGTTTCGAGGTAGTGTGATGCTTCCTAATGGATTGAAGGACTGAGGCGCAGTCGGAGAGTATGCGAATGTAGGTATCCGTGACTCTCCTAGCTTCTATGGCATGGACCACCAGGATAATGCCCACGCATTCCGTCTGGTAGACGGTGTTGAGTTTACCTAGCGGTCTGGATATTCTGATGTTAAGGTCATTGGAGTAAACCCCAACTCTGGTTCCGGTGCTTGTCTTTGATCCGTCAGTGTAGATTCTCAGCTCTTTGGGACCTGTTTGGTCGTTCAATTCTTGTGCTAGGACTATGTTGTAGTGCTTTTGGAAATGGTGCTTCATCAAGTAAACGTTATGTCATTTGAACGATATAACTTTTGAAAATAGAGCAAATGCATGAAATACTAAATGAGCGGCACCCAAACAAGAGATATCGTATAACATTTTCTTTCTCAAATCAAAACTAAACACAATTATTAGATTCGTAGAACTGATTGTAATAAGAACTCCTTATTGTTTTTTACACGAAGGTATTGGAATAACCAAACAACCTGGTTTTACATCCCACGTTACGTCTCGGTTCAACGGGAGTCCACGCGTGGGCTGTGGGCAACGACCTGAGGCTTGTGTTTTTGTGACATGAAAGCATGAGTACCTTAACTAAAATAATATTGTAAGGAATGACGGGACACGTTCTTTTAGTTGAGCTTGTATCCTTGAATATCTTTTACTATTTTTTTTCTATAAGGACCGTGCACGGCGTTGACTATGCCATCTAGTGTCGCATATTCGAGGTTTTAAGGGTCAGAATACTTGACATTGACGCTTCTGTGCTGCCACCTGTGGTTCCTGCACGCTCAGTTTAGGGGAACGTGCGCGAAGAAGACTGTGCCATCTAGCGTAGCTATTTCGAACTTTATACTTGAAACATACTTGACAGTGACATTTCTGTGCTGCCACCTATAGTTTCTGCACGCTCCCCATTGATAGGCACACGTTTAACCACTATCTCACCTGATGGTAAGCGATGATGTGGTCGAAGATGGAGCACGCTTGCCTAGAAGTAACCTATTCACTCTTGAATTAATGACTTCCAGGTTGTAGCTATCAGCAAACACAGAATCCGGCTGGGAATTCCACTCCTTAACTGTACGCACTATAAATGTGTTCCCAAAACGCTTTGTGCGTGTGTAAATACTAATAAAACTAGGTACTTCTGACTAAACTACTGACTGGACAGATCTCCTTACACTGCGCGATTCTATTTTAATTGATAATGATTTAATTATAAGAACTCAGTTTAACCGTAAGAAATGGTTATGAAATTATTACCACCTCAGGTGCTTGTTTCTGTGTCTTTAAAATAAAATCGAAATATTTTGAACCAACATTATCTACTTATTGCGACTCTTCTTTTAACGTTTATTTAATGAAAATTTCAAGGAAAAAATGTAATATTTTTAAAAGAAGAACTTAGATTTTATCATGCGCTGCCGGCTGGACTGGACTTTCGCAACAAGTTCACTGACTAGAAAACTGATCGCAGAAGAATGTTCTTTGAGAGACGATGCAAAAAGTGACTGAATTGTTATAAAAGCACAAAGCACGAGAAAAAAGCAAAAAATCTAATAAGAAAAGAAATATTCCTTCCTTGAAATATTTCTTTTCAGTTTTCCCTCCCTAAGTACCTTAGTACCGACAAAGGGAAAGGGAAAGGGAAAAGTTTATGCTTTGTTCTAACAAAACATTGCGAAATAAACCTCTATAACAAGTTGTTTAAACAAAATATATCAAAACCTGCAAATTATTAAATAAATCCCTTTTACGCAACACATTTTCCGAAAGTACTCAGAATTTTTAACTAACGCTGTGAGGCAATCACGCCTTAGAGCGGTTACACACGGGGCGTTCTGCAGCAATACAGACGCACGACTATATCGCGACTCTAGCGATAAAGCTACCATGGTATGGGATGACCGACTATTAGCGACTGTATCGCGAAGATATCTTCATAGAGCTGCCGTGTTTAACAGCCGTTTTGCACACTTGCAACTTTTGTCGTAGGTATGACAAATCCATGAGTAGCTTATTCTAACTTATTAGTCATGTTTTTACAGTCCAACAATGTAAATCTTAATCTAAACTCATCAAAAAATGTCAATTCCAGTCGTAATACTAGAACCCAGTCGCAACATAGAAGCGCCACCGACAAACGCATTCGCTTGCGTACCTAAATCATTACAAGCTGAAATGAGTCGTGAGGGAGTATTAAATGGAATTGGTCCAATCACCCCACCCCCCCTCGCCGTTAATATTCTATGTATTAGAACTGACAACTTATAATCTCTGGGGACTGACGGCTGGCAGTGTGTTCAGCTTCAGTTACAGGGAGACCGCGGTTTGATCATGTCCCTTATTAAGCAGCAACTTACTTAATTAGTTTTCTGTTTTATATATATTTAGGTTTTCTAATGACTGCCAAGTTAGGATTTAAATTTGAAAAGTGGCAATGAAAAGAATGACGTGTTAAGGGAATGTCAGACTCTTTCTGACTAAATCCTATTAATGTTCCTCCACATGCCCTTTCCGTTCCAGGGCCGCGGTGACTCTTTCGAACAAATTGCGAAACAAGATCGACCCGTGCGGATACATAAAAAACATTTTTACAAAAATATACAACCGACTTCCAAATAAAAGACACAAAAAATAACTTTAATTTTTGAAATCGGTGATAGCATTAGCAATAAAATGTATTAGCATGTTTGTTATCATCATATTACGATGTGCAAGGTACTTCTCTTTTTTGAACCGCTAAATAAAGTAATACGAGAGAAACAGTGCACCTACGGTTTACAAGTTCTCGCAGGTTTATTAAAGTTTAGGGAAAAGTTTAAATGACGCAAAGATTTGCTCTTACCTCCACAACTTATTATTAGATTAAATCACAGAATAACATTTTTCATAATATAAAAAAGTTATTACCACCAACGAACCAACGAGTCTTCAAACTTAAAAGATATTCACTTCGTAAAAAAAAAACAATAAATGAATCGAGAGACCGTTGTTATAAATCCCCTTGCACCATTTTAAAATACAGATTTAGACAGCTGTCAGCAATCTGTCAGTTGTCACCAAACTATGGACAATATCAGTTATCAACATTGGTACTGAATCAACACAGCTACAGTGTTATCGTCACCTACGGACCACAGGCCCACATGAATATCCCATATGATCCAATTTAAACGTAAGACGAGAAGAAGCAATTTGTTTTAATAAATTGAAGTAGTTCCACCATAATGATAAATAGATGCGAGCATAATGCGTTACACGAACGCCCGATAGTGATAAAAGGTAACAATATAGAATACGTCAGTGAATACGTTTACTTGGGGAAGCAAATCTCGTTCAAAACGTCAAGCAACGAAGAAGAAGTAAAAAGAAGAATCAACGCAACTTGGAGGAAATTCTGGGCATTAAGAGAAATCTTAAAAGGGAACTACAGCCTGCACATGAAAAGGACTATATTTGATACTTGCCTATTACCCTGCTTGCTGTATGGTTGCCAAACTTGGATATTTACAAATAAAATAAAACAAAAAATCAAATGCAGTCAAACAGCAATGGAAAGGAGCATGTTGAAAATTAGAAGAATTCATAAAATTAGGAGCGAAAACATTCGTCAAAAAACTAAACTTACCGATGCTCTCAGGCACGCACTCTTACTTAAGTGGAGATGGGCTGGACACATCTCACGATACCCAGACAGAAGATGGACCATTGAAGCCACACGATGGAAAGGACCAACGGGGAAAAGGAATGTTGGTCGACAAATAAGACGGTGGGCTGATGACATAACACACGTCGCAGGAAACGACTGGATAAAGTCAGGCAAGGACAGGGAGTCATGGAAAAGGATGGAGGAGGCCTTTACCCAAACAGGGGTCCAAATCTCTTAAATAATACTAACATTAATTATAAGTACCCTTTCTTAAATTTAAGCAACAACTTACTAACAAACATTGTAATATTAATTGAAAGTGAGATTTGGAATAAATGGCTTATTTATTTTATTATTATTATTATAATGCGTTACAACAATACATTCACGCCAACTAAAGTAATGAATTCATATTATATGACAACAATTTATTTCAGCGAAAACTCAGGGCTTAGAAAAGTTTAATTCTTCTGACCACATTTGTTATTTATTGGACAGAAATATTTCATCTTGAGATTAGCTAGATAATTTACGCGTTGTAAGGACCATGCGTTAAACTGGTTTATTAATCACTGAAAAAGATACCTTTTTTAAAGATACGATATCCCCCTAAAATATAATTTCCATTTAATAACGTAGATAGTTTTAAATAAGTCTGTGCGTACAATAAATCCTGTCAATACCTCCTCTCATAGGTAGGAACAGCAGAGAGATCGCATGCACTGAGTTAGTTAGCAGCGTGCCACTCTGTACCGCAATTCACCAAACAAAAACCGAACTAAGTTTCAAGCAGGGCAGCGCCTGTATTTCAAACTTTAATAATTATACCGCTAAAGAAGTGCTTGGGAGTTCATCTGTAACACATGTTTCGTATGTCAGAGAAAACCTTGCGAGACCCTAGCGTGACTATTATTTAGATCCACATGTTTCTGCTATGTTACATGCTCCGGCAGCCCGTCCCGTTCCCTCCTTGCTAGTTAATTCATCAATCAATCATCAAATCACAATTATTGATGTCCTGTCATTCTATTTTTAGTGCTAAGATCATTTGTCGGCAGCAATCATCAAATAATTTGCTACCATATAGGATTTATGTAGAGAAACCATTGTTATTTGACACGGTACAAGCACCCATCAAAATGCTATAAAACCTTACCTAATTCGTTGGTGTGTTGTTTCCTATAAATACGAACTACCTATTTTATAAAAGTGAAGTAACTTAATGATGCAACGGACAGACTGGCGATTAGGAAGCGACATTTCCGTTTTCGTTTTTCAGGTGTTTTCTTATAGTTTTCTTAAAGTTCTGGCATTCAATAAAATGCTAAACTATTTTCGACATTGAGTTTACGAGTTTGTAATGTTTGGCGAATAGGTTAGGTTATCTAAATACTGATGGATAGAGGAGAGAACGTGATTTATATGATATTGAGTTAAGTGATACACACCTGTGTGGTAGTAAAGTTTAGTTGCGGGGAAGCGGCCCCGTGCGCGCCGACGGCCGTCGCATACAGTGTTGTATGCAACAGTCTCCAGCTTCCGGCGGGAAATGCGTCTTTCGAAAACTGTAGAAATATTTTAAAACTTTCACCAAGCTGTTGATTTTAAAGTGAATATAGTTATTGTTTTTGTTTCTAAAGTTACGCAAAAGTTGTTTAAAATTAGGTGAAGTACAATAAGACCCGTACGTTGCCGTTGGAAGGAAAAAGAAAACATCACTGTGTAATTTATGTGATTTTTTTAAGGTTTTTAATAAGTTCGTAAAATCCTATTTAGTAAAATGCGTTATTATCCTATATTACTTTTTAACATTTTTTTTTGTTTTGCGTTTAATACCTCTTTCAAAAAATAAGACGTGTCTTTGAAAGAAGACATGTCTGACGTCTCCGAACCGAGCGCCGACGGATGTAAAAGCCACCAACTTCCGGTTCCCGAATTTTCCGACCAAATGTGTACGTGAACGGGGAGAGTATCTAGGTCCCTACAATTCATAACTGGATTTTTAATGTTATTAGAGATTTATGCACTGTACGATATATTGTATGTGTGAGAAATTATTGTAAAAGTAACGGCGCACACTTACAAAGTGCATGCTGCATCAGTATTGGGTGTCGAGAGCACCGAGGACGCACCGACGGCGCTTGGTTCTCTCGCCGCTCCCGAGGCCCGGCCATGTTGCTGTTTCACCTCTACCAAATGGGCGGGGTCCCGCGGTGCGGCCGCGTGTGTGTGCGGCAGGTGAACGGCGGCGCACGCGCGAAGCAACAGATAGCAGGCGCCCCGCTCGCCGCGACTCCACCGCTATCGCGCGCTCGCCGCCGCGACGGACAGACGTGCTCGCTCCGTTCCGCCGCGACTCACCAACTCTCTTAACGCGCGATCATACTCTAGTTCGTAGTTTTCTCTTCGTAAATTTAAGGTACGTATTCTAAAATTAATTTTACAAGTTATTTTTTATTTGTTTTTTTTTTTTTTTTCCCGACGGTTTGGAATAATGTTAGGATACCGACGGGCTGCCTGAGTTTTTAATGTTTTAGGCGTTGGGAACGCCAATTTGAATTTAAGATTCTGCGGTTTAGTTTGAGGCGAAGTTCGCAGCTACCTACTTTGTGTCCCGATCCTTTGAGATGAAAACAGGCGTATTAATCGATTCACAGTTAGAGTGAATTTTAAAATGAGATTTCGGTAAAAGTTATTTGCTGAAATTACGAGTTTATTGGATTTCAGTAAGTACAACAATTTTTTTCATGAGATTTTGTTTGAAGTATGATTTTGTTACGTTATAAAATTATTATACGGGAAATATCTTGGGAAAAATATATTTACGAAGTAAAATTAAGTTAATTTAAGGCCTGAAGTTGTAGTAATCGTCTTGTAATCTGAGAAAAACTTGAATAAGTAGCTCTTACTTACAAATTTCGAAGTTTGGCTTTTGTACTTGCATATAAAAAAGAAATCTTCTCAGCAAAGAAAGGCTTTAACTGACAAGTAACAAAAAAAATTGCAACAAGAAAGGTTGCAATCACGAGTTTTATAACTTTACTATCGCCCCATTTGTAAGAAAACTCATTTTATAGTTATAAATGAAAAAATAATTATTTAGACAGACTTCTTTGTATGAAAAAAGGTAAAAGCCTTAGAAACACGCTCTACATCGACAAAATGCTAAAGAAAGTCAAAATTGAGCAAACAAATTGAAAATCTGAATTGAGGAGCCGTCAATGGCTGCCAATCAGTGAGCAAGGCCTCGTCGCTCACACAGACCAAACTTAGCTAATGAATAGCTGGCAGTTACAGGCAGAGACCACTTAACGAGCCCGTTTGCTCCCCGACTTACCGCCCAAATCTATTGGTTCAACAAACAATTACATCCAAGAAAACTGATTAATTTTCGTCGATTTTAGTTTCCGACTATTTTCATTGGTTATTTCTCAATAAACGAGTTAAAATGATTGACTCTTGTGTAATTGATGGCTGGAATCACGTTTTGTGGCTAAATCTAAAGTTAGGGCTTCAATTCGGAAAATGGAAAGAAAAGCTGTATATTTCGTTCTGAATTTCCTTAATTAAAAGATTGAGGCAGATTTTCTTAGATTTAAATATTGTGCCGTTCCAGGCGCTTTGAAAACCCTTTCTAGCACGTTTGTGGCGGTCCCTGAACAAGTGCACATACATTAATATTAACTTGAATGCAGAATTGCGTAGGGACTTGAGTCTACATTCGGTACAAAAAATTCTAATTCGATGACGCCGCACATTCTTCTTTTAACTGGTTATTAATAATACTAATAATTTTATTGCATTGTGAAAAGCGAAGCGTCTTTATCATCATGTACAGATACCTACGATATAACGAGACGTGAATAACGATGACAATTTGATTTTGTTTTCAATAAAATTGATTTTTCATAGATTGGTCCTGGGGACCGCGGTATAGTTTGTTAGGAAAGTAAGATAAATTAGGACTTCATTTTATAGGGTTTTTTGCTGATGTTTAGCAAAAGTTCGGGTTTTGGAATAAAGAAAGGTTTCACAGCTTCTAAAATTTTGTGTCGACCCGCACTGTCACTAATCGTAAATGGTTTTATTAATGTTTTCGATGTCTTTAACGTCACTTACTGAAAGATAATCTTACTGTTCAACGTTTCAGCTTAAATGTTCTTAGGGAAACCATTTTCGGACATTACTTTCTTGTTATGATCACAGAATCATATAGAAACTGATTTTATTGTTTCTCGAATAAATTTTCCAGTTTCATAGGATTTTATTGACTGGTCTTTGTTAGACGTACTTAGTTACTTTAACGAGACGGAAAATTAGGGTCGTGTATGCGCTGATAATGAGCATGTGTTGTACCACTGACGTTCTTATGACATATGATAATATTCTATGGGTGGCTTTCTGAATTGATTGTTATGAATTAAGAACGCGTCAACCAGCTTTTCAGACTTAAATAGAGTTTGAGAAATAGTCGAATTCAAATGCTTAGTTCAGAAATGACTCGATCAACTTGACATTTACAGTCGGTTACTTAATATTGAAATTAATGAAGGATTTCCGTTGTCACGGCGGGCTAATGCCCAGTTTCTGAGGTTTTTATCGGTCGTTTATCATTCCGTTAACGGTATTTTTCATAACGCAATTGGCTGGTTTGTGGCTAACGGATAGATAAACGACTGATAAAGTATCTCAGAAACCGGGCATAAGTCGATTGGAGTGGATGAAGTTTCCTTCAAACGGACTGGAAATAGAGACGTAAGAGGACATTTACGGACTGTCAGATGTTATTATTTGAGTCAATCATTAATAACTGTGAGAGGAGCACACCTCCAGTCGAAGTTACGAGCCATAAATAAAGCGATATCGATGGACTAATAGCGCGCGTCGTAAAACAAGCCCCGGCGAAGTTCCCGAGACGGCGGCGGACCACTTGTAACACTCTATATTACCACTTTATTGCTAATATTAGGATGATGTACTCGCGGTCGCTACATCTGTTTGTCGATGTAGTTGTTGGGGTTGTAACGTTATTAGTGTTAGGTTTATGTCGTCTGTATGTCTTTTTAGTAGGGGTTAAACTTTAAAGTTACAATTTTATTACCCGTTTTAGATTTCTGAATGTCTTAGGTACTCGTATAGGTTTATAAATCGGTTCTGACGATAAACTTAAACCGATTAACGTATCATCTTCAATTTCCCACGTTTGTTGAAAAGTTAAGTAATTTAACATCGAATGAACATCGAATCGAAAAATATTTTTAATTACAGAGGATTATAATTTAATGGGTGTTTTAGATTCGGAGAAACGAGACATTCACGGCACTTGCAGAGATGAAGCCAATTTGCCACGTACAGTTCTTTATTGTCACTTTATTATATTTTGTTTCTTGTCTTGTACGAGTCTCAAATTAACACTTTTTTTCTTTACTTTTCTCCTTCCTAAAGAATGAGGGATCATTTTAGAACAAAAAACTATGGAAGGATTGTGTGAAAATTGATAAGACGAGAAAGGCGGTGACAACTGATACGCTGACACATATGTCAGCATGGAAGAAGTTTACATCTTGGGCAAACTCCAAATATGTTAAGACTAGCTTCCGGGATAAAAAGTAGCCTATGTCCTTTCTCAGGCTCTAAACTATCTGTGTACCAAATTTCATTTAAATAGGTGCAGTAGTTTTGGCGTGAAAGCGCGACAGACAGACAGTTACTTTCGTATTTATAATTAGTAAGGATTAGTTAGGATAAGGATAAAGACAGTAAAATAATAATCATTTCTTAAATACAAGATTGTGTTTTGCGGGTTCAATATTTCAATAGCGTGATGTTAACAGACTTTATTCTAAGCAAAACAAAAGCTGATGTTATGATTCAACTTGGTCTTTAGGGATAAGCTGCCGTCCCTAGGCCGTACACCGAGCAATGCCAGACGTGTGAGTAGAGTATGTGATCTGAGGTATTATGTGTGTTTAGGATAACTGACGGCGTGTGGTGAATATTATAAGAGTAGGCTAGCTTTGTGAAAATGTTATTTTATAATGAGGATCATTAAAATGTATGTTGTATCTGTTTTATTAACATCGAGTAGGTGTATAAATTGTAGTGTAGGGTATTGCCAGGGCTCCGAAATAGTCACCGCCACCCTAGAACGCAAATGGCATTAGGAGGAATACGAGGGGGTTTTAGTCAGTAAGAGCATGACACTCTTATGCTCCACCCAGAGCGGGAGGAGACATTTGATGATTTCCAATCCAAAAGAAAAAAGGTTTTCAACTTAGAATTTAAATAATTACTAGGAGATCTTTCTGAAATCATTACCTGATTCACAGTCACAGCTGCTTCGTTGGTATAAGACCGCAAATTCTTATGCTGATTAAGAATGAGATCTAGGGTTTGATTCCCGAGTCAGGCAATGAGTTGTTGGAGTTTTCCATGTGGAATTTTTCAGTAACTGCCCGCGGGCTGGATAGGTATGTGCCCGTTTAATAACAATAGGCAGCCTAGACTTAAACATAACTGCGAGCAAGATGTACACCTCCGACTTACCCTATAGGCGGGACGTTTTGTTTGAAGCAAACGCAGACGATATACTTTTTTTAATTGTCTTGTACGTTTTTCTTCTTCTTTTTCTTTTCGTGCCAAATTGTAGGTAAATGACGCGGCATCAGTATTACCTAAAAAAGCTGATCTTGAGGGATCACTGCATTGGCCAGGTTCATATGCCGCCGCGCCGTGTTGAGGTTGACAGCGTCACGCGCTTGTCTGAAGGCCGCCATGCCTGCATCGCGGCGCGTGCTAATTGCAGGGACGCTTTGACACGCCGATGCGGCGTTCTTTGTAAATCGGCCATAAAATTTGATAGGACGGTGTTTTGTGATGTCGCGGGTGACGGGTTGATGTGTCTGTTTCTGTCAAGGATTTGTAAGATGGCCAAACCGTTACTTATATTCATGGATGGTTTGATGTCTGATTTTTGAGTGGAGGGGGGTGGGGGCTACTAAGATGTCGACCAATAGAGATATTTGGACGGATGATATGACGGTGTTTTGGGAAGTCGCAGGTGTCGGGTCGATTTTGTTATGGATTTGTAATAAGGCAGTATCGTTACGTCTATTCACTGATTAATCGATGTACAGTTTTTGGGCATGACCACTGGAATGAACAACTATTAGAGGAGCGAGGATGAAAAAGACATGTTTCGATCATGAATAAATAAAGTGAATGATGGTGTGTTGTGGGTGCTGCCAGTGCGTGCTTCTATAATATTTGTGGTAGTATTTGTGCACCATTTAACTAGAGCTTTTAGGTTGTCCTAGCACTATTCCAACCTGTTCAATTAAGTTATCGTTTTATTTGTAGATGAATTGAAATTGTGTACGTTTTCAGGATTTACTCACCAGTGATTAAGAAATATTTTTAATAATGCCAAACTGAAGCGATTTCATCTTTATATTTTTCCGAATTTGGTCTAAAGTTACTATTTACTCGTACATTATTTATTCCCCACCCTTATGGTAAGCCCATAGCTACGTCCGTAATCAACATTCACTAATTCAATCCAAAACGAAGCACAAACACTGTTGCCCCTTATCTCGGCGTTATCTAAAGACAATAGATTCCCCCGGGGCCGCCGCTAAGTAGTGTCAATTGGGCGAAGGGCCTGATATAACCCTAAAAGCCTCCCGTATCGGCGCCGTAAGTGAGAAGTACCGGGTCAACTGTACTTTGGGGATTGGGTACACAGTCGGCGTTTAAGGGTTCAGTTTTAGGACATTTTTGGTACACATTTATTTTATTGTGAGCTAGTTTTTTCTGCAGCATCACTAATTTAGCCTTTTCCAAGGGAGCCGTGCATGGAAATAAAGAAAACATGTTTATTTGGCGAACATACATTCACACGATGTGGGAATCAATATGTTTTAAATAATATCAAATAGTGTGACTCACTGCTGTATCAAGTAGGTAGTGCCTGATGCTGGTTTTCAACTGAATCTCATGACTCTTTGCAGTGAAAGAAGTTACGTTATCGAATTAGCAACACGGAGATTCTTTTTAACCTAGTTATGGGGTTCCGACGAAGGAAAGAACGGCCAAATGCGAGTTGGACTCGCCCACTGAGGGTTCCTTACAAATTTGTGGCTACAAATTACTTTAAATAAAGACTATATTGTTATGATTTAATGACTAATATATAGTTTTCAGGTTTTTCCCTATACTTGTAGTATAAGACGGTATTACTTGCCAAATTTCATAGTTCTAGGTCAACGGGAAATACCCATTTTGATTCCCTTGATAGAGTCGAAATATATGTGATTTGCGGCATAAACGACCGTATCTTTTTTTACGTTAATGTGATTTTTACACAGCTGCAAGGGGACATAGACTTAAGTATTTGGTTTAATAACCACTCGATACCTCCACGCGTTTCCGAAATAAATGATCTTGACAGACAGATGGACGGACAACAAAGTAATTCTATAAGGTTTTCGTTTTTCCTTGAGAGGTACGGAACCCTAAAAGTACTAACTTAGTTATATACCTAGAAGTAAGTCAGACTTGACACTCGAGTGACTTAAGACTATAATATCGCGATTATTTTACGAAAATTTTACTACGAGTATCTACGAAGTGCAACATATTAGTCTGCATACACATAAAATTATACTTTACCTACCTACTTACAAAGTAAATGTTTATAAATATTATTTGTAAAAGGTACAGAAGTACTTGTTACTCAAAGGAGTGAGGTACCGGCTACTTTGACGTAACAGTTGAAAGAAAATTAAATGGCCGACAGAAGAACAACACTTTACATTTTATCATTACGAAACCGTCAACGTTGATCATTTAATAAACGCAAAAATGTTCACTTGAAAAATTTCGTTAAATGCTTTCGGAGGAGCACTCGACTACCGGAAACGGATGCGAATAATTTGATTAATTCTATTACACAGGTCCGAACGGGCTTCTATAAACGACGGCATTTTAGAAATACGTTAATCTTTTTAGTAGATACCTACTTTTGTAATTAAATGAAGGACTTGTAATATCTAGGTTCTAGATCTTCACGTTCTTTTTTCGCGATTAATACAACATCGCATGGAATTTAATCTCTATTAGCTTGTGATAGAAACAGAAGCAAAAGTTCATTATATGTTAGTTATGGCGCTTGAGAATAGATTTTCTTTTTAAAAATATTAAAAGCCCCAAATAATACCAGCCACACGAGCCGATCTTCAAGGTTAAGCAACGCTTGGCGAGGTCGGTTTTTGGATGGGTGACCATCTTAACATACCAATACTCCATCGTAGGTACCTCGGAAAGCACGTTAACACGTTGGTCCCGAGTGTCATTTGAAGATATTTGGCAGTCGTTACAGATCGTCAAAGGTCAGAAAAACCTGACACCAGTCTGCCAAAAAGTACTGTGATACCCAGTAACCGGGTTGTGGGGTCAGATAGGCAGTCGTTCCACCTAAAATGTTGGTATACAGCTGAATCTGGTTTGACGAGCAGCTGACCCTAATATAGTTTGTAAAAAGCTAGGCAGATGATGATGAAATCACGAAAAATAATCACTTTTGCGAGCAAATATGAAGACTTAATCAATCTAGGCTTCAGTCAAATATGAAGACTGAATCAATCTAGGCTTCAGTTATTTTACGTACGAATTGAAATCGAAGGCTGTGTCAGGCGGAAGTCACACAAAGTAGGAAGATATCAGTATTGTCGGTATCAACTTGAATGCACATCAACACTCGCCGACATTTACATATTTATACTTAGCTTTCAGTTTCAGCAGGGGTTTCACACCCTCCGCTCAATAACGCCGATTCCAAAGTTAGAATATCGATATTAGTGCACACCACTGATATCGATATTCTAACTTTGGAAAAGGGGTACATATTAGAATAGGATGGGAAGTCTCCACATAGGTACCGATCGCCTACCAACCGAGTTCGTAACTCTGTCAATCGCGGACGCGATCCATGGCTCAGAGGGCCTAGCAATGGCCTCGCACGAATATTTGACGTACAGTAACGTTAACGTAAATGAATTTTGAATGTGAAAAACTACAACCCCATAGTATTTTGATTCAATAAAGGACATACACAATTAATATCATTCAAAAATATGAACATGTTTTTCAAATAAATTTTATGTGCGAAACGAGTATTGTAGCTATGGTACATTTTTACGTTACGTTACTATACGTCAAAAATATTCGTGCTAGACCCTCTGATCTTTGATTTTGGTCGTGGATCGCGTACGAGATCGACCTTGTACGGCGGTCTTGCAGGCGATCGGTAAATAAGTCGACACTCACAAACTTAGTAGTTTTCTCTTTGACTCAGTTTTTGCGTCGACAAAGTTGGTGTAGTACCTACCTAAGGAAATTCTATAAGGATAATGGTGTCAAACATTCAGATCTTTCACAAACATACCAACCTAATGGATAGTTATAAAACTGCTGAGGAGTTTTTCAGATGGTATTTAATTCCTTTTTAGAGTTCCGAACAAAGAACGAAACCCTTATAGGATCACTCGGGTGTCTGTCTGTCTGTCCGTCTATCATAGCCTGTTATCTCCGGATCCACTAAACCTATTCTGTTGAAATTTGGTACATGTATAGACTTCTGTGACCCAAACACTGTCTAACTAGAAAGTTTAAAAAAAAAGTTTTTTGAACAATATCGTGTGACATATCAAATGAAAGGACTTACTGTGAAGGTTTTATTTACATTTTTTTTTTCATAATTTTAAAATAATAGGTTTTGAAGTTATTCAAGAAGTTTGACAAAATTAAAAAAAAAATGGAGATGATCTTTTCCTATAGATTACAGAAAAACCTATAAGAAGTCTATAGTGTTAAAATAACAAGTAAAAAAAAATTAAATTCGTTCGGAACCCTTCGCACACGAGTCCAACTCGTACTTGGCCAGTTTTTGGTGATTTGTTTCAAACTCGAGTCTTTTCTACTTAACGCTGTAAAACTCATCAGAGCGGGCAAGGCTGCGAGTTGCGTCAACATGCAGTGTCAACTTCAGCTGCGCGCTGCACGCGTACAATATACTGCTGCCGAGCCAGTGTCAATGAAATAGATTAAAATCCGAAACTAAACAACACGGCGCTCTTTTTTAGTTGTAGGTGCCGATCACAAAGAGCGATTGTATGTTATCCTCTAGCGCATCCCAAGCGCGGGTAAACTTTCCGCGATTTTTCCGATATCGCGTCGGCTCGGTTGGATTTTACAACCCGTTTTTTGCAACTCAACAATACCTAATGGTTCAATGAACAATATCACAATGTTCCCGTGAAATTAGATAAACTTTTTGGCGTTCCGATTTTCTTTCTACATTAACATCGACATATTTTTTTCTCTCCAGAAAATTCTAATAAATAATTGAATCTCATTCGCGCGACGACCGTTTTATCTCAAGCATTCTCTCTGTTTAATCAAAAAGGAAGAAAAAATACAAAAATGTCGGAACACCTCGATGAAATGTTCACCCTTTCAAGAGGAATATCTTTTCGGTTCAAGATCCTTTTCTGACAAAAGCGTCTCGTGGAATTCTCATAGACCTTAAGGTCTTCAATATTTTGGTCTGTAAATAATTCAAATTCGCGAGGGGCCGTGGGTTCGACATTTGCAAGTGAATAGGGGAGGCAGCGCTAGGGCTGCACGCGCCATGCCTCTTATTGCCACTTTTTGCGGTTTTGCTTACATGGGGACGTAATAAACATAACTTTGATCCCAAGTAAAGATCATGCTAGTATTTTTCTTAGTTTTTCCTCGTTTTTAGCGCTTTCGCTAATGTATGTAATGTATTCATATTAAATTCCCAAAATAGGCATTGCACACTTTATATATAACTAGCTGACCCGTTTCCACTTCGTTGGGCGGTATTTTTCGGGAAAATATATAGCCTATGACACTCACAAATAACGTGGCTGTCTGTTGGTAAAAATTGGTTCCGTAGACCCTGAGATTACCCCCTACAACCTCACAAACTCACATCTCTTTATAATATTGGCATAGATTGGATGAATAAAATCAAACTTATTTTTATAAGTGCATGCATACGTGCGTATGTACGCACGTACTTACGTTCCAATTATTACCAAAAAAACTGAATAGTGTCTGTCAGCACTGTCAACATTTCGTTCGGCCAGTAATAATTATCGTTGGTCACACAAAGCCAGCGATGCGTATAATTTGTGTAATCATCTGTTATTTGAAGCCGCAGTTTTGGCCAGTTTAATTATATCAGAATAACAGTCAAGTTAAGTTTTAATTGCCTGTTTTGATAAATAATCACAAACGGGCTTTGATGCAGTTTCAATATTAACTTATTATTTATTTATTTCCGTTGTTTACTGACAAGTTAAAATTGTTTGGTTCATTAATTTAAAAAAGTCGGACGTATTTACTTTTATGTATCATATAATTAACCATCGAATCGAATTAACGGCTATTTTCAGTTAAAACTGATTCTTTTAACACTAAAATCAAATCATCAAACGTCGCGGTCGTCCACGTTCATATGTATAACTAGCTGTGCCCGCGACTTCGTTCGCGTGGATGTCGAAAAATATCTGTTGCATAGACAAAATCTTCTTTAAGTTAATACCTTGCGTATCCTGATCTCAAAATTAAGAAAATAGGAAGACCTACTACAGTAAATCGATTCTATAAACCCGGTAGAACTATTTAACATAAAATGTAATAATTAATCGGTGTTCTGTAATCTGCAATTGTCAGGGAAAATCAAAGAAACTGTTTCTTTTTGCTGGCTGGACAAAATTAAGAATCAACTTTATTCATCAGTTTCTTTGTTTCGTAGTTTGAAGACTGTAGTCTTCAAACTTGCCTTCATTTTATGTTAAATAGTTCTACTGGGTTTATAGAATCGATTTACTGTGTAAGAATAATCAAATTTTTTAAATAGATATTTAGGAGGTACTGAAAGAGGAGACTTATTAAATGAGGAGCTCGTAGCTTAATAATAACAGTCGCACGGGTCGATCTTCATGGTTTACCAACTCTTGCCTAGGTGGCTCTGTGAATAGGTGACCATATTATTTAACATACCGCGACTTCGCCGTGTTGATCGGAAGCTGATCCGAATATAGTTGGGAAAAGGTTAAGCATATGTTAAAAAAGACAGACAATACCATTTGGCCCCAATTGGGGCTGACGGTCCTTGAGAGAGTAACTCTGCCGTTTTATTGTCCTTTTCATTGAATGGCGGTTAATCAGCGGCCTAAATGATCCCCAATGCGCAAATGTGTCAAAGTGGCGAATGGGTCTGTCATGTGACAACATTTAATGAACAGGCTGGCAGATGCTTAGGCCGTCTATGAATAGGGTAGGTAAATGTGTGACGAAAATATAATTATGAATTTATTTATTTTTTGGGAATCCTAAATTCTATTAAATGCCGGGATGTCACTTAGACCGTCTCCCTAGTCAGTGGATAAAGGAAATTGAAACAAAATTATGTTTGTAATCTGTGCCCAGTTCTGCCAACTGTAGATTAAGTGTTTTTCGCAAATCATTTCAGTTTTTTACCATGAAGCATCATCTGCCTAGCCTTTTCCCAGCTATATTGGAGTCAGCTTCCAGTCAAACGGGATTGGAGCGGCTGCCTACCAGACCTCTACAACCCTACAATACTGGGTAACACGATACTTCTTGGCAAGACTGTAGGTGTAAGATTTGTCGGCTTCTGACAATCCGTAAAGACTGCCTGAGATCTCTTCTCGGTAGGTATGTTAAACTGGTCACCCATCCACAGACTGACCTTGGCAAGCGTTGCTTAACCTTGAAGATCGACCCGGGCGGCTATTATATTCCGTGATACGTAGGAATTTCGGTATGTTAAAATGGTCCCATCCACAGACTGACCTTGGCAAGCGTAGCTTAACCTTGAAGATCGACCCGGGCGGCTATTATATTCCGTGGTACGTAGGAATCTCGGTATGTTAAAATGGTCCCATCCACAGACTGACCTTGGCAAGCGTTGCTTAACCTCGAAGATCGACCCGGGCGGCTATTATATTCTGAGGTACGTAGGAATCTCGGTATGTTAAAATGGTCCCATCCACAGACTGACCTTGGCAAGCGTTACTTAACCTCGAAGATCGACCCGGGCGGCTAATTTATCCGGGGTACGTAGGAATCTCGGTATGTTAAAATTGTCCCATGCACAGACTGACCTTGGCAAGCGTTGCTTAACCTCGAAGATCGACCCGGGCGGCTATTATATTCTGAGGTACGTAGGAATTTCGGTATGTTAAAATGGTTACCCATCCACAGACTGACCTTGGCAAGCGTAGCTTAACCTTGAAGATCGACCCGGGCGGCTATTATATTCCGTGATACGTAGGAATTTCGGTATGTTAAAATGGTCCCATCCACAGACTGACCTTGGCAAGCGTAGCTTAACCTTGAAGATCGACCCGGGCGGCTATTATATTCCGTGGTACGTAGGAATCTCGGTATGTTAAAATGGTCCCATCCACAGACTGACCTTGGCAAGCGTTGCTTAACCTCGAAGATCGACCCGGGCGGCTATTATATTCTGAGGTACGTAGGAATCTCGGTATGTTAAAATGGTCCCATCCACAGACTGACCTTGGCAAGCGTTACTTAACCTCGAAGATCGACCCGGGCGGCTAATTTATCCGGGGTACGTAGGAATCTCGGTATGTTAAAATTGTCCCATGCACAGACTGACCTTGGCAAGCGTTGCTTAACCTCGAAGATCGACCCGGGCGGCTATTATATTCTGAGGTACGTAGGAATTTCGGTATGTTAAAATGGTTACCCATCCACAGACTGACCTTGGCAAGCGTAGCTTAACCTTGAAGATCGACCCGGGTGGCTATTATATTCCGAGGTACGTAGGAATCTCGGTATGTTAAAATGGTCCCATCCACAGACTGATCTTGGCTAGCGTTGCTTAACCTCGAAGATCGACCCGGGCGGCTATTATATTCTGAGGTACGTAGGAATCTCGGTATGTTAAAATGGTCCCATCCACAGACTGACCTTGGCTAGCGTTGCTTAACCTCGAAGATCGACCCGGGCGGCTATTATATTCTGAGGTACGTAGGAATTTAGGTATGTTAAAATGGTTACCCATCCACAGACTGACCTTGGCAAGCGTTGCTTAACCTCGAAGATCGACCCGGGCGGCTAATATATTCCGAGGTACGTAGGAATCTCGGTATGTTAAAATGGTCACCCATCCACAGACTTACCTTGGCAAGCGTTGCTTAACCTTGAAGATCGACCCGGGCGGCTACTATATTCCGAGGTACGTAGGAATTTCGTTATGTTAAAATGGTCACCCATCCACAGACCGATCTCGGAAAGCGTAGCTTAATCTTGAAGATGGACTCGTGCAACTCATCATCTACCTAACCTTTTCCCAACTATATTGGGGTCGGCTTCCAGTTAAACCGGATTTAGCTGAATACCAGTATTTTACGTGAAGCGGCTGCCTACCAGACCTCCACAACCCATTAATTGGGTAACACGGTAGTTCTTGGCAAGACTGGAGCTAGATTTACTGGCTTCTGACAATCCGTAACGACTGCCAAAGATCTTTAAATGACTAAATGTTATTTTTTTTCCTTTGTTAAGAGTTTCACAACTAATATACGCATTCATTCATGAAACAGTTCTAAACTATTACTATTTAATCTCAATAGATGGCGGTGCATGTATGTGCTTCACGTAATGAAACTTTAAACGAAACGTTTAAATACACATATCTTTTGATAGAGTGAACCGATTGCGATGAAACAAAAATTAAGTTATACCTCCAGTTACGAACAATTTTAATGCATGAAAGTGATCTACGTTATTTCTGTACTTTTTACGTGATGCCTGCACATCCAAACAGATAAACAGACAAACAGACAAAAAATCCAAAAATGATGGAAACGGGTTCTGTAAGTTACCCTTAATCTCCCTAGCTATTTTTTTATTTTTTATTTTGAATGTACAAAAACGACCCTTCAACAGATTTATTATATGTATATAGATATTAGCAAATTCTCTGCTCACTCTACTAATTTTATGGTTTATAAAATTTTAAGTCCTACAGAATATTATTTTGAGTCCATAATAACTTTTTGTTGGTTTAATATCAACTTATCAAGCTAATGCAACTTGAGTATTTCTAATTCCTTTATTCTAGATCGTATATTTATTCCCAGTGGTCTGAATTGAAGTCATAATAGGTAGTGGTAGCCTGCCAGTTGACAGCTTAATTTCACTAGTTTCTAGTATTTTGTTTCGTTTTCCAAGATTAACTTATTAGATTACTGGACGTGAAAATATTTCTGTGCAAATAAGCAACTCAGTCTGGTGACAGCTTATTTTTTTCAGCAGACAGTCGTAGTTAAATATAAATCAGTATCTACAGTAAATTTATTGATAAAAATAATAAAGCTTTTGTTCAATTAATCTTGTATTCATAGCTGGAAGATTTCATTGCTCGTCAGTGTAATTTAGTGGCCGCCATTTAGGTTCGGAATAGGATGGTTGACAACTGTTATTGTTGTGCTCGGCACTGTTATTGTATTTCAAGAAAGAAAGTGAAACATTTAGATCTAGTTTCGTTCTTTGAAGTAACTGTGGAAGTGAAGTTTAACAACTTAGGATGTATACTTTTTGGAGGCTTCTGTACATTGCTGGACGTGTAGATCCAACTTGTTACTAATACGTACATACGATTGTTTACATTACCGTTACTTACTTTGATTTTGATTCATTATCATGTCGTGACATATTCGTACCTTCCTGGAGATATGAATTAAAGTATGGACTTGAATGTGATAAATTCATCATCATCAACACCATATCAGCCGAAAGACGTCCACTGCTGGACAAAGGCCTCCCCCAATATTTGGGGGGGTTTGCCATAATCGCCACGCTTGGCAGGCGGGTTGGCGATCGCAGTGTATGGTGTTGAGTTTTACAGAGAACGCTGCTGCCCATGTGATAAATCAAGATATCTAAATACAACATTTACTTTATCATAAACTAATAACAGTTGTCCATGTACGATACCTACTAGTTCTTACTCGCTACGAACAGGAAGCCGAGCCATCATAGCTGGGAAAAGTTAGATTGATTGACTCGATTATTATCTACTAATTGAAAGTGACACAGTTTTAAATACCGTCACATCCGTTCATAGAATAGAATAGAATTATGTAATTATTTACACAGATATTAGGTACAAGAAAATAATCGACTGTCCAATCGCATAACTCGACAAAACTTACTGAACAACTGATTTTTCCCGATTTCAGTGTTGGTCCCATAGTGATAGTTGTTCATAACGATGAGTAGAATAACCCCTTAAGAGATATTGCGTTTATTCTGTTGCACGGTGTATATCATATCGGCAACGTGACGCTTTAGAGCACCATGTTGCAAACATTTTTGGTTTGTTAGTACAGAAGGCACTTAAACAAAATATGTTAGCAACTTTGAAAAAATTGCTTGTCTATAAAGTCGGTTTATGGACGATAATTTAACGTCATAAGAAGACAATTAAATTCTTAACAAACAAGCCGAACGCTTAGGCCGATCGTGCCTCTCTATCGCTTATTCCGCGCTCTCGCTTGCACGCTCGGCTCAAGCGGAACGTGACACTTTTTCGTGCGTGCAGCCGGCGTTCAACGATTTATAAGACGTTATCACGTCAAAAAATAAAATAAAATGGCTTCTATAGAAAAACGTTCACCCCTTTATGTAGATCAAAGTCAAACTCCCCTTCTATTATTCTATTGTTATACGTTGCGGACTTTTCTGCAATCGAGCTCAAAGTTTGTAACCTATGCTTGCAGTTAAACATTGGTTTTCAATGTCACCAGTGTTCTCAACAAGTTTGCAGTTGCCAAGTTTTTAGTGATGTAGGTAAAACGGTTAACTATAGAAAAGGAACTTCGACAAACCTATAGTATACTATATAGATATACTGTACTAATATTATAAAGCTGAAGAGATTGTTTGTTTTAGTTGAACGCGTTAATCTTAGCAACCACTGGAACGAATTGAGAAATTATTTTATTATAGTGTTAGATAGCCCATTTATCGAGGAAGACTATAGGCTACATAACATCATGCTGCGACCAATAGGAGCGAGGCATTCATGAAAAATGTGACGCAGACGAAGTTGTGAGAGCGGCAAAAATAATATACTGACAAGCTTTGGCCAGCGGCTTCGTTCACACGGGAAGATACTATTGGAACAAAAAAGTTTCTTATACCCTCCTGTTTTAGACTTGTGTTAATAATTTCATTCAGCCGTTGAAGCGAACAAAAATCACATCAAAACATAGTCTTTCACATAGTAGGATCATTCTGCCATAATTCCAGCGCTACTTACAAGGGGGAGGGGTGACCTTGACTCCGCTGGATCACTTCCAACCCCCGACATGGCAATGTGCCTCGGACGACATACTTCCTCTCTCACGGCATTGATTATGACATGTCGTCCTTGGCATTCACGCCATTGTTTTGTAAACAAGAATTATTTCAGAAGTACTCTTGTTGCAGCAGTACTCTTGTTGCGTAATTTGTTCGACAGAGTCACCGCGGCCCTGGAACGCAAAGTGCATTTGGAGGAATACGGATAGGTTCACTGACACTCCAAAGATTCATTTGATGAAACTCCATCCTAAACAAAAGCAGTAGGTAGTACTCTTGACAGAGATAGATACATGCCCCAAACACTGTAGCAGCCGATCCAAATCGAAAGATTCTGTGACCGCTTAGCGAAAGATACTTTGGAAGACCTCCGACATCGTGGACCGATGAACTAAGGGTCTAGCATGAATATTTTGACGTATGGTAACATTAACGTAAATTAATTTTGAGTATAAAAAACTGCAACCTCTGTTTTGGTTTAATTTTATGCGACATACACAATTTGTATCACTCAAAAATATGAATATAGTATCCAATTCAAATTAATATTATGCGCGAAACGAGTATTTTAGTTGTAGTATTTTACGTTACGTTACCAGACGTCAAAAATATTCGTGCTAATAAACCCTCTTGTGACGGTTGCGTAAAGCTGGACGCAAGACTCTCAGAGCAGGTCCATGTGGTGATTGTCATAACCTCACATATGTAGCCGAAATGTAGCCTTTGATTAATTGTCATATGTATGTAGGTATCAGCAACACATATATACATACTATTGCAGTAGATTTATATAACCGAGTAATTGCGGCTTGATCAAATATTAACGAACTTAATAATGTGTGAACTTAAACGTGAATGTTTCATTACTTGTAGGCACACCAGACATGCTGCAGTTTGGTCTGCGAATACCAATATTGAAATCGCTTTCCACGCATTGAAATATGTATTGGTATTACCGACACTTATTCATTTAAAAACTTGAGTCATAATTATTGTTTGAACATTTCCTTAAACTCCGGGCTATCCGGACATTTATTATTTTATTTTGTTCAGGTAAACGCTGTTAGAAGTTTTTAGAAAATAAATACTCTACGAAAATAATTTAAATAAAGTACTGATATTGTGAAAAACGAATCCCAAAAATTGCTATATCTAGAAACATTTTGCTTAATTTTTATATCGCAATACATAATTTATACCTATCAATTTTAGTAATTTCATATTCCACATCTGTGAATCTGTGATACAAAAGCTACTTTACTTCGCAAGATACAAGGAAATGTAAGGAGAGCCTTTCCTGATAACTTAGCGGACTAACAAAACCCTCCACAGCATTATTTAGCACTTTTTGAACAAAAATGCTTATCTAATTAGCGGATTCGCTTCCTCCTCAACGTTCTATCTTTAGGGGTCATTAGGCAGTAATTAAGTTGTTAAAAAAGACGCTTTTTACGTAACCCGCCCACGGTTGTGTGCAGGGCGGTAGCGAGGGAGCGCTGTAAAGCGCTGTTAAAAAACGTGTTAAGTGACTGTCTTTTTGTATAATTATTTGTGCATTTTGTGCTTTTTTATGTAAAGTAAACTTTTCGAGAGCTTTTTGATCTTGGCTGTTTAAAGTTATTTTTTTTTTATTCTATAATCCTTAACATATGAATTTGTTCAGTTACAGTTTCTGACATGACATGACAACGGTGAGCATTAAAGGAGCATTTTAGTAAATCCATCTACTTAAAGAGTAAAATATGGACTTTGCATGAAATTTCCTCCGATTTCCGATTCCACCATTGAAAATCTCGTAAAATTTTTATTCACTACGAAACAATGACTAAACTTCTAAACCAAATTAGTGTTTAACATGAATCTTTCAAAACTTCCCACTGTCACACGTGCCATCCATAAAGTTAATTGAAAAACAAAAGTACTATCTTTGAATACAAAAAAAATATTTCCATATATAAAAAGCTCACAGCGACACGCGTCGGGTTTTTAATGTAACAGCATTACACTCGTACTTAAGTTAGGTAATAAAATGTTTCGACTCTGGTCCAACACTGATGTGATTAGTGTTTCCAGTCACATCTCTCGGAGACTCATGGCTAAAAAGTGACGACCATATTGATAAAAGTAGTACCTTCACGCACAGGTAGATCGAAGGAAAGCTTGCCGACTTTGGTCTATGGATGGGTGGTCATGGTATCATATCGAGCGGTTAAGGCCGTTCTCGTTAGGCAGCTGGATCAAGGGCTTCAGAAAGCAGTACTTCTGACACTGCTTGCATTGTTAGGAAGTTCCTCTGTTTGGAGACCATACCGCCGGTAGCTAGTACCCTGTTCCCGAGAACGTGTTATGTACACATATTGATTTGTGTCCCTGTCATCTGATTTTGTATTATCATGCACAAGTGTGTCCAAAATCTCGAGATTTCCAAGAGCAGATTGATTATTATAATTTAAGTAGACCTACTCAAAATGTTAACCGTGTTCCCTACATGAGTCATGTTAACAAGTAACCCATTTTGAAACGTTTTACATTAGCGCGGGTAATTCTGGGCTTATTTTATTATGTACATAGATAACAAGAGTACATAAGACGCATGAAAATGGAAACCATATTCGAGTACATGATTATATTTTAACGAATATGGTCGGCGTTTCAGGCGATGAATTATGTAAATTATTTGTTATTAGTAATTTGTGTTACGATATAGTGATTTCAGAGTACAAATATAATTTCTAAAATTGTAGTAGAGTAAACTCGCTAGGTACACCATTTAGTTTCAAGTAATAAAACTACCTCACTTAAGTGTCTCTAATGAATTTAAATGGAATCAGACGTAGTGGATTCTCAGACTCAATAAGTAAAATGATTTTATTCAAATCAAAACTAGTAGCCTGCCCTGGCTTCACCTTATGTATTTTTTATTCAAAATTTTCGTTCATACAAACCTCGCCCTGACAATTACAAAAACAAAAAAAAAAATATTTTATTCGGTCTAGCCATTCTCGAGTTCCAGCGAGAATAACGAACAGAAATTCATTTTTACATATAAGAAGATTATAAATATAGATATTGCTAATTGTTTTTAGGGTTCCGTACCTCAAAAGGAAAAAACGGAACCCTTATAGGATCACTTTCTTGTCCGTCCATCTGTCTGTCAAGACCGGGTATCTCAGGAACGCGTGGAGGTACCGAGTTGAAATTAAAACCATATACTCAGGTCCATGGCGCCTTGCAGCTGTGCAAAAAAAAATCTAGTCTTTATGTAAAGTAATATTTTTGTACCTACAAATTTGTACGGAACCCTCGGTGGGCGATTCCGACTCGCACTTAGCCGGTTTTTTTACTGTGGCTCTTATTGTATTATCATACTAATAGTTGTTCAATTTAAATTCTAGAAAATTTTTAATTTCTGCAAGATCTTTTTAAATTCAATTATTATGAAAGTTTCGTTGAAAAAACCCCTTCCGATTAAAAATACCATAAAAAGGAAAGCTACATCTTATCGTACCTAACGTTTGTCAGCACAACCGCAGTCAATGTAAGACACACTCCGTTACACAGGATTTCATGAATACACGACATCCATGCAGAGCACACAAACCGCATTCCGAGCCATTCATTACAGCCACTAACTAATCCGAAGCTGCCAACTATCTGTAGACCATTAAAACATTAGTTCCGTGCAATTCAGTTAGCAGCTCAATGTTAGAAGTTCAACAAGCGTTAAGTAGAACAAACAATCCTCTGCGTTGATCAAATTAGGTCCCACTCGAAGCGAGCTTTATGTTAGTTTAGCTTTTGAGCACCGTCTGCTACGAGGAATTCGGTACTCGGGTGCAATTAAAACTAATACGATTTTAGTATCCTCTCCATCAAAATGAATAATTCAGATTTTCACTAACTAGATCATACAATGAATCGGCTAATTTGCTCCACGTTAATGCATAGTTTCAAGACTAACTTTGTGAATTAACTCATTCCGAAATGGAGTTGTCGATTTTGCACGCCAGTTCAATCATTTAAAAATTCCATATACGTTTGTATGAAAAGTTTTATGCTTCATTGAACAAACTTGTGAAAATACAGTAGACTACGTACTAGGCATACATAACTGTGTGTACAGTACATGTGTATGTGTCATTATATCGACGTGGTCTTCCATACGCTTACAGCTGAGCGAGCAGCGGGAACTAATTGTTTTACACAACGTGCGAATTGTTCGCATTCATTGTGTTAGATACTGGAGAAATAATATGACCTGAATGACAGCATCGACTAAATTATTAAAATTTGGATACCCTGTAATGAATACAATTTTTACGTATTTATCTGATTCTTTAAACACACTTACCTAACTTCAATGAACCTACTAGTGCTGGTTCATTTGGAACAGAAGAGGTGAAACAGCCAGTGCTTTGCATAACACTCCTCCTAATTCCTAATTCTAAGAGGAGTCAAGCAAAGCTAGATATTGACTGTTCGTATATATCTTATCTTAGAGATCTTACCTAGCGACAACAATTTACTTTCCAACATACACGCGAACGAAGTCGCGGGCAACAGCTAGTCTTTAATAAACCGACTGGTTTGATGTTAAAAAGTAATCAAATAATATTTCAACGCCATTCAATAAAAATGTCTGACAAAAGAATCTCGAAGACTCGCGCCATCTCGATCTCCGAATATAATATTTATGAATGTATTAGCTGCTGAGCGTCGTCGCCAGTCGAACCTCCGATAATGACAAGTACACAGCGGGATGTTCAGAGAGTAATAATAATAGGCAGACACAATGGCGGGCGGGAACAAGATCTTACTTGTGATTTCATCATAATTATTTATTATATCCTAGCTGGCTCCAGCTAGGGATGGTACTTACTCGAATCGATTCCTGAAATATTTTTTCTTATTATTAGAAATGGCGTTTATTACTTACCAGGTTGTAATAGTATCTACAGAAGTGATACTTTCTTATATTGATGGCACATTTTGTTTCAATCAAATTTTCTGTTAGCCTCGCTTTAGTTAGTACACTTCGGCATAACTTCGCTACGTAATGCAACTTCAATAGCACATGAAAAAAAACAGTGTGTGAGACTGCTCTATAACATAAACTTTACCAGGACATCGAGATATAATATCGTGTAATGCACTCAGCTCTCCAGTACTTGGCTATGCCGGCAGATCTCAGACTCTATACGATTACCTATAATACGAACAATGCGGAAAATATAGAGCTAATCCAGAAACTTCGTTAAAAATATACCTATACTGTAGGAGATTTAAAAATATTAAAAATCATGTGGGCGTCATACTTACTGGCTCTTTGTTAAACGATCCTTTTTATAGTCGGGCGGAGTGAGAGGCTAATAATAGGGACCTGAAAATAAAACCTTGTTCAAGTTCAAAATAGCCGCGTGATCACCGGCTCAGCTGACTACGCTCGTAGCATCGTAGCGCTACGCTCGTAGCTTCGTAGCGCTACGCTCGTAGCGGCTGCGTAGCGGGACTTCGAAACCGCGCGCCGGGGTCTACACGTCGAGCTTACAACATTATTTTGTTTTCATTAGTGCCATGATTATGTTTTCTTTTATTGCAGACTTAATAAAAAATGCTGTCTCAATTTAGAAAGCCGTTCTTAGTTAGTTTTGTCTTTGACTTCCATCATTAATATAATTTTAATTAAAGTAATATTTCTAAGTAAACAAGTTTTAGTCAACTTAAGGTGAAGGCCAAAAATTACTTTCATAAATATGATAATTACCATCATTAACAAAAAGTTATTTCATAACGAGAGTTTTTCCTTTCAACAAAGTAAGTACGAAAAGAATAAATTAAATTCGTTGAGAGGAAATGTTCCGATAGGAGCAATGTTTCCTTAATTACCTTATATTAGCATTATCATGTCAGTACATAGTAGGGGACCTATTTGTCTCAACTAATTAAAAATGTGCCTTCATTGAGAACGTTCATTTTCTTTAGAAATATTGAACTATTTTTGGCCAAAATAAAGCTTCATTTTCATGATGTTATATTCACATGAGAACACAGCATCAATTTCCGGAGCCCCAGTGCCAGACTCTCTCCGCTCGAGCACACGAGCGCCGTGAACACTCGTTATGTGAGGCGCACGTTTCTGGATCCCGCACATAACTGAATCACTCTGCTGAGGTCACTACCTATGTATACCTACCACGTGCCCACCCACCTACCGTCCTTCAACGCTTAGGAACGAAGCTCAAGTAAACAGATTACCTGCAAACTGATTACTGGCAATCCCCGGTCTGTTAAAAGCTCTCCGCTCATCGGTTTTTGATTTTTCAGTTTAATAAAATTGTCAGAGGAATAGTTTTATCGTTTTGCAGTTACTGTTAGCAGTATTAAAGCTTACGTGACATCAACGGATATAAGATATAACATAACAAAGAAGAAGTTATTTTTAACATAGTTTGTCCGCAACGTAACTGTTATCATGATAATGCCTCTGAGCAATATTGATGAATATGCAAGAGTTTCAGATGCAAAAGAATATGTTTCCTAGCATTAAAAGTTCATAGTATGGTGTAATTCTACAGGAATCACTTATTTGCGAACTACTTGCACCCAGGGACTCCGGTTAACAAGTGCATTACGTGGCAGCTTTTTATGTAAAATACACATTCGGACTCTCACACGAACGGTTCCGTACCATAATCCAATTGATTATGGTATGGAATATATAGGTGCCCCTTATAATTAAATTAAGTTTTTATAATTTGTTGTTAGAGCGGCAATAGTACACACCCAGTGAAAATTTCAACTGTCTGCCTATTACGGTTTTTGAGATACAGCCCGCTTACAGACGCACGGACGGACGGACGGACTGGCGGAAGCTTAGTAATAGGTTTCCATACCCAAAGGGAACGGGACCCTATTACTGAACCCTAAAAAGCATTTTTTGCATAATTAGACAAACGCAAATTCGAGCGTGTTCCAGACAACTGTCGCTTCACTTTGTAAATACATAGAACTATGTACAGCGGGTACATAACTATTGCCTCTTCATACAAGCTCGTTAATAAGACCCAAGGCTAGTCGTCTCGTTTAAAAACACGTAACCATGGCAACGGGGCCTGACATCAAAAGGGCCTCAGGGAAGGTTCCGAACAAACCTACAATATTCCTATTATTTCCGAACTCCATATTTTATGATTGTTATTTTGAAATTCGGTGAAATGAACGGAAATTATATCTTTGATATAATATACTGTGTGGAGTTAAAGGCCCCGCGTTTTCGGTTTTAATAGATATTTATTATGTGGTAAGAAATAAAAGGAAACCGAATAAATGAACAGCGCTTGGTTTAGTAGTTACGGCGAAACCGGTAATGACGTCGACACAAATGTCAAGTAATGACATGAAGCAGCTGGTGTGTTTGTCTGGCAGAATACGAAGTGTAAGAGAACTTGCACCGCACCTTTGAAGTAACTTTGAAGTCAGCCATGGGCCTGTTGCCCACCAGACAGAACACCGTTTCGATGGAAGTTTGTGCGACTTTACACCCTGTTCCGCATACCATACGAGCTAGTCCGAACACAACATCACACACCGTGGGAGCTACCTCTAGATGCCTGGCCCCGTAACTTCAGGGTCTTCAGGAACATAGAACTAGTCGGTATTCCATCGCACTGCAGTTCACTTTAACCCCAAACAAAGCTACTGTCTGTAACGACAAGTCCGATCAAAATCTCCATTTTTTATGAAAACGCCAGTAGCAAGAAAATGCCAACTAATAACAGTTGTTTATCAGCGGCTGTTATCGCGTCAAGAAGCACTCGCGCGCAACGCCTACTTCAGATAGGCCGCGGCGATGATAACCGCCACTGGCCTTATCAGCGCCATCTGAGCAGTTACCTCACGATAAGTGACGTCAGCGAACTTGGCGCCAGCTCATTGCTAGAATGTTGTTTGTTTATTATTTTTGTTGATCGACAAAATATTTTGACACAATGACCCCATTCACAAAAATCGTTCAATGCTCAACATGCCGTTTCGCAATGTAACAGTTAGTCAATCAAAACAACCTACTGCAGCGTACTAAGCCTCTGCATTCAAGGTACCCAGCCATCTATTTCTTTTTTAATAAGAAAATCTTAAACAGATTCGATTCTCGCCAGAAACTACCTTGCGAGAATCGAATCTGTTACCCATATCCCAGAACCAACTGTAACAATTCCCCGAGATCCCTACACAGCTTGAATAAAAACTCAACTTAAATACCTACAACCTTAACCTAAAAACGGCTAATATAAACAAGAATGGCAAAAGTAGAAACAAAGCCATGCGGAAGTAAAATCAGGCCATCATTCTAGTCCCAGCACCCTGTTGCCATGCGGTTGCCAGGCGGCTGGCGGCTGGCGGCCTTGGCACGCAGTTGGCAGCCCTGCCGAATCGATAGCAGACGCATTGCAGACTACTGCTGCAGCCGTTGTCTATGTTCATACCTACCACTTTCTATTGTCATCTCAACAGCACCATAGCGAGAAGTCATTTTTGAGACGTCATAATTTAGAATTCGATTTGCTCAAAAGAAAACACAAAAATGTGTAGGTATGCAAAATTTCAGCTCAATCGGTTGAGGAGAACTGCTTTAAAATTCAGTTGCAACATTTAACTCGAACAAACTAACATACATTGCAAGTTAAATAAAAGCTTGTAAAATAGTGACTCTTAATGAAAGAATCTCGAATACGAATACTCGCTAGATTTTTTGCAATGTTTTTAAAAACTTTGCCTTACATTTCGAATGCTCTATTCTTTGCTGTTGGCATCACTGACTCAGGCCTTTGTTTAAGCAAAAGGAAGCATCAACCATTTACAAGCCTAATGACTTTCCTACGTTTACGACTCGGCTCGACTTCTGTATCTCCCTTCTCATTAGCACATTCTATTCACGAATAATAAAAAGAAACCCTTTAAAAATTTCTATTGCAAAAATGGAACAACGAACACAAAAAGCTTGTGCACTTCAGTTCAAATAAAGAGTAAAGTAAAGGCACTGATAATAATTATAATCGCCGCTCACGATCCGCCTCGTGTGTTGTTTTTTCTGCTCGAAATATACATGAGCGGAAATGGGATGAAAAAGAAGCACGACAATGTGCTCGCTGTTTTATTCGAGAGACACAAGCCTATTTGTGTTCGTGCAGCAGTGCAGGTGGTGCTCTGTGCTGAAGTCAGAATGCGAAGCGATATGAACATGGCTCACAAACTAATTACTCCGAGTACCGACCGAACATAAAGCTTGCATGAAGAAATATTGTGGACAACGGTCCCTTTGGCCATTTTCAAACTGATGTGAACATAATTATAATAACTTATAAGTCACTCAAGTGTATCTCAATTAACTTTTACTGCATTTTTCATTTAACGACCTTTTGAAAATTAAATATTTCTCATTATGTTCGGAGCTTGTCGTTTGTCGATACAGAGCGGCTTCCACTGCTCGCCCGCGTCATCCGTTATGTACAATGAACACATAACAGCCGCCATTCAAAACAAAACAGCTTTCCTTTGCGGTCATAAAACAAATATAAAACATATTTATTATTTTCCCGTGATACTCGCTGGTGAAGAATTTAATGTAGTTTTCTAAAAGTCTCGTTCTCGTATATCTTGTAAACTGAGTTATGGTTTCTTTCAAAGACTTGCTATCCTGTGGGAGTTAGCTCGGCAAAGATATGCATCTCTTAATGCAGTCGTGATGTTTCTCCTTATTATTTTAAGCTAAGTAATGAACTTAGACGAATATGCAAAGGCAATGTATCCTCAAAGGAATCCTTTGCTGGTCTTCGCGTAACCTCTGAGAAAACTAATATCGTTAAAACGTAAAATAATATTAGCTTATTACATTTCTATTGTGAGGGTTCTCCTTATTCCGAGAAGAACCGCGTTCTGATATATGTTGCTGTTTTTTCTGGGTGCTTTGTGAATTACTTAATGTACAAACACAGTTGAAATGAAATTGCCAACACTCTGTGGCATGGAGCACTTATCAAATTGTCATGTTTGGGACTCACACGTGCTGCTCGGAATTCGCTTCGGAATACAAAGCGCAAACTTTCCCTAATAAAATGGAAACAAGATGAATCTTTAAACAATTCCAAAATTACACTGACCTTGTACACAGGCGGGGGGGGGGGAGGTGGCAAACAGCCAGGCAGCGGCTCACGCGGGATGAAAGTAAGGCCGCCGGCTGTTTGCTCATCTGTGTGTAGCCTGGGCGAGCTGACGAGGGGCGACAGCGCTACAGCCTCCAAGAGTCACTGTGAGTGCGCAGGCCAGTGTGGGAGGGTCGAGGTGGCGGTGACGACCTCTGAAGGATAACAGTGGCTTATGATAACTTTGCCTACAAATTACCTTTGTTGTCGGGCATCGGGTTGCCGTAAGGAGATTGGACACAAGGTTTCGTTTATCTGAATGGATAGTTTACACTTGTTAAAACCTACCTTAGGATATAATAATACCCAACCCAAGCACGCGAGCGTAAAATCATCCTACACAACAAAAAACTCGCCAGACAGTTTCAACAAAACTATTTGCCTAACAAGAGCTCACGTCAGTTACCTTCTAAATATTCGACCCAAATTAGCGGCTAGTTGAAAATCGCAAATAACTCAATATTCGTATTGTCTGTCTCCAGCGGTCGTTGTGCTCGGCCAGCGGTAGACGTGACTGAGCACTGACCCTGGGGGCCTATCGCTCGCACCGGGCTGTGGACCGACGCGGACGTCTTCATGCGGCGGGTATTTGCTCTCACCTCACTTTTGTTTGAGACAGAAAAATACAGTTGCCAAGAACCAATATCTTTTGCGTTCCATATTCGAGTTGAAGTTCAGATATTTACGAATAGGCAGTATTTGTTCGTGATAAAATGTTAATCTCAAGGTAATATTTTTCAATAAAAGAAGAATTCAGCGCGTCTGTCAGTAATTTGTTGTCGTATATTCTTGTAACGACTCGAACAGAGCCCACATCAAGAGTTACAATTAATTACTGTCCCAAGGATCTGTTGAAAGCCCAAAAAAGTTAGACAGGTCGACCGACCTGTAATATTGTCATAACATTTCCATTTATGTCTGGCATTCATGTCTTTACGACAAAATAGTTTTTTTTTACCTACTCAGAGAAATTGGTTGAAAAAATGGGTCTTGAATTAAAGTAACAAAAATTCAAAATCTATTCGTGAAAGCCGTTCATATTTTTTTTTTAATAATACAATTGAATCGTCCCAATTCTATCACGTTTTCATTTATTTGTATTTAGTTCTAGAACGTTCTGTGTCTTTGTTGTGTTGTCACTGTCATACTTTTTATATCAGTGCGTCTAGTCTGGCAGTGGAAGGGACGTGACAGCTTTTGTTGGTAAAAAAATACAAATAATTCACTTGTTAGATTTTTAATCAGAGAGACAGCTCTTTTTTTTTAAACGCCGGTGAAAAATTAGGTTTTTTAGGGTTTTCATACCCGAAGGGTTGGTTACCAACGGGGGTTCCGTTGGTATTACTAAGTGACCGTCTGTCTGTCAGCGGGCTGTATCTCAAAAACCGCTATAGGTAGTCAGTTGAAATGATCACAGAGCGTATATTTCTATTGTCGCTATAACAACAGATAACACAAAAATAATTAAATGCCTAAAACTAAGATTTATCTAGATAACTGTCTCGTTCGTACTGTATTAGAATACTGCGCGGTTGTGTGGCGTCCCCACTATGCAACACATATTCTTAGGTTAGAGAGAATCCAGAAAATATTTTTATGCCATCTTGTTTTTCTGCCAGACTAGACAAAAAAGTTTCGAGCTACGCAAAACGTCTTAAAAATTTGGCATGACTTCACTCGAAAAACGAAGTGATAACATAGACTTAATTTTTCTTTTTAAAATTCTTCAGAGTAAAATATGCCCCAAGTTGTTAAGTAAGTTTAATTTTAACGTACCGTATAATCATCCGCGTCACCCTATCAAACTGTTACGTCCCCCATTCCGCAAAACTGTATCCCGATCCAACTCCCCCATCCCCAGAATGTGCAGACTTCTTAATAATTGCCATCAATCAACAGAAATTTATTCCACATCACTTCATAAATTCAAGCGCCAAGTCCATCAAAACTAACCACCATATTGACCTCTTCTTTTTCTTTGTTATTTTTGTATTTGCTCTGTTTCTGAAGCTGTCCACTAGTTGTTGTGAGTGTTATTTCTGCACAATTATTGTAATTTTATTTGAGTTATTTTTTTTTTTTTGCATGCTGTGTCTATCGCAGCATATTGTACACTATGCTTGTATTATATTGCTTGTGTTATTAGTATGTACAGTGTAACAATTGTAGATAGGCAAATACATGAAAAAACTATTAATTACCGAAAACAACACCTAGGTTTATTGTATGGGAGCACATACAAGAAAGGTTTTGTTTGCCGATCACACTTGGCTGATTTTTGTAAGAACTGAATCTCTATTCTGTGTATTAGGTAACTACCAAACGGAAGGAATTATTTCAATAATTTTTGGTGATACTAGAAATTCAAAATGAATTAGTCGGAAATAAAAGCAAACCTACACTTCAAAGTAAGACTCATATATTGCAAGCAGCTGCAGTAGCTACTTGTCGGCCTTGTACACTTTAACTTACATTGCGTTGTCCCGCCAAGTTGACACTTTCCTCATAGAGTACCTGTCCAGCTCAGCAACATTTCTGCTCATAAAGTAGATGAAAGCCTTTTGACAGTTCCAGCGAGTATCTACGACCATCCTTTTAGTGTTTGCGCGCAGTGTTGCCAACGTTGGGTGCAGCCTGCCTCTATAGCGTCGGTCTGTGCCAGCTTTTCAGCGAACGATCCGAACTGAAGAGCTTTTAGTTATTGTCATTAAAGGCACAACTTACTGCGGCTGAAGACAGAGCCTCTCAAAGAGAGCGCCGACTGTACCTAGGTACTGTTGCGATTCGTACCTACTTTATGTGGTGGTGACTAAATATGAAATAGATTAATAGTGAGCTCTCTGGAAGAAGGCCAATTGTCGTACTTAAAAAACATTTAAATACAAGTTGTAATATTATGTCATCAACAACGTTGTCAAAAAAATCTTTTATTACAAAAAAATACAACCGACTTCGTATGTTAACACCGACTTCCGAAATTTAAGTTATTTTATACTGTGTAGTGTTTTTTTTTAATTGGGTGTCCGTTTTTTTTATTTTTTGTGGTACCCCACTCCTAACAACACCACTGGAAAGTCGCAGGAAAGCAAAATACGCACTTTCGTTTACTTGGATGACAAACCAAATACGTCATCTAAGTCCAACCCTTTCACATGAAAGATCATAACATCACGATAATTTTTCAAATCGCTTCATAAATGACGGAGTTATGAGGTAACATACATAAAAAAAAAACATCCAAATTGAGAACCTCCTTTTTTTGGAGTCGGTTAATGAAAGGAAATTGGATAGGTTTTTGACAGTTTGCGAGAGCGATGCGAATGCTTCTTAAATTACTAAAATAGGGGGTCTTTGACTACTATGACAAATATACCTTAATGAATACAATACTTACTTAATAGATTTTATTAAAACAGTAAGATTGGTGAATAAATAAATAATTTGGTGGACAAACAAAGAAGTTATATGCTTTTGAAGTTATTTTTCTATCTTTTTGACACAAAATAACGTTTGTGCTGGATGGCTTCAATTCAATATGGCGGGACTTATGAGTGCTGTCTTTGTTTATTTTAAAACATTAAAAACACCGCTATTTTTTTAGATTTTTAAGCAATATTCCTTAACTTCGTCCTGTCTACTCTCCAGGATTTGAGAAATTAAAAAAATATCCGGTCGCCCTATTGTCTGTCTGATCCGATTTTGAATGAATGTTATTTCAACTAGAGCAAGGTAAATGACAAGGCCTATGTCCAGCAGTGGACGCCTTTCGGCTGATATGATGGTGATGATGAAGGTAAATTATCGTTGAGTGTCAAAATGCTACTTTTAAAAAATGGCCGGCTCTTTTGAGACTGGCCACGGCAGTGGAAGCGCGGGTAGAGCTAGTTCCTCTTATGTCGACAAATAGAGATACATTAGTGCATTGGAGCCGGCGGGACTTGTTGTCGTACTTATGGGTTATAGTGAAGGAAACGCTGGCTTTTTATAGTTAAATATGTCCTGAAGGGCTACTCTCTAAGCCTGAAGTCCGTAGTTTCGGGCTTAGTTGCAAAGTTGAGTTGAGTTGTTTAGTTGAGTTTCGGGTTGAGTTGTTGTCATTAATTCTTAGCTCGGCTTCGGAACTAATCGTAAGACCGTAGGTGATACGGAGTAGAATACGCCCGCAACTAAGCCCGAAACTATGGATTTCGGGCTTAGAGAGTAGCCCCCCTGTATCGAGAGTTGGAAGTTAAACGTTTTATTTCTATCTCATGTACTTACTTGTTGACATTATGTCATTTTTGTCATTTGAGTTCTAGGTTAATAAGTCAAGAAAACTGATGATTTTGGTTTAATTCATTAACATAGGTTGATTCCCAGTGTATCTGTCGTTTATCTGTTCGTTAACGCTATTGGTCATAACGCTATTGGTTGATTAGTGGTTAACGGATAGATAAATGACTGATAAAATACCTCAGAAATAAAGCATGAGTGAGACATAGTAAGTAACTATTTATGTTGTCAATTAGAACATTCAATATACTCAAATTGTCAAAATAAACACGTTGTACATAATTCTTCAAACGCTTGCCGTGCTTTCAAGGTTAAACAAAAGATTTACATAATTTATTTTTGTTAAATGTTAATTTGACGAGTTATTTTACAGCACTACCCAGCAATATGGCTCAACACAGATAAACCATCATTATGTGTTTACGATAATTGCAATTTATTAAGATTCGTATCGCGTTGGTATCGATTAGCGGCTCTCGGATACTCGATCGCTATCCGATACTTGTAAAACACCTTCTTATCGAACCTTATCGCTATTTTTTTTACAAACACGTTCATGCAAATGCATTCTTTATTCAGTCACTGCTAAAGCTCAAATCACTCTGAGTTTAAGAATAGATTCTTTCAAACACATTTAAATGTGTTGTCACACTAATCGCTACTTTATTGTTATAGAGACAGAATTCAGATTTGCAACGTTTTTAATTTTTAATGATTTAGTTGACACCGTTTTTATTGTTTTATGATCCAGGGATCGCTACATACGATCTTATAGGTAGGACGGAATTAAGGAACATATGATTGTATGCAAGTTTTCTTTTTACGCTTTTCATTTAATGGAGGAACGTCAACTTGTTCGTCGAACGTCAACCTATCTTTAAAGATAATCCGCTTCATTCCAAGTCGGGCCGGGATTTATGTTAAATAATTATGTAAATGTAATTTTTAAATCGCTCCTGCAATATTGGCTTGTTGGGGCATCAATTTACCGTAACTTGAGGGGACGGAAAACATTTTACAAGCAGCGCTGAATGTTCCGAATATTTTCATCGTTTCGAAAAACTGGTCGAGAGCTGAAATACTAGGGCACTTCTCGCATTGTTCATTAGTGTACATAAACTTTATAATATAAACTAACTTTTTCTCGCGGCTCCGTACGCGCATATCCCATTACCGTTACAGTAGGAATTTCGAGAAATCCTCTCTTAGTGCTCCCTCACACTCCCCAAGGAACCCACATGCTAAATCTCAGCTTTCTACGACCAGTAGTTTCGGCTGTGCGGTGTCTGTCAGTCATTCAATCACTGAGTAACGGAAAAATTTTCAATACATTGATTAGAGTAGAATATAAATAATATATAATGCAGAAAAGAGTTACACAATACATTGTCACTTTTCACAATAATTGGTACAGCAGCACCGTGTCGCGCGAGCGTGTCACCCCGTGGTACCCGCTAACACACTTATCTTATCACTGCCATTACATCAATAAAGATTATTTAACAATTTGCCCTAATGCTAACCCTGACTAGTAAAACTGTCGTGAAGGTAAAGTACAATAACGAGAGATGAAATACAGCTACAGGCCATTTTCTGCGAGGTAATTAAGTTATCTCAGGACTTCTCATCACTTTCCAATCCGGAATTGTACCAAATACGATAAATTAACATTCGTCCTGGTCTGTTAAGTACATCAATGAATATTATAAAATTCTTTCATTACTGACTGATTGAGTGACTGACAGACAACGCAAAGCTGAAAGTAGGTACTTTTCGTAGAAAGCTGAAATTCGGCTTGAAGAATTTTGGGATTTCTTGGGATTCCTACGGGAAAAAACGGGATATATGCCCGCGACTTCTTACGCGGGCAAAAGCTAGTTTTGTATATTATGAAAATCATTCTAAACATCATCGCTAAATTCTAATCTATGTAACATTCCAATGAACCATTATCTCTAAAAGTCAAAGTCACTATCTGAAAATTTACCTATCGTAGAAAAATAAATCGTTTAGTATCCGAGACTCAGGTACCAGCATAATCTGTTTCTATTCAAGATATCCATCATTCATGTACCTACTTGTACCATGGACTACAACCATTTTAAAACCCTTGTGACCTAATCTTGTATATATTTTACAAGATAAATGCTATTCTTCAAAGAAAGTAAATCTATTGACTCAAAGTACCAGTATTAATAGGCTGGCAATTTCCTGCCGGTATCATTGTACGTAGTCGATAGCGCGTCAATGTCGAGCCGAGTGCTCGAAATAAGTTGATCGGTTGTTTGTCGAGCACTTTCATACTCACGAGCATTGATCGCTTTCTCCAATCATTTCTACGACTCAGGGATTTCCAGAAAAGGTTAAGTATCTCCCGTTTTAATACATTCCTTAACGGTTTACCTCGTCGCGGATTATTTAAAATATAATCCCGGTCTAAGAAGCAAAACGGCCCGTATTACAAACAACTGTTCTAGCTTCCGCATCCAGCACTACGAGTATCATCTTCTTTAAATTACTTTCAAAGAATTTATAAATATTAAAAAGCGGTCAAGTGCGAGTCGGACTCGCCCATGACGGGTTCCGTAGCAGCAAGTAACACAATATAAAAGTTCTTGTAGTTCGTTGTAATTTTATAATTATTATCTACTTAGGCACCTATTACAGATTTATTATTAGAAAATAATGGTTCACGGTTTATGCATAAAGTTTATGTTTATGAAATTAAATGTTTTTATTATATTTGAGTTGATTGAGTGAAAGGTAAATTGCGGTTTAAGATTTATGACGTATTAAAAAAAAACTGCTTACTAGATCTCGTTCAAATCAATTTTCGGTGGTCTCTTATTTTAGAAGTTACAGGTGATACACATTTGACCACTTTGGAAGTGTCTCTCGCGCAAACTATTCAGTTTAAAAAAAAATATTAGAAACCTCAATATCAGTTTTGAAGACCTATCCATAGATATACCACACGTATGGGTTTGATGAAAAAAAAAATTGACTTTCAGTTCTAAGTATGGGGAACCCCCTAAATTTCTTATTCTTTTTCTATTTTTGTGTGAATATCTTAATGCGGTTCACAGAATACATCTACTTACCAAGTTTCAATAGTATAGTTCTTATAGTTTCGGAAAAAAGTGTCTGTGACACGGACGGACAGACAGACAGACATGACGAATCCATAAGGGTTCCGTTTTTTGCCATTTGGCTACGGAACCCTAAAAATATTATTAATTAAGTTTGCCACGGCGGAGAGTTAAACTGTCTTGCGACGGTCAAAGAATAGAAAACTAATAGAAAAACTTAGCTCTGCGGCTCCGCTGATAAATAAACTTTGCATTTAAATTGTAGTCTTGTAGATTGCTTTTTCATTTAATGAGAAGTGAAAGGAAAACAATTGTGCTAACGATCATTTTAAATTAAACTCTGTATCGAATAACCATGCTTTTAGATGATTGCATTTTTTCGCAGGCAAGCGTTTGTTCGATAACGCTTTATGTTTATTAGTCGATCTATCAACATGGCTGATGGAGGTATTCCACTGAATTTAGCATTCGTAGTAGTAGAGTATCCCACTGAAACGATAGCATTCGTTCACCAAAAAGTAATAAAAACGGGTGTTTTCACAGCCTGTTTTAGTTAACTGAACGTTTCAGTGGTTTCAGCTCACAACGTGAAATTAAAGTAGTTGCGAACTGTTTCCCATAAATCGGGTAGAATGATATCACTCACCGCTTTAATAAATTTATGTTTAGGTATTTATAAAAGCGATGAAAATCTCGTCGGAACCCTGAAATTATTTACATAAGGAAGCTTGAAATTGTGATGGAGTTAAAAATCCTTCACCCACTCCGTTTATCGTGAATTATCTGAAAGCTGAACATTATCAACGAACACATTAGGCCACTACACGGCGGCTTTAGAACAAGGCTCGTATATTATTTGCTCTTAATTTGCGGCTTTTAGGCTAGAGTGCATTCTCACCGCAAATCAACCGATGATACGCTATGCCGATGATACGTGATGATAGCCCACATTTTAACTATTGACTACCGATGGTTTAGCCCTAATTTAACATGTAATCACTGTACAATACTGGTATTGAACTGTCTCCGGTCAGAAAAGATGCTGTCCCCAACAAATATAACATTATCCTACAGAGACACAAATACTAAGTTTGTCACACACGTGAATCTGTCTGATCATTTCGCTAGATGCATGTCTTAGTTATAATATAATAACCTTGTTGGCAATTATATTTTTGAGCCGTTTGGGGTTGAAACTCTTGGACCGTGGGGTCCGAGTGCTCATGCCTTATTTAAAGATCTTTCTAAACGCTTAGTTGACACTTCGCGTGACCCAAGGGCTGGCTTTTACCTCGGACAGAGGATAAGCATTGCCATACAACGTGGCAATGCCGCCAGTCTTTTGGGCTCACTTCCGGTGGACAGCGATGCGGACGAATTTTTTGACGCCTTATCTTAGTTAGGATATTTTATTTTAAGTGTATATATTTAGTACTTTAATGCTGTACCTAGTTATTATTTTAATTTAAATAAATTCCACTGATACCTTATAAGATTTATTTGGTAAAGTTTATAAAATTTTCACTATGCATTAGTGTGATTTCCCAGACGATGGTAACTGGTATAAATAGAAAGCATAAGTGCAACGAAGCTCCTGCCAATCGCCAATATTTTGTTATTATTCGTTGAAATAAACGGCATTACCACCCCGAATAGCGAATATTAATATTGCATTGATTTTTAATACCTGTATTCAGTATAATATGTAGTATTAAAGAGGAAAATTAAAGGGAGGATACAGTATTTAACGGGAATTGCGCGTGAGAAGTCGTGGGCAAAAGCTAGTTTAAAGATAAAGCTCAACATTCAAGTCCATAAAAAGTATTAGCACAGCCAATAAATCAGAGAGCAGCTTGTCCCGACGGAATAAGACGGCAACTCTTCGAACACTCCACATCCACTTTTATAGTTTTTTAATCAAGAGAGAACGAGCTGAGAGTTATTAAAAGAAAGAAATTAAAGAGTACTTAAGCTGCTTACGCTTAATGGAACCAGTGCTGTTTTATTTTCGTTTAACTCGGTACATTTAAGGTCTTATAATAAGTACATGTTTCTCGATTAAATGGCATACAAATAGATATTTGAGCAATTGTTTACAATAATATTGAATGTTATGTGTTAAACTAATTGTTTTGTGATAGAATCACTAATTTAATATTATAAAAAAATCAATGTCTTAATATCGGCATAATAGAAAAGTATTAATACATCTATTCAAATTTTGTAAGTCTCTCAGGTAGATACACATTCGTGCTTTGCATAATACAATTTAATATGGCATAGTACTTATTTCAAATTACAATATTTATGATAAACTAATTTAAGTGGTAGGAATAATTAAGGTAATCGGTAACCAAATTTATGTGTTACTTTTTTTGTCAGTATTACTTAAATTCGTATTTAATAGTGCCTTGTACCTATTATTTACGTTGCTTTTAAACGCATCACAATTGCCTACTTAGGCTCTTAGGTAGTTAACTTAGTGTAGTTCCAGAACGCGCCACATTCGTCGATGGAAGCTCCAGATAAAAACGGGTTGGCTTTCAAACGCGTCTGTTAACAAACTAATGTCATGTTGACAGTAAAACCAAATAGAATGGAATATTTGCTGTCATCTGTCAACGGGATCGCTCTGTCACATTTAAACACATTATTCATTTTTCATTTAAGTCGCTTTCGTAATAGACATCCATTAGATAATTTAAATATTTTTAGGCACTAAAACCTTTTTCGCGTATTTTTAAGTCTCAAAGGTTCTTCGCGTTGAGATATTTTATATGTTAAACGTCTATCTTGTTCACGCACATGCGTTATGAGCGGGACAGAGGATATATTTAGATTCACTATGTCAACGCTACCTCGTAACACCTTAATTAATGAATAACGAATTTGATCAGGCAACCGGTTCAATATAATAGGCACCCAGATTTAAAGACCTATTGTTTCAATCATTATTCTATTGCACGGAGGTTCAAGTAGTGCTGGGTGCGTAATCGGCATGGATGGATGATATCAATTAGTTTCAAGTGTCATATTGTTGGGGTAGATATCGAATTTTGACATATCGATGGAGAAAAAAAATGTTTTGTAACAAAAACACGGACTGGCTCGTTTATTTGTCTCTGTGAACTGGGATAAAAAGACAAACGTACTAATTTATACGCCTCTGAGGCACAGATGTGGCAAGTTTCACAAAATGGAGAAAAACAAGAATCATCAATCTTTTGCGAATTAACGAGTCGAATTAAAACTGTGTTTAATTAGTAAGAGAGCTCTATTTCTGAAGCTGGCAGACTAAATAATGGTTCAATCGTAAACAGTGGGTTTTGTGCGCCCTTTGTATATGTTCGGTCGCATTCGCGTCTCCATGGCCGACACACCAAACGTCACGTAAACATGTGACGCGGCAGTCACTGGCCATTTTATTTCAGTACGTTGCGGTCTGTAGTTCCCGCCGCTGAGAATATTTTAGCGGCGGTCGAAGAGGTTTAATTTATTGCTATGACGGTTTAACCTTAGAGGGCTAGGTCGTTTTTGTATTTAGGTCACTCAGTACCTAACATTTGTGAGGTATTAACAGGTCTAGCCTACCTTTTTATTAACCGGGGTGTTATAAGTTTGACGTGTCTGTGTGTGTGTGTGTATCTGTCTGTGGCATCATAGCTTTCGAACGAATGAACCGATTTCGATTTTGTTTTTTTTTTTGTTTGAAAGGTGAATTAGTCGGGAGTGTTCTTAGCTATGTTTAATGAAAACCGGTCTAAGATGCCTGCCGCCACAAAATGGCAGATTACATATTTTTTCACAACTCCCTCAATATTGGTATCAAATGAATGGGCTTGACTAGTAGAATAGTGTACACTACAATGAAAGGAATGAGAAATATAATACTAATGAAATAAAAATTAAATTAAAAATTTAAAAAACCCCCGACAAAAAAGAAACGTATACGTAGTAGATACAAAAACAACAACAACAAGCCCGCTAATAACACTTATACTTTGTAAATACAAAAGATTTGCGGTATCCCGAGGCGAAGACGCTTGGCCTAAAGAATCGTACCTATATTAAACTAAAAGGATCGATAGAACTTATTTTTTAATTTTTAACGTTTTTTTTTGTCCGGGGTTTTTTAAATTTTTAATTTAATTTTTGTCACCTTATCTTTTATGCCAGTAACATTGAAAATCAACGCAACTTTATAAATATTTTTAACTCGTTTTGGAGAAACCGTAGTTTGATGTATCTGTAGGTACCCAATATTATGTTACAGTTAGGTACTGATTTTTTCAGGCTTCTACCCCGATATCGCGTGGGTGGTTTGAATTTCTCTTAAAACGTGACCGCCTTGTACTTGGCGCTTTAGTCCAAAGTTGTAGATAAGCATCAGCTAACATTGCTGCAGATCAACGTGACAGATACACTTCTCGGGACTCCACAGCTGTACCTACAAAGTGTTCACACTATGTAGTGTTAAAGATAGTATCTGAGCATGTAGCTATCTGAAATACCAATGTCAAATATGATGGCTATCTTCAATACTAGTGTCAAATGTGATACCTATTGTCTTCGTAATACCTGTACCTAGATGCAAAAGTTTTTAGTTTTACATGTTGTTTTTTTAAAGTAGGTAGATTGTGTAAATTCAAAGTCTCTTTAAATTATCGTTAGCAGCTTATTCCAGTGAGAATATAAAAGCGACGAGCTGCATGACAGACTTTAGGTTTCCTTCATAATAATGTTTCCAGTTTCCAAAACAAAAGTATCTTGCCGAAGTGCTGAAAGTTTCTACGAAGGAATTTGTGCCGCGTTTCCGTCGATCCGTCTTTATTACAAGCTGAGATCTGAACTGAGAGAAACTGGATCTCCATTGATAACCCACTAATGGAATAGCCTTGTTTCACCCCTTACCCCCAGGCGGGGGAGCTGCATCGCGGGGCAACTCCACGTAAATATAAGTTTCAAACATTCTTATATGATTGCAGGTGCTGTTTGGTTTTAAAGAAACATTACGAGTTTGTTGTTTTAGGTATCGTGTTGCCAGATTTTAAAATCTCAACTTACAAAGATTGCCCTCATATTTCTTTGGCCACTGTAGTTTTCCCGCAGACTGCACAAAATTAACCACAACATACAGCGCTGTTATCCAAAATAATTGCCCATAAACAGACGCCGGCGACGCGTCAGCCTGGCTCTCTGCTGATCCCCTTAATTAATAACCGCTACAACGGAGACGTTATGTCGCAGGATGTGTTACTAGTGCAGGAGCTTGGATGTACTTTGCCCCTATAACAAAGGGTTTGATACCACTCTACCACATCATAATAAGCTCTGCGTATCGAAATTCGTCACTGTAAAATTAATCTGAAAAATGTAAGGTTTCAATTTAAATGTTTGTTGAAAGATTTTTGAATTACAATATATCTATATGCAATGTACCCAAAGGTTACGAACTTAAAAGCTCAACATCGGTTAAAATTTAGAACCGCCACATCCCGCAAAATGTTTTCGCTGGTTGACAAGTGAAAACAAATTTCCTAATTTTCATAATTTTCCGCTCAAGACTTTCCCTTTGCTTTTAATTCAGATTATGGTTTCTTTCATCCGACATTGTCTATTTTATTTAAAAAGGGTGTTTCTTCCGGCAACGCGTCAAAGCCTTTCACGGCTTATTTCCGAAGTGAATGAAATTAAAATGTACCTTATGTATGAGGCAAAATGTTAAACGTTTAAATCAAAGCCTGTTTGGCAAACAGCGACGTGACAGCGTTCGACGTATGTTGGATTTAATTAATTAGATGAAGATCGTAATAGGTACTTGTAGACATGTACGCTGAGTGTTAGTAGTTGTTTGACAAACTCAAATAGTACTCAGTAATTGGTGGACGTGTAATCTCATGCTACTAGTTACTAATGCCACTGCAACTGCTGTCATTATTAGCACCATGCTGGTGGAAATGTTGAAGCTAACAATTATGAAACTTGTTACGTGACATATTATTTATTAACAACAGACTATATAGTCGATAGTTAGAAGGTAGCTATTTCTGAAACGCAGTGCGACGATGGAATGGAGAATTATTCCGCTTCGACATTTCATCGTGTGGTTTAACCTCCTACTCGTAATGAGTGCAGTGTTCTGGCCGTGGGAGGCACTGACTGTAGGATGCGTTACTTCAGTACATATCTGAAGATGTTGTTTTGAATGGAGAATGCGCGAGTAAATTAATACGCCCAGATAATCCTGAGCTGTACCGAGGAACAATATTATTAGAATAACAATGCAGAAGTCGTATCAAATGGTTCTTGTGCAACTGAGGGTTTGCTGACGTGGGAAGACTACTAATACCTAGATATTATTTTTATAAAAAATGAGAACTTTATTTACCATCAACACGCTAAGAATAAGAAGATATTATTTTCTCAAGGTATAAAGGTTGTACAAGAAAAGGTTTCTAAGAAGAAATATAATAAAAGATGTTATGTTTTCTCAGAAAATAAGAAATAATAGGTAAAGGTTACCTCCATGTTATAATTAGCGGTAACTTCCTTCCGGTTCAGTAACAGTGAGAGCTTTTTTGGATCAAGTACAACTGGATACGCGGCTTTTATTTCTGTATCGTGTGCTGGTTGGTTTACTTATTTTTAGTTTAAAGATAGACCAATTGAAGTGGGCCATATACCTACAGCAAAGTACTCAGGAAAAGTGGAACAAGTGTATCAGTGACGGGTACCGTTGGGATGATAAAAAGGAAAGCAAGGGAATGTTGGCAGGATGCCTAAGGAGCTCTCTGAACAGGCTCCCTGAACTGAGAGACTTTCAATAAACATTAAAAGGGTATTTCAATGAAAAAATCTTCAAGTCCGTCAGATAGATTTCCAAAAAATACTAGACCCGTATTCGTACGTAAACAAAAAACAATATTTACCATCGTAGTGACGTCGCGCGTGTTTCCATGGCACTGTATAATCTTAATTTTTAGTTTACGTGTAAAAAATAAAAAATACGATTCCAATATTTTTTGAATATTATCTAACGGACTAATTAGAATTTGTCAGTAAAATACCCTGTTTTATGTTTTGAGTTCTTTAGTACCTAAAGAACTCAAAACATTTTCGGTATTAAAGGCTTATTGTTACTTATAATTTCAATATGGACGGGCTCACTGCAGAGCCGCTCGTCCGGCACAAACACGGCTTCAAATCTGCAATGGTCACTGTTATCATTATCAAACAGTGAGGAGCACTTCTAAGCCAAATTAAGCTAATTCAGAGCGAATAGCAATTTGAAGATTTTTTATTAAATATACTTTTTAAGGTTCCGTACCAAGTGGTAAAAAGGACCCTTGTGGTGTGACAAAGTCTGTCCGTCTGTTACAGCTGGATATCTCAAGAACTACTAATAGTATCGACTTGTAATTTGGAATAGTGTTAGATGACGTTTGCTCAACTATTTTGCAAATGAAAGAAATAAAAAACTTTTCACAAAAAAAATAATAACCGAGGATTAAGGTTATTTCATTCTTTGTAGTGTTATGTTTGGAAGTCGGTTATATTTTTTTGTAAAAAGTTTTTTATTTTTCAATTTTAAGTGGTGATACTTGGACGACGTCTTCATCAACGCAGAAATTGGAATAAGCAAAAATGCTCAAACGTATGCCTATATATAGTAAAAAAAATAAATAAAAAAAAACCATATCAAACTATTACGGGGCCACATAGCAAGTATACTGCATCGAACTAAAAAAGAATCACAGAAATCGGATCAGAAACGTCGGAGTATGTGTACACACATAAAAAAAATACCCACCGAATTGAGAACCTCCTCCTTTTTTGAAAGTCGGTTAAAATGTATATATTGTTTTTGCAACAGCAGTTGAATGGGGTTCTTAAAAATTCGAAGTGAGGCTACCAGGGTATGTGGGGTACCATATGAAAAAGCGCCATTTGTACATACTCAAAAAAAAAAATTTTTTTTGTCCTTATTGTTTTTGACGTTGACGAAAAATGTAAAAAATATGACCGTTCCCCCTTATCTCCGAAGTTTGCATAGAGAAAAATCTGAAATTATTGTATGTGATAAAAGTATGCGTAAAGATTATAGGGAAATAAAACGATGTCTCTAAATAGCAATTTTTCAGAAATCATCAACAAAAATTACATTAGTTCCACTATCGGTCAAGAGATGGCCCTGATCTAAAACTGCAATATACACCGCAGTGTTAAAAATCTAATACGGCCCAGCCGATGAAACATTAAAACATTTCACGTTTTATATGATGGTACGGGACGCACGGTGCGCGAGTCCGACTCGCTCTTGTCCGGTTTTTTTTACTTAGTTTACTTTGCTCGACAGCTGGGCAAAGCACTCAGTGTCTAAAGTTTAGCAATCTACGTCCATAAACGAAGGCGCTAAATAAATGTTGGTACATAGGTACTAAATAATTAAAAACAGTAAAATCGTCTGATTTTTGTCTTGTCTGGCTTCAAAGTTCCTACAGCTAATCCTCATCAATATTCAGCCATATTATGTGTAGGGTGTGTAGGTACGCGTAGGTTTAGCGGTACGTTCACTATTCATACACCGCGACACATTGATAAATGTTCACATGTACTTTATTCAATTGGTTCCCTTTCAAATTGTTTGTTTTTATGTCGCGAGGCTGATGATGCCGCGCGTCACACCGCCGCCTGTCGCCGTGACGCGTGACGCGCGGCGCTCGGCGCTTGATACCCGCACAAAGGGTTAATGGCTCATTTGCTACAGTTGTACTGCTCGTTTTATTGGGATTTAGGGACTCATCTTTTGAATTAGGGGATTTGTAAATTTTATTTACTTTTGATGTTGTATTTTATTTATTTAGGTGCTTTTAGAGATGAATGATGTATTGTGTGACAAGTTTGACGTGTAGGTAGGTTATTTTACTTTACTAGTTGACCCGTGCAACTTCGTCTGCTCCGCTCCTATTGGTCTTAGCGTGATAATACTTGTTGCCTTCCTCGATAAATGGGATATCTAACACTTAAAGAATTTTTCAAAACGGACCAGTAGTTCCTGAGATTAGCGCGTTCAAGCAAACAAACAAACAAACTCTTCAACTTTATAATATTAGTAATATAGATTTGGGAAAACAAACAATCGTAAATTGTGTATTAAAATCTAGATACACAGTATACTATATATAACCGTACAATCCACTACGTTTCCACATGTTACTAGGTTATATTTGATACAGTTTTATTAGTATTTTGAAATCTAATAGTTAATACATACTTAAATAATACATAATAATTACAAAATTTTGAGAAAGGCGTTTAATAACTTGTTTTTTAAATTTATGTTTAGATAAGGAAAATACATCTATATCGTTAAAATTATTGTTGTAAACCTGAACCAATCTCTGGAGTGACGCTCTCTCTCCTGCATTTGTACGACAGAGAGTAGTAGCAAACAGCGGGTAAGAGCGCGCCCCTCGTCTCGTCACCGCTCTCGGTACAACATGCAACTAGATCGTACTTCAGGTATTAAAGTTAAAGTAGATATGCGCAGATTTTGACGTCTCTAATTATGAGTTCGTCTCTAATATGCGCAGTCACAACTCGGTCAATGTGCAATAAACAGTAACAAATTTGTGGGAATCAAGTTTGAAACCTTGCGTAGTCATTCTAAGGCTCACATTGCCACGGCCTTCGACCAGCAATCTGAAATTCACTAAAACGCTTTTTGGAATTCCCTGGCCTTTTTACCATACTGGTGTTCGAAATTGCTAGAATATCAGCCCACGTCCTTTGTCACAGTAAGTGAGCGACCGAATCGAATTACCTGATACATCGGCGTGCCGTGTAAGAATAGACTTTAGCGCCAATTGCGCTTTCCAACTGACGCGTGTGAGCACACGGTATCGAATTAACTAACGGTGCGAACGACACAGTGTCGCAGCGTGTCGTGAGGCCACACGCCTTGCAATCACATGGGAAAGCTGAAAAACGAGGTTTAGCTGTTAGCGTTGAGTTTGAGTGACGTTTGTTTTCGAAACTACGAATGAGTCGAATTTGACGACGAATTGAACGTGAAACGGAACGGGAATATCAGTTTTGGTTGAATTTTGCCGTTTCATTGGTCGTTCAGTTCTTCAGGAGTGACTACACACGAGTGTGGATTGAGCTGATTTTCGAAACGTCCTACCCACGGATATCTGCGATGCTATCAGACAAACAAATTATTACTTACCTCTAACGGCATATGTAATTAAATGAACCCTTTATATAATAAGTACTTAAAGTAACGTTTGTAAAGTTAAAAAGTCGGGCAACAACACACACTTTTGTGCTTACATTTAAAACAAAACTGTTCGCCTGCGCTGCACACGATTGTGCCAAAATAACCTGAAAACCGTCCGTTTGTTTTTCTTTAATCTTCGCCATGGGGCTCGGAAGTAGCGGACCTCTGCTGTACGTACGCGGAATATTCAGCCATTTGTGAAGTGTGTAGTAATCTAAACTGATGTTACAGTAAAGAAGTGAAATTGTTTGTATGTTAAAGGTAATTTAGGAAGTACCTATGTACTTAGTGCGAGTTCTTTTATTCATAGTTAACTCAACCGATGGTAAAAATCTGTGGATATTTGGGCATAGAACCATTGTGGCATAGCCCCCCGCCGCCATTTTTTTTTCAAATTTGCGGCGAAAAATTTCACATGCATATAGGGGTAGAGGACATTTCAACAAACAGAAAATGTTAGAAACATGGTGCTCTAAAGTGTCACGTTGCCGAGATATTTCGAGGTAAAGACACACACACATCACAACTAACACAACACAATACAACACACATCATAACTATCATCAAAAACTGGCCAAGTGCGAGTCGGACTCGCGTGCAAAGGGTTCCAAACGAATTTAATTTTTTTAACATGTTATTTTAACTCTACAGACTTCTAATAGGTTTCCTGTAATCTTTAAGTAAAGATCTATTATCTCCATTTTTTTTTTCAAAATTTTAGGCTCAGTAGTTTCGGAGATAAGGGAGGGAATGGTCATTTTTAGTTTTCTTGAATAACTTCAAAACCATTTATTTTAAAACTATGAAAAAATGTAATTAAAACCCTCACAGTTAGCCCTTTCGTTTGATATGTCACACGATATTGTTCAAAAAACTTTTTTTTAATTTTCTATTTTGACCCCCAAAAGTAACCCCCATACTAAAACGTTCGTATTTGGGTCACAGAAGTCCATATGTGTACCAAAATTCAACAGAATTGGTCCCGTGGATCCGGAGAAAACTGGCTGTGACAGACGGATAGACAGACAGGCAGACACCCGAGTGATCCTATAAGGGTTCCTTTTTTTTCGGAACCCTAAAAATTACTTAATTATGTGCTTAAATGCACTAGATTAAATTCAAATAATAGTTCCCAGCTTAATTTAATCATTTTTTTTAAAGTAAGAATAAAAACACGTGTAAATCCCTTTATTAAGAACTTTGCAAAATAATAGTATTTAATTTATATAAATGGTTAAATCAAGCCTAGAAATATTATAAGAATACAATCTACTGCATACAAGCGCGTGATTAGTTCATTTTTAATGATTTTCATTGTTCTCATATGGTGACTTTACCTTCCAAGATCTCGGCAACGTGACACTTTAGGGCACCATGTTGCAAATTTTTTTTCTTGTTAAAGTATACTCTACGCATATATGCATGTTAGATCGTGCGCCGCAACTTTGAAAAAAACTTAAAATGGCGGCGGGGCTGTGCCAGCTCCCATTGAAAAAAGTTCGAAGCCCTTTCGTAAAAATGCGTTTTTTTAAAAAGCAGCCTGTCACGGAAATTCAGGAACTGAAATGCCATACACTATTTGAATCCCTGACAAATGCACGGCTGTTGTGACAGGAGCTGCTGAGGGAGCAAAGCCAGGGTTCAAGCTGATATGGAATATGTCTTTTCCCAACTATATTGGAGTCATCCAGTCAAACCGAATGACTGTTAGATAAATTATAAAATAGAAATAAGTAGGTAATATTCCCTGAACATCGTCTTTTTCTAAAGATACTCGTATTAACACAATATTGTTCACATTTTACTATGTATTAGGTTATAGATGAGATAAAATATAACTAACAAAAAATCTTTGTTAATCTAGAGGTATACAATACATTAAGTAGGTACCGCTCAGCACCGACTGCCTCCCAATCAGAGCCATTGAAAATTTATGACATTCAGGAGATATTATTAGGTACCTAAGTATTCCCGTTATAATATAATAGACAATCAAATAACTGCCATAACGGATGCGAGGCAAAAAAAATATACTTAGCTACCTATACATTATGTACGAGTGGGTACTCGTCTACCCTCGTAATTTTATGATTTGATTGAGTTTCGTTCAGTATTCCGGATGTTTAACTTTCGAAACATAATCATATTATTTTTGAGTTGGAAAAGCGAGAGGTATTCGTACTGAAAGAGTTATTTTGAGTTCAGGAAGCTTATTAACTTGTATTGGTTTCGAATCAGAACTTTGCTAAAATTTTGTTGTCTGTGCATTTTAAATGATCAGTCGTTATTTAAAATAGAAGGAGTTGTTTATGGCCGCGGAATGTAAGCCACGGGGTTGATTGATTGACCAAATACTACCTACATCAATAAATTGTTTTGCATCATGCACACTTTCAAATGTACTTACAATGTGTTCATATTCCGCGACATTACCTACACAATAAAGACATTCACTTTCTCATACTTCGTACGTATAAATAGAATCCTTTCAAATTACCACAAAACCCGGTTTCAGAAGCTTTCCCTTGTGTCTCTCACCCCAAAGGGATGAAGGCTTAACAGATTAACACATTTCGTGTGTACTTTACCTGATAGTGACAAACCGGCCGCCAGCGAGAGTATCTCTACAAAGGGATCCTCTCGGAGGCTCGGCTTACAGTGACTAGTGACTACTTACTAACGTGTGTTCTCTTTGTTTCAGATTGCTGTGTAGTGTCCGTAGTGTTAGTTCGTAGGCTTTTTTCTCTCTCGGTGTCTATTTAATCAGTGTTAGTGTTATAACTTATAATGTTAGGTAGCTGTAGCTGTAGGCGTCGTGTAGTATCTAAGTAGGCAGTAGTGGGTCGCGCCGCGTGCGATGTGCTGGACGCTGAGCGCGGGGCAGTAGCGCGGCGTCGCGCACGCACCGTGGCGGAACATGCGAACGAGGCGGCGCGCGGCGGGGCGCGGCGGGTAGCGCGCGCCAGCCGGCCCGGCCGCGACATGTCGCTGCCCATGAAGCGCTCCTTCAGCTCGGAGGGCGGCGCCACCTCCAAGCGCGACTGGAAGATGCGGCTCAGCCTGCGCAGCCGCAGCGGCCACAGCGTCGTGAGTATTTCCCTTATCATCACTCTCATGTGTGCCCATGAATTACCCATTTATACTCTGCTCGGTTCTGAGACCCTGTTTAATAAACGCAACAGGCGCCATGTGACATTTTAAAAATGAAAATTATGAATTATTAAAAATCACATTCAGGTGTCACAAAAACACATGTCATTATGACAATACAATTTCATATTAGAGATTTTTAACAATGCCAACTTTAGTAGTTGAGCACGAGCAGTCCATCTCGAAAATTCTCACTAGCATTTTAAACGTAGAGCCATTTCAAAACTTATTCAATTTACAAAACTTTAGAGTACCTACTCTCCTGAAATAATCATTTCAGTGCAATTTGCCACAATACATAAGTTTTGACGCCACTATCGCGCAGTTCGCGCCTCGTTCACAAACATCTCGACTTATTTAACAAGTTGTTCGGAGCGGGACTTCCCGAAGCTTTCAATAATTGAAACACTGCGGGCTTGTTTGTCCGTTACATCCTAATTACAATTTCGCTTAACATTTCTATTAGAATTTATAATTCTGTTAGCGGCCGATGTTTTACTTTTTATTAATTTCGCGGATCGCTAATGTACAGAACAATTTTCGTACGAGATTATACGAAATATTTTTGTAAAAGGTTGATCATTTCGGATTTTGTGGCTGTGATTTCGAAGTGAGTATTTGTTAAAGCCTCGGTACTTATTAGTGCGTAAGCTGACTAGCAATTTGAACGGCAGAATATGTAGGACTTTTGTATCAAACGTGATGATCGTTTATCATTTTTTAATCTTAATTCTAATCCGAAGCTTAACTTGGTCCTTGGACGTTCAAATATTTTTGTATTTTTTTTTACATTGCCTAGCGGAAGACAAATCCCATTTCAGCTACGTAGCTTTTAGCACAGTCTGCAGGTATTTACAAATATTATAAAAAGAAATAGCCTGCGTTGTTTGTGTTGGTAGGTTAACCTAATTTAAAATAAAATCTTTATCAAAAGATCTCGGTTCAGATAGGTAATGTTTTAATTAAGAAAGGCCTCGGGCAGGTGCTGCCCGTATTGCTTTCAGCTAAAACAAATTAATTGGGATTAGGTACATTTGACCGCGTTTTCATAAAAATATAAACGGTTAATTTTCTGACAGTTTGATTTTAATTAGAATTCTTGGTAAGTTTCTCGCTGGAAAATTTTGACCTTGCTAATAATTCAGGGTTCTAGAAGTCAGTGATTTATCTCTTCAATATGTTGTCAGTAACACTAGCTTAAAGATTCGTCTTGGTGTTAGCTTCATCATCATTATCAACAGCCCGATCTCGCCCACTGCTTCTTAAAAGCACACACAAACATCTTTTTTCCTATGCTTAATCCTAGGTTCCATGCCACACACATCCATAGTAGCTTGATGTCGCTGAATTTCCATAATTTTGATGCATTAACACATGAGATTGGTTCCTCAAAATATGTGAGCCAGTATGTATATTACCTACCGTCGTCGACAGAGTACCGTCGCAGGACCTACAGTACCATTACATACCTGCAGCGAAATTAAATGAACCCTTAATGAAATCTCATGGGCAATAGAGGCAAGACGGCAGGGAGTACGTCAGGCAGTGCCCGTGACGTCACTTGTATGTACGTATGTACGCACAGGCGTGAGATCTTTAGCGTTTATAAATAATATAATTAGACGTGTTTATTACGTGATTACGGGATCCGAGTAAGGGAGTACTCACACTTTTTCAGCTTATGCCTATAGAAAACAATGATTTTGTATGGAGATGCGTCCGCATCCATTCAGCTTTCCGCAAACAAGTATAGAATGAGGACAAATGTGGTTTTATCGCTGTTCCGCCGCATTCAGCGTCGAACGCGGCCGTACGCGGCGGAACAACGCGGTACACGGATGGTTCTCGACTCCTTGTGTGACTGACACTGGAATAGCCACCACCAGGCATTTTAATTTTGATAATATAAAACATATCGCTAATTAGTCGCCAAATATCGGAATTAGTCGGTTCTAAAGTTATAAAGGTTTATAGATGGCCAATCTGGGGTGCGCCTACCCCAGCTTGGCCCATTTGAATCTCTAAAGCTAGGGGGGCACCTAGCAAAGATTGTTTTCTCTCTCAAATTTAGTCGCTAATTAGTCGCAAGTTTTCGCCAAGTCACAGATATAGTCGGGTCTTAGTATAGAAGATATAATGAGTACAATTTTTAAGGTAGGTATAGTCCGAGAGCTAGATCGAAGAGTAATCTCTTTAAACAAATTGCCAAGAAAAAATATTTCTATTAATATGTGAATTGTACTTCTAGTTTTATCCGTAGAATTGTCAGAGAGAGATAGATTCTCAATCCTTCGATCTAGCTCTTGGACTCTACTTGTACTGGGTCCACCCACTGTCGTTTGCGTTTTATTTTTTACGTTTAAGTTTATGTATTTCTTCTGCAAGAAGCCAAACGACTAAAATCTCACACATAGAAATGTCCATTTTAAGAGCACAACACTAAATGAGTAAAGAGCGTGACTACCGCCAGACCACCTTCAAAGTTGATTTTCTCGAAAACTACGAAAGTACCAAGTTTTTTGTTCGAGTACGAATAATTAGTACCAATTGAGTATTAATTATTTATCAAAAATGGAAACGATTGGCGTCGGTGGTCCTGCGGTAGTCACGAACATCTTTCCATCTTCGCCGCGTATTCAGCGCCTTTCTCATTCTTACGACGCTGTACGTGGCTGATAGAAGCAGAACTATATAAGTGTAACCAGAATCGTTCAGTGAAACGCGAATGGAGCTGAATAAGTGTGAGTACTCCCTAATAGTGCGTGTGTGCTGATGTATGTAGGTACAGGATGTATCGTAGGTCATGCACATTTATAATTGGAAGGAAAGAAAGAAAAAGTATTACGGTCAAAGAACGGAATGCGTACGAAATGATAAACCTAGAAAAAGAAAGAAAAGACCAGAACCTAAGTAGATGAACGTCGTACTTGTGGGAATAAGGCCGCTCATCACAGAGCATGGCGCAGTGCCATGGGCGAGCCCACAACACGGCGCTGATTTTATTTTTTCAAGGAAATTATAATAGTACTAACCTTCCCCGCGACTTTGTACGCGAATTTCCTGTTTTTTCCCGTTCTCGTAGGTATTTCGAGTTCTTAGGGGAGAATAGAGGAGCACTTAGAGAGGATCTCTTAGTGCTCCTCTACTCTCCCCAAAGAACCTACACGCAACTTACATGTCGAATTTCAGCTTTCTACGACCAGTAGTTTCGGCTGTGCGTTGTCGGTCAGCCATCCAGTAACGGAACAGTTTTATATTTAGGTTTACACATGAGAACGAAGTCGCCAAGGCTCCCGTCAGTTGCTAAAAATATAACGCACCCTCAAAATAAACCCGGGCCTGAAACTTAAAGATCTCCCCATAAGAAAAACAAAAATGTTCACAATGAATCGGGAAAACAAACGGAACTACACAGTGGAGGTATAATTTTCTTAATTTCCTTCCGAACTGTAACGAATTACAAACCATTCTCACCACGCCCACTCTTTAGCAAGTAACTCAAGCTATTTTCAGTAACTGAAATATAATCTACTTCATACAACTCTTAGGAACTCTTTGACAGACGAAGCATAGTCTAAGCCCCGATTTAAAAATAAAAGAAGGATTTGTTAATTCAAATTTCCGTCATCATTCTGTAACACCTCTAAAGATTGAAAAGGGGATGTAAGATTTATGCCGAAGAGCACAAAGCTTATTAAATTATAATTTAAGAAAAAACGAAAATTAATCATTCATCAATCAAAATAATAACATGTTACTAAATATTATTATGTTACATAAACTTACATAACATTTAATTGAGCCTTCTACTTAATAATTTGAAATAAACCCATGATTTATTTTTTCTTATTTATATTGAGACTCGCGTTCGACTACAATTATTTCACCTGATTAGAGAATCACTAGGTTCCAAGGCATTGCCTGCCAGTCAAAGTTTGGATTTCCGCTACACAAATTTTAATAAAGAATCTGCTAATCAGTATTTAAGACGACGACATACGCCAGCGACCTTGGAGGAACGAAACGCGCACTCGTTCCACACCCGAGCGACCCAAAATTCAGCACTTTTATGTACTTTCCTTATTATCTTACTAGCTGACCCGTGCAACTTCGTCTGCGTCACAATTTTCACTACTGCTCCGCTCCTATTGATCTTAGCGTAATGATATATAGCCTATAGCCTTCCTCGATAAATGGGCTGTCTAACACCGAAAGAATTTTTCCAATCGGACCAGTAGTTCCTGAGATTAGCGCGTTCAAGCAAACAAACAAACTCTTCAGCTTTATATATTAAGTATAGATAACTTTAAAAAAATTGCCGTATATCAAAATGTCAAGTTAATTTGTCTTTGAGATAGAGCAAATTTCATTAAAATACGTTCGGCGGTTTTGGTCCGACAATACAGACATAACTTTACAAATTGATTACACATGTTGAACGAATAAAACTCATGATTTTCATGGATCAAATTATTAGTAATTTGATTCATGAAAATTTTGAGTTTTACTAAATTATTAAATTATTTTCTTAAGAAAATAGTCTTATGTAACATTTATTTTTCTAAAAATGACCAGTAGTCGTTTAGACGTGATGCTCATTTTAAAATCAGCTACTGAGCTATATTGATGTGGTTGGATTTTATTTAAAGTATGGCGACTAGTATGTCCGACAAAACCCCATCTCGTCTGACGAAGTCGTCAGGCGCAGCACACAGGAGTCATGCTCTGATTCAGCCTACTCAGTCACACTCGACGTTCACGTAACAAAGAGCACAGACACGCTACTCTATACTAAACTACTATTAAAGATGATTTATAACGTCTTTAATAGTAGTTTCGTCGTGATAACGGCAGAGGGATTACTTACCTGTAAAGGAAATTTTGTTCATCCAGTCACAAGATTACTTATGATATAATTATGCTGTCAACAACTCATTATCCTTAACGATATCTGTGTAAAATAATGCTGAAAAGTGTACACAACTTTTATCAGAGAGCTTTTTTTTTAATTTTCTAGATTGACCCCCAACAGTGACCCCCAAACTAAAAATTTAATGATTTACGTAACGCCTCCGTGTTTGGGTCATAGAAGTCCATATGTGTACCAAATTTCAACAGAGCCGGTCCAGTGGATCTGGCGAAAACTGGCTGTGACAGACGGACAGACAGACAGACACCCGAGTGATCCTATAAGGGTTCCGTTTTTTGTTCGGAACCCTAAAAACAGTCAAGTGTTGACATAAAAAAAAATTGGTTGTCTGTAAAGTCTACGGACGATAATTCAATTCGAGACTCAGTTTTCTCACCCGTCGTGACTTTCTCAATCATCTGTTGCCCTAGTACCTACCCACGTGTCGGAGAGCTTGATCCGAGCTCATATAGCGTGAGACCTATTCGCGGATTTTATGTCTGTTTGGACGTTTGAAATAAGGAGAAACGTGTACTGATGCTGCCAAGGCAAGCAGTACATAGGTGCCTACCTACAACCGACATACAGATGTCGGCAAGTAGTTCGTTAGGCAGCTTGTCGTCGTATTTCACAGGTTTGTAATTCTCAAATATTGTCTTTTAAGACATTTTAAATCTTATGCTATTATCCATAAAATCATGTTCTAACAAATAATAACACTAACGTTGAACATGCGAATGCCATCAAAACAGTTTTCTCATATAGTAACGTTTTTCAATTTCCTTCCACTCAAAGTTCAAGAAATTCAAATAAGATGCGCTTGGAAGTGTATCTCAAAATACAGTAACTTGGTTTTATTTCCGGTGCACTAGCTGCGGCACTCGGAGCCTCTCGTGGCTCTCCTCGACTGCGGCAAGTACTCGTAGACGTTATGAATCTATCAGTTAGGTCCTTTGCCACCCTCGCCGCCCGCCCCGCTCGCCCCGCTCGCCCCGCTCGCGCCGTGCAACATGAAACTACAAGAAACGTCAGGACTTGGAAATTGTCGTGACTGTGTTCAAGATCACTTGTGGACGTGAAAGCTTTGTGGTTTGAAGGAGTCACCAGTAACTCAATTCCCGCAAGTCCGATCGTTCTAATTGGAGTCGGGCATTGCAGACATAGGCACGTGTTTTGACAACCACCAATTATTTGACAATAGCTAGCCAAACAAACAATTTAATTAAAACAGAAATGTTTCCAAAAAAGTTAATTGGTTTACCGATTGTTTTCAATTTGATCGGCTCGTCCGCTTCGTACGAACGAACAATATGCATGTCAAATTGTTTCTGGCAACACTCTCCCGTCTCACTTCGAACATACGATGTACGCAGAGCTGGCCCGTCATTGTCATTTCAACGTTACAGTTACAATTTTTAAATAAAAGAAACGGAATTGTAAGTACTTTTAAAACGGCACATTTGAGGACATCGCCTGAAAAAATAGAACCCTTTAAACAATTTTACTTTTACAAAGGTTTCATCAATTCAATTATTCGATCTTTTGCGACTTTTTTCTTCAAATACATTATTCAGTATTTTTGTAAAAAACGAGGCTGGCGGTTGTTTACAGTGAAAAATCGTAGTTTCAACAATTAAATGATGTTGTTCTTGAATTGTGTTTGTCAGTTTTATTGAAAACTGACTTCCAAACGTTCCATTATGCAGGAGTACCATCTGGTGACGATTGTTTATGCACCCTGGCCACATTGACTTGCAATGAGTGTCCTTACTGCCGACATTGGTCAAGCATAAGAAAAACAAGCTCCTGATAAGAGATTCAATCTGCGATCATTCTGGGTCGTGTTCGTCGCATCACGTGTCGCTAGTTTTTCTTTTAAACATGCCTTTTGGTGCTAAGAAATAAATGGAATTTCAAGTGAGAGTTGAAACAATTTAGGTCATGATTTAAGAATGTATTTTCTTCGTTTTAAAACGACGTCAAAATCTCAGGCATTAGGCATGTCATTGTCAGTCCTGACCGACATTTTAATTTGTCATGCATACATTAGGTGCACGCTATAGTGTTCTTTCCAAGCAAAACCTTAGACGTGCCTTAGACTGACATGTTGATTACTGCTTCCTGAAGAAGTCTGAATCAATTTCAATCAATGTTAAATGGCTACAAGAGAACCACACGAATAACTTGGTGGCCGGCGCTGGCCGAGGACCACCGTGCTTGATGGCACTTGAAAATTATGAAAAGAAATTCTAACAATCTAAAACGTTAAATATTTGTAAACCTAATTAACTTTTAATTGTTCCGTAGAATTATAAAGTTAGGTTCCTCTAGATACTTATTAAAATATCAGCTTAAAACATTTACTGTAGAATAAGAACCCTGTAAACATATAGGATAATACCTACTAAATAAATAATTTATCAATTGGTAACTAATTTTAGACTTGACATTGATGAATCATCGCGATACCTAAACGGGTAATGATAGCATTTATTTTACTTAAATCATTATTTTATCTTTCCTTTTGGTAACAGTTATCAAATGTGTTTCTTTTTGTCATCGATTGACAAATGGAGAACGTAATTATTGAGGATTTTATCAGTTTAGATGTCAATGATCTTTGTTTGCACTCAGCTATCTGAGAAGCAATGCTTGTAATTTAAAGAGCATTCGTAATTATGTGACAACAAACGCTCCTTAAAACAAGCACTCATAAACTGGACAAAACCTCTGATTTCCCTACATTACAACAAGTTTTTGAAGACGCGAAAACATCCGTGGTAGTAGCATATTAACGAATTTAGCACGAAACTATCACAGCTAAGTAGGCTTTACAAGTTAACGAGTAATAGTCGACCACCGTATAAAATGTTACGACTGCGACGTGCAACTACGGAGCCCACACTGCGCGTGGCCCGACACGCATTTAGCCGGTTTTTAGTACGAGAACTGGTCTTCCTTGTTGCAAATTTGACAATATTTGCTTACCCCTCGCGTAACGTGGTGCGTCATACGGGTCATCCTGTTATATGGGCAGGAGTATACCATCAGTTCAGAAGTGATGATGTCAGTTCTGCTCAGTGAGTGTGCGGCTTTAAAAACGGAGGGCTATTTGCGTCCGAGCACTGTATTGTGCCGACACCATGCGAAAGGATTACCTACTCGGGAAACTAGGATACGTCCAATTTTGGGACTCTTGTTTCTTTAGATTTCATTATTTGAGCATGTTTATTAACAGGTTAATTACCTACATATTAGGAATAGTTATACAAGTTAATAGACAACTAACGTATTATAATGAATGTACAAGCCGGATGAAAGCCGATCGAATAATTTGTTCACGTCGCCCAACTGAGTTACACGAGTAAAACATAATTTACCCATGTTTTTATTTTGCAATTTTAAATGGCGAACAAGTTAATACCGTGCAATTAACATAGTATTTAAATTACAAATTTTAAAGCAGCTTTTGAAAGTGTAAAATGTAGCTGACAACTGACTTTGAGCCGCAACCGCGAGTGAACAATGAAGTTCAATGATGTGAACCACTCTATTTTGTTCACGTTTTCGACATGAACGCTTCAGTTAAAATCACAAAGACTTCAGCGGCGCGTCATTGTGTGCAGGTGATGACGTGGCTCCGGGAAATACGCTAATATTTTTAAACGATTTTAATGAATGGCCAAAAAGAACAAACGTGGGGAATAAACATCAACATCGCAGAATGTTTTAAACATATTTTTTTTCCATAATTCTCATTCTTTTTTATAAGTTAAAATGTTTTGTTTTATGTTTATTTAGATCTCTATTTCTCCGTTGTAAAAAAACCTTAATAAAAATAAAATTGAAAAGAAAGAACGAACCACGAACGCATAAACAGCTCGTTTACAGTGTTTACAGAACTCTTGTTCTGTTCTTATTATTTTCAATCCAATTAGAAGTCATTATTGCTGAAAAACAGTTATTGTTTTAATGAAAGCTTACTGTGGAAATAGCGAGTTATAAAAAATAGGCACTAAGAAAAACACAGAATCTTCACCACTCATTGGAATTTATTGGAACTTGGAATAAAGAAACTATTTTAATACGAAGACATACGCTAGCGACCTTGAAGGAACAAAACGCGCACTAGTTTTTACTTATTATTCCATGACTTAAAAAAAATAGCGGTTTTGGTACGATGGAAGTTTTTATGTTCGTGTTAGACATAACTTTACAAATTTATTACACCATGTTGAACAAATAAAACTCAAAATTTACACATATCAAATTATTAAGAAAGTACTCAAATGTGACAAACTTTTTAAAAAAAATTACGACAAGCCGTTTAGACGTGATGCTCATTTTAAAATCAGCTACTGAGCCGTATCTGCACCTTAAGACAACAAAACATCGACATGCTTTTATCTAAACTTAAAAGTGTTAAAACCTAAGTTAACCGTGTTCACGTGCAGCAGTAGCCGTGATGCAACGCTTTCATTCCACTATCGCCTGATTTACGACGCAATCGTCCGTTTTACTGTTACCGTAACCTACCGCCGAGTAATTACTCTTTACCGCCGCGCAAACAAGACGCACTGTGCCAGCCAGGTGGCATGCGGGTGCCAAGCGACTGGCAAGCGGGTGCCAAGCCGCCAAGCCACCATCCGATTGTTTGGTAAACTAGCAGTGTTGACAATCAACCGGTTGGTTTGTTGTCTTGCTAATTATTACCTACTGGGTTTTGGCGAAATGGCGCAAATTACCCTATGAGAATGCAATAACGAAGTAAATGGAATTTATTTAACTAAAACGGCTGGTTGACACTTTCCGTGACCCAAGAGCTGGCTTTTACTTTGGGCAGAGATTAAGCATTGCCATTCAACGTGGCAATGCCGCCATCTCTTGGGCACATACCAGCTGACAGCGTTGAGGACGACTTTATTGATGCTATATTTTAGTTTTTTGTTAGTTTGGTGTATTTGTTACTACCTCCGTGGTGGTGGTGGTGGTTTAGGCGTTTGCCTTGTGACCCGGTGGTCGTGGGTCCGATTCCCACGGCAAGCATACTTTGTACAGTTGTTTTCCAGTTTGGCTAGGACATTGCAGACTTGAGTCACCTGATTGTCGGATAAAACGATGATTCCGTGCTTCGGAAGGCACGTATAAGCCGGTAGTCCGGCCGCCAACTGGCGGTCGTCAAATAAACCACGTCAGAGGCCCTTGAGGCGGTTTAGAAACTCTGACGCTAGGGTGTATGGGGTTAGACCTTACTGCCCACACGATAAGAAGAGTTTTGTACATTTGTTAATTTTAGTCATTATTGTTGTTTATTTTAGAAGCAATTTTAACACGCATTCGGTCAGTGAGAAGCTATCTACTGCAAAACAAACAACAAAAAACAATTATCCTGCATGTTTCACAACATTGTTAATTGGATAAAGTTGGCAACACTAAATAAAGACTGAACCCGCCCAGTAAGTGTAAGTTAAGGTTGCGTTATCCGCCGGATCCCTAGTAATGATCTCAGAGACAAGCTCGTTGCTCGCCACGTTACGTCGCGTGTTTATGTCGGGACACAAAGGGTGCGACGAAAATGTCTGCTTTTCTTTCGCAAAAAGATAAACTTTGTACAACATTGCAATGATGCGGGTGGGTTTGTAGTTTTAGGCAAATATACAGTACATAAAGGGCTATAGGAATTTGTAAATTGCTTATGCCTTCAATTTATTTAATTATTGTAATTAAGGTATTATGCTCAGTTATTCAATTCTACAAAACTATGATGCGTTGTCACCAACACTGGTCACCGACACTGTGTCATCAAGTCATCACTTAGCTTAGGAAGTAATAACTTAATATACATCATGAACTGCATTTCTGGAGTTCTGTTGAGGACTACAGCTTCAACATCAGCCGCTTTTCTTTACAAGGCAGGTATAAAACAAAGCCACTTTTTCCGTCTGTACGCGTTGTTAAAATCCGTTGCGTACTTTAAAAGATATAAATCTTTTAAAGTACGCAACGGATTTTACTGCGGGTCATCAATAGACAGAGAGATTCAAGAGGCAGGTTTATATTTATAAATCGTCCTAAAATTCCTACGGGAACGGGAAAAGTGGAATATACGCGTTCGAAGTCACGGGCAAAAGCTAATTGATGATAAATTAAACTTTTGCACAACATCAAGAGCAGATTCAATAAAATAACCCTACCAGACTAACATAATAGAAGTAAGCCAAAACACCAGTACTCGTAAATAAAACATGATGGACGCCATCTTTAATAAAATGTTAAAACATATCACTCATGACTTGGTGATGCGCTGATCGCTTTACAAGTCAAGTTGATGGATGTCCCTCGTCCGCCGATAGCTGACGCCGATGCGGCTCAAGTGGCTCAAGGCAGAATAGAGGTCGCACTTTGCATATTGGATAACCAGACATATTCTAACCTATCTTTTGCATTTTTCTTAAAAAAGGAAACAAAATGTGTTTCGCACATACGTGAAACACGCCCGTTATCTAAATAGAAATAACAAAATATGGTAAGCATGCCAAAAACTGAGAGTGTCTCACGACTGCACTGAAAAAGTCCATGTCGGCGCTATGCCTGACAGTGATGTGGTCTGAGGCTGGTTAGCAAAGAGGTCTCCGTGTTCTTCTACAATAAGCTCAATTTATATCTACAAGAATCAGAAGGCAAATTATTCGCATCTCTATAATTGCTGTGCTATTTGATGTTGCAATCTGCCAAAATAACCTTAATTTCCGTACACTTTTGACAGATTGCAATTGACATGCGAATGCGAACCTTGCTTAAGAATTATAATTGGCACTCAGGATGGTATCATCATGTATGCCTACTATTGGCAAAAACCAATTTCCGCCGTCCAAAATTCTCACATTGCACAAATATTCCCATTTATCCCAACTAGTGACGTCGTAAGTTTGACTCGACATATGATATTTATATCAGAAGAGCAGAATGGCGCACACTCCGGCTGCCGTGCGCCACTATTGCGATTGCGACACAGCTAGGCCCCCGATGTAAAGCTCAGAGCCAGCCAGGCTAAGCTTCCGGTACGGGGAAATGAATATGTCGAATAGTCGCTACTAAGATTAAAATTGGTTACGTATTCATACAGAGGTGTATAATGGAAATGAATGCAATGAATGGAAAGCGGATTCGACTGCTGGATATTACAGAAAGTTAATTAAATCATATTCAGTTGCTCATCACAATAAACTCGTTCATTGGGCTTTACGGCTCGCAAGCGAGACTACTGCGCTTGGCTCCTGGGTTCTGTTCTCAGAATGGGCTAAGTTTGAAAGGGTTTTCCCACCAAAGATTCATATCGCCATTTATGGCAATAGGCTGCTAACGAAATAACATACATCAATTGCTTTCAACGTCGGATAAAATGGGACATAGACTTAAGAGTTTACCAAATCAGTTGAATTCAGTTCTCTTGTTTAAACTAGCTTAAACCGACCAAGTTGCACAGTATTCTCGATGCTGCAGTACCTAGATGCTCTAGAAGTTTGCACCCAAATGCGATGCTGACTGCGCCGGAGTATCTGCGCCAAGCCGACGAAACTCAGATACTTCGGACACAATTGAAGCAGATAACATAGACAAGGAAAGTTCTTCAACTGCACGGACTTTAAACACGTTCAGCTTGTGACGCGGCAGTGGATTATTTTGTAATGATGACTTATTCCTGGATTATAGAAATAGAAATCATCTATTTGCCAAAAATGTATGTAGATACTCATATAAGATCGTTAAATGAGAGAGTTTGTCAAGCTGTTATCAAGCTTGTTCTGCATAATTGTATTAATGAGCCAGCAAGTGTTGACAGAACCGTCCTCATTGGTATGCGGCAAGTCATGACTCTAAGACAGAGTTATTAGGTATGTGCTTGCTATCCCAGCTTCAAAATCTAGCTTCGTGTGATCTGGGTATCACTGAAAAGAATCATTGGATTCAATAAAAGCCAATAATTCACACACAAAAATCTTCACAGGTGTAGTACCCTTAAAACAAGTACCTACTTACTTTTTTGCAACAAACCCAAGCCAATATGAACTCTCACTAAGTAGTCTCGGGTCTCCAGATAAAAAGCAAAGTTTACGTACAATACCTTACCCAAATCTAGATGGACGGAAATTCTTCCCATTCCAAGTTGTCTTGTAAAAACGCCAGGTGTTTCGGGAGCCTACTTTAGGAAAGTCGGTCAAGTTCAATATGTGGAGTGTCACGATGTGCGCTGACGCGACCTGCATCCGGCGCGAGCTGTATTGTGCGCCGGAGCCATACTTAGCTAGCTACGTAGCTTGGTGAAATATACGCTCAGGAAGAAATGTAGCAGAAGGCTGGAGACACACAATTGAGACAATGATAGGACAGAAGAATAATAGTGATAGAAAAAAGTGCCCGTCTCTGGGTCACACAAGTTCATTATATTGTGTAGTGTGAGTCTAGTAGATTTGGAAAAAATTGGCAATGTCAGGCGGATGGATAGACAAACAGATACACGAGTTCCATATTCCGATGGGTTTACCGAGTGTTCCGTTTTTCCTTTTGAACTTCAGACCTAACCCAACTAAAGAGCAAGAGCAATTGATCGAATAAGTGGTGACTATATTTAAAGCTGTTGAAAGAGACCTACTTCGTCCTGTCCAATCGACTCAGGCTTCGTCTATGAATATTATTGTACATATATTTTGAGTGAAACAAGTGGAGGATCATATTTAGAATTTAAGGTTTATTAATAGAAACAACGAGTGTGTTGACCAAAGTCGGAACTGAAGTAGTGTGGTTGTCAATAAATAAACTTAGACCTTCACAAATATTTTTATTTTGACAATGCAAGTTGTCTAAGTAATTCTTAGTTGGTATATAATTTAAACCAGTACTTATTTTCCTTCCTCTACTTATCATGCTCTTTAGAATTGGGTATGTATAATTAATATAGACGACCATATTCGTCATATCAGTAACTAAGGCATTTCTCATAGTTTCCAAATTATTACATTGCTTAATACCTAATTTGGCGTTTGTTCTTAGAATTATTACAAACAACATAACAACTATTACAGTTAAATATATGTGACGGTTGTTTTTCGCGTGCCAGTGCTATAACCTCATATATTTGAGCGCTCATTTTTGCTCGTGCTCTAACTAAATAACCTTTCGTTTCTGTACAAATATTACTACACATTTATACTGTCCCTACAGTCTCGTCCTAAACGCTTTCTATAGACCACTCCTTATCTGCTCTCGTTCTGAGCACATTACACTCGTTTCCGAAACGCCACGCTCCTTGTGTGTCGGCGACCGAAAACACCTTACCACCAAATGAAACTCCGCAGTTCTTCACCATCTTATTGTCACAGCAATAAGGTTCGAAACACCTTACCACAAATATCAGCTAAACAAACATAATTTGCACCTACAAAAGTTTTTATTGAAGTAGCAATAAGGATAAGTATTGCATGTTTTGAGTTAAGTGAGGTCTGTCGCCGAGAAAGGGATCTCGACATTTGGTCGTATGAAGGTAATAACTACTTTAGTGATAGAATGTATGTTTTATGTATGTGTCGCTCACTTATTTGTAGGGTCATCAAGTTATGTACGGGAAGGTATAGCATCCGACGTTAGTATAATTATGCATTGTCGATCGAGTCCCTCTCGGCGACTCTCCCTCTGCAGTAAAAGTGCTCGGTCTTCGCATTCGCACGGCACAAGCAGGTCAGCAGCTTAACTGATGGGTAGTCTAGTTCTTCAGTAATTTATAGAAGAGGTTTTTAAAGCTGCTTTCTCTCTCTCTTTTTTACAGATCTAATCCTAAATAGACTAGGAATGCTAATCATCAAAATATATAACATTCTTCCGTTGCTGATGAATGACTAAGTGACCGGCAGACAACGCACAGCCGATACTGGTCGTAGAAAGCTCAAACTTGGTATGTAGGTTCCTTGGGGAGTGTAGGGTAGCACTAAGAGATTTTATAATAGGATATGGAGAATTTCCCAAAACTACGGGAACGTGAAATGACAGGATATGCGCGTACGTACGATAAATTGCGGGAAAAAGCTAGTTATTATTATAATAGCGAAACTGAGCTTTTTTGTTGGTCACCTCTGCACGTCTTCAACGCAAAGATTTGGGTGAACATGAACAAACATGTCCTGTAATAGAACATGGGATGCCCATCACGGGAGCATGTTCCCTTGGGATGATTACCAACGTGAACGTGGGTGGCAGCTAGTACGACATAAACTTGCTTGCTAACTTGCTAGTTGCCTGCTCTCGCTCGCGATGACGACACTTCAATCTGAAAACCTTTCTATTCACTAATTCCGTTAAAGCGTTATGATCTGTTCCTTTCTGTTGTTATTTATCTCATCCCGGTCGCTACTATCAATCTTCCCGATTAGAATCACTTCCAACGTCCTCATTTTTCTTTTCTATCAATTTCCGTTGGCAAACATATATCAATATCAGAAGTATATTACAATGGGAGGCCACGGTCCATAGTCGTAGAGGACAAAAGGATTGGCTCCGAAGTTCCGCTGATATGAGTTGAGAAGTCGCCATTGATCCGCGATCCGGCCGAGCTTGTTTAGTTATTGGTAAAGTTGCGAGGAGGCATCACTTGGGCCCCCATTTGTTTGGTGTATACTTTCTTAGTTTGATGCCGAGTTTTGGATGTCCATGACAGTACTTATCTATGTAAGGACTAAAGTAGTTTATTCTCAAATTATTTGATTGTGCTTGCTAATATAAGAATTATTGGTAGTATTCATGTTAGCAGGACAAAATAGCTCTTACGTCTTATGAAGAGTAATATTCTGAATTGTTACTTAATATTTTTAAATCCAACAATGGTTTCCCAATATTGACAACAGACGTTGTTCCATCTGCAGCTCTAAGAAGGCCACTTTAGCAGAAGCATATTAGAATCATAATATTAACCACACAACAATCTCTCCAATTTCATTTTCATCTTTATCGCTTACGCATTAGGTTCAAGGTTAATTGGGAAAATTTTACAGTGTCGGGTAACGTGATGTGCTTTCTGATTCCGCTAAAGTGACCTTTCTAACCATTGATATATAAAAAACCCTTTCTAACCCCAGATCTCCTCTAACGCATACAACTACAAATATAACAAGTGAATATTATCAAGTGGAGATATAAAGGCTAGCTTTTATTGAGGAAACAAGAAAACGGCTGAATATTGGCAATATCTATTGGCTTCAGCAGAACCGAAGCTGCGTATTGTGGGGCAACAATACGCGTGCGATCATTGTTATCTCGTACGGCACGCCGCGCAAGTTTTGAAATAAAAATTAAACTTCAGCCAAAGGCTATGTTCCTATGCGATTGAGCGCCGCTCACAACTGTGTGGATAGGCTGTACCGATCTACTCGGTGTTAACTGTGCTTTTGTTAGATTGGATAGGATCTATTTTCAATATGATATTTATGATATGTTTTCAATTTGATATTTCAATTGATGACGGCACGGTTGGCGCAGTGGTTGAGCGATTGGCTGCTGTGCTGCGTGTCGTGGGTTCGATTCCCGCACGGAACAAATATTTGTATGACCTACAGGTAGTTGTTCCGGGTCTGGCTGTTTGTGTATGTGAGTTTGTATGTTTGTGAACGCACCCACGATACAGGAGAAATTCCTAGTGTAGGACAACGTTTTTTAAAAAGAATAAAAAAAAAATTATAGGGTCTGAAAATATACCTACCTAACAAAAATGTGGATGGTTATAAGAGAAGAGGGGGGCTAAAGAAACGGTGGACAGTTGTTCATAAGATGAAATGTGGCTAGGAAAGAAGTCGCTATTGAGGTAAGGCCAACAGAGAGATGCTGCGCCGAACCCAAACACTATATGGTATGTATTACCAAAATAATTTTAATCACGAGTGCAAGATAAAGATGAATACTTTAAATGCAGACTTCTTCAGCATCTAATTTTCTTATAGTTGCCTAATCTCTAATAAGTATAAAACAAAATCTTTTCTACCTCTTTCCGTTTTGCCTCCTACTTATTCTAAACCATACAACGGATTTTGATAAGTACGCTTTTAACTAACAGAAACACATTTATAGCAATGTGTTGTGTGTAGTATGCACCCGTGCGGAGCCGGGGCTGCCATTAGTACTCTTTTCAAACCTACTGTTTTAACTTGTAATATTTTAAACTCAAGTATACTTTATGGAGTAACACTAACCCCGCAAGCCATTCGACCGCATACTTAGGTCGAATGGCTCCAATCCAATCCAAGGCAGTTCGCCAAATAGAACCCAGCTTAGGCGCTTGCAGAAAGTATGTAAATGATCATATTACCTCGCAGTGTTTAGGGGTGACCTCGCGCTGAAAATAGCCTCTATCTAGCCCCACACAGTCGCGGCCATTTGTTCCATTGGACACACATAATGTGGGCTTTGTCACCCTTAAGGAACGTGAGACCCGAATATAATGTATGTAAAGCTTCAGACAGGTCCAATGGCAAAATAACGTCTTAGCTTGGCTTTCACAGCTTCATCATCTTCCTGTCCTGGTCCCGTGTTGCTTGGCGTCAGCGCAATACGTTTTTCTACACTAATATTATAAAGAAGAAAAATTTGTTTGTTTGTTTGTTTGTTTGAATTGAATAGGCTCCGAAACTACTGGACCGATTTGAAAAATTCTTTTAGCATTGGATAGCTACATTATGAGGGAGTAACATAGGCTATATATTATCCCCGTAATCCCACGGGAACGGGAACTACGCGGGTGAAACCGCGTGACGTCCACTAGTCTTTCATAATTTCCTGTCAAAGCTATCACTGGCTCCCTTTTCGGCATATATTAAAGACCATAAACTTGAAGAACGTTCACTCAAATTGCAGCACATGCTTATGCTTGAAAATATCTCCCGGGTAGTGTACCGGATATTAGCCATTGACGCGCAAATTGACCGTCATGGGCTTGTCTATTCTGAGGTTCATATCTTAACCTCCAAGGACCAACTTGATTGCTCGTTGGATGTTCCTAAACAGACCACTTGTGCTGTGTTCGGCTACTATCGCTGATACGCATCACTTCTCAGCGAGAACAGAACCGATCTCCGAATAACTTCCAACTTCAAACATTCAGGCAATTATCAAAATTTGATTAAAGAAACCTTTCAATTCGTTAATTAATTAATTCACTGAGTGCGGAAGTGATTTTCTTCGAAACTCAAACATTCAGGATGGTGTCAAAATGTAAGGGTTGTAATATTATAAAAGTTTTCGACCATGGATCGTAAAAACTTGAAAACAGAGGTAATGTCGTAAATTAACTTTGTAAGTTCGCAAGTTCACAAGTAGGTACCTAAAATGAAATGTAAAAGTTAATTAGAAACTTTTTACCTACAGTTTTATGTAGCAAAGGTTTTTAATTTTATTTTGACTAGCTACTTTCACAAACCGCAATTTTGCTTAACACGTAATTTCTAGCTGAAACGTTTCTCTTCTACATTTAATCCTTGTTTACCCTTTCAAAGCAAAGAATAACATAATATTTGGATAACAACTTTCTCCATAATGATTTTTGAATAAATTATAGTTATTAGATTAAGTATTTCAAGATTGTGTATGAAATGTAGCTGGTACTTCATTGAAACAAACATAATATTTGTGATTAAATCGTCGCAATAAAAACTCAATAGAGTCCTCCATTCCTGTACGTTTTCCATTTGTTACCAATGAAAGTCTTCTATGGCCCGTCTGCCCCTGATGTATGTCTGCCCTGATGTATGTCTGCCCCTGATGTATGTCTGCCCCTGATGTATGTCTGCCCTGATGTATGTCTGCCCTGATGTATGTCTGCCCTGATGTATGTCTGCCCTGATGTATGTCTACCTTGATGTATGTCTGCCCTGATGTATGTCCGCCCTGATGTATGTCTGCCCTGATGTATGTCTGCCCTGATGTATGTCTGCCCTGATGTATGTCTGCCCTGATGTATGTCTGCCCTGATGTATGTCTGCCCCTGATGTATGTCCGCCCTGATGTATGTCTGCCCTGATGTATGTCTGCCCTGATGTATGTCTGCTGCTGTGTCGCACAATACCGCCGACCCCAGCCGTTACTCAGAAGAAAGAGCCCAGTAACGTACTGTCCTGTGTTATGCGTCACTCACTTATGTATGGCCATCGAACAACTTACAGACGTTTATGTAACTTTAGTGACACTAGCTTACATAGTCCACCTACTATTCAATCAAATACTTTATTTAATGTGTGTCCACCCAATAGTGATAAATGCAAACCATAAAAAAGATTCAATCTAATTAAAGATACTTATTTATTAGAAACAGTCAAAATCCATTTATTCTTACTTACCTTCAGCAAAATGTGATCACTTTACAAAGTATACCTAATAGCAGGTAGGTCTAGGCAATCTTCAATTACATCTCGGAATGAGCTACAAATCTAAGCTAAACAGTCCATCCCAACAAGTTAAGTTAATCTGTTGAAGTTGATCCAGTGGAATCCAATTCGTGACCACTCTAGCCGTGGATGGCTACTGAAGGCCAGCATCTTCCTGACTCATATTGCCGGCGCCCACTTTCCACTAATCGAAATGAAATTGGTCGTATCCAATTAGGTCGCGTAAGCAGTTCCGTCTAGTAGGAGGAATAGCGTCAACATGATTACATTCCTCTTTAGCACGGGATATCCGAACGATTAGGGAGGTGAGCTGATCATTTTATAAGTTGAGCTTAGACAACACGGAAGAAGATTACATTATGCGATGATGATGACGTCAACAAAATGTGTGTCTAAAAATAATACACTCACCCACCATCTTTTGACTTGCTCTTGAAACATGACAAGCAGTCATCGATCGTTCACAAATCTCTACTAAGTAGATAACATCCTGAAACTGAACTCGATTACGAGTGGAGCACATTTGTGGAAAGATATCGAGGATCACACGTAACACAATTATAGCTTCTCCGAAATCGCATCGCCCCGAAATTCTCCAGTCGCATAGTCGCACGACTGCCGGTCGCACGGTCGCAACTGGATTAGCTTCCCCCCAAGCGAGCTCACGCTATCGCACAAACATGAGAGTGAAGCGAGTTATTAAGCCGAGAATTAATTATACCTTCATTAAATTTGATTTAGGTTCAGACTGTTAGGTAATGCTGACTGCTGCTGGTGTAAGGGCCTTCTGTGTGCTTGGCTAATGTTTGACTTTTTTTTTCAAGTCTAATTGTAATTGGGAAGAACGAGTAATACGATTTTCACAAACGTAGTACATAACATCATGTCTATATCTAGTTCTGCTTTTTCTTCTGCTTGATAAGGACGAAAGTGAACATCATGTTTTCTTCACTTTTCTGCTGTTCTTTTCTGATGAATTTCGTTGAGAGATTCAAGGCAGTTGAATTGTTTCTCCAGCCATGCCATTTTTTCTGAACGCCACTGATGGTTCTGGCTCTGTAGTTACTGTTGCTGCAAACAATATGGCGGGCTTGATTTTTCCATTCTCTGAGGGTTATACAGAGACATGGAAATTCAGCATACCTATTTAAAATCAATCACACCATACGTTGAAAACCTACGTTAATTTAGCCACAAACGCCTACACCTAACGATGAATGGAGTAAACAATACCGGAAGCACAAGCCCCTGCTACCAATATCACTAGATCTAGATAAACACTACTCAATACAACTACCACAATAGGTACGATGTCGTATCAACATCTCTGCCGTCATACCTTTGAACCAAAGCAAAGGGCGGCTATCTCTCCCACGCACTTCCCGCCCGGGCTGCTGAAGCCGCTATCGGCTCCCAAATTATCTTAAGCATCTCAACTTAGTTTTAATAAAATACTTGCAAAACTTTCCAGCCAGCTATCACGGCTGAACGGAAGCCGTAACAGAATTAGGGAAAAGAAACCCTATTTAATGACACAAGAGGATGAAATTAAGTTGAGATCTTGTAAGTCTGAAATAGATACAGATTCCGCTCAGGCTTATTACTGTGGCGTTGTTTGGATAGGCCGTCTTCTATTCTGTTCTGCTATTTTTACGCTTCGGCAGTTGTTATTTTATTGAACCATACACAAAGCAGTTGACAGGACATAAATATGTATACTTATTGAAAGCGTATTTAGGCCTATAGCTGGGTAGTCCTGTTAACAAAATCTAAACGAATAATCTAAAGAGCTAAAATTGTTTATTTGTCAGTTTGCAAAAGTCATTCTCTGAACCTCCTGAACAGATTACGAAAACTATTTCACTGATATGATAGTAATCTTCGCCATCGCATATTCGTGGCGAAGATGCAGGAAAACCTTGTAAGTAAAATAACGTATATTTTCTCACACTTACTACTATGTTAAAAAAATCTTCCCCGCGATGCAAATAGTCAAGGATGAATATGAAAACGTTATCTACAACCCGTCGCGGCCACTGTTGAAATAACATCTTTTTTCCAAGTTGCACGGGAGAGTACCCAGCTGAAATACTAGACTATTTTTCTTCCACTCAAGTTCATTCATTCTTTACGTACCTATACCTACAATGTTCCGTGCAAGGAGAGAATTTATGTTCCCCTATTTCATTTTGCAAGGAAAGAGATATTTTTGTACAGAACGTGAAATTAATACAAATGTTTTGAGAATTTTCTATCGCAATAGGGTAGATGACTAAAAAAGTATTGGACACGTATTTTTTCTTTTTTTACATAAACGAAAAATGAAGACGATACAGTGCGTTGAAAACTCATGTGACGTCACTTGTAAGTACACTTTCTACAGAATAGTGACGTCAGAAGCCCCCCACTCCCGATCTGATGAATCTTTGATGCGTTTAACTATGTCAATTTTTATTGATTTGGTAAAGCAAAATATACGCAGTAGCGTAGCGAGGGGGGGGGAGCGGAAGGGGCGGCCCGCACCGTGTGACAACCGTTTAGGGGTGACACCCGACCGGTCGTTGACTGGTTTTGTCACTCTCGGGTGTCACCCCTAAACATGTGACGCAATTAAACCTGTCGGGAGAGGAGTGAAGATTTTTTTCAGTTCGCTTCGCTCGCTCTTGCATTTTTCACTGACTATTTTCGTGAGCTTTTCTGTATAAATGAACAAATACTTCTATTTAAGTATGAATGATCAAAAGACAATAAAACTTACTCTTGAAGTTTTCTGCATGTGACACTTGACCGTTGGTTATTTTTTTTCACAACCGGATGTCACCCCTAAACGGGTGATGTAATGAAACCTGTCCGAGGTGGGATAAGAATTTCGAGCTCGCTTCGCTCGATTTAACATTCTGCACTCTCTTTGTTCTCGAGCTTTTCTCTGTTTATCTCAACAAAATGACTATGTTTATGTATGAAAGATCAAGTGAAATTAAAACCTATCCGATTTGGGATACAAGAGCGATTGAAGAAAAATCTTCGAGTTTGCTTCGGTCGCTCTTGTGTTCTGCCCTCCCTCAATTTATGAGCTTTCTAGCATCAGTTCATAAATTTACTATCCGAGGTGCTATTTAATGACACAAGAGGATGAAATTAAGTTGAGATCTTGTAAGTCTGAAATAGATACAGATTCCGCTCAGGCTTATTACTGTGGCGTTGTTTGGATAGGCCGTCTTCTATTCTGTTCTGCTATTTTTACGCTTCGGCAGTTGTTATTTTAGTGAACCATACACAAAGCAGTTGCCGGGACATAAATATGTATACTTATTGAAAGCGTATTTAGGATTTTTTGGCCTATAGCTAGGTAGTCCTATTAACAAAATCTAAACGAATATTATAAAGAGCTAAAATTGTTTATTTGTAAGTTTGCAAAAGTTTTTCTCTGAATCTCCTGAACGGATTACGAAAACTATTTCACTGATATGATAGTAACCTTCGCCATCGCTTATTCGTGGCGAGGATGCAGGAAAACCTTGTAAGTAAAATTACGCATATTTTCTCACACTTACTACTATGTTAAAAAAATCTTCCCCGCGATGCAAATAGTCAAGGATGAATATGAAAACGTAATCTACAACCCGTCGCGGCCACTGTTGAAATAACATCTTTTTTCCAAGTTGCACGGGAGAGTACCCAGCTGAAATACTATATATTACTCTTTATTCTCGAGCTTTTCTCTGTTTATCTCAACAAAATGACTATGTTTATGTGTGAATGATCAAGTGAAATTAAAACCTATCTGATTTGGGATGCAAGACACAAGAGCAACTGAAGAAAAATATTCGAGTTTGCTTCGGTCGTTCTTGTGTTCTGCCCTCCCTCAATGTATGAGCTTTCTAGCATCAGTTCATAAAGTTACTATCCGAGGTGCAATGCAAAAATTTTCGAGCTCGTTTCGCTCGCTTCGTCAGTCAACAAACGTGTGAGAATCTGAGGCGAGGTGCATAAATTTTCGAAATTTTGTTTGTAAGTATAATGTAAGAACATTCTTGAAAATAAATACCTGCAACACAAATAGAACACCTCCCCCCCTTCCAAAAAATGGCTTGCGACTGCCGTCACCAGAACGAAAGGCGCATCTCATTATTGGGGGGGAGGTCATTTGTGGGGTGACACCACATTATCCGCCCCGGGTGTCACCCATGCTAGTTACGCTACTGAATACACGTGTCCAATATTTGTCGATATCTAACTGACGAACTAAATAGAATCATTTTTTTAACTCTAGAATCATCCCTATTGGACTTTTTGAATTCTGTTATTTAAGCGTTTTTTGTTTATTCATTAAAATACTAGCACATTTCATAATTTTGCCGGATTTACCATGTTTATTTTAAAGTACAAACAATAATTTGCGAGTGCTTGTTATGTACCTGTGAATAAATAAATTACTATAAATTCATAAGTTGACCAGTAATGAGGTTTTTGTAATCAGATATTTTACGGTTCGAATGCCCCTAAAATTAATTCGAAATTCATAATTAATGCTATCGGATAAAATACTATAATTAATGCATTACTTACACTTTAATAAAATAATACTGTACGCACTACTTAATGATATTATTGGATTTCATATTTGATACCAGTAACTGATATCAAATATAAAAATTGCAGTCATAAGTAATTTTGAGTACTTAGCCACCTCTACAGAGAAAGGTTTCTCAAGGTTTAATGTTTGATGATTGACTATAAATCTAATTTATTCCCTTCACATTTTACTCACAAAAGTTATATAGAAAATACAAAAATGTATTTCTATTTGATTTAGTATTTATAAGTTTCAAATAAATATTACCTGTAAAGCTCTAAAGCTACTTTAATGTACAGAATATTAGTGGATCCATTCAGCGGCAGTGCCTAGGTATTCATAAGCTTTTGTAAAGCTGGGTACTGACTGACGCAAGTTTCCGTCTCGCTAGTCTGTCTTAGCTGCTCAGTGTGTCGCGATCCACGACCCGGCTTAAGCCGTAGTACGTAGGCTTATGGCTGTAATTCTCCTAGTTATTGGCGTAATTTTCCGTCTTTCGACGCTTTCGCGCTTTTGTTATCGCTTTTATATCACGTCTTATTGTATGGGTTACACTAGGGTGTGCCATTTCGTTCTGTGTTATGTTTAACTGTAATATGAAATAGCAATACGAGTAAAATTCTGTTCGTTAAATTTTATAAACGGCCATGGTTATCATAAAATGCAAATCTAAATTAACATTGGTGTGTATATGTAAACGTAAATTAGAATTAAACAAATATTGAAATCGAGTTTCTATTTTCCGAACAGAATAACCCTGTCGAAAAATGAGCAATCCTCGTGAAATGTTTATTTAGCAAAGAAAGCAAAAAGCGGCGTTGTTCTACAAACGCAAAACATTGTTTAATTGTGTTGACGTTGACTGATCGCGTCATCTATCACGAGTACCGGCGAGCGAAGCGTAAGGTATAGGGTGCACGGTGCACGCCACGGATATGATACGCGACGGCATTGAAAGACGAAGATGTATCACATTATGGGACTCTAGCATTACGTATACCTATCAATTACTTAGTTAACTGCTCAAACACGACAGACCAGAAGACAGACGTGTTCGTTGGGTAGGCTTACCCAACGAACACTTCTTTTCACAAACCTCACTACTTAACATGCAAACAAAAGCCACAAGCCATACCATAAAATTTTACGCCGCAGTATTCGCAGCCATCGGATATCCGCCTTGCCGTTAATGTGCGCCCGCCTTACACGCGGCCATACGCGAGTCATGGATTTACGAAAAACACACGTTTTGAGTAGCCGTCTCAAGCTTGCTTCTGACTATGTATGGTGCAGTTGTTAGTAAGTTCAATTGATAGGGTTAAACTACAGAAATATTTTGATGGATTGAACTCACTGTAGCTACACAAATCAATCACAGACCAAACTTGATTTAACCAAGTAGTGGTTGCCCAGAACCTAGCTTTATTGTGATACTCCAAACTTGCGTTGAAGGAAAATATCTTAAGAAAACTTGAGCATAAAGCAAGTTCGAGATCGAGGTTTGTAATGGTCAAGTTCGTTAAGTGTGCAAAATCAAAGTTTTCGATGGCAAGAACAAACAGTTTAGAAACAACCAGAGGTAGCAAGTTAGTTGTTGTTCAACTTTGCGCCTACTTTGCGTCGCAAGTGTTGTGGGACAACTCTAACTTGAAGTGCACTCTAACTTATAACTGCGTCGTGTTGCTAGTATTTCAAACTGTTGCACTTCCGGCTCGCTCTGTCTTCGATATCATTTCTGTGAATTCTATTTAGGTTTGTCTTTTCTAAATATTTTCTTTTTCTATTTCTTTCATTTAAAATTAAAGATTTTAGTCAAGAGATTTACGAACTACTTAACTCATTTTCTTACTTACTTTTAGTATCAAGACTCAAATTATCCAATGGGTCTTCCCATTTTTTATTTGATACCTACGGTACCTAGTGGTTTAATTTCAACCCGACGAACTCCCATGTCTTACTTAGAAAAGTAATATCTAATTTAATTAAAAAATTAGGAACCTCTTTGGTGGATCCTCTAGCTGTTAAGAAAATTCCAGCTACCATTGTAAAACGGTATACAAGTCTTGAGCTCCGAAGAATTGTATAATCATCATCCTCTTGTCTATCCCAGTATATAGTATTAGGCGCAATAAATCTTCCTCTTTCAACCATTTTAACGTTTACCATTGGATACAACTGTTCGTTGGCTAATAAAATGTCTAAATAATCACTTCACAAGGTGACTTTTTAATTCAAGTAATTGTCTATCCTTCAAGCTCCCATAAATTTAGCACTTTTGCTACGGGATCAACTCAGGAATTTATAAAATTCGCAATACCTAACTATTTTTTTACCTTCAGGGTTAATCTCATAATGTAAGTCTGACAGGTCACAAAAGTTACCCTGAATATTCATTGTCTCTGTATTCAACCCATTTCTAAGCATGTTATCTTCTAGACCTTAAAAGCTAACGGTTATTTTGTTTGGCAGGAGGCCCTGCGCGGGCGCCGATGCGCGTCGCTGCGCTCCGCGGCGACGCCGGTGCGCGGGGCGGAGGAGTCGGGGCGCAGCACCCCCTCCGCCGCGCACCGCGCCTCTCCCTCGCCCGCGGACACTCCCGCGCCCAAGAAATCCAACTGGGAAGTGATCGAACACTTCTCTTCTAGCAAGAGTAAAAGAAGTCCTACCGCTGTAAGTATTACGCTTTTAAAGCTCCTGCAGATAGGCGCGACACGACTATGTGATAACGCGTTCGTAAAGAAAATGCTCTGTAAATCTTTATCGCGTCACGCCTGACTGTGGAAGCCGTTTTTCAGATAAGAACATGCTAACAAGGAGGTGAATAAATGGTCTTCAAAATATTGTAAGTGTTCTTCGTACGTATGTGTCAAGTTTTTTTGGACCAGTGTTTTTGAAGTTCATCCTAAACTCGAAAATTTACGCAGACTATTTTATTACTGGAACTAAGTTGTAGAAAGATAAATATTTTGCCTGCAGTTACACCTAATTCTTTCGTTGACTGTAGGTACTTAGATTATTAATAGCCTTCAGTAGTGCTATTCTTTAACAACATTTTCGTATCTCGACAGTGGAATCCGAGGTGAGTTTCAAATTAATACCTTTATGTTGTGTGCAATAAAGCTCATTTTGTGAGTTTTGTCACTCAGGTGAAGCTCGATATCGAAATAGTTGTTTACAGAATAGACTAGCAGGTGACGTCTAATATACTTATGAGGAGACCGACTTATGACACGAATGATAGTACACAAGTAAAAGTTCTCTGAGAACATTACACTTAGTGAACAAGAAACCTGTCGCGTGTTCATGATAGATGGCTTGTAGACTGCACCTTGAATAAGCGCCGTCCTTTACACATGTCTTACCCAAGAAATCTAATCAAATAACAATGGAACTTCGCAAAACAGTACAAAAATAACGTAAAAGCAAAGAAAGCGTGATATTGTAGAACGAAGCATTTGTGTCATGCGTGGGAGTCTGTGGATGTAATACATGTTCATGTCTCGCTAATAGCGCCTCGTTAGCTCTGTGTCCTGCGGCGACTCCTCTGATCCCGCTCCGAGAGGAAACATCTCCCCGGAATTACACCGCGATGAGCTTCGAAATTGAAACAATTACAATAAACGTTCCTGAAACGAGACCTACAGTTCTATTGTAAGATTCTTTAAAAATATTTCATTAAATCCGGAGCTCCTCTCAGAATCACGTATAAATACGTCAGAAAATCGGCCTCTTTATCCCCTCTTAATTGAAAAGCGTCCGTGTGGCCCCGGCGACCCCGCGCGGGCCCCGGACCGGCGCGTGTCGGGCCGGCGCCGATCGTTCGCATATTTCGCGGACGGTCCGCTTTCCGACCTCCGGATCGAGTTAGTCCGCGGGATGTGCGTAAAAACTCGGCAATGCTTTCAATTGGACCCCAGGGCCTCAGGGATGGCAACCTCCGCTGTTATTGTCCTCTTTATAGTCGTAAAATCCAATTTTAAGTATCTTCTGGAAGTAATGGAGTGTGAGCTTTTAGTCAACTGCAAGTGTGGTAGTACTCGTATTCATTTAGTGCAATTTATTTAAATATGAAGTGCCTGCCGGTGGCTGATGGGTTGCTAATTCCGCTAAGTGGTGCTCGAGCGCATTCCGCCGGAATCCTTCAAAGCCCTTTGTTACCGATATGAGATTGGTTTTCTTCATCGATTGCCTCGTTTTTGTAGAATTTTGACGTACTCCAATATTTTTATGAAACGTATTAACATGACCTTTTTACGTAGCATTGTTGATAAAATTAATATTCTTGGAGTTGATCCCTCTTAGGGACGCGGACGGACAGACACAATCAAAGGGAATCGAAAAAGATTATTATAATAATATTGGAAGCAGATTGGAAATTGTACCTAAATGTACACATTCAATTTTTCTCTCAAAACAGAGGTAAGTTTTTTCATACGTAACTCGGGACCTAAGTAAACAGTTAAAATATTATCGTAAAAACGTGGATAAAGGCTTTGCTATTCTTGTCTTATAAAAACAATGTGGAAGACATCCGCCGCCGCCGTGCGACGTGGCGTGGTGCGACGTGGCGTGGTGCGACGTGGCGTGGTGCGACGTGGCGTCGTGCGGACAGCTGCCCACCCATGTTGTTCCTTCTTTGTGGAGTTATTCTGTGAAGCTTTTGACATAATTAGTGTACATAATGTCATGCTGGAAGTGGTTTTTCTACCAAGTTTTAATATTCTCGTCTTCGTATTGTTTTTACAGTTCAATGTAGGGAGGATGACCGGTTTGAAGTTATTCCGTAGCTTGGTTTGCTGGAGGTCCTTTACATAGGTCTGATTTAAGTCTGAAGTTGAACCCTGAATCTTGAAATTTAATTGTTTTTTTTTTGCAGTGATAATGATGGCTCAGTTGAAGGACATAGGAGCGGATTATGTCAGGAGACACGCGGCAGTAAAAGCGAACAGATATCACTGAAATTATCCGTTACGTGCATACGTGATACTCCATATAAATCTATAACTGATAAAAATACTATTATAATAGGTAGGTACTCGTATAACGATAAGATCAATAATAAAAAAATATGAAAGCAAATTATACTTGGCTCCACATTATTGAGGTAGGTACTTGCTAGTAAATTGTCCAAACATATCACGTATTTTATCTAATCAACCAAAATCCACAGCTGGACATAGTCCCCTCACTAATGTTTCCGTACAGGTAGTGTGGTACTCCAATAACGTTCACGTAGCGTTCTGACTGATGGCACTAACACAGCTCATGAAAAGAAGCAAAAGAAGTTTCTGATAGATTTGTTGCCAACCGAAAGCCTACTAGAATACACCTACAATATTGTACCCAACCGGTTCAAGAAAAAAATATATTTTCCATTACTTCCAAAATTGAGGCAAAAGTTTACTTACCTCCGGTACAACAATAAGAAGAATTACCTTCCCTCCTCACCTCGCCGCCGGCGCCAGGCCTCACAAACGAAGCGGTATCGATAAAACTCCGGCTCGCAGCGCCACGAGCTTATTAAAAGAAAACTTGTTCCAACTTTATACAAATAGATTTAGTTGTGAAGTTTCCCCATTCAGTTGTATTGACGTGGAGTGGATACCCGACACGTTAGCGACGAGTGTACGCGTCACGTCAGCTGACGTCAGAGCCGCTGACGAGGGTCCCGCTGCGGCTTCGGTCTAAGTGGCCTGATGATTTGATGTAGTGTTTAGGCGGGAGGGTAGTGTGACGTTCCTGTTGTCACCTTGGATAGTGTTTCATCTGGAGAACATGGGAACAGGTTTATCAGTACTGACACGGCTTCTGTGGCAGAATATTTCAAGTGACTAGTATCTTTTACGTCGTGGACGAATGAACTACAAGTCTCTAACTCTTATGTGAACGTATCATACCTATTATAAAACAGTATTTTATGTAGAAATACTTTCCATCTATTAAACAAACAATAAACAAAAACACGTCAACACGAATGTCCCGTCTCCAGAGCAAAAACAACATAGATAGGACAGGACACAAAACGTTCATGGGCATTTAGGTACCTTCTCTACCAAGAGGAACAACAATACAAACCCGGTGTGTGTTATAGTATCGTCACTACAGAACACTCCTAAGGGGACAAGATGGAATAAATAGCTTACCAATGAGCTGAACTATTCAAGAATCCAGTTTGTATTAAACTGCTGTTTAGAAATTTTGATACATAGAGTGTTGTATGTTTTTAGTAGACTGGTTTTAAGACGGATGAATTTTTTCAGTATATTTTTGTGGTACATATCGGTTAGAATTTGATATAACATTGACCTAGTAACAATTTACCCCGAGAACTTTCAGCTTCGCTCTCCTCTATACTGATATTCTCCGTTTACAGAAGGTTATGAGTTATAATATCCACCGAGGCAAGTGGCACGTGTGCGGCATCTCTCGCTTATCGGAATATTTTGCTCTGCGGCGTCTCCGCTCGCATAATATCTGCTTATCTTTATAATGTTCCGTGTGATTTATTAGGGGCATGTATTTCTGAAGAATTATGTCGGAAGCTTTTGTTTCCGTGATCTTATTCAAGCGTGGCACCAGTTCGGACCAATCTATTGTTTTATGCAGATGGAGAGGACAAGATATTACTCAAACAAGCAATTTGGTTATTGGTTTTTCAAGAATCTTATTGAGAGGTATCTTTTCACTCAGATACTTGTAGATGTCAGACAGCCAGTCGCTCTGTATAAATTACTGATATTCAGCTGAAGCCGGTGAGACTGGAAGCCTATTCCAATATCTGCAAATAAGGCAAAAGTAAATGTAAAATCAGTATTCTTGTACTGTTAAGTCTCAGGAGAGCGAATCAGTGTAACCCCCGCGACGAATCCCCCCCCCACCGCGACCTTGCCACGCGGTGTGAACGGGCATGAAATGTGGAACTATTACATTGTCGTGGACAAAGGGCGCCGCCCGCCGCCGAACCTTCCGCTACGGCCGCTTCGGCTGCCTGACACAGTCACAACAGAAGGACCGTTCCTATAAGTCTGAGTCTACAAGCCTTTCTGAGTTCCTAGTAGGAGTTTCAGATCACCTTTGTGTTAAAGGCAATTTTTTCCTTGCTTACACAACGTCTCAAGCAATTAAAATATGAAGAAAGAATTCAAACAATTCTGTTCTCACACCCTGTTTCCAATGTTAAAGATGTGAAGAAGAAAACTAACGTCAGATCTTTGTTAACAACCCTCATCGTATTTCTTTGTAAAAGTAGATGATTCAGTTCGTAACAGCTAACGCTGAGTGGTTGTTCGGCACATCACTGCTGCTTGGTACTCCACCGCTCATTAGAACCGGAATGTAGACCTTTGTTTGACTCAAAGGCACATGTAACTCTAGCCAGCGACCCAACATGGCGCCCGCCGTCGAGCGGCTCCGGGGACCGAGCAGGGCGATACGCCGGACATTGTTCTGCAGCCCAGCACTGTTTGCTCAACTATTGTAGCACCTCGCCCTGTTTAGGGAGGAAATAACGAATGTAGGCAGCTATGAATATTTGAATAAAGCGCTAAATATAGCGTCGTGTTTGCACTACCTCAATATCTAAATTTGAGTAAACATTCAAGACTGTGTCAATATTTATCTCTACTTTATTGACTATTTCAGTGATCCAGTTGTAGTAGTTAATAGATACGAGTGCGTCTGTGCAGGTATATGCCTAGGAAATCATTGAGGTATATTCAGCTATATTTTCCTCAGAATATACTCGTAAGATTCGGATGAAAGGAGTTTTTTGTCCGTCGCCGCCACGGGCCGGGAGTTCGGGACCGAAATATTGAGAAATTAATAGACAACATTATTACGCGCTCACTGTGGGCCGGTTTGACGTGTTTATAGCACGGTACACGTCTCCCGGGAGCGAGAGGATGAGCACATTTGAAGTTTGAGCATTATGAAGCTTTTAGAATGACCTTAGAATTGTGTCCCGCCCAATTTGTAAAACAGCCTCAATGTTTAAGTTACTCCTTCTGATACGTAAAATACGACATTGCTTCGAAGAGGGCGTTAAATTTTATATTAATTCAGTTAAGAATCCAATTAAAAGCTGCTATTATAAATTAGCGTCAATTTGCTTCAACATAATTAATTCTTCTGTTACGGCTGTACTTTATGCTCTCATAAATAGATGAGTGTATTGCTTGCAGTCCCTTACCGCCAGCGGTCCCCGAGCGGCGTGATCAAAGAGGATGCTCAACAAAATATAACAGCTCCTGACTCCCTATTAATTACGGAAGTTAACGCTCATTTAGTAATTAGCATTTGAATCGGGATTCCTTTACAAATCAGCTTTATTCAGCTTCATTTTTAATTAATTATCGAGTGTTTCTGATGAATACTGGAACCGAACCTTTTTGCAATGGGTATTTGATGGACGCATAGTACAAGTATGGTTTAATCTACCTTACTTTAACTTCTATTTACAGTAATGCATTTGCGCTGACCCTGAAGTCTCGACATTGATAGCGACTTCGGTCATTGCTACCGAGTAATACCGCTGTCGTGGTACCATCATATGGTCGTGATAATATCAGTACGCTTAGCGGCCTGTCAAAATTCCGCAAAAGTTTACGACAAAGTTCAGTAATTTGACATTTGCTAGCAATGACATTCGCTGGCTTTGAATGTAGAGACTGCCTAATATCGGTATTTTCATATCGTTAGGACTTATCGACCGAATCCGGTCGGTAGGCGCTGTCGAGACTTCATGCCCTAGTCTATTATTCTCATATTATTTTGTTACAACTTTATACACAAATAAAAACTACGGAACAAAAGCGACTTGAAGCTTTAAGACCGAAGACTTAAACTTATGTCTCGAAGTTTAGTATGTTTTTGAAAGATCTCCCGAAAAAGCACATATGACATAACGTGTCACTTCTATCAAGCCTGAGAGCCAGCCGCTCAAAGTACAACCTTTTAGAAATTGCTATTTTCCGGTAACAAGAACTGTTACCGGAAAATAGCAATTTCTAGAAGAAGTAGACTATTAGGGGTGCTACTATAAGTTGGTCTGCTGAGGCGGAACCTGGCACTTTTTTGCAAGAACTTTTCTTGCAACGATCATTTGGCCATAAAATATCTCTTGTAGTTACCGAACGAAACTAATATCGAAACGAATCTATAAGAGAGAAACTTGGAGGTGGAGGTTACATTATCCTATTAACATTAATATAATAAAATTCTTCTGTTTCTGACTGACATACAACGCATAGCCAAAACTACTGGTCGTGGAAAGCTATAATTTGGCGTGTAGATTCCTTGGGGAGAGTAGAGGAGCACTAAGAGAGGATTTCCCGAAATTCTTACAAAAACGGACAAAAACGGGATATGCACGTACAAAGTCACCTCTATAGAGTTGGAGATTCGAAGGAGAATAAATACAATATAAGTTAGCACTCCTCTGTTCACTAAAACCAGCAGCAACCTAAACGCGTTGTTGTATGTGTTCAATACAACAACGCGTTTAGGGTGCTGCTGGGGTTCTGCAGCGCTTCGACTATGTTCGCAGAAGCGCACACTGATGGGTATCAAGTTCTTATTAGGAAGCAGTGTGCGTCGCTGCTGAGTCGTGTTAGGTCCAGTAGCAACAGTTTCATAAGCGTGTTCGCGTACAGGTGGGACTCTCCACTGCTGCGCCACTGGATACGTTTGCACAGTTCCTCCTCATCCTAATGTGTGTTGTGTCCTTAGCTTTTTTATTTATGTGTTTTTGTTTGTTTTTATATTGTTGTGAGCTAGTTGTTTTACAGTTTTTGTGATATAATATGGACATTAGTGCGAAATAAATGTTTATTATTATTATTCCATTTATTCATTTATATGTACATACTATTTACATTTTTAAATATTTCTATAAAAAACTGGCCAAGTGCGAGTCGGACTCGCGTGCAAAGGATTCCGAACAAATTTCTTTTTTTTTTGACGTGTTATTTTAACACTATAGACTTTTATAGTTTTCTTATAGGTTGTGTGTATTGTTTTTTTATAGGTTTTTCTGTAATCTATAGGTAAAGATCTATTATCTCCATTTTTTTAAAAATTTTAGGCTCGATTGTTTCGGAGATAAGGGCGGGAATGATGACTTTTCGTCTAATTTCTTGAATAACTTTAAAACCATTTATTTTAAAATTATGACAAAAACATATTTAAAACCCTTACAGCAAGCCCTTTCATTTGATATGTCACACAATATTGTACAAAAAACTTTATTTTTATTTTTTAGTTTGACCCCCAAAAGTGACCCCCAAATTAAAAATTTAATGATTTACGTAACGCGTCCGTATTTGGGTCACAGAAGTCTATATGTGTACCAAATATCAATAGAATCGGTCCAGTGAATCCGGACAAAACTGGCTGTGACAGACGGACAGACAGACACCCGAGTGATCTTATAAGGGTTCCGCTTTTTCTTCGGAAAAAATATTTTAAAATATAAAAAAATAGTAGCCCGCCTTTATCAGGAACAAGATCCAAGCCACCGGTGGTCAGGCCTCCCGAGAGAGGAACCTCCTTACTATGCGCGCCGTGTCCAGGAGTACTGCTTTCTGGATCAAGCCCTTGATCCAGCTACCCAACGGGAGCCTCCTTAGATGTAAACACAACTAACTATCCCCAATGTACGTATGTCGTACCGATTATTTACTGTAAAAAACGGTGTCAATTTTGTGCGTGCAACTAACTTTAGAAAATGCCGAATGGAAATAAAATTTATGTGATCAGTCCAAAGTTCCATGTTGGAAAACGTGATTCAGTGGACGAAGTTTTCAGAGATTCTTCATTCTCGAGATAGTGTTATGTCCAATGATGTTAGGCTTGGAATTGAAAAGGTTCATCTGGATTTTATTCCATTCCAAGAATCGCTGGCCAGTTTTAGGTTTTCTACGAAAAGCGTGCCCATACATGTGTGAAATGTAATCGCCCTATCCTTTTTATTTGTTTCTGGGAATAGAATGTAAGGCTTCAGGGTGTACGGTTTCCGATGATGACCATTCCTGGTATTACTCTGCACCGCACATAACGAGTTTCCTCCGAGCCTCGGAAAGCACGTTAGGCCATTAGTCCCGACGTTTTTTTGGTGAATATCTGCGACAGTGATTACGAGTAGTCAGCATGGCAGCAGCCGGAACTTTCAGCTGTTTTGCCAAAGATAGGCAGCTGCTCTTTGTAAAATACTGGTATTCAGTTGCTACCGGTTCGACTGGAAGCCGACTGTAAAATAGTTGGTGAGAGCCCTTTCTCAGGCAGATCGATTAAAGATCATACAACATAACATTTAAATAGAATTTAATGTTTTTATATTCCTACAGAGAGTTTTATTAGTCTAATATTAGAGTCGCAACCTACCCATACATACACATACATAAAAATAATGGGCTAAATATGTCGCTAAGCGCAAAACTCGAGAAGAGTGGGACCAATTCGGGTTATTATGAAGGGAAAAATCGGACAAGTCACATGGAAAACACATTTTTTATTTCCCATAGGTACTACTCGTAGCTGTTCCTGGCTGTCACTGCCACAGTTCAATAGCTTTTAACAGATCGACCTCTGTCAGGTGAGCTAGTAAGTAGGTACCTAATAGGTATATGTGCCGATAAGGCACGTGCTTTGATCCAAAGGACCAATTCTACTAATTTTTACAAAATTTATTTTTACGCAACGCGTTCTATTTGATTGTTCTACCTGAGGCGAATTCTATTATTTTTAAATAATAGATAAAAATGTATACAAATTGAGGCTGTTTTGATAGTTTGCGACTGAAATACAAATGCGAACATTGCTCTTTTTTAAAAAATAGTAGAATTCTCCCCAGGTACAACAATGAAAAACATTAGCAACGCTGCATTTAAAAACTCCAATACCAAATGGAAATTAATTTCGTTAAATATTAAACAAAATATTAACATGTTTGATGGAAATCATCAGCAAGCCGCTTTCGCACGAATTGTAAATAAAATATTCATAATAGTTCGACTGCACTGAGTCTTATTATCTTTTAATACTTTTCATTGCAACCATTTTCCCAGATTTTATAAACTGTAAAATAGGAACGATATGAAAATAAATGAAACATATGAGCCTTCAATGATTTGTGGGAAATGAAAATTATTATTTTTTGTAAGGGTTATTATTTTATTCTTGTTAATTTTCCAACGAACTAAGTGTTATGTAAAATTGTAGTTAATTATGGAGAGTATCTAGAAAGGATTTAAATAAATATTGAGTGAAAATTGAAAAAAACATTTACATCATGTTATCTACCTAACCTTTTTCCAACTATGTATATTGGGGTCGGTTTCCTGCAGTAAACCAGATTCAATTGCGTACCAGTATTTTACGTGGAGAGGCTGCCTACCACACCTCCAGAACCCATTATCTGGGTAATACGGTACTTCCTGGCAAGACTGGTGTCAGTTTTTCTGGCTTCTGACTATCCGTAACGACTGCCAAAGAGCTGCAAATGACAGCCGGGACCAACGGCTTAACGTGGTATGTTAAGATGGTCACCCATCCACAGATTAACCTCGGCAAGATCGACCTGTACGGCTGTCATTATTTGGCCAAAATTTTTAAATAAGTACACATTTTATTGTGTATGCTAAAACCTACTTGAAGACCCTGTCCATCCTGTATTCTTGGGGGCTCTCTTTACATTTTAAGACTTGGGACCATCATTATAATGAGTTTCATATTGTTGTGTATCTCCACAAAAGTCCGAGACACCCACAGCTCTTTTACGGTTTAAACGTTCCTAATTCCTTTTTATTAAACTCTCAAGTACTGAGCGACGGCGACGGTCGAGCGACTGCCTCCAAAACTTTCACAATAAGAAATCTGAAATGACTTCTTTGCGAATCTTGCGTCGGTATTACAATTATCACCGATAAATTCTTACAATACAATTAATTTTTGTTTTTTTTATCATAACACAACGTGGGCGTCCTGACACCGCCAGAAGGCGCAGAGCTAGACAGTATTACTAATCAACGGTCCACTTACGCTGAAATTTGTCTGTAAGTGATGTGGGAGGCCCTGGCCATGCAGTGAGAGTACACAGGCTGACACTAACTTGTAATACGACTCATATGAGACTCTTTGGACAATCGAGACTACAGACGACGATGGAACTACTTATGCCTCCGATATTCAACATACCGTTAAAGATTAGTTAAAGAAGTTTAGTTAAAGATGTAGCTATCTACTATTCTATGGAGTGAGTAGATTCAATACATACATAACATAGCAAAACTACAGAAGATGCCCCGCTTCTTCCATTTCTCGTCATTGAGGGTTAGTGAAGGGAATATTATCCGCGGCCGTATTTTTGTATTTTAATGTAAATAACGCCGAGCAAGGGTTCCCTCCAATATTTGTTGGCAACTTTTTCCATTCCGGTATAATTCGTCTGATGAGCTTAGCTCAACTTGTTCCAAATCCTTTTATGTTTGGTACAAGAACTTGTTGCCCAGCGTTTTTTAAATTCATTTTTCATGATTATAGACTGTGGTTTAGAAAGCTAGGCTGAGCGGTGTTCTGCCACTATTGATACTTTTTCAACTTGTTTGTTTAGCCTTGCTCTTCGGTTTATCTGGATTTCCCATTTTGGAAAAATATCTAAATATCCATCTAAGTTAGTTTACATCCATATTTTTTCTTGATCTACTTCTTAAGTTCTTACAATGTACTACTACAATGCTGCAATGGTAAGAAGTCATAAAAGTAATGTCATGGTTATGGAGTCCGGACTAACACCTTTGGGAAAAAGAAAATTGCCCTTGCAAGCTCCTTTCTGACAATCACTTCACAATACCCGCTCTGCTCTCGCTCCCCATTCCGAGAGCGCACCAATCAAAGAAGAGAGCGACACAGTCGAGATCAGTGCTCGCTCCGCTTGCAGCAGTAATCTCATTCTAATATCGCGGCCATTTTGTTTGGTTCTCCTCTGTTTCCTTCTTTGTTTTCTCACTAAATAATAATATGTCCTCTATGTCAGTTGCTTAGACTTTGTATCTCAATGTCAACACAGATCTCAAAAGGTTTCCTTTATCGATGTGTTGATCTAAACTCCCAGTCTTAGTTTTTATCCTACAATAACACAGTTACCCACATTTATTCGCAGACAACCTCCTTACACCAACATTGAGAACGAACAACAACAAACAGCCGATAGTTGTTGAACAAAACAGTAACAACAACAACAGACGGGAGGAAAACACTTGGTTTGCGGCATCAGTCGCGATAGCTTACAAAGAGAATAATATATTTGGGATAAATAAAACAATGAGGGACGCCCACTCAGAATTTCACCACAAGCGATGAAATAAATACCACCGAGCTCACCGTGGCGACGAGCTCACTGTGGGGACTACACAACAGAGAAAACATTAGGAATCATTCGATTTACTTGTCTTTGCTTTGGTAGAATTTCTTGCGTTTCGTTTTCTTATCTTATAGTCCTTGGGGTTGCTGTCTCTATTATTGCTCGAGGCATGTTACGTTTTCATATATACGAGTACTTCCGTGTTTTAATATCGGGCTATTGTTAGCATCTGTACCTGTAGCTCCAAACTCGTTGACACCAGTTACCATCTCGCTGTGTTCTCAGATGTCAATGCTATCGTCTCGCTGACAACCTCTGTTAGTACACTCTCTCGATGAATGGCATCCACCCACTTATGACCCCACAGTTGAATCGTGTCGAGCGTTACTTTGTGCTGGAACGTGGCTTGTATCTGATAAATTGTGCTTCATTACGTAAATGTGCGCAGCGACGTGAAGTAAACGTCGATTCTTTTCCATTACACTTTATTTTATAAAGGAGACAAGTCTAGGTACAAAAAAGGAACGTTCCACGTATTTTTCGTTGTTTTTACGTCCCTTTTATCTAGTACCCAAACCAAACCTAACGATTTAAACCTATGGTTAAACCTTAGAACATTATTTTCTCATACAATTCATCGGGTTTTTGTCCTAACCTAACTACATACATTATGTAAATAACAAAAATCAAAAGTAATTCAGTTAAATATTTGACTAGGTATTCGCCCTATCCCCGCGACCCACGGTGCGGGCTGCCAAAACTTCTCGTTTTAAAATTGTACGAGGATTATAGCCATTTCATTTTTCTTGTAAATAACGCTGAAATAGAATTGGACGGTAAACCAACAAAAAGGGCAAATGTTTCGGGACATTTTTACGCAAAAGCTAGCTGTCATTTACACTCGCTGTTTAGTGAACACATTCTTAATTGAAACTTCACCGATAAAAATTGATGATGATGATATGATCCCACCGATTTCGGCCAGGACGATTGCTTCAACTCCGCTGTGGTTATCGTTTGTGAGCTCGCTAGCTTATGTAACTGATCTTCTTTGTGAAGATCCTCGCACATTGCGGGCACGTTAGCACACCATCTATGAAATTATCAGTGCTCGGGCTTTCAACTGGTCACGCTTGGCATCAAGCTTAAGACGCCGCCGCTACTCAAAATCATGAACTTTGGTTTTAACCAAAGTCCTCCACTCAAGTCTTTGGGTACTTGCTGCTCCCACCGGGACGGCTCTAAGTTGCACTTGTTAAAGTGACGCTTTAGCACTTCTTATACCTGAGGAGCTGTCCGCCATGCTTGCGCTTGCCCTGCTCAAGTTCACAATAAAAGATGCGCTTCGCCACTCGCTGGTCCGTCATCCGCGACACGTGTCTGCACCACCGAAGTTGACGCTGCATGAGATAAGACTCTGTGCCACCAACATTAGCCCTGTGTAGCACTACGGTGTTCCGCATGCGATCAGACCATCGGATCTCGGAGAATTCTCATCATCAGCATCAAAGGTGTAATCGGGTGTGCCGGCGGTGCACGGTCCAGGTTTCAGTTGAATATAAAATATTAGGCTGCACGGCCGCCATGTATGCTGAGACCTTGGTAGCTAGTTTTAAGTCTTGCGACCTGAAGAATATATTGGCATCCAGCTTACCAAATACAAATTAACAATAGTCTTACGTTAGAATAGCTCAAGTAGAATGCGTATTTTTTGTTAATTTACAGAATCAGTTACAAGCCAGAGACTTTTGAGATTTAATTTACTAAGTTTTTTTATTTTTATTTTAATACATTTTGTTTTTAATTAACCTCCATCGATGTCACAAGCTCACACACAATCCCTACTGAACATGCACCTACACAATCCCTACTGAAAATCTATTGAACCTAAAAATAATCAGTTAACCGCGAAGCACGTAAAGCCTACATAATTACCTCTGTACCTCCTAAATTCAAAGCTCTTGTAGGTAATTACGAAGCACGTTAGCAATCTGTTGTACAACTGAATAATAAATACAGCTCGTTCGTGATTCGATATAATTAGCGTGGTTCTGTAAACACGCTGGACAGGGTGTAATGTCCAGCTGTCTAACAGGCCCATCAGCCCGTCACGCGAACCTTCCCCAGCTGCCACGGCCGGCCGCGACCACACAACCTTTGTGTCGAACTTGTCAAGTATAACTTTGTAAAATGACATTGATTTTGACAAGTTTGAAGAATTTTCGTGATATCGTGATTCAAATAATAGATAAGGCTTCTTGTTGCATGCTTCAGTGTGTGAACTTCAAGGTTTTGACATACAACTGCCTACTTGCACAATTTCTGTTGCGTACTTACCTAGTGTTGTCGACAAGTTCCAGTTCCAACTTCTAATGGTACCGACTTTCAATTGACCAAAGTTTGGAATTCTAAAAAACCTGTGTTATAACAAAGTTTGTTTTACCACGAAATCACCCCCATTCCCGGCCAAACTTCACCGTTCAAGCCACAAAATTCCATAAAGTTCCGGCGAAATTGTTCACATTCTTTACGTAAATCATAATATTTAACCGGCAGTTAATTACAACCCTTTGTGTTGAATTAAGTACTACATAATATACCTACCTGCGCTCTCACCACGTGAATTAAGTACTACGTAAACAGCTGCGCTCCGACCACGTGGAGTCGTGGACCACTTATTAATATCCGAAATCAACGTGCCATTTGTCCTTTTCTGGTTTCAAATCACCTCTTTGTAACATACCACGAAAATTGGCTCCGAGGAGGCCGGCCCAGGACGGAACTGGTTCACTCAGCGTTGTAAAGTAAAAAATATTTTTAACTGACTTTTACGTAAGCAGAGTTTCGACGTTTGACTAAAACTTCGAAACTACATTTTCGTTTACTTAAAAAGATCTTGAAAACTAGCGACACAACAAGTAGGTAGATAGGAATTTCGCCTGCATGAGCCAGACATTTTGAAGTAAATTATTGTTACTTCAAAATTCTGGCTTATGCAAGCAAAATTCGAATTCCATAGTTCACTTAGTTAAAAACAACTTCGAAAACTTAGCCCTAGGGAGAAGTTGGCCCAGGTACGGGGAGACAAGTCGCGCCTCGATTAAAGTTCCATGACTAAGAGATACCTTCTCATTAGGAGATGTAACTTGACTCGCTAACGATCTGGTTGCACGCGCACTGCCGAAGTTTACAACTTTTGTCGTCAAATGTACAAGCAATTAAAAAGTGAAAACTGAAAAATGCCTGCGATAAAACGCTGAGAGCAAGATGGAGTTTTGAAAGTTAATTTTAGCTGCGGGATTAATACATTTTGGTGTCGCAATATAACTCGAGTTCCAGGTACTGATTTTACTCGCTCACGCGTCGCGAGTCGCGAGCGGTAACGTGTTGAAGCACGCTGTACTGCCATAACAGCTGCAGAATTTATTCGATAGTCACCGCGGCCCTGGAATGCAAAGGGCATTAGGAGAAACATGGATGGGTTTTAGACAGTAAGAGTCTGCCACTCCCTTCTGCTCCGCCCAGAGCGGGAAGAGTCATTTGATGATTTCCCATCTTAAAAAAAAAGGTTCCATAACAATTAATTGGTAAGGTTACGTGAGATGTTCCCTACTCGACACTGAATTTTAAAAAATATTAAATTGATTTCTTGTAGTTGTACTGAACTGAAACTGAATCCCTGAAATATGACGCCTCACGCCGCAAAGATAAGATAGGCCATATTGTATACATCCATAGTCACCCCACTTCATCTCATCATCATCATATCAGCCGTAAGACGTCCACTGCTGGACATAGGCCTCCCCCAAAAGGGGAGTTTGCCATAATCGCCACGCTTGGCAGGCGGGTTGGCGATTGCAGTGTATGGTGTTGATTTTTACAGAGAACACTGCTGCCCATTCTCTGGCGAGTCCCTTAGTCGCCTCTTACGACACCCACGGGAAGTGATGGGATGGTATTATTCTTTTACGGCACCATACGACACCGGCCGACACCATACGGCTGACCCCATTTCTTCTATGTTATTATATGTATTCTTTACGTAAGTCATTTTGAATTTGGCAACGAGTTATTTAAGATGACACCTTTTATCCATGTAGTACCTCTCGTATCTACGTGCTCTTGGGATCATTGAAAACACTAGTGGTTTCATAAAGAAGGAATTAGGGAAAATTGGTCTTAAAATGGACACAATACTAACACATTATATGCAACAGTTGAAATAAAAACGCTCACAGATCTATGACGGCTTAATTACCATACAGGCATGTGCACAATGAAGTAGCGAGCAAGAGATTGTTGTCTTGAAGAACTGGCTCAGCGGACAATCAAATGAAACCCCGCGCGGCCGGCCCCGGGCCTGGTGCCTCGCCGACTGTTGCAATCATCGCTAACTCCTGCAGTGCTGGCCGCCACCGGCTCGTACTCGTAGATGTAACTAGGCGAGTACTGCCTGGTTTTACTTATGAGGTTGCCATCTTCACAACTCTTTCGGGTTCCGAAAATCCGTGAAAAATTAAACCCTTTATAGGGTCACTCGGCTGTCTGTCTATCTATCCGCCTGTCACAGCCAATTTCCTCCGAATCTACTGAACCGATTGTGTTGAAAATTGATAAAAACACAACCATCTGCGACCCAAACACAGACGCATTACGTAAAAAAATAAATCTGGAGGAAATTTTTGGGAATTTTTCTAACAATAATGATAAATTAGAAAACAAAAAAATAAATGTTTTCAAACTGTACCGTGTGACATATCAAAAGGAAGGGCTATTATAAAGGTATCATTATAATTTTTTTTTCATATTTTAAAATATTTAGTTTTGAAGTTATTCAAGAAGTTGAGTCATTCACTCTCATCTCCGAAACGTGATGTGTTGTGATGATCACGTGTAGTTTCGTTTTTTTTTTAAGTAATATGTTCAATAACAATTAACCAAGACATAGGTAATATGGATAGTATAGCCCTTGTGTGTGTGGGTAGCTGTGGAAGAAGATATTTTTGTGAAGAGGTGCTGGATAAAAAATTTTGATTTGAAAATGACCAAAACAATAATGAGGTCTATTTTTTTCTATAATTTGTAGGGTTTTCGATTATACCAGCTCAAAGAGATGTCGGCATATTAGACGGGACCCGCTAGGGCCAGTGCCTGCCAGGGTTGCGGAATTTGTTCGGACCCGCGGCTCTGGAACGCAAAGGGCATTAGGAGGAACGCGGATAGGTTTTAGTCAGTAAGAGTCTGACACTCCCTTCCGCCCCGCCCAGAGCGGGAGGAAATATGTGATGATTTCCTAACTTACAAAAAAAGGGATGGGAGTTGACGCCCTCCGTCATCGCGGCTACGTCACCATCTACCGTGTTTCATACAAGTTGCTAGCTAACTACAGGCGCGCCATGTTACCTCGATAAGTTACACGCGCCTACTTCAAACTTATAGGCACTATTCTTGTCTGAGCTCATCTATTATTACTGAGTTCCCAGTAACGCAATATTCTTGCTTTGTAAGTACCTGACGTGATACTTATTGTCTGTGGTAATCTTTTACCGTCTTGTAATATTGCTTAAGCCCTATCAACCTTTGATAACTCTAAACAACGTGATTGGTTATCAACTTCCAAACGTGTCCAGGCTTTAGGTATCATTAATCATGATCATGATTTAACATTCAAAAATCAATGCAGGTATAAAGGCCAACTCAAGTAATGGCCAAAAGGTCAAGCATTTTCACCCTTTGGAGACGGTAAAATTGTATCTCAACTATTTGCGTCAGCATCGAAAATACGCCTCTCAGACTAAGGCTTAATTAATCGATCGCAATAAAATAGTAGCACCACAGAAATGATCACACCTCTAGGTAGACGCCGCTTCTAACTAGTGATGTATCGGTTACAAATTATCAACATCATACTATATTATAAGCACAGCACTCCGACACGGTGTCCCTGGATTAATTTCACAATGTGGGGCAAAATTAACAGAATACCAGCTCTTCCTGACCTGTATTCCCTCTTCAACCAAAACTTTACATAGTCCAACTTACACCGGTGTTCCCAACGGACCCTGCAAAGCGCCCATATACATCAGATACAAATTCTTAATATTACCCTGACCTTACCTTTCGCAGCAATTACAGGCTTCGGAATGACCTCCGAAATAAGAAACATTTAGACAAAGACCGCTCAGCTGTGATTTAGGGCAGCCCTGGCTTCGCTGGTCTTAGGCCTGGCAATAAATTAATGCTTCGTAAACAATTTGCGGAGAATTTAATATGGTAACATTGGTAACGTACTGCTCAGAATAATAACTGACTCGTTAGCTTAATAATAAGCTTATTGGCTTTCCATCTAAATTGTAGATTATTACTGTAACCAGTAATAAATTGGAATTACGAGTTGTCGGGCAACTAGATATACTCAAGCGTTCTCTAAGATGTAAATCCATTGCTTCTTCTTCTTTATTTATTGTACTACTAGCTTTCCCCGCGGCTTCACTCGAGTTACGATAGATTTTTGAACATAACCGTCTTCAGGGTCCTATCTATCTCAGTATCGTAATACATAAAAAAACCGGCCAAGTGCGAGTCGGACTCGCCCACCTTCCTTATAAATTTGTAGTCTCATTACTTTAAATAAATACTATATTTTTTATGATTTATACAAATGTATAATTTTCAGACTTTTTCCCATACTTGTAGTTTAAGACGGTACTAATTGCCAAACATAGTTCTAGATTAACGGGAAATCCCCTATACATTTAGATTCCCTTGAGAGTGAAATATACGTTTTTTTGCGGCATAAACAACCGTATCTTTTTTACGTTACCTTAGAAGTTTGATTTTTTACAGGTTCAAGGGACCGTAGACCTGAGTATAAGGTTTTTTTTATAGTTCAGGGTTAAATTCAACTCGATACCTCTACGCGTTCCCAAGATTAAGGATCTTGACAGACAGACGGACGGACAACAAAGTGATCTTATAAGGGTTCCGTTTTTTCCTAATGAGGTACGGAACTCGAAAAATCGGTTCAACGATATATAGGCGTGAAAGCGCAAACAAAGAAACTCACTCTCACATTTACAATATTAGATAGGATGTCTGAAAAACCATTGTTTCTTAGCGACATTTCTAGCTTCCCTAGCGAAGCACCGCGACCACCGCTTTACAAGCCGACTTCAAGTTGACGACAACTTCAACTATGAATATTTCATGCTCGCCCGCCGCCGTCGCCGCCGCTCCGCGCCCCCGGGCCGCCCCCGGGCCGCTCCACAGTATGCTAATTGTCGCTTTGATACAGAGGTGTTAGTGTTTTGTGGCACCTTTTCTTTGCCAAGTGCCAAGTGGCCGACGTTTTTAGAAGCAGTTGGAACTTGTTTGTTGTTCTTAAGTTTGAGCTTACACTTGCTAATGATGATGGCTATAATTTCTCTAAAGTAAAAATGTACGTAAGGACTTTAATGTTTTTTCACACCGTATTTTATTTTGTTGACTGTCTCGAAGATAAATATTATTTTAGAATTCATGTTCTTTTCTACATTTTGCATAAATTGAGAGAATCGACTGTCTTTAATAGCAAGCTCATGACATTTACGTCATAAATAGGAAATTCATCTAAGACATAGCTTAGCGCTCAAGTTATTAGATAAGCCATCTATAAACCTAGCACATGTGTACGTTTGTATGTACACACAAGATCTCAATATTATCTTGTGGAACTACATCGTAATATTGCTGTGATGACAGAGCAATAGGTACCAGGCGCACATCAGATCGCAGGAGTTTACACGTCAGATGCAGTAATATCTAAACTTCGAGCGGGTCAATATTGGTGTTATTCGCTTTCCGATATGATTCGATCCCTTAGATACGCGCTATGTTACAACACGGCAGTTCGGGTAATGTAAGAGAACTAGTGGACTGGAAAATAGGTAGGTATAAACCATGTCTTTGGGTATGTACAATAAACAAGATGATTTCCAGACAACATCTATAGTATAACTAGCTGAATCGGTAAAAGTTGTTTTGCCATGTATAAAAAAATACCCTATGACCTATTCCCAGACCTGCCAAATACATAAAAAAAAAATCATAGTAATCGGTCAAGCCGTTTCGGAGGAGTTCGATAACAAAACCTGTGACACGAGATTTTTATATATTAGATTAGATTATAAAGAGTTTGTTTGTTTGGCTGAACGCGCTAATCTCAGGAACTACTGGTTCGAATTGAAAAAATATTTTAGTATTGGATAGCCCATTTATCGAGAAAGGCTATTTACAGGCTATTATAACATCACGCTACGACCAATAGGAGCGGAGCATTCATTAAAAAATTGACGCAGACGAGCATGCGCGGGTCAGCTAGTCCTACAGAGGTAATTCTTAAATTTATTAAGAATTACCTCCCATAATCATTAGCGATACTCACGTAAGAAATGTAATCTATAAATCTTCTATTCGTCTTTTCTTTTTTTTCTAAGAAATTAATTAATTACTGTTACTGGTGTATAACCGTTGTAATAATAATATATATAAAATAGAATCTGACTGACTGACTGACATGTCAACGCACAGCCGAAACTGCTGGACTAGGAACGTTAAATTTAGCAAAAGACTTCCTTTTACGATGTAGGTGAGTAGTAGAGCACTAAGAAGGGATTTTTGAAAATTCAATCTTTTAGGGTGAAAATGGAGTAAATCGTTTGTAGGTACTATATATCTTTACACACTTCCAAAGGACACTTCTTTGGTTAGTCAAAAAAACGACCACAATTTGCTTTTTAAAAAAGTTGTTGTTATATGGTAGGCGCCAAATGCTTGCAATAAAGTACATTGACCTTTCCCTAATATCCCTTCGTAGATCCCGAACAATAAATTATGAACCGTTTTTCATTTCTAGAGAACGTAAAGTATCACGATAGAAGTCGATTCAGGACAGCTTTGCTTCTTATTTCTGTTTTTGATATTAAGAAAGTCAATAAATGTATGTGGGTCTATGACCGTTATTGCACATTTACCTGGCGCCTACCATACAGTGTGTGATGCTCATGTTCCTAAGGCTATAATACAAATGCCTAGATTGCTACTCTCCCGGGTATAATCCCTCGGGGAGCGTGTGGAACAAGCGGCGCTCCTCTTCTAATAGAGTTCGTTGATAGCCACACGCCGTCTTGTGAGCGCTTCGTTACTTGCTGGACATTATTTATAATGACTCTGGCGTGAAGGGGGTTAGTTTGAACTTTATTTATCAGACGATAAAGCCCATAGAAGTCTCAAGACGAAATTAATAAATGTAATACTCGATACGCTTGCGCCATCCCAGACAAAGGATACACAGATATAACGTATGACAGTGATACAATGGTTCATTTAGAGTGCTCCTTCAGTTACAGCAGACCAGAGCATGCACAATTGTAACTAAGTTTACATCGCAAAATAATATATTCACAAAATTAAATTAAAAATAGGATAAAATCATAACATTAAATTAAAGTAGATTCACTTATTCCAATACATTAAATTAAAATTATTCAAATAAATTAGATTTTTACAATAAATAAAAATTAAATCTTTGCTATTTCCTTAAATTACATTATTAAAGTTATGTCAAATTAAAAATTTAGTTCATCGTGCGCTGGGCCAACGGAAAACCTCAAGCGGCGTAAATATATTATCCTTATTGGTAATTTTATTATTTGGTTTATTATATATTTTTGAGCCGCTTGGGGTTGACCCCCTCGGGCCGTGGGGCCCTTGTGCTCACAGCCTTTTCAAAGACATTTCGAAACGGCTGGTTGACACTTCCCGTGACCCAAGAGCTGGCTTTTACTTTGGGCAGAGTATTGCCATTCAACGTGGCAATGCCGCCAGTTTCTTGGGCACATTACCAGCTGATAGCGTTGAGGCTTTTTGATGCTATGTTTTAGTTTGTTGTAAGTTTAGTGTATTTGTTCATTTTAGTTATAATACAAAATATCGCTACGTCTATCGTGCCTATAAATAGGAAACTAAAAATGATAGGTAACTTAGGCACATGCACAGAGGAGAATCTCTAAAAAGAGTGCAGAATAATATTTGTGTTTGTAATCAATTAAATATACCTATTAACCTTAGGGTAACAACTACAAAGTCCTAAAAATACTAACGTTAACAAAATAATGCAATAATCCCTCGAGAAGCACAATTTGTAACTTCACCAAAATCAAATCGTATATATTGAATGAGCATTTATCGACAAAGTGTAAGCTGGTCGGTCTGTGAGCCTGTGTGTCAGCGCGGCGGCTGAAACAATTTCCTGTGACCGACGCAATTGGACGGCGAGATTATTGCGGAATGAGATGCAGCCTCCTTGTTCACAGCTCACTGAACTGAAGGCTACATTCTTTTTCATATCTCCAAGTAGCCGCTGTGTATTCTGATTGTTTACAAGGATTCTGGACTGGAAGGAGGAGCTCGTGGCTAAATAATAACAGCCGCACGAGTCGAGCTTCCAGGTTCAGCTACGCTTGCCGAGGTCGGTCTGTGGAAGGGTGACCGTTTTAACACGTTAGTCCGACTCGCACTTGGCACGATTTTTGAACGGAAAAAATGAGTCGGAACGAATTAGTTTACTCCGTCAATAGTCGTTTCATATTATAAACTGACATCATAATCAGATACTAGATTGAATATAATTTGAAAGTAATAAAACATATCGAACTTTGCAGAATAATAACCACAAAGCAATTTATTGAATCTAATTCCAAACAATCATATATTATCATACATACTCTTTAATGGTCTGTCATATCGAGTGTCAGTCTGTCCGCTGTCATAGAGAATAGAAACTATTCGAGTTTTTGACATTGCGTAGAAGAATTTTTTTTGTTGTGTATACCTGGATTTTCTGAAATATTTTCCCTCTCTTCAACGTGCTAAGAACACATTCATCTCCAGCGTTTGACGGTCCGCCATAGTACCTGGGATCGTGATATTGGCAAAGTCGTTGTCTTCAAACAATATTGGATGAAGAGTTGAAAATGAATGACAGTGACACAGAGGAACATCATGTCGTATTCGAAGTATTTTCGTAAAAAAATATCCGAGTTCAAAGAGTAAAGCGACAGACGAACACTTTGCTCTTCTTCGTTTGCAAGAAGTGTGCGCAACGGACAAGTGTCTCGTGTAGTGTTGCGATGTTACATGCCGTGTTCGTGTCCATCTGTGCGTACCACGTGTGCGATGTGATGCTGGGCTTCCCGTGGGCCGGGCGCTGCCTGTCCTACGTCTGCTGCGCGCTGGTGAGCATGAACCTGGTGTTCAACACGCTGCCCGTCGCCCTATGCTACCGTTTCCTGCGAGCGGCGACCCGGGGCAATGGGACCCTTTAAAAAAAAAGGTAAAAGACAATACTCCTGAACGCTTTCGGTAACGGCAATGGTCAGTCTCAGCGGAGAGTGGCCCTCGCGGCAGATATTATAACGCACATCACAGGTGCTCTTTCTCTTCCTCCACTAGTCGATTCCCTGGCAAAGGTCGCGGGAGTCCGCTGGATGCGAGGAGTTCAGGCCTTTCCGATTTGGCGACGCTTGTGTGTAGTTGTTGTCATAGTGAATGACTGTCCTTGATGATGATTATCTCTGGAATCAGATAGCTCCTATGGACATCACGGACCATGATAGACAACTCCTTGATAATGTAAGTTAGTATGATAGAAAAACATGGCAAAAATAATAAATAATTTGGATCAGCTAGTCTATTCTGTAAGAAACTATTTCGATATCGAGCTTCACCTGAGTGATAAAACTCACAAAGTGAGCTTTATTGCACTCAACATAAAGATCTTCATTTGAAACTCACTTCGAATTCTACTGTCGAGATACGAAAATGTTGTTAGAGAATAGCACTACAGTATTTATTTAATGTATCAATATAAATTTTATCGTAATAGGTACTCGTCAAAAACGAAAAATATTTCTAAAATCCTGGCCCCGGGGATAGTAGGCAATTACCTATATCTGTCAAAGTGAACATTTTCTATTCTTGGAAAAATATTAGATACTTAGGTTCCTTTGTCTACAATGAAATCAAACTAGAGGTCAAGTGCCAGCGGAGTATCCACGTGTACGATACTTAATTGCTCTTTATAGTATAGGTAATTTGTGTAAAAAAAACATTCCTTATTCCGATGAAAAAAAAGACAAAAGAACTGTTTCTTTCTCCGGGATAAAATAGCAATAGGTGACTCTAGACAATAATGTAGCTTTCTTTTAGAGAAAGAATTTTCGTATTCGAATCAGTACTCCCCGAGAGTTCCTTTTACAAACGTATTAGGTAACAAACAAACAGAAGTTTAGACAATGAGCTATCGAGGCAGTGCGCGTACTGCTCTGAGCAGCCAGTCGTCTGACACTCTGACTGCTCCGACCCCACCCCCTTTACGTACCGATGAGGGGGTCATCGGTACGTAAACCTCCGAACAAATTGTAGCAGGAAACGCTAAAAAAGAGAGGGTAAATAATCCGGGTTTATTTAAAAATCGGCCAAGTGTGAGACGAACTCGCGTGGAAAGGGTTCCGGACGCATTATATTTTTATCATGTTACTTTAAAATCATAGACTTCACAGGTTTTCCTATAATCTATACTTAGGTACCTATAATCTGTATTTTTGCCAAAATATTGGTCTAAGTAGTTTCGGAGATAAGGGAAAAGTTCGATTTTCATCTATTTAATAACTCCGAAATAGAATATTTTAAAATTAAATAATATGTTTATTTTGAGCCCCTTGCGATGAGTCCTTTGATTTAATATATCACAGGGTACTTACCGTTCTTATTCTAGTTTTCCACCAAAACATGGCCACATATTTTTCCAAATGTATGTATTTTCGTTAACTACTCGTCCGTGTTTAGGTCCCAGAAGATTATATGTGTACCAAATTTTAACTGAATCAGTCCAGTTGATTCGTAGAAAATCAGCTGTGGTAGACGGACAGATAAACAGACAACCAAGTGATCCGTTAATAAGGGTTCCGTTTTCCATACAGAGAGGTTCGGAACCCTAAAAACGATGTAAATCCTTTCGTTAAGAGCCTTGCGAAACGTTTTGATAATTATGAATCAGGATACTAGATTCGTTCGACGAACTTTCCTTACGGTTAAAAAGCACTTTTCGTTTTGAATATTAGAACTTACTTGAAATTAGTGAATGTTCCTAAAATAATTCTAACCTTTACATGAACCTGGAAATAGCTATTATAAGCGATAGCGCTTTTATCGATTCCACCCTACTTGTCTTGTCAGTATAAATAACCCTTATAAATTCACAACAACTTTCCGGATTCCAACTACAGAGGTAGTTCTTTCAGAATTAAAGATTCATAACCAATTTTCGCAATAGCATGTCAAATGACATCCAGTAACATGTAGCATCGTCACACGAAGCCTGGGGCGGCGCCGGCGGTGGTGCACGACACGGCGAGACGTCCGACGCCGCGAAATTGCACCATTACTGGCTCCATCGCCGGCGTGACCTGTGCTTAGTGGCTACCGTGCCTACTCGTACTCCGCCGTACTACGGCGACTGTGTTTACGTCAGATTATAGGGTGAAAGCAATTGCAATTGTAATGTCGACGACTTTTCTGATGATTCTATACCATTCGTAGTTTTTTTTTTTCGAAAGAGATGTATAATTAACCGACTTCCAAAAAAAGGCGGAGGTTCTCAATTCGGTGGGTATTTTTTTTTTATGTGTGTACTCCGTTTACTCCGAGGTTTCTGATCCGATTTCTGTGATTCTTTTTTAGTTCGATGCAATACACTTGCCGTTTAGTCCCGTAAAAATTTGATTCAGTTTGGTTCAGTAGTTTTTATTTTATGAGCATTTTTGCTTATTTCAATTTCTGCGTTGACGAAGACGTCGTCCAAGTTGATACTTGGACGAAAAGCTTTTTATTAACTTTTAAGTGGTGATCCACTCAAAAGGAAAAAAAAAATCTTTTCACAAAATAATATAACCCACTATCAAACAAAAAACTACAAAGAATAAAATAACCTTAATTTCGGAAGTCGGTGTTAAAAAACAAAGAAACAAAACCAAAAACACCGACTTCCGAAATTGAGGTTATTTTATTCTTTGTAGTGTTTTTATTATTTTACGTCTAAAAGATTCATTAACATTTTAACATCTAGGTTATAATTCCCTCCTCCTAATCATTTTTTTAAGGTTTACTGCAACCAGAGTTACTGAATTGTTCGAAAAAGTTATCGCGGCGCTGGAACGCAATGTTCATTTGTAGGAACATGCGTGGGTTGTAGTCAGTAAGAGTGTCCCACTCCCTTCTCTCCACCCACAGCAGAAAGGGTCATTTGATGATTTCCCATCCAAAAACAAGGCTTATTGCACACTAGTTCCAGCACACATTATGTATGGTTTAACCTATGCGGCAGTATTTGTTTGAATACAAAGTTGAGCAGAGGCAAGACGACATAATTTTGCCCGGCTCTCTTCCCTAATACGCCTTTTACAAATATAAGCAACACACATATATCTAAGCTATGAGTAACATATTGTGTCTGTTTGTTGCACAGGTCGAGTCCGGCGACGGCGGGCCGGCGCAGTCGTCGCCCGCGCTGCCGCTGTGCCCCGCCGGCAGGCCCGACGCCGACGTCCAACCGCTGCTTACTGACGGTGAGTACACACTTAGTTTCCAAACAATACCTTCCAGGGCATGCACATAAGTAGCAGGCAGCACGGCTGGTCTGCCAGCTCAGCGGTTGCTACCCGTAATAACTAGCACCAACAAGAGCTCACAAGCGTTGGCACTCTCGGATCTGATTTGTCCGAGCTGTAAACTGGTACCAAAGCTATCAGTTTTTTCTTGTGAATGTTGTCGTCAAGCCACATGGGTAACATCGGGAACGAGATGAACCTTTTGTACCGACAGAAATGTCCCGCCTGATACCCGGCTCGGACCCCGGAAGCCGAATCGTGTGAAAGGAGCTTACTCCTTAAAGTCCGTATGTATGCCGCAGCCTTGAAAAGAAAATGATAGGTCAGGAAACTATTGCATCAGTGTTAAACATACCACTACCTACAATAATGAAATATACCAATAATACCGTAATCGATAATGTTATATCATTGATTTATCGATATGAATTATTAGGTACACAAAAACGTTGTTGCGAACCTAAACGTTGTAAATAATTCAAGTTTACGTAAAGTATTTATAAACAGAGCACGTTGGTATTCGTCTTCTTCTTTTCGAATCGATGTACAACTCCCTAGATCGTTTGGACCCAGTAGGTGGCTACGTTAATTGCAGTATCGGGGGCATTCATCAAATTCCCACGTAGTTGGTATTTGTGTATAGTACCTGTTAGATCCTTTTTTCATATTAAAAGAATTATTTATTCTGATAAGCCGGTTTTTAAAGAGATTATTTTACTCATTTCTTTGAGAAAACTGGATTAGGACTTAATGAAAATGAAAGAAATAATACAAAAAAATGATGGCTCGCGAAATATTGTGACGAGAGATAAATCCATTCTTTAAATCTGAAACAAGCCTACAACATGAACCTCCCTCCCCGGTATGAAACCTCCGAGGCTGCGGTACTTTGTTTCAATTATTTTCCGCGTCGGGGCTTTTTCTGGTAGCACTTAGTTTAATGGCAGCTAAACTTTCAAGGTCAGATTTTAGCTCTAATTCACGTCAGGTGACCAGTAACTCGTAACTCATTTAGTTTTACAAGGCTTCTGTTTTTTGTTTATTTTGAGGCAGAGGAAAATAGCAGTCACTCATTCAGAACTCACCGGACCGAGTATTGCGATCGCCCGCCGTACAAAAGCGCTCGCCAAGCGTCAAAACTAACAAAACTTTTCACTCGTTACTCGCTGCTCGCCAACTCGTTTCGGGTTTCAAGCTTCACTTGCTACTCGCTGATCGCCGACGGTGAGACCAGTGTCTTATGCCTTGATCACACGTACCGAGTAAACCGGCGAGACAGTGCTCTCGGCCGAGTACTCGGTACGTGTAAACACAACGCCGAGTGCACTCGGCCTACCACTTATATAACTCGCTTACATCACTATCTCGGCCGAGCAACATTTTACTGTCTCGCCCTTTTACTCGGTACGTGTGATCAAGGCATTAGTAAGCTAAAGAGTCATCTAGGTTTTTGATTACTTACTATGAAATTGTATCTTGTGTATCGATCCGATTATATCAACTCATCAATTGCATTGTCCTATTCTGGCCACAGGCTATACTCGCCTATTGTTCTAAGCCAAAAGTTCTCTGCGCGTATACAGCCTGTTTGATTGGCCATTACATCCTCAGCTCAACATTTGACATGGTATAGTTTCGTGTAGCAGTTTCAAGAGGTACTCAGTAAACTAGTTCTCTTTTGCTACGGTTAAACATCGGCAAGCGTCGGTTCCATAACGACTGGCTGTGATTTCTGTCGGCAGTTTTAATTCCGTCGTTGAAATGTCACAGGAAATTAAACTTGTATATTAAAAAGCGTTCGATAGATCGCCGAGATTATAGAAAGCTATTTGGTGGTAAAGGAACTATTGAGCTGAGTTACCTAGGTGCTGATTGCTTTATGACAAAATAAAACAAGTACATAAGTAAATAAATAATAAGCTATACTAAATACAAACTAAAATATAGCACCAAAAAATTCTTCCTCAACGGTGTCAGCTGGCAATGCGCTAAAGAGACTGGCGGCGTTGCCACGTTATAAATTATAACTATATACTTAATATTTGGCACGGTAATCTAGCAGTAAATTGTTTGACACTATAGCTTCTGATCGGAACAGACCAATAAACTACTATTGTAGTAATGGTCTTATAACGTTCAGAAACTGCAGTACAACACTTCGAATGATTTCATTTCCTACATGAAGCTGCGAGAAACATCGCACTTGACCTTAAAAAAGAAATGAACTCATGACTGTAACAACCGCAGTAGGTCGTAAAAGCGGCATTCCTTCTCCTTTGATTCGGAATAGAATAGTTTCCGTGAACTGACACGGTCGTCTTCGTTCGACTTCGAGACGTATAAAGCTCACACGACACAGCTGCGATGGATTTATGACAACGTTCTTACGTGGGACGCCGCTATTGAGTTGCGCCCGAGCTTAGCAGAAAGTTAAAAGTTGATACAAGCAGTATTTTATACTTTAATGCCCTGAATAAATATGGCTTTATGCTACTTTTCTTAGGATGTTCTATGTTGTCCTCTGACCTGACGGTCTTGTCTTCATCTTCAGGCATAGGCAGGAACTTCAGAATGCCACCATTACCATTTGCGGATCCAGTGGGTCTAAGGCAGCTAAGGGGCTCAAGCCCTCCCCCAGGGTCAGATTTCTTTGGTAATCTACAACCTTATGAAGTCATTGAGGAAAGTAATTCAAAGAGAATTGTTATGCGTTAAGAAAAATAAAATGCTAGGTGCTTTATTAGCCTCAGCGGTGTCATGCCCGCCTAGTCCGATTTTCATCGATTTTTTTTTATTACTTGGTTTTTCATTCACCATTTGAATGCAGGCGACATGGAATCCGTATCTAGCAAGCCAAGCTTTAGAAAAATAAATGAATTGTGGGATCACAGCGGACCAAAAGGCCTGCTGGTAAACTTAACGACGTGTCTCGCCGGCCGCCCACTTGTCGTGCTGCAAAAGTCACGCAAAATCTAGCGTGGCGTGGTGTTAAAGACATTGCATGGCACACGGCCTGCTGTTTAAGAAAAACCTTGAATGTATATACATCTGCCCCTGTCTGCTATGATATTTATATGTACTCTTGACTTTGGAGTACCTTTTTTTTACTATTGATAGGCACGCGTTTGACCACTATCTCACCTGATGGTAAGCGATGATGTCGTCGAAGATGGAGCACGCTTGCCTAGAAGTAAGTAACCTATTCACTCTTGACTTAAAGACTCCCAGGTTGTAGCTATCAGGAAACACAGACTCCGGCAGGGAATTCCACTCCTAAGCTGTACGCACTATGTGTTCCCAGAACGTTTTGTGCATGTGGGTGGGATGTCTACCATGTACCAGGGGCGCATCGCCGTTCGTCTTGGTGTCCGCTGATGGAACGGGCTTGGCGGAATTAAATTATGCAATTCCGTCGCACATTTCCCAAAATGCAACCGGTAGAAAACTGACAGGCTAGCAACTCGGCGTCGATGCTCAAGACTTTGGAGCTTCGACTCGACGAGCATCTCATTGCATCCGCTTGGCTCGTTTCTTAATTGACTCATTTCTCAATTGACTCAAGGGAAACAGGCTGGTATTTGGCAGATCCGTCCTAAAGATGAAAGCAGTACTCCATACACGATCGAACCTGCGCTTGATAGAGTTTGAGCAGCTGATCCGGCACGAAGTACCGTCTCACCTTTGCTAGGATCCCCAACTTTTTTGCAGCCACTTAAATGTATATGGCAGTGAGAGTGCTACACCCGCCCCTGTCTGCTATGATATTTACATGGGTACTCTTGACTCTAAAAAACTGCTGTAACATAAACTTTATCATTTGAACAAACTCTTTTACTTCAGACAAATTCTCACATTTTAAAAACCCTAGATTTATAAACAACTAGTAAGAACATTCTGTCTATTCTTTTGTTAAAAATATCAAAAATAAATCAAAACTCTGAAGCCGATTTTTCAATCCCAGCAAGATATAAGTCTTGTTGAGCGCTGGTATAACCACAAAACAAAAATAGCTCCGACAAGAAATAGCTCGAACTCGCAGTATTGAACTACAACCGATCAAATATCTGCTACAAGTATGACTCACTGTACGTGAACTGTAAGTGAACGTACAGAACTCTGCCTACCTCGCAATGAATACAGACTGATGTTATCTCTTTGAGAAAAATGATACTTATATCCTGAGTAAGTCCCCTCGCTAAGTTTGTCACTTGCCCCTTCAGAAACTTTGCGGACGGCTGACTCTCAGTATTCACAAGTATTTGTTTATAACAGCATAATAGAATAAACTTTCCATCAAAGAAACGTTTTCTATTAATGTTTTCCAGTTATTCTTAATATGTTTCTTTTGTGGCAGATAAAAGTACTTTAAATAAGACTGGAGAAACTGCTGTAAGATTTGTATACTTTGCAATTATTTGTGAGTGTTGCACTATTTTACTGACATTTATTATACACAGTCCTGCTAGATACATAATTTATGATTTGCTCAAACACAGCACTCAAGCAAAATTGCTTCCTATCGAGCACTACCAATTCAATGACTTGAACGAAGAAAATATGAGCTGTTCAGGTTACTCACATTGGTCTGGAAAAAATTTAGTACGTGTAACTACTTAATCTGTACGAAAAGAATAACCTGTTCTGCCGTCTTCAGTTTGCATAACCTTTCTATCACATCTGTGGGGCAATTATTAAGTTGACCTGACATTTTGATCTTGCTTAGTCAGTATTTGCAGCAGAATTAAAGCAGCTCTGCACCTGAGTCATCTGTAAAAAGTTAGCGGGCTTTTTTAGTATTTGTACTCACATGTAGCTAAATCATGCACAACAAATAACCAAAACAAATCATGTTCCATTCAATTTAGAACATATTATAAAGTGATCAATCCAATATTCAGGAGTTTCAGGACTGTCGGCAGTCGAGTGAGATTACCTCCTCCTTTGTTTATGTACACGTACATAATCCATTACGTACCTAAGGACGCAGTACACGCTAACTTGATAGGACATTAGCTGGTGTTAATTAATAGTAGTAAAGATAAAACGCATTTGTACACACAAACACAACACGAATCTAATTTTGATAATATGGAGCGCTAGCGTTAAGAAAGATTAAACATAACATCAACAATATAAGTTTAGTCAGAGGTCTTGATACCTCATTGCCATCAACTGTCAATAAATCCAGACTCCGGGCTGGTACTGAGAAAACATTTCAACTGAAAATATCGAAAAACACTTTGCTCGAGCTGGTCAACCCTAGAGCTTATGCGACCTCTACATACCAGCCACAGTCAATAATAACACTGCCCTATAATAATACCGTCCAAAATACCTTACAATGATAAATCATCACAAATCTGAAATATTCCTGCGAACGATATTGCCGAAATTCAGTTCTGCTATTAAATTCGCGAGCGCACTCTTCTCTTTAATTGGTGTGTTAATATATCCATCCATGGAATGACTGAGCTATTCCACTTGCATTGCTTGCATCGGAGAGGACTGAAAGGTGTTCCTATAAGCCTCTTACCGCTCCGCTTGCGCATCGAGGTGACGGTTCTATCTTGTCAGGTTTATACTATACTTTATGTTTTCTTCTGAAAGCAGCTTATCTTTGTCAAAGACTGCGCTTTCTGGTTCTTCGAGCCGGATTTTAAAGTCACAAGACGTTTGTTTGCTTGGTTATGAACACTGCCTGCACTTTGCGTTCACCCCGTTATATATATCACTTTGAATATAGGTACTAGTTTTATATAAGTACTCCGTGTAGTTTCGCGTTATACATATTCATTCTGATCGATCTCTACCTAGTCAATTATCTAGTCATGAGCTCCCGATATTGCGTCCTTAAAAATACACGAAGAGCTAGCACGGATGAACAATTTTATGGACGATTAAACTTATGCATCTTACTCCGGATATTAGACTCGCTCCGTTGCATCCAATATTTTATCATAAAATGCAATCACTCATGCAGATTGCACATTCCTGATTAACTCTTGTACCCTCGCGACTTTATATAGGTAGAAGTATCATTTAGATCAATTAGCACGCAGGTCTAAGCGATATAGTGTACGTAGGAAACTAACCTAATTGCCTATAGTTGTTAGTATTCCAGACACGGGCTATGTAGCCCATAACTCGCGGCTGATGAGAATATTAAATTGTGCTTAATGATTCAATATATCTGCCCTGCCAATTCCATTAGATTCATTTAGGTAATGTGTTCAAAGGCTATTAGGTTGTTTTTCTCTAAACTATCTACCACACTGTAGAAATTGCTGTCATTTGGAATAAATACAGAGTTCAAATTGTATTTAGGGGTGAATTGTAAAATAACTAGTTCAACTGAATCTCGTAGTGAACGCCAACAATTTGACCACTAAAGAACACAAAACCTCGGGAAGACTTAGTTTGCAAGCAAGACAACAGTCTGTAATATCGTTTCTTGCCTGAGCGGCTTTGACTTAACCGAATCTAGACGAGCTTACGTTCAGACGACGGAGAATAAGACTTTGAGGCTCACTCTAAACGGAACTGGGAAATAAAATATACGGATTGATGTCCGAGCCTGCAAACCCGATCCGAACCGGTTATAATAAAACATGGAAAAGTTATAAAATACCTTACTTGTTTTAAGTAGCTTTGGTAGATATTTTTTTAACTTTATGAGTGAATGTTTTTCCACAACCATGACCCAGTTGTCAAACGCAATCCTTGAAAAAATACTTTCCATAAATCTTTCTTCATTCACGAACCAATATACCTACTAATGGAATCTTGCAGTGTCACGCGTCCCTCGCCAAAATTCGTCCAAAAACAAAACCGTTCCTTCAATTGGGAGGGAAATAATCGTGACAGACGAAAAATGAGTGAACTTTGAACACATTAAGGCACTCAGCTGGAGGGACTCGGGAGGAGGAAGTATTTGAATTGCTAATTGAAGTAGCATTGCGCACGGCTGATGGAGAGATTCGGGGATCGAAGAGCATGGAGACGTCGCTTTAAAGATATCATAGGACGTTACTGATATTTATATTATGGCCCCTGCTGTCAGTCGCAAAACCTAGGACTAACACAATAGCAACTAGTAATGATTGATGTTGTTTTTTTTTTCGTTTCACAATACACACAAGACAAATCTACGCAAAAACTGTTGATAGCAAAAAGCTGTACCTATGACTAAGTAAAATAGCAGAATCTGAAGGGACTCATACATATGCATGACACGCGAGTGATCAATTATTTCCTTCCCATTGTGGCACGCGAAGGCGGTGACATCAGCTAATCAGCTGAGGTGATGAGAGCAGCGGCTTTAGGCAATTAGATTATATAGGAAGTTGATTTACAGGGTTCCCTAGCTTGAAAGGAAATAACAGGCAACGTCCTAATTTGAAATGATAATCGCGTAAATACGCAATCGTCCCGTTAATTTGTACGGAAAAACAGGAAGGTGCCTTCTACATCGATGGTTGGTCTCTTGCGAATGTTGCTTACCTACATGTTACTACTGTAGTTTATGCCGTTGATGAATCACTAAGGGTTTTATAAAGTACGACAGTAACTAGTGCGCTGATTAAAACGAAGAAGTTGTTTCAAGTCTCTATCATATAATAACGTCTACCGATGCGCTAGATATCGAGTACAATTAAGTAGGTACAGTACAGCATTTGAAACAAGCTAAGACCAAATCTTAAAAACAGAAAAACGTCATATTTACAGAAATACTAATAAATTATCTAAATAAAAATAACGGAAAACATTAACTAGCAGACACTCGGGTAATTCATTATCCGAAATTACTTTCAAATAATTCTCAACAAGATTTTTAAGTATACGTAGGTACAAGCTGAGTGACAATAAAGATTTAAAAGAGGATAAATGGTGCGAGGCCAAGAGTCAATTTGTGATGAGGACCCGAAATGATGAGGAGCACCCTCGAGATGCTTCATTCAAATTTTAATTTCAACTAATTGAACCGCGCCGAGAGTTGGCACTTCTTAATTTGGAGATAGATCCAGGGGTTTTAAATTTAGACTTCCAGTCAATATTTCATTTCTATATTTTTTTAAATCGGTAATAAGATTGATGACAAATATTTCGTTGAAAAACGATTAAATTGATGGTCTTCACGCAAACATTACAGCTTTTAAAATGAGAGAAACTAATGAATATAGGTCATGTGCACAAATTCGCGAACAACAAACTGGAATCACATCATCCCGCGTTGCTCAAAACATTTTTTTACAATTTCTATGCAATGAACTTTGGAGTGTTGTATATCAATTGAAAGGTAATATTATTAGCTTTCAAGTTTTAATTTTAGAGTCCCGTGGCTGGCCCTTTTAGCGTCAAGTTCGCTGCAACTTCCTTGAGTCTTCGCCTCACTCGAACTTCTCTGAGTTATTGCTGGACGTCCACGCCGGTCATGTGTCGATTTCGGAGAGAAGAGGTGACAATAAATCGGTCATCTCTCACCGAATGCATCGCTGTCGACCAGATCCTGGTCTCCAGCCTAAGTCTCCAGTCTCCCTGAACCTCTCGTATTCCTTCGAGACACAAGACTGGCTCAGATGAAGCTGTCGAGCGATAGTACGCTGAGACTACATAACTTGAGCGGTTTCTATGGCTAAATCAGCCATGTAAATTTAAGTTGAGTAACTCATTTTTAGTTACCTTTCTTACCTGGTACCTGCCCAGGTCTCACAAGGGGAGCTCCACAAGCACGCAGCTATTTAAAGAACATGAGACAATACTGAGAACCTAAGGTTTCATTTATGTGAAAATAAGTTATATCTGATCGCTCTGGGATCTTACTTTATATGGTGTTTTGTATTAAAACTTGATGTCTTTTGTTTTTACGTTCCATCAAATAAGGTCATCTTTGATAATGATATTGAAAAAGGTTGGGTGCTAACGAAATAATCTTCCAAATGATATACCACAATCATTACATGTTCATTGCAAGAAAATTGTTAAAAAAAAAATAGTTGAACGCGCTTCAGTTTATTGCTCGCGAGCGTATATTATTTATCTGTGTAGATTGAAGCCCATCAGTATTATCAGAAGTTTTTGTTTTAGTTGATACATATCGCAATAACACTTTAACAAATTCAATTTCATACCTTTCACAATCAAAATCTAAACCCGCTCGTTAATACCAAACACACACCTATTAGAATGTAAATGATCTTCGTCACGCGACGTCGCTTTGCGTCGGCTATAATATTCCAATTAGTTTTGGTCACAAAGAGTTTTAATTTCGTTCATGCGTATTGATGGATTGTTTGAATAAATAACTACATTGTTTGTTTTTGAAAGCACTGAATAAATAACAATTGTAGAACAAGCGCTGCTTGTTTGAACTTTACACGAAAATATAGTGACATTCACTTCGGTACACAAACATGCATATTCAATTCAATTTTATGATTTAAACAAATAAAATATTACGTTAGATTGTATACAAATAAGTTCCCGGTTTGATTTAACCATTTATATAAATAAAACACTTGTTTTACGATTACGATGCGAGTTAGTATGTAAGTACCTAGTAAAGTGGTTTTCACGTGGTCTTATTTTTAACTTTCTTCCAATATGTAACTAAATTGTGCTGGATACTGTTATTCGAATTTAATCCAATACATATAAGCACGTAATGAATTCATTGTTATTCATTGTTGTTTATTGATTCAATTAATGGTAGTCAATGTTCTCACATGACTACTTTACCTCCAAATATATCGACAACGTAACACTTTAGGGCACCATACTGCTTACATAATTGGTTTAAGTGTTCTCTACCCATATATACCAATTTCATAGTGCGACACGACTTTGAAAACAATCAAAATGGCGGCCGGGTTACACCACAAAGGTTCTATCCCCTTTAATATATCTCTGTTTTTCTTTTCTTGTCCTTTCCATTGAAGCATAGCATCAAATGTAACTATCCCCAGGTACGTATTCAGCGGTACCAACCTTAATAATAATTATTAGGTATTACGATATCCCCTGATATTGCACTGCACCGTCTTGTTACCGAAGCCAATGTGCACTTGTATTTATTTAGATTCCCCATTTTCAGGTCCCTCTAAATAAATTTGTTAAAATATATCCCACCGAAATAAAACAATCAGAAGAATGATGAATAAGATGTCAACTTAAACATAACAATAAACGTCTAGAAATCACAAACTGAGAATCGTTCTCCAAACAACGAAAGTAAGTTGTACACCCAAGAAACAATTTCCATTCAGAGTCAATAGCGGTGAGAAATATATTGTTTAGCTCGTCAGGTTGTCGGCAACAGACGCGAGATCTGACGAACGCCAGCGGTATGCGACATAGCGAGGCGCTAGTAGTGGGGCAGGGAAAGCGTTCAAATTGAACACGCCTTGTCATTGGTTGTTCTTTCGTGATTTAGTAGCAGAACACTTATTATATTATGCACCCGTCTAAAATCAGATATCATTATAAGTTGAAGGTATTACAGATAAATCTGTATGTTTTATTCGTCGTTCGTCATTTGTAGATCTTTGACATTCGTCACGGATAGTCAGAAGTCAGACAATCTGACGCCAGGCTTGCCAAGGGGTATCGGGTTACCCAGTTACTGGGTTGTGCGGGTCAGATAGACAGTGGTTCCATGTCAAATACTGGTCTCTGCTCAGCTGCAGTCGGTGCGACCGAAAAACGAAACCAATAGCAATACAGTTGATTGACCTTCTTTGAACAAAAATTAATTTCTTTCTCATTGCAAAATTAATTTCCCCTCACTGACATCACAGCTTCATATTTAGCAAACTAATTGCTATAAGCAACCACTTGTCGACGTTCCTCTGGCATGAGGCAGGCACCTAATACTCACAACCGCATGCAACAGGTTCCAGCATGCATAACACAACACCCAAGCTTCCTTCTCCACCCATCCTTTTCTTACGACAGCCTCAAGTGTATCTTCATCTCGCTCATGTGACGACACGGCCTCACCGCTGTCGGAACTTGGGAAGTATCTTTGCTTTACGAGTTTGGATGGTATTTCTCGGAAAACAAAAAGTCCTTCCAAGTCTCGTTCTATTGATAAAACTTTGTTGAGGATGAAAAGTTGCGGCTTTATGAGATTCAAGTTGAGTTTAGAAACGTGATTTTTGGTTAAAAATTCAGCTCTTGTAACCACAGATATAATACGTAAGTAATATTAGAAGCTTTTAGTAACTCCACAACTTGAGAAACACTATATACTTCTAATAGATTTACAATATTCAGAAAAGATCAGATAAAACAGCGTAGATAAATAATAAGAAACTTAGTGGTAAGTAAAAAGAACAAATGGAACAACCCAGGGCGGAGAAGAACAAGCAGAATTAAAGTTATGGAGCGACGAAGTTGCGCCGGAGTTTGTCGCTCGGACGGTAATGACGCGGCTCAGTTAACGCGAGCTTGCTTTGTTATGAACTTACTTCACTTTCTGTTAGTATTCCAGAGTATTCCTGCAATATGGGTAGAGTTTTTAGCGAATATCCTTTTGATTTTGTTTAACTCCACTCAATTTTTCAGGCATCTAGATTTGTTTATTCAATTAAGCTCAGTGTTTTTAGTATTTGCATGTACCAACTCCCACAAGACTTAACTACTTAGAGCTACTTAGAAACTACATCTGCAAGGCTCACAAAATTTCAGTTCGAAATCAGTCAAGCAGATTCTAGTCTAGAGTTTGCTTCTAACAAATTTATTTAAGTTGAAGTAAGTAGTGATATAGAGTTCGCCCCCAAAGCCTCACAAAACTTACAGTTTCAAGACACTGGAGACCACACGGCTATCATTAATTAAGACTCTCCACTAAGAAAATAGTTGAGACCTCCTGAAGTTTCAAAGGCGAACTCGAGAGTAAACGTAATCACATAATTGAATTCGCCAAACTCGTATCGAAGCAGGAATAGAGACGTGGTCCAAGTTACACGCAAAGCTTTATAGTCAGGTATCAAGATCTCTCTCGTGTTAGGTACGCCGAGAAGTACATAGAAACTTAGGCGAAATCTGATAAATACATATAAATCCAATGGGGTGACGGAACTTTGACACATTGCAATCAACATTTTGTACGTTGAAAATCAGTACTGAATTATTTGAACTAAATAGTGACAAAGCAGCACCTAGCGGCGTCGATATAGTGGACTATCGAAACGAATCTGTGGGTGACGGAATGAAGTAGTATTATAAACCCAAGACCGAACACACGCTGTGCTGAAACTGTCGAGTGTGCTTTGTATCATCCTGAGGTGAAACGTACAATCGGCGATGTAGTTCGATCTAACGATACCTTGAGCTCCGGCCCACGCGCTCCGAGCAGGCAGGCGACCGCACAGGACATCTGGTCTGGCAAGTCGGCAACTTTCATTGTTGAAACTTGCTCACGTGAATATTTTGTACGAAGGATCTGGAAAATTGATGAAGAGATTGAATTGATTTCTTGGTTTCTAGATTTACTTTGAAATATTAATATTTGCTTAGTACATTCTAGCTTACTTGCTCAGTAATTGAAATTGGATATTCAGGCCTAATATACATTTGCAATATATACTGTTACTATATCATGTAACCAAATGAACACCCATATTTTCCAGTCCATCCCGAAATAGGTTCCTAATACTTAGTAGAAGCGTGGGTTCGTTCGTGGGCGAGTCGGCCAAAATATCACACTCCAAAAAGTACTTACCATTGCCTAATACCGGTCAACAGTTATAATTTTAGGCAAACTCGTATTTTATTTTTGTGCCATCCTACATCGTTGCTTATATAATATATTGCCAACCCACAGTCGCTCATTGGAAGTCCATAGACTCTACCAGAATCACTTCAGCTTTCTTGGGTTAAGTCTTCGTTGATACCAGACTTACATATGTATGTATACTAGACAGGTTTAGGTAGATAAATAAAGGTCTTGGTCTAAATAAGGATCTTAATGTGACTTTTTACACAAACACATATTAAACTAATGGAATGGTCCAATTGATTTAGTAATCGTTATTGTTGTATTACATTGCATTTTATTTTAAACTGAGTTTTTAAATAAAAATATTACTGAAAAAGATCATCAAGATCAGGGTTTATTGAAAATCTACCTTACAACTATTATTTCAAGGGTCAACTCATCATCTTTCTGCCCTTATACCATGTTACTAGGGGTCGGCGCAACATGTTTTTTTCCTCCAATCTGTCCTATCAGCCGTCACGCTATCACTAACTCCCTTTTCTTTTATATCGCTCCTCACAAAATCCATCCATCTTTTCTTTGACTTTCCTCTCCCACTCTATCCATTCACATTTATATTCACAACTCTTTTATTTACATGCGTTTCATCCCTCCTCTTCACATGACCATACCAAGATAAGCGATTCCCTTTTAACTTTTCCGCCACTGGCGCCACTTTTAAACTGATTGAATCTATGCCTATGACACGCAATATGTTAACATCGTTTATAATTTAGTGTCATGCACAGAGTTTATTGAAATATCAATCATTTGGGGTTTAGTTAATCTGTTGCCTTTTTAGTTACAATTCTTTTTTGCATTCCTGTGGGTATTATTGAGGGATTCAGTTACGTGGTGTCGTAGGTATTGACGAATTTCAGGTAGGTATTTGAATGGGTTCCGGGAAATGGTTCATTTCAATTTATTTTACTTATTGTTATACTTACATTCAATTTACTCCACGAGCCCGCTATTCCTGGACGTAATCGCAGCGTCACGACCCCCGCTGGACAAAGGCTCTTCTCAAAGTGCGCGCAGCCTAAAGGCAAATCCCATTTGAGTTTAATATCCAATATCGTGACGTAATTGAAACCAGAACGTCCTTGTGAGGTACTGATGACGTTTTGATTAAAACTGGTAATTATTGCGAATATTGCCTATACAGGTTGCGGTACCCCACCCCCTCCCTACGTAGCCCGAAGGGGTGGGGTGGTCGTGGTCAAAGGAGTAATTAGACCGGCAATAGAATCTTACCGAGAACTATAACTTAGCAAATGGGCGCTTACTGCACGTCCTTGGCTTCAGGAAATTGGATAGCAATCAGTATTTGTGGTCGTGTGTTCATCAATAGCTGAGTATTGTGAGCTACTGATAGTTAACGTGTATTCCAGATAGGTACATAAATGCGTGTCTGTGTTCTTCGAAGGGGTGGACTCATTTTTCGCCAGTCAAGTTCGAGTCGCTTGCCAGTCACCGGGCCGAAATCCTGGCTAATAAGAAATAAGAAATTGTAATAAAATCACACATTTTCTGTCCTAAACTCTTTTCATGAGAATCAATTACAGAAATATAACGCAACAATGATTTACAAAAACCAATATTCATTAATTCCTGAAAAAATTGCTTTTCACACGCGCAACTAAACACTAAATCCTGAAAGATGCTATCTATGAAAATCCAACACTATAAGATCCAGCATTCCCGGTTGGCTCATCCCCACGGCTTAACAAAGTGTTAAATAAGACGCAAAGTCGTGATTCAATTAAGCCGAGGTCGGTTCCGGCCCAGGTTCGACTCCCGGCGGGCCTCTATTGCGCCGGTATCAATTAGACCCATCGGGAGCGCGATGTGCTTTTCGACACCCCATTCCGAGGGTCGAGGCTGCTGTTAATCTGAGATTACGGTAGGAGCCTATTTGTGTGTCTTCGAACTTGGATACAAATTGGTTTGTTGAGTGATTGAATAAATAGCTCATACTGGAAGAGTGTGACAACTAAGAGAATACTTCAGCATTAGTCCATCATTATCGAAGTCGGCGAGGTGCGTTTAGACTGTTATGTCAATAGTCTCACTCGTTCTAGTCGTATCATCCTCCGCACAATCCCTTTATAATTTATTTGGCCTTTTCATATCATTACATTTCTCCCGACGTGTTCCCCATTTATCCGCGAAACATGTTCCTCATTTCTCCGCGACACATGTTCCTCATTTCTCCGCGACACATGTTCCTCATTTCTCCGCGACACTTGTTCCTCATTTCTCCGCGACACGTGTTCCTCATTTCTCCGCGACACATGTTCCTCATTTCTCCGCGACACATGTTCCTCATTTCTCCGCGACACCTGTTCCTCATTTCTCCGCGACACATGTTCCTCATTTCACCGCGACACATGTTCCTCATTGCTCCGCAACACATGTTCCTCATTTCTCCGCGACACATGTTCCTCATTTCTCCGCGAAACATGTTCCTCATTTCTCCGCGACACATGTTTCTCATTTCTCCGCGACACATGTTCCTCATTTCTCCGCGACATATGTTCCTCATTTCTCCGCGACATATGTTCCTCATTTCTCCGCGACACATGTTCCTCATTTCTCCGCGACACTTGTTCCTCATTTCTCCGCGACACATGTTCCTCATTTCTCCGCGACACATGTTCCTCATTTCTCCGCGACACATGTTCCTCATTTCTCCACGACATATGTTCCTCATTTCTCCGAGACACATGTTCCTCATTTCTCCGCGACACTTGTTCCTCATTTCTCCGCGACACATGTTCTGCATTTCTCCGCGACACACGGCTACCAATAAAATGCTTGCGCTGAGCGAGGCTAGGTAAATGAAGCGATTCTATTGGTTCTTAATAAACCCGTTCCTCGCTACGCACCCTCGCACATCTCTGGTACAAACGCACCCTTAGACTTAAATTCTTTAAAGCCGCAGTAAAACTAATATACTTGTATTTTCACACTATTTCCATATTTAGTACAAAATAAATGATTCCTCTAAATGTTTATATTCAGTTTCTGTATTTCGCGAGGGACAGATAGTTTTTAAAACTGCAGTCATATCCGTCTGTATATCGCTAAAAATATCGAAATCGCTCCATTGAAAGCGTGTCACGAAAATCCGTCCGCTAATGAATTTTTAACTCTTCATCGCAACGTTTCAATGCTGTGCAATATTAAATGCCGTAGTCTTTACAAAATATAAATATTCATTATGAAAATATAGTTGCTCGTTTGCCTTTTACATCGAAGTTTTTAAATAACTCTTGTTGTGAAATGAGCTTTAAATTCTTCATTAATTGCTTTAAAATTCTCTCAAATAAAAAAATGTAGAGAATTTTCAGGCACACTGGGGCTGAAGTGTAAGTAAGTGTTCTGTGTCTCATTGAGTTTTCTGACTTTATTCTGAATCTGCATGTTCAAACATGCAATACAAAGTCAGAAAAGTTGTCATTCATTGCAGTCTTTATAGTAGTATTCATTGAGGTAACCGAGCCGGTGGCCGGTACCGTAACTACATAAATAATAATTATTATGCTACTTACGTTATTAAGACTCTGGAAACATAATTCAAACTAAATTTGAAACTTTTCTTAGAATAACCCTGAGTTTAGCCTTCACTAAGGCTAGAAGCTGACTAGCATATCTATTTAATGTAGGCGGGGGCTCCACCGGCGGCCCGGCGCCCCTGGCGTCCTCGGCACCCCTGGCGCCCACGTGCCAGCGCCGCGCTAATCCCGCTTTAACTATTATCTGGCCGTCCGCGCCGGCCTCACAGCGACTCACCTTACTACGGAATATGTACCAGAATGTTGTTACGAGTTTCATACAGAGCTACTTCTCACGGTTACTGGGCTACTGGGAATGAATTACAAGTTAGATTTTAATGAGTCGGTATTTCGGAACTGTGTTTTTCTTGCTCCACAACATCGTCATCTTGAATCCTAACGAATGCTCTTTCAAGCACGCTGCACGTTAAGTAGACAAGCCGTTACAGTGGCTTGTAATTAAATAAATGAATAGTTCGCACCAGATTTTAAAACTCCACCGAAACTCAGATCTCTCTGAAAGCCCAAAAATAATTAAAACGTACTTCACAAGTACCTTCCAAACTTAGCAGACGCATTAACAGCTGTTAGAGGTCACACCTAATGAGCGGCTGACAGCATCGTTATGAGCCTACTTGTGAGAGGTGTGGGGACGAAGTAGCACCTGAAACAAAATTATTTGTTAAGGCTATACATGCCAATGACCTTGTGCATAAAAACGGAGCGAACTACCCCTATACGCACCACTCTGCAACCCGCATTTAATTTTTTTATTATACACGTTTAAAAAAATGATACATGTTTTTAAAAAGTAACAAAACCAAATGATTTTGTATTGCAAAGCAGTAAATATATTTTTTATACACTTAAATGAAGGAGTAAAATGGTTTCATCTCAATGATTTGGAGGTGATTTGGTGGTTTTTTAGGGTTCCGAATAAAAAACGGAACCCATATAGGATCACTCGGGTGTCTGTCTGTCTGTCTGTCCGTCTGTCTGTCTGTCTGTCTGTCCGTCGGTCACAGCCAGTTTTCTCCGGACCCACTGGACTGATTCTGTTGAAATTTGGTACATATATGGACTTCTGTGACCCAAACACGGATACGTTTCGTAAATTATGAAATTTTTAGTATGGGGTCACGTTTGGGGGTCAAAATAGAAAATTAAAAAAAAAGTTTTTTTACAATATCGTGTGACATATAAAATAAAAGGTCTTACTGTGAAGATTTTAATATTTTTCATAATTTTAAAATATATAGTTTTGAAGTTATTCAATAAATTAGACGAAAAATGACTATTCCCCCCCCCCTTATCTCCGAAAATCTAGTGGCACTCATTATCATATTTTCTTATGTTAATATGCGGATAATGTAGTGGGCTGCAATATTGTAAATATTTCATATTACCTTTTCTCTATTCGAACACAAATATTGTAGCTGTTTATTGTCCCTGAATAAATAAAATAAAACTCCGAAAAAAAATGGAAATAATAGATCTTTACCTATAGATTACAGGAAAACCTATAAAAAGTCTATAGTGATAGATAAACATCTTAAAAAAATAAAATTCGTTCGGAACCCTTTGCACGCGAGTTCGACTCGCACTTGGCCAGTTTTTTTTCTTATTATGTGAAACCGATAGATAAATTCTGGCTAAACCAAATTAAGTATCATATCATGTAGATTACTACTTTTATCAGATGTAATTTCGATGTTAGTGTCGACGAAAAGTTGCTTCATCTGCATTCTGTTTTTAAGCATTTCTCGAGAGAGCAGCCTTAATACCTACATGACGGAGGCTACGGTCGGGGTATACACCCGCCACAGACCACGCTACTATTCTCAGGTATAGACGCTACTGGTGATTACGCGTCTACCAGAAAAGCATAGGTAGAGGTAATGAAGCACAACGAGTCCCATAGAAACAATTCAACTGTTTTGGATTCTGCAATTAAATTAATCAGAAAAGAACAGCGGAAGAGAAGGAAAAAACATTCCACTTACACACTGGCAGAGTAAAGCAAACTAAGCATTGTAGTTTTTACTTTTACAAATGTTATGAAGTGACAATGCTTGAAAAGAGTTTCAGAAACGTTCCACGAGTAGCCAGTACCCGAACACCTCGTATTCGTATTGCGATTGTTGCCATCGTGCACCTACTTAGTTGTTTCTCCGCGACATCTCCCCGACTCTGTGGCCAATTTGTTGCTTCTAACTGCAATTAAGGTGAACGTGCAGTGTGCACTCCAACTTTCATCTATATCTATACTAATATATAAAGCTGAAGAGTTTGTTTGTTTATTTGCTTGAACGCGCTAATCTCAGGAACTACTGGTCCGATTTTAAAAAAATCTGTCAGTGTTAGATCGCCTATTTATCGAGGAAGGCTTTGGGCTATGTATCACAACGCTAAGACCAATAGAAGCGGAGCAGACGAAGTTGCTCGGGTCAACTAGTTATTTATATATTGGTACAAAGCACTGAACACAAACAGCTCATTAAGTCCCTAGACTTATCCTCGATTTTGCAGTTCCGGATACAACTGAGAACCAGTTTTACTTGTAACGACGTTATTCTGCAAAAACCTCACGAAATTAAAAAGTGAGCTGTCAATCTAAATCAATCGTAATGTCAGCTGACTTTTCCTAAGTTTTCAAGGTGACAGGGTTACAGAATAGACTGGCTAGACAACCCAGTTACTGGGTAATAGGATCACTCAGTAAAACTGGATTTAAAAGATGCTTCTTAAAAATGATGAGTGAAAAAAAGCAAGCGATAGGTACTACCTGAAAAACTCTAAAAGTGAGGGGCTATTACGGTGAACGGCCCTTATCCAAAACGATATTTGTGGAACAAACAGTCGGTAGTACGAGGATGTGCGCTTTACGAGGTAATATCGCGGCAGCACACACGATACGCACGTAACGCCGCGGCGCGCGTGCTAGCTAGCCCGTGTTGTGTCGGTACGGGCGTGAGAGCGCATAACTTTGTGTCGTCGTCGCGTAAGGCCGGGGACACACTGCGCGGATATGGCGGACAAATCATAATTTGCTGCTGTTGATTTCGGTGTTAACAACCACGAGTGGTGCAGTCTTATTTCTTCATCAAGTTTGGATATTGATTTACCCTCCTACATATCATCTGTACGAAGTTATAGCATTCAATTTAAATTTGCTGTTTTTATTTGTAAGATACTGTCACATCCTTTCGACAAAGGTGATACTCCTCAAGTCAGAGAATGTCAAAACTTTACGGCTAAACGATTTTATACTTTAGCAACGTTTAACCGTCGCACTATTTAGTAGACGTTTGTTCGCCTCCTTATATTCGAAAAACAAGCATCTTTATGGGAAAGTACGAGCTACATACACGTACAGACATTGCGAGAGTCTATTTTACTCACAGAAAACTAGTCGTAGTAATGAAGAAGGGACTGTAAAACCATTCTTGTCGTTAAACCCCGAGCGAGTGTTGATGAAATCCTGACGTGAGTGAGCGTGTCGCGTCGTCTGTAGCCGCCTTAGCGCCTCGTGAGGAAGGTGTTTCCTTGAATATCCTGATTGGCTTCGCGGCTTGTGTTCTTAATACCTTCGCGCTTTCAGTGCGTCGGTAATCATGTTTGTGTCGCAAAGGGGAGCGGTGTGTATATGCCAAGGATTCATAGAAAACTATATTGGAGTCTGCTTCCAGTCAAACCGGATTCAGCTGAAGGCCAGAAATCGGACCACACTTCGCGGAGAAAAAATAATACTTTATCTAATATACATAATAATAACGTTTAGTTGACACTTCGCGTGACCTAAGGGCTGGCTTTTACCTCGGACAGAGGATAAGCATTGCCATACAACGTGGCAATGCCGCCAGTCTTTTGGGCTCACTTCCAGTCGACAGCGATGCGGACGAATTTTTTGACGCCATATAGTTTTATTTTGTATTATAAGTGTAAATAGTTTGTTATTTAAATAGCCCCCGGAATATTTTTATAATTAAATTGTATTTATTGTATTAAAATAAATGTTCGCGTTTTTATATACATAATTCGTAAAGAAATAGTTTATATGTCATGAAATAGTAATTTTATAGTAGTAGCGTTTGCGACCATTTTATAGAGATTTGTTTATGAAAATTAATTTATTCAAATGATTTTCATTTGTAACCACTAATAAGTTTGCAAAACAAACTACCTATTGTGCCTATAACAATAATCTGTGAACTGGAGATTTGTTATTGGCTGAACATTAAGTAATGCTATTTAGAAACACCTTCCTAGCTGTAAACAGTTAAATTAAGTTACAACTATTTTATAATAATTTATTAAAATATTGTATCAGTAATATTAGCCCTTTGAACTAGTGAAATCAGAAAGTGAAGCAACCGTTATACCTTAGCAGACATTCCTGAAAAGCAGATACACGTACACATTTTACCAAATTGCCACGAACAAATGATCACTATTTGCCACACATGACGCGCTCTAGCCCGGCCGCCATCTTCATCATTTGAATGAGATCAAACTGCCGCGCCTGTATCAACACATCCTCCTCCGGCACTCCACAAACAACCCTCACTCGTTCAGGACACTTGAAACTTTCAATTTAGCCCTGTCGCTCGAGCACCGGTTATTTAGGGACAAAGGATGCTCGATACCATTTATTTTCGTTGGATCCCAGTTTTAGATCCCATTTTTTAGGTATTAACGATGGGCCCCATTTGTTATTTCTATTGAATCCCATGTTATAACAACATGTGTTCTTTTCAGAAGAAAAGTGTTTTACCTTTATCAAGCATTTTAAGAACAGCGTGTGTCGGTCCACCGACTTTTAAATGATTGAATGACTGAAAGACAGAAGAAACATAATTAATTCATACTTTATTTGCACACAAAGACATTGTGACTGTTCCTAAGTTACCCTAGGCTGATAAAAAAACTTTTTACCTAAATTAACCTAAGTGTTAAGGTCGGTCCCATCCGAAGTCCCATGAGAAGGCCGCGCCCCGCCCCGCACGGTCCCGTGGAATTCGGCCCAAACTGGACTTCTCCCGCCGATTATATAGTCAATTCCAAAAGTATGACATAGTCCAACACAACGACAGGACAGAGTATGGATTGAAATACATAGTGGATAGACTTAGGAATTTATAGTTTTGAAATACATTAGAAGTGGTTTTAGAAAGTAACAATATAACAAAGAGAAAACCAAGTGTGAGAAACCCTTACGCTAGCGTAATTAATATAAGGGTAATAGTTGCTCACACGATACCTCCCATCTATACCCAATGCACTTAGAACGCCACTTCCATAAGTGACACAAGCTACTTTTCAGCGGCAAAGCGTCGGCAACACGTGCATATGGAACGTGGTCCCTAGCAGTCCTCTCGAACTGAAAAACGTGACGAGGCGGCATTACAGCGGCAGGGCGTAGGCAACCCATAATGAAGACTTGGACCCTAACAGTCCTTAGACTGTATAATATAAGATAGATATGGTCAACCCAAGCCCAGGAAGCGCACTCCTCGCACAACAAGTACACCTGTTAGACACACTGTTCGTATCTGATCGAATCAGTGGTCGCAGGTAGAGAATATAAATTCACGAATTAGTACAAATAGATCCTACAATCGAGAGTTATATACTCAAGAAGTAAATAGAGCTGAGAACTTCAACTCTTTCAAAGCCTATAGACAGCCCTTAAAGCGCCCACCTGTCACCACTTCCTAGTGTTTGGGCTAGACAGAAGAAGTGGCACAACAAACTCCCCAGCAACACGTATCTGTCTGTTTTGTTATGAAACTATAGACTTTTTTTTACTATTGGTAGGCACGCATTTGACCACTATCTCACCTGTTGGTAAGCGATGATGTGGTCGAAGATGGAGCACGCTTGCCTAGAAGTAACCTAAAAGTCCGACCTTTTTTTGTGTAATTTCTTAATTGTTTTAAGAATTCGCTTAGGTTTTTTCTAAGGTGATTTATCGCAAACAGATGAGTGAGAGCGCCTTCAGAAATCCAATATTTTACTCTCTTATTTGGTAGACACCTGGATATTAAAAGGTTAATTTATGATTTTTCTAAGTGTCTGACAACATGCGAAGCATTTCGAAATAAAATAAATATTTTGTATTATTAGGAGTGACAGATCGTCACGACATTTATAAGTCAGGTCAACTTTTTACACTAAATTAGAAGCTTTTCCAAACACAGTCTTACAGAGATTTCTCTTTTTTATATTTTTGTCAAACATAGTTTATTCATTCGTTTTTTTTCTTTTATCTAAACTTTTACTTGGCATAAAACATGTTTTATGCCAAGTAAAAGTTTAGCTTATTTTGTACATCTTCCATTAAGATAGTCAAGATATGCGTAATATTCGTTATTGTTTTTTAACTTCGTTATTACGATACATCGACAAATGATTCATTATGTACCCAGAACTCAACTATGTAATTTTTAAACTTATACATATTCGAAGGTATAGGGCAACAAGATTGCTACGAACTAAGCAGTCTATGTAACGACATCCCTCCGCTATTTGCATCTCTTGGCAACAATGGTAACAGCCCATAAAGTGCGACGACTATTTTTCCGACTTTTGATTTCGTAAGTTCCAAGTTCTTTGCTTTTTCCCGAATCTTTTTCAAGTAATGATAAAAACAACCTTTTTATTAAATATTTGGAAAGACTGATGTTTTACTCCAAATACATATCTACAGTCACTGCAAACTATAACAATTTTTGCACTTTATGCAATGGTAATGCGTGCAAATAGATAGCCGCAATGACAAAGAAGACAGCAATGTTATAAGTTTATTATAAACTCCCATTTTAACATAAACAATTTTGTTATTGATAGTAACCGCATTCCAATTTTTTTAAGGATTTGGGATCCAACGAAAAATGTTTTTGGGATTCAACGACAGCAAAAAGCATCAACGCTTTTGCATTTTTTAAATTTGGGATCCAACGGAAATAAATATTATTTTTTGTAGGATCCAACGCCAAAAATATTAAACTGGGATTGAAAACTGGGATACAACGAAAATAAATGCTCGATACTGTTAACTGAAACTAAAATACGATGGTAGAAAGTATTATTCGATTAATTCTACGCGTAAAACGAAATAGGGTTATTTTTTAGTTGCAAAGTCACGCCCTCTAAAGCTAACACGCAGCTGACATCAAATGCAGCTTTGATAAAATCACTGACACGTGATATTGAACGCAGCACCTAAATTTCCCAGCTGATATGAGCGCATCACCGCGCACCGATGCGAAAAGTTCTCTTGTGTTTAGTGCCCTGCCCGTCCCGCCCCGAGCCTGCAGCGTGTTTGTGCGTGACAATTATCCGACAGTTGATCGCATTCAATCTGACTTGAAAGGAATTTATGAAGTTAAGAAACAAAGTGTCATACATTCATGAAGATATAATTAATGCGTGAAGCTTGTAAAATTTTGGTGGCAATGTTGAATGAGGACTGTTTTCAAAACCAACGAAACGAAATAAACAAATCATTCTATACAATATTTTTATTTGGATAGTACTGTAAAAGTGCACCCCGTGCGGTTTAAATAGTTAACGTCACTAAAGGTATATTCCGGAAAGATAAATTCATTCCACTCTAAACTTCTATTTTTAATTCGGTATTAAGATTAATTTCATTGCTTGATAACACAATCCTTTGAAGATAATTCGCCATTTAATGCGTTGCGATATTGAATGCCGGTGTCAATCAACTGTATCGGTCTTATTGCCTGAACATGTGTATTGCACACAGCTTGTGGCTGTCTTGGACAATACACGTCTCAAGCAGCGCTAATGTGAGACGAGTCATCGTCACGTCAGTGTAACAATCAAACATTAGTTAACGGAGCAAACAGTGTCACGCCCACGGCTCTCTGGTGCACTACTGTTGTGCATTATGTGATAGCCCGTCACTCCGGTGGCTATAGGCAGTGGCAAGGCTCTGTCCCCAGCTGTCCCGCTCATTGACATGCGGGAAATTGTGTTTAGTACGTGTGAAGGGTTAGTGGTTAGCTTATGTCACGCGCGTGTTTGGAGAACTTGTCGAATTAATATCTTGTTTGCTGCTTGTGTGTTGATGGAGGTTATTAAGTTGTTTGGGATAATCATTTGCCCGTGTTTTGAGGTCGCCTCCGTCGTTATGAAAACACTAGAGTTATCATTAAGCTGAAGGGGTTATTAATTAGGGTGATTATCTAATTTAATTTAGACATGCTCGATTCTGGGGTTGTTTCATTAAGTAACCGCGCTTTCTTGACATTTATTATTTTCGCTTTCTCCTTGTCGTTTTCAGTTAAGTTTCCGCAGAGGTACTAATAGTTTTTAGGTTATTGTCCTTAATCTCATATGCTTGCTTGAACTTTATAGCTTCTAAAAGCTTATCTTTAAGCTTTTTCAAATTGAGACCTGTGAAATCATAGCGTACACTTTACTAAACCAATGACTGCAAGTGAGGGTTCGAGACGGAGGGGAGGGAGGGGGGTGCCCTCGTAAGCTGCCATTCATACTATTAGCAGTGATTGTGTTCCTAGAGGGTCCACGCTGTTCGTGCCCCGGGACAGCGGGGCTTTCATAAAACTTCGGGTTCTTACAAATGGGGTCCTTCATGTGGTTGTGGAACCGGAATAACGGTACTTCACAGTTAATCGTGCAAACGACGATGGTTTTGCGTGTCTTTTACAAAAGAGTTGTAGACAAATAGACACCTTATGACTATGATTATTTTATTTATTTATTTATTTATTAAGGTTCACCTACAGCACATACATATAAAGCATACAAATGGTAGATCGTACGGTCTCACAGTTACTTCCTATTGGTCCCCATTTCAAGTTAAGGCGCATAGAATTCAATTTCATTCTTACCTTATTGAGCCGCACCGCGGTGTCACGTTACTGTCTCAGCTGCGAAGGTATTCAATTAAGTTTATTGCATTTTCAAAATTTACTGAGCTGACACCTTTATTGAAAATATGTGTGTCAACTTAAGTCACTGCGTAACCTCATGGTAAGACAGCGTGTCATAATGCAGGACTGCTTCGACGGAGTTCTAGTTCTTTTGCTTTATTAAATATGTTTGTAGTTAGATACCTATAATAAAGTGTCACGCTAAATTACATCTTTACGTTTATGATTAAGGAACATTTTTTTATTATTTATTTATTAATAACGTGACGTACCATTGTGAGCCATTTATAACCCTTTTGTAGCAGATAGTTTTAGTTCGTGAACTGTACCGCCTTGTCACGCTAGTGTCTAAACCGAGGGGGACGAGCCAGCATTATGCGGTACTGCTCCAGCTCACCTCTACGCCGTCAAAAGCCATTCAACGCATTAGTGTCACGTTATGTGGTGCAGCTGCAAATTGCCCGCTTTATGTGCACCTTATACTAGCTAAAGGAAGTACGTAAGCTTTTAATTGCCCTGAATTTCGTATTTCGGCTAACAAAATTAGTTTAGTAACAGGATGTTAATTTAATACATTGAAGTTTGCAAAGATACTGCCACACAGAACATAACAGTATCGTTTTCTCAGATGCAAAATAACAAGTCGTCACATTTAAGAAGATACACTCACTAGTTCAGGAGGACGCGCGAGCTCTCAGGAAACACTACCGGAAGAGTAATTTTTCATTGAACATAAAACGCGGCTAGTCGCGCGGGTAACTATCGCGCGGGAGTGTTGTCACAGATTTACGACATCGCGATCTCGCGGCGGCAGATGTGTTTAACGAGGTCGCGACTCGGGTCGTGTGAGACCGCCTTTATCGCCAAACTTCGGATTATGCGTCGTAAGTGAATTTATTAGAGAGATAAGTTTAGTGAAGCGCTGAAGATGGGGTAACGCCGAGCACCACGGTGCTCATACAGATTGATATAGCTAAAACCGTAAAACCGATGTTTTTGAAATGCTTCCACGGATTTTGTAATCGATTTTGCCATTTCGTTGGATGAAACGCATTGTCAACTTACTCAGACACCCTGTAAAGCCAATTATCATCATAATCATTTCAGCTGGCAGTCTGCAGGACGCAGTATAGTCCTATCACAAGCGTTACCGTATCATCCGGACCTGTGCGTCTTGTATTCAGAGGATTTCCGTGACCTACCCTAAGAAAATTAAAATACTTAATCAACAATTTTATTAAGTAGTCTGTCAACCCCTAAGGGCTGTGCAACAGTTCGTTGACCCCTCCATCTTTGAACTGTGACGTAATCCCGAGTGCACCGTGACGTGACGTGTCACTCGTGTCACAAGTGATTCATCTTAGCCAGCCCTGCATCTCTCGCCTGCGCTTGGAAAGTGCTGAGTGGGATAAGTAATCATTGTGGCTGCAAATTCCGACACCGCCAGGTGTGCCCGGCGTTATATCGCAGATGCAGCAAGTTATAAGCTCTTTTTGTTATTACTGTTGGAAAGATTATCAGATACCTAGGTCGATTCTTAAATGAGCTGCGCCTTCACCGGCGTGAAAATGGTTTGCTATGTTTTTTTTTGTAAGGAAGCCTATAATCCTTTTTTTCTAAAATAAAAGCCTAAGGCCCACTTTCACAAATCCGAGCTATCTTTTAATTAGGAGTTAGTAGCTAACCCCGGGTTATTATGTATGAAATATTTTGTTATTTAACCTTGTGGGCTAATCTCTCAACTCTCAGTAAGATAACTCTGGTTTGCGGGCTTTATTTTATCTAAATAACATCAGATATCTGCCAGTGAAGTTACGTGAACATCGGTCCAGTTGTTTTGGAGATTAGCTGGAAACAATAGACAAACAGACAAAATCTGGAAAATGTCATACATATTATTAGATGTACCTGCCTACTTGTATATGCATTTAGAAAATGTAATATTTTTCTGATATTAAAAACAGACACCAATTTAATTTATTTGTTTTAATGACCAGGCTAGCGTTAGAGCACTGTATGTAGTCGACGATAGAGCTCGCGAGTCTTGTAGAAAATGTTCGCTGTATAATAAATTCAGTAAAACACGAGAAAGATCGCTCGAAAAAGATCTGACATTTTGTAGTCATAGAATAAGTATCTATTAAGAAATAAAAACGTTTCCCAGAAGCCTTTCAAGAATATCCAAGTGCCTAACCGAATGAAATTGTCCTGACAGCGTCTCCAGTCGGCAACACTCCACGGAGCTCGCGGATGAAAGACATTCCTTCTAGTAATGTTTCAGAGAATTGATTCAGGCTTTGAATCTACCTACCTTGATTATTTTATTTAACAGGTTCTTAGAGCTTTCGCAAAGTCAAAGGATCTGTTTAGCATAGAGATTACTAATTTATTTTCTATTCTAATGCTTTAGCTTGTTCTATAGTTACTCTTTCAGAACTCTTTCTATCTGATCCACCGACGCACGACGACAATATTGTCAAATAACACTTGACGCGTTTCGAGCCCGAATCATCAGAGTAAGACAAAAGGCACTTCTTTTTATAGTCAAGTAAAACTTGGAGGTGCTCGTTTACCTAATTTTATTTCGAGGCTCGCAGTAAAAGTGGTGGGTAGATTGACACGTTACGACCTGTGCCCTGCCCGGCAGCCCTGTTGCCACCTCGCGCGCCGGCCCTGTTGCCACCTCGCGCGCCGGCCCTGTTGCCACCTCGCGCGCCGGCCCTGTTGCCACCTCGCGCGCCGGCCCTGCTGCCACCTCCGCGAGGGAGGCTTCAGGAAATCATTGCTCTTTTATTTTATAACGGAGGAAATAGCTGCTTTATGGCGAGATAGTAGCTGTGAGAAACTTGAGCTCGAAAACGATTTTGTGGTCTTATCTTTTCTCCACGGCTTGAGCTATTTTTCTATACCATACTCATGCATACCTAATCTTTGTAGGTATGTGAAAAAAACTGTAGTCATAAAGCCAGGCTGGGCGACACCTACACATAAATGTTTCTCTAGTGATTTCACAAAGTTATTTTTAACATTTTTAATTACAAAAGCTGTTCTAAAACGTGTAATTCTCAATTAGCAGTACCCTCTCGGGCACCGCGGCGCAATTTACACATTGTTTGTAACGGATATTACACGGCACTGGCGCGGGTGAGCGCGGCACACTTGGAACGCACACCTTTTTATAAAAACTTCACGCGCTTTGTTTTGAGGATTTTTAGGGTTCCGAACATCCGTAAAAAACGAAAACCTTATAGGATCACTCGCGTGTCTGTCTGTCCTTCTCTCACAGCCACTTTTCTCCGGATCTACTCGACCTATTCTGTTGAAATTTGGTATACATATGGACTTCTGTTACCCGAATACGAACGCGTTACGTAAATAAAAAAAAATTAGTAGGGGGTCACTTTTGGGAAAATTAAAAAATATGAATTTTAGAAAAAAAAAAAGGTTTTTCAATCTGTATTCTGTGACATATCAAATGAAAGGGCTCAGGGTTTTAATGATATTTTTTTCATATTATTAAAATAAAAAGTTTTGAAGTTATTCAAGAAATTAGACGAAAAGTTACCGTTCCCTCCTTTATCTCCGAAACTACGGAGTCTAAAATGAAAAAAATGCAGATAATAGTTCTATACCTAAAAATTACACAAAAACTTACAAAAAGTCTTTAAGTGTTAAATAACATGTCAAAAAAATAAAATTGGATCGGTAAACTGACCCTTTGCACGCGAGTCGGACTCGCACCTGGCCATTATTTTTTAAATTAAATATTGTGTTTCTTTTTGCTTAAATAATCATCCGATCATATTGTATACCTACCTATCCTCAAGCAATTACTAAGTTTTTTTAACATAAATAGCCTCCTTCATAAAAATCAATATGGCTTTACAAAAGGTCGTTCGACTACAGATGCGGGTGTTGCTCTCCTTAAACACATATTTAACGCATGGGAGAACTCGCAAAATGCGATTGGAGTTTTCTGTGACCTCTCCAAAGCTTTTGATTGTGTACACCATGACACGCTATTGCGAAAGCTACGTCACTACGGTCTCCAAAATGAAGCTCTTAACGTAATAGATTCTTATTTGCATAATAGGTTCCAATGTGTAGATGTTAATGGTGCGAAGTCTTCCGGGCTGCCAGTTCAGTTAGGTGTACCCCAAGGGTCAATACTGGGTCCATTCTTGTTTCTTGTATACATAAATGACTTACCATTCTATTTAAAGGATATATGTGATGTTGTTCTCTTTGCTGATGATACTTCCCTTATTTTTAAAGTTGATAGGAATAGACACGATTTTGACGACGTAAATAGTGCACTCACCATGGTTACGAATTGGTTTACAACAAACAATCTAGTTCTAAACCCTAAGAAAACAAAATGTATAAAATTTGCCTTACCAAATGTTAAAAATCTAGGACCCAATATCATTTTAAGTGACGAGGTGCTCGAAACTGTAGACTCAGCTGTTTTCTTGGGCATAACAGTTGATGCCAAACTTCAATGGGGCCCTAATATATCAACACTATCGGGAAAGCTTAGCTCTGCCGCCTACGCCGTCAGGAAAGTTAGACAATTTACTGACGTCGACACAGCTCGGTTAGTGTATTTTAGTTATTTCCATAGTGTTATGTCCTATGGTATGCTACTGTGGGGAAAAGCTGCTGACATACAAAATATATTTGTCCTACAAAAGCGAGCCGTACGAGCGATATACCAGCTAGGGTCCAGGGTCTCTTTAAGGGAACTTTTTAAAGAAATAGGTATTCTCACGGTTGCTTCGCAGTTCATTTTTGCCAACATAGTGTATATCAGGCAAAATATACATTTATATGCCAAAACTAGTGATATCCACAGCTTTAACACCAGAAATAAGCACAAACTACATGCTCCTTTCCACCGTCTTCGTAAGGTCCAGAGCCATTTTGTGGGGATCGGTATCCGCTTTTATAATAAGTTACCTCTTTCTTTTCTAGACTTGCCTTTTAATGCTTTTAAAGCGAAAGTGAAATCTAACCTTATTTCGAAGGCATACTATACTATAAACGATTACTTCGACGATAAAAATAGTTGGTCGCTGTGTTGAACACGAGACAATGCTAAATGTTCTTTCGTAGATTCTTTACTTGCTCAAGATGAAATTGTTTATTATTCTGACCGTATAGGTCATTTTTGTTTTATTTTTTATTTTTATTTATTGACATAATCTTCTCATTAGCTTGTTTTTTATGAGTTGTATTGCAGTATGTGATTAACTAGCGACCTCGACAAATTGATAAGTATGATTTTGTCTGAGAAACCGGCAGCAGGTTCGTCATGCTCCCTTAGACGTCGCTGCTTGCGGTAGCGTCGGGGATCGGGTTACCTCCTTCCCTCTAATATGGCGAGGGAGGTAATGGCTGATCTTTGCGTTATGCTCGTGAACGGGTGCTGCTTGTGGTGACTGGTCGTCTTGCTGTCCGTGGTTTATTATTGTTAAAATTTTAGTGTTATAATTTAACTGCGATGGTCCTAGTTTATCACTTGTGACTTTGAGTCACAGATTATGGTTAAATTGCATTGTTGAACATGTAAGCGGGCACGCCATTTATTCCTGGAGGCTCATTTTGATTAGTATTGTATGCTTGAGTTTACTTATTTAATTACCTATATATGTAATTAGTTTTATCATTGTTTCATATGTAATTTTTGGGATAAAATAGTATGCTAGCGGACATGTGCCATCCATTTATTTAATTTAATGATCGACATCTATCATAAAATGTTGAATAATGTTCAAGTTCTTTAAACTTAACAGACAGTTGTGTTGCTGGGGAGTTTGTTGGCCACTTCTTCTTCCCAGCTAAAACACTAGGAAGTGGTGACGGGCTGGGCGATTTGGGGGACTGTCTTCATGTAAATTTTGACGTTCAAAAAGTGCTGATTTTCAGCCTAGTTTGAATAAATGCCTTTTGATTTTGATTTTGATTTTGATTTTATCTCTACTCGCAAGGTATATACTGAGTATTGTGGACCTGTGATATTTAGTAATTTACATGGTAGATATTTAATAGAAGGCTTGTATGCCAGGGGCAGGTATAGGCTTGTAGTTCGGTTAAAATACCAGCTAGAAAGAAAAAATCAAAAGTAATAAGGACCGAAAGAAAAACGTCTTTTTTATTAAACCCTATGTCGATGGACTAAACGAAACAAAACATAATGTTTTTCGTTTTTCGATTTTAAGTAGCATGTGCAGAAAACTAATAGCAATCAAGAAAATAAGTGTACCTTATTGACCGCGGCACCCCCGTCCTATCTGCAGCGCAAATAAACTGAAGGGAGCTTACTTTTATGATGTTTGTATAAATAAACCTCTTGCCCCGACTGTTACCGAGCCGAGTGAGGGAATAAAACGATTTATTATCAACTTTACTGCATTACTTATTACTTAATTTTGAAAATATCCGCTAGCAAAATTAGTTTTTTTTTTTTTTGATATCGTTTACTAAATCGCTATTTCTAAATAACAAGTACATCTAGATAAAATTGTCCACAATATCATTTTCTCGAGTTCAATGAAAAGCATAATTTTAATCGCGTAGATTTCCCTTTCTCATAATACTTATAGTCGTGTTTGTGACAAGAGTGAGCTACAGATCAAAGCGCCGCGTCGGCTCACGCGTTGTGTTGCCCGTTACGACGCAACAGACCCGGCGCTATCCTGTTTCGAGCCATTTGCATTGTCGCCTAACGCTCGACAAATATCGAGGCGGCTCCTAACCACTCCACACAATTCATACAATTTATTCCGTATCTGAAGCTAATTGTAATAAAAGACTCTATTTACGGTAATGTTAACATCTTTAGTCATATTTATGTCAATGAGCGTCTATAATCTGAGTTGACGTCTCCAACAATACTCGATTTGTACACACTGGCAGAGAGGTTAAAACAATGAGCTCACCAGTCGCGCAACAAAACAGCCGATTATGTGTTCAAGCCGGCGCGGCAGCTTCCACTCACTCAGTGTTCACCCGAAATGCTAAACTATCTGTTCGACATACGGAGAGACTTAATGTTTCGTTGCAATGTTTGTTGTTTCCGTCCGCATGTCCAATATCCCAGCAATAGTAAGTGAAAATAAAATGAACGAGCATCGGGATATGGACCACCCGAATTCACTTTGATGTCTGCTTTTTCACTATTTGCAGTAACTAAAATTACAAGACCCAATCATTGTTTTTAATTGTTTTTAATTATCTTTTGTCTGCTAGAGGATACAAACTCGACACACGTTAGTTCAACAACAGAAGCACCTTTCCAAGAGTAAACAGTGAATGAACACAAACGCTCAAGTACGTAAGCAAAGATAAACGATGAGAAGTCTCTTAACAAATCGATAGGAGATAAGGAAAGGATTACTGTCTACGAAACAATGAACAACAAAAACATTTGCTTTGATTTAATATGCGCAAACAGTCGGGAGCGTCTGCGATGGCTCGCTGCTCCGGAGCGGGCGCCGTCGAGCGGGCCCGATAGCTCATCTCGAACGAAGCCATTGTTGCTCTGTCCGAGCTTGCAAATGAATGTGTCGGCTCTCGAGAAAATTTTGTCGTTTCTTCACAATGGACCTCAGGTTTAAACGTTTCTGTGAGCGAAGCCAGGCGCCAGCTCATTAGCAAGTCGTTCGCTCTTTGTTGTAGGTTTGACAAGTTGACAATATTTTTGTTTAATTGTTAGGTACAGTTTTTGTTTGTCGGACATTTTGACAGTTTCAACGGCTTCTAAGCAACTGATGAAAAACATACATTCCAATGAATAGAATATCAAATGGACCCAATTACGTGACCACCATACGATACGAACACATCAGTGTCTGTTATAGCTTCATTATTGCCAATTATTGACACCTAATACCATCTTGGAAAAATCGCTAAAGCTTAGTAAAAGAATTTCCCAAAAAATTACTTACAAATTTTTGGCGTGAGGTGTGTCGAGTTCTCCCCACCCCACCCCAGCAATGAGATAATAATAACGAGCGCCAGCGAATGTTTCTTTTACTTGTATTAAATATATTATAACAAACAAAGGAATTGGCAGGACTGGCCGTTGTGGCGACGCTTGGGGGAGGCCTATGTCCAGCAGTGGACGTCTTTCGGCTGATATCATGATGATGATGAACAAACGAATTCGCTTACTATATAGACCAGAGTCGAGAATTTTTGAAACCAAAAAAAATAATAGGATGAAATCCATTGGAAAAGGAAGAGAATATAACAACAATGAAATAATTTACGGGCGATCTGAGGTCGGGAAGTGGACGGGGATGAGTTTTTAAGGGTAAAAAAACAGTTTATCTCGATTTCCGGCAAAACTAAAAGTCCTATGGAAAAAAGTTAAATAGCAAAGTTGTAGGTAATGAAAGATCTACAACTTTTGTATTTACACTTTTTTCACATTTATAACCTCATTTATGTGGAAAATTCAAATAACCAAGTTTTTGGTTTTTTATTTTTATCTTTCACGAAAGTTGGTGAAAACTTACTTTCTATGTCCCAAACACACTGTCATTTTTTCAATTTGAAATATTTATTTTTTCACCTTATTTTGACTTAATGTCGAAAAAGCATCCTTTTTTTTTTATTTGTAATGTGTTTGCTCTTGACTCTAGTCTAGGTCAGAGATGACAGAGACAAAGTCTACGATGGAGCGAGCTTACCCAGAAGGAGCTTGTTCACTCTAACTTTGAAGAGATTAGGGTTGTAAGCGTTTGGAAACACAGACGCAGGCAGAGAGTTCCACTCCTTGGCTGTGCGCATTATTAAAGACTTTTGGAAACGCTTAGTGCGAATTGGTGGAATAGTAACAAGGTAGGGATGGTAAGATGCAGTGCGTCTGGATGTCAGATGGTAGAAGAATGAGGTCGTGGAGTTCTTGGAGATTCTAATTTTCAATCGAAAATTCTCCCGTCAAATTATCTGCTTTTTTTAAAAGTCGGTGGGCTTTTTATTCGTTGAAATGTCTACTTTCTGATGGTGTAAAAAAAATATACATTACTAAGGTAAATCTCAGAAAATGCAAAAAAAAACTCACCCCCATCCACTTCCCGACCTTAGATCGCCCGTAAATTATTTTTCCTTTAATATTTGTTATATTCTCTTCCTTTTCCAATGGGTTTCATCCTACTATTATTTTTTTTTTTCACTTTTACCATTTTTAAAGGCTTCAGCCCTGGTCTAATAGTATTAGTAATGTATAGGTATCGTTACGGACGCTGTACTATCGTTAATTCGTTTGCATACGATCGCGTTCGTTCTCCGAAAAATCTAATGATTGCTTTTCGACGAACGACGCGACGTTGAACGTTTTTATTAGATTTTACTTTGATATTTCAATACTGAAAAGTTTACTGGGAAATGAAATGTGATTTTACAGAGTTGAAAACAAAGATTTATATCGCACAGTGAGAGCACGTCTAAGCCTGCTTTCACCGTTCTCATGTAAGAACTAAGAAGTGCCTGTGGTGAGGAGAGTGAAGTTCACAATATATGTATGGCGTTGATATAACAAATTGCGAGAGACCAAACCAAAGCACGAAGAGTTTGAAATAGGACGAATCTTACGACTTAAATCTTTGGTTTGTTGATAGAACATTCATTTATATTCCCTCTTAGTTGATTATGGTTGTTAATGTGTTATTTTCTGTTGTGCGCAGAGGGGCAGACGGACGGCGGCGGCGGGCCGGGCGGCACCGACCCCGGAGAAGACGAGCCGCCGGGCTGGTGGGTAGACTGCGTCAGCACCTGCCCGCCGCCCGTGCAAGAGCTCTGCACGTCCAACCGATTTGACAACCTACACGTAAGTCACGCACTACTGTTCACGTTGAAGTCGGAGCCTCTAAACAAGTGACACTCGTCAATATGACTCCCCAGGGTGCTGCCAGCTGTGCTGTGACTCTTCAGTCTATTGTCTATAGGTATAGATCAGTAACGTTGGATATTTCTCTTCAAATGAACCTAGAAGGAAATCCTGGCGACGCGACGAAGTGGGCTACCTACTGCTGTGTGTTGGACCCGACCAATTGATCGACGTTAGCAGACAGAGATCCAACAGTGTCACATTACATCAGATTTTGTTGCCAATTCTGTTTAGAGAAATCCATCATCTATTTTGCGGCGTCTGATTGCTGAGTAGTCGATAGGTCCGCAGTGATATCTACCAAACAATTGATCACATAGATACAGAGTAGGAAAACGGCATAAAAAATTCTTTGCAATACAAACATTGTGCGTCAACCAATTGCAATACGAAATGAAAGCTATAGCAAACTCGCTAAAATTCACGAATGTTTTAGCTAAATTCCAGTGTCAAAAGCTGGCGAATTCAAATTCCCGTAGTGGCACTTTGACATTTTCTGGTTTTGTCCCGTTCATAACGTGATAACCGCCCGGCGCGTGTCGCAGTCGACGTGTTAACAAAGACTGTCGACATTATTACATTCTAACCCGTGTAATGTTGCAGACAGTACACAATGTGATACAGTATGAAGTGCCTTTCATATTACGTCAAATTAAAGGCATATTTGCGTCATAATATTATGCGCTTGCCGAATTTTAGCTTGATGAATGCGAACATGAACGACCACTCATGTTTCAACGTTTCTGCGTTGCCCTTACCTACTAACATGTTGGATCACACGAGCACTAGTGATGTCGTTATACTACATCATTTCAAATTCTCGCACACATTCAAATTGTAATAACAACGATGAACTATAAAATGTTTAATACTTTGTGTAAAATATGATGATGCTGTTACGAGTCATATTTTCATCGGCGTATTACTTACAATCCATCAACGTGTCTCGTTGAACAGAGTTAACGTAAACACATATCTACACGCCGTACACGTGTACGTCTCACATTCATTGAGTCAACTTGGACGAGGTACCCACTAAAACACATGTTCGGAACTGTTTTAGTTCCAAAAGCAAATATTATAACGTCTACATTTCTCTGGGGACGAGCTCGGACGATGTGCTGATACATTAATGTATGGAACTAGCCAGCGCACTAAAGCAAACGTCAATAGTGACAATTTGACATCGACAGCGTCTTTATGTTCGTATCAGTAAGGGCGATTTTCGATATGCAAATGTTACTGACGTGCTGTCGACAGTTAGCTAGTAAGACCGCCAGTAGTTTTTTTTTATGTATGAACACAGATTACTCCGAGGTATCTGAACACATTGCTGTGGTTTTTTTTTTATTTTGATACTTGCCATTTGGTCCCGTAAAAATTTAATTCATTTGGCTCGGTAGTTTTTATTTTATGAACATTTTTTCCTTATTTCAATTTCTGGGTATACGATAACGTCGTTCAAGTATCACCACTTAAAAGTGTAAAATAAAAAACACAGAAACAAAACAAAAAAAGAACAATCCGAAATTAAATTTATTTCATACCTTGTCGTGTTTTGTTTTGAAGTCGGTTATATTTTTAAGTAAAAAAGTTTTTTAAATTCCGCTAAACAGCATCAATTTTTATCGGAAAACAGGCGTTATTTCCATCTGATGGTATTTACAATAGAACAGGAAACAACACGCCTACCCGCTGAAGACGGTACAGAACTCTCATAAATCCTATCACTGACCTCCCTGAAAAAAGAATTTAACAGCCAATAACTTCAGTTCTAGTAACTTTACTACTACTTTATACTGTAATAACTCCACCTGCCGTACATTCAGCTGTGTCGACCGTGGCTCGTAAGGCTGTGCGCAGACGGTGTACTACGCGACGCTTCTGTTCGATCGCACCTGATTTGTTTGCAGTAACAAATTCTGTAGTGTTCAGGACTCACTACTCGTTAAACTGTCGACTTCGGGTTTCGTCTTGCTGCAAGTTGAAAACGCGGTTTAGAATAGCCCGTTATTACACTTATGTTAAAGCGTCTACTTTAGGAAAGTGAATAATTTTTCAGCACAAATATTTAGTATTGCAATTTCAAAGATTAAACGAAGTAGAATGCATCTGCCAATATTTATAAACTATCCATCAATGATGATGGACATCGTTTATTGAACTTTCAGGCGATTGACGAGTGTCTGAAGTGTGGACAGCGGAAACATTTTGGAGCGTTATTAGTTTCTCTGTTCAATGTCAGGGTGTGAGAGTGCGACAGAGAAGCACAATTAAAGGCGGCTTCCCACGGTTCGCGGACGACCATGCTCAGACACGCACCGCACACGAATGCTCTTCGATACTCTTCCCCTGGTGCGTCGGTGCGGGCTAGTCCGCGTCCGTCCGCATCATCACGCACCGTGGGAAGCCAGCTTACCCCGCCCACACAGCACACGGCGCGTCTGTCCGCGACGCCGTACTCTCACGCGCGAGCCCAACACTCAAGCTATCAAGAAGCAATCCCAATTTAACACTACAACAACAATGTTAACGTGTGCGAGAGTTTCGCGGACGATAAATTTCTTGTGGGCCTCCGCGGTTGACTGGCCGAGTAAATATTTAGTTTGAATTAAATAAAAACCACTCTTTCCCGTGCCTATTATGCTGAGAGCGGGGCGCCTGGTCACGGACAGTCGAAATGCAGCGACCGCTCTGCTCTGCCTCATCTTGCCAACTTGTACAAACTGTCCAGATGAGGCAAACCGTCGTGTTCTCAAAAGTAGAAAAATGTGTAATTTTATGAATAATGTTGTCGGTGAGATGTACTGCACAGACTCCGCGTGAGTGATGGCGTTCTCTAAAAATATTCGTGCAATTTGAGTAGATACCTAATATATCATGACGTCACGTTAATATGTGTAAACATCACATTCTTATCTTATTTAACGTGGATTTTGAATGAGATTGTGAAATAATTTAATGCATGGTGTTAGTGTCAATAATCACTGAAGCAGTTTAGTGACGTTAGCGCATCTTAGGTGCTGGTCACGTCGTCACCACCAGCCTAGCGTTTAATGAAAACAAATTGGTTGTTTGTAAAGTCGGTTTACGGACGATAATTTTACGTGTTTACGTCATAATAAAACTTAGCAAACAAGCCGAACGCTCAAGCCGATCGTGCCTTTCAATCGCTTGTTCCGCGCTTTTGCTTGCACGCTCGACTCAGGCGGAACGTGACACTTTCGTCCGTGCAGCCGGCGTTCATCGATTTATAAGACGTTGTCACGTCAATAAAACTATGATTTGGTCCTCTGCGAGTTAAAGGCGACTCCATAAAAATAGACTTACCATAAGTCCATTTTCCCGTTTCCCGCTGTAACTGTACGTACTGAAGCAATCATTTCGAGACAAACAGACAGACGTACAAATCCCTCTCGCCTCTGGCTATAAACCACGTAGTAATGGCGCTAGGCGCAGCTTCAGACGTATATTTTACGGCGCCAGTAAATCACTCTCAGGTGGATACGCGCAACGCCAGCGTCACGGCAACGTGAAGGGGCCTGACGTGGCGTCATGTTTGCACTGACTGACGGCGCTGACGGCTCACGTCAGAATGATAGGGAGCGTAAGAATGAACACGGATTTGTTTCTTTTATGATTATTGTCCGTAGAATTAGAAGGGTTAGTGGCTACACATTTAAATTTTAACGTAACGTTGGGAACAAAACCTCAATAAAGTCACTGATATTTTGTCACAGTGGCGTTCAGGTTTTTGCCTTGTCGTCAGAGTTTACATATAGAAGACCAGTCGTGATGAGTCACGTGCCACGGACTAATGACTCCTACGGGACTTCATTTGTCACCCGAGAGAAACCTTCTCGCCGGGCACGCGCCTTATGGCACAATAATCGGCTGATGGCATTTTAATTAAACCACCTGCTTGTTTCCTGAGCATGTGTATGCAATTATATCAGTTTATGATATGAAAACGTCTATTAAGACGTCACATCTATGTATTTCTAGGTGGGATAGAAAATACATAAATATTTTCAGTTGAAACAAACTTCAAACATGTAATAGTCACTACCAAGAAATAACAGAAAACACTTCCCAAGCTTCCCTAACTCAATATATGACGTCACAAGCTTCTATCCGACTCTCAAAATGGTTTACTTCGAGAGCTAAAAATATTATAATTCATCCAAAACTCAGATCTGCTTGAAGTGAAACATGTCAGTCGACTCCTCGAGCCGTAAGTTTTTAATGAAAAATCTTTTGTTGACGCTCCCAATTGTTCGCGGGAGTTTGAGACAGGCCGAGCTCGGTCTGCGGCTATGGCGTGTGCTTGAGAACCATGCCGTGTTTGTAAGGTCCGAATGTTGGGAAAAAGAAGGACTGGTACTGTCAATCTAGCTGTCGTAAATGTTGGTCGCGAAATTCGGACGGAAACTGGACAAGCTAGCTGTGAATGACGCTAAAGACGGAGTTTTCGTGTACGGTTATTGCAGTATTTACTAATGCAATAACCGTACATGAAAATAAGAAAACGTGGCCCGTCTCAACTACGAACCATTCATCCTCAAAAGGAAAACTACTTCACAGGATGACCCGAAAAATATGTGTAGCTGAGTATATCTAAGTAGGTCGTGACGTCACGCGCACCCGAACCCAAATTGTCCGTTAAACATCACTTATCTTGAATCCCGATCGTGAACTTATTGTCACTCAATAGGAGTTCCGTTTCCGCGCATAAAATTAGCCTCCCTCTCCCCCTTCCCGTGAACTGAACGACCTCCCCTCCCGCTGTTCTTTACCAAAGTAATCTATTTGTTTATATCTACGAGGTGACAAGTTTGGCGACGCTTACAAACTTATCTCGGATTTTTCCCGGAAAATAAATAAACGACAAATTGGTTACATTATGAAAGATTTCTGAAGGACTAGGAAAGAAAGCGAAATAAGAGAATCAGTTAGTATGTATTGTAGGGCGAGGAATTGGGTCATTGTGTCAGAAAGCGTCCGACTTACAATACTGTCGACACGGTAGCGACGCGAGCCGAATCTTTACAAAACACAAACAATGACGTTTGAATACAATGTAGCGAAGCGATTGTAAACAAGCCATGGACAATTTATTTGGGATATTGGAAACTGGGCAAAGAAGGAACTTGCCGTATTTCTGAGCAGCTTGAAATTTATGTATTTTATTTTGAAACGATTGAACATTTTAGCTGGCTGAAACCTTTATATAACATAACCCAACTTGCATCTAATAGTATTGGAGCAGCTCGCATGACTACATAAGAGTGCATGTACACTGCTGCCGGCGCCCGCACACGGCGCGTGGCGCAGGCCGCGCTCCGCCCGCCGGGGAGGCTCCCCGTAAGCCACGTGCGGCGGGAGCAGGCTTACAGCAAGCCGCAGCCGCATCACGAAACGAAGGAATACGTTCCCCAAGCCCGCTTTGTGTGTTTGATTCAATAAACCGCGCCGTAGCTTTACCTCCGGGATTTGTACACGAAATATTTAATATTGTGACATTTGTTGCAACTTTATTAGAAGTTTCCGACAGAAGAATAAACAAAAACGTTGACTCTGTCTGCGAACGTTAAAGGATTTCTATTTATCCGTTTCGTTTAAGTTATTTCCGACACCGTCTTATCACGATAGATGTGACCTTATTCAAAACAATTCCTTGATTAATGTGTACAAACATAAAAAACGGCAGCTAAATCGATATCGATATGCATACTCCATCCATCTATCACGTTATGGATTACATCACAATCCTCAAAAGATCCAGCTATTAGCTAAGCAGTAATTAAATCATCGCTGAATGTCAAATAGGTTCCGACGATTAGTTGGCCATTGTCACCCCAAACGATTAGTACAAACACGGTGTTAGTGATACCGGCCATTATTCCGAAGCCGGTATTTAGCCCGACATTAATACGTATTGTCAGCTATCCCTAAATGATAAATGATTGTTAAAAATAACACTTACACGTCAATATTTTTTGTTCAATTTAAACTAGTTAAGGCCGGTACTTTCTAGCTGACTACCCTGTGCCACACCGAAACAAACTCTGAGGTCAAAGTCACTTTTTACGTCCATACAATCCATACTGGTCAAATCACGAAAACCATGTAGGTTTATTAGCACTACTAATTACTTTGTCTCACCAAGCTCAGCAAAGACAGCAAAAGATAATCGTAACAGCATCCAATCAGCGCGGATGAAGTTCGTTCCTTGAGAGAGGCCATGGTAGAGCGGACAAATTTGACAAGACTTGTCTCCCAGTGGGGTGGTGACAATCTGGTCTCGCCTTTTTACCGCAAAAAGGAGTCGTTACGACCAAACTCCTACTTTTCGGGGTGCATCTGTTCCTGTGACTGATCGGCTCGAGCTTCTAGGCATGGAGTTGACATCCAGTCTCAACTTTGGCGCCACCATTGAGTCCAAAGCCCAAACTGCGGCCTAGATAGAGTGAAGCGATACTTCAGGCCTGTGATATATCTCTTAAATCGGCTCAATATTGGAGGAGAAAACAGTTAAGTGCCAACCTCGAATTATGACTTTTTACATACAAAGTCTCGCCGCCCATGTTTCCTCTTAGCCCTATACAAAGCACGAGTCCGATCCTGCATGGAATATTGCAGCCACCTTTGGGATGGCTCAGCTAAGTACCAACTTGCTGCACTCAACTCGGTGGAACGCAGAGCTAAGAGGCTCGTCGGTGACATAAAACTGGTGGATACCAAGCTACACAGCTTGGCTCATCGCCGCAAGGTTGCCTGCTTGACGGTCTTCTACAGATTGTACGTTGGTGACTGTGCCCAAGAACTCTACGACCTCATCCCACCGGCCCCCTTCTACCATTGGACATCTAGACGCACTGCAACTTACCATCCCTACCTTGTTGCTATTCCACCAATTCGTACTAAGCGTTTCCAAACGTCTTTTATAATCAGGGTAAGCTCGCTTCTTCGTAGACTTTGTCTCTGTCATCTCTGACCTAGACTAGAACAAACCCTTAAAAAAAATCAGAGTAAAGCAAAGGAAAACAGTGTGTGAAAAGAATCACATCGATATCGGGCGGCACTTAATGAATCAGGTCCATTATCTCGGGTCCCGGCGGGCCCTGGCGGTGCCTGGGCTGGAACACTCGCTCCTAATGTGGCGAAAGAAGCTCCACACGACCCGGGAAACGAAACTTATGTGTAGAAAAAGCAGTTTGTAAAAGTCTCGCTGGCAATAATACTGATCGTTGTATGGTGCGTCATATTTCTTACTGTTAAGGTAAAGTGAGTCTTTCTAAAACGGGTTGGAATAAACTACTAGTAGACACATAGACTTGTTTTTCATTAAAGTTAAGTTAATAATTTACACAGAATAATATGTGGTATATAATAACCAAAATGAATTGTAGGTAGTGCAGATTTTACGTACTCGATTGCGTTAACGTAAACGATCGCTGATGTCAAATTGTATGGAAAAACTACGCCCTCAGATCTGTGGCGCATATGCTTTGAGGAGACACATGACTCCCGTCTGTCAGATATAGCCAACGGTCATCTCACTGTGTCATGAGCAAGACAATGTGAGCGTTGTGGGCTGTCTTCTGTCTTCAGCGGCTCATCACCATCAGCTACGCCTGAAAGGATTGCAGTAGTCATGTCGGTGGCGGTAGTCGAAGATGATGATAGCATTTATTAAGTGTGTGGCAAAGTAGTGATTAATTATCATATTGCTTTTTCTACAATTAGTAACACTGTTTATGGAACCATATCACACAAGTTAAGTGCACAATATAATGCGAGAGACTCACTTGTTCTTAGTTAATTCCCAAAAATTAACAAGTAGATAATACTGTTCATATTCATCAGTACAGTATCACGCTCTCCATAATTATATGCAGGCCCTTCGTGTCTACAAACGACTTCATTACACTCAAGGGCCCAAGCGCACCAAAATATAATAATACTGCACCTCTTCACTGTCGCGGAGTAGATTTTAGTGACAGAAAGCAAGATTTTTTTTCAACCTATATTGTCCCACTGCTGGGATAAGTGGAAGGCTATAGGGGAAATAAAAATAGACAAAAATTTATTTGACACATTTAGGACGCAAAAATATAAAAATAAATAATAAAACACAATACCATCTTTTCCATCAATTCTTGAGAAATCCATCCGAGATATATCTTCTTCCAAACTTCTAAATAAGTTATTTAATGTTATAGGCTGCAAATAATATTTCTTTGTCAACGAAAGATTATTTTTCCTCGAAAGTTTATCCTCAAATAGAAGTCCTCTGGGGATGTTCCAGAGCGATTAGTGACCGTTATCCTCGCGCCACCTACTTGTACGCGTACCTCTTCAATGTTTGTATTTGAACACGATGAACTGACAACTTTGAGTCGTAAAATGTAGTGCAACTAACCACGTGTTAGTTACATATACCAACATCATGCACCACCACCACTGCTCTAAAAACCGGCGCAAACACAATCGGAACTAGCTGATCGGTAGCAAGCTTGCTACATAAACGTGCGCGGGGCATACAATCGCGGTACTTACTTCTTTTTACGTTGCCATTTTTGAGCGCGGCAATCGCATCATTCTATCTGCTCGAAAAAACTGTATGATATCACCCGAGTACTTGGGCAGTTGTAAATATTAAGAGAACACACTAATTCAACATCTATCTCAAGTAATGCTAAAAAATAAAGCTCTAAAAGTTGGAAACCAAAAGTTGTTGCTTTTCGGAGATTTAACTCTTATATAACTGAACTTTTATTTTACCTGTTGATGTAGCCGTCCCATTGAGAGCTTTTCAGAAGGGCAATCCGGGGCTCACTATCTGTTAGTGATGATAAAGTTATATCTATCTCAACATGTCACATTATTTTACTACATTTTGACGACATTTTACCGATATTACCACATTTTGACTACATTTTACCACATTTTACTACATTTTGACAACATTTTCCCACACTTAACTACATTTTGACTACATTTTCCCAATACAGTTAACAATTGAAATTGTAAGACGTGTGAATTGCACAGTGACGCAAAGTGCAGCGGTCCCCGTAGTCGTGTGTCGCATACAGTCGCACAGACAGACAACGTGTCTTATTCAAGCAAGTTAAAGGCTTCGCGTACAAGATTCAATTAGACTGCCTCCCTCGTGTGTTAGACGCAACTGTGTCGTAGATAACTACAATTCAATAAACTGGGTGTGGCAGGGAGAACCCTGCATTCAATCTCGCTACCGAAAATATCCCATATCCTTTGTCTGGTTTCAAACCAAGGAGTTTTTACCACGTTATACTTCCGTGGGCAGTAAGTGACATGAAGCTTTCAGCTGAATTCAATTAAAGTTGATTCGCTGAAAACTTTTCATGTCGGCTGAGATGGAAAGAATTTGATTATATCGGACCTATTTCTACCATTGCATTTCAACACACAAGTTGTCAAACAACTCATTTAGAAGTTAGTCCGTTGTGTGAAATATGCAGCAAGTTCCGCTCTGTGACAGTGCGACCGCAGCCGAGCGCATCCGAGCGCAGCCGGGCGCAGCCGGACGCAGGCTGCCGGCGGCAGTGGTGACTCAATTATACTTGCTCGCTTACACGCTAGTTTGCAAATAGCGTGGTTAGTTGACCACGCTTAATGCTTTTATCAGTAACACTCAGTTGCAAAGGGGACGTCCATTAATTACGTGAAGTTATTTTGGCAATTTTTCGACCACCCGACCCTCTTGGTGACATGTGAAATTTGACTTCCCTCCCCCACCTCCTAAACACACGTGAGATTTTTCAAAATGCGTGTTTCTAGGATAAATACGTGTTTTGTTTTTATTTAAGACAAAACAGTCTGAAATCACTGTGAGAGAATCGGACAGTACAAAAATTAAAGAAACTTCTGAAATTCGTAAAAGATTATTTATTTTAACTCAATCCACAGAGACTCAGGTGGTCTTTTTTGATTTTCAGTAAAAACATCATCACATCATAAAATATATAGGTACTCGTTAAACTGTTGTCGCACACAGAAGCTCAACTGCTCAAGGGTCGCAGTTTGCCCGGTGGTGTTGCTGGTGTGCTGTGGAACGTACACCGGTGTTCTGTAGCTCAGAAACATCTCATGTGATACTTAAATGATTTGTTGAGAGACCAGTTTTTTCGCAATTTTAAACTGTTGCCTCAGTTGCTTTTAAAAAAGAAATACGTGATATTTGCCGAGACGCCACGCGAGATTGGGTCAGATTAAGCTCGACGCCCTCCCCACCTTAAACGCCTCACGTTATTAATGGATGCCCCCAAAGTAGTTGCTTTGTCACAAAGAGAATGATACATTTACTACAATCCGCGCGATAAACTAGATGCAGACCAGTAATTGCAGAAGTTAGCAGGCAGTTATATGCTGGCATACGTCTCTCGACATATAAACGTATCTGTGATCTCCGACTACTTGCTCTCTACACTTAACTCGTAAAGACATCAAACACTCGTAAAACTGAAGTCTAATCGCAGCCGGATTACACGACAAAGTTCCGCTCAGCTCTTCTCAAACAAACTAGCTCGACTTCAATCATATCGCGATGCGGCAATCTTCGACAAGGTTTTAACGCCGAACACAATTCGCAAGTTTACAAGTCTTTACAACCTTGTCGGCGGCGTACGGCGCGGCGCGCGGCGAGGAGGAGGTAAGGCGCATGGATTTGGCAGGAGCACGCGTGGCGCCCTCACGGCCTCATCCGAAGCTCGATGAATGTTCTTTCATATTGTTGGGAAATCCGCGGATTTGCAGTAATGTAACAAGGGAATGGGATCACTGTCAACTTCGTGTTCAACACAAAACGTGAATAGATAATGCATATCCAAATTCGAGATCTTGTTAGCTTTTGCTATTTTGAGACAATACTTTATGGAAATACGTGTGTGTTTTTGTTTTCCTTTCTTTAGTCAGTCCAATCTAATAATATTTCTACTCAGTTTAAATATTTTTTCAAAGCACCGGTGTCAATTCCGCCAAAAGTTCAACTATCCTACCTTGGGACTAAAACAAAATCAGAATGATGTGATAGTCCTTTCTTTTTCAGCGTTTATTAATGAAGTGGAGGCAAAACAACAGCTTTGCAGCAGTTTATGATGTCCATTTAATAACGCTCAAGTAAATGAGCGAACAAATTGTGTACATAAAGCTATTATGAGACGGCGCGGATTACACGGCGGCCTACATTTTTATGTAAGCACAAGATTATTGTACAATGTTCAAGAGCTTTGAGGAAAAGGAGCATTTATCTGAAACAGTTTTTTGAAGACTCTCCTTTTAAGGTTCTGTAACCAACGGAACCCTATTACTAAGCCTCCGCTGTCTGTCCGTCGGTCCGTCCGGCCATCCACCCGTCCGTCCGTCCGTGAACCGTAATCCCTCTAATTGTGTATAATAAGAAATAAATAATCTATCAGGCGGAAACAAGCTGCGCGCCTTCAACGGTTGGGTCATGCCGGTATTGATGTACTCTTTCGGCATACTCAAATGGACTCAAACGGAACTTGATGCCCTAGATAGGAGAGTCCGCACACTGCTTACTGTATATCAAATGCATCACCCACAGTTGTCGGTAATGAGACTGTATATCCCGCGAAAGTGTTTTTTAAATGCTAAGACTCTCCACAATTGCGAGATATGCAGTCTCAGGGAATATTTCCTAGCTGTCGACGTGGGTATGCATCGAGATGTAGTGGCGGTGGACAAGGGACTCACCCCGCTCTCCTTGGCAAATGAGAACTAGCGCAAACCTGCGGTGCTTGACACTACCGAGCGGACGCTTTTTCCGGCCCCTACATGGGCCCGACGTAGACCAACTAGCGCCCGTAGCCGGCTGCGTTTCGGTGATCTTTTTGGAGAAACCGAAGATTTTGTCTGTGCAATTATGGACGAAGGTATCATGATGAATACCTATCGGACATTTATTGTGAAGGACGGCATGGTCGACATATGTCGGGCATGTCACCGTCCGGGAGACTCAATTCGCCACATTATCTCTGGTTGTTTTCGTCTAGTTAACGGGGAGTACTTGCATAGGCACAATCTTGTAGCCAGGATTATCCATCAGCAACTTGCTCTGAAATACTCTCTTGTGGAGTCTAAAGTGCCGTACTACTGGTATGCGCCCGACCCAGTTCTCGATAATGGCAATATCACATTGAACTGGGTTCGGTCCATCATCACTGACGGGACTATTGTTGCCAATAAGAGTGGTGGTGTCCCGAATAGTGAGGCGTGCAATGATTGTAGACATAACTGTCCCGCATGACGAGAACCTCGTGAAAGCCGAGAAATATCTTGACTTGGCTGGCGAGGTTGTTGAAATGTGGGATGTGGATTCCGCAATCATTGTACCGATAGTCGTGTCGGCCAATGGCTTAATAGCCAGGAACCTCGACCAACACCTCAGGAAGCTCTCGTTAGGCAGCTGGGTCAAGGGCTTGATTCAGAAAGCGTTGCTTCTGGACACGGCTCGTATTGTTAGGAGGTTCCTCTCTCTGGAGCCCTGACCGCCGGTAGCTTGGACCCTGTTCCCGATACCGGTGGACTACAATTTTTATTTTTATAAATGTTTTTTTTTTTCATATTTCATTGAAATATTCTAAAATATAATGTATTAGTATAGTTGAATGAATAAAGAAGTAATAAAATAAAATAAACAATAAAAATAAAAATTTAAGGTGGTACCCATACAACAAACGTGTTTCTTTTTTGGGTTTATGCTACGGAACCCTTCGTGTGAGAGTCCGACTCGCACTTGGCCGGTTTTTTATAATTATTGATAAGCTAGCGTTTGACCACAATCTTACTTGAATGAAAGCAATGATGTGGTCTACCAGAAGTAACCTATTCAGTCTTGAGCTGAAGACTCGCAGGTTGTGGCCATCAGGAAACACAGACTCTGACAGCAAATTCCACTCCTTAGCTGTACGCACAACTGTACCTACGTACGTACTATCGAATGTTTCTGAAATGTAAGCTAAGCTTTGTTAGTATGCTCTAAATGCCTACAGAGCTTTTCATAGTAATTAAATATGAAAATAATCGAGTATGGGTACCTATATATATCAGAGTTGTGGTGGTTTTAAGTGCACCGCTTTTAATCCGGTATGGCTAGTGGCTACAAATGTACGGCGGCGGTGGGTACTTTGTGCTCGTTTGTAGGACTGGCACGCGGCTAGCCTGTACCTCTGGGTAAGCTGCGACCACTGTTTTATGGACGTGGCACGTGACGTCACAGGTGGCTTATCCTGCGACATCCCGCACTGTACAGCTGACAGTAGTCACAGGCACGAACCGCTCGCACACGGATCGAGATCTCATTCTGTTGACGACGTGACATAAAACACTTCATATTTCCATCTACGTTAACCTTAAATAAAAACAAAGCTAAACACAATAACAACAGCTTATTTGTTTACCTCAACCAAAAGGCAAACACATTATAATTCGTATTTTGTCGAGGGAATCCTTATAAAAGCTGAAAGCAAAATTAAATACACATGTGAGATGATTTTTTTACGCTAGCGTCGATTTTCACGGGAAAATAAACAAGAACCGGCCCTTTTACGTTGTGACGAGATTCGGGCTTGTCGTGCCGGAGTCGTGGCGACATCGTACCGTGGTCGTGAGTCGTGAACTATACGTATGTATACACGTTGTGTGGTGTAGCTGTAAACATTATACTACATGCACATTAAATAATGTCTGCTCGCACCGAGGTAACGACTAGTTTTACTGGCTTAATTATGTCTTAATCATAGAGAAAATTGTTATAATCCCCTCGAAATGTGTTTACGAGGATTATGTACGTAGAGAAACAAGAGATTTATTAGGTTACTAAGCACAATCATATTTGGTTCATGATTAATTTTCATGTTTGAGTAATTCTAATTCTTAGTTCAGACTACGAACTGAGGACCAATTCTACTATTTTTATGCGACGTTTACATTCGCATGTCAGTCGCAATCTGTCAAAAATGTATGGAAATTGAGGCTTTTTGACAGATTAAGAATGTGGTGCGAAATTGGACGTTGCTTTAAAATGAGTAAAATTGGCACTCAGATTTAAATGTAACTAACATTAGATCAGTTAGCGGCCTCACGATGTACTTATGTACAAAGACTTCTAGGGGAGCGAAAGCGCACAGATTTCCTCGGTTGTTAAGGCTGCTCTCTCGAGAAATGCTTAACACAGATGCAAGCAAGCAGATGAAGCAACTTTTCGTCGGCATTTACTGAGAAATTACATCTGATAAAAATATGATACGTAATTTGGTTTAGCCAGAATTTACGTATCGGTACAACATAATAAGAAAAAAAATCACCAAGTCACCTACAAATCGTTGAGATGAAACCATTTTACTCCTTCATTTTGTAACAAAAGTAAAAAAAAAAATATTTACTGCTTTGACTACAAACGAAAATGATTAGGTTTTGTTACTTTTTAATAACATGTCTTCTCTTCTTATCGTGTGAGCAGTAATATGTGTTATTTTTTATAATAAAGTAGCTGACCCGCGCAACTTCGTCTGCGTCACATTTTTCATTACTGCTCCGCTCCTATTGGTCTTAGCGTGATGATATATAGCTTATAGCCTTCCTCAATAAATGGGTTATCTAACACTGAAAGAATTTTTCAAATCGAACCAGTAGTTCCTGAGATTAGCATTTTCAAGCAAACAAACAAACTCTTCAGCTTTACATATTAGTATAGATTAAAAAAGCAGGTAGCGGAGTGGCGCGTAGAGGAGTAGTTAGCTTCGTTTATATGCATAAGGTCATTGGCATGTAAACAAGCCTTAAGCGCAAACTGTTCAACAATCACTACTCAACATATCATGCAGCCAATTTCGAAGCAGCAACTCTATTAAAACTTGTCACGGAGAGAACACGGTCAGATCTGAAAGTGTTCCGTTACGTACGATTTAAATTGCACAGCAAAACTTTTATAAGAATCAAAGTTATAATTTGGATATCGAATTTGTCTCCAAGGAACCAAGTTCTGCTATGGATTTGTACGAATACGGTATCTATATGAGAGTGTGGAACATTGTCGTGAGGGTAAGCCGTGCTCAGTCGAGAGTGAGGGATTGCCGGGCTCTGTCGGGTCACAGCGAGGACCGCCAGGCGGCGACACGTGTGTCACATGTGGACGTCGCGACCGACAGACTTCGTGAACCCAGGGAACTCAGCTCATCCTACGCGGTTACATTACATCGTCTGTTGCAAGCTCACCTACTATTGGTAACTTAGAACTTCCATTGTGCGTTAACTTCAGTAAACCCGTTGCGACAAAACAATGAATGGTTTTCGGCAAAAACGTTCCTTAGTCTGTTGTTAGGATTTAACTTACTTTATTAGTAGCTTTCTTATTCGTGACGTTATCGAATCCCACCAAGAGTCAAGAAGCAGGACGCTGTAAAAAGTTAAAGAGAAGACGAATAACTAATGACCCTATTTTGCGGGAACACGGACAAATGAAGCACGAACAGTTACAATCTTGATGTATTACGGTCACCCGTCACGAGCTTACTGCGCCCGCGTCCCGTTCCGTCCCGCCGCCGCCCCGTCACGGATCCAGCTTTTGTAAAAAATAATAATAACACATGTTTGTTTTTACGAAGCAATTAAAACAGCCGCTTCCTAAAACTAAGTTTAATGAGATCTCAAAATATTAAAGTCCCAAAGGGATACAGCCGGTAAATAAATATCTACAATTAAGGTAATGACCGGCTCGGATTATAACCGGATATCGTCGTCCTTATCGGCCGGCCTTTGTCCCAATTTATTCGAGGTCGGCTCACCATGACTTCTTCTGTAATACATCTCTATTTACCAACAACTCTTTAGTGACCTCCTGCAACCAATCATATTCAACAAAATGATGCTTCTCCTAATGCTGCACTAGTGACAATTGTGGCACAGCCGCAGAGAAGTCGACAAAACTAATTTGATCAACATATGCCCTCGTATTACTAGCGACAATAATACCTCTCGTATGTTCACACAAGTTCTTTACTAATTAGAGATTATTTAATGTCTTACAGTCGAACTAGTCATAGTTCTGTCTTTGGTAATACGTTTAAACATATTTACAAAGATTTCAAGAAAACAAGCTCTGAACAACAAAAGATATGATATAGGTATGTAGATGCAGGCAGAAATACCTCGTTCAGCACAGAAATACGACTTTCACAATTTTATTATTATATCTAGCCCGAACTGTCCACCTGCTGGGAAAAGTGCTCTTTTCATATTCTCACCGCAGCACAGAACCGGTGCCACTTCTGGCCAATACCTAAGAAAGACATCGACGTCGTCCCAACTTACAGAAACTGAAGACAAAAGCAGCTAAAGGCTAAAAGCACTCGCGTGCGAAGTGGCTCCAATAAATTCATGTAGTCCAGTGCTCCCTGTATTCAATAGTCATGTCGTCCAACTCTAAACTGATAGCTTTCATTTATTCCAATCCCGCCGCTCGCCTTATTTGTGCCGAGTATTACTTGAGACAATGGACTTCGGCGGCCGAAGGCTCCCAAGGAAATGCTCCGATGACTATTGAAATTGGATTCAGTTTGATAGATGCTCCTTGCGTTCTGTTGATTGAGTATTATTCCGTAACGGTTTCTAGCTGTCGCCTGTAGAGTCTGTAGGTACAAGGTCGTCACAACTTTCCTTGTTCTTTTCTTTATAAACATTGTCGTATCAAAAGGCTTGTTATTGAGACAGAAATAATCAAAGTCGTATTAATTGAATCCGCAAGTGGCGCTCAAGTTCTCGCTCATTATGTTTGAGTTGGCGCCAAGTTTTAATGACGGTTCGATGGCGGCGCCTCCTGCCCGTAATTGCGTGTTTTTACTCCTTCATGCGAAGGTAGGTATTTGTAAACATGAGGTGAAACATGATTCCTAGATTAATCACCAGCATCGATATTTCTTTCCAAGGTTGTCAATATGAAGCGACTCAAACATAGCCTTTCACCAGTTTATTCCGAAATTCCGCATCTCATTCCCAACTTTGCCTCAGGGAGCTAAATCAGATTTTCATATTGACCTGCCGAGTTATAAATGGCCATCCCTAAATCCCAAGCGAAATGTTATATTTTTGTTTAATTACAACTCAGCGAATGCTGATATTTCCATATTTATATTTACACAGGCAACACAGAAATGATCCCCAAAATGACTCGCACTTTGTTCGTGAAGCGAACAATTTGTTTGTTCGGCTTCACCCACTTGCTCATCAAATTCCGCTTGTATTTCATTTTATTTCACATGTATCCAATGCGGAAGTGTGAAGTGTGAACCGTTGATAAAATATACGCAATTTGGAACAAAAATGTAACACGGTAATAAAAAGGAGTTTAATATTAATGCAAAAGAGAACTCTGAACAAAGGGGAGTCTGCAAGTTTATTGCGTGTCGCATTCGGAAGTATTCGCGCGTCGCGTCGTTGCTTCGTCGGGCGCACTCGACTCGCCACGCCAACAAGTTAGCAAATAACTTTCTAACTGCGAGATCAGCCAACAGGCTGGAGCACTAGTGGTGATCACCTTGATGCGATCCTAATGATCCTACCGTAACATTTCGGGACTATAGTCCAAAGAGAAAGAGTCCAAAGAGGCTTGCTTGCAGAGTTTATATTTCAATTTGTTTGTAAAATGTTGCACTGATCTGTATTGTTACTGAAGACCTTCGATTTTGCTTTTGTGCAATATTGTATCTGGCATCAGTTCTGCTGATGTAAGCGATCGTGTCGAATGCCTGCAGCGCTGTGGCGGCTGTTGTGCAGGTGTTCGCTAAAATTGTTTAAAAACACTTATCTGATGAGTTAGCGCGATACGATGGACCGAAGCCACCCACACTATCACAATATTGAGCCATGTTTACCGAACTGTTTTTTCTTCAACTAAATGATAATTAAACTCAAGATATTCTCAATTTTCTGAAATAAATAAAACGCAATTCTGGTAATGGTTTGTGCATTGAATTCCAACCGTCCCTTTCAAACAAGCTTAATAAAATAATGGAAATGCAGTGCTCAGCGCTTTGCGTATTTTCACTTTTCTATTGAGCCAAAGAGATTAGTCCATTCATCCAATCATCCCACGTTTGTAAAGTGGGTACTTAAGTTGTGCTGGCGAGGGTCCGGTCTCTCAGGGGTACACTGAACACTTTACGTCATGGAGCTAGCCGCTCCTGCCGATGCCGCTCCAAGCTGAGAGATATTTGGAGTCATAGTCACGGGTTGTTTCTTATTACGTGCAAGTTTTAATGTTCATGTACTTTATAGTTTTGCTCGTACGTAGTAGTAATATTTATTTTGGTTGTTATGTTCTGCTTGATTTGAGCACAACAATGCGTTTTAATGAGTCGTGGTCGTCGCCAGCGAGCGACCTCCACAGTAATTGTTTGCGGAGTGTTTACGTCCAGCGTTTAATTATCCGTTGGTTCCACAACAAACTGTGTTTGTGTGATATTTTCAAATGACATGGTAATGTTACAAAGGCAGGCAGGGGGCGCAGGCTTCATTGGAGGTTTCTGCACGGGATGCAATTATTGAGGCGAATAACGTAATAGGAAACACTCGCGCCTGGCCTGATTGGAGAATATACCGCGAAATATTGTCTGGTATTCTGTTACTAATAAGGTGCAGTACGAGTGCCTACTGCCTAATGTGTGGTTAGAGCGCAAGCGGCCTGGCAATGGCGGCCTGGCATTGGCGGCCTGGCAATGGCGGCCTGCTCAGTGAGCTATTCATTATTTGCCAGAGGCTGCAAGGAATATTAAGTACGTTCCGATTCTAGGTTTCGGCGTGTTGCAATTTTAGAATAGTGATTGTAATAAACATTCATTTGCATTACTTAAAGTTATAGCCTCTGGTTAGTTACCTATTTATGTCTTAATTTATAGATGACGTAGCTAGGCACTGTATTGAACGATATAAATATTAATGGAATGAAACGATTCAGATTCAGTTTTTGCTTGTCACAGGTGGAAAATTCAGTTCTTACGCTGATGTTAGCATGCGACGTGCCAAGATAAATGAGCCGCAAATTTAAACGCTGATGGAATAAACAGATTTTCTACGACTTTCCACCTCCAATAACTCCTAAAATAGGCACGTTCTACTGTCTTATAACAAAGAACACATTTGAGAACATTATCGAACACGAGCCAAAATCCGTGCATTGCAGAAGGTTATCCGGAACCTCTTAATAACAATATTAACGAGACACGACATAACTGGTTAAAACTAGTTAGCAAGTAGCGACTACCAGCCAGGGTAACCTGCGCTGGGGGGTAACGGAACACGGGTAACATGTCGACACAAGTTACTGTTGTGGGAGTTGCAATGGCTGGATCAAGTTAGAATAATGTCACTTCACGAGAAAACATTTATTTAACACAAATCACAAACAGGAAATAATAGTAAAGAATTGCGTTTAGCGAAGGTACCTATACCGAAAGGGTGTTAACATCTCAGCATTTGCTGGGTGTCACACCCAGGTGACCCAGGGCTGGTTTTCAATTGACACCCCGCAATGAAACACGGACGAGGTTAAATACTTAGAAGAGAAACGTAACTGAATATTTAGTTAATAATGTTTAAAAATACGGAAATGGCTCTTATTCGATTGGCCCTGGTTTTTATTGTCAACGGGAAATATGAATTTCATATCTGTCTCAACCGCTCATAGCGACTGATAAAACAAAAACGAGAAAGCTGGCACCCCAAATAAATTGGAGAATGATGATGATGTCTGAAATATGAATTTCATATCTGTCTCAACCGCTCATAGCGACTGATAAAACAAAAACGAGAAAGCTGGCACCACAAATAAATTGGAGAATGATGATGATGTCTGAAATATGAATTTCATATCTGTCTCAACCGCTCATAGCGACTGATAAAACAAAAACGAGAAAGCTGGCACCCCAAATTAATTGGAGAATGATGATGATGTCTGAAATATGAATTTCATATCTGTCTCAACCGCTCATAGCGACTGATAAAACAAACACGAGAAAGCTGGCACCCCAAATAAATTGGAGAATGATGATGATGTCTGAAATGAGAGAGAGTTCTAGCCAGATCCAGAAAATACACGTCAAATGAAGGTTATCAGTGTTCGATAGATATTGAAACAGCCTTTTGAACCAAGACTCTATAAATAAAATTACCAGTTGTTAGATTGAATATCTAAAATTAGCAAGTAAGCAATTCCCTTCCCTCAACTAAGCTCAGACCTACGGTCGTAGCTCTGAGCTTAGCGGAGGGAAGGAAGATTAGCCTGTGAGCGTCAACACCACAAAGAGTGCTGCGTACTAAGTAGATATTGTAGGTAGGCCTCGAGGGTCGAAGAGATTCCATCCATTGTGCCTATTAGCAACTCTGATTAATCTTGTAAAGGTAGTAATTATAACACTTTTTACAATAGGATGAAACGGCTAAGCGCTAGTTCAGACACGGCGGGAACCGGCGGTTCTTATTTATGTAGATATTTATTAGATCGTTCAGACGTAATCGCTCGGTTCCCGCGTGTCTGGTCGAACACTAAAAGAGTGATGCATAGCTGTAGAGGGAAGAAAATCTGATCTGTGTGAGGGTTGATAGACCGGAGAAGATGAATAAGAAGTGTTGTGTGGACACCCACAGTAACATGGAAAATGCCGATTATGTTGATGATTAAGGTCATCAAACTTTTTGGTGTTTTTGTTAAACATTTAGCCGATGGTGATAGCTTAGGTACCCCGTCCGTAGGCCGTAGCCTCGCGTAAATTATTTCATTTCCCTAGTAAAACACCATCTTGCCGTAGGTGTAACAATCCATCTACAATAACTGATGGGTCTCGTTTTTCCAACGTTCGTCTGCGGAGAAGCTTCCGCAAATTAATAAAAATGCGCAAAAAGATCAAGACGTGTTCATTCATAACTTGGAAATATTTGAGGGAATTCCCAAGCCGAGTAACGTCCTATCGTTTGTTTTGATAAACATCTTATTTTTCCACTTTCTAACAAGATTATGACTGGCTAAAAGCAACCTACTCCACTCATCATATGAAGGATATTAATCTGACACAAATCCGAGCAAACACAAAGTTGTATCGTACGCAACGTGTCCGCGTTCACCCCGAGGAGCACAAGTGAATAGCTATAAAACTCCAATTATTTATCAGAAAAGTGTTCAACAAAATAGTAATAGGCAACTGAGGGTCGACTGAGCATCTTGGAATTATAAGTTGAGCCTCTCAGGGCCCATTGTCGGCCATTGTCGGCTCATGTCCCCCGCGCCCCTCACTCGTTTATACGATATCGTCTGCCAATAAGGACACATTTTTATAACCACTTGGAATATATTTTTTCTGTGAATTTATCGGCAGGGTGGATGTGACATTGCGTTAAATGACGACCGAGATTTTTTCTGTTATGTTTTAACGCATTAAAACGGTTTATTTTCTTTTTACAGCCTCTCTTTTTCCATCATCTCGGGGTTATCTTTTTCCTTATTGAAATGACAAAAATAGCTTTATCTTGTGAGTCTTCACGTGATTTATTTGACACAGATTTTTCTAGATTACCTCTAGCCCCGTTACAACATTCCTTCCCGTCTTGTAAACTTGGCAAGATGAACCAACAAAAAACAGAATTAATTACTTAGGTTTTCTCGCGGCTGTCGCTGCAGCAGAACTAGTTTCCATCCAGTCGAGGAAGTCAGGAACAGGAAGGAATTTAGTTCACAAGTTACTCCTTTAATGGAAATTAATTTGAAAGGGACCTAAAGTTGGAATGCTTTAGTTTATTTGCTCGAGTTATTCTGTAGCTAAGATTGTGTTTTGTGAACTTTGAACTATAACTCTGGAAGTTTAGCTCAATAGGGAATATGCACGAAAAAATATTTATTATCTATACAGTTTATCTAAAAATATACACAAATATAATACTAACAGTGAAAATAGAATCAAAATTGCTCGAAAAACAAACGAGATATAATTATTTTAAACAAATGTATCTGTCCCTCTTACGAAAACGCTGTTTTCTATGGCAGCTGTATAGGCGCCAAGAACTTTGACGTCACAATTCATATCGGACTTCTCTTTCTAATTGTAAACTTTGAAGCTGTATAACTTCATCGCTGATGAAGGTATTTAAAAAATAATTTCATAATTGTTTATTAGAGTTAATAAGTATTTCATTTTGCAAATAAAAAAATCGCATGCATATTCCCTATTACTCGCAATAAATTGTGTAGTGACGGGAAGTAATCAAAGAAGATGATGCAGGTTCTGTTCCCCGTAAGGTGTTATTTTAGCGAGCTCGTACTGGCGTCTAATTGGGCGCGTCGTGTTCGCCAGTGACTGGCGGCCACTAATGACAACCCCTGCTAATAGGAGCTCGTCGGTGCAGACCCTAATGATTTGGAGAGTTCCGATTGCTACACAATTACGCTGTTGATAGGCTGCTCAGATGAGGCAATGGCATATAGTGGTGAACCGTAAGAAGGAAACTGATGGCATTGTTAAGTAATGCCCGCATTTAACTGCAATTCTCATACTGGTGAGGAAGAAGCAATAAACAGCATGCTTCCTCAAGACAAGGCGGCCAAGGCGGGATGGTGATTTCAGACTTAAATTCATAAGATGCGCCCGGGCCTCGCATTCGAGAATATTATGTTCACAAATCTTCCTCGTTTATACTCTTTCTTTAAGTGAGAACCATAAATCAAACTCCGTTGCGTGGTTTGGAAGAAGTTAGCGGAGAATCAAACCGAGGCACACACCGACTTTATTTTATATTAAAGACTAGCTTTTGCCCACGACTTCCTTCGCGCATATCCCGTTTTTCCCATTCCCGTAGGAATTTCGGGAAATCTTAGTGCTCCCCTACACTCCCCAAAGAATCTACATGCCAAATTTCAGCGTTCTACGACCAGTCAACCTTCGGCTGTGCGTTGTCTGTCAGTAACGGAAGAATTAGGATTGTAAGTCCAGATTTTCTCACGATATTCCGTCATCGATATCTGCAATGAGTATCCTGGTGTATTAATAGTATGGTTGCTATCCAACTTAATCATCTCAATGTGAGCCTATGAGGCATTGAGCCGATTGCTCGGTACTCATCCATTGTCCTCGTTTATTCTATTGACTTTCATATTGGGATATTCCTTTTTTTCGTGATGTTTAATGAAAACTGAAATGTATTAGTTACGAAGCTCGATATACCTTCAACGTATGTTAGTCCTATTTTAGACTTTGACTGTCTAAAAAGTTTTGATATTATCTGAATTTAGCTAGTACTAATTTTAGTCTACCTAACTACCTTTTGTTACCCTACGCACCCCTCCACAGCTCTATCATCGCTTTTCCTTACCCCATCACCTTATTAGAAACAAGTTACAAAAATACATAAACGAAAATAGCTGCAGCCTTTTCAATCTGATAACGTCATCGACAATTTGAGAAGTCATTTGTGTGTGTGGCGGTACTAATTATAAATAAACAGTGGGGTGGTAATGAACTTCGCGAGTATTTCCCTCTGCGCCCCCTCCCGAATATCATACGCTACGTTACCCCCTCGTTAACGTTGTGGTTGGAAATGTATGGAAAAACAACTGATCCAGGATTTTAATACCGGAGTCACAGGAATACGCAAACTGCTGATTTATAGGGAGAGAAACAGAGATTACGCATCACTAAAATTCAAAAGTCTGCTCTTGAAAGGACTTACTAGGGGCATTACAGTACATATGTTCCCATTGCTGCATCGTCGTCTCGCAGCATGTTAGAGTATAATAGGGTGAACTGAACACTGCCTCTTTGAGCATATCGTAGGATATCGCCTCGCGGATAATTCCCGGCGTCCGCGTCGTTCACTCGCTCACTCGCTCATGCAGTCGTGCTACCAGCCTCACAGACGGGCCGTGCAGATTGCGTCGCTCGAAAGCTTTGTGCGACACATAATGTGAGAGGGATTATAGCCTCCCTAGGATCGCTTTGACTGACACTGGATAACTTATTATTTGAAATGCAATTTAACCCGTAGGTAGATGACACCTACGCTGTACCATTTTCAAGTTTACATAGGAGTACTTATTAATAACTGCTCGGCTCTTCCTATCTGATTAATTTGATTTCAGTTGCAGTGATTGGAAATATGGTTGAGAACTTGAAAAAAATACGTATACGTCTCGTAAATATAGACCAACAATATTTTATCCTTCTGATATTATTCTCATTTCAAGTTACAGGTAGATTACAAAAAGCGCAACTGGTCTCTTGTGTCTTTGCACTTTCCAAGGCATTTTTACCTCCCTTAATCCGAGCTTATTTTGCAACCTGTTCAAGCCACCAATTTTGTTTTGTTCTTTTTAATGGTAATAGTCATACTTGCCGCAAATAAACACTTATTAGGGTTCCGTACCAGAAGGGTAACCGCATTACTAAGGCTCCGCTTTCCGTCAGTCAGTCCGTCCGCCCGTTCTTTCGTCCATCCCTCCGTCCATTCGTCTGTCTGTCAGCGGGTTATATCTCAAGAACCGTAATTTATTTATTTTTTTATTCATTTAGTACATAGAGGACTTACAGCTAATAAAGACAAACAAAATAGGAAACCTTAGTCACCAGCAAGCCAATAACAAATGCTCACGTATAAAAACATAATGTAAATTATGGTGTGAGCACAATATAAAAAACACACCGCTTAAATTAAACTTACAATTATTTAGTTACATAAATACTTGCTACTTAAATAATTTGAGGCTTAAGCACCTTCTCGCTGAATTCACACTGTGAATGAATAGATCCAAATCATATTCCTTGCAAATGTCATTGAAGTTACTGCTTGCGCGCACAATATAATTTGAAGATGTATGAGGTACACGTATGGGTGGATTAAATCGGAATTTTTTACTTAACACGTTAAAATAAAATTTTGACAATAAGTCAGGGTCATCAATATTGTTATTGAGGATTTTCAACAGAAATAAACAGTCAGCAATTTTACGTCGATCTACCAGTGGTAGCAGATGATACTTCCTGCAGAGTCCAAGATAATCGGTTGACTGGTATGGAATCTTTTGGTGAAAGCAAAGATATTTTATGGAACGTCATTGAATGTTTTCAATGCGGTCAATATATTTATGATAACGTGGATTCCATATCTGAGACGCATACTCTAGCTGGCTTCTTACAAAAGTGCAATACAATATTTTTAGTGTTTTAGCATCCGTAAAACACTTAGAGAGACGTATTATAAACCCGAGCAGTTTAGAAGCTTTTTCGACAATTGAATCAATGTGTGTGTCAAAAGTAACTTACTGTCTTAATGAATAGGTAGAAAGTTGAAATTTTCACCGAGTGTATTTTTATTGCCGCTAAAACAACAAATAATACAAATTAAAGGGCCACTTATACAAGATACGTACTTTTTTTTCGGTGACTTGCACTTGACCGGTTTCTATTTAATTCTTTCTTGTAACTAGTCGTGTTGTCTGCAGGTGGAGATGCTGTACCAGCGCTATTTCCTGCGCATGAACCAGACGAACATGACGCAGCTGCTGGGGCTGCTGCTGGCCGTAGCCGTGGGGCTCATGGCAGGTCAGGTGCGCTCGCTCCTGGTGGCGCAGGGCCTGCTAAGCGGCGCGCCCTCCAACAACACCCTCGACAACTTCAAGTACGTAACCTCCTCTACTTCATGCACGGTTCTAGGATCTGTGGAACTGTACAATAGTACAATACTCTGAATCCTTATGTAGCATTCTTAAACAGCAAGTAATCTAGTTTGTAACATACAGCCTTATAATAGTGAGACAACGAAATGTTTGGCAAGCTGAGCATACGCGTCAGACTGTAGAGAGTTGTTGTGCCTCCACGCTGACCTGGTCACCGTCCACAGCCCCTACCACGACCCCCACCGGTACGAGAACGTGACGACGTCGCGCTACCACGAGCAGCTGGCCGCCATCGCCGAGGCGCAGGCGCAGCGCCTGTTCTACGAGAAGGAGCGCGTCGCGCACATTGTCAACACAATCATCCTCGGAATTACTGCTCTAGTGTACGCCTGTGAGTATAGCACTTTTCTTTTTATACTAAGTCCACATGTGTGTACATTCTCGACGCTTTTACCTTCATTCGAGCAAGATCTAACGTATAGAACGTTCAAACATCGGACTTATTGGTCGAAATGAAGAAAGAAAGATAAATGTTATTTCAGACTCGCACAAGGCAAACAAAAAAAATGAAGTAAATCGTTTGTGGAGCGCGATGCACGCGCCTTTATTTAGGTATGCTTGATATAGAGCTGATATATCAAGCATACCTAAATAATACTTTGACAAAGAACGACCGATGACGATGGCACTCTTAAAGCAGATTCCTTATTACGCCTGTGCTCGGATTTTAAATGTTCTTAAGGTTCAATATTCAAACGAAATCTATCAGATAATGACCTTGAAATGACTATCCAATTTGCTAGCCTCTGTGTATGAACTGCCCTATACAGGCTCTCGGGACTCCTGTATGAGGGCTCCTATCTCTATTGACACGACTAATTTGTGTAGAAATTCATGACCCAGATTGAATTATTAAGAAAAAGCTTAATATCCACTGCCATCAACACTATTCTGTCTAAAGGCTAGAATAGAATGTATGTACCTACTCCTTTGTAATCACACTGTTAGCTGTAAGCCATAAAAACAAAGTACTTTAAATAATATGCAAAGTTTATCTTCACCAACAATGATATATTTAACTAGCTGACCCGCGCAACTTCTACTGCGTCACATTTTTCATTACTGCTCCGCTTCTGTTGGTCTTAGCGTGATGATATATAGCCTATAGCCTTCCTCGATAAATGGGCTATCTAACACTGAAAGAATTTTTCAAATCGGACCAGTAGTTCCTGAGATTAGCGCGTTCAAGCAAACAAACAAACAAACTAACAAACTCTTCAGCTTTATATATTAGTATAGATTTAAAGTCAATATTTCAATAAGGAAAGTTTGTAATTACAATCCAATTATTTCTCAAAGTTACTGTTTGGGACTAAGTCAGCCGAGATTGTGTGACAGTCCATTAGGGACTCACACGACCACGTGTCTGTCTGCGTTGTGCACAGGCGTTTAATCTGGTGCGGCTAAGTGCAGTGTTATCCACAGAAAGACCGCCATCACCTGCGATGTCACTAGCGTAGCTTCTACATTTAGGCCCCGCTTTCACGCGCTGTTAATCATTACGACATTATAGTAATTACACAGTTTAGTCGTGAGTTCGTGACAAGCCTAATTCGCTCCTAGACGTCTTGACATTATAACTGATTCCTTGCAGTGTGTATGGATGTTAGTGTTGAGATTGAATTATTCTCCGTCGTTCTTCTGTACTGATGGTGCATGGCTGACGACCCGCGCTTGTTGCAGGCCTCCTGGCGTGCCTGAGCCGCCCGGCTATGAACGAAATCTACCTACTCACCATCTCATACGTGGTGCTAGTCACCTTCCTGCTCATCGAGCTGGCCCTCGCCGGCACCTCCGTCTTGCGGTAAGTCAACACACAACACTATTTTTGCAAAGAGCGTTTAACAATAAAGAGAATGAGATCATGGAAACCTGCATTACACAAAGTACATAAAATTAACGTCCTTGGAAATTGCGAGTTTAAGTGTAAATGTTTACTGCGGGTTCATTACAACTTGCCTTCTCGACGTTTGCTCTTCACATTCAACCGAAGTCAACAATGCGACTTAAAGGCGCGCAGAGTCAAGTCGCAAACTCTAGAGCAAACACAAGTGAGAGCGGAGTGTCGGCGCCTCCTGCGCGAGCGACCAGGAGCCGGCGACCAGCGCCCGGCGCCCGGCGCCCGGCGCCCGGCGCCACGCAACTTGTGTCAAATGGAAATTAAAACTTCCCACTCCGCCCGCCCCGCCTCAAACAAACCGCAGAGCAAGGGTCCATTTGTTTACACCACATTTTCAAAACTGATTCAAATGTTACTGGAACTTCGTAAATCCGTTTCAAACGAAGTTTACAAGTGTGGTGGGAGACGTGTTTGTACCGAGTTGAGATCAAAGCGAGCCGGCCGTGGTTTTATCGCCGACTTTATTGTCAGTGAGCGTTTTTACGGCGAAGTGTTATCGGATAGTGCATTACTCGGACAATATTCGTACAAATTTGCCAGTCGTTAAAGGTGTTATTGTTTCATTTTTAACGGCGGCCGTAGAAAGGTATTGTGGAGAAGGGGGACGTTTACGAGCGCCGGAAAGTGGTTGTTCGGGGTAATGCGGCGCGCCTGAGAGCCGGAAGGTGTTCCCGCTCCGCCGCGCGCCGGCTCTGCCTTCAATACAATCTTTTTAGCTTTTATTTATTTTCGGGAGGTTGGCCGCGTTCTACATTTAATGTAGAACTTCCAGTAATCGTACACTAAGTAGCTGTGGGTTAAGCGTTCTGTCACACAAACAGCTACAACGTTTCCAAGGAGAACGTTAAAGACGCTAGATGCGACGTCCGGCAGCGTGCGACTAGCACCACCTGGCGTCTAGACGTGTCTACTAAAGACACACATTACTATTAAATACACATATTAACATACTCATCATCCCGACCTTACCTCACTTTATTTATCTTACGGCTTGCTGGGAAGTTTGGTCCTCACTTTATTTCTGAACACTGGTAGTAAGGAGTGACATTCGTAAAGCTTTTGACTTTCAAAAGAGGGTTGAACATTTTTTTTTTGTTTGCTTGTTTTGTGTCCCACTGATGAGCAAAAGATCTTAAGCGATCGATGGCTAGGCCGTTTGAAGGTCAATCAAACGTCATCACATCGTCACACCACCTGCGCCGCGTTGTGTTTTAGCCTACTGAACTATGTGTGTTGTCGTGCGCAGTTCGCTGAGCATCAGCACTGGCGCGTGCGCGCTGTTCACGTACGCGACGTACGCGACGCTGCCGGTGCGCCTGCTCGAGGCCACGCTGGCGGGCCTGGCGCTCGCCATCGTCGACATCGGCGCGCACGTCATCCTCGACGACGCCGAACACGTGCACGTGAGTACACACTCGGCTGGCTGCGACTGGCTGCGGCTCTAGGTTTTAGTTCTAACACAGCATCAACATTCGGTTAGACTTTTCCTTAAAATTCCATTGAGGTCGGCTTCCAGTCTATTTGACTTCCTCGACCCAAAAACACCCAGTATTTGTGTTGTGGAAGTCAAATACACTGGAAGCCGACCCGACTACACCCTTCTGGCTAAGATTGGCTGCCAAACTTTCGGGCTTCTGACTTCTCGTAACGACTGTCAAAAGTCAACAAATGACTGTCGGGACTAGACATGTATTGTTTACCCATTCTAGAAACAGCAGAAACTTTGCAGATGGATATTTACCCGTCCTAATGAAACTATGACCTTTGCAAAGACATAAGCTGACGTGACGTATTTTCCGCAGCAAATCTACTGCTCGGTGGCGACGCTGATCGCGTGCAACGTGGCCGGCGTGATGACGCACCACCCGCGCGAGCTGGCGCAGCGCCGCGCCTTCCTGGAGACGCGCGACTGCGTCGAGGCGCGCCTCGTCACACAGCGCGAGAACCAACAACAGGTGAGGCCTGACCATAATTACTGCTGAAAGACCTCCACTGAAAGACTTGTTCCACCCCCAAGCATCCTGTGTAAAGCGTATGACGAGGATTCCTGCGACCTTTACCTACGTTACGCCTTCCTGTACGCGGCTGTCCACAGCTGTTCAGTCCCATCGGCGGCGGCGACTCGATTACGTAATGATACTACCATTATGAAGATAATTAATTTTGCTTGATTGCTTCAAGAATGATTAAAACAAATTCGTCTAATCGACTGCGTAAGTATCACAGTGAATATTGTTGAGTTGCCAACCATTTAATCTAAACATACGCTCACCATTGGAAGGAGCTTTTCAAGGAGGCCTTTTGCTGCTTAAAACAACTTTCGTCAATTGGTAATCAGATTGAAGTTCATGACCTATATTGGAAACTAACTGGGCACCATCAGTCGGAGGGACACGTAGCCCCGCGAGCCTATCTTCCTTACTTGAGGAGAACATCCTTACATTCACCAAAAAACAAGGCTTATTGAAGCTTTATCCCAAAGCTTCAATAAGCCTTGTTTTTTCTCTATCTCTATCTAGCTACTGCAGTTCAATTGAAAGCGATTTCACTCTCAATCAAACCCGCTCGACGTACTTCGCTGAACGTTGGAACTACGTTATGTAATAGTGAATAGGCCGTGATCGCATCAATTAGCAAGCTAATTGCTCTTGTTTTAGTGTAGAACTAAGTGCCCGTTAAAAATCGTTACAAGTCCTGGTCACTTAGGCTACTCGAATGGTCGGAAACCGGGAAAATTTAATCATCATCAACGACCACAGCCTGGGTTCACCCAATGCTGAATATAGGACACGGCTTCGGTCCGCCGTCCAAGACTTGCCATTGGCGTCCGCTGGAGCGTGGCCGGCGTGGCTGCAGTGTGTGCTGCCATTCACGGAGCTCGCTTGTTTTGTGGTCTGTCGTAGCCCGCGTTGTTCGCAGTTAGACTTAGTAGCGTTTCGCTGCAATACCTACATACATAGCAATATGATTGTCAGTATTTTCATAGCGGCTAATTGTTCATCAGTGTGACAAACACCCATTATTATCTATTCAGGTTGACAGTTATTCACAATAGCTTTCATTTCTGGCACACGAACACTTTATATCGAATGTGTTCTTAACAATAGCTTTTCAGTTGATTTCATAACTATCTCGTTTTCAATACGTCAACGGTCCTGGCTACAGAATGGCGTTGAATGCTTCTATTCACCTCGTCTCCTCGTTATCCTACATATTACGTAGCGGATAATCCGACAACACAAACAACTGGTTATTCGTCGAGGGCTCCTTCGACAAGATATCTTAATATATTATTATGTGACAACAGTATTACACATCATTAGTTTTGGAGACGTTGTAATAGAGAATATGATTTAATGTTGTGCTTTGTGTTCTCTCCGAAAACTTGATGCGCAATGATTACCTGACTGTTTTACAAAATTATTCACTTTGACTTTTCATCTGATCTGCTTGCTAAACAAGCTGAACCGCGCACGTAGTACACTGGAAACTCCGGTTTATTTAAAGCAAGACTTTTAGCATATTTGGACTTTTTTTTTAACTTTTTAATAGGTGAAATGTCCAGCCAGTAAGCCCTTGTTGTACCAGTGGCATACTCTCGCATACAGCTGAATGTTTGATACTCATACCTCGGCATTTGGAAAAACTTTTCGTTTTCGCGCACGCGGTCCGGTCTGGGCGTCCGGTCGCCTCCGGCTGCATCCTCTCATGTCATCTCCGTCTCCGGCGGATTAGCCGCTCCCGGCCCGTGTTTCATGCACTCCAACAGTGAACGCACGCGATTAATTACTTGACGTACGACACATTGTGAATGAATTTTTTCATGCATTTTTTTGGGAAATAAGTAAGTTAAATTACTCGACGATAGTGTGGTGTAGATTCTATACACCAGTGATACATTCTTCGTACCTAATCTGATCAAATGTCTACTTTTCTGATTTTTTAACACTAGCTGACACGCGCAACTTCGTCTGCGTCACAGTTTTCTTGAATGCTTCGCTCCTATTGGTCATGGCATGATGTTAAATAATGGACAATAGCTTTCCTCGATAAATGGGCTATCCAACTCTAAAATATTTTTTCAATTCGAACCAGTAATTCCTGAGACCAGCGCGTTCAACCACACAAACAAACTCTTCAGCTTTATGATACTAGCTTTTGACTGCGACTTCGTTCGCGCATATCACTTTTTTTCCCGTTACCGTAGGAATTTTCAAAGATTTAAAAACAAAAAATCTATTATCTATTTGCATGCATGCTCTAAAATTAGTAAATACGTCACTAATGTTATATTATTGTAATATTACTATACACACATAACTACTTACATTCGCTATACACACAACGGAAGATTTATTCTGTTGAAATTCTACTACAAATGGAATACTTTGGTATCTCCAGTACAAACTCCAGTCATTTCGGATTATGCTATGTTACGTACAATAAATCACTTCATGTGTTTGTTCTCAGTCTTGATTATGAATGACAATGTTAAAGTAATAGATGATATAGAAAACCTTTCAGCTTCAGCATTATATCAATGCTCCCCGGAACAAGTTGACTCATACCTACAAAACGTTAATCACGCCTTGAAAATTTTTTACGTTAACATTAGAAGCATCGGCAGCAGCGCAAATTTTAACAACCTCCTGATATTACTGCATCGAATAAAGACACAATTTGACGTCGTGGTCTTATCGGAATGCTGGTTACGTAAATCGACCTCCTATACCGGGAAAGAAACCTCTATACCGGGTTTTGTATGTAATTACTCTGATCACTCAAACCAAAACGATGGAGTAGTGGTGTATACTAAAGTAGAGTTACCGTTCCTTTTAGAAAAGCCTATACTCGCCGATGCAAATAGTCTTATATTTAAATTTAAAAATGAGGTCGCGCTTATCGCTATATATAGGTCACCTTCAAAGAGAAATATCCAGAACTTTATTACTAGTCTAGATGTAATCCTCAGTTCAGTAAATACTTTCAGAACCGTTATTTTTGTTGGAGATATCAACATTAACATAGCCTCAAATTGGGTTGATTCGAACTCAGACATGTACCTTAATGCTGTTGCGTCACATGCTATGTTGCCTGCTCATATTTTACCGACACGCAACGATAGTTGCATTGACCACGTTAAGCTAAAATCAAATAAACCAGCTATTACCTTAGTTCTTGACTCTCTAATTACTGACCATGCTCCTATTGTAGTTTTTTGTAACCTGAAATTAGATATCCCTAAATCACTATCCCGTCAGCATCGTGTAGACATTAATGCTTGCGTAGTAGCTCTTGAGAATGTTGATTTTACTCCCGTTATGAGCTGTCAAGATGCAGAAACTGCTGCTTCTATCTTGGTCAAACTTATTTCCTCAGTTGTTGTTAAATACAGTCGTGATTCTGTTGTCTCGAACCGAAAACGCATTATTAAGCCGTGTATCACACCTGGACTTCTTAGGTGTATTCGAAACCATGACAACATGTATCGTAAAACGAAGAGGGATGCTGAAAATAACACTCTGAAAATCACCTATAATCGGTATAAAAATTATTGCATCAATTTAGTAAAGAAATTAAAACGAGAATATGAACGAAATGAGTTCGAAAAGCACCGTAGGAGTCCGAAAGCTACCTGGAATCTCATTAGAACTATATCCAATCATCAAAAGAATAGGGACTCACCAGTGAGTTGTTTTCTATAACTCCAGATCAAATTCAATCACTTGATACTGTTAACGACTTTTTCGCAAACGTATGAACAAAAATCGCATCTAAAATCCTTAACTCTCCAAACTATAACTCTACCAACATTTCTGAAGCTGTCACTTCGGATATCCACCCTAACTCTATGGCAATTTTTGGCACGGACAGCGAAGAGATAGAATATGTTATTCGTGGCTTACGACTAAAAAGTTCTACGGGTTGGGAGGGTATCCCCGCAACTGTATTCTAATAGTGCTAGAAGCATTCTTGTCCCAGTTATCTGCCACGTCTTCAACCTTGCCCTTACAAATCAAATCGTATATTTCAAATAAACCATTTACAGGCACTTTTGAATTGTCAAGGTCGGTCAGTCCAAAAAGATGAAGCTATTTGCACGTTCCAAAGCGTAGATCTCTATGGAGAAGAACGTGCAAGAAACTCCACGGACACTCTTTTAAAAATAATAAATTGTTACAAAGTTTTGTTTACATCAAGTTAAAATTATACAAACATGTGAGAACGATGTAAAAGACGAACAGGATAAAAGCGTCCGGGAAAAAAGGAACAATTCAAAGAAATATTTAAAATAAACCATGGCAACTGAGAAATGACCAGTCCCAACTGACAGCGTCCGTTCACGAACATGACGCATGCGCTAGCACCATTCGGCTCAACCATTTTGAAGGGAGCCAAATGATCCAACGCATACGCCACCATCAGCAAGACTTTTGAGTGAGCATGACACTCCCAACCGCCAGGGTACATTCAAGTCAAAAACAAACCTAAAACTGATAGCTATAGCTTAAGTTTAAGGTACACAGAACTCACACATGTGCCGTTAAAATGGTTGAAATTATACATTGCTAAATAAATTGAGTCTATACAATGCAAATATTGTTTTTTACAATCTTCAGCCGGTCCAACAATGTTTCCAAATGCTAACAGATTATTTTGTGCGCCCTATTGGCTGTGGAGCAGGACCAGCATTCAGCCAAGCATTTTTATCTTCAATATAATCCCCCAACTTATAATATGCTTGCCTGCATAGTGTGCGTTTAATACAAGATTTAAATTTTGTCTCATTTAGTTCTAATATATGGGGAGGTATCTTATTATAACATTTTAAACAGTACCCCATAAAAGATGAGGCTACTTTAGCCAGTCTGAAACCTGATTGAACTAATTGGTCCCTATTTCTAGTACCATAACTATGTCTGTCGCCTCTTTTACTAAAAAGATGTAAATTCTTTCTGACATACATGATATTTTCGTAAATGTATTGACAAGGTACCGTCATGATGTTAATATTCTTAAACAGTTCCCTTAGAGAATCGCGCCGGCGGAGATTGTATATCGCTTTGATGGCTCTTTTCTGCAGAATAAAAATAGACTCAATGTCTGCAGCAATCCCCATAGTAAAATACCGTAAGACATGATACTGTGAAAGTAACTAAAATAGACCAGTCTTGCGGTATCGACATCCGTTAATTGGCGGATTTTCCTAACAACATAAGCTGCTGAACTTAGCCGTCCAGAAAGAGATGATATATGAGGGCCCCATTGTAGCCTTGGGTCAAGCGTAATTCCCAGGAAAACTGTTTTATCGACAAATTCTAGTTTTTCCCTGTTCAATACTATGTCACAATCACTGCTTTTGACATGGGGTAAAGCAAATCTCATACATTTCGTTTTCTTTTCATTCAAAACCAAATTATTCGCCGTGAACCAATTTTGGACTTGCATTAGGGCATTATTTATAATATCAACACTGTCCGTCTGTTTATTTATCTTAAAAATTAAGGAGGTATCGTCGGCAAACAGCACCATATCAAGTTTTTGTTGCAATAAATAGGGTAAATCATTGATATATACCAAAAACAAGAAAGGACCCAAAATCGAGCCCTGGGGAACGCCCATTATCACGTTTAATCCCGACGAATTGACACCGTTTATTTGAACTAATTGCCGTCTACCATTCAAGTAAGATTTGACCAAGTTTAACGCTGTTTTGACCAGTCCGTAATGCCCGAGCTTCAGGAGTAATGTATCGTGATCAACACAATCAAACGCCTTCGAGAGACCACAAAAGACACCTATGGCATCCTGTGCGTCCTCCCACGCATTAAAGATGTGCTTTAGTAAGGTAACACCAGCGTCAGTTGTACAACGTCCTTTGGTGAAACCATACTGTTTATCATGAAAGATGTCATTCGTGTTAAAATGATTAAGCATTTGATTTAGCATCACTTTTTCAAATACCTTACTAAACACTGGCAACACAGATACTGGTCTATAATTATTTGTGTCTTTACTATCCCCAGATTTAAAAAGTGGTATCACCTTACTGAATTTCATTAGGTCCGGAAAGACTCCTTGATCCACACACAAATTAAATATTACAGCTAAGTACGGCGCTACAGTCTCGATGATTGAGGTACAAACTTTGATAGACAATCCCCATAGATCTTCGGTCAATTTAATTTTGATTTGTTTAAAAGCTTTTGTTACTACTATGGGGTTTATATGTTTAAAATTAAATTCAGTCGGGCTGGCTGAAACGTTCGCCTGTAATAAATCAAAAGCAAGTGAAGGCGAGGAATTTAAGGCTTCAGTAGTTTTAATAGGGATACTCGTAAAGAAATTTACAAATTCTTGAGCAACTTGTTTGTTATCGCTAATAAGTCCATGAGAAGTCTCCAATCCGTAATCAGTGTTATGTCTTTTGTTCCTATTTGTTTATAATTTTCCAAACCGTCTTTATTTTATTGTCTGCTGTTTTTACCTTATTACTTATATAACATCTGGTTTATTCCCAACGGTGTTCAAAAAGGCGGTTGTGCACCCTATTCACAAGAGTGGAGACAGAGACAGTGTCAACAACTACAGACCTATATCGGTACAATCAATTCTGTCTTAAGCTCCTCGAAAAAGTAATGAACAAACGTCTGCTGGATTACCTTAGCTCACAAAATATACTCGCAAATAACCAATATGGATTCAGATCAGGCAAAAACACAGAGGATGCCATATTAGAATTAATAGGTAAAGTAGCTCAAAATCTAAATAACAATGATAAATCTATAGCCATTGATATACAAAAAAACCCAAGATGCACAGCCTCGAACAAATGCAACACTCGAAACTGTCGTCAAAAACTGACATGTATCAAGTGTCATGTGTGAGTTGTGTGTAGTTATACTATAAACAATTTATTTTGCAAATTCAACCTTACACGGATCGCTTAAAGTTGTTTTTACAAAGCTGTGCACTATGGCGAGCGATGCGAGATTGTTTGAAACTTGCGCATGTTGCGCTTATTTTTTGCGGACGTTTTTGAGATGCTGAGTGTGTATCTTGGGTTTTTTCAATGTCTATATCTATCTTTCTTGATCTTTCTAAAGCTTTTGACACTGTCTCTGTCCCCCTTCTCCTCAGTAAACTAGAAAGAATTGGTATAAGAGGCCTACCGCTTAGTCTGTTTAAGAGTTACTTTAGTGGTCGCTCGCAAATCATCAGGATAAACAACCACACCAGTAAGGACGCACTCCTCACCTATGGAGTTCCGCAAGGTAGTGTCTTAGGACCTACTCTTTTCCTGGTTTACATAAACGAGCTCTGTAAACTTGATTTAAAAAACTCCAAAATAATTACATACGCTGATGACACTTATCTTGGTTCGTGGTAGTGACTGGAATGAGGTTCAGCTTCAGGCAGAGTCAGCCTTGCAAGTTATTATGAGATGGCTGACACAGAACCTGCTCACCCTCAACTTGGATAAAACCAAATTGATCACTTTTAGTCCAAGGAAAGCGTCACAGCCAGCCCTTTCCTTTCGTCTGACAGCTCATGCGTGCCATACAATGAGGATTGCCACCTGTGGCTGTCCTGTAGTAATGCGCACGGACTCAATAAAATATCTAGGAGTTTGGATCGACGGCACGTTGACATGGAGTGAGCAAATCAATTCACTGGTCTCTAGGGTTAGAAAATTGATATTTGTTTTTAAAAATCTAAGGACCTCCGCCAGTTCCTCTACCCTGAGAACTGTGTACTTTGCTCTTGCTCATTCCATTTTAACGTACTGTATTTCGGCCTGGGGGGTGCTGGTAAATGTCATTTGCTGCGCTTGGAAAGGGCGCAGAGGGCTGTCCTTAAGGTAATGGCCTTCAAACCATATCGCTTTCCTACCAGCGAACTCTATACCCTATGGAAGCTACCTACAATAAGACAATCTTTTGGTCTAAGTACAGTGTTGCGGAAACACTCAAACTTGTCTTTTGACCCTGAATTTAGAGAACAAAAACGTAAAACTGACAGAGTGTGCCCGACTTCAGTTGTTAAATTAGAAATTGTCCGCCGGCAGTTCATTTTTTGCAGTCCTATGCTTTACAGTAGAATTAATAAAGTGCTGACTATTTACCCACGTACTCTCCGGGATTGCAAAAAAATTGTCGATCAATGGCTTCATACTCTCATATATGAAGAATTTAGTAAAACCCTAAAGATCTTTCTTCGACATGGACATGCATACCAAATACACGTAGCGTGGAGTGTGCTCGTGGGGAGGTTCCACTAGCACACCCTACACTTACACCCACAGACACGCACTACACTCTCATACAACACTCCCACCTACCTATCCTACCTACCCATTTTAAGTTTTTTTTTTCTTTTTTCTTTCTGTTTTAAATGTTTAATATTTGTTCTTTCTTTTTTTTAAAGCCAACTGTATTTCATTTTATGAAATCTGGAACGCTGTCGTCTCATTCTTGGAGGTGGGCGTTAATAGCTGCGACACAGTTTTGCAACTAATGCAGCTATTTACGTACGCAATCGATTTGTTAAATGTGTTTTTGTTCCAATAAAGATTATTATTATTATTAATTTCAGGAAATCCTCTCTTAGTGTTCTCCTACACTCTCCAAGGAACCTACATGTCCAGCTTTCTACGGCCAAAAGTTTTACTGTGCGTTGTCTGTCAGTACCTAACGGAAGAATTGTACTTATAAGTTAGGAAGGATATAGCTTGATTAAATCAAACGATTTTGCTTTTTCATAAAAGTTAAATATAACTTTACGTAATCACCTCTGAGTTAAGTTAGTTGACAGCCTAGCGTCACCGATACAGCATTGCTCCGAATTTTCATGACGTCTAAGATGTGGGCCCACTAACCTAGAAAAGTATCCAAGCCAAGATGTTATCCAAGTTCTCCTGGGTACTTTGATAATTATACTGATAAAGAAGATATAAATACTTTATTAGAGAAACTTTTAATTACTTTTAAAGCGAGGCGATGTTTCTTTCGTTAGAGACATGTGTTCTAGTGTCGGAGTTGTGGCGAACACTGCCATGCGGCGCTGCGGTGCGGGCGGGGAGGGCCGGTTTTGTTTGAGAACCTCGTCGTGTTGGTACTTTTTAATAGTTTCGAGCAAGGAATTTGTTTTCATAGCATGTATTAACTGTTTAATTTGCATGGATAGTTATATAATGTTTTATATCTGGCTGACGTCCGAAGCCTCACGTCAAAGCGCTCATAGGTACGTAGGGATATACCTATAGGCAGTGTATTCACACAAAAACGCCAATTGTTACCCTTTCTTTCCGCTCACCCAAACATAGTCCATCTTTCAATATGGATAGTCACCGTCACCCGGCCCTTTTCCTTTGCTCTAGTTATGTAATGTATCCCTTATTGTGATCGTCAATAAAATAAGTCAGAGTTAAGTACAAATATTTGAACGAAACATGAACAAAATTAACCCATTTCCACAAAGCACTACACGTATCTAAGCACCCTGTCCTTCCACTGTCTTTTTTTCGCAGATTTCTTGTTATACTAAAAGAAATTAACAACTCACAAAGACTACACTATTTACAGACTAAATCAAATTAAGAGACTGAATTAAATTCCTTTATTTCTAACTTAAGATTAATTACACGAAAATTAACAAACCGTCTCGCTTAACAAATTTGTGTATTAATCTAAATTAACTTGGCTGCTCCCACCGAGGACTTTGTAGCGTCTCGTCTAAATTTGTGAGGACAACGTTCATTGAAGGTTGGTGTCGGGGTGTCAGTGTTTTGCTCGTGTACTGGGGCGGCGATGGATGTCGTCGCGGAGGGATCGCGCTGTGGCGGTAAATGGAAGTAATGGCTGGTAACGACGCGCAAGCTGCGACACTGAGCTGCTTGTTACACTTGCCACTGATTCTGTTGTTGTGAGCTTTATTTCTACTTTGGAGAAACTTCGGACTTAAAACATTGCTTATCTTTTGTTACCATCTAGCTTTATAGATAGAATATATTTTATAGTACAGTCTGATATTCTTCGTGTATCCGAATAAGAACAAACGTGCCACAGAGTAACAGAGTCAAAGCTTCAAAGTTTTTAACATAATTTTATTGCGAATCAAATAAGACCGCTGCAGCTTGACAATGTTCTGCATACTATGGTTGTACGGCATGCAATCTGCACCGCGTCTGATCACATCGTTGTCGACAACCTGTGGAGTGTGGAGCCTTCGCTAAGACAGACGAACAAGTCATATTTATCTATTAGATTGAACTCAGCTCAATTTCAAAGGTACAAAGAAAAGTTATGGATTTGTTCGTTTTTAATGTGTTCGATCGTGATTTCAATCAAATTAAAATCAGAACGACGAAGGCAGTCGCGTTTCATACGCCATTTATTAATTAAGTCTGAACGAATATACTCATTTCATGTAGATGTTAAATCCACATGAAATGAGTGTATATTTGAATTTGATAAAGCTACAAAGTAGTAAGTGTAGAGCGACACGAAAGACACAAAGAATTCAATTATTCTGTGGCTTCAACTGCGAACGTTATGCAAGCGGAGGAGCCTCCCTAATCCTGAGGACACGGGGCTTACGTGTCGGCAGTAACTCGATCTAATTGCGTGACGCTAACTAGCGCCTTGTTTGCGCGTCTGTACCGGCGGCCTCTCTCCTCGCATGTACTGCCGTGTGACGTCACTGCGGATTGTAACACACACGTGATCGAGGAAACGCAGCCAATGTAGCCTCAGGCACTTCTCTCACCGCCGACGATGAGTGAGAAGCGAGTGAAGCTAGAAACCAGATACGCGTTGGCGAATAGCGAGAAGCGAGTGTGTAGTTCCGATAGTTTAGTCGCTCGGCTATAAACGAGTGCTATTGTACGGCGGGCGATTACCCGCACCGATTGCTCCGGCTTACACTATAGATAGAAATAACCGCTGGTTGGTGAGTTCTGACCGCCAAGCGAGCATCGCCGAGCGAGTATCGCTGGGCGAGTATTATCTTTGAAAGCTCCTGTCGCTGCGACAAACTAGTGGTAAGAGAGTTCTCGCCGGCAGTGTGAACAGCCAGCTATCGACTATAAATGTATGTGTTTCTTTTACTCACACGAGATTTATATCTTTTGTCCCTTTCTACAGCGATAAAATAGTCGATAGCTAAACGCTTCCTCGTCAGCGGTGAGACAAGTGCCTTATATAGATCCTTCTAAAATTACGTAGTATCTCTCATAAGTTACAGATCCTCGTGTCCGCAAAGTACCTTCCTAATGCTTATCAAGAACTGAAACCGTTCACGTTCTCGGTGCCTAGCTAGAATTGAATAATAAATAATTATGTACAATTTAAGTGCAAAATCATACATTTTTTTTTTTCAATTTTACCAATGTGTCATTTCGGAAATTAATTAGTTTTGACTGTCGCGTCCAGCCCGGCCTCGTTAACACGTTACTGTAAATGCATTTTTTTTTTTGTAAAATATTTAATTATCTGCTAACGAGCCAGCAAAGTGGGCTGAAATTTGAATGTGACATAGATGAATACAATTTTTTACTGGTAAATACGTATTCAGTTTGGCCGTACTCGCACACTCGCACCACATTGCGCGTTCCGTCATATTAATATTGTTGTTGACTGTGTTGTTCTTAATTACAAACCTGCCTGCGAGCTGCGAGCTTAGGCGAACACTTACATATAGCTACCCACTGAATAATTACGAAGTATGCTTAAATGTTTGTTGATTTTAGTTCGAGATGTATCGGCCTACCGTGACAGGCTGCTAAATTATACTTGTGAGTAACGCATGGATATTAGCAGCGTAGTAAATCACTGGTTGATAATGAAGTTAGGTGCTGCCGGTAGTTGGGCGCTCATATTCAATATTCATGCTGATAGCGGACGCTAATTTATACACCACATTAATGCGAGCCTCTTGATAGCATTACTGAGCTTACAGCCGGCACGGAGAACGGAGCGTGTCTGCCTGCCACACGTCATTCACTGTTTGACTTCCACAGGACCTTTCGTCCCATCGCCTCTCTCCTCCCGATTCTCTCTCAATTCAATTTTGATAAAGTACAAGTCCCTCCCGCACTCGCATTAGCAAATTTTACATCTCACTGAAATTATTCAGTGAGATGTAAAATTTCTAAATTTATTTTTTTTTGTGTTCCGTAATTTTCGCGAATGTATTAACATTCGCGAAAATTACGGAACACAAGCGAAGCAACAACATTATAAGTACTTATTTCTTTAGATTATCAGGGATTTGATACCGACGCCGACGCTCAAACAGAAAAACAAATTAATACGTTTGGTACCGGTGCCGACGCTCAAGCATAAAAATAAATTAATACATTTGATACCGACGCCGACGCTCAAACAGAAAAATAAATTAATGCATTTGATACCAACGCCGATGCTCAAACAGAAAAATAAATTATTAAATTTGATACCGACGCCGACGCTCAAACAGAAAAATAAATTAATACATTTGATACCGACGCCGATGCTCAAACAGAAATATAAATGATTAAATTTGATACCGACGCCGACGCTCAAACAGAAAAATAAATTAATACATTTGATACCGACGCCGACGCTCAAACAGAAAAATAAATTAATACATTTGCCTCTTGGTCGTTAATTTTCGTGTTGAAACAGAGCCATTTCTCATGTATATAGTGTCAGCGAGCTCGCTAGCTGTGACGCTGAGCGTGCCGGACTGCTGAGCATGCTGCTGCTGCTGGCACTGAGCTCCGCTGTCAGACTGTCACACTACGAGTACTGCGCTGTGTTTCCGTCAGCAGACTGCATATTGTAGTTCCCAATTAAATTAGTTTAATGATTGATGTTCGAATTACATTTTGTGGCAGCCACTAATTAGAACTAATATGCAAAATCGAACATTATTAATTGAAGTATTTGTTGTTTGGTCGTTCCGCGAAAGCTTTGATTAAATTCAAACTTGGATAAACGTGCGTGTGCTAGTCCCTAATGATATAAATAATATCATTACTCGAGTATCAAAGGCTTTGAGCATGCCAACAAAATGCAAGTGTGTTTCAAAATAGATTCAGAATTCAATTTAGTTTGCATATCGAAACAGTTTATTTGCTTCTTTTTATAATAAAATAGGCCACATTTAAGCAGCTATTCAAGATCGGAACTATTCGCTCGTTAGAGGGCTCCTCGGTGGAAATGAGCATTCTGTAAATTGACAAATAGTCGAGTCGCGAGCAATTCGTTATCTTCTCGTAGAGTGCACTCGGCGCGCTCCTCGACTGCATGCGAGCGCGCGGCGCCGCCTGCTGCGTCATTAGTATGAACTAACGAGGCACAACATTTAACGTGACGATAATATTCCCATCTAATATTGTAGGTGCTCGTCTATTTCGGTAAGGCGCTTGTGTCTGACAGGCGCGCGCTGATCCGCTTTGTTCTTGATCGCTCCTCGGCGAGTCTTCAGTATCCCTGCCGGCCATGTTTATACAATGTATTACCTATTTCCTGCGAAACACAGAATAATATCTGTAACAGATTAAAGAGAAAAAGAGAGAATTTAATCAAAATTTCTGTGTACATGTTAGCCGCGATACTACAAAGAAACAGGAACGAACCTGAAGCTAATTATATTCTTATATTCTTACAACAGCCAATTTATTCAGTACGAAAAAATGTAGAAACATTTTAATATTTGGTGAGGAGAGCGAGATGTTTGCCAATGTTTTCCTTGAAACTGGAGCGTGTAGGGAGAAGAGGAACTATCTGAATGATCTTGATAGTTGCGGTGCACTGTTTACGAGCTTAAGTTGTGAGGACACGATCCGTGGGATTAATTCCACTAGACGATTTGTGAGTGAACACAGCGCTTCTGTTACCGAGTTACATTTTCAATTGACGGGTTTTTAGTAAAAATGTTTTATCGAATTGCACATTTACAAAAGTGAGGTTGGACGTTGACCTCAAACTACCGACCTATTCATTTGCCTGTTTCTTGGGGGTCAGAGTGGCGACACGTTACTACTTAGACGATTGAAACACTTCATCTATAAATTGTCTTATGAATTTATGTAAATCAGTCTATAAAATGAGATCAGGGGGGCTAAAAAGGCCACTTTTGGGGAATCATATTAGAATGATCACTAATCACGTTCGCATTCGCATGTCAGTCGCTATCTGTCAACAATTTATGGAAACGGAGGCTTTATGACAGATTGCAACCGACGTGTAATTTTTTTTTAAAACACGACTATTATTATTCATCAAATAACAATCAGTGTTTACAAATAAGGAGCTCTTAGAGAAGGCTCACTTGACGAACGAATGCCATTGGCTTAACACTAGAGTTTGCCCCCAGGAGCGCCTGCTGCTATCAGTGCTGCCGCGCCACGTGGCGATGGAGATGAAGGCCGATATCGCGAGCCAGCCGCGCCAGGAGCAGTTCCACAAGATCTACATCCAGCGCTATGAGAACGTCAGGTATGTACCGCACACACACTTGCATCCATATATGGACCCCTGGTCCTTCCTTACTACAATACTATATTGTTTTTGTCAAGTACCCGATTTCATACTAATGACCAATACCGTCACTGATCGTGAAGGCGCCTCAGCGGCCGAAGGGTTTGTCTCTATAGAACAGTTGCCATGCAAACCAAGCGCGTCAGAGTCGCTATTTACCAACTGATGGGTTGTGACGATTCTGACTATCCTTGCAACAGCTGAAACTAATGCTCAACGATATTTCCGCGGGCACCAATACACTATTAGTCGCCGCCGGCGCACACACTAATATTATGTCTTACCTAAGTCATTTGTTTTTCTTAAATACTGCAGCAATTACGCGCGCATAACCCTATGATCAACCTATTAAAGCTTCTAGAAAAGGTACTGTTCACCGTACTTCCATTTTACCAGAAGAATTGTCCAACTACTGCCATACTCCTAGAGGGACGATGTTGAATTTCGACTTCTTCACCCGGAATCACCTATACGTAACGTACGTTGGTAGCAAGTTGCGGATGCTGCGCCGGCCTCTGACGCAGATACTCCTTTTAATCAACAAAGTTCGTGTGAGACCCAGTCGAGTCCTATTCCAAGTTGTGCATCTCACGCTGAGCACTAAACGAAACGCGAACTTATAACGAATTGCCGTTAAAGTTTCACTTTACATGTATTTGCTATCGTGCGCTAGTTAGAGTTTAGTTGGCGGAGCTGAGCGACCAACGTGTTCATAAGGGATGGATAATGGGATACCTGCTTCAATAATGTGAAGTTAAAAGGCACGTAACTCAAAGCGGATAACTTTTAGATAGATATTAAATACTATGTTTTCCGTTATTCGTAATGCATATTTTAAAAATATTTATTTCAAATTAAATCTGTACAGTCATCAGGCGTCAGGCATTATGTAGGTATGAAAATAGTTTAATTTTGGTTCCTTAAGCCAAAACTACATGAAACAACCGAATTTTTAATACATTTTTATATGTGTCGTAAGAGGCGACTAAGGGACTTGCCAGAGAATGGGCAGCAGCGTTCTCTGTAAAACTCAACACCATACACTGCGATCGCCAACCCGCCTACCAAGCGTGGCGATTATGCCCCCTCCCCCTCCCTTTGGGGGAGGCCTATGTCCAGCAGTGGACGTCTTTCGTCTGTTATGATGATTATGATTTCGAATAGTATCCTATCGACTATAAGGTAAAACAAAAAATGATCGCTATTGGAGGAACTACTTAATAGAATATATACGTAAATGTTGGTAATTTCACAAATACCTATGTACTAGTACTAATATTTATGTACGAGTTGATGTTGAGTGATCAGCCCCGGGCCGGTACAGACACATGATCAAGTGTTCTGATTGCTACTACACACCAGCGCTAAGCACCTTACACCACTACTGTACATAGGTACTTACTATCAAATGACAGACTGTCTCCGTTAAGTAATTGCTCACGCCAAAGTTCCAAAATTACAGTATTTGTCCTTGAAAGCTCGTTTAATTGAAGATAGCTAAGACAATTCTTCAAAATAAAACATTTTACGCCAAAGATAAAAGGTGAAATTCAGGTGCCATTATGTTCGAGTGCATAGACAATTTATACTGTTTTATTACCAAAGTAAGTAGCTAACTATAATCATTTTAAAGGTCCTCACTGTGATAATTCTCATTTGAAACAAGCACTCAGACGGATAAATTAATATTAACAGTCCTTTCTGAAGTACAACGACATTTGTAATCCAGCGTTTATGAATGCTGAGGTAATGAAATATCAAATCCAAATTGAAAGCAGTCATCTAAATTGTTTGTTATTAGACTCATCGAGGCGACTCAATACTCAGACACATCGCGACTCAACCCGAATGACTAAAACAAAACATTTTGATATTTTTAACAGTTCCAAAAAAGGAGAAGGTTCTCAATTTGGTTTTTTTTTTGTGTTACCTCATAACTCTGTCATTTATGAACCGATTTGAAAAATTCTTCTTATGTGAAAGGGTACAGTTTCCGATTGGTCTCATTTAAATGTCATCAAAATCGGTTTAGCAGTTGGTTTGTCATCCAAGTAAACGAAAGTGCGTATTTTGCTTTCCTGCGACTTTCCAGTGATGTTGTTAGGTGTGGGGTACCACTAAAAAGTGAAAGATAAAAACAACAAAGTATAAAATAACTTTAATTTCGGAAGTCGGTGTTAAAATACGAAGAAACAACCAAAAACACCGATTTCCGAAATTAAAGTTATTTTATACTTAGCACCTTACAAGTGTTTTTTTTTATATGGAAGTCGGTTGTATTTTTTTGTAAAAAAGTTTTTTTAGATTAACTATTGCAAATGCTATCCAGATTCCAAACGGACTGTTAAATATAGCATGCCCAGTTGCATGCTCTTTGAATCTGAATGATTATTTGGCAGTTTGAGTATGCACTAGCGTTACTTACATATAAGAAGTATTGCATCCCCACTGCCTCACACTGGCATCTAATAGAGCGAACCTGAGTTGCCGCAGCAGTTATGTTAATTGCTCCATCGTAACAGATTAGTTTCCGCGTTGATTGTTTCCCACGAACTAACAACATACCCGTAAATTAATGCTATTAGAGAATTCACATTAAATCTTAGCACACTGCACGTTGTATCTCACTCAGCCTGTTCGTGGTGGCGAGCATGTTGTGTCTAATTGAGCATGTAACTGAAGTGGCTGTCAGTGGATCGCGCTTCGTTGAGTGTGGGTCGACTTTAGATTTGTTAACCGAGATTGTAATTTTACAAAGACCCTCTATCAGAAGTCTTGTACAAACTTAGAATTAAATTCAAATACAAAAGCGGTGCCTTTTGTGTGCAGTTTCCCTCGTTAACTCTAGTCGTGCACACAGAACGTCTCATTTTTGTGATTATTGACCGACGGATCTACACGCCTGGAACTCGAGTATTGCGACTCAAAGGAGCAGCCGAGCTTGACTCGACGCCATTACCTCGAGCTGAATGCCACGTCGGTCACGAACAGGCGCCGTTGATTGGCAGGCAGCAGCCGTCGGCGCCGGAGATGCGCGGCACCGGGATTGGTTTGTGGGACGCTAACGGATCAAAGGACGGCGACCCAATTGCCCCGGCTGACGATGTGGCCAGCTGCCAGTGACGTCACTCCTATTGACCGCTCGCTATAGTAAAGACGCAGCATTCAAGCTGACGATGTTTACAGGAGCCACTCGCAGTTTCCTCCGGCGTCCCTCGTGTGACCTGTCCCGCTGGAACTGTTTCATTCTTCCGATATAACGAGACGTTATGGCACTCTGCAATTGCAATTTCTATCTGCATATTTATTTTTATTGATCGAATTTTGTAATAATAGGATATAATAATAGTACTTGCCAAGACCTCCTACAAATAATGTTGTTTTTTTTAATAATAATAAATTCATTAATTTAGGTTTTGCTTTGCACCCACCGCCGTTATATAAAATTATAACATATGATCAAATTAAAAAAGAAACATCAAACCAAACAATAAATGAGATACTTCGACGTAACTTTAAAATTAAAAAATTAAGTGACCCAATGAAACAGGATCATGACAACGCAGAACTTAAAGTTTAAGCTCGGAAAGTTTGAAGATTCCAAACTTAAATGCAAAGTTTATATTACGTAAAAATAGTTCGCGAAAATAGTTCGTAACTACAACCGTGTGGGTGCAGCAAGATTTGAAATAACGCCCTGCGGGGGAAGACAGCCAGCTCATTGCAGAGTTAGTTCAACAAGTTACAATACAAGTACAATATTAAATTCCCACAGCCCGTCGCCGTCGCTCAAAACAAGTTTCTGTTCTTTCACCCTTCGTCATTCATATTACTTTGTGTACAAGCGCGACCCTTCGCGACTTCTCGCTAAATATAGTTCCGCCGAGCTCGATAGATGGCGTTGGGATCGAGTTAGAAGTCGCAATCGTTTGGTTCAGTCCCCGAGTATAAGGTCGGCGGGCTTGCGGAGGGTTGCCAACATTCTGATAGAAATAATTTTCTCCCTGTTCTATATTTTTGTACAAGTCGAGCGACCGTCACTGGTCGGCCGACTTTAGAATGCAATGTTTCTCACTTATAGCTTAGTAAGAGGTTGTACAGTGATTTAATGAAAACAAATAAAGGGAACGGACGATATTCTACTGACATAGTCATTAAAATTAATACTATTTAATACTATACTAATCTATAAAGCTGAAGAGTTTGTTAGGTTGAACGCGCTTATCTTAGGAACCACTGATCCGATTTGAAAAATTCTTTCAGTGTTAGATAGCCCATTTATCGAGGAAGGCTAAAGGCTGATATATAGCCTTTATCCTCACGCAAAGACCAATAGGAGCAGAGCAGATAAAGTTGCGCGGGTAAACTACTCTTAAATATAAAAGGAAAAGGACTTTCATTTGTTCACTGATTAATCACGAAATCTTGAAAACTCCTCCTATGAAGATGTTATTTGGCACACAAGTTGATGTAACAAGCATCAAATTTAATGTTTCGTCTTGTTTCTTGCGTGTAAGAAGTTAACGCGACTTGCTAACTTCATCACTCGGCTTCTCTTACAAACTCGCGCGCGGGCGGTTTGTTTGCGATTTCTTCACGCTTTGTGTTACACTATTGTTTATTTGTAGTACTAGTAGTATTCTTGAAGGACCATTTGTAGAGTGCCCGTCGATGACCTTTTCTATGTTTTGAGGTTTGAACAAATTTTGTCTTTTTGTATTTTCTCCTGTAGGGCCTATAGGAGGTTTGCGATATTCAACACATTCTGTGTGTTAACTGTTTTGATACAACTTATATCTAACAAGATTAGCTGTATTCTTTTCATTTACTCTGTCTTACGTAAACTGAGCTTTCTGTTGGTCCCTTTGGCCTGTTTGAGATTTAAAGCTTGTTCCAGTCATTAACAGTCTTCAGTTATAAGGCAGCTAGTCTGGCGTAGCCGCGATGCTACGCTTCGTAGGCCTTCGTAGCACGGTACAACGCTTCGTAGGCTTTCGTAGCATGTTTCACGAGCACATTCTTGTACTGACAATACTTGTCTTCTTTGTTGCAATAAGTCTATAATTACTTTTAGTTTCGACGAGTTGAACATTTTTGTACTCCTCGGGACGTCTACCAAAGGTTTGGGCGTTTGGTAGACCTTGGAGGAGCCGTCACCAACTCGCAGAGACTCCGTTAGACGCTTTCAAACTTATGACTGTATGAGGCTCGAATTTTATTCATTTATTTGGAAAAACACACGCGCAGCTAATTAGCGGATGCGTGTGGTTCAATCAGTACATGTTTAATTTATTAAATAAAAATTCTTGAATTCTTGAATTTATTCAGTGACAGGCGACGCATCGACTGAGGCCTCTATAAGCTGAAGTGCACAACAGCGCCATATGCAACGAAGCACCCTGCCAGGGATTTGTAAGATTCCCCTATCAACAGGTTAGGTAGGGAATGAAAGTTAATATGTAATTTCGTTATTGATGCCGATGGAAATTCTTATCTCCACCCTTATTTCATTTCAGTCCATGGCTTAGAACCAAACGTTTTGCTGATTTTAACGAACTTATTAAATTATTTGCCATCTCCTGCTCATAATATGCAAAATGAATAAATCATAGGGCCATAAGAACATATTCATCGCAACCGGTAGCGAATGCGGCCAAGGCATACGATATGACGCTACGACGCTACGGTGCTACAGCATTACGGTGCTACGCTGCTACGAAGGCGTAGCATATAAAGACGATATTAATTTGGCCAGACCGACAGACACAACTTGTTCTATAATAGGTTTGTTTATTTGTCTGTAATATAAACCATGCCGCTAAACAAGTGGATTGTTTACAACCTTTTTATTAACTTGCTACGTTCGTATGTGTATCCGGTTGAAATTTAGCATTCCATTTTTCATGCACCCCCCGACATTCAATTAAGCTGAAAATTGGCATACTCGTGTAACTTTTTAATAAGCTTGCCGTGATTATGTAAGTTTATGCCAGCATAATTCGATGCAGTTCAAAAAGCTTTTAGTGCAACTAAGTGACGTAACGCGTCGTTCACATGACGCGCTATGTTGCACGAGACGTTAGTTGATGACTCTGTGTTAAATAGCTCGACGTCAAAATATTCAATAACGTGTGTAAAAGTCGGCGGGCGACGTCACACGACGTCACTCGATATCACTTCACGTCACTCGACGTCACATGTGTTTGCGTGACGCTACTGCCGTCACGTTACGTTTATGACTCGCTGCTCTTTACCCGCGGTACACTTAGAACGTGATCGCGTCATTAGCCGGAGTCAACGCGTTCCAGTTGCTGCGACAATGCGACAATTATTGCGGGTCAGCGTCTTCTCACGTTAACTCATTACTGGGAGAGAGTTTTTTTGGAGTTAGTAGTAGTACCGATTAGTGAGGCTGTGGGGAGTCTGGTGTAGTGCGCTGTCCGTCTATTGGTCGGTATCGAGTGTCATGGGTAATCGATATTATGTGTACCGACAAATAGATAAAATATTCTGCGTAAATTGCCTCGTTACCTTGCCGCACGGGACCGCGTCACACCCCGCTATGTTGTGTTGTGTCGTGTCGTGTTGAGTCGTGCCCCAAACCCGCATTATATTTTTTATTCCCATGCACTTACGAGCACCAAATTACAAGCGACATCTGAATGGCGGCGTGTAAAAAGAATTTGTGTTTCGTTACGTATTGCGTGTCTTTCCCTCGCAAATAACGCGGCGCGGTGCCTTTGTGCTCATGTCATGGTATTACAATGTAGCACACGACAACACGCGAGTGTCGGCGGACAACAAGGGCCATGCTAATCACTCGCGATGGGTATGTCATTACAAACGTGCTGGTCGTGTCAAAGTCCATGGGACACAGTTTGTCGATTTTAAACGTAATCCAGTAACGTTGAAAGGTTTCTTATGAACATTGATGAACTGAAATTTTATTGGTAACACGGTCAGTGGGAATGACATTTATAAACGTTTTTGTTTACTACCTAGGTGTTTTAGGTACTTGTCTCCCCGCCGGCGAGGAAGCGATTAGCTATCGACTATTTGCTTGCTGAGGAAAGGGACAAAAGATAAAGATCTCGTGTGGGTAAAAGAGACACATACATTCATGGTCGATAGCTGGCTGTTCACACTGCCAGCGAGCGGCTCTTACCTCTAGTTGATTGCAGCGACAAGAGCTTTCAAAGATTGTACTCGCTCAGCGACACTCGCTCGGCGATGCTCGCTTGGTGGTCAAAACTCACCAAACAGCGGTAATTTCTACCTATAGTACGGGTCGGAGCGAGTAGTGCGAGTAAAAGCCCGTGGCACAAAAGCACTCGCTGAAAGTCGAGCGTCAAAACTATCGAAACTTCACTCGCTCCTCGCTGCTCGCCAACTCGTTTTGAGTTTGCAGCTTTGCTCGCTACTCGCTGATCGCCGGCGGTGAGACAAGTGCCTAAAGAAGTTAGAATGTCGCGGCTAACATTCTTTTTTAAGTAAATTTTGGAACTTTAAGCTTGTCTGGTTTTAACTTGTAAGAACTTGGTTATTTTGATCTACACTTATTTCAATTCAATCTGTCAGGCACACAGTAACCTATGATAAAGTCAGATGAAAAAAATGGTTACAATTTTTAGCAACATTTTCCAGTACATCGAAACTTCATTAAGCTTTGTCACATTGACAAATTCACCTGATTCATTAATGACTTGCGACTGACATTTAACCTTGAAGTCATACACTATTAATTTCTCTGATTTACTAACAGCTACTTAACTTCAGTACCCGTTAGGTAATGTTGTTACCCTGCCCTAACGTCACAGCACATCATTCGACGTCACACTAGTGTGTCACAATTAGTATAGAAGAGTGGTTGACTACGAGTTATTGGAAGTCTTCAAAATTCGTAGTTAGCTGCTTGTTGAGTAGTCCAAGTGATACGTAGCGCAATGTTTGTAGCAGTCTGTGGGTAGGTAAACAACCCGAAACGTTCTACCCTGCGCTGGTAACATGACGTTTATTAATATAAATAAGTCAGTCAGCACGCTAGCATTAACTAGAAAACGTGAACAGACATAATAACGCAACATGTGTCATTATACTTTTCAGTTTTGTCTGGCTCACGTATGTAGGTAGGTGCCCTGCGAGGCAAGCGCGTGGAACGGAGCGTGTGGCTGTGCTTACAGCAGGTAGCTTTGGGGAATTACCGGCACGTTACGAGCAGACGTGCACCGCAATAATTGAAATACACTTTATTTCACACCTACCATTCAAATGTAAGGAGTGCTTTATTTAAGTATGTGGTGTGTTCCGATCTAAACATAAGTCCTGCTCACCCGCCTGCACGACGCGAAGGAGATCAAATCTATGATTGAACTAAAATATGTAAATGTCACCGACTGCATCGAACTGCTTGAAAAGAGATTTGTGTGGAACTTTTTCATATTTTATTATGGAAAGCAATGAGTGTCAAGCCAACAGATTAACATCGCTGAAAATACTAATAACATTGGATATTAAAAAACTCATCTTATACATGAAAATATCAGAAAGACTTCGTAATTATCATAGCAAAATATTCCATCTACGTAGTTTTCTTTTAACGAAGCTAAATAAATTTATTTAGCTTCGTTATTACTCCATGCATAAGAAAACTAGATAAATAATTTTTCTAACTTGGTTATTAAATAGGTTTCTATCCAATGTGTTGAATCGTGAACGAAACATTAATATTAAATTCGCAGATAATAAGCCTCAATCTGATCTAGATTGGTCGGAGCAAACTTTTCTCGCTGATTTATATTCTTTGCTTGATTAACATAATTTAAATCCATAATGTACGAGCAGGTCCAATCGGCCGCGACGACGCCGTCCTAATGACCCTGCCGCCTTCGCATTTGAAGAGACTGTCAATAAAACTTGCCAAGTGCGAGTCGGAGTCGCACACGAAGGGTTCCGTACCATAAACCTTAACTTTTATTGGTTATTGTTATAGCGGCAATAGAAATACACAATCTATGAGAATTTTATCTGTCTACCTATAACGGTTCTTAAGATACAGCCCGCTGACAGACAGCCGGACGGTCGGACGGGCGGACAGCGGAGGCTTAGCAACAGGGTTCCATTGGTTACCGTTTGGGTACGGTACCCTAAAAAGGGAGCTCGCGGCTAAATAATGACAGCCGCACGGAGCGATGCTCCTCTCCACCGTCTTCGTAAGGTCCAGGACCATTTTGTGAGGCTCGGTATCCGCTTTTATAATAAGTTACCTCTTACTTTTCTAGACTTGCCTTTTAATGCTTTTAAAGCGAAAGTGAAATCTAACCTTATTTCGAAGGCATATAATACTATAAACGATTACTTGGACGATAAAAATAGTTGGTCGCTGTGTTGAACACGAGACAATGCTAAATGTTCTTGCGTAGATTCTTTACTTACTTAAGATGACATTGTTTATTATTCTGACCGTATATGTGGTTAACTAGGGACCTCAAGAAATTGATAATTAAGATTTTGTCTGAGAAACCGGCAGCAGGTTCTTCATGCCCCCTTAGACGTCGCTGCTTGCGGTAGCGTCGGGGATCGGGTTACCTCCTTCCCTCTAATATGGCGAGGGAGGTAATGGCTGATCTTTGCGTTATTCTCGTGAACGGGTGCTGCTCGTGGTGACTGGTCGTCTTGCTGACCGTGGTTTATTATTGTTAGAATTTTTAAGTATTATAATTTAACTGCGATGGTCCTAGTTTATCACTTGTGACTTTGGGTCACAGCTTGTGGTTAAATTCCATTGTTGCACATGTAAGCGGGCACGCCATTTATTCCTGGAGGCTCATTTTAATTAGTATTGTATGCTTGAGTTTCCTTATTTAATTACCTATATATGTAATTACTTTTATCTTTGTTTCATATTTAATTGTTGGGATAATATAGTGTGCTAGCTGACGTGTGCCATCCATTTATTTAATTTAATGTTCGATATCTATCATAAAATGTTGAATAATAATGTTATATAAATTCAAGTTCTTTAAACTTAACAGACAGTTGTGTTGCTGGGGAGTTTGTTGGCAACTTCTTCTTCCCAGCTAAAACACTAGGAAGTGGTGACGAGATGGGTGATTTGGAGGGCTGTCTTCATGTAAATTTTGACGTTCAAAAAGTGCTGATTTTCAGCCTAGTTTGAATAAATGCCTTTTGATTTTGATCGGATAGGGTTAAGCAACGCTTGCCGAGGTCGATCTGCGGATGAGTAACATACCGAGACTCCTCCGTGCCTCGGTGCGTACGATAAGCCGCTGGTCCCGGCTGCCATTTGTAGAAGAAGTAGGTACCGTGCTACCCTGTTACTGGCTCCTGGGGCAGTCCGTCCACGTAAAACACTAGAATTCAGCTGAAACCGGTTTGATTTGAAGCCGACCCCAACGTAGTGGGGAAGGCTAGGCAGATGAAACTGTCAATAAAATAAATCGATAAAAAAAAATTACAAAAAGGTAGGTGTAACAATGTCCTGCAAGCTTATAAGATTGTATGAGACTTAAAGCAAACATCCCCAAATCATGAAGAATATAATACACATACTTCAACTCTCGACTCGTCAAAGGTGGAAACAACAATAGCAATGAAGAATCTCTTGGCGTCTTAAAGCATTCCTTAACTTTAACGTTTTATTTTAACTAAAAAATTAAACCTCCGAAAAAACTGAAAAGCAAAAAATAATAAACCTTTTTACAAAATAAAACTTTAATTTCGGAAGTCGGTGTTTTTGATTGTTTCTTCGTATTTTAACGCCGACTTATTAGTTATTTTTTGTAAAAAGGTTTATTATATTTTGCTTTTCAATTTTTTCGGAGGTTTAATTTTTTTGTTAAAATTTTTTTATTAGCTACTAATTACTACTAACATGGGTAGGCCTACAAAAAAATGCTACGCGACTCAGCATTAAAATCTGTGAGTGAACAATAAATCACCCCTATTTTCTCACTCTTAGGGTAGGATTTTTTTTACAAATTTATATGGGGCCACTTTCGAGGTATACCCTATCCAATAAAAAAAGAATGATCAAAATCGGACTACTCTGTTAAAATAAAAGCGTATTCATAAGGTATAAGGTATGGGTATTAAGGTTGCCTGCTTGTCGGTCTTCTACAGATTGTACTTCGGTGAGAGTGCCCAAGAACTCCACGACCTCATCCCACCGGCCCCTTCTACCATCGGACATCCAGACGCACTGCATCTTACAATCCCTACTTTGTTGCTATTCCACCAACTCGCACTAAGCTTTTCCAAACGTCTTTTATAATGCGCACAGCAAAGGAGTGGAACTCTCTGCCTGCGTCCGTGTTTCCAAACGCTTACAACCCTAATCTCTTCAAAGTTAGAGTGAACAGGCTCCTTCTGGGTAAGCTCGCTCCATCCTAGACTTTGTCTCGGTCATCTCTGACCTAGACTAGAGTCAAGAGCAGACCCACCACAAATAAAAAAATAAAATAAAAAATATACGCGTCGACTTGAGAACCTCCTCCGTTTTTTCGTCGGTTAAAAATATGCAAGTTCAGGATAAGGGCAGGAATATGATGATGATGTATGTGTGGAAGTTCATAGGTACTCTCACAGAAGATTGGCTCCATTGTAGTGCAAGCGGAGGGCTGTTTCTCTTTTTCCATAGAGTTTATGATTGCGGAATACTCGTTGTAGTTTTTGATTGAGAAGAAACTTCGGCCGATACTAGAAATTATCGTGGAGAAGGATCACACATTACCCAATTTTCAAACTGTAGAGGTACTACATATTAAACTTTTGTAATGTAATCCTAAAATGCTACTAATGTTACATGTCAGTGCGAAACTTTGTGAGGGTGGAGGGATGTTTGGTACTCTTTCACGTCAGAGCGTCTGAAAGGATCCTCATGAAATTTGCCACAGAGGAAGATTATTGTCTGGAATAACACAAGATATTCTTTTCCGTCATTCACGCGGGCGGAGTCGCGGACGACAGCTAGTTGTCTATAATACAAGGTGGGCCAAAAGAAGTCATCCGATGTTGTTTGGCTCTCATTTTTTTTTTCTTAATGAAAGTGACTTCGATTCTGTTGTTAATTATGTTTATATGAACCTTTAGAATTTTATTGATCAAGTCGAGAAGATGATATCGGCCAAATGGGCTCGTTTTATGGCATTTTTCATCACTTCGGCGAGAACTTCGGGTGACAGATTCTCGCACTCGTGTCGAATGTTGTCCTTGAGAGCTTCCAGGGTCTTGGGCTTGTTCATGTAAATACGGGACTTCAAAAAACCCCACAAAAAAAAGCCTGGAACGGTTAAATCAGGCGATCTTGCGGGCCAGTGCAAATCGCCAAAACGAGAGATGAGGCGACCCGGGAACGCCGCCTTCAGAATATCGGTTTTGGCTCGCGCAGTGTATGCCGTTGCCCCGTCTTGTTGGAACCACATGTCCTCCAGTCCTAATTCGTCTAATTGCGACAGAAAAAACTCGGTTAACTGCAAGGCACGGCGTCTGGTCGATGTTTCCGGCGACAGCTCGACATCCTCGGCAACAGCGGCGATATACTCGGCAGAACGGGCACTCCGGGGCCGGCCACTCTTGGCAACGTCTCGTGTGGTCCGATACTCTTCAAGGTTGTTGGCCAAACGGCGCAGTATTTGCGCAGTCGGTGTCGGACGACCGGGGAATCGCCGACGGAATTCGCGCTGCGCCAATACCACAGACGAATTGTTACGCAAAAAAATAGACACGATTATTCCGCGTTCTTGAGGAGTGTATCGCTCCATGGCTTGTTCACTTGTATTTTACATTTGTCTAGGCCACAAATGTCAAAACAGATTTGACATTGGCCGCCATTTGCAAAAATAAGAGTATAGAGCAATAGGGTGAATTCTTTTGGCCCACCTGGTATAGCGATCACTAGAAAGCGCAAGGTCTGATATTTTGATCATATGACGATTCTATTGGCAGGTACAACTGCCTGAGCACAGAACACGTTCGTTCAGAATCAAAAGACCGTATGTCAAAGCAGAATACGTGGGTGTTGTCATGTTCGACTAACAATTCATAATGAGCGAGCAGGAAGTCAAGCGTAACGCTTCAGTACCTGCACAACATAGTCTGTGGAGCGGACCGCCGCTGCACCGCGCCGGACACGATGCACCTACACACACACAGCAGCTACGTAGCTGACGCCAGGCTCCAGGCCTCGCGTTATACTTGCACCATACAGGGGTGAGCAGGAGATTACACGCAGCAATGCAATTACCGCCCGTGACGCGCCATCTAGCGGCGGCTTATTACATTTAAGCATTCTAGTAACGCAGTAAGCTTTATTGCACACCACACGCTTACAAAGAATGTTACTAGTTGCAAGATCGTACATTTTACCTTAAGCCAGATAAAATCTCATTACCTAATTGAAAGAAATATGAATCTTCTCGATCTAGGTTCTTTAAAAGATTGTCGAGTTGCCTAGTTCAAAATAAACTGCTTAAGCTGCAGCTAATATCGAGCTACAAAGGTAATTGATACTTCACAGTGCTCACTTCGCACAGTACCTCCACTTCTGCAAGCCTGGCACTTGGACACGAGAACCCGCATACAAACATTCCGCCGCGACTGCGTGTATAATTAAAACCAGACTATAGAGAAAAATAAATAAAGTACTGACACAGCCCACACGGCGGCACATTACTTCCATTTCGGGGTACATACATGTTTAATTACGAGACGTGACACATTAGAACATTGTACCTACATACATCCATTTCAGGAGCCCTCACATCGCACGATAATTATTTTTCGAGTAGGTAGCTACATTCGAGAAAAATAAAAATGTGTCTGTTCTTCGCGACACGGGGTATTACCCTGAATATAAGGTACTTTGTCTAAATGAAGGCCTAGGTAAGTACTGGCTGAGATTGCGCGGAACCTTTGTCTCATCAAGTCTATAAATAAGGTGCTCTTTGGACGTGTACTTTAGTCGTCGGCTGATCGTACGCGCCGCGTCAGTGAGTGCTCGTAATTGACGGCAGGCGCGGATTATCTGCGGCGGCGAAGTGGTGCGCAATCAATGATAATGAGATCTCCGGGCGCGTCACAGTCGTCGCCGGCACACTAGATAACACGGCCACAACAACAGCGCCGCTGCTTATACTCAGCACATATTTCAAGCCTTCTCCTAAACATAATATTTTCACAAAAAGCGAAAAGGCAAAGTTAAATTCATCACGGCACTTATACGCAAAATGAAAAAAGGACTCTCACTCCAATTTCTCGGGCTCTCAGTTGGTGCCGCCTTCAAATACATATTTCATTAGAGAGCCGGACCACTTAGAGCTCCTCGGGCTCGAATCAAAGAGAAATTATATAACGTTTCAATAAATAAAACAATTTTGGCGAAACACGCTCCGGTTTGAAATTATAAGGATACTTTCTGAACACGCAGTGCGCGTGCATACTCGTTATGGTCAACATCGGAGCTTAACATTATATCAGAGCGAAGTCCGAAATGGTCAATAATTATGTAAATGAACCACTTGTGTCACTGAGACCTTTGTTGAAAATCCAAATAAATTATCATTAATGATGCGTGGACACCGGCTTTGCTCACTGCTCCTACCCCACGCAGTAGCCGCGATGTCATGAGTGATGTGGTCGTGTTGAGATACAAATTCACAACACTACAACCTCATCGCATGTGAACGCGAAAGCGCGCGATACGTCCACTAATGAGTCGGTCAACGACCACTTTGATCAACAACAATTTCATACTCATGAAGCTAAATCGAGCCATTATAGTTCCGCGAGCAAAAGTGAGTTTCGAATTTGAGGCAAATTGCAGCTTTGCGCCGAATCTCCGAGTATTCCCGGCACGGACACCGGGCACCACTAGCCGGACGGGGATTAACGGACACATTACGGATGCGACATGCAACCCGTTTTAAAAACCCCTAGACTTCCACGTTTTAAATGAATGCTGGATCCTTAAGCCGGAGCACAGATAATATAATACTAGCGTGCCGGAGGATGTGACAGAATGTCATGGACACCAAATGCTACTTTTAATACCAGTTATCTAGCCGGATCTTGTTACTTTTCCTCATCATCTAGAGATAGACTCTGTGATAACACTGGCATTTATTTAGTATGGGTTCCATGAATAAGAAAACGTACTTGTAAAACTTTTGTTCCGCCAGCATGAATAGACGATGAACAATCACGAGCCGGTCGGCGGTCAGTGTAGCTACGGTCAGCAACAGGTCCGGCAGTGCGGAAGCAGTTACTCTCTGATACGAGTTCCTCGAATGTTCCAATATCAACAATATTGTTACGCGCCAGAATTAATGCTGGTTACATAACGACATTTACGTGCTGCCATCTAGTATCGAGTAGCAAACACTTGCGTGCTGCTGGCGCCATCTAGTATCCAGTAGCAGGCATTTACGTGCTAGAACATTCTCGATGTTTAGACACCTGGTCGGTCGGGACCCGTGTGTGCCCGAACTTTCCAGAGGTTTCCAAACAGGAGGGTTCTGGAAATTACTGTCGGTATATAAAGGGCGGACATCCGGCGACGGCAGTCAGTATTGAATTGGCGATACAAACGATAACTTCGAGAGCGATCTTCAACTACGAATTATAGTGAAGTGAAGTGTTCAGTAGTGCGATTGTGTGTTATAATTAGTGAGTTTAAAGTGATAATTAGTATGTTTTATTAAAGTGTCAGTTTTGGTTGTTTAATCGGCTGTTTTTATTGTAACGAACCCCAAGCTCGTAACAATATGTACTTGAGATGCTCTGGTTCCGTGGCTGTACTGATAGCAGGGTTATACTTTTATTTCTTGTATACTTTCCAAAAACGCGCGACGTTGCGCTCCTCCATTGTAACCGTCTTGTACACTCGGAGAATGTCACGTCTTTGAATCTCTTTGACAGCGTTACGATGTCGTCGCATTTGTGCAACTTTTCACAAAGATTTTTATGAGTAGACGTTCGAACTTGACGCTACATTATGCTTTCTTAAGATCAGAAGCTCGCTGCTAATGAGGCCGGCGAGCGAGACCGCGTGGCGGTATGATGTGCCTATACTATGTATTGACGTGTGTGTTTGTTGCAGCATCCTTTTCGCGGACATCTGCGGCTTCACCTCGCTGTCGGACCAGTGCACCGCCGAGGAGCTGGTGCGCCTGCTCAACGAGCTCTTCGCCAGGTCAGTCAGTCACTACTCACGACCCACACCAATTTAACTGGAATCTAGGAATCTTCAGAAGACTTACCTAATTTGCAACAGGACTTACTTATCAAGACTGCCATCCAGGTGGATGTCTTGGTGATGGTGACGATAAAGCAATAACTTTCGCTTTATTACCTGTATCATTATGAGCTCTGTTACTATAAACGTATCTTGTTGTCTATACTTAGTATGGACATGGTTTTAATTAGATTTCAGTCGGCTTATACCACAACAACATTAATACCCATTAAACACAGCCAGCTTTACCCGTTAGCAGATTATGTCCTGTTCAATAAACATACACAGCAAGTCATTTGCGAGCGCTCCCACCGGCTCCCACTGGCTCCCACCGGCTCCCACCGGCTCCGCTCGGTAACGAATGCAACCTCTGCTCCTCGTCTTGTGTGTACATAGTTTTGTTTTGCTAGACACAGTTTGGCTGACTCCTTCGATTCGTAGTGTCGCAGCCTGTCCATGCAGCACTTACGAGGAAACGGAAAAAAGAATAAGTCTCGTCGTCGCTAATCATGGCTGAACTGTAATTTGTTGAATAATGGATGACTTGCTGTGCCCCGGGCCCCCGGGCCCCCGAGCCGCCGGGCCCCGACTGCCTGCGAGAAACACGAATTATAAGGGAAATAAACGAGACTTTACATTTTTCTTTCGCAAAAATTTACTTCCGACAGAGTTGTTTTATCAAATCTACGATAACGACTGTTGACACTCTTTTTATATTAGCTACGAATTTGGATTCTCAAAATTAGTGACGTACCTATAGGCAGTTTCTTATTAGAGATACTCGTCGATACAGTTATTCGTTAATTAGCTTGAAGCAACAGGTGTTAATTAATAATCATGTAACTCCAATAACTCGACATAGCTCGGCGCTATTTGTAATTACATCCTCAAGCTTGTGTGCCTGTGACTCCCTCATCTTGAATGCTCATGATATTGTCACTGTACTCTGCTCTGCATGTATAATATAAACGCTGATTCTGTCACGAGGGGTAAACACAATTTTTCTTGGTAAAAATAAGCTGCTCGGAATCTCGGCCATTACGGTAATCTTCGTAAGTATCCGTCAAAGCATTTTCCAAGCATCGTACGCGGCTCTCCAGAAGCGCGCCTAGAGCCGCGGCTCTCCAGAAGCGCACCTCGAGCCGCGGGCCCCGCGGCGCGTTCCTTAACCCTGGAGTTACCCTCGCGTGGCGCAGGTGTCGGACGTGTCGGGCACGGGCCGCAACTCGACGCCGCTGCTAGGGTTACAAATTGCGGGCCCTCCGGATAATGGGCGCGAGTTAATCACTTTGTTTTGTACCCGGAGATTAATAGGGTGAGGTAAGGCGAAGCGGCGCGGCGCGGAACGGTACGCCAGGGCTACTGCCGAGGTGTTGTGTCGACGCAGTGTCCAATACTATTTCTGCGTAGTGTTTTTACGGTTGTAAAAATTGCAAGTCGAAGTCAATGTTAGAAAACAAAATAAGCTAGGCTAGTGAGATATGGCACACGAATTCAAAGTCTGCGAAAGTTGCTTGAAAATGAGTAGAAATGGCACTCTTATCATCATAATGAGTCATCATGTAAAGTACAGTGCTGTAACATAACGTAGCATAATGGATCACATCATCTACGTTCGTCTAGGCCATACATACTCCTGTGTAGTGTACGTAGTTACAATATGTCATAGTATCAATCCCGCAGTAACTAACCTGCGGAGTTAGTCAGCGGTGCAGCTGTCAGCCGCAGTCGCCGCACTTGCTTGTGTGACGTCACTGCGCTATCGCCTCTCACATGACTATGTACGATACGGTTCAGCCGAGGAGAGTTACGAGAGTTATGTGTTTGTGAATCCTAATGATAGCACAAGCTTGAAAATTGAGATTAAATTAACTTTTCTCGCCAGCTTGAAATATAATCAACTGTAACTTAGAACACGTTTTTCTGAACAGCGTCACGCAAGAAAACATTTTCCTTTTTCTCTTGTAAAGCTCGCTCTAATTTACACGGCGCTAAATCAACACCTTATGTAGGTACCAGGTACACCGTATTGTGCGTGTGCGGGAGGAGGGGGGGCGCTCGTCTCCACAGCCGACGTATTTATTCAGGATTATTTGCATGTACAAGCCTTAATCTAAGGATGAAAGTAACCAAAATCTTAACTGCGTAAAAATGGGTAACGCTTTCCAGATTGCCAATTTTCCTTTACACTCTTTTGGTAAAAAGGAAAAGTTTTAAAAGTTTCTTCTTTTACCGAATTAAGATTGGGACAGTGAGCCCCGTAATGTTGCGAGTTTATAATAGTCGCGTCGCTCGGGTTGCGAGAACTGATTGCTGGGACAAGTGTTTGCAGAAATGGGAAGACAAAAGTTTTATATTATTAGGTACCTGTGCACAAACAGTCATATACATATTATGGTTCACCCGTAGATATAAGGCGGTTACCCAATGTGTTCCAGTAGGTAAGCGCGAGTCGGACTCGCGTGGAAAGGATTCCGGACGAATTTAATTTTTATAACATGTTATTTTAACACTATAGACTTCTAATAGGTGTAATATTTTCCTGTAATCTTTAGGTAAAGATCTATTATCTCCACTTTTTTCGAAATGTTAGGCTCAGTAGTTTCGTCTAATTTCTTGAATAACTTCAAGACCATTTATTTTAAAATTATGAAAAACATATAATTAAAACCCTTACAGTAAGCCCTTTCATTTGATATGTCACACAATATTTTTCAATTTTTCAAAAAACTTTTTTTTTAATTTTCTAGTTTGACCCCCAAAAGTGTCCCCCAAAACTAAAAATTGGCTGTGACAGACGGACAGACAGACAGACACCCGAGTGATCCTATAAGGGTTCCGTTATTTTTGGAAGCCTAACAATAATATGATTTCCTTTTCGCATTTCTGTAACATGCAAATGAATATTGATTGTCTTCGCATTAATTCGAATCAATCGTGAGCTGGCTGCAATACTTTCTAATTGTAAAAAAGGATCGTTGAAAACAAGCGGATTTATCATTTGGCGATGATATGCGTCGCCGGCGCGACGGGCATGGGGCCATCCATCACGCCGGACCGGGCGGCCACGACGCGCGCTACCGGCCCTTATCCGACACATCGATATTTTCTAATGAAGCGCGAATTTTATTAGCCTTGGGGGTTTTGATGAATGGCTCGTTGTTGGCGCTTTATTTTTTAGGTTTTTACCTTTGAAAGGCACGCGTCTGACCACTATCTCACCTGATGGTAAGCAATGACGTGGTTGAAGATGGAGCATGTTTGCGCTTGTCTGCAATTAGCCCAAATGTGTAACAGAACTGTGTTCACACTATCAAAGGATATACACATCATGACCGTAATGCCACCTCTCTCGAGTTGTGGCAGATAGACGGTGATGTGAGACACGTGACAGAGGGCTCAGTGCGACTTTCGAAAACCGTTCGCTTATGTCAAATTGTAAGAAAAAAAAACGTTTTCCGTTATTGTCACCGGACGGCGCTTATTCAGTCTTGATACAAGTTAACGTTTACGCTAACGAGATCGACAAACTTAAAGAACTCGCACTAAGGCCACAGGCGCGGCAGGTAGAAACAAACTATTCCCCCGGATACACAGGGCCCGACAAACTATTCCCCCGGATACACAGGGCCCGACAAACTATTCCCCCGGATACACAGGGCCCGACAAACTATTCCCCCGGATACACTATTTAGCCGCTCCGGGATAAATTATATTCACCTCCCTTTACTCTAACACCATGTAAGTCATGAGCTTGCTATTCCAAAGATGGGATGATATTATATGTGATATTGTTTTAATTGTATAATATTCACATGCGTTAGTCTACTTTGCTTCTGAACAAGTATACAAAAATTCATTTACGGCCGCTAAAGCAATTTTTTTTTTACCTTAAGAATACTGTGTTTTCGAGCTGTTAGGCGTGGCAATTTTGATAAGGGTTTTCACTCCTATAGATAAAATTGAGGACTTCGTGCAACCGCGGCACCCTGAATTTTGCCGCCCCTCATTTCTGCCGCGTTTGCCCGGCTTGCCCCCCCCCCCCCTAGATCGGGCCCTGCGGATACACAAATGTAGAAAAAAAACAGATATTAAAAAGGGTAGGTACATCCGTTTCGGGCGTTTCTTGCCATTTCTTCTCCAAAGGAAACAACTAATACGAACCTTGGACTAGCTTTGGACGTTTCATAAGCGCCCGTGTGCAGTGCCCCTCGGAATTTAGATTTTTTAGACTGGCTTTAAAATTCATTATGACCATATACATAATTATGTCCAACTGTCCCCTGTAAACCTGAACAGCAGGCGTTGGTACGCCGACTGAGCTCACTAGGTCGCCGCGGAGTATCTACCGCCTGCAGGTACGTACCGCGATGCACCGTAAAAGCTGCAATAAGGTAGAGAAGGATTTACGATCCCCAGTGTCACGTGCGATCTGGCACACGTCTACACGCGCCATTTATTCGATGCACTAAATCAGTAGTCGGCGTGTAAACAGCCCGTGTTTAGTGCGTGTGTTAGAGCAGAGTAGGGCTTACGGAAACACACGAATAGGTGAGTAGAATAAACGTGTATTGTCTTTAGTACTGCAGCTATGATTTTTACCATTGTAGGTCTCGAGATTCACTTTTACTTTGCAAATACTCTAGCAAGAAGGCTCACAAGGAATTCGCAATTCCAGGCTTTAGAAGACGCAGCTTCTTCAGTTCGCTTCATCGCATCTCTGTGTACATCTGACGACCAGCCCCCGTGTTCCCCGCTCCGCTCATTACAGATCGATGCCGTAAAGAGTGTGTGTCGTCCAGTGAACCGCCTTTACGTACACACACGAACCGTACGGTTTTTATAGCGAACTCGGCACCTCCAGTAATATCTACATTTTACGACCAGTTTTTATCTTCTGGTAAAAATTATAGCAGGTATGCGTAACTGCGTATCGGTTTACTTTATCTAAATGATGTACTGCTGCGAGCTGCAGTTACAACTTCTCCTAGTTATGTTTTTAGTAAAAATGAGGGGCAAGCTTCGTTTTTATTAATTTAGATAATGTGTAAGATTCAGACTGGAAAGAAAAATTGGCGTATTGCCAATTTCACTAGGTATTAGTGAGCGTATACGCACATACGTTATTATATGCATGTAGACAAACAGAATTACAGACATTGTTAGCAGTAGTGATTGGCGAAGGCGAGGCGGCCGCGGCAGGGCGTCACGCACCATTTCGCTGATAAAACGCTGAGTTGCCGATATGGGTCACACGCTCCTTGATTTATATATTAACTATCGAACTTTGATTAAATTGTTAAAGTACCAGCGGATGTTTTGTACGTTTTAATGGTTATTTACTAATATTTTATACGAAAAGTAAGCCTCTAAGAACTGCTCGTGTTGAGCCTCGTGTATCATTCGCCATCGTATTCACCATCTCACAAGATCCATTGCAATAATAATTCAGCTTGCTGAAATTAAAAGTAATTTGGCAAATCTGCGATTAAGTACGACATTAAACTTTCCGGTCTCCGCTCAAGTTGACCGATATGCGCCATGAATAGTTAACGCGGGCTTATTAAACCAGCCAGATTCGCCATAACGGGTCATATGATGGACGACAGGACTCCTGAATTCATTATGAGTGCGAGGGACGCGGATGGACATGTTTATGACGACTCATGTATTTAATATTTGTCACCCTCATATAATCTGTAGGTAGGTATTAGACCCTCATCTTCCTTGATGATAAATTAAGCATAGATCATTATATTTGTGATTGTCAACGTTACGTCGTACACAATGAGTCCCGATCAGCATCTTCAGTTGCAAAGCACAGGGCCCGACTATGACGTACCAATGTCATAATGAATCAGTGGTTAAATAGAGATAGGGCTATGTGGCTTGTACTGCTCCGTCTCTGGCCTACACCGGACTCATGCTGGTTTAAGACGTCATAGTAGAGCTCGCTCCCCGGCCTGTGTCCTCATCTTAGCAGCCTTTAATAATCTATATTGACGAAATTTAATAAAGCTGCTTTAGCTGTTGTACATTTCGTCAAAAAATTGTATGTAGAATTGTGTGAAGAAGTAGGTAAATTGAACGATTCAAAACTGAAAGTTTGCATTAGGTAAGTACTTACCTACCTCTTAAGTATATTAAAGCGACTTAAAACAGTTTACATGAATATCAAGCTCCGCGTGACCCTGGCATTAGAATATGTTATGTGTGTCACAATGAACACGTCTTCTCACTCACAGGTAACTTAAGTATGTATTTAGTTCAGCCGTTTATAAAATTAGTTCCATATTTACTGTGGTTAGTACTTAATGGATTGCGTCCCGCAGCCGAGCCGCTCCGGGTGGGTGAGCGAGCGAGCGAGCTGTCAGTGTCGCAGCTCGAACACACGGAAAGCTTCGTTAAAGAAGATTATTCTTTTGCTTGCATCTTGTTGATTACTATTTTCGTGGTCCATGGCGACCATGGCCACAATTTGTAACAGAAACATTTTCTGCTGCTTTGTAACGTAGCAGAAATTGTATGTCAGAGTGCAGCCTAGCTTCATTGTCAATTAAGAATAAGGGGTTAGATGAATGTCAGAAATAAACAGGTGCGTGTTCTCTTGATCGCATCCACGTGTTCAAATACGCTGACGGTGATTTAAATGGTCATCCATTCCGTGAGTAGCCCTCATTTTATCGAACTGTACGTATATCTTTGTCACATCTTGCCCTTTCTAGATCTTTTCCATTTCTCTCTACTTCTTTTTATCTTAATTATTGAAGGGCTATAGGTACCTACAAATACATGGATACCGAGGAGTAGTGTTTAAAGTAGTGCAGGTACCTACCTAAGCTAACCTTTTTTTTTAAGGATAGAAAATCATTAAATGACTCTTCCCGCTTTGGGCGGAGCAGAAGAGATTGTCAGACTCTTACTGACTAAAACCCATCCGTGTTCCTCCTAATGCCTAATGTGTTCCAGGGCCGCGATGACTCTTTCGAACAAATTTCGCAACAGCTTAGCTAACCTGCTCCACTCGTCTCAGATTCGACCGGCTGGCGGCCGAGCACCACTGCCTGCGCATCAAGCTGCTGGGCGACTGCTACTACTGCGTGTCCGGCCTGCCCGAGGCGCGCGACGACCACGCCAAGTGCTGCGTCGAAATGGGCCTTGACATGATCGATGCTATTGCGTTAGTATACCTCACCGACCTACACAATAACACAGCTCAGCACAGCACATTACAGCTACAGATACATTGTTTCAGACATTAATAACAAGTTTGTGATATTTAGAGGTATAAGTAAAATGGTGGAGAGTTCCTATTCCCCCACTGAAACTGAAGGTTCCAAGTTTTGAAACGCGGGATGAGAAGCCTGCGCGTAGTACAATATGTTCTTGTGTGTAATGCCTGACTCGTGTTTGCAGCCTGGTGCGCGAAGTGATGGCCGTGAACGTGAACATGCGCGTGGGCATCCACACCGGGCGCGTGCACTGCGTGGTGCTGGGCCTGCGCAAGTGGCAATTCGACGTGTGGTCCAACGACGTCACACTCGCCAACTACATGGAGAGCGGCGGCGTAGCTGGGTGAGTACCAGTAACATCATCGTCATTCTTCCCTTGGACCGTGTTACTTGGAGTTGGTGCCTATTATTGGAAATTGAAACTGTTTTATTTATTAAGAGTAACTATAAGTAGCTTATAGACAATTTGTGTAAACATTTTTTTACTATATCATCTATTCCCTTATCTATCATATCAGTCCTCTCACAAACCATCAATTTTTTAGCCTCCCAGTCCCATTTTACCCACACTGAAATTCACCACTTTTTCATCTCATATGCATTTCCCCGCCCATGCTTGCCAACCGCAAACCGTCCTCCAGCCCTCTTACTAATTTATTTGGGAATGACGTGGCAGCACGTCTTTTTTCATCCAAACATCTTTTATGATTATGATACGTCATATCTTTCATTCACTTCCTTACTACTTTATCTTTTACATAACGTATCCGTATTTTCTTTGTTCTTATAACCTTCTCCATACACATACATATAACACTCGTCATCATTTGAGCTCTTCACTGGTCCGTCCATATCACGACTATCTGTCCCTTGACGTTTCCATCACAGGGGAAACTTATGTGTTTCTTTAGACTGCCGTAGTGTTCCAGTACTAAGCTCAAATTGCTCGACAGACGCGTCCACATCACCAAGGAGACTCTGCGCTGCCTGGGCGATGACTACAAGGTGGAGCCGGGCTACGGAGGCCTGCGCAACGCCTACCTGAAGGACCACAACATCGAGACCTACCTCATCGTGCCCGACGACACCAGTCGCGTGGTCAGTACCGCAGTATTGTCCAGCGCCTGCAATGGCCTCAGGCACTACCGACAGTTATTCCTACAAGTTTTTGGAGTTTGCGAAAAAGAAATGATTACATCATTTCACAACGGTGGTATTTAAGAATGGCGCCAATATCGCGTTTACCCTTTGTATTGCATGCAGTAGTTGGTCACTAATATATTGGGAGTGTCATGCGGGTGTTGTCAACAGGACAAGAAGCCGCAACACTCCTTCTCGCTGAACGGCAACGTGTCGAAGGAGATGCGCGTCATGGGCCACGGCTCGCAGCATGGCAAGCACTCCTCCAAGTAAGTACTCCAGCTTTACTGTCTCTAAACAACACACCGCTTTAGGTAAATTACATATATCCAATGTGATCCATCCTAATTGAACGATGCGAACACATCTAACTTGGCCATAATGCCGAGTTCCCGACTGACGGACAATAGACATGACTGCTAAGTCGTGAAATTGCGATCGCGTGTCACCCGACACCCTATCGCATCGGCTTGCTCCGCCCGAGTTATGGAGCCGCCGGATTTACCAGCAAATTATAATTGCACTAACTTGAAACTTCTACCAATTTGTCGGATCTCCTGGAATTTACGCAGTGAACAGCGAAAATGCGAAAAATCTTCTAATCGGTACATACAAATGTTATACGCATCGAGTCGTACAATCATTAGTCTCCATATTACCGTAGCATATAGGTAGGCCATGTCACAGACCGAAACCGGCGGAGTGGCCAACAGCGCACCAGACAACACTACATGAAAGCCTACAGGACAATCACATAAACTGGCGGAGTGACGAACAGCGCACCAGACAACAATACATGAGAGCCTACAGGACAATCACATAAACTGGCGGAGTGACGAACAGCGCACCAGACAACACTACATGAGAGCCTACAGGACAATCACATAAACTGGCGGAGTGACGAACAGCGCACCAGACAACACTACATGAGAGCCTACAGGACAATCACATAAAATGTGGAAGATTGATGATTCTCACCGTCAAAGGGAAAGAGATTGCACAGTACCTATCTACACAATGATACTCATTAACTTGTAAGAGAATACTAGATGTTGCCAGTTCTGTCATTGCCCTCTTCTAATATATTTGTTCTCGAAAATATCGCAACAGATTGACTTGAAATTGCAAGTCGCGAGTCCGCTTTAAACCTAGCCACTGTAGCCACTCGGCGCGACGCGGCGACGTGACATCTTATGGTGTCTCCCCCACCGTTAGCTACAGGCAGGCTCGTTCGGTAGCCAATAAACCTCGTAAGAAGTGCCATCAACTTTATTGGAACCTGGCTAGGATACTGGCCGAGTCTGTTTGTTTTTTTTTTACTTAAGCTCGTGACATTTCAGCACCATTGCAACTCTGAAATATAACGAGCTCAAGTCCAATATAGACATTTTGGCAAATGAATGAGGTTTCCAAATACATAACATAACACTTCATAGTTTGCAAAGTATAATGAACATCAGTTCGCTGTAGGAACTTGGCATTTGGATATGAACTGCCGTCAAACAAGGGGCCTGTAACCTGCAGCCACGTGACCACGTCACTCGCAACTGTTCGAAAATGCCTCTAAACCTCATTGAAATTTGAAAGAGAATTTCAATCTACAATGTGTGAGTGTTGGGAGATTCACGTATGTACAGTTTGTTATCTCAATATACAATAGACATATCAACGCACAGCCTAAACCACTTGAACAGGAACATGACATTATGCCCAACTCCCCAGGGTACAGGTAAAGGTACCCCCAGGTACAGCGGTATCCCCAGGGTACAGGTAAAGGTACCAATTAATTTGCCGCGCTGTTAAATTAAATGCGGCGCACGTCACTTAGGCCGCTAATTAAACGGCTGATGAAGCTAGTTGATTGCGACATATACTCGTTCATCAATTAATACAGGCCAAAATCTATTTGGCACATAGCCGGTGGGCCGGCAGGTAATCTATAGAATCCATAGGAATTGTATACATTACCTAGGTAAAGTATAAAATCGACATTAATATTCATTATATTTCATACATTGCCTAGGCGCCCCAGGTTTTCTATACATTACCTAGGTATTGTATAAAATAACTGAATTATACAGATTTCCGGTAACATATAATGTGACTACATATGTAGTTTTTAATTTCATGTCGATGAAAATTGCAAGAATTACCCTAATTCTCTGCCCGTCCTCGTACGCATCGGCGCCGCTCATCCGATTCAATTAACGCAATCAATCATGCATTGTGCGCCGCAGCCCGCAGCCCGCACCCTCGTACCTCCCCTATCACGTCACTGGACAAGTAGTAACGTGTTTTCCACTAGACTCCAGGACGCATCACGGCATGTTTGTGCCATCAATTTTGACAGTTCAGCAATGACATCACTATATATTGACGAGGAGGAAAATTATGGGAGGTCTTAATTTACTGTCAAACAGACATTTAACCTCCTGAAGCAGTCGGGTATTTAAAACGGTTTTCGGCCCAACCGTAGCTAGGAGTTTCGGTAGAAAAAAAAAGAAAATCAGAATCGTTTAGGTCAAATACTTAGACCATTTACAGGCACATTTGTGTTGTCAAAGAACCGCTTAGAAAATCAGATACGCTATGGTTTTGTTAACACTGACGGGACATACTCATCATCTGCCTAGCCTTTTTCCCAACTATATTGGGGTCGCGCCGTATGGTGTCGGCCGGTGCCGCACAAGAATAATACCATCCCATCACATCCCGTGGGTGTCTTAAGAGGCGACTAGGACTTGCCAGAGAATGGGCAGCAGCGTTCTCTGTAAAACTCAACACCATACTCTGCGATCGCGAACCCGCCTGCCAAGAGTGGCGATTATTTCAAACCCCCCCAATGACAAGTACAACCAAAAAATGGCCCCTAGTGCTTGGTAGCCCGTCTACCCTTGACTCCGGTAGCGGTTAAGGTCACGGCGAGGCAAGGGGTGCGAAGAATCCCCGGAGTGGACCCGGCTACCATAATAAACACCGACGACTGGACCTGGCAACATTGAACACGAGAACACTCCGGACCGACGAGAAGATCACCGAACTCGAGGAGGAATTGAGTAGGTTGCGATGGAGTATTGTAGGATTGTCTGAAGTCCGAAGAGAGGGGGAGGACACGATAATTCTCAAATCCGGCAATCTGCTCTATTTCCGGGAGGGTGACCAAAAGTCCCAGGTTGGTGTCGGGTTCATCGTTCACAGGTCCCTTGTGTCCAATGTGGTGGGCATCGAGAGTGTGTCGACCAGGGTGGCGTACCTGATACTTAGAATATCGTCAAGATATTCGTTGAAGGTCGTACAGGTTTACGCCCCAACCTCGACACACCCCGACGACGAAATAGAGACCATGTATGAGGATATATCCAAAGCCATACATGGTCATAAAACTCAATTCACCGTGGTCATGGGGGGACTTCAACGCGAAACTGGGCAAACAATACTGTGTCGAGCTGCGAGTGGGGCAATTTGGATTTGGACGTCGGAACCACCGGGGACACTTACTGGCTAGTTTTATGGAGAAGGAGGGCTTCTATATGATGAACTCCTTCTTCAGAAAGCGTGAGCACAAAAAGTGGACCTGACAGAGCCCTGACGGTGTAACGAAAAATGAGATTGACTTCATCATGTCGACGAAGAAGCAAATATTCAATGATGTCTCTGTGATTAACACGGTGAAAACCGGAAGTTATCACCGCATGGTAAGAGGCACATTGAATCTATACTAATATATAAAGCTGAAGAGTTTGTTTGTTTGTTTGTTTGTTTGTTTGTTTGTTTGTTTGTTTGCTTGAACGCGCTAATCTCAGGAACTACTGGTCCGATTTGAAAAATTCTTTCAGTGTTGGATAGCCCATTTATCGAGGAAGGCTATAGGCTATATATCATCTAAGCTAGGCTATATATCGCTAAGACGAATAGGAGCGGAGCAGTTATGAAAATTGTGACGCAGACGACGTTGCGCGGGTCAGCTAGTCTAAATATATCTAGAAAGGTCTCTACTGATGAGGTCTACGCTCCGTCCAGCACAGACCCAGATCCAAAACTCCGAGAGCTTTCAGCTCGAACTTCAGAACCATTTCGAGTACCTAGGGAGCTCCGTGGACGATTGTAACGATGGGTTCGTGGAAACTGTCCATACGGTCGGGTCTAAGTTTTTCAATACGCCGTACAGATAGGAACACGAGGGTCTCTGATCCTACTTTGAAGCCCATGAAGGAGAGGCGGGAGATGATTCTGCAGTTTTCAGAACATGTATGCAGATACCGGCAGCTCAATAGACGGATCTCCAAGTCCTTGAAAAGCGACCTCCGCCGCTTTAATACTGAAAAGATTCAAGACGCGATAGAACGGAATAAGGGCTCCAAGGTCTTTGCTAGAGATCTGTCTATTGGGCAGAGCCAGCTCAAGAAACTGAAGACCGCTGATGGCAGAACCATATCCGCCAAATCGGAGCTTCTGAGAGAGATCGAGACGTTCTACGGACAGTTATACACGTCAATGACTAAACCCGATACGAATCTAGCTAACGACCCAAGAGCTAGATTGACCCGGCACTGTACCGAGGACATCCCGGACATCAGCATGTATGAGATTAGGATAGCTCTGAAGCAGCTTAAAAACAACAGGGCATCGGGTGAGGACGGAATTACGGCAGAACTCCTAAAGGCGGGTGGAAGACCGGTCCTAAAGGCCCTTCAGGAACTGTTCAATTCCGTCATACTTGAAGGGAAAACGCCACAGGCATGGAGCAGAGGTGTGGTGGTACTCTTCTTTAAGAAGGGCAACAATGCCCTGCTTAAGAACTACAGGCCCATCTCACTTCTAAGCCATGTCCACAAGCTGTTTTCCAGAGTCATCACGAACCGTCTCGCACGCAGGTTTGACGACTTCCAGCCTACCGAACAAGACGGATTCCGAAAAGGCTTCAGCACCGTAGACCACATACATACGCTCCGTCAGGTTATACAGAAGACCGAAGAGTATAATCTGCCCCTCTGCTTAGCGTTTGTAGACTACGAGAAAGCCTATGATTCGATCGAGACTTGGGCTGTGCGGCAGTCTCTCCATCGGTGCCAGATCGACTATCGGTACATCGAGGTTCTGAAAAGTTTGTACAAAAACGCCACCATGTCAGTCCGACTTCAGGATCAGACCTCGAAACCTATCCTGCAGCGGGGTGTGAGGCAGGGAGACGTCATTTCCCCGAAACTGTTAACAGCCACAATGACGGATGTCTTCAAGGTTTTGGACTAGAGAAGGCTAGGCATTAATATCAATGGCGAGTACATCAGTCACCTTCGATTTGCCGACGATATAGTCGTCATGGCTGAGGCTACGGAGGACCTCAGTACATTGCTTGATGACCTCAATAAAGCTTCCGAAAGAGTGGGTCTGAAAATGAACATGGACAAAACCAAGATCATGGTAAATACCCATGTAGCACCCACTCCCATCAAGATCGGAAATTCTACAATCGAAGTTGTAGACGAGTACGTCTACCTAGGACAAACGGTCCAGATAGGTAGGGCTAACTTCGTGAAAGAGGTCAACCGTCGAATCCAACTCGGCTGGGTAGCGTTCGGGAAGCTGCGCGGTATCTTCTCGTCCCACATACCACAGTGTCTCAAGGCGAAAGTCTATGATCAGTGCATGTTGCCAGTGATGACATACGGAACTGAAACGTGGTCGCTTACAATGGGCCTCATCAGAAGGCTCAAAGTCACTCAAAGAGCAATGGAGAGGGCAATGCTTGGAGTTTCCTTGCGTGATCGAATCAGAAATGATGATATCCGCAAGAAAACCAAGGTTACCGACATAGCCCGAAGGATCGCTAAATTAAAGTGGCAGTGGGCAGGGCACATTGCTCGCAGAAAAGATGGTCAATGGGGCCGAAAAGTTCTGGAGTGGCGACCGCGTACCGGAAGGCGTAACGTTGGAAGGCCTCCCACAAGGTGGACCGATAACCTGGTGAAGGTCGCAGGTAGCCGATGGATGCAAGACGCACAGGACCGGTTGTTGTGGCGACACTTGGGAGAGGCCTATGTCCAGCAGTGGACGTCATTCGGCTGATATGATGATGATGATGATTGGGGTCGGCTTCCAGTCAAACTGAATTTAGCTGAATACTAGTATTTTACCGACGTGGCCTACTATACCCACATAATAGTATACTTGGCAGGCATTAGCTACTCGTATCATAGCGCATCGATCCTACGCATATCTCGCGCCATACATAGTACTCCTCGTCAAACGCACAAATTCGTGATTCTCTCTCATTTCCGACGTATTAGTGGATTTAATTAATATTGCAGTGCCGTAATCCGAATGCAATAAATCAATTTGTATTTTGCTAACGGAAGAGCATCATTAGTTTAGATGCGTGTAATAGCGACCACGGTATGTATGAAGCGAATGTTTTACGATTGAATCAGATACACCTAAACATTTAGGTAGGTACCTGTTAACATACCAAAACATACTCGTTAAATTGATTATAGATCTAAATCCTATCACTTCAATTCTTCTTTTCGTTTTGACTCAAGTGCGTCTTACCGGTAAGACTATCCACACCATACCATACCACCCACCATACTTACTTACCATACCACCATATTACCGGTGATTACAACTTTCTGTTCGCATGCATGCCTCACAAAAAAAACTAAGTGTATCTCTTACCTCCTATCGACTATGTATCTATCCGGCAAGACGAACTAGAACCGACTCAGCATGAATGCAAAAATATTGATACAGTTAACATAAACTTTGACTACGTTATTCGAAACTGAGTTTTTTCGTACCCAAGACACGATCGAAGCACTTGAAGTATTTCTTGAACAAATTAACTGGCAGAGCATAGCGACGCACGCAGCATCTACCTACATGTGTTTTGATGATGATGTCTTAGGGGCGCTACACATTTATCGCACCGCCACATTCAAACATATGAGAACGAATCAATACAAAAAAAAATGTAATTCGGGCGGCCTCGTCGTTCAACGAAAACTTCCAGCCCGCTTAAGTACGTAATGCTCCTTAGTGTATAATTTGACGTGATTCATGACTGCCTCGTTACGCGCGCACAGCTCCGTGCTGACCCACAGGATCGGCGTGGACAGCGGCACCGAGAACAAGAAGCCGGAGGACGAGGTCAACGAGTACCTGATGAAGGCCATCGACGCGCGCTCCACGGACCGGTTGCGCGCCGAGCACTGCCGCCCCTGCACGCTGTCCTTCCGCGACGCCAAGCTGGAGCAGAAGGTAGGCGCCACCAGCTGACACTGTCTGCTAGCCTGGTACACGCCTCACCGTTAAAACTTAAGTGAGCGGTTGTTCTGCATGAAGCTCTGGACTGACAAGTCGCTTCACCTAAGTTTTCGCGGCGAGGTTTAAACAAAATTGAACTACTGCAGTAGTAGCAGAAGTAACTCCACAACGACCACAAAACAATATTGATGAGCTCTAATCCTTAAGATTCTATCATCCACTTTAGGAAAAATCCACATATTTATGCGTTAAACATTCAAACGAAGTCCACGAACGAAAACCTATGCAAGAACCTTATCCCCAAGACATCCATCGGTGTCAGCAATCAGCGCCAGTAAGCGCGGACGCGGGCGCCGGCAGGACTATTTTCATCGGTGTTAGCAATCAGCGCCAGCAAGCGCGGACGCGGGCGCCGGCAGGACTATTTCCATTTCAACACCCTCGAAGAGGCTAGTTTTTTTGCCTATTCATACAGAAATAGTTAATAACTTTGTCGACATATACAGAAACCCATAAAAACCACAGCAGAAGGATTACAAGAATGAATCAAGCAAAGTTAAAAACTACAACACTTAGCCTCGGATGGGCCAGGTTTTAGAAAACCTTACCTGGCAACCAAGTTTTAAAATATCATCTGGATACTTTTTACATATATTTTTAAATATTTTATATTGAAAATCAGGTGCGCTCCTTTCACCCCCTCCCGGCGCCCATGAGCCAGTTAGTAAATCCAAGCATCATTCGTGGAGTGAGCCGAGCTACACCATCCTGTGTGCCTGCCACGCCGTGTCTGTCGACAGACATGTTGCTGGCGATGAAGTGCGCCTAATGAGCATTTCAATCAAAACGCCAGCATTCAGACTAGCGAACAACATAAACTAGCTCACATTTCATGTTTAATGAACTAATGCGTCTAACTTTAACTTGCTGTATTGTTGTAAAACATAAATTTTTTACTGTACTTTTCAAAATGATGCAACCCATCTATTGCATAATTTGAATTTTAATACTAAATTCTTCCTTTACCCAACTTATATTGATGTACCGACCGATGACTGACTGCCGCGCTGCAGGTGGTGGGCTGGTGGCGAGTGCCGTAACCACCACCTGTGACTCACGACACAACGCACAACATTACTGAATCAGCTGTGCTCTCGCTATACACTCTACTGCTATATATTGCTCGAGTTGCTAATGCTAATTAGCTTTCAGAAAACGACTAGATTAAATAGTTTGACTTCTAGACAACATTCTCTAAAGTTGGAAATTGAGCACAGTTAGACCAGCGTTGAGCTACACCGCTGATCTAAACATAACAGTAAAGTTAAGACTGTCGGTTATTTCGACATTGTTCTCAAAAACCTCACTCCGAAGATGTAAACTTGTTTCTTATGGCGTCGAATGTCGCAAGGCGTAGGTAGTCTGCCGCATACGATAAGTCGACAGCTAATTAAACCATTTTATTTTCGCGGAGAAGTGACGCCTTTGTGGAACAATTCCATTATTTAGCGCGTAATGCCGCCATCGACGCTCTCAAGGATTACTTATCGCGCACTGGCGCACACTTAATTGCACCCCAAGTTTTCAACGTTTCCAGTTGACACTTGACAGGACATGTCGTGTTCTTCTCAAAGCTCAAAGAAAGCTCATTCAGGTAATAATGTAGGAATACACCACCTTCCTCATGTTACATTCGTATCACGCACAGTTCCGCACGAAAACTAACCACATCAACAGCAAACAGTAGGTGGGATCGTCGGGTAAGTTCGTGGAATTGTATCGGCGGTAAAACAAATCAAGCGCATTAGGTAGACCTTAATAAATCCATTAAGATCTTGAAGACTATAAAATGTTTACTTCGTAGAGACATCGGAAAGTTTTGTTGTAAGTATTATCTATTGTTTAGTCCCCTTAACCCCCTCCGTGCAAGAGTCAGCAGAATGTCTGACACTCGCGTGGAGTCGCGGTTAAAGCCTGCACTATTAAATACAATACAATTTAAGCTTCCATCTCGCGCGAATATCCGCAGGCGGAAGGCGCTGGCACTCAGCGCGGCGTGAGAAACATGTCATATTATTTACAAGCTGATGCCGCGTTTAACGGTACGTCACACGCGGCGTGAATTTCAGAAGTGCCACGCATTACAGTGTATCTGAAGCGCAAACGTGACATTACTCGCCGAACTCTCATGTTATTGTTAGAAAGCGAGACCTACCGCGAATGCATATTAATTACTTTACTATGTAATATGAATGTAGGAATACTTCCTAAAAGTCCGTGTAACAGCGGCGACGCATGGCTCCGCCACGCGCCGAGCAGCCGACGACGCCGGGCGGCATGGCGGCACCGGAGAACATTATACACCTGTAACGTTTACACGACGAGACGAGATTGCAATTTATTCTTCGAATGGAATACATTTTATAAAAGTGACCGCTTCGCAAACGGCGCGCCACTTCGCCAAATAAATAACCCAATTTTGTCCTGCAATTACGTTCTTGTTAATGTTGTCTAGTGCTACAGTTAATATCCTAGGAATGCATTCAAGTGTACATCTTTTCATTCATCAAAAAGTTCTTAAAGTAGAAATAATGAATCTTAAGCGATTTATAAGTCGGGGGGACCGTGGAAATAGAAATAAATTTGTGGCACTAAGAACAAAATCTCCAGAGTAGCCGTAGCAGTAGTATCTATGTAGTTGAGATTTAAATCTTATGAAACGTAGGAACATATCTCCTACCGCTAGCATTCGTACGTCATCAGATATGCTTCTAATGCAGGTACGCACTAAAAAATATTGCACAAATAGGTACAGTACCTAACACCAAGAGACACGTTACGAAAACGCTTTCAAATCCCTAACACGACAATGTTCACCGTCGTGAGCCGCAGAGCTGGTGCAAAGCTTGAGCAATCACGCGGAAAACAGAATGTCTGGTGAAGAGTTCCCAGCCGCTAGACTAGCGCACATTGGTACCGGTGATGGGATGAGTGAGTCACGCGCCTCGTTGTCCGCAGTACACCGCCGAGCGCGACCGCATGATGAAGGTGTACTTCATCTGCTCGCTGGCCGTCTACCTCGCCGGCGTGGCCCTCCAGGTCGTCGCCTACAGCCTGTGAGTACACACCGCCCTGCTAATCCAATCGCTATCCAATTGGAGCGACAGACGATTACATGCTTTCCAAGCCTCAATAAAACCACAATTTATTTATGGAAATTTAAGCCATTAATAAATTGAGTATTATTGGTATTTATTAAAATCTCCTTTACCTTCATCAATCCTTACATTTACCTGTACATTGTCAAGGATGGACACAATTTACTTTAGGCGTACCTAACTAACCTAACCCAAAAATTTAATTTATTAAAAAGAATCAAATATTTCGAGTCCTATTAATTTAATTATAAGTGACAGTGCTGTTGGTGCAACAGCACTGTCACTAACAATTCGTACTAAATAACATTTGAAATCGGTATTTTAGTAACCATGCAAATAACAGGTATACATGACATTGACATACTGAATATTAGAGACAAAAAGAAAAATTAAGTGTGTCCAGTAGACCTAAATCCAAAACACTACAAAAACAAAACAAATTGTGAGCAATATAGATGTTCATTGTTCGCACTGTTTATATAGGAAACGTCTGTATGAAGCGAAACTCATAGAAAAAACATCGATAGGGTAATCCGTTAAGTTGGACTTTATACCTATATCCTGTTAAAACGGAAAACTAGTTATTTTTGTTATTGAAACCATATTTTAAAGTTATATAACGTGGAGGTTTATAAAAGACGGGCGTGGTGCTCGTAGAGTGCAGTGTTCTGAGCCAGTGAACCGGCCCCTTCCAGGCGATCACACGCATTATGTTTTAGAGTCCGTCAAACGAGTCGCTTTACTGAAACTTGTGGGCGAACTTGTTGAGGACGTGTTACTGTTGGTTCATGTGAGCTGGTGTGGCAGGTCTCCGCTGGGCATCGTGGCCATTATCGTGGCAGGGCTCATCATCTCGTCCTTCACCTACCTGATCGTCTGCCTGGACTTCGAGGTGAGTTATCATATCGTCTATGAACTAAACAGCTCTATAACGAGATCTGTAACAAACCATGGAAGTATATTATTATTATTATTTAAAAAGAAGTACCATCATTTCAAAATTTTAGATTAGCAACTCTTTGCATTAAAAAAAACTTCTGAGTGGCAAGTGATGATCTGCAAACAGAATTAAAAACCTCATCAAATTGAAAATTTTGTACAAATTGGTACACGTGCACTCTTAAAAGTGAAGCAGTAGAGCAGTCAGCTGCCTTATGGCGCGACAGACTAGCATAAAATATTATTATAATAGCTAGCTAATGTTTGTTCTAACTCGTGAACCCTGTACGCACAGCACGCCGGGGAGCGCGTGCGGCGCGTGTCGCAGCGCGTGCACAACAACCGCACGCTGGCGCAGCTGACGTCCTTCGCCGTCGTCACCGCCTTCATCGCGCAGGTCCAGCTCGTAATGGTCAGTCTTCCTATAATTGTTACATTCAAGCTCTATTGAGTACCTACCTATCTAAGTGGCGAGGCTACTCGCAGAGTATGTGGACGCCTCAGCAGCCGCTGCTAGAGATGGGATTGTTAAAATTGCCGTACCAACCGAGTGTGTCAGTAAGTGTCACTGTTGATTTATTGAAACTATAGCCTTAACAAACTTCACCGTAGTAGCTCCCGGTGCGGCGATGACATCCTCTGCGTGATGTAGTAAACTATCTAAGTAATTGACTGAACATCGATTTTATATCTTTAAAACAGAAGTACTTTACTTATTGGTTCCCAGAAAATAGTTATGTATTATTAATCATTGATTAATACGCCGTGTGTTGCACGCAGGTAGAGGGAGTGCTGACGGCTGCGCGCGCGCCGGCCGGCAACGCCACGCTGGCGCAGCTGACCGACTTCCGCGGCTGCCCATACGATATGAATGAGGTACAGCACACGAGACTCACGAGCATCATGACACGGCCAGAAATAGGCCTTACATTTGACCATAAGCCAACCTGTAGAGATGTCGCATCATTCTTTATTCCGTCTCAAACGCTAATATTATTCTTATTAGCGCATGTTAATCTAATAAAAAATTGCTGTGAATTCTACAAGTACAGAATTATCAAAACATCCATCAGTTCCTTGACTGTGCTGCAATCAGGTCATGGTGCTACGTTTACTATCTTAAGCTGCAGCATATCTGCTCCTGCCTAATAATTACTGTCGGTCTCTCCAATTGGAACACTGCTACTGCGCATATCCTAAAGGCCTCGGTGTCGGTATGTTCCAGCACTACCTGCAGCTGACGCTACTGGCCATGTTTATGGTCGCCGTGCACCAGATCCTCATCACGATGGTGAAGCTGGTGCTGCTGTCCATCACCGCTGCCGCCTACGTCACCGTCACCACTCACCAGCACCTGCTCTACCAGCAGCACTTCTACGACGACCGGTGAGTATTTGAGTACTTACTGACTTTGCATCTAACCATCCTCAAAAGCAATGATTATTGAATGAAATATCTAGATTTGCCCTCGCTATACATGAAATACTCGAAAAGTGTTCAAATTGAGAAGAGTGACATATCCTGCTTGGTTCGATCTAGCCCGTCCCTAGCTGTCCCAACGATGCCCGAAGCCGAGGACCGTGCCAAAGGGTTTTATTAAGCTATTTGCTACTTTAATTTATAAGGCAGCCACAGGTCCGGTTAAGCAGACGACAACCTTCCGGTTGACCTGAAGGAGGCCACTCAATTAGAAAATACACATATCCTGTAGGTATATGGCCTATCCATGGCAGCATGCGACAGTGTGTGTATGGCAGATACAGAAACAGACAGGCGAGCAACTTGTATATAAGTGTTGGTGTGTTCCCCCACAGACACCGCTGCGGCTTGGACTGGACCCAGCAATGGATCAACATCGTAATCGTGCTGGGCGCCACCGTGGCACTGCTGCTGCACTCGCACCAGACCGAGAGCACGTACCGACTGGACTTCATCTGGAAGCTGCAGGCCACCGGTACCCCTTGCAACACACAACAATAGTTTTTACTATCCAAATTATTGATTAGGTTCAAGTTTACGGTAACAGGAGTCAGAATCTATGTTTGTTATCACAAGGGACCTTATTACAATGAACCCAATGAAACAACGGCGTTCAAGCAGAAATCGTGATCATGCCATCGTGTTGTGATCGATAATGTATAGAGTAGGGTATCAGTTTGTATGAGGATGTTAGACGTATCTGTAGCGAGGCACGTCGTGTTGCAGACGAGAAGGAAGAAATGGAGCACCTGGAGGCGTACAACCGCAAGCTGCTTGCCAACATCCTGCCCGAGCACGTGGCGCAGCACTTCCTGTGCAGCGACAAGAACATCGATGTGAGTACACCTAACACCAACTAATTGAAGCATGCCCGAAGGCATGCTTATATATTTTTCACACCAACTGCACGAAAACGTCCAATTATATGTGATGCAAACCTAACCTAAAGTCGTCATTATAGCCCGAGAGCGGCGCCCGTTGGTCTCCGCTATTAGGAGCAGCTAGTCTATTCTGTAAATATCGAGCTTCACCTGAGTAACATAGCTCACAAAGTGAGCTTTATTACACACAACATAAGTCTTATACAAATTTGATACCTCACCTCGGATTCCGCTGTCGAGATACTTACAGAATCAATCAAATCAAATCTTATATTTCTAATAAACCATTTACAGGCACTTTTGAATTGTCAAAGTCGGTCAGTCCATAAAGATGAAGCTATTTGCACGTTCCAAAGCGTAGATCTCTATGGAGAAGAACGTGCAAGAAACTCCACGGACACTCTTTTAAAATAATAAATTGTTACAAAGATTTGTTTACATCAAGTTGAAATTATACAAACATGTGAGAACGATGTAAAAGACGAGCAGGTTATAAGCGTCCGGGAAAAAAGGAACAATTCAAAGAAATATTTAAAATAAACCACGGCAACTGAGAAATGACCAGTCCCAACTGACAGCGCCCGTTCACGAACATGACGCATGCGCTAGCACTATTCGGCTCAACCATTTTGAACGGAGCCAAACGATCCAATGCATACGCCACCATCAGCCAGACTTTTGTGTGAGCCTGACACTCCCAACCGCCAGGGTACATACATAAAAACAAACATAAAACTGATAGCTATACCTTAAGTTTAAGGTACACAGTACTCACACATGTGCCGTTAAAATGGATGAAACTATACAGTGCTAAATAAATTGAGTCAATACAATACAAATATTGTTTTTTACAATCTTAAGCCGGTCCAACAATGTAATGTTTCCAATGCTAACAGATTATTTTGTGCGTCCTAGTGGCTGTGGAGCAGGACCAGCATTCAGCCAAGCATTTTTATATTGAACTAGTGGACGTCACGCGGTTTCACCCGCGTAGTTCCCGTTCCCGTAGGAGTACGGGGATAAAATATAGCCTATGTTACTCCCTGATAATGTAGCTATCAGTTGCTGAAAGAATTTTTTAAATCGATCCAGTAGTTTCGGAGCCTATTAGTTTCAAACAAACAAATCTTTTCTCTTTATAATATTAGTGTAGATATAATCCCCCAACTTATAATATGCTTGCCTGCATAGTGTGCGTTTAATACAAGATTTAAATTTTGTCTCATTAAGTTCTAATATATGGGGAGGTATCTTATTATAACATTTTAAACAGTACCCCATAAAAGATGAGGCTACTTTAGCCAGTCTGAAACCTGATTGAACTAATTGGTCCCTATTTCTAGTAACATAATTACGCCTGTCGCCTCTTTTACTAAAAAGATGTAAATTCTTTCTGACATACATGATGTTTTCGTAAATGTATTGACAAGGTACCGTCATGATGTTAATATTCTTAAACAGTTCCCTTAGAGAATCGCGCCGGCGGAGATTGTATATCGCTTTGATGGCTCTGTTCTGCAGAATAAAAATGGACTCAAAGTCTGCAGCCCGTCCCCATAGTAAAATACCGTAAGACATGATACTATGAAAGTAACTAAAATAGACCAGTCTCGCGGTATCGACATCCGTTAATTGGCGGATTTTCCTAACAGCACAAGCTGCTGAACTTAGCCGTCCAGAAAGAGATTTTATATGAGGGCCCCATTGTAGCCTTGGGTCAAGCGTAATTCCCAGGAAAATTGTTTTATCGACAAATTCTAGTTTTCCCCTGTTCAATACTATGTCACAATCACTGCTTGTGACATTGGGTAAAGCAAATCTTATACATTTCGCTTTCTTTTCATTCAAAACCAAATTATTCGCCGTGAACCAATTTTGGACTTGCATTAGGGCATTATTTATGATATCAACATTGTCCGTCTGTCTATTTATCTTAAAAATTAAGTAGGTATCGTCGGCAAACAGCACCATATCAAGTTTTTGTTGCAATAAATAGGGTAAATCATTGATATATACCAAAAACAAGAAAGGACCCAAAATCGAGCCCTAGGGAACGCCCATTATCACTATCATTATTTTAATCCCGACGAATTGACACCGTTTATTTAAACAAATTGCCGTCTATCATTCAAATAAAATTTTAACCAAGTTTAACGCTGTTTTGACCAGTCCGTAATGCCCGAGCTTCAGGAGTAATGTATCGTGATCAACGCAATCAAACGCCTTCGAGAGATCACAAAATAAACCTATGGCATCCTGTGCGTCCTCCCACGCATTAAAGATGTGCTTTAGTAAGGTAACACCAGCGTCAGTTGTACAACGTCCCTTGGTGAAACCATACTGTTTATCATGAAATATGTTATTCGTTTTAAAATGATTAAGCATTTGATTTAGCATCACTTTTCATCAAGTACCTTACTAAACACTGGCAACACAGATACTGGTCTATAATTATTTGTGTCTTTACTATCCCCAGATTTAAAAAGTGGTATCACTTTACTGAATTTCATTAGGTCCGGAAAGACTCCTTGATTCACACACAAATTAAATATTACAGCTAAGTACGGCGCTACAGTCTCGATGATTGAGGTACAAACTTTGATAGACAATCCCCATAGATCTTCGGTCAATTTAATTTAGATTTGTTTAAAAGCTTTTATTACTACTAGAATAGCACTACTGCACGACCTGCTTCTAGCAGTGGAAGCCGACGCGTGCCACTTCTGTTCATGGCTAGAGCACAATTTTCGCGCAGTCAGTGTGAAAAGTAGAATATGCTCCTCAGGGATGAAGGTGTCTTTGCCTTGGGCTACCTTAAATCCCTAGCTACATTCAGGTTTCTTGTATTAACTCCCTCACTTCGCTCGTGATTTGAACTCTAAACTCCCTTGCTACACGGGAGTTAACTCTCAAATCCTTCATTGCGTTCGAGATTCAATATGACGCCCGTGACATAAGACGCTGCTTTATCCCCTCGGTGCATAATCTGCCATTACTCCTCCTCAAATAGACTCCGGCGCCTCTCAAGTACCCTAGGCACTAGGCCACAGGTCGCACGGGGGCTGAACTTGAGGCTACGATACGTAAACCGTATTTTTTTAATGATGGAAATCACCAAATTTCTCCTCCCTCTCTGAGCGGAGCAAACCCCTCCGTATTTCTCCTAGTGCCCTTTGCGTTCCAGGGCCGCGGTGACTCTTTCAAACAAATTCCGCAGCCCTGGTAAACACTCACCCTAGCGGGTCCCGTCTACTATGCTGTCATCTCTTTGAGGCGCGCGTGGATCACAATACGCCGTCGACCCGGACCTCCGGTCCGCAGGTCCGCGCCTACGGTGACCGGGTATCGCCCTGCTACTGCCGACGCCCGGGGCGTCTTTTTCTGTTGCGGCGGCTGGGACGTGAGGTTTCCCTCTCTCTCACGCGTTCAGCCTCCTCCTTTACTAGCATTACTGCTTCGCTGAAGGAGGTGACCGCTTCCCGTGCCTCCTCGCTTCAGACTAAGGATTGAACCTGGGCCGGACGTAAACCATATAGGGATAGAAATTAAGGATTTTTAGGGATCCCAATACACAATCTTAGCTTGGTACTTGCGCAAATTCCAATGGGCATTTAAGCAAGAGTTAAGCCGGCAAAACGGCAAATCATTCGCCGATAACGGATTATCGTTGTCTAATCCAAAAACTTTATCAGTGGCTCACCGTTAAGTGGCAGTTAGTTCAACGTTATCTCAAATACTATACAGCGAATCACCAGTGATAAACAAGTATGTGCTGTGCAGGAGCTGTACCACGAGCAGTGCGAGTCGGTGTGCGTGATGTTCGCGTCCATCCCCAACTTCTCCGAGTTCTACGTGGAGCTGGAGGGCAACAATGAGGGCGTGGAGTGCCTTCGCCTGCTCAACGAGATCATCGCCGACTTCGACGAGATCCTGGCTGAGGACCAGTTCAAGTATATCGAGAAGATCAAGAGCACCGGTGCCACCTACATGGCGGCCTCGGGTACGTAGCGTGCGACATTTGCGCGACCTCATCGGCAGGGCCGCCTGACTCATCACCATGTCATCGAATACATTCCAGGTCTGACAGCTGCCACCCGCGACCTGCGCGGCTTCCGCCACGTCACCGCGATGGCCGACTATGCACTGCGCCTGCGCGAGCAGCTGCAGTATGTCAACGAGCACTCCTTCAACAGCTTCCGTATTCGAATCGGTAAGAGGAGCTCTGTCTCAGTGATGTGAGCAGCGCGTTGCGTGCTGTGTGTTGGTAACACGTTGCCACGGTCCGGCAGTGCTCCGTGCTGTGACGCGCTGTCCCGCCGCGCCGGGAAGAGGGTGAAACACGCGCGAATTGCCTTTAATGCGAATTATACTCTTTTTAAGTTGCACGCTGTGCTCTTGCGACTTTTGCGCTATAACACACGTGAAACAAGTGAGGAACCAGATCTGTGTGCTCCCGCAGGCATCAACATCGGGCCCGTGGTGGCTGGCGTGATCGGAGCACGCAAGCCGCAGTACGACATCTGGGGTAACGCCGTGAACGTGGCGTCGCGCATGGACTCCACCGGCCTGCTCGACCACATCCAGGTGCGCACGCGCAGGGACTCAGTACTCGCGTTTATTTATTAATGTGATGTGTTGCACGGCTCCTACTAATATTATTGCATTTGCAAGTGATCACACGAATCCGTTGTTCGTGGAAAACAACTTAATTGAATTTGTGTTCCTTTGCGATTGTGATGTGGTACCACAATTAATAATATCCGTCACTTTGCGAGCTCCGCTGTTTGCTGCATGCGCGCGACAGTGCACGCTATTGCGTGGGCTGCGGGTTGAGATAGGACAAGCGTCGGGCGGCTGATGTAGACGTGTGTCGACAGGTCACGGAGGAGGTGAACGACATCCTATCCATGCGCGGCTACCGCCTGAGCTGCCGCGGCACTGTCGACGTCAAGGGGAAAGGAAATATGATTACGTTCTTCCTCGAAGGCGTCGGCGAGTGCGACGCGCCCGCGGTGCAGGACATCTACAACGTACGCACTACTTCATCTTATTTGCCATTAGAAACTTCTGTATACCTTCTGTATACTTTCTCTAGTCTTTCTGTATACCTTATATACAGATGAAAGTATACCGCTTCTGTATACCCTTCTGACAGCTATTGCATATGCATACCTTTATAAAATAGCAGAATTTCATATTCAATCAATTAATCTTGTTTTTATCAGATATCGTATTTAAGTTGGTGATGGAGTAGTGAGCAGGTCCAATGCTCATGTTACAGAACCCGCAGCCGTCGACGTCGGGCACGAGCCACGAGGCGTGCGGCTCGAGCGCTAGCGCGAGCGCGCTGGAGTGCTCGCGCGCGGACCACCGCCCGCTGGAGACGTTGTCGGAGGGCCACACCGACGAGGACGGTGGACCCTCGCCGCGCGCCTCCATCCCACGAGGTGATATACCTGTCACAATCTATTGAAACTTCTTCATGACAGAGTATAGGCCGACTTAATGTCCTAATCATACCTCTAGCTACTCTACCAGTCTACGAAGGGTGGCAGTTGCAGTAAGAATAAAAAAATAAACAAAATAATAGCTACAACGTAAAAAAACATTCAATCTGTCGGACTCGAGTGTTCGGAAAGGTTTCCAAACAAATATTTTTTAACATGTTACTAAATTTATTTATTTATTAAGTAAGACACACCAACGACATATTTACAATTAAGGACGACAACAACAGACAATCACAAATCTTCAATTCTGTGTAAATACGTCACTTATAGGTATGCACAGCATTCTCAATGAAAGATTTACAATTTATATTTAATTTAAAGAATTAGTATGAATAACTAAATTTAATTAATTAATTCCATTATGAAATAATTAGTAAAAATAAGAAAAAAAAATTAATTCATGCGTTTGGATTTTATACTAAGTAATATTCGGTTAACAAAAATAAAAAGATGTCACAAAATACGGATGTCAAAGATACGAATATAAAAACAAAATAGCATAAATTAAACAGGGAATACAAAAATAATAAGTGAAACGAGGACTTATTAACTAAACATTTGTTAACTAAATTGAAATAAAAACAGGCAGCTGATCACAAATCGATTTTAATAATTTTGCTTTTGAATTTTGGGAGACTGTCATATCGATACCGCTGTCGATAGAGCAGGTTCTATTGTAGCAACCCAACATTATATTTAGGGGAGCATGTCGGCCCAAGTTTATGCGACATGGTTTTGTGACAAAAGTTCTTGTGGTTCGCGTGGATCGCAGTTGAGAATGGCGAGGTACGTCTAGGTTGATTTTGTCTAGGAGATCTGGAGTTGATGTTAACCCATTTACAATTTTATAAAGTATTGTTAAATCGTTTAGAGTTCTTCGTCACTTCAATGAGTCCAACTCGAAGTATTTTAGCCGTTCTGCGTAACCCGCTCTGTAAGGACATTTATGGTCTTTAAACCGCAAGCACCTGGTAAACTTTTTTTGAACGCGTTCAAGTCTGTCTATGTTTATATTATAGGCCGGACTCCAGACGGGAGACGCATATTCAACGAGACTGCGCACATAGGTATTATAAAGCACTTTCAAAGCAAAGGTAAATATTATATTAAACTCTTTGACAACTCTGGTGACAAATCCGATCATTTTTATTACTTTTTTGATGATGTTATTCATGTGCGTAATAAATGAGAGATTGCTGCTAAGGACTACACCTAGATCCCGTATGTTTGGAACTTTTTCTAGTGCTGTTCCACTGAGGGAGTAAGCTGATGGTAAGGGGTGCTTTTCCCGCGTGAATGTTATGTAACCATAAATAACATTTACTAGCATTCAAAGCCATCCCATTCACCACACACCACTCTTGCAACGAGTTTAGATCGGATTGCAGCAGAGTGATGTCTTCTTGAGTTTTTATTTGGCGAAAAATTTTAAGGTCATCAGCAAATAAGGAACACTGGCAATGTTTAATGCAATTGACTATGTCGTGAACAAAATAAAGAGAATTGGCCCGGTATGAGAACCCTGGGGCACACCGGAGGTTGCAAAATACTCCTGAGATTGATAGCCGTTTACCACCACTCTTAGTGTCCGCTCGCATAAATATGATCGACACCACCCCAGCAGCGGACCGTGTATGCCGAAACTGTGCAGCTTTAGCAGCAGGATTGCAGGTCAACCCTGTCGAATGCGCTGCTGAAGTCAGTATACAGAGCATCGATCTGTTGGCCAGAATCGATGCACATACAGATCTCCTCCACGTACGAGACTAAGTTGGCCACCGTGGATTTGTTGCTACAGAAACCATGCTGTTGAGTGGAAAGTTGTGTTTTAACATGGGAAGATGGGGCAGATCATACATTCAAATAGCTTTTAGAGAATGGACAAGATAGAAATTGGTCTGTAATTCTTTACATTTGCACTATCGCCTTTTTTAAATTGGCACAATGTTAGCTTTTTCCATTCTGTTGGAAATGTAGATGTTTTAATAAATTTGCTAAATATTAAGGTGAGAGGTTATGCCAAATTACGAGCACATTTTTTAAGAAAGAGCGGGGACAACCCATCTAGGCCAGCGCCTTTGGTAACATCAATTTGGTTCAGTGCTTTAAGAACTTCCCTCTCAGCAAAAACGATTTTACTGAGAATGAATTGAGGCTTGGGTATTCGTTGGTGGTCCAGTTTTTCTGCTAGAAAACGTAGACGAGATTTTTTTAGCGAAGAGTTTGCATATTTCGTGGCCAGTTGTGGCCACTGCTTCGTTTAGTGTTATTTCTGAGGGTATAGAAAGAGGTTTTAGAATTTTTCGATTTTACAAAGGACCAAAACGCTTTAGGTTTCAACTTTATGCTATTCTCAACAGAGTAGACGTATTTCTTATAGCAACTCTTAATTATCAACCTTGCTCTCTCATCGATCATTCTGTACTCGATCTCATCACGCGGATTACCGTATTTCTTAAAACGTCTGAGCTTTTCTTTTTCATTGAGAATGTTCACTAAAGTTTTGGAATACCAAAGAGGAAAACTTTTGCTTATATTCCTGATATTGGGAATATTCTCATTTATGATTTTGCGAACGGTGGCATAAAGGCCCTCAGTCATTAGGTTAACATTTTCACATGATTCCAGTTGCTCTTTCCAATCTATTTCTCTTAATTTTTTGTTAATAAGTTCGTAATCAGCTGCCTTAAAATTAAATTTAGCTATCGTTACATGTTTTTATTTTAAATACGTGTGTGCCACACATACGTATTTAAAATAAATTCTATATCTAAAGGAGGGGTGGTGACAATCTTATCTACAGATAGGTGAAACAGACTTTCTGACCACCGCACATAGCATATTTGAAAACACTAAGTCAAGTGATCTATTATTAGTATTTTTAATAACATTATATTGTGACATATTGTTTAAAGACATAAAATCAATTAGAGAATACCCTAGGTTATTATTGTAATGTGACGGCATAGTACAAGTTGCGTGAGGATGAACCCAAACACATTTAAAGCCCTTCTCACGCGCCATTTTTCTAGCCTGTGCATGTATGGCTTTATTGAGGGATGACAGATGTTCGGAGACGAAGACGGGTTGTTTAGTGCCGCCGTACCCTAAATGGCTCGAGTTGAGTTTATCGGAAACGTGTGCACGGTTAAATTTGGTTACAGACACTAGCACCTCGTCCCGCTTTCTTGTGTTTTTCAGTTTAACGATGATTGACCGCGGGCGACTATTCTGTAAGTCGAGTTTCCTGACGCGAAATACTGAAGATACGTCATCAGCTTCAATACTGCATGTTACAGTTTTGCCCAGTTGCACTAAGGTACTCAACAGATTTTCAGTTTTATTTTCGGGAATGCCGTTTCTCTCTAAGTTATCTTGGCGAGAATATTGCTCCATAATGTTAACTGTTACGGATAGGTCAGAAACACTGGTTTTTAATTCTTCGTTTTATTTTTTTAACTGGTTAATGACGCTCTTGTTCTGGTCCAATTCGATCTTCATAACATCATAATCCTTGCTCATAAACTCGACTGATGCCTCTAATCCTCGCAGTATTTTTTCAATATAAGAAATTCACTTTCGAAGTAGGATTTGAGCGAGGCCTGTAGGATGCACCGTCAAAAAGGACTCCATTTTTTTGCGAAGCTCAGAAATTGTTGCTCTATCCAGCTTCAGGGGTTTAACAGCCGAATCCTAGCCGGTTGAGCCATCTTCTGAAGTTTTCAAGTATGCACCATCGTTGTTAGGCGAGTCATTCAGTCGTGGACGCTTTGATCTTACAGAGACATTACTATTTGCTTCTGTAATATTAACACCATTACCGCTAGCACCAGGGACGGTAGTGGCTAAACCGGGCACAGACACTTGAAGAACACTCTGCTTAGCAGAACCTGCCGGAGGGGAACGCTCAACGCGCGGCATTTCAATATTTATGTTGTCTTTCCGCTGCGCATCGAACGCTTAATGACGCTAGCAAGATAGCTTAAAAGTAGTGTCGTGAGTAAAAGCGAACTTAGTGCGATGTAGTACTTTGTCACAAAAGTCCATTCATAGCAAGCGCAGGCGCCGGCGGGTCTGAGGCGCGGTAAGTGCGCAGAGTATCCAGCGCTCTGCTGGTTGGGGTAGGTCCGGGTTCGGAGCCGTTTAGTAGAAATGTTAAAAGTTTTTTACCTATTACTTTGCACTCCGTATTCGTATTGCTGTCCAGTTTTCACTATTCATAAGTTCACTTTACTAGCAACGCAACAGTATAATATAAGTATGTAAACAAACACTTTTTACTAATTTTTCGTAAAAAAATAAAGGAGCAAAACAAAAACGATCTTTCCTGAGCGACGGTACTTAGTCGGTTTCTTTTTCACTTTAAAATCATACACTTCTTAAAATCTATAGGTAAAGACTATCTGGATTTTCTATTTTATTTAGGGCTTGATTTGTATGATCTTTTGTAGGAAAAACTTGAGCGTAGGTACCAACCTACGAGAACTTGTTACCATCCTCAAGTATTGGTATTGAAATGCGAACCGAGTCAACAGCGTCAGATGGGCGGGGGCAAAGTCGGAGCCATATCGTATGGAGACTGACCTCACCCACGCTATTCAACCTGTACATGGAACACATTCATAGAGCGTACAGCTAAGGAGTGGAATTTCTTTATATACCTCACATCCCTTGTAATTTGTTGGTGAAACCTAAAGACATTAGGATTCTGTGCGATTCTGCGCATTTTAGACACCTATATGGTCTCATGCAGTAGTTTTTCGAGTGACCAAACTGCTGACACCTTTGGCACTGTACCGGGGCTGTCCTTTTCTTAGGTTCCTCTATAGAAACTGCCTAGTGATAGATAACTTTCACCGGTTTTACTACTTTGTTGTTTGGTCCCGCTTGCAGATTAATGAAGAAAGTGGATGTGGCTATTTTGTCGGGTACATATCTGCAGTTTATGATTTCGCCCAATACTATGTTCCCGGTGTTTTCGAAAGCCTCTTTGATAGCTTGATGTGGGGTTGTGTGGTGCAGGTTCTTAATGACTATTCTGAGGTTTCTTTCAATTTTTTCGGTTAAAAGTGTGACCTATCAGGTTTTGTTCTCTGATCACTCCCATTAATTTTTATAGGTGTCGATGTCTTCGCTTGTAATTCGTAGCTGATTTTTGTTAATTATTTTGTATGTGAACTTAGTATTCTCAGCTACTGTTTCTAGAAGCTCAGTTGACGCCATAGACCATTATAGGTGGGGGTTTGCTGATTTTGTTTTCTTTTGTCTGAGTTCTTTCATTGGAACTTTTTTCCATCGGTAATCCAGAATATCGGTTAGAGACCCCTACGCCCTCTGGTAACGATGGACTACTAAGTTTTCTTTGTTTGGTACTTCTGCAAGTCGGGACTCTTTGCCACTTGGGTGGGCGTGTTGTGTTCTTCTTGATATCCAGATGGGTTTAAATTTTCCTTGCCTTGGCTAGATTGGCTGGATGCTGTTCGGGTCTTGAGTTAATATTTCCCAGTGAGGAGCTCCTAGGTCGCGAAATAAACAGACTTGAAGCCTGTTGAACCAATTTTTTGCTGCCAGAAGCATTTACTATCACAGAGGCCTGGTCGGCTAGCCGTGTGAAATTTTCGGTAACGGATTTCACACCAAAAGGCCTGTGAGCGCTGGTATGATCACCGGGGCCGGATCGCAAAACATCGCGTTCTTATCATTTTCCATATTCATAAAAAAGGGAGGTGGGAAGGTAAACATTGAACTTTCCCAAGGTACAATGGCCACGTTTTTAAGAGACGATTTAATTTCTCTGGGTTTGTGGTAGCCGTGTCCTTTTGACCGCCACCTGTTGCTCGATTGGTACCACCCGGGGGACACGTGTAGAGTGGGCCTAGGATAAGGTAGTAAATCCTACGGACGAGAGCAACAACATTCTCCAAATCCGATTTCTGTGATTCTTTTTAGTTCGGTGCGGTATACTTGCTATGTGGTCCCGTAAAAAATTAATTCAGTATGGCTCCGTAGTTTATATCCCATCAAAAACATAAATGTGAAAATGGGTACCTACACATTATAAGGTGAACTCGGAGTAGATTTTCAGTGTGATAGCGACATCTATACCAGCCCACACGAACTGCGCAACCAGCCAGTGAACCACGCGACATAGATGAGGCAAACACTCTGCGTCAAATGTTTAAATTCGCCACTGGGTGGCGATATAATGTACGTGTTGCTGTTGGTAGGTACCTACTACGAAGTGGAAACACACAAGTCACACACATTCAGTCAGCCACATTACAAGTCATAGATCATTTTTAATGGCACGGCTACATCACCTCAGATCCGTCCGCTTTGACTGACAGCTAACTGAACTTTACAAGATCACTGATTGATTCATGTCTTAAGCGGATACATTTAGTTTAAGGCCGTTTTTCGTTTTAACGTATCTTGTTAGGTACCTGGAATAGGTATGTGAGATTACGGTATATGCTTTTTGACTATATAATCTAGTATCCAACTGAAGGAATACACGATACGATGAAATTTTCTCGATAGAAAAAAATCACAGAGTTGGAAATATCTTTTTACTTTTTTTAACTACAAGACGTTACGCTTTAGATTGATCATATGAAAATTACTTTAAAACATATAAAATAGCCTTATCGAGGTTTCAACTAAACAGATTTCGATTTAATAATACTTTTATGTTATCAAATACGAAAAATTATTTTGGCACTTACGTTTTTAGGGTTCCGCAAAAAAAAAACAGAACCCTTACAGGATCACTCGGGTGTCTGTCTGTCCGTCTGTCACAGCCAGTTTTCTCCGGATCCACTGGACCGATTCTATTGAAATTTGGTACACATATGGACTTCTATGACCCAAACATGGACGCGTTTCGTAAATCATTACGTTTTTAGTATGGGTGTCACTTTTGGGGGTCAAACTAGAAAATTAAATAAAATGTTTTTTGGCCAATATCGTGTGATATATCAAATGAAAGGGCTTACTGTGAGGGTTTTAATTGTATTTTTTCATAATTTTAAAATAAATGGTTTTGAAGTTATTCAGGAAATTAGACGAAAAATGACCATTCCCCCCCTTATCTCCGAAACTAATGAGCCTAAAATTTTGAAAAAAAATGGAGATAATAGATCTTTACCTAAAGATTACAGGTAAACCTATTAGAAGTCTGTAGTGCTAAAATAACATGTTAAAAAAATTAAATTCGTTCGGGACCCTTTGCACGCGAGTCCAACTCGCACTTGGCCAGTTTTTTATTCCGAGCTACACTCTTATTATCCTCATCTCAACTTTTGCCTTGCAAAAGTATTTGCATCTCTCTCATTTGTTTAGTTCTTCAGATACTCCGTGGAGCTCTTGCAGGCAGAACCTGTGTCACTTTTTTGCAAATCGAAGCTGTCAGATTTTCGTAATTTAAATATTTTTTAACAGTAAATGCTAATAGTTTATCCATTTAAAATTAAATTTAGTATTAAAAAATGTCTTCGCCATGTGAATGTGTATTCTTATGTCCTTGAACAATATAAAACGCATTTTTTCTATCCGCACTAACTTTTGAATCATGTATAAAATTGGTATGATATAAAAGAGAAAAACTAAATAAAGTACAACATCGCTGGGAGGTTCTACCTGAAGACGACAATGGACTCGTTTTCCAGGAAATGAATAGCAACGGCTTGAAGAAAATAACGTCTCCAAGTCATCACCTTTACTTGTATGTACGTACTGGATTCTTCAATCTTTTCATCTCACAAAGCAATGTTAGGTAAACATTTTATTTTTTATATTGAAGTATCTGTTTATACAGCGTTAATCTCACATTTTAACTCAAGACACACGCTAAAATTAATGTATTCATTTTATGATGGAAAAACGTCAGATATCAATGTGTCAAGATTGTGTTAAATGTCAAAGGCAACAAGCCTAGGGATGATAAAGAAAGGAGTCGCGTTTGAATTGTGAAAAAAATATTTTAAGTAAATACTAGCTTTATACTCCGACTTGTCTGCGTGGATTTTAGAAGTTCCAGAAATAAATGAAAAATATGTAATCCTACTAATGTTATAAATCTAAATCAGTATTATGTTGTAATAGTTGCTAGCCCAATTTTACTTTATCATAATTCCGACCTCCTGATATGTTGTGAGTCTTTACTCCTCATCATTCCAGCCTTACTTCATCTCGTATTACAGAAATATTTTTGTAAAAATAAAATGGGTACGTATGAATATCGAAGATTAAAATACTTAGGTACGGTTAAAATGTCAATGTTCAAAACATCAAAAATTTAAATATCAAACGACCATAAAACTGAAAATTAAAATAACGAATGTGTATGGCTCAGAGGTACTTACAGTTGAGTTGTTGGATGTGAGTTGACGAAAACCACAGATTTCACTATAATTCAGTATATTACCCGAAAGTTACACGAAAAGTTACGTTGGATGCTAATCCGCGGTTGTAGCGCTACGGCAGCTATTGGTCAACTAACTAATTATAAAAGTAAATAAAATAAGTAGCGAAAAGTAGGTCGCGGCGTAAGCAATTTGCCTGTACGTGAACCGCACATGCTCCCGAGGGAAAAGTAGAATGAGCATCCATTACAAAGCAAATAATAATATAAGAAAGTGTAAAGTAAATAATAAAAGTTAAAAGTAAACAATAGTAAAAATGTAAACGTATAGGTATGACACTCATTTAAATTCGTCAAAGTGAAATGCTTTCTTCGGCTGTCTTGCTTCGCTGAAAACGGGCTCCGCTGCTGTCGAGTGTATTTCTTGTAGCTCAATGTCCCCTCCAAAATTATCCTTTCCTCTAGAGGTCACTCTTCTTTTGCCAGAGAGATCTTTAACGCCTTTCTTTGTTTTGCACCATCGTTTAATGATAACATAGAGGGCAAGCACAGCGATTCCTCCCAACAACAAAGAAGTTACCGAGTAGAGATAGATATCGTGACTTGACATGTCAGACGCCTTCGGTAATATTTCTCTGGTTTTCTGGAATTCCAACTGCTGGTCTATTTTTCTTATTTATACTGCAGTTGGCGTTTCTTGTTCTGTCATATTTAATTTTGCATTCTTCCAGCCGAGGTCAAAGATGTTGTTAATTGTTGAATTGATGGTTGGTATTTCTATCTCTGTTTCCATGTTAAAAGTACTTCCCAGCTGATTGTTTGTAAATATTGTGGCGTCCTTTTTCTGCAGTAAGCATTTTGATTTCAAGGAAATCACTCCAGTCCCGTCAATGACCGCTGGCGTAACTTGATCGTTACATATTACGCGCATCAGCTGTTTCCCGCACAGTGTAAATAGCCACATGTTCGATTTGTGAAGCTTTGTCCAGGTTTCTTTGCATGTTGCGTCATTGAGGATGCATGATAAAATCTTGTTGGTTGAAGACTTGGGCCTCACATGGGGCACTTTTATCGTGCATGTTGTAGACAGGATTACGTGATACACAAATGAATTCGTCTTCTCCGTATGAAGTGCATTGGCGCATGTCTTGCTCTTTCATTTTTATGTAAGAGTTTTTTACAAAGTTGATTGCGATGAAGCTTGAACTTGGTTGTACGAGTTTTAAATGTCCTTGTCTAAGGAACGGTATTGGTATGACTCGATATATCTTGTAGTCTTCATCGCTCAGCAAGGGGATATGTATTTCAAATAGCATGTAGTTGTTTGTAAATTGAGCCTTTACATGGATGAGGTCATCGATATTTTTCAAATCCCTTTGAATATCCTTTACAGGTAGCGACAATCACTTTTTTTTTTTTTACGGGTGGAAATCCTCATGGATGTCCTCCGCCCTGGGGCGGGCGGAGGGGTCTGTCAGACTCTTACTGACTAAAACCACCCCGGTGTTCTATCTCTCACATACGCCGGGGATCGCGGGAAACTTATGAGACTTCCGTGATCCCCGGCTGGTGCCGGCCCGCCTCTGCGGGCCACCTCGGGTCAGCGGGGGGAGTGAGGTGTTTGACTCCCCCCGCGACGTCAAAGAGGGGCGCACGGGAACACCACGCGCCGCCACCTCGGGTCCGGATGAATGGGGGGCGACGGACATCCCCAAGTCCGCCGCCTCTGGACCCAGTTAGGGGGGCCGGAAGAGGGCAGCGTATGCCCTCCTCCGACGCCCGGTGCGTCTGCTGCGGGCCGGGAAGGAGGTAGAGATCTCCCTTTCCCTTTCCGCAACCTCCTTCTGCGCGATAACTACTTCGCAGAAGGAGACCACCGCGTCCCAGGACTCCTCGCCGTCGACCATAGCACGAACTACGGCCGGCAGCGAGAGGTCACTGCCTACCACAGAGATGAGGGCACGGCGTGGCTCCTCCCAAGCGGCACACTCTGCCAGCGTATGCCACGCCGTGTCCTCCCGACAATCGACGCAGTGGTGACACCGAGAGGTAGCGACAATCCCTGTGGCAACCTTCCGGATATAACGTTTAGCTGTTCGATCAGTTGGTTAGCCGGAAATAGATGGGTGTCTAAATGCCCTCTGTAACTGTTGGTGAGAGCAATTATCAGCATTTCCGATATGCTGTTTAAATCACTTAAAATTAGAGTTGATGTTACGGCAGCTGAATTTATGTCATTCATCGTGAATAGCATTTGCGCCTTGTTTAGTATTTTAGTGATGTCGCTGCAAGTTTGGTTCATGTAGTCGTGCAATGTTTTGAATTGTTTATCCATGAAGGCAGTGTTTCTTTTGATAATGTTATTTTCAGCCTCTACAATTAATGTTTGGTTTTTCATAAGTTGTAGTAAGTAGTTATCATTTGATTGTAGATTCTGTATGTCTCTTTCGTACTTTTCGGCAAAGTCTACGTCGAGCACTCCGAAAAGAGTTCTTGCTAATTTCCCAACCCCATCGAAGTAACCTCGTTTTGGTCTCGAGTGTTGAGTGAGCAGCATAGAGTTGTAGTCGGCCAGGGCTCAGTTCATGACGTAGGTGGCCAACAATTGTTTCGCAAGGCGTGTGTTTCTTCTGACTTCGCGTAGTTCCAGCGGTTTGCTGCGATAATGCTGTTTATTTGTTTGACTCTGTTAGCCACATATTTCTCCCATCGGTTTATCGGGCTCCAGCACCTTATTTGTAGGTTTTTACTGCAGAGAGTGCTCTGAACCATTTCTAACAGTTTGGCTAGTAAAACGGCTCCGCAAAGTTCCATTCTAGGTATAGTTATTTTATTGCTGATTGGTGCAACCTTTGTTTTTGCCGTAATTAACGTAGTCTTGTATTCGCCGGCTTGATTTTGCACTCGACTATAAATGGCGCACGCATAAGCTTTTTCGCTGGCGTCGCAAAACCCGAGTATCTCTAGGTTGTTTTCTTGACATTATAACCATCGTGGTATGGAAAGTTTGTTTAGCAACGTGATATCTTTTCTCATAGTTTCCCATTCCGTAGCTAGGTTGTAGGGTAAACGTTCATCCCAGTTGGTTTTGCTTAACCAGATTTTTTGAAACAGAAGTTTGGTTTTTATTGTAAGTGGCGATAGTAATCCAAGTGGGTCGTAAAGCTTGCTTATTTCGCTCAGTAGTACGCGTTTTGTCAGTTTTGTCTTGATTGGTAGATCCCATTGGTATGTAAAGGTATCATTGTCTTGATTCCACCTCATGCCCAACATTTTTGAGTTTGTAATTTGCTCTGGGCTAAAATCGATGTTCGTATTGCGGCACTTTTGATCATCTCGCAAGTCTTCTAAGATAATTGGTTCATTCGTTTTCCATTTTCTTAAGTTGAATCCTCCTTTTTTCAGCAACTCAATTAGCTGAGTGACCAGTGTTTTTGATGCGTCGACAGTATCCTGCCCGTAAACCAAATCATCCATGTAGAAGTAGTTTTTCAGGACGTTTCCAGCTTCCGGATCTTTTTCATCTTCTGCGAGTTTATGTAGAGTGCGCATTGCCAGATAAGGTGCACTTTTCGTTCCGTAAGCTACTGTGCCCAATCGCCAATCTTATAGAGGTTCGTTAGGGGAAGATCTCCAGATTATAGTTTGCAAATGTTGTTGTTTTTCGTTCAGTCAGATGAACCGATAAAGTTTTTCTACATCTGCCGTAAACACGTATCTGTACGTTCTCCAATTAATTAGTAGGGTCAGTATATCCTTTTGTAAGTTAGGACCGCAGTACATATGATCGTTGAGACTGCTGTCTCCTTTTGTCTTGTACGACGCGTTGAACACTACTCTCAGTTTTGTTGTAGTAGACTCAGCTCTCAACACGCCATGGTGAGGAAGGTAGACTGGGCCCCTACTTTCTTCAGTGACAGGTTTCATGTGTCCCATAGCGATGTATTCGTTCATGAAACGCTTGTACTCGTCGCTGAGTTCTTTGTTTTTTAGCATTTTCCTTTCCAGTTGAAGGAACTGTGCTAATGCTTGTGACCTTGCATTTTCAAGTTTGTGGTTTTTTTTGCGAAGTTAGGCTTCATAGGCATTTGTACCACATATTGCCCGTTCGCCAATCTTGTGGTAGTTGCGTTGTAATGTTCCTCGCAGTGTTGTTCTTCACTAGTTGATGATGATTTGTCTGGAATTTCCTCGGTTTCCCAAAATCTTGCCATGTTTTCGAAATCGTTAAGTGTCACGAAGCAGTTTAAAGTCTTTACATTCCCACATAGAATCCAGCCCACTTTGGTTTGTTGAGCTACTGGGTATCTCTTATCACTCCTGATGACGCCGTTTAGGATCAGTTCTGAGTAGATATCCGCGCCCAAGAGCAGATCGATCGGGCCTGATAGATTGAACTGTGGGTCCGCTAGTTTTAAGTTTTCCAAAAAGTCCCAGTTGCTGATTGAAAACGATGCGGTAGGTAAGTTGCTTATAAGTTTTTTCTTAATTTATGCTTCAAAGTTGAATCTATAGTCTGAATGTATTGACTGGCATTCTAAGTTCAATTCCCCTTTGCAGTTGCCGCTAAGGGCTCCTACACCCGATACAACGGCGCTCACTTTACGTCGCTGTAATCGGAGGCGCTGTGCCGCGTTTTCTGTTATTAGGCTCACTTGGGAGCCTTGGTTAAGTAGACCTCTCAAATTGATGAAGTTTCCATCAATTGTTTTGACTTTCAAAAGTACAGTTGTCAACAATACTTCTTTTTCTTCGTTCGTTATGTTGTTGACCCTATAGGAATTCGAAGGGATCGACGATGGGTTTTCCTCCCTTTTCGCGTGTTTGTTGCTAGCTAGTTCAGTTTCAGTTTCATGCATAAGTGTGTGGTGTTCCTTATGATACAATTTACACGTCTTTCGTGATTTGCATTGTTTTTCTCCGTGGCTGAATAAGCAGTTTTTACAAATATGCAAGTTGCGAACTACGTCATTCCGTTTATTCGTGTTCATAGCCAAGAATTGTTCGCAATTTCAAAACGTGATTAGTTTTGCATATTGGGCATGTTTTGGCTGTCGTGAAGAAGGCTTTTGGTGAGTTTTGTGGCTTGTTAAAGTGCGATGACCCTGCGTTTTATATTTATAGTTGTTGTTTCGGTTTTCTGATCCCTTATGAGGCTGCTTTTCCGATTTCCATGGTTTGTTTGATGACGATAATTTTTGGCTATTTCGCTGCAGAGCTTCCAGTGACATGAATTTTGATTCTAAAAACTCGGCGAACTCTTCCAGGTCGGGAAATTCCCTGGGATGTTTGATTTCCTTTATATATTCGTTATACGTAACGCTATCTAGTTTTTGAATCAATATGTGAACCACGATCGGATCCCAATTGGTGGTGTCTAGCCCGATGTTTTTGAGCCCGTTCAAGCACTCCATCATGATGTCGTGAAGCTTCCGGATGCTTGCAGCGGTTGGTTGCTGAATACTAGGTTGGTTCAGGAGCGTGTTCATGTATGATGTGAATAACAGCCGTTTGTTATCGTAGCGGTGGGTCAGCATTTCCCAGCAAGATGCGTAGTTCTCAGCACTGATGCCAAGATGCTGGACCAGTTTCTCCGCCTCACCCTTCAGTTTTGTTTGCCTTGACAGTGTCGGATTGTTGTGTACACTTTCGAGGTAAAAGTCTCTAAATGTCAACCACTGGTTATAGTTTCCATGGAAATCCGGTATTTGAATTTTCGGCGTAGATTTCTCATAATGTGCATTGTTCCAGATTTTGCGTTGTAGCTTCCTTTTCAGGTCATCATAAAAGTTTTCTGCTTCATTGTATTTCTGTTGATAAGTCGAGTATTCATCTTGTAGTATGTAATTTAGTTCCCAATTTACCTTTTCGATATGCTCCCATTTAGTTTTCAGGGTACTTAAGCTGTCGTCTAATTCCCATTTTCCAATCGGTACCGCCAATGCTATGTTAATCTTCTCTACAGTGCGTTCAAACGCTCTAAAATTGCAGTATTGTTGACGCAGAAGATCTTGTTGCCTTTCCGTGGACTCGCTTGTTTCCCGAGGAGGTATGTGGAATTGGATATCGTCGAAAGTAAATGTAGATTGTCCCTTACCTTGCGCAGGCGTCGCAGGTGGTTGTTCCGTCTTACTAGTAGATGCAGACGGCAGTTCCGATTTACGTTTCAACATGTCTTGCAGCACTTCTTCATACAGCTTCTTCGTAGTGTTGAAAATGTTGTCTTTGAAGTATTGAAGGTCTGTTGCTCCAGACGCTGCCAGTAGTTGATGGTTGTGAACAAACTTCTCCCAGTTATTGTTCAGCCGAGAAAGACGCTCCTCCAGGTACGCCAAGTTCTTCCTGGTGGGACTGTCCTTCTTGTAGTTGGTGCAAATAAGCTTCAAGTCTTTGAAGACAGTTTCTTGATGGCCTATCAGTTCTTTTACACCCTGAACCATTGTTATTAGTTATTGGTTTGAACGTTGGGTGGAGTTTAGTTGTATCACCGCAGGTACTAGTTCACCAAAGTTGCGAAGTTTCCGGAAGTTTTGGATATAAGTGCGTCGGCACCCCGCTAACGCGATCCGCTCTTCTGGGACACGTTACGTTAACAGAGACAATACGCACCTGTTATATCCGGCTCGAAGGACCACTGCCACACCACCACCTTATATTGTCGAATAGTTAAATAACCCACATCCAATTTATCTAAAATCTAAATATCTACAAGAGTTACATCGAAAGATCTAAATATCGAAGTACTGAGTATCAAATATGCTAAATATCGATGTGTACATATTTTTATATTATTGTTCGATGTTCAAATATATATATTTGTATATTTGAACATCGAAAATTAAAATACCTACGTGTAAGAATGGGTTAATTTTCAACATGTAATTAACTCATTATTTATAAATACCTAAACATTAAAAATACCTTCAAGTTAAAATATCCCTTGAGTGGACCCCTTTCTAACCTGTCAAAAGCCTGAGTAGGTATAGTTTACAAAGACAAATATAAAGATTTTCTAAATTCTATGTGTTTGTCCATGATTTGCTATAAGTCTTGAAGATCTTCCGTGGATGAAACAACAACTAGGATGAAACTATTACTTAGCAAAATGGGCCTGAGGATGGGACCACCGGGGTTATGCTACAGCCCTGGATTTGGAATGATGCATATAATAGCAGCGGCGCTCAGTATACCTCTGATGGAACTTATACTGAAAGGGTCATTGCATTACATTTAGATTCCAATATTGGTTAACTAGGTATTGAACTAAACTAATAATATGATAGAGTTAAAAATATTTATATTTATAGGATGTACGATTTATTTTTCACTGATACAAAACCACCGCCAGAAAATGCACGGTCTCTGTAAAAAGGCTACGTGAGTAAAGCCACGCGAAAAAAAAAACAAATTGACTCCTTATCATTTCATTCGTTTTCATAACATGTGTATTTCAATTATGATTAAAATATTATTTTTATACAACTGGTCTTCTCCATACCTTCCGTATGCTCAAAAGTCTCTAGTGCTATCTCTATCGCACATTTATTGCCATGTTCTTAAATTGTCAGCCAAAAAAATAATTTGGAGCCATACAAAACATGATATAATTTACCAACGACTGTAAAAAATAAATATTAAAACAAATATTTATTTTTCTGCGTTCAATATTTTATTTTATTGTATTTTATCTACGTCTAAAATCACTGTTTATCAAAGTGCTGATTTGTGTTATTATTTTGACAGAACGAGGTTAGGAAGTTTGCGTGCGGGCAACACTGAATCAGTTGGCCGTTTGATTTAATTTGATGTTGTGGTGCTAGGTTCGATATTTCGATTTTTCCACGTGGAAGCATGCGGGGACTGCGCGGTGCCGGGAGGTAAAATCGGTGCTTTCGAGCAATAATTAATTTCAGAGATACGGCCTTAAATAAAATTGTACGATTTGCATTGCACTAGGTGAAGGTGACAATAAATTAGACTTCGTACCAGGGGCGGATCTACCTAGTGGCTCTTTGGGCTGCAGCCCAGAGCCCCGTGGATACAAAGGGCCCCCAGGCCCCATGAAGACAAAATAGCCAATAGTGTCACAAACATTGTTGTTAGCAAAAAAACAGACTAAAAAGCCGGCCAAGCGCGAGTCGGACTCGCGCATGAAGGGTTCCGTAGCTACCATCGTATGTATTATAAACCACTATTATGCAGTTAAAAATCGAGCAAAATACTCTTAAGAACACATCTTTTGTATTGGGGATTTTTAAAAATGATTTTATTTTTCTATAATTTTTTAGCGAATAAAGCAAGACAAACTCTGTGACCATTTCAAGTATCTACCTGTTGCCATCATCAAGATCGTTTCTAGTATGTTATATGTAGGAGTCCTCTTTAATTTTTAATATTTTTTTTATTTGTTGTAATAGCGGCAATAGAATTACACACTTTGTGAAAGTTTCAACTATCTACTTATTACGGTTCTTGAGGTACAGCCCGCTGACGGACAGACGGACGGACGGACGAACGGACGAAGAGCGGAGGCTTAATTACAACAGGGTTCCGTAGGTTACCCTTAGGGTACGGAACCCTAAAATGACTTACAATGGACTTCTAATTGAAAACACACAACATGGTGCCACAATTTTTCGTCAAGGGTGTCAATTTCAAGGATTTTGGAGTTCGCAATTACTATAATGGACTCAGGACTAGAAATCAAATTCTATGTTGGCGCCAGTGATGCACATTTGAGGACATGGCATGGGGGTCATTTTCGGTTATGTGGACCAGAACAGAACCTCATATGTGTAAAATGTGCAATAAACTTAGAGTATCCAAAAGAGTTTATTGACAAAATGTCAATAGTTGATTAAGTAGGTAGGCCCCTAAGTAGTATTAGCCCAGGGCCCCACAAATTCACGAACCGCCACTGCTTCGTCTAATGACGTTCCCAGAATGCACTCAAAAATTTATAATATCCTACATGGTCAGTGTTTTCATTAAATATCGTAGGTACTCTTCACATTGTTTAATAGGTAACCTATGAGTGTTTAATAATTATCCCTTTAATTTACTACGGTATCGAAAGCCCTTCAACTACATAGGGCCCGAACCACTATCTCACATACAAATTAATAAACATAATTTTCCAGAGAGCAACGACTCAGTGAGCCCCAAACTGCCGAACGGCGACGGAGGCGGCGGCGGCAGCGGGGGCGGCGGTGCGTCCCGCGAGAGCGTCGCGGGGGCGGTGCGCGCGCGCGTGCGCCGGCGCCTGGAGCGCCCGCTATCGCTGGCAGACCACACCGGCATGCCTACCATAAGCTCGCTGCTCAACTCCAAGGCCTACTCCACGGACTTCGACCAGACCTTCCACGTGTGCGAGACCAAGAAGAACTCCTCGCTGAGCGACGTCAAGCACGGCGTGGTGGAGTCGCGCAGCAGCGGCGAGATCGAGGCGCTGCTGGAAGGCGCCGGGCCGCGTCGCGCCGCCAGCCTGGCCGACTTCCTGTTCCGCCGCAAGCAGAACAAGCTCAGCGCGGCGGTGGTCAATGTGATCGAGAACCCGATGACCGCCATGTACGACTGCAGTCCTACTGCGTCACCCGCGCACGAGGAGTCACTCGCTGGCTAAACGCCCTGACGCGACCCGGGCATGTCCCTGGACATGACCCCCGGACGTGACCCCTGGACGTGTCCCCCGGATATGACCCCCGGACTGACGAGCCACTTGGCGCCGCGCGGTCGCCTGCCGGGGCTGTGTCGGTGATCACCGGCAACTGTACTTACTTGCTGGTGTTTTGTAACGCTTTTATATTTATCGACAGCAAATAAGTATAATTGCAATGGCTTCATTTGTAAATATAGATAGACACAGTTCCGACAGAATCTTCTCAGCGGCTAAGAGTTGGTCTCATTGTCAAGACGATGGTAGTTGAGCACGCTTCCTTTGCTGTCGCACATGGAGGTGTTCGCAGGGAGTTGACATCAACGTTTGTTATGAATGCTGTGGTATGAAGAAGCAGTATCAAAATATTTTAAACGTCCTTGAACCACGTATCAGTCCAAAGGGTAGACACGAGTATGGAAGTTATTTTTTTTTTATTCGAGTTTCTCAGATTGTTAAAGCTTTTAAGGCTGTTAAAGATGACTGTTTCATTATAACATTCATTCGACGCTGACAAATTGTTGAAATATGACACCCTACAAACAGCGAAACATCTCGCTCGAGCGGTTTAGTGTACGAGCAGCAGAGGAACGTCTCAACGACCATCGTGCTGGCCGTGCTCCCTATGACGACGTGCTCCCGGATGAGACCCACCATAAGACTGAAGGCGCGGGCGCCGCCCGGTCGCATGCGCCGCCGCGCGTCGCCCGCGCCACCCGGCGCTTACCGACACGTGATGACGTGACCACTGACAGCCGACACCTCGGCGCTAACACCCACGATAACCTGACCACGCTCCCGGCCAGCTCCGGGAGCTCCGACTGTACTCGTCACCAGCCACCGCACCGGAGGAACCGCCGCGCGGCCACGAGCCAACGTTGCGCTTACGAATTTATTGATATTACTGGAACAACGCGCACAGCCGCGGTTCCCTTCGCGTGCGTGTGCGCTGCCACTGCTCACAGTGCTGCGCTCTGTGCCCGCAGAGCGCGTTAGAATTAAGTATTTACGTAGTTAAGGATTGCGGTTGTGTATACGCAGTTATAGGCGTGGATGTGTGAACGGTATTCGGCTAGTTTGCTGCCAACTTTCGGCTTTATCGTTATTTACATTAATATCTTTCTGAAACAGACAATCTGATTCTGTAGAAATGTAACTTGTTTCAATACAAACTGTGTGATGGATCTGTCATCCAATAGGAATGTTGGCAAGGTGCTGTACCCAGGACCCAACGCACAGTCTGAGCGTTCCCAACGATACTAATGTATTCCACTGTTATCATAGACCCCGCATAACGTGCCACTCCACACTTACCACTACAATGTAACCTTAATCAAATAACGAGCTTATAGTAACTCATAGTGAGGTATAGTATGGTGTGAGAGCGAGCAGTCCGCCCGGCGCCGCGCGGAGCCGCGCGCCGCCGACCGGCGTCTTGGACACTTTAAGCTTTAATACACTGTGCTCCTTTCGGCGGACGGAGAGCTACAGTCAAAACGTGTCGTTCGGTTAGACGATTAAATTTTCCAATCAAATATTTGGTGCTTTTTGGAGGTTAAGACTTAAAGTTTGTAACCTCATGGGGTGTAACCTATAAAATTTTCATATATAAGCATGGTGTAATAAAGGCTCTGAAGTCCCAAGGCATTGCGTCGGCCGACCAGCCATAGGAACTATTAATCTCAATGTATTTGAACTGATTAAGTATTTATATGTATGTTAGGTTATATCGTGTGTTTTACTAGAGTAATACGAGTACTTACTTATATTACTTGTGTACGTCCTGGATACAGGACTCTGGTATCGAAGTACCGCGAGGTTCAGGCAGGGACAGCTGCACGCCGCCGCCCCGCCCCGGAGCGCCGTTGCGCCGGCGGGTGCTCGTCAGCCCGCCGGCGCGCCGCCGCCGGAGAGTCGTGAGCCGCGTGCCGGCGAGGCACGTGTGTCTTGCATACGAGCGTACGGGGCGAGGTGGCTCTGTTACGGGTAATTGTCGCATCACAACCAAAAATAGTAGCCAAATAAAATTATATTAAATGTATACGATTACCGTTTTACCATATTTGAGTAATAGTCGTAGAACAGTTTGAGGCACAGTTTATCGTCATAGTCAGTAAGCGGTGCACCGTCGCCAGTGATGGCTGTCGTCAGTTGCAGAGCTGGCCCTTTCGAACGCATCGGTAATGGCTGCGTATTGAGTGTCGGCTGGTCAGCTCAGCTGCCATGCCCCCTAGTGATGGATCCGTCAGTTGCTGCGTTGTTGGTTCATAAGGCTTGTCACGGTAACGGCTGCGAACCTGAGTGATGACATCATGAAGTTGCGTCAACGCAAAGGAGTTGGGATCTCGTTAGTTGCAAATTGTCTGCATTTTCGAACGCATCGGTAAAGGCTGCGTACTGAGTGTATCTACATCGGAGTCTTAAGCGGAATGTTGGTTAGTAGGACGGTGCACCGCACAGTAGGAAACAGCGCAGCCGTGTCTATCTGCTTACTTGGTGTGTGTAGTTCGCTTCTCGGGCAGTTGGCGCTTGCAGGCGAGTCGCGGCCCGGGCGTGCTGGCGCCCAGCGGGCCCGTGCGGGCGCCATGCCCTCGTGCTCCTCTGCTCGTCTGCAAGCGCGCAGCCTGCCCGTGCCCTCTCCCTCCGTGTGCCCACTCACTCAACTCCGACCAAGCTCCCGGGTCCAAGCTTAATACAACTATATTTTAATATAACTTATATAGGCTATATGTTTTAGTTACGCATCCTCTTCTATCGCAGTTATATCGTCTGTAAGGTTTCGCGCAAGGAACACTAGGGCTCTCATTGTTTGTATACATATCGGTATGAGAGTATAGCCGCCGCCACATAGTATAGTGCTATCGAACAAATAACTTCGCAGAAAGTACCGCGCACAGCGTCTCTAGGGTTAAGTTGTTACCCCCCCCCCCCCCCGCGCGTCCCCCTCCTGCACATAGTCACTCTCTCGCTGTACTGCTAGTCGTACACAACACCCACATTATATTTACGTGTTTACTACAGTAGGTGTTAGCCCTAAGTACCAAATATATTATCGCCAGATGATTTTTCCTTATTTTTACTGTGATGTTACGAAAAGAAATTATTTAATACAGTAATAATTTAAGATTAGGCTTATTCCAAATTATATTATTATTTCGACAGTCATCCAATGAGACCCCCCACTGTTCGTTACCTACATAATATATCAATTATAAAATATTTGCATTACATCATTTTTCCCTATTTATCCATTTTGTGATCCAATGTTTTGGGCTAAAAATTCGGAACCGTATTATTACTTATGGTAGGTACTTATTTGAAATTTGTGTAGGACTAATTATAGGTATTTTTGATGTCGTATACCTATTTAACTCTAATAACCATAGTATTAATGATTAGATAATTGTGCCAATCGTGAACGACGTCTCACTTGTTTGCCAATAATGTCACCCGCAATCCACATCCTGTGTTGCACACGATCCGCACCCGCGAACCGTCACTCTGGACCCGCGACCTGTCAAACGCGACCCGCGACCTGTCAAATGCGACCCACGTCCTGTCAAAAGTGACTCGCGACCTGTCAAAAGCGACCCACGACCTGTCAAACGCGACCCGCAATCTGTCAAACACGACCCGCAATCTTTCACATGTGACATTTGTCACATAAGATCACGTGATTGCACATTATACACATGCGTCCACGCTTTGCGCTCAGTACTAGCTAACAATTACTTTACATAGGTTACATTTTGAACACATTGTTGTACTTATAACGTTACAGTGATATTTGTACAATAACATGGATCAATTTAGTTATTTACTTTAAGTTAATTTTATTTCGTTTATAGTTTGATGCATTTCTTGAAGAGCATCGTAATGTAACGTAACCAAATATGTGACCAAACGCATAATAATTATATTATTAGTGATATGAAGTGTTAATTTTATTGTAAGTACTAAACGCAACTCGTGGGTGCCCCTCCACCGCGCCGCAATGTATTCGTGACGTGCGGATCGTGTTCCCTCGCTTGTGGCGTCACGTCGCCTCGCGCCACCTCACGTCGTCGGCTCGAGTGTCCCACACGGGCGTTGTACTTGGCTACTTGTCCAAGTATCTTCCTATAGACTACTATACGCAAGTGTAGAAGTAGGTATACGTATGTTACCTTGCAGTATTCACTAGTACAATAGTATTATATAATAGAGTTTACCTTTTCTTGTCGCCAGGAAATAGTGCGCGTGCGAGGCGACGTGTTTCTCTTTTGAACTACTGACAAGAGGTTCTTTTTAATTTCTCAGAATTTTTTGTTAGCGATACACATCTCGATATGCTCTACGTACCAAGTGTTAGCGTGGCTTTCATTACAGCTCAGTATGCGACTTGCATTCTTCTCGAATAAGTTTCTACTCGTGTTGATCGAGTCAACCGGTGTCAGTCGTTTGAGCACATCAGTCAGTGAGCAGTAGCGTAACAACCCCTGCCAGCAGTCGGGTCACCACCGGCTGCTCCGCAATTGTTCGCAAGCCACGCAGCACCGCTCTGAGTCGTCACACGATCCATGTGTTACTGTCTTCGTCCCCCTACCTACTGTTAGGACAATGACGTCGTTACTATTAGCATGAACTTGATATACATAATACTATGTAATATAGACTACGTTTCGCTTATTTGCATAAGTGGTAGTCGCAAGGCGCCGACGAGCACCACGTCGGTCGCTGAAGGCCTAATCTCTAGCGACGCAACGGTCACGATATACAACAATTACTTACGTTACCATCACAACCACAGGGTGGCGCATAACTAGGTACATAATAGGTTGGCAATCACATGATTTCCTGGCTAAAACTGTGTAAGTCGAAAATGCTGCTATAATGCAAGCTATTATTTACCTTGACTTTGTTAATTGTTAAATAAAAAAGCTCGCCCAACTTTGTATCGAATCGCGTGAACTCAAATGTGGAACAGCTTATTTTTCGCGATTTCAGGATTGTTCCCAAAGTAAGAGCTGTTCGTAACAATGATTATGTTCATTTCAGGCTTGAGTAAAGTTGTAATCCTTCTCTTGAGACTAGAGGCGACAGAATCGCTTCTTCTTATTTGATGGTCTCTTCTAGGGCCTATTGAGAACGTTTGTAGCGCGAAAACGAACCAGGGCGAAATGCCAGTCGAGATGTTAAGCGGCCAGGAGACAAAAGTACTACAGAGTCCCGGAGAAGCTTGCGTCAGATGTTGTGGACTGTTGCTTCCAGGTTATACGTACTTGTGCGCCACTCTGGCGTAGCGGCGCTCCTGCCAGACACGCGTTGTAGAGGAGACCTTACATAGTGCATAGGTACCTGTGCGTACAATTTAATGGTCTTTCAATTTATTATACTCGCAGGCATGTCGCTACGCTTAATATTTGAACTAAGATGAATAAGTCGATGCAGATCAGCCATTGTTCAATTGATCTAATTAAGTACTTAATTAAATTTATGAATTTAGTAGATATAATTTAAAATATTAATGATGAGTAGATGATATGTATATTCTTTAAGATGATTTTGTACATGCATTGGTACAATGTTATTGTACTCTTTTGTGAAAACGTAGGAGATTCTATTTAATTCCTTTGTTCTGAGAGTCTGTAAGATTCTATCAAATACTTATTCGAGCAATCTCCAAAGACCTACACAGTATCAGTATCCGAGCATTTTTGATGAGGCAAAGAAATATGAGGTCGTAGGACATGTACCGACGCGATGTCCTAGTCCAACACGAGAATGGGCAGTCCGCGCGCTCCACGTGTGTGCGCAGCATGTAGGCGCAGCGGTGCTATTCTGCGGGTCTAAAAAGGCCGCTTTAGCAGATTCAGAAAGCAAATCACGCTACCCGTCACTATCAAATTTTCCCAATCAACCTTGAACCTAATTCGTTAGCGATAAAGTAAAAATGAAATTCGACAGATTTTTGCGTGATTAATATTATGATTCTAATATGATTCTCCTTAAGTGGCCTTTTTAGCCCCCTGTGCTCGAACTAAGCTGTCTATAGGGTTAACCATAGCTGCAGGAGGAATGACAGCTCGCTACAGCCGAGTTGTCACAGTGACATTGTAACAGAATAGACCGGCTGGGCGCATGCGCGGGTGCACTCCCGGCGCGCGCGCACTCCCGACGCGCGCGCCTTTCGAACAAGCTTCGTTGCTACTTAATGGATACATTGTGTCCCTACTTACAGTATATGTAGTAAACGTTTTCTAGTTGTTGTATATTGTGACCGCCTTGTTTTAGATACATAGGTACCTACGTAATAGTTTTAACAGGTCATTTTGTTATGTTACATCCTACTTTAATTAAACACGGTTTGCACGAGTATGCCATACAGGTGATAATGACCATCTCAGTCTTAAATATTCAGAACATCTGTAACTGGATGGTAACGTTTACAATCCGCGTAGCTTCCAAACGAAAAGTAAAGAAAGGATTTGCCACTGCAGCGATAAACAATCAACAAGCTGATTTTCTAATTAAAGTAGGATTAACATGGTTCTCTGTAATTAATGATATTTGGCAACGGCACTAAAACTAGAGCAGTCTTGGAATTCAGTGACAGTAGTACAGCCATCGCACGCCTATTGTAACAAATTAACTTTGGCAGCCAATTGATTGCGTGGCAGCAATTGTGGATATCGCGAATTAAGACAAGTGTATCTAGCCAATGGTGTGCGGGGTTGTTTGTGCTAGCAGAAAGAATTACGTCTCGCATATCAACCGTGTAATGATCATTTAATGATCAAATGAGTTTTCTGGCATGACATACACCAGGTGGCAGCACTGAGTCGTCAGGTCCAAACAACTGTCAATACGCTTATGTTTTCCGACATGAGTTAAATTGACGGCAACGACATGTTGACGTCAACCACTTTTTCTTTTTCAAGGAAGAGGACCTCTTGTCCGTGTGGCGCCAACTGGTGACGTCAATTCTCCTGAAAACGATTGATTGTAAATAACACTCAATTGCCTGACTGTTCTTGAGCCAGACGGCAGCTGAAGCGGCGTCGTGGCGCAGTCGTGCCGAGCGGCCCTTCAGCGGCAGTCGCGCTCTCTCTTCTACTTTTAACTTGTTTTAAGGTACCTTTTATGGCGCAGCCACACGCTTGGCACTTGCCGCAAACTTCAAACTTCCACAAAGGCTTGGCTAAATGTAGGGTTCCAAACATTGGCATCCGCACGCTTGCACGAGCACTGTTGATGTTCTGGACAGGCAAACAAGACGGATATCGAGCTAGTTTCGGCTATAATTGTGACGATTTGTTGAAATTTGGCAAGCGTGTGGCTCCGGCATACTGTTTCAATTTTATACTTATATCTATCGCGCTATCCTTTTGTTGTAATCTGTTAGTTGTATTAAATGGTATTACGTGTATCAATTACTAGTTTTATTTTCTACACATGCCTACCCCACACTGCACACACTTACAGACCTACAGACCTTAAACCAACTTTTAGAAAAATATACAGAATTCAATAGCCCGCTCTTGTTGGTTTTCGAAGATTATAAAGCTTTCGGTATTTTCACACTCCGAAATATACAAATCTTTATTTAGAAAAGCAGGAACTAGAACAGCAATATATCGAGAGCCGGCCACTCGAAAGTCCTACCTTATCGAGTACCGGAAAGAAGTAATTTGTAGGAGTGGATCATAGGAGGTCCTAAAATAAGTTGATCTGCGAGGCTGAAGATGTTTCTTTTTGTAACGATGTTTTGGGACTTGGAGCCTGAACTTAGAGGAAGTAAAACGACCGGATCTCGGACTATCTGGGTCATTTTCAAAATTAATGTACATTTCATTTGTGTTTTTTTGTGTTGTAGTGACACAAAAGTAACTCAAAAGAAAAGTAAGGGCTGAATCACAGAGGTAATTAAAAACCAATTTTGCAGTGGTAAATCAATTTAATTATCAAATAAGGGACTAATCACATTTATTCAGCTCCAATCGCGTTTCGCTGAACGATTCTGGTCACACGTTCTGCTTCTATCAGTCGCGTATAGCGTCGTAAGAATGAGAAAGGCGCTGAATACGCTGCGAAGACGGTAAGATGTCCGTGACTACCGTAGGACCACCGACGCCAATCGTTCCATATTTGGTAAATAATTTTATTAGTACTCAATTGGTACTCGAACAAAATAATTGGTACCTTCGTAGTTTTCGAGATAATCGACCTTGAAGGTGGTCTGGCGGTAGTCACGCTCTTTACTCATTTAGTATTGTGCTTTTAAAATGGACATTTCTATGTGCGAGATTTTTATCGTTTGGCTTCTTGAAAAACATAAAACGCAAACGACAGAGGGTCGACCCAGTACAGGTACAGTCGAAGAGCTGTATCGAAGGATTGAGAATTTATCTCTCTCTGATAATTCTACGGATTTTAGAACCTATAAAACTAAAGTATAATTCACATATTAATGGAAATATTTTTCTTGGCAATTTGTTCGAAGAGATAACTCTTCGATCTAGCTCATGGACAATACCTACCTTAAAAATTAAACTCATTATATCTTCTAAACTAAGACAAGACTCAATTATCAACAACCACAGAGGAATAATTAATCCTGAACAGAACACACCCGCAGAAATTGAAACAACTAACAGCATCGCACTGTTAGATGTGGAAGTGGGAGATGCTCCAGTAAAAAGGATTCCTAAACCACCACCAATAATACTGTATGGTTTGGACGACCTTGCGAAACTCGAACTCATCGAAGAAGTGGATAAGGATAGTTATACTTATAAAATAGTACCCAAAAACCAGCTTATAATCTCTTCCCATGCAGTTGATAAATATAAGATGTTTATAGAGCACATAAGAACTAAAGGACTTATAGGTCACACATTTACTCGTAAAGATCAAAAATGCATGAGCATTGTAATTAAACACCTTCACTTCAGCACACCAAAAGATGCTATGCATGCGGGGCTACATTGGTAGCCCCGCATGAAAATTACAAACTTGTCAAAGAAATCAAGTACATATAAAACCAGAAAGTCACAATAGAAGGTCCAATAAGAAAAACGACGGTGGTACAGTGCAAAAGGTGCCAGCAATATGGACATAGTAAAAATAACTGTATGTGGCCGTACAGGTGCGTAAAATGTGCTGGAGCACACAAAACCACTATTTGCACCATAGATGAAAACACCCCAGCGGTATGCGCACTATACTCAGGAAGTCACCCTGCTAGCTACAAAGGATATCAGGTGTATACGGAAGTTCTAGCAAGAAAAACAAACTGGAAACAAATATCAACCGCATCTGAAAACAAGAACCACCTCGAATGTGCCGAAAAAAGACGCTGCAACTAATGAGCCCCTTACTGTCACAGACATGACAATCTTCGAGCCTGTAAATAACCCCAGGGCTACCCAACCGAAGAGTCTGCAGCAAGGCGGAGAAGGAAACATGGGACTGTACAGTGAAGCTGTCAAAAAATCCACAAAAACTTTAGTAAAACTTAGAGACACAAAAAGCATACTCAAGAGATAACTCTGACATCTCAGAACCAAAGCGATCTTATAGGAGAGACCAAGTTGACCTCACAGGGTCACAGAGAATATATACCAAAAACCACGTTGACCATGAGTCACAAAGAACACATTTGATAAAAATAGAACTCGAACATGAAAATAAAAATAGTTTAAAAACACTTCTAAAACAACAGTCTGACAGAATCGACCAACTCATATCACAGTCCAGCACAATGATGAACCTCATCATGACACTCATCAGTAGGCTTCCACAATGATATCGTTACGCATTGCTACCTGGAATATCAATGGTCTTACGCCAAATAAACCAGAACTGGAAATATTGTTAAAAGAAAACAAAGTCGATATTTTGCTTTGATATCTGAAACCCACTTCAACGGGGAAATTAGAAATAGGGATCAATTAGTTCAACCAAGTTTCAGACTGGCTAAAGTTGCCTCATCTTTTATGGGGTACTGTTTAAAATGTTATAGTAAGAAACCTCCCCATATGTTAGAACTAAATGAGACAAAATTTAAATCTTGTATTAAACGCACACTATGCAGGGAAGCATATTATAAGTTGGGGGATTATATTGAAGATAAAAATGCTTGGCTGAATGCTGGTCCTGCTCCACAGCCACTAGGGCGCACAAAATAATCTGTTAGCATTTGGAAACATTGTTGGACCGGCTGGAGATTGTAAAAAACAATATTTGCATTGTATAGACTCAATTTATTTAGCAATGTATAATTTCATCCATTTTAACGGCACATGTGTGAGTACTGTGTACCTTAAACTTAAGCTATAGCTATCAGTTTTTAACTTGAATGTAACCTGGCGGTTGGGAGTGTCATGCTCACTCAAAAGTCTTGCTGATGGTGGCGTATGCGTTGGATCATTTAGCTCCCTTCAAAATGGTTGAGCCGAATGGTGCTAGCGCATGCGTCATGTTCGTGAACGGGCGCTGTCAGTTGGGACTGGTCATTTCTCAGTTGCCATGGTTTATTTTAAATATTTCTTTGAATTGTTCCTTTTTTCCCGGACGCTTTTATCCTGCTCGTTTTTACATCGTTCTCATATGTTTGTATAATTTTAACTTGATGTAAACAAAACTTTGTAACAATTTATTATTTTTAAAAGAGTGTCCGTGGAGTTTCTTGCACGTTCTTCTCTATAGAGATCTACGCTTTAGAACGTGCAAATAGCTTCATGTTTTTGACTGACCGACTTTGACAATTCAAAAGTGCCTGTAAATGGTTTATTACACGACTGCCTAAAAAAGGAGTGTTATGTTTTCAGTGTTCATGTATGTATGTTTGTTTGTGAGTTTCTTTATTCCATCATAACTTCTAAACGACTTAATCGATTTCGATGTATGTGGTATCGTTAGAAGCGTTGCTTTATCCCGGGTAACATAGGCTAGTAAAAACAATAAAAAATATAATGAGGTAACCATGGATCATGAAAAAAACGAAAATATTTTTTATTCATCGTCATACGTTTATATATTATTACGTACGTTTATATTATATACGTTTATTCATATATCATCTTCTAGAACTTGCTTAGTAGTTTAGTACATAACAAAAATATATAACAGTAGTATTCAATATGCATCCATTCAATAAAAATGAAAATTTTAGAAATAATATTTGGACAGCCATGGTTCATGAATAAAAACGGACCATTTTTTTCATATATATTGAATTAACTACTTATACTATCATCGTCTAGACCTCGCTGAGTAGATTACAAAAGTATATGACGTAGTATTCGATATCCATTAATTCGTTAATAATTTAGTAGTTTTCGTCTCTTAACTTGCTTCCTTTCTAGAAACACAACATTATTATATGGATACTGTATGAAAAGAATATTTCCTTTTCTTTAGATTGGTGATCAGACGTATCCCGGAGTAGATCCCCATAGGGCGTTCTACATGACCTCTTACCCCAAAATGTCTATCCCCACCGTTCATGGTTTACACTTATCGAGAGGTGGGCAAGTATACGACATGGTGCTTTTCATATGTGATCCCCCGAAGGCTACCACTCAACCATCAATGTAATATAAAATCCTTCCGTTACTGAGAGATTGAGTGACTGACAGACAACGCACAGCCGAAACTACTAATCGTAGGAAGCTGAAATTTGGCATGTAGGTTCCTTGATGGAGCACGCTTGCCTAGAAGTAACCTATTCACTCTTGACATAAAGACTCCCAGGTCCTTAGCTGTACGCACTATAATAAATGTGTTCCCAAAATGTTTTGTGCGTGTGGGTGGGGTATACACCATGTACCGGTGGCGCACTGCCGTTCGCCTTGTGGTCCGATGATGGAACTGGCTTGGCGGAATTATATGATAGATGTAAGGGGTAAATAAATAAATAAATAAATATGCAATTCCCCAAAATGCAACCGTTAGAAAACCGACAGGCTAGCAACTCGTCGTCGATGCTCAAGACTTTGGAGCTTCGTCGCAACGAGCCTATCATTGCCAATGATTCTCTTGGCTTGTTTCTCAACTGACTCAAGGGCATCAAGCTGGTATCTGGCCCAAAGATGAGAGCAGTACTCCATACACGATCGAACTTGCGCTTGATAGAGTTTGAGCAGCTGTCCCGGCGTGAAGTATCTTCTCACTTTTGCTAGGATCCCCAACTTCTTTGCAGCCACTTGAGCTTTTGCCTCTATTTAAGGGCCAAAATTAAGGGTAGATGTTAATGTAACCCCAAGAAGCTCAAGTTGGTCGGTTATCGGCATGGTTGCACCTCGGAAGGATGGAGCTGGGTGAAATTGGCTCCTTTTGGCGGAAAATAGGCACGCTTGGGTCTTAGCAGCATTGAACTTGACCAGATTGGCATCGCCCCATTCAGAGACAGCCTGTAAGGACACGTACAAGCGCTCAACCATAGCCTCCCGGAGAGACCGGATCTGCGACCCACCAGCACGTGAGTCGGACACGTATCTCTCAGCAACAGTGCTGTCGTCTGCATACCCAAAGGTACCGGGTTTAAGCAGATCATTAATATGCACCAAGAACAGTGTTGCCGAAAGCACCGACCCCTGAAGAACCCCGGTATTAATTTCCAGTAGTTCAGACGATCACTCACAAGCCATCAATGACCAGTCGGATAGACCGATCCCTTAGGAAATCCGCGATCCAATCCCACAATCCGGCGGGCAGGCCGAAAGAAGAGACCGCTGGAGCCTCCCCGTGCTTCTCTATCGCCTCACTGCAGATGTGAATGGCATACGCTAGAAGATCCCCAGTTGACCGATTTCGGCGGAACCCGTGTTGTCGGTCACTAAGGATAATAATAATAATAATTTTTAAATGTTTTTTTTTAAGATATATTTAAAAATGTAAGATATATGTATATAAAAATAAATAGACGAAATAATAATTTTAATGTAATAATTGTAATGAATTAATAGTAATAATAATCCGGGATTGTCCTGATAGCCGTGGTATACCTCTCCACTCCTCTAGCACCTCAGGATATGTTGCCTCCTTGGCGCTACGTCACTTTGTGCTAGCAACCGTTTTCGGGGGGCCCATTTATTGAGTGTGCAACTTACTCCCTGCCATTTTAAAGCCGTTATAATTGTCAGTGGTCAGGCAGGGGCCAATAGTTCTTCCATAGTAAACGATTATCAGTCCACTAAACCACCCAAACCCATAGCGTTTAATGTTTTGTTTCCATATTCTGCAATAGTTCTGCTCCAACCGGGGATTATCCGTGGGTATACTTTCACAGTGCATACAGGGGTAATCGTCGGTTGGTGCCCCATTCCATTTGAAATGTCTAACGGGGTCTCTACGAGTTGGCTTCGGCTCCTCGTACGCCTATCAAAGGACGGGGTCTCCAGGGACCCGAGAAAATGAAAAACAAAAATTATAATAATAATAATAGTGTCGAGCTCCAGCTACGAGTATTTCTCCCCGCCGACGTCGCCAACACCTGTGCGTCGGCAGGGAAGAGGCCGGCCACCGAGGGGCTTGGGACCTAGGGGCCAACCGCCCCCGAGCCGGGTCCCCGCTACCGGTGGTTGTGTGCAGCGCATGAGATCCATGAATGAAAACGTCATGCGCGCATACTACGGGTCTACAGAGGGGGAACTAACCTCACTGCGTACCGTGTCAGGATACTGTCTCTGTTTCTGAACCTGGAACCAACCGTGAACGTCTCGGCTCAACGATTGTCGGATCAGGTGCGTGTCATCCAACGTAATCACAGGTTGGACGATGCCGCACTTGATAGGCTGCGCTCAGAGGTACTCGGCAACCTTATCATCTCGACCCCGACTCAGACCGCGGTACAGGCGCCAACTTGCGGCGCAATCATACCGCGGCCTGTTAATGTTAGTGATGAGGTAGATGATAGGGTTGTCACGGTAAGTAGCCAGTGCAATGATAAATTGAGGAGCGCACTGGAGGATGCGCTTCGCGAGTATAGGTTAACCCCGATCGAACTTTAGCACCGATTACCAAGGTTGCCTATGCACAAAAAGAATAGGGCGCTAGTGTGTGCCTTGGACTCGCTGCTGCAGAACATCTTCGAAAGCAGCGAGAGCCTCGTTGATACGCACTCAATCCTGTTTCTTACAATTGGCGTTACCCACCTGCTCCATAAGACCGGTAGTCCCGCGGAACCCAAAAACTATAGACCAATTACTTGTTTGTCCACGGTCTATAAACTTCTTACATCCATCCTGAGAGTGAAGATGAATGAGCACATTGAAACTAACTCAATTATGTCTGCCTCTCAGAATGGATGTAGGAAGGGGTCCCGCGGTACTAAAGAGCTTCTCCTCATAGACATGGCCATAAGCCAACAGGTTCGTCGATCCCGCAAGGATCTGTCGACATGTTGGATAGACTACAAGAAGGCCTATGACTCTGTGCCACATACATGGCTCATGAAGGTGTTGGAGTTGTACAAAATAGATGCAACTCTACGCACCTTCCTTGAGTCATGTATGAGGCAATGGAAAACAGTCCTTCGCTATCCAGGATGTCGACCGATTCAGGGGTACGATGAGCCTGTATGGATTAAACGGGGAATATTTCAGGGCGACAGTTTGAGTCCACTTTGGTTTTGCTTAGCTCTGAATCCTCTAAGCACATTGCTGGAGGATTCAAGTCTAGGCTATCGGTTGAGAAGAGGTGGTCAGGCCATATCTCACCTTCTTTACATGGATGATCTGTAACAATTCGCGACTGATGGAGCTACTGAAGGTAACTGAAACCTTCAGTAGTGCCATCAGGATGGAATTTGGTGTGGACAAATGTGCAGTCATGCATGTAAAGAAAGGGGAGATTATGGAATCTGAGGGAATTCAACTTTCGGATTCCAAACAAGTTAGATCCCTCAGCTCGACCGAAACCTATAAGTATTTGGGTATGTCGGAAGCGTTGGGCATTAATGTTGCTAACATGAAGCAATCATTGAAGGAGCGATTCTTTGGCCGCCTGAAAAAGGTTTTGAATAGCCTTTTGTCGGGCGGAAATAAGGTGCGCGCCTTCAATGGTTGGGTCATGCCGGTATTCATGTACTCTTTCGGCATACTCAAATGGACTCAAACCGAACTCGACGCCCTGTATAGGAGAGTCCGCACACTGCTGACCGCAAATCTGATGCATCACCCATGATCGTCGGTGATGAGACTGTACATCCCGCGGAAGTGTGGAGGTCGAGGCTTTTTAAACGCCAAGACTCTCCACAACCGCGAGATAAGCAGTCTGAGAGAACATTTTCTCAAAGCTGATGTGGGTATGCACCGAGATGTGGTCACAGTGGACAAGGGACTCACCCCGTTGTCCATGGCTAAAGAGAACTGGCGCAAACCTGTGATACTTACCACAGATGACCGCAACGAGGCATGGAAAGGCAAGGAGCTTCACGGGCGCTTCTATCGGGCTGTTCATGGGTCCGATGTAGATTTTTTAGCGTCCGTGGCCTGGCTACGTTTCAGTGATCTCTTCTGGGAAACTGAAGGTTTTGTCTGTGCGATTATGGACGAAGTTATCTTGACTTAACATAACTACCGGAGGCATATTATGAAGGACGGAACGGTGGACGTGTGTCGGGCATGCCACCATCCGGGTGAGTCCATCAGACATTTTATCTCTGGCTGTTCTCGTCTGGCTAACGTAGAGTACTTGAACAGGCACAACCAAGTAGCCAGGATTATGTTTATGTTTTTTGTTTTTTTTTTACTATTTATAGGCTCCCGTTTGACCACTATCTCACCTGATGGTAAGCGATGATGTGGTCGAAGATAGAGCACGCTTGCCTAGAAGTAACCTATTCACTCTTGACTTAAATACTCCCAGGTTATAGCTATAAGGAAACACAGACTCCGGCAGGGAATTCCACTCCTTAGCTGCACGCACTATGAATGTGTTCCCAAAACGTTTTGTGCGCGTGGGTGGGATGTCCACCATGTACCGGTGGCGCATCGCCGTTCGTCTTGTGGTCCGATATATTTATAAATGTAAAATATATGTATATAAAATAAATAGACGAAGTAATAATATATATTATACTATTTTTTATATTTTTAAATGTTTTTTATGATGTGTTGTTTTTAAGAAATATTTAAAAATATAAATTAGTATGTAAGGATAAAAAATAAAGAGAATAATAATAATCCTAAACAACCACACGTCCTGATTGACCATCTAATCACGTGGGGGGCGGACACACGAATGAAAAACTACTGGCGTGGCTAACGTGGCTCTGGAAACCCATTTAACATGGAGACTAGGTCAAAGAATAAACGTTTAGGACCGCTACCCGAGGGCAATCGTCGGGGCGCACCTGAGGCCGATGCTGGGTGTCACAGCATACGACCCATCGGCGGCGGTGGGGGACTGAGCAGGCGGGTTCTCCCCGATAAAAGTACTACAGCCGAACCGACTGACGGACTAGACAGTAGGGACAATAGTAGAGCAGGTACATCTACCAAGGATGTTTCGCAGGCGGCGTCAGCTACTCAGCGACCACCAAGGCAGGAAAACCCAGAGTGCGCATGAAATGGACTATAATAATACCTAACTAATACTTCTATATCACGAAACTTGAAGAGGACAAAACAATGTACTGCACACAACTATTTGAAAAAATTAAATTACAATACCCAGATATGATAGTAACAGAACAGAGAATTGCAGACCAAAGACGAGTTATTATTAGAAATAAGCTATTATCGGATGGCAAATTAAATCAAATAGCAGACAAAAAGCTGCCATATTAAATACTTGCCGGATAGTTAGAACATTTTCACAACTGGATCTGGATAATAATTTTACTGCAGTACAGAGTAATTTACCATCACATAGCCAATAATAACTAGGATCTCACCTTGGTTCACACCCGTGAGATTCTAGCAAATACCAAGTTCTTACTTGAGAAAACAAATTTGAAAAACATAACAATAATCTTTATTAGACTAGAAAGGTATACATATTATGTTCACACAATTTGTCAACAAGCTGCTAAAATAATCTTAAAATTATAATTACATAATTGTGTCTATTTTTAGCATCTGCTACCGAACTAGGTTTATAGCCTGTGTTTCAGTACGCAGCGCCTCAAGCCCTCAAAGTAATATGCAAGTATGAGCTCACAAACAAAAGTAAACATTAAAAAATGTACTAAACTAAAATTAACAAGGTTTACATGCTTATATACTTAATACCATATCATTCGCTTCTAGGTATGCCAGGAGCTTATGATTCAGCACACGTTGAGAAGGGTCTATAATTTGACGGGTCAGCTCGACTACCCTTCTTGGGCACGGGCTGCACGTTAGCTTGCTTCCAAGCCTTCGGCACTTTTCGAGTCTCAAACGAAAGGCGAAATAGGCGTGTCAAGATCGGAGACAACTCAGGCGCACAAGTCTTCAGAAGAATTGCCGGTATCCCGTCGGGACCACTAGCCTTGTTCACCTCTAGGTTACCTCTACTCTAGGTACCCTACGGACGTCCCTCTGAATCGGATGACTGCAATGTAACTCCGGGAGTTACATTTGCATCCACACACAGACAGTTTGGGCACCCACCCAGCTAACTATTGCGGCTGCTCTAGTGCCCCTAAACTCGCCCTCAAACTGGTTAAGCATGCCAACGCCCACCAACAGCGAGGAAGTCAGTCTGTAAGGATCCCATCCCCCCCAAGAGCACAACAGTGTTGTCTCACAGAGAGGTACCAGATTTAGTGCTTTCCCAATTTCCGTCCATCACAACGCTAATGGCTAATCCCAAAAGGCTGCCTGTCTATTGACGCGAGGGAGTAATGCGGAACCGAGTTGCGGACTGTGTTCGTCCATTGATGCGGAGCGAGGTAGTGTGGAGCGAAGGTGCGGACTGCGCAGGCGACGGGCGGCGAGAGATCAGTTACACCGAAATTCCCCGCTCCACTTCCTCTCTTCGGTTCCCGGTTTTTATGATTTTATTAACTATTTCACAAATCTCTGTCCACTGAAGCGGAGCGGAGATATTATGCAATTCCATTGGTTAATATTGGCACAGCTCCGCTCCACTCCTCTTATTTCCACTCCATTGGACAATCAGCCTTACAGCACCATTTCTAGCGCCTGTGGCCCCACTGGCCCAAGCCGCACTCAAACCTGCGCCACCCGGTTACCTACTTCAGCCCCAGGGCAACGACTTAGTGTCATCCAATTACCCTGGACGCCTTCAACATCTGTCTTATACTCGCCGCCAAAGCAATGGCTAATGAACACCGGGATTCAGTTGGCAAGCTCGATCTCATATCGGTCTGGAGCATTTTCGATGTGTACCCCTCGATTGCGCATAACCTGGATTTAGGAACCTATGTTTGATTCAAAGAATCAAAAATAGATTAGCTGTTAAGCCCGAACCTTTAAACAAGGTTTCTTCAATGCCAATGGCATCTGCACCGTGCCTCTCTGCACCTTACCACGGCCTTGTCTCACCTTGAGTCGGTACTGTGCCTGTGGGCTGGGTGTGACTTGGCATCACAGCCGATCACCATCGTTGCCCATTTTTTTCACCCCATGGAACTGCTATACGACCAATGCCAGAGGCAAGATCCACACGTCACCTCAGTTAGGTGAAATCCACCATGTGACCTCAGTGGGATGCCATCCCCGGTCAAACAGTCTCATCTGCTAACACAACGGCGGTGGCGATTCGACTCGTTTACATATCACATAGGTACCTTTCGTCATGAACGATAGTTCAAGTGAAGTCCCAGTGGCAGATGACCATCGCTGGAAACCCTATGATGATGTGCGAGTGCACGACGAGTGGTGGGAACTAAACAATAAACGATTTGAGATTTGAATGGTAGCTGATGTAAATTGGTCATGGTAAAGTCGAGCGGCGTATGCTACCACCCAGATAATGTCAGATTATGACAGTTCACAAGCTGTAAGGAACTTCTGTTTGCCAAGGACTAAGCTTATGCGCACTTGGTTGCTTGTGATAGCTAGAAGGTTTGGCAATTGGTTTTTTTAGATTCACTTAAGCTTATCCACGAATCTATATCTATACTAATATATAAAGCAGAAGTTTGTTTGTTTACTTGAACGCGCTAATCTCAGGAACTTTGAAAAATTCTTTCAGGGTACCTTTAAAGAAATGTTACAGGGTACTTACTGTCCCCCGACTGCAATAAAAAAAAGTTGTTTTTCAGTTTTAAAATTTTTGGGCGAATGCTTTTGATTTGTTAGTTCATTTTAAGACATAGCAGGCGTGTTTTTTTATTTTTTTTAATTATATGTTTTTTGAAATATACGAATCGAGTTTGAGTTTGAGCAAAAACTACCCTCGATTGAAAATAAACGTGTTTTTAGCACGAATCTGTATTTTTTTCATAAAATTTTCGTTACCTCATCGTTAATTTTACAGATTGGTGCTAAAAACACATGTTTGTTTTCAATTGAGCGTGGTGTTTATTCCACTACTTTCAGTTTATGTCGACGCCTAATTACTTCCGATTATTATGGAGTTTGTTTCATCGAATTCGCGACAGATAATTTAGTTTAAAAGTAACGCTGTTTTGTTTACACTGGGGTCACTGTTGAGAACAAAATTTTTGAAAAGCCATAAAAATAAAAATAAAGTTTAGTTTTTTTTCATACGTTTTCCGGCGATAAAATTAAGCATAATTTCCCTCATTTTCGTATGTGCATATTATAAAGTCTCGCACTATATTATAATCTATACTACTAATATATAAAGCTGAAGAGTTTGTTTGTTTGTTTGCTTGCTTGAACGCGCTAATCTCAGGAACTACTGTTCCGATTTGAAAAATTCTTTCAGTGTTAGATAGCCCATTTATCGAGGAAGACTATAGGTTATATATCATCACGCTGAGACAAATAGGAGCGGAGCAGTAACAAACAATTGTGACGCAGACGAAGTTTCGCGGGATAGCTAGTGACATTATATAATCATTATATTTAATATAACTTTTGGTGCCTCTCAATGAAGTTTATTTGGCACAAGTGGAGAAAAGTCGCTAGTCAGCCACCAACCCGTCTACCCCCACGAAAGGCTGAAGAAAAAAATTCACAGGAATTTGGTATCTATATCTATACTAATATATAAAGCTGATGAGTTTGTTTGTTTGTTTGTTTGCTTGAACGCGCTAATCTCAGGAACTACTGGTCCGATTTGAAAAATTATTTCAATGTTAGATAGCCCATTTATCGAGGAAGGCTATAGGCTATATATCATCACGCTAAGACCAATAGGAGCGGAGCAGTAATGAAAATAGTGACGCAGACAAAGTTGCGCGGGTCAGCTAGTACTAATATATAAAGCTGAAGAGTTTGTTTGTTTATTTGCTTGAACGCGCTAATCTCAGGAACTACTGGTCCGATTAGAAAAAATCTTTCAGTGTTAGATAGCCCATTTATTGAGGAAGGCTATAGGCTATATATCATCACGCTAAGACTAATAGGAGTGGAGCAGTAATGAAAATTGTGACGCAGACGAAGTTGCGCGGGTCAGCTAGTTTATAATATACTAGCTACTACTATTCAAATCGGACCAGTAGTTCCTGAGATTAGCACGTTCAAGCAAACAAACAAACTCTTCAGCTTTATATATTAGTATTGAGTATAGATTTATGGTTCCGAACCCCTCGAAGGGAAAACAAAAACGGAAATCTTATATCCAATTTCCTCCGAATTTACTGGACCGATTCAGTTGAAATTTGATACACATATTCTGTGACCAATGGTGACCATAGTGAGTGGGTAAAATCTCCAAATATCTCGGCAAAGCAACACTTTAGAGGCCCCCGTATTGCTAATATTTTTTGTCTGTTTAAGTGTCTTCTACCCATATATATGCATGTTAGATCGTGCGCCTATGCCAGCTCCAAAGAAAAATGTACGAACCCCTTTAAAGTACGTAACATCTTTTCTTTCTGTCTTTCATGTTAAGCAAATATTATTCGTTCGGGACCGCTTGCGCGCGACTCCGATTCGCTCTTTTTACATTTATTTTCTAGTTAGTATGGTAAAAAACTTCTTTTGTTGCTCGTGGGCATTTCAGTTTCTCGGCTCCATATCGGCTCCGCCTTCGACTCGTGCGTTTATTCTATTCCGCCTAGGTTGCAATGACAAACCTTCCCCACTTTCATCAATATCAGTAGACTGGGGTAAATGAATTTTCATGCCAATCACTGGGTAGGTAGGTACAATCAAATCAATAGATATTGATTCCGTGATCGGATGGTTTAACATTTCCTGCAATAAAGGAGTTCAAGGTTGTAATACGACATAATCAATTTGTTTTCTAAGTTATTTCCTCAAAGTTGAGTTGGCCCATCCAAAAAGCTCGTTGAAAAACTTTGTCACAATTTTTGCCACTAAATGCACGTTAATGCTACTAAAGGACAATAAAATTTGTCCCGGTTCACAATTAATGTTATAAATTAATTTATATTATCATAATTAAGTAGGTAAATACTAAAATTTTGTGAACACTTGACGCCAACGAATTAGTATTTCATTGGATTTTGTTTTATTGTATCTACACAAATTATTAACAAGTAATGACAAACTATACAGGGTGTTTGGTATTTAAGTGCGTTCCTTCAAACAGGGGCGTAACAACAGAAAATGACGCCTAGACCTATCTAGGCGCCATTTTCTAAAGTAAGGGCGCAACAACGATGCGTGCCCTTAGCACGCATCGTTTTTGCACACCTTCGTAATTTATCAAATTAATATGAAAAAGGCAAATACTCTAAATAAAACTGTCATTTAAGTCTTTTTAATAAACATTAAATACCTATATATTTAAACCTTTTTATAAGGAAAGTAAAGTAAGTCTGGTAAGTCCGTAAAACCCATAGACATATAAAAAGTATGGACTGGATATACCTACAAAAAAGGTGCATACCTACAATTCAAAGTGGCGCATAAAATGGCTGCCAATGCTAGGGTTGTACCAATCAGGGAATACAGTGTTACTATAACGATACTATCAAAAGTATCGTAGTACTAATACTACATACTAGTATTACGAGTCTTACTAGACATCACGTTTGAATCAAAAGTATAATTTATATTCTTACAATCTGTTGTAACAAAACAATGAGTACAGGCTTACCCTTTCTGTTAATGACAGTTAATGTAGAATTTTTTTCTGCACAGATTTTAAATCACTTTTACTTGCATCACTTTTGCGCTTTCGCTTATTTTATATCTGGTCTGTAGCTTCTGGTAGGTATGTGGACTAGGTTTGCCAGATACAGTCATTTCATTTCCGGGACAATTCGAGGGATACTAATTTGGTGTGTACGAAAATAGATAGTGTCTTTGTAAATTGCATTTCTAGTAATATTTTACAAACGAACCAATACACCTATTTCAAAAACGAACTTACCAGCTTCCATTGCTCATACAATGCAGATTATTTTTAAAATATTAAAACATAACCATAAATTGTGCATCGCACCTCGCTTTTACTTATTCATTAAATAAAACTTCGGTAATAATCAACATAAGTGTTTTATTTATTCAATAAACATTTGGTATGACACTTTGCACTTCATTTTTTTTTTCATATACATAATTAAAATAACAATTCCTAATACAGCTATCACATACATCTTACCTTTAATTTAACCTTAATTTCGTCTATTAATTTGTTTTTAACTTAAAATCAGTCTCTCACCTTAGAAACTTTCTACTAGCTTTTCTATATCTCCTATTCTCTCATATACTTAGCTATCTCTTTTCAAATTCCAGGGTGCCTCTGGGGTTGACCTGTCAACATGTTGACCCGTAGAGCTGCATCCTTGGAGGAAAAACTGAGGGCAACGTTGAAAGAGTTGGAATCTTGTAAGGACCAGTGCAATAAGCTGCTACAGGAAAGGGATGATAGCGAAGTGGAAATTGAACTCATCAATCAAAAGAACACCCAGTTAAAAAACCAGTTGGCTGAACTAGACATTCAGCATATGGACATACTGGACCAGCATCAACAGCTCCGTCAACTTGTGTCTAATTTCCAGCACTGCAGCGACACACATGAACTGGCTTTGAGACGTATATCTGAGCTGGAATTGGAGTTAACCAGAGCCCACAATTCTATTACCCACTTGGAAGCTCTTAAGGCCAGTGAAGAGTCTGCGAAGACCAGCAGACTTTATGATGAGTTAGTTGGTAGCGGGTCCGGACCAATTTGTGTAGAACCAATGGTTACAATAGACTTCACCAGTGAAACCATCAATAAATGTAATTTATTTAGAGGCCATAATAAAATTAAAAAAAAATATTAAAGTTAATAGATTAATTAGGAGAATCCATAAAAAATTAAAAAAACAAAAAGTCAACAAATTGAATTTAGAACTAAGGCAAAAAAATATCAATTTAATGTTTCAATTAAAAGATAGTAGTGATGAGTTAAATTTATGTAAACTCATGTATGAAAAGGATACTCAGCACCTTCAGGATGAACTATTTGTTAGGGAACAAACTCTTAAGGAAATATTTAGTAAATATGAGGCTTCTCAACTGGATCTGAGTAAACGCTTGCAGGAGGCTAATGAGCTGGTGGACCTGGTAACATACAATGCGGAGAGGTATGAGTCTCTGACAAATAATCTCTCTTGCAGCTGTGCTTGCTCCCAGGCACCACAGCCTCAGCATGTTACAGTCACACCCTCGGTAGCTCAGCCTGTAGGTAGCTGTACTGTTAATAATAGTGTTAATAATAGCATTAATTCAAATAATTTGATTAACACAACATATGTATTTTCTGACAAATTTGGTCAGGGTTTTGGTAGTATATTTAACCAGTGTTCAAACCATTACGCAATAAATAATTGTTTACCCGGCGCCAGTTTTTGCCAATTAATTAGGAATATTAAATTGTCAAAGATAAACCCCAACTCAACTATTATAATATTATTTGGGGATAGTTTAGCTGTAGGTAAAAAAGACATAATTAAATCTGTCAATTTAATGTTACATCTAAGTGAGATAAACACTTGTAAATTTATTTTCTGTGCTTTGCCTTACTCTCAGTATTTATCTGAGGACCTAAACAGGCACATTTTTGATTTAAATATGCTAATTTATAATAGGACCTATCGTCATAGTGACGCTATTTTATATTTTGATTGTAATCAATTTATTACTGATTACAAACTGACTAGTTATAATATGTATTTACCACCTAGTTGTAGGAGACATATTGCTAATCTTTTAGCATTCAATACCTATACAGTGTGACACCGGTATATGTGGTGTACCAACGCATACTGTTAGTAATGATACTAACATTTCTATTGATACACATAAGAGTTTAAACTATTAAACTCGACAACGGAAAAGCCTCATATTTTGAATATTGTACATCAAAATATGCAAGGCCTGTCCGGCAAGGAACTTGAGTTAAGTTTATTTATAGAGAATTATGATGTTCAGGTGTTATGTTTAACTGAGCATTGGTTGGAAGAGCATGAAGTAGTTTTTATTAATGATGATTACTTTACCGTACAAAGTGCGTTTGTAAGAAAAAGTGCTATTCGCGGTGGATCATTAGTCCTTGTTTCAAACAAATTAAAATGTAAACAACGTTTAGATTTAGTTAATCTTTCTATTGAGCGCACTATTGAGTTGTCTTGTGTTGAACTCGAGCGATACGTTATAGTTTGCGTTTATCGACCGCCCTCTAGTGATTTTGGTCTTTTCGAATCGGCAATGGAAGATTCACTTAATAAATTAAAATCAAGTAATAAAAGTATAGTTGTATGTGGAGATTTTAATGTAAATATTTTAGATGTTACTCCATTAAGTATCAGACTTCTGAATCTATTTAGGTCTTATAACTTGGTTAACTTGTTTTATGAACCAACTAGGATCACGGCATCTTCATCGACTTGTCTAGATAATATCTTTAGTAATTGTGATGCCGAACATAAATTAGTGTTAAGTGACTTAACGTCTGACCACTGTGACCTATTAATTAGCTTACCTATGCCAAAAAATAAAAAGCCGCATAAAATTGAATGCAGGCCTTTTACAGCTAGTCGTTGCAAAAAGTTCCAAAATAATATAGCTAATAAAATTACACCGTCTTTGATAGAACATGAGGATCCAAATAAAATTTATGGAGCTCTTTTTGATGTTGTGCAAAAAGAATATCAATCCACTTTTAAGACAAAAACCATAAACGTTAAAGGTACCTCCGTTGGTTTCAATCAATGGGCTACTGCAGGTATATATAAAAGTAGAGCGAGATTATATGAGTTATATGGTTTTAAAAAATACAGGTTTGATATCCCTTTTTTAGAGTATGTTAAAAAATATTCTAAATTATATAAAAAGGTTTGCGTTGTTGCTAAATCAAAATTTTTAAGTGAGAAAATTAAAAATTCTAATAATAAAGTAAAAGCCACTTGGCAAATCATTAACAATGAAACGGGCAAATCGGTTAAACGAGACAATCAGTTAGAGATTATAGTCGACAGCAAATTAGTGACTGATGCTGCAGTCGTAGCTCAGGCATTTAATGAGTTTTTTTCCAATATTCCTATAACTACAACTCGCTCCTTAAATTCATCCTCTTCTAAAGCTGAAAACCTGTTGCATAGTAGTGTGCCTAAGTGTAATCAATTATTTAGTTTTGAGCACGTTAGACCAAGTGATGTAGTTGACGTTTTCAATACAATTAAATCTAAAAATACAGGTGACTTCTGGGGCATTTCCATAAAACTTTTGAGTAATATAATAGACATAGTAGCTCCCTACCTGGCTGTAACGTTTAATAAATGCGTGGATTTAGGAACTTTTCCTGATCTTATGAAGAGTAGTAAAGTCATACCTTTGTTTAAATCAGGTAATAAAAACGACATAGGCAACTTCCGGCCTATCTCCACCTTACCTGCATTTAGCAAAATATTTGAAAAGTTAATACTCAAGCAGTTGTAAATATATTTTAATTTAAATAGACTACTCCATAATGAACAGTACGGCTTTACAGAAGGTCGTTCGACTACAGATGCGGGTGTCGCTCTCCTAAAACATATATTTAACGCATGGGGGAACTCGCAAAATGCAATTGGAGTTTTCTGTGATCTCTCCAAAGCCTTTGATTGCGTACACCATGACACGCTTTTGCGTAAACTACGTCACTACGGTCTCCAAAGCGAAGCTCTTAAAGTAATTGATTCATATTTACATAATAGGTTCCAATGTGTTGATGTCAATGGTGTGAAATCTTCCGGGCTACCAGTGTATCTAGGTGTGCCTCAAGGCTCAATACTGGGTCCCTTCTTGTTTCTGGTGTACATAAACGATCTACCATTCTTCTTAAAGGGTATCTGTGACGTAGTATTGTTTGCGGATGATACCTCTCTTATATTTAAAGTAGATAGGAATAGACAAGATTTCGATAACGTAAACAACGCTCTTTCAATGGTTACGGATTGGTTTACGACAAATAATTTAGTTCTAAATGCCAAGAAAACGAAATGTATAAAATTTGCCTTGCCTAATGTTAGAAATTTAGGACCCAATGTAATCTTAAGTGACGAGGTGCTTGAAACTGTAGACACGGCAGTATTTTTGGGGATAACTGTTGATTCCAAACTACAATGGGGTCCACATATATCAAGCCTATCGGGAAGGCTCAGCTCTGCCGCATACGCCGTCAGGAAAGTAAGACAATTTACTGATGTTGACACAGCTCGGTTAGTCTATTTTAGTTATTTCCATAGCGTTATGTCCTACGGTATTCTATTGTGGGGAAAAGCTGCTGATATACAAAATATATTTGTCTTACAAAAACGTGCCGTGCGTGCAATATATCAGCTAGGGTCAAGAGTTTCTTTAAGAGAAATTTTCAAAGAGATTGGAATTCTCACGGTAGCATCTCAATTCATTTTTGCAAACATTTTATATATTAGGCAAAATATATATTTATACAGTAAAACGAGCGACATCCACAGCTTTAACACCAGAAACAAGCACAAGCTACATGCTCCTTCCCACCGACTTCGTAAGGTCCACGACTCATTTGTGGGGCTCGGTATCCGTTTATACAATAAACTTCCACTTTCTTTTCTTGACCTGCCTTTTAACTCATTTAAAGCTAAAGTTAAATCTGACCTTTGTTCGAAGGCATACTATTCTATTAATGATTATTTAGACGATAAGAATAGTTGGTCGCTGTGTTAAACGCAAGACAATGTCATAATTATCATGTTCTTTCTCTTTAAGTAATTAGCTTATGACAGGTTATATGTATTCATATAATATTGTTTTTGTTTTTTTAATTTATTATTATTATTTTTTTTATAATCTGACTATGTAGGTCAATTCGTTGTTTTTTTTTATATACATTTCTATCATTATCAGTATCATAGTGTGCTAGCTAACAAGTTATAAATTTTGTGTCATGTATTAATTACTTAGCATACTTTTATATAGATTCAAGTTCTTAAAACGTAACAGACAGATGTGTTGCTGGGGAGTTTGTTGGCCACTTCTTCTCCACAGCTAAAACACTAGGAAGTGGTGACGGGCGGGCGTTTTGGGGGACTGTCTTTTGTAAAACTTGACGTTCAAAAAGTGCTGGCTCTCAGCCTAATTTGAATAAACGACTTTTGATTTTGATTTTGATTGCACTTTATTTTTTAAACAAATGCTTCCTTCGTTAATCCCGGTTCCCAATTTACATGCTGGTACCATTTGCTCAAAGTTCTTGTGTGAGTAAGCATGTACCTATTGTAAGTTCACCTTATATAATTATAGGCGGGGATAAAAATACAACGTTAATGCGAACTTTCGGATTTCTTCAGAGTATCCTTTCGTGGAAGCGCTTATTTTTTTTCTGTTTATTGACATATTTTTCAGTCTCATTTTTCCAGTTTGTGCAACCTGAAAAAAAGAAAAAAAACTACTTCAATCCTTAAGTAATATCGAAAACGCTGCTTTGTAGCCGTAGTTTAAACCTGTCTGTAGAACCTCTACAGAACAGAGAGGTTAATCCTTCATTTTTAGGAAACCTATAAAAAAGTTAATATTTTTATCAATAAATCATTTGGTTCGAGTTGTTACAATATGTAATTAAAAAATTAAAACAAATAACAAAATGATGTCTTATTTCCGGATCTTGTATAACCAATCATCATAAAAGTCTGGGGAACGGTCTCTCAGTGCTGTGAACAGCGAGCACACGTATTATACCGATGTTGTATCAGCGCAGCGAAGGAACTAGTATCGGAAAATATTACGGCAACGGTACTGCACTATTCCATCATGACATATTATTGTAAACAAACGAATGAAACTATGAAATTAAAAAAGGTCTGTTGGACGAGAATAAGCCCAAATATGAAAACTACAACCATAAATATGTGGTAGCTTAGCATTTTTTTCATCGAAAATGTATTACTATGTGTAATATTGCATGAAAATCGGTTACTAACCTGTGCAAAGACAATTCAGGTTGATTTTCTTTCTTTCTTGCACCACACTCCATAATACAACGCACAGGCATCTTGAATGGCTGTTTTCCATCATATACGTGCAATTTGAAAGATAAAATTCTCGTAATTTTCTCACAAATCACAATAAATACAAAAGTAAACACTTATCTGACAGCAGAACTACCGCGAGACTTGGCGCATAAAATGGCGAAAACGGCACTTACCTACAACTGCCACAACGTCACAAGAAAATGTTGCCATTATGAGCAACAACTGAAATACCTACTGTTGTCTCTTTTATCAAATACGATTGCCACATTAGAAAGAATGAAACAAAACGATATTTCACAATCTGTTTCGTATTTCACCCATATTTGTATAAGCAAAGGTAGATATAGATTGTCGCGGCGCCTCCATATATTTTCTATCTCTATGGTAAAACCTTTCACCCCATCTCGTATGGTTTGATGTTTTTTGTTAGCCATTCATTGATAAATAGAGGTGACTTTTTGTGTCATTTAAGACAGGTCAGAAGTTGAGGGACCGCTGAATTCAAAAGCGAGCAAAGCGTGTTCGAAAAAATTTCACTCCACCTCGGATAAGTTTGATGTTCTTAGGCGATAACCTCACGGCAGCGCGCACCGCCAGAGGGTGATGGCGGTAAAGCAAAACGGATTTCGTAGCGGTGCCCCGCGCGGTAAGGCGGTTTACGTTTACGCACCTCTCCGCGCGGATGGATTTAACTCGGTTTTGACCAGCATAGACTACAATATAATTATGTTGACCAGTTTGATCACAGACACTGGCAAGAATGGACGCTGAAGTGGTGGCAGCAATCTGGCTTTTATGGAGTAGAAAGAAAAAATAAGAAGATATTGGGTTGATCCGTTTTTACGAAGCACAACTCTAAATGGGTCATTCATGTTATTATATAAAAGGTTGAGAAAAATAAAGATATTTTTTTTAACTATGCGCGAATATCCACTTCTTCATTTGGTTATTTGTTAGTAAAGATAAGGAAAGCAATTTCTGGAGTAAATAGCTTGTATTTACTCCAGAAATTGCTTTCCTTCCTCCCCTCCTTGCGTTTCATTTCCTTCCTTGTATTTCACCGGAAGAAAACCTTCTTGTGACCTGGAGGTAGGTAGGTACGTGAAGAAGAAAAGGCACATTTATTCAATTTATATTTCTACTAGCTCCTGCCAGCGGCTTCGCCCGCGTGTTCCCTAGGGAACATACTCCCGGGATAAAAAATAACCTACGTCCTTTCTCAGGCACTTGACTATCTGTGTAGGTACTAAATTTCATTTAATTTGGTTCAGTAGTTTTGGCGTGATAGCGCGACAGACAGAGTTACTTTCGCATTTATAATATTAGTAAGGATTAACAATTTTCATGTTTTGTTCCCTCATAGCCTAATGAAGTAACACAGTGGCGTAGCTAGAATGGGTGACACCCGGGGCGGATAATGTGGTGTCACCCCGCAAAATTATACTCTTATATCATACTTACCTGCAAACAAAATCTCGAAAATGTGTGTACCTGGTGTCTGATTATTTTCATTTTCTTTTCATCATTATCCAAACTCAACTTTATTGACTGACGCAAGTAAGCTCAAGAACTAAGATCGCTTCGCTCGCTCTTGCGTACTATGCTCGAACGCAAGAGCGAGCGAAGCGAGATCGAAAATTTTTGTATCTCACCTCGGATTTTTATTTAATATGATCATTCATACTTTAACATATAAGTCATTTTGTTGAGTTATACAGAACAGCTCCAGAAAAAGAAAGAGCAGAATGTAAGAGCGAGCGAAGCGAGCTCATCATTTTTTATACCCCACCTCGGACAAGTTTGATTACGTCACTCGTTTAGAGATGACACCCGACCGTGACAAGAAAGTTATCGAACGGTCGAGTTACACACCTAAATGCAGAATACCTCAAGAACTAAAGAAATTATTGCAACTCATGTCGGAAAGGTTTTATCGTCTTTTGATCATTCATACTTAAAAAGACTAAAAGACTTTTGTTAATTTTAACATAAAAGTTAGAGCTAACTAGTTAGAGAGTGCAGAATGTAAGAGCGAGAGAAGAGAGCTCAATTTGTGTACTCCACTACTGACATGTTTTAATGCGTCAAAATTATAGGGGTGACACCCGTAAGACAAAAAACAGTCAACGAACGGTCGGGTGTCACCCTTAAACGTAGGCCGCATACGTAGGTACGGTTTCCTGATTAGGTTTCCTAATTAGGAATTTAGATTTGGAGACCTGAATGCTCGCCTTACATTCAAAGTGTTTAACTAGGCGCACACATTTGTTTATTTTTCAAATGGGAAAACAGACGACGTTCCTTTCAAAAACAAGCCGTGTGATCGAGTCAGAAGAACAGAAAATTGAACGTCTCGCTGAATTCCTGATCGAAAAACCTAATCAGGAAATCGTACGTATACGGCCGGTCTTAAGGTGGAATAATATTATCGGACGCGTCAATAAACCGCGGCTTATGGACGCGACTGAGTAGTGTGTACAGTCGACAGACGTCCAGCGAGCCAGATTTCTATCGGACGACTGATCGCTCAAGGACAGCCCAAGGTTGCGTCCGCGGATGTTGTCCGATAGTGTGTACAGTTCAATGTACATTCATTATACAGATACCTCTAAGTCGCGTCCATAAGCCGCGGCTTATGGACGCGACTTCTTCGTTAGTAAGAATGCGGATTTTAATATAGAAAAAAAAAAAACAACTTTCGCTAGTGTTTACCATAAAAAAGGTTTTTATTTTTCTGTCGCCTGACTGGATATGTAAAATAAATACTTTCATTGGCTACTGACATGTAATAAATACATTTTTTGCTAACTCGACACAGAATCATACAGTCCCGAGAGATATAAATATGGAAAATGCAAAGGCCCTTGCGCGCCAAATTAAAACTTAATTTAATGAAAGTTGCATTCATTGCTGTAAATTCAGTTTTTTATATAATTCAAAAACAATCCATTTTTTTTTCAAATTTAAGATTTACATTTTTTTGTAACTCTTAGTTAAATAATTATTTTTTGAGCGTTAGGAAATCATTTATTTTAAGACTTAGATAAAAAAATCAACTATTGTGTAAAATTTTAATGCATTTTTTTTATTTAGAGTTTGAAAACCAAATATATATACATACTAGTGGACGTCACGCGGTTACACCCGCGTAGTTCCCGTCCCATGGGAGTACGGGGATAAAATATAGCCTATGTTACTCCCTGATAATGTAGCTATCCATTGCTGAAACAATTTTTCAAATCGGCCCAGTAGTTTCGGAGCCTATTTATTTCAAACAAACAAACAAACAAATCTTTCCTCTTTATAATATTAGTGTAGATAAACGGAAAGTGTGCACGCTAAATTTGTTGCTTGTTTTAATGAAGCATGTTTATAGTCTTTACACTTATAATTATAGAGCAATTCTTTACTGCGAAAACATTCAATGAGTTTTTCTTCCATTTTTAGGAACCTATGATTTTTATCTCGCATGCTCGTGCAATCTCCTGCCTAATCCGTATCCTTCTGACGCAAGAACATGTCTCGCACCCCGTGCACACTGTTCGCGAACGTTTGCAGCTGACAAGAACATCCAGCGATTTCTATCGGACGTCCGAACGCCCAAGGACAGCCCAAGGTTGCGTCCGCGGATGATGTCCGATAGTGTGCACTGTTCAGTTCAATGTACATTCATTAGATACCTCTAAGCTGCGTCCATAAGTCGCGGCTTATGGACGCGTCCGATAATATGTTTCCACCTTTAGTATAGTACATTATCTATGGTCAATGTATTGAGCGGCTGATAGAGTTCGCGCATGGCAATACCGTTTCGCTTCCATCAAGCGAGTTAAGTTAGCCCTCCCTCTGCGGCCCTGCCTCCAGTCTCGAGAAGATCGCGTTAGCTGGTGCTTGTTCGCCAAATTACTTTTGCTACTTGTGCTGAAATCGTTTTTCTATTCACCATGGAGTGGCCGGTGGCAGTGAACGAGATATTTGAGCAGCAGGTGACTAAGATCACAGGAGCAACGATGTTGCCGAAAAACTATAGCGCTGATGTCCACACCACAAGGTAAGAATACCTACTACATATGCGATAGAAAACCAAGTAGATAATTAGTCTCATTCAGGTTATCATCCTCAAAATCAGCTAAAAGGTGCACTTCAATTTGAGACAAAGGTAAGTGCGAATAAGGTGATCAATAAGACAACACGCCTTGTCAAGGTTTGTGTCCTTATACGTGTGCTGAGAGCGCCCCGAACGGCAGGCGGCAGGCGGCGCGGAGAGACGCATCTTGTACCCACTTAAGATGCGTTTACACAGGCAAGTAATTGCGCAATTCGGGGCCATTATAGGTGTTCCGGCAACACCGGTCAATTCCAAATATCAGTTTTGTATTAAAATTGCACGATTTTAATTGGCCGTGCAGATAAAGCGCACCTAAACATTACAGTCGAGGATTGCATTGTGTATGTGCTGAGTTGCAGACAGCGCAGTGCGCAGCCACTGGTTAAAAGTTCCAATCCGCGGTGCCCTGGCAGGGCTGGAGCGATTGCACCAGACTGCACCCAGCTTGTGTATACATGGATAGATAGGTACACCTCTGCTGTCCCTCAGTACATGAAACACTAACAAAATGGGAATCTTTTAAAAATGAACAATGATAGTAGATAGTCTATATAGTAGCTAATCTACTACCGTTGTAGCTTTAAAGTAGGAATATTGGGCGACTAGTTTTGACACTTTAGTTAAACATTTAGAAAAGTAAATGAAGTTTTACAATATAGTTCATTATCTGCCCAGCCTTCCTCTCAGGGTCGAGTCTAATGGGCTGGCTTCCAGTCAAGCCAGATTCAGCTGCATACCAGTATTTTTTTGTGAAGTGGCTGCCAGCCAGACCTGCACAGTCCATTAACTGGGTAACACGGTACTTCTTAGCAAGACTAGTGTTAGATTTTTGGCTTCTGACAATCCGTAACAACTGCCAAAGATCTACGAGTACTACAAATGGTAGCTGGGACCA